>CM023488.1:21928215-23183204 GCA_013339685.2 Hyalomma asiaticum | reverse complement strand
TAAGTGGGCGTATGCTGAGCTTGCGGAGATTTAATTGCGCGGTGCCGCTAGAGTCAGGTGAGCACTTTGTTTATTTGGGTAAACATGAGGTTAATTGAGTCCCGTGTGCCTGATACCAGCACATCGAAGGCGGGTGCGACCCACGCTTGATTGGTTTCTCTTTAAGCAAAGCTTCTACAGGCTAGCCTGGTCCTCGTGATCGCACGCGAAAAAAAAAATAAGAATTCGTCGTCGGCCTGCCAGTTGACACCGCCGGATTGCGATACCTACACGCTGGTCGATTCAGACACTGTCGGTTCGAAATGGGCGGGCATTAAAGCGGGGTTTTAAATGAATAACGAGGAACTAGGACGAAGCGCAAGGCGCTTGCCCGTAATACGTGCACGGTCTTTAGTGAACGCTCGGCAAGTGAAGGCGCGAACATACGTGACCCACATGAATTCCTTGGATTTTCTACGAAAAAAGTATTTTTTCTTATTTCTTTGGTCTTTCACCTAGAAGGGCACTCATTTGGGCTGCTTGGTTCATGATTGCAAGAAGACGAAACAGCGCAGGACAACAGAACAAGGGAGAGCACAGACACGGGCGCTGTGCTCAGTGCCCGTGTCTGTGCTCTCTCTTGTCCTGTTGTCCTGCGCTGTTTCGTCGTCTTGCAGTCCTTCACGTCCCAAATACTGCTACGATTATGAGAGACGCGGTAGAGGAGGTCTCTGGAAAATTTTGACCACCTGGTGTCCTTAACGAGCACTGACATCGCACAGTACATGGGCCTCAACATTTCGCCTAGATTCGATCCCGCTACCGTCGGATCGGAAGTCGAGTACCATAGCCACTAGACCACCGTGGCGGGGCTACCAAAGAAATCAGGAGAGCAAGGAATGTGGCAAGAAAGAAAGAAATAATAAAAAAGGAAGGTAGGAAACAGCTAACGAACTACAGAGATAAAGGGGAAGTAAAGCAGCAATAAACACAGGAAGCTAGACAGAGAACGAGAAAGGAAAGAAGAGAGAGAAGGCACGCCGCCTTCTTCAAGGTTCGCTTGTCCTCCTTTGCCAGATAGCTTAAGGGTTCCTCTTTTTTTCTTCCTTCCTCCTGTCTTCCTCTATTTTCTTGCTTTCCTTCTTCCTTTCTTTCTCTCTTTATTTCTTTTATTATATCCGTTTCTTTCTATCTTTATAGGTATGGCTGTAGTCGGAATATTTCCTAGCTGGGCTTTTGTACCATTCATGACATCCGCGCCGAAGCCTCAACTTCCGATGGCCCCCTTGAGTCGCGAGGTAGCCCGGTGCTGGCGTCACAAAAGCACGCTCTAAGCGAAAATTTCTCGGTGTCATTAAGTGTGCAATAACACTTTCCTGTGCCACCAAGTAGCTGCTTTGACGCCTCCCCAAGTCTATGTTTGCTGTAGGAGCCGCATAGATATTTCGGCCCTTTGGCGCCGCCGGGCTGAAATGAATATGGTAATGATCAAGTTACCGGTTTCCGACGTGTTTGCTTGACTCCCCATCCCCGTGTAGCTTGATGCACCGCTTCGACTCAGGCCGCTGAGTGTGAGGCAACTCCTGCGTGAAACACTCTGAGACTTGCCTTCATAGGTTCAGTAATGGGAAGGCATCCAGGAAGCCTTTGTGGAAGATCTGAAGTGTGCTTGCGTGCTTGATAAAGTCGAGATGAGGTGGCCGGATATGTTTACGACTACGTCGCTGTTCCTTGATGCACTGACGTCACCATCAAAGAAAAAGGGGCTTCAGTTAGTGCTTCGTTATTCATGTCCCATAGGTCTGTAGAGAAAATCGGGCATATTTGTTTTACGCAAGACTTCGTATTCTGAGAATGAATTACTGAAATCCACCCAAGTAAGATATTTAGGGTAGTGTTCAGTACATTTGAGGAGAGTTTTAGATTATCCGAGGCAATATCTTTCTTTTGCTGATGCTCCAAATGGCGTGGTAGTGTTAATGTTTTTAAAGGTCGAGGCACAGCGCGATAGCTGCACCAGTGGCACTTTTCAGTCAATAAAAATTTCTGCTGGGTGTGTTGGTTCATACTTGGAAAGGAAAACGGATTGCGTGTGAAATAAACAGGGGGCGCGGAAGTCACAGAGGAGCGCAAACTTTTAAGAAACCTTCATTCTGTTTTCTTGCTTAAGTGCCCGGCAATGTAGGTGCCGCCCTAAAGCGTTGCCCTATACGCATCACGCTCCGCCACGGTGGTCTAGTGGTTATGAGAGGCGGTTGCTGATCCGGAGGCTGATTCATTTATTGGTGGGGTTTAACGACCGAAAACCAGCCATGATTATGAGAGACGCCGTAGTGGAGGTCTCCGGAAATTTCGACCACCTGGGGTTCTTTAACGTCTACTGACATCGCACAGCCCACGAGCCCCAACATTTCGCCTCCATCGAAATGCAGATGCTGCAGCCGGGATTCGATCGCGCGACCTTCGGATCACCAGCCGAGTGCCATAGCCACTAGACCACCATGGCGGGGCACCTGATCCGGAGGCAGCGGGATCGAACCACGGACGCAGCGCTTACATTGCGATGGAGGCGAAATCTTGAGCCCTGCGTGTACTGTACGGTGTCAGTAGACGTTAAAGAACCCCAGGTGGTCGGAATTTACGGAGCGCTCCACTATACGGCGTCTCTCACAACCATGTCTTGGCTTTGGGACGTTGAACCCCCAGAAATCAATCAACTTTGTGCACCACACTTTTGATAATTCGAACAAGGTTGTGAGCAGCTAACGATGTATCGATCATGCTTTGCTGCTTCACACAAGCTCGCACGGTTCTGCCCGAAAATGTGCTATGGTAAAAGAAGCCAGGAGGGGGCTGCAAAAAGCATGAGCTGACGTATGTTTCCTGTGCGGTTTTGCGTTGTGTAGGAACTACCGATTTTATGTGGAAAGTCGTATGTAGGACAAACCAGACGGTGTATCGCCGTTCGTACAAGACAATATGAATTATCAATTATGGATAAACAGAATTTTCATTAGCCTGCGAACGTCAGGCACGGCACGTGAGCTCCGAATTTGCGATGTGTTGAGATTGGGGGAACAGCCGTGACAAGACTGCCAGTGGTTTGATGGAAGCTTTTTATATCACTGCAGGAGGTGATGATTGATGGTTGTGGTTCGGTTAGGAAAGGACGCTAATTTCTGCAGCCCCTGTAGGGAGTACGGCTAAGCGTCCGTGGGGGTAGGGGAAAAGGAATGAAAGAGACAGGGGGTAGAGAAAGGCCGTAGTGGAGGGCTCCGGAAATTTAGAACACCTGGGGTTCTTTAACGTGCACTGACAACGCACAGTACACGGGCCTCTGGCATTTTCGCCTCCATCGAAAATGCGAACGCCGCGGCCGGGATCGAACCGACGTTTTTTGGGTGACTGTCGTTGTGACTGTCGTGTGATGTGTGATGTGCGTTGTGACTGTGTGATGTGACTGTCGTTGTTACAGCGTGAGTGAATATACACAGTGTGATCTGGGTCCCAGTGCAGTGTGCGTGCTGCCACTTTCCCTTGCACTTTACATTGCTGCTTGTAATATTCGTATGCCTGATTTTAAAGTAAGTTACGATCATACATTATTAAGCTGCCTTAATTACGCTCCGCATCACTTCCACCAAAATTAAGTAATATGACGCACGCTACGTTGATTGATGTTCTGGGGAGAAATTAGCCATGTTGGGAACGTCGCAGACAAACGCAACAGTTTGACGAGTTCTCTCCATGACTTTAAAACTCTTCATTTAACAGGAAAACAACCTAAGATTTTTAAAATATTCATTGTCACTAGGTTTATCGAAGCGCGATAACCCAGTTACAATAACCGATACAAAGGGACAAACAACGCTAGGTGCATGGCCGTGCTAAGCCATGTGCCACCGTGTGTCATACATTATGTATTTTCAAGTGCGTAGCGCTTTCTGCACTCACCCTGTCGACGACCGTCGCCTCCTGTCGCGTGCTCCCGCCTCCAGTCAATATCCGCTACGTCAAAGAGAGGGCGCCACCGCGTGGCCGAGCGCGCGATGGCTCCTCCCACTGCACTTCCTCGGCGCAAACCGAGAAAAGGACGGAACACACGCTGTGTCCCGTCTTGTTCCTTTCTTTGTCGGTGTTTGGTGTGTGCTAATACTTGAAAATATATTTTTGCCAGATATCCCACCAGTCTACGCTTTCGAGAATCGCTGGGTTTCCCGTGTTGGGCACTTATGTCAGGTTTCACAGCAGTGGAGCTCTTCAGGTGTCGTCTCTCTCACGTACTGGTGGCGGCGGCGTTCGCTCCCTCATACTGCGCTCCCTCTCGTGCTGACTTCTTTCGCAGTGTGCAGCGGTATTTCTGAGGCGCTGGCAGCCCAGCTCTGCGAGTCAAGCTCGTTATTCGAGACAAGTGGAGTCGCTGCACTGAAAAATGCAGATGTGTGACGCGAGGGGGAAGAGGAGGGAGAAAAGGTGGTTAGCCAGGGAGGTTAGCCAGTGCTGAGGCCGGCTGGCTACTTTGTGCAAGGGGAAAGGGGTGAGGGGAATGAAAGACAATAGAAAGGAGACAGGAAAAGAACGAAGAAAAGGATAGAGGGAAAAAAACACGAAACAAAAAACGTGAAACTGCTTAGTCTGTCCCTTAGACCGTTTTGTAATCCCGACCGTTTAAAATGCAAAAGGGATGTGTAAACATAAATACGAAAATGCAAACTATAGGCAATCTCAGCGTTCGTGTGTAGGTGCTTGTAATGGCACTAGCCAAGTGAGTTCAACAAAAGTTTCGCTGACTTGGGTTGACATTGCGCATATGATGATGTTGATGACGATGATGAAGACTGTGGAGTGTAAAATGGACTGCAGGGAACTACCAAACAACGTAAAAGAAAGGAGGCACACCTGACAGTAACGTCTCGCGCCGACTAAGTCACTTGGGTTTTTTTGGTTGCTCTTTAAGAGGCAGGCAGGCACAGAACTTTATTTTGGTCCTGAGAAACTACAGTTGGACGTCCCCTGCTAGGGGGACCCTGTAGCAGTAGCATGCACATTTTTTATTTCGGAAACAGAAACGAACAGCTAAACCTTAGCAGATGATATCTGCACCATCATGAACGCATACAACGCTTTTTCCGTCTCAAACGACAAAGCCCGCGCAACATGTGAAGTGACACGTTAAAGAAGTTCGACAATCCCTAAGCATATTCTTGTGAGATAAGAATGCGAAAGCGCTTCTTTTGGCTAGATCGTTGTTGCGGAGGGGTACTGCAAACTGGTGTTGCAGAGTTGTGTTATAAAGAATGACGCAATGTGGGTGGCCGTATTGCGTTTGTTTACATGCTTTGATGCCATCGAAGCGGTGTCGACACTTCACGTCCTCTTCTATTTCGTGGTCCAAGCAGTATGTGCAGATATGCCCAAGGCAGGTCTCGGGCATATCATAATGTGACCGCCGCGGCGTTGTGGGTGGTGTCATTGGACAATCAGCGGTGTCGTCATCCCCTTATCGTTCCGGTGACAGAGTACTTAGGCCGGGGTACATAGACAGTACAATGGATTTGTGATGTGAGTAGTAAGTGGAGATATGCATCACATGTCACTCAATGTATGGGTCGTTGGAGAATGTGAGGTCGATGCACGTGCGTCTCGACGTCGTGATGGCCCCAGTGGGCGTCTTCAATTCGAGATTGAACTCGGCACGCATGGCGGCAAGGAATGATGGGCTAGCTAGCGCGTTCACGCGCCGAGTGTTGCTACGGCGAGACCACGCAGCTGTGCGCGCGCTTTCACCAACCCAGCGAAGAAACGAGGCGACGCGGCCGTACTCAGGAGCGTGGCGTGTGCCGACTGCCGCTGCGGCGAGGGTTGACCCCGCGTCACTGCCGGTGGGAGAAGTCACGTGTTTTCCGGGCACGGTATTTGCGGACGCTTTTTGTGGATGGCAGCTGGGCGCGCGCTATCGTCAACCTAGCCACGGTGGTCTAGTGGCTATGCTACTCAACTGCCGATCCTAGGGTCGAGGGATCGCATCCTGGTGGCCGCGGCGGCTGCATTTCAATGGAGGCGAAATGTTGAGGCCAGCGTGCAGTAGGATGTCAGTGCACGTTAAAGAACCCCAGGTGGCCGAAGTTGCCGGAACCCCCCCCCCTACAGCGTCTCTCATGATCAATGATGATGATGATGATGTATGGTGGTTATTGGCGCAAGGGCCGTTTGCGGCCAAAGAGCGCCAGGCAAATTATGATGTGAGCACAGTGGTTTGGGCAATGACTAGGTGTTGTTATGTGGCTGTAAATGGGCCTAAAATTATTTAACGTACCTTAAATATATACAAGTAATAAAATTATGACACTGACATGATTAATGGGCAATGATTATGATGTACTTCCGTCAGTTGGTTTCCAGAGGCACTACTGGCTCAAAGGACCCTTACAAAAAAGAGCCTAGAGGGGAATGCCATATAATTAACTGTCCCGGCAGCACCGTCTACTAGGAGAGGGTGTTCTAGGCGTCTCATAATCAATGAAATCGTGGTTTTGGGACGTTAAAACCCAGAAGTCAATCATGTTAAAAGAAGAGCGGGCGCTTTTCAGCTGTGTGTTTGAAGCCAAGAAGCAAGGTACCTGGTGCATGCAGTTACAGAATATTTATCTGAGATCTTCGCACGAGTCTGCACGACTGATCAGCACCATTTTCTGACTAAGTGTTAAAGTGCCAGAGAAGAAACGCACACAAACCGAAATACACTAGACGTTAACAGATACGGCCTGACTTGACATCAGGAGTGTAAATTGATATTTTGTAATTTAAGCGCCTTGGCGATTTAAGGCGAGAGGCAGCTATTAGTATGAAACATACATAGAACACATTTGCACGAAAATAAAGCATGCACATGCTGTAGCGAAATTGCGGAAGTGACTCCTCATATAATCCTGAAATTCTTAGGCATTCTCTAAGTAAGCATATTAAACAAATATTCAAGCCTCCTCCACCTTGCGTAATTCGCGGGAATAGTGAAACTGCTTCTGTCGTTATTCCAGGCGTAACTGGCAAGAGTGTCAAGCTCACTATCGCTGTCATGCAGTAGTTGGCTGACGGCAAGGATGTGCGTAGTTGCTTGAAGGCAATAAAGGGTCCGCTGTTTTCTTCAGTGTAACCCCGGACAGGAGGCGGACCACTCGGCTCTGCCTTTCTATCTGACCCTCTATCAGGCCTTTTATCTGTCCTTCCTGTCCCTCTTTCAGCCCTTGTTCCTGTCTTTCTTCCTGTCCTTCTTTGAGCCTTTCGACTTGTCGTTTCCGCCCTTCTACCTATCCTTCTTCCTGGCCCTCTTTCAGCCCTTGTTCCTGCCTTTCTTCCTGTCCTTCTTTGATCCTCTCTATCTGTCCTTTCAGCCCTTCTATCTATCCTTCTTTCAGCACTTGTATCTGTCCTTCTTTCTGCACTTGTATCTGTCCTTCTTTCAGCCCTTCTCCCTGTCTCTGCCTTTCTGTAGTGGCTCAAGTGCAAGAGTGTGCCAGCATTTCCCTGTCACGTGACGCGGGACCATACTCTGTCGTCAAGGCCAGTTCTGAAACTCGTTTGCTCTCAAAAGACCCACATCTCTCTAGAGATGTGGGGATAGAATAACATCGCGTTTATAGACACGTGAGCGCAGAAGGAGACGGCAGGTTGTCAGGTCGATTTTAAAGGGCCACTAAACACGCGCCTACTCTTTTTTAAATCCGCCCAAACAAGCTAACCCAATCACAGAGAACGTTGCGGAGATCACATTCTGCGAATATGACAGCGCTGCGCGCCACACAGACGCCGTATTTCAAAAAACAATTCCCGCGCCTCTTTCCTGCGATTGACCAGTCGCGCTCGCATCCTAGGTCTCGTCACGTTCTACCGCGAACTACCTTGCGCAGTTGTAGCTCGTTGATTGGTCGAAACCAGGTCTATTGTCAGATCCTCTGGCCATCCTACCGGCGTGAGCGCAGGAGCAACGGGAACTGCAGCGCAAGCGTCAGTGACGTCAATTGCTCGCGTCATGTCACGTGTCAAAAATGGGCGGAGTCTCGACGGCGCGCCGCACCTACCCTCTCCTCGGCAGAGAATGGTGGAGAGGCCGACCGAGAAAACGAAACCGACGCAAGCGGCCACTTAAACCCGTGTAACTTCTTAATTATTGCACCTATTCGCAAAATTCTTGCGGGAGCATGTTCACATCGCACAGGAGCGCAGTTATATCTTTAAAAGAAATTTTGTACCTCGGGGTTGTTTATGGGCCCTTTAAGTATGCATATATGGAAGAAGGACTCAGACACGTTGCAGAAGTATGTAAGCGGGCGCTGTGATGGAGTGGGTTGCAATGAAGGAAAAAATGGAATATGGAAAGACGCAGATAATGATTGGTTCCTGCTCAGG
The DNA here is from genome assembly GCA_013339685.2 of Hyalomma asiaticum. Taxonomy (NCBI): domain Eukaryota; kingdom Metazoa; phylum Arthropoda; class Arachnida; order Ixodida; family Ixodidae; genus Hyalomma; species Hyalomma asiaticum. The sequence goes on along the minus strand of CM023488.1, from coordinate 23,174,819 downwards.
TGCACTTCGACAACGTAAGAAGATAGTTGGGCCGTTTCAAAATGCCGACGACGTAGAGCAACTGCGGGATGGTAAGAGATGATCACCGTTACAGCAAGAACTGTGGAATGAACTTGAATATCATGCATTTCACAGCGTAAGGAAGTTTAGTGATATGTTCGAATGAACATCAACAACAAAGGAAGAGTGTAATGCAGGAGTGAAGCAACGAGGCGATATAATACAGAGTCGCCACCTTATCTCACCGTACGTACACCAGTTGTAGATCGAATTCCTACCTTTACAGCTGTTCAGAAAAGCAGCACAGAGAGGACGATCCTTTGGACGTGATCATTCTCTTTTTATGTCCTCGCTACTAAAGGGGTGACACCAGATTAATGTAAAATTCAAGTCGCAGCCATCGGCAGAATATCCTGTTCATAGGACGCAGCGTGAGGATTTCGGGTGAAATGCTTGTTTTTTATTTTAAATTTTGTTTATTCGCTGTGCGTTTCAACTGATTGCAAGTGCATGCTCAAGAAATCGATTTCTGTATAGCTTACGCTACAAAACCTATCAGTGCAAATCTTATCCCACGCAGTGTTGCCGGAAGGGAAACAAGCAATCTCTTCTCTTTAGAATTGCCGGCAGATTAAGTCGGGAAGTTCTTGCGTTACGCGATGGAGGGTGTCATTTCTAAACATCTTTCAATGTACGTATGTTTTCTAGACCTTACAGTTACGAAATTCATTTCTCTAGCATGTAAAGCTCCCGAGTTCTCTCCATTGTAAAACAGTGTGTGATTTGCATTGTCCTTCCTGTGCAGTAACGCTAGTATTATACTTAGTAATTTATTAAGAATGAAGTTATCTCTAGTTTCATCATGGCCATCATAAAAATAATATTCCAATCGCAGAGCATATGCAGTGTAAAGACCTGCCAAAGGTGCATCGCTCCAGGCAATGCTCCCGTGAGGTGTCGTAGTTTAGAGGGAAACAGCCCATGGCTCACACTCACAATATTTCTCAGCAACTCGACCCACACATTTTCCCGTTATCTGGCTTTACTATTGGAACAACGTTCTGCTGGGATCCTGTCACAGTTATGTCGAAGTCACACATTGTTCTTTTTTTTTTTTTCATTTGGATATGAAGGTCTGAGGGACATGTCATTGCAGTCACCTAATCCCAATGAAAATAAGCAAGAAGCTCGTCGAACACAAGGGGTAGCTCCGGTAAAGTCATGACAGCTTCACTAAGGTGAAACATGGGAAAGTGCGACGTATGCGGTGATGCGCTGGTGCTTCCCACAGGAAACGTCAGTCGCTGCTAATGGGCTTGCTTTACCGTGGCCCACGACGACGCCGTTAGACGCTCAGTGCGCATTAGCAGAAACTCGTTAGATTCGCATCTAACACGACAGCGTGCCCTACACGTACACACTGTCTGGGTGCACTGCCTCCAAGATGAGCCCACACATGCAGACACACTGTATGACATTAGCGCCCCTAGGATGGGCCACACTGGTTTCGCAACCGAATTTAACAAATTTATGGTAATAATGCAATTAAAATCATGACTCTTCCTTTTTTTTAGATTTGTTTAAGTTGTGTTAGTTTATTTCGAGCACCGTTTTATTCATTATACACTTGTTTCTTGGCCATCGTTTCACCACTTTATCTTACGTAACGACAAGAGACACCAATCTCGCGGGGAGAGGACAGTAGGTGAGCTAAAAAATGGGGGTGTCGACGGCGCTTTGAAGTCCCAGTGCTAATACGCGCGATTCACAGATAGTTGATGGTGTCTGCTAAGACCTGTACAATTATTTATCGGCAAGAGAGAGCAACGTTGTGTTCCAAGGAAGTCATTGGTTTAACACAGGAAGGTTCACATTTGATGCAGCGAATTTGGCGAGAATATATAACAAAAATAAATCGGCCTTGTTACGTTATTAAGTTCCAGATTTCCGACGCGAATTCTGGAACTAAAAGTTTGACATTCGTTTTCTCCTTCAATATTGAATATGAAATGATGAAATTAACGACATCTTCTCGAAATATGCTATCCTAAACCACGTCACCTCTTTAGTTTAGGCCCCGCCATGTTGGTCTAGTGGTTATGGCACTCGGCTGCCGATCCGAAAGCCGCGGGATCGAATCCCAGCCACGACGGCTGCATTTCGATGGAGGCGAAATGTTGAGGCCCGTGTGCTGTGCGATGTCAGCGCACGTTAAACAATCCCAGGTGGTCGAAATTTCCGGAGCCCTCCACTACGGCGTCTCTAATAATCAGAGCTGGTTTTGGGACGTTAAACCCCACTGAATCAATCAATCTCTTCGCTTCAGTGTACTTTTTAGAGAGACACGTACGCATTTTTTACGTGTCGTACCGGAAACGAACAAATAAAGCATAGGGAAGGATGTTTCCGCGACCTTGAAATTAGCCAAAGCTCTTTCTTCCTCGAGTAAATTTGTCGATGCTCCTGCTTGCGCAGTCTGTTGAAAGAAAGCCGTGCGCTTTCGAACTTCATTTGAAACCGGATTGGAAGCCACATGCAGTGCAATAATATGTCGCTCACATGTTCACTGTAGCCTCCACAACTTGGAAGCGGCGTTTTCCGGCTGTGGGGAAGCGTCGCCGGGTCCCCTTACAGTGTCATTTTTAGGTGCTAGCTGATTTAATTGATTTACGGTATTTTGCGTCCCAAAACAACGAAATGATTATGAGAGACGTCGTAGAGGAGGGCTTCGGATATTTCGATCAAATGGGGTGCTTTAACATGCACTGATATCGCACCGTACATGCAAGCATCAGCATTTCGCTTTTATTGTAGTAGTAGAAGTAGTAATAGCAGTAGTAACTGCATCAGCTGTGCATTGTATAGTACTTAACCTTGCTTTTAAGCTTCAGTTGGGCACAGACCACTCGCTAGCGTGACATCACTGAGTGGAAAGAGAGAGCCGAAAATGCGCCACCACTGAGACAAAACAGCATGAAGGAGGCACATCCTTTTCGATTTTCTCACACATCGCAAAAATGGGGTCTGCATTATCTATCGGAGCAGAACTCGCAAGCGCTAAGTAAATCCGAGTTCGGACTGCCCTTAATTGTCGTGCAGCTTAACGCAAACACGCACACGTGCACACACACGCACCAAAGAGCCCCCAACTGTTGCGAAAGAACGACTTACTTTACTAAGCCATTTCTTTGGGTAATCTCTGCATCGTCATCTCTTACACAGTACAGACTGTGGCGCGGATTAGCCTGACTAATTGGTATAACGGAGGCTCGTATGTTCATGACCACGCAAAAATATGTGACGGGATTAGGGGACGTAGGCTACAGAATCGCACCAATTCGACTTAGAAAGAGAAAAGGGTGGATTTTCAGTCTTTTCTTTTTCTTTGTAGAGAGGGGGGAGGGACAAACCAAGGAAGGAAGAGCGACACGTCATTTCGCCGGGTGCGCTTAGCTTGAAGGTAATTTGCTGCGCTCTGTCCTTTTTGCGCATTACAAAAGTCTACCGTTATTTTTCAATCAGTGAGAAGACAGGCGTTTTCTCACTGTGTTCCTTGGAAGTGCTTTGCTTACGCTGAATGTACTTACGTTTTTACTGTTCGCCCAGCCGAGCGAGGCAACATGTCGTAAGAATGACACAGCGGCGCTCTACGTCATTGCGACTTTCATGAGTTGACTGCTAGCGGCGTCACCTCATGGATGTATTACTGTATTTTATTTTTCTACTTTAGGACCTTATTCTTCTTATACTTCATGCGCTCCTACTCATGCATTTTGTCGTGAAGATGTAAAAGCGAAAAACTTCTGTTTGTTTCATTTCATGTGTGTATATTTTCGGCCGTACGAGCCGCAGGAGCTTTGTCAAAGCTGCAACAAAGCAACCTTTTTTTCCTCGGACCCACCTGTTTTTGCTGTATTGTTGTATACGCAGAAACTGAAATAAAACGATTGATTGATTGACTGACTGATTGATTGATTGACTTTGCTGCTATTGCTGGCAGCGTTACTCTAGAAGGTAAGAGTTTCCTATAACGCGAACGGTATTGCTCGTGTTTGAGTCTTGTCTTTCCTTACAAAAATGCCATCTATGGCGATATCAGGAATTGGGCATATGTGGCTATGTATTGCACATGCCCGTACGTGGCCGTATTTGACCAAATTGTGATAGAAACGTACATGGCAATGAAAGAGCAACGCGAGGAATGCCATGTAAGACTCCGACACGTACTGCGCAAATGCGGCCCCGTACGGACACGTGCCATATACAGCCAGATATGCATATATGGCTATATATGGCCCGTGTCTATATATGCGTATATGGCTATATATCGCATATATATGGCACGTATTTGTCTATACGTGGCCATATTTGACTATATATGGCACGTGGCTAATTAGCCGTATTTGCCCATTACACATCACAGCCTTACATGGCATTCCTCGTGTTGCTCTTTCATTGCCATATACGTTTCTATCACGATTTGGTCAAATAAGGCCATACACGGGCACATATGCCCGTATGTGGCCATATACGGGCAAATATAGCCACATATGCCCAATTCCTGATATCGCCATATATAAAATTTTTGTAACGGTTGATAGCTTAGAGGGAAAGGAGCACTGGCTCACTGTGATCGATGTTGCAGCATCGGATACCGGCCAGGGCGGACGCATTGGCCGGGATCCGATGGGAGCAGAACTGATGGCGAAATTTAAGTGCGCGTTAAAGAACCCAGGAGGTAAAAATTACACTAGAGCCCTCCACTGCGGTATGCACCTGATTATGGAGCGGTTTTACACGCAAAACACTATCAATTATTGATATTAATTGGTCACATTTTGTCAATCAATCGACTTTAGACATTACAATTTGCGTCTGCTTGTAACTTCTTGTGGTCAGCTTTATATATCGACTTTCGATAAGCCGGCGTCATTTGACGTAACAGGGTTTCGAAGCAGAGTTACAAAGTCATAAAAAATGGGGAAATTCTAGAATGAGTATTTTGTAAACGGTTCGCCTTTGAAGTTCCGAGGCGTAGGCATGTTGTGCGGCGTACTTCTCTTACGCAGACCAAGAAATTCCACTGCGCAAAGCATAAAAAAGAAAAAACACGAAGTCATGCTTGTTGTTTCAAAAACGGGTGAGTTTTATTACACGGACTCAGTCAAATCCCGCCGCGGCAGGGATTCGATCCCGCCACCCTCGGATCAGCCGGGTACTATAGCCACTAGACAACCATGGCGGGGCAAGCTTTCCTCGAAGGATTCGTCGCTAAGTAGGCGTGTTCTCTTAATATGAGAGTCTGGTGTCCATAATGCAATTTTCAGATGACCCGCTCTGCCTCCTACTTCCTGTGAAGATTGTATCAACGATATAGCGTTGCATTCTTTCCAGCGCCTGAGCAAGAGCGCGCCTGAGCACGCTTGCTTAATTACATGGGACGCAGTCCTTGAGCAGTTTTGGGCAAGAGAATATTATTGCTCCGCGGCTGTAATGAAAAATTTGCTCGTCGAGGCGGACTCACTGCCAGCTTTTCAATGAAACTCTTTCAATGCATTCTACGTTGCTCTGCAAAACCTTGAGGCGGCCTTCATTTTCAGTGCTGTATCTTAACGCTGGTACCTGGCGCTTGGTGAGCTTTACGTTCACTTGACTGGCCACAAAATCAATTAGTGACACGTGCCTCATAACCGCTTATTCAAGGCGGGTGTAATTTCTTCCTTCCCTCTCCCTTTCTTTCTTTCCCTCTTTCTTTCTTCCTTTCCTTCTCTTCTTTGTTCTTTCGTTCTTCATTCTTTCGTATCCAATGTGCGTACAAACCGCACGTGATTGCATTATCGTAAGTCTACGGTAACTCAAGAGCACGTCATGTTATTTATGTCACGACTTACCAGCCATGTTAGTCGTGTATTCGTAACTTTCCATGTTGGTTCTGTGATACACCAAGTGACCGAGAGGCAGGTCTCGGTCACTTTCAAGTTGCCCCTTCGCTATGACAAATGTCGCCATCTTGGATTTCATTCTGTCAGAGATGGTGAATTCATGGCTGTTTGCTTTTTTTTTGCGTGGGCAGTCGTTAATTGATGATATCTGGTTTTTTGTGGCGCCAGGGCGATTCGTGGCCAAAGAGCGCCAGGTCTGTTGTGATGGATGACAATGCATATAAAGTTTAACAATGTATATAAAACCGGCTGTAGATGGTCCTAAAACTCGATGACAGGATGCCATATGGCTGTAGAGGGGCCTAAAATAAATCGCTGTGGGAAGTGTAAAATATGTAACGTATAAAATTATGGCAGTGATACGGAGCGATGGCATATTGATTGATTGATGTGTGTTGTTTAATGGCGCAAGGGCCAGGAATGGCCAAAGAGCGCCACGACAAATGGTAATGTAATCGATGAGCTGTTATGACGACGGCAATGAGTTTCTCATGGTACATGTGACACGGCTGTAAAGGGGCCTAAAAACTGTCGCTGTAAATGGCGTAAAACATATAGGTAGTAAAATAATGATAGTGACTGAAGCAGCGTTTGCTATGAGTATGAAATGTGGAACAAGGCTTGATAGCATGTATGTAAAAATGAAAAATAAAGGTTTACGACCAGGAGCACGACAGCCTCTCCAGGTACCTTGAGTACAAGGGACCGGAGGCATGTGCTATAAACAAGGGTTGACATCGCAACAGCGGCCTCTCGCAGGAGGCCGTGCTACGAATTTCTTGGACAGAATACGTTCAGCGTATGGACGTCATTTAAAAATGCTAAGACGGATTTCGTGTCGAAAAGTGGTTCTCTGCCAAGAAACAGTGCCAAGTGAAGTGGTATACACTGCCGATATGCTAATGGGAAGTGCCTTTTCCTTTCGGCTTGGGCTTCGTGACATTCCAGGAGGACATGCTGAACACTGAGGGTGTCCCCACATCTACTACACACAGGAGGTTCACCACCAGTCAACAAAAAACTATGCGTACCATAAGTGTGCCCTATTCTGAGACGACAGAATAGGACATCACTCCGTCTAGAGTTGGTCAGTGATGGCCAATACCCTAAATGTGGCTTAACCACGTGGAGTTTATTACGGATTTCATCGTCCCATTTATGTTGCCAGTAGGTTCTGACTTTGTTCCGTAAATAGGGCTTTAGGTCTGTAACTGGGACAGCTACAGACATGTTGCAAGATTTTATATCTAAGGAAGTAGCCATTCGGTCTGCTAACACGTTACCTTCAATACCTCTATGTCCAGGCACCCAGCATACCGTTACATGTTGGCCAGAGGCATAAATAGTACACAGGAGAGAGAAAAGTTCTGCAATTACTGGATTTTTGTGTTTGTGGTATGACATCAATGTTTTAACGACGCTTAATGAGTCTGTGTATATGATCGCCTTATGTAATTTTGACTGCTTGATGTGTTTCACAGCGCACCATAGTGCATAAGCCTCTGCTGTAAAAATGCTCGAATGATGGTGAAGAACATCTGACTCTGAATAGGATGGGCCCAAGGCAGCATAAGACACGCCGGCATGCGATTTCGACGCATCTGTGTAATATTCTGGACACGAGTATTTAAACTGTAATTCAAGAAAATGCGCACGAATGTGGGCCTCTGGAGCATGCTTCGTTACCTCCACAAACGACTTGTCGCAGTCAATGATGTGCCACAACCATGGTGGTAACGGCTTAGCAGGAACCATTTGGAGATTTTCAAGAAGTGGCACGTCCATATCTTTGCTCATCCTCCTCACACGGAGCGAGAATGGCTCTCTCGCTCCAGGCTTGTTATGAAAAAGTGTTGCAGAAGTCATGTCATTGATGGTAGGATAACAAGGATGGTCTTTATCTGTGTGTGCTTTAAGAAAGTAATTAAAAGTAGAATATGATCGCTGTAGATCAAGGGACCATTCATTCGATTCAACGTAGAGGCTTTGAATAGGGCTTGTCCTGAAGGCACCGGTGGCGAGGCGGATACCAACATGATGAACCGGGTCTAGGATCTTGAGAGCACTAGGGGTAGCAGAGTGATACACTACTGCGCCGTAGTCGAACCTCTACAGGAGCCTTGTGCGATCGCGGTTAATGAGGCATTTTCTGTCGCTACCCCATGTTGTGTGTGACAGTAATGCCATGTTTTTAGGCAGGGACCCTATTTTTAAAATTGAGTCTCTTTTAGCATTTTTAAAAGATATTCATTTTTTTCGTAAGACATTGCGTAAGACACGCCAGCCTGGGACTTTGAAGCATCTGTAAAAAATTCCGGACAAGAGTATCTATGTTGCAGTTCTAGAAAGTACATGCGAATATGTTCGAGAGGTGCGTGCTTAGTGATATCCTCAAAAGATACATCACATTCTATGAGCTGCCACTGCCATGGTGGGAGTGGCACGCCAGTGGTCATGACATCATGTTCATCGAGCAGCAAGCCCATTTCTTTGGCAAGCCCCCTTACTCGCAGAGAGTAGGGCTGTCTCAATGATGGACGGTTGTGAAAAATTTCGGAGTTGCACAGATCATTTATAGTTGTGTATGTTGGATGTTGGATAATCAAAAGAAGAGGCGTGCAGGACACGGACACAAGAAGAGCAGTGAACACCACGAACGCCGACTAACAACTGATGCACAGCACAGAGGCGAAAAAGAAAGAAGACACATAGCTTATCTGCGCATGCTCGAAATGGTAGCGCCACCTGTCAAACGGTTACACGTGCCGGTCTTCGCGACAGACAACTCCTAAGGCATTCTATCTCCTCGCGAAGACCGGCACGTGTAACCGTTTGACAGGTGGCGCTACCATTCCGAGCATGCGCAGATAAGCTGTGTGTCTTCTTTCTTTTTCGCCTCTGTGCTGTGCATCAGTTGTTAGTCGGCGTTCGTGGTGTTCACTGCTCTTCTTGTGTCCGTGTCCTGCACGCCTCTTCTTTTGATTATGGACTGTTACCAACTCACTCAACTTTCTGTCCTTTTGGATGTTGGATGGAAGAGAGCGGAGTGGGTTAGCGAAGAAGCGCGTGTTTAGGATATTATTATAAATTAAGAAGAAGAAATGGACGTGGACGGGCCATGTAATGCGAAGACAAGATAACCGCTGGTCATTAGGGGTAACAGAGTGGATTCCTAGAGAAGGCAAGCGTGGCAGGGAGCGGCAAAAGGTTAGGTGGGCAGATGAGATCAGGAAGTTTGCTGGGATAAATTGGGCACAGGTGGCACAGGTGAGGGATAATTGAAGATCTATGGGAGAGGCGCTTGCCCTGCAGTGGGCGCAGACAGGCTGACGATGACGACGATGATGACATTGAAACACCATACAGTGTCGTTTTCTGTGGGGTCACAATGAATACAGCAATAACCACGTGAAGTCATTGTCCAATACACAGAGCAGCCATCATGGCGGAGTGTTTCTTGACGCTGAGCACGGTAAAAAATGACTGTCAGCACTTTCAATGTGCTAATCGGTGACCAAAACTTGCAACTATTTTCCAAGGAGCGGAATACACAGCGCTCGCTGCTAAGCCGAGCTAGTACGAATCTGCCCCCGCGCGGTAGATCGCGGCGAACTAAGTGAGCCAACTTCACCACAAGCGGAACAAATATCCCGCAAGTGTCATCTCATTCCTTGCTGGACTTCCTCACCTCGGCATCCCTACGGACCCGAATCGATAGACCTCTGATAGAGGGGGAGAGAGAGGGGGGGAGAGAGAGAAAGCTCGCCAAGAGAGTGCGAGTAGCTCTGACCCGAAGGCGAGGACGACTCAATAAGTAAGTGCAAACATGCCTCGCCGCTTTTCCTGCTTTTCATTTCAGGGAAAGGAAAAACCACAGACGAGCGATTGTGCCGACTCTCCCTGACAGTAGGAAAGGTTGGTATCGCCATCTGGTGACCGCAGCGTACACTTGTTGATGGCAACTGTTGCGTGTGCTTAGTATAACTTGTCGTTGGGCGAGTTGGCACATACTTCAAAAGGAAAAAACGGAGCGCTAAAGAAAACAACAGACGAAGAAAGAGGCTACATACAGGACTATTGCTGGTGTTTGTGTGCAGCAGGTATCTTATGCGTTTCTTGGAAAGAGCTTTATTCCCTCGCAATCCATTTCCGCAAGGAGCGTCGGAAAAATAATTAGAGGTACGGTACCTAGTCCGAATGCCCCAGAATCTGGAACAAGTGCTGCTTACGGTTGCTCCTATACTTATTGCCAGCCGTTGAACTGCCAACGTGCCAGGTTGAGTGAAAAACACAAGATATGTCAGCCTACACTGCCTAACAAAACGAGGTATAACGTACGAGGCATGCGTCACACTTTCCGCTTCACTACTGAGTTGAATGCGCCGAAAAAAAAGTGCAAGTCAGCGAGAATATTATTTTTTTCCGCCCAATTCTAGCGTCAGCAACGCGATGGCTGGCTTAGAAAACAAGCTGATGCAAATTTCGCGTATATCCAATATATACAAAAGCGCTTGCCTATAGACGAAAGGAAACAGCTGCTACTTGAGAAACATGTATGATATTAAAATAAAACACACACACACACACACGGAAATATTCCTTACTCGACGTGGAAAAAAGTCGTCGCGAGTGAAATTTTAGGGACAAATCAGCATAATGTTTGTCAATTTCTTGCCGATGCGCAAGTTTCCTATCCACGCCGCCTACCGTAGCGCGCCGTTTGCTTCCTGAGGAAAGCGATGCGTTGCAACCTCTCCACCACGATGACACTTATCTGGATGCAGGACAGCATCCTTTTACTTAAAGGGCAACTCCGGCGGTCTTTCCCCCGTATTCTGATTTCGCTGTTTTACAATAGTATTGGTAGGCCTGAAGCGGCCAGGGTCATTCAATTTGCTCAGAAACTCACAAATAATTTCAAATAACCGAATGAATGATGTGTTCAAACCGAAACCGAAATGGGTAGGTGCTTTGTGGATCGTATGTTATGACGTCACAACTTCCCCGCCATCAGAAATATGGAGCTAGCGCCAGAAAAATGAAAGTTGCGATGTCATACAACGATGTATTGAGCTCTTCTGAACTTGACAGTGACGAATTGAGCACTGTCCCCGCTTTGCTTTAGACGGCCCGCCTACTCGGGTAGGCAGCGTTGCAGGTAATGACGTCAAAAGCACAGGGTGGCTCGCCGTGGTAATTAGCTAAATATTCTTAAAATTTATTATCAGGAAATCTAAATGACTTGCAACCGTATGGCTTGGCATAAATTATTGTACCCCCGAGGGGACCATACACTGAAAATTTGATTAACATCAGTGGACAACGAAAAATTGCCGGAGTCGCCCTTTATCTTCTGTCATTTTTCAGGTGACCATGCACGGCTGGATGCCTACGATACAATAACTATACAGCTGTTTCTTATACAGCGGTTCGTCGTATGTAGTAACAGTGCTCTAGGCTCTAATTTAAGAAAGTTAAGTTGAAGAGTAAGAAGCTGTTAATGTTTGTGCTCTCGTTAGTGTGCTTCGGTGAGCTGTACATATGACTGTGAATATTTCGCTACAATATATCTTCAAGTTTCATAACCTCCGACCTGTCTCCTGCTTAATCGACGCCGATAATCTCCTTGAAAAGCCACGATCCACATCAAAGAGAACCCAACGAACAAACCCTTTAACTCTCTAGATACGTACTATACTTTCACTTATTTTTTCGTCGAGTTTTGCCGGAATCCTTAAGAATACTCCAACAAACGACGCTTATCGTGCACACGTAGGCATACCATAGTGTTCATTAATCTTCCACAAAACAGAAGTCTTTGTGACAACGGGAGTGTCAACGTTATGTGATGCCACCAGCCACCCTTCTGTTGCCACGTGCTGTGGGCGTGCGCTGCCGTTGATCATGCATCGCCAAGTGCATCAAATTTTCACAGTGTCCTATGAGGCAACGTTAGGCACAAAATTACTCAATATGCAGAACCACGTCCATCCCAGTACTAACGCGAGGCCGAGTGCCGAGCATTTTTACATAGGCAGTGAGCCAACGTTAGGCACATAACTACTCAGTATGCACAATCACGTCGATCCCTCTCCTAACGCATCGCCGAAAGCCGAGCATTTTGACATAGGCGTTTTTTTTTGGCTCACTGCTGCTTCATATGACGCCGAATCCCACAGCGCGTGGGACCCGTCACATTTTTTGATAATATTTAGTTTTTATTGGCGCAAGGGACAAGTGTGGCCAAAGAGCGCCATTTCACGTGATGTGGTGATAGCGGTGACTCGTGAGTTACAATGACAAGATGCAACACGGCTGGAAAGGGGCCTAAACTCATATCGCTGTAAATGGCGTAAAAATATACGGAAAACAATTATGACATTGACAGGTTGGGTGGTCTATGGGTCTTGAGATGATATCTGTGGTTCTAAAAACTGAAATGGTCATGACAGTGGCATATTTACAATGAGTATGCCGTTATACAATGAGATCTCGGGTTCTAAAACCCGCCACATTTTTTATACGTTCCCGCTAATACGTGCAACTTGATCCCGGAAAGCAGAAGATGGTACGACGATGAATAAGAGGACGAAGAAAGAGCAGAAGACAAAGCAAAGGAAGACAATAGAAGATGAAGAAGGGGAGGGGTTGATGGAAAGGGAGAAGACCAAGAAAGAAGCCAGAAGGAGGGATGAAACTACTTAATTAAATGCACATATTTCGCAGTCGACAAAAAAGAGGCAGCACGGAGCGAAGTACAGCTTATGCTGTCACTGTGCAAAGTACACTACGCAGACCTGGGAGCTTTCGCCCTTCTCTGCATTATTAATTACTGCGTCCCCCCCAGTCGACAGGCACTATCGTGCACTCCGAACCCAATTACTCATTGTTACTAAAGAAGCTCCCTCGAGAGGGTCTTCGGTTGCGGGGCAGCGGGTGGCGGAGTGGTCAGAGCGGCCTGCGGCTACTGCGGGAGGCACTGGATTCAATTCCCAGGGCCGTGCCAGGCGCCCGCAAATTCTGTAACGAGAACAGACATACCATGGTCATGTGCTTCGTGATGTGGGCAATATCCCGTGTCGAGAAGGTGGTCTTGTCCTTTCGATCTCTTCCATTAGTCCCTCTTACTGCCTTTTCCCCTGCGGTTGTTTGTGTCGAGATGTCCTCTGTCGAGAGGCAGTTGCCACGCACTCCGAACCACATTTCCCCTCCTTTCCAGGAATGTCTTCTTATCTCAACCGTGCCACAATCTAGGGCTGCCCATATAATAAATATGCGTCATATTCTAGCCTTTCAAGGTGCGATTTCACTGTTGCTTATGATGTTAATATTGCTGGAGTTTGATGGACCAAAACCATGACATGATTGTGAGGCAAGCCGTAGCTGGAGGCTCGCCTAATTTTAATTGCCAATGGCTCTGTAACATGCACAGGTAAAGCACGCTGCACGGAACTATAACACTTTCGCTTCCATCGAAAATACGATGCCGCGGTTGCCGCGGTCGGGATTGAATCCATGTCCTTCCGGTATGCAGCTGAGCACTTTAACCACTCTACCATTGTGACAGGCACTTCAAAATTGTGACATTGGTTATGCAAGCGTGAAGCCCTGTGTCTACGGAACATGTAACTGTCGACCTGAGTGATTTCCGGTATTTTGCGTCCCAAAACCACGATATCTTTATGAGAGGCCATATATCAGACGGCTCCGAAAAATATCCGCCACCTGTAGTTCTTTAACGTGCACTGACATCGCACAGCACAGGGGCCTCAACATTCCGCTTCCGTCGAAATCCTCCCGCCGTGGCCGGGATTCGATCCCGTGACCTTCGAATCAGCGGACCATTGCCGCAGCCACCGCCGTGGTAGGGAAGATCATGCAACCGCCTTGTAAGAAAAGAAGGGAAAAAGGCAATATCCTACTCGCGCAGAAAGTATGCGAGAGTAAACGCGCCATGTTGGTTTAGCATAAGTGGTCTTAATGGCGTATGCGGTCTTAAAAGGGGCTCAGCGGGATCCTAGAGGGATAAGTCTGATATCTTCTGTATATTCTGCGAGATTAAGCGTAACAACAACACTGGCTTAGCGTGAACGAGCGCCAACGTTGACTACAGCGTTACGGTCCCGTTCGCGTGCGCACACAATATCATTCCTCGGTCTCGCAACTCAGCGCCGGATTTTGTGAAAAAAAAAAAATCACATCGAGGACTTGGAGCGCAGGACACATATGTCGAGAGTTGTGTATTATATTGGCAGTCCAAGTTGACAGCCTGAGAAGCGAGATTCTTTCATTTGGGAAGCGAGTAGTTTGTTGGTCGTTGTGGTAGGTTATTCTTGTCTGATTGTGATAAATCTTGTGTGGAAGCAGGGATGTATAAAGTCCCCACAAGTTCTATAGCCGCGCGAAAAAAGAAATTAAACAACATTTTCCCCAAGTATTTCTGAATGAGTTAAAGATATCCGAACATTTATTACTATATAGAAGCAAGAACACCATCTTTGTGTATACGCTTGCAGTCAATTCCATTGCAAAGTGACCTAATCTTGCTGGGAAGCGGTCATGGGTTCGTTCTTTCTTTGTTAGAAACAACTTAATGAGCAAACAGAGAATGAAGCCTAGGAAAGCATAGGGAAAGTTACTTGTGGTATTGTAATTGTGAAGAAAGTAGAAATGAATTAAAGTGGACGAAAAGACAAACCTTGCCTTCCGTGGGAACCGAACCCAAGACCTTCGGATGTCGCGTCCGATGCTCTACCAACCGTGCTACGAAGGCGGTCGTCCCCCCGTCCACTTCATTGTGTATTTATGTACATGTTATCCTGGGAGTGTTAGGCAGCGCCACTCATGGCCATTGTCTGTTTGCTCATTAAGTTGTTTCTAATCTTGCTGGGTTTCACGGAAGATGACGTCATTTTTATTTATTCAATTGAGCTTTGTAACTCGCCATGCTTGATCCACTGACTCCGAGAAAAAGAAAGTAAGCATGGCTCTGTTTCTCCGATTGTTCTAGGAAGACGACTGAGTGCCTGCGCGTGCAATACTTCAGTTTTATTATATGTCGGTTACCACATGACCAAAACCACGTTTACAGCTGAAAATGGAGCTGGCTCATGAATAGATTTCTTCTAGATATAGCAGTGAGCAAGACACAGCCTCCAGAGGTTTTCAGCTGTGAGGTTTGAAGCAAGATCTTAATAAAGAAGAACGATATATTAGGGGCGAAGCTCCTTAAGGCGTGGGTCGTGCGTCCCTAGTAGTAGGTAGCCACCGGCGCGTGCCTGCCGGGAGGCACGCACACGCCGAGCGCGAGCGCGTGGCTCCCGGCACGCGCTCGCCCGCGAGAGACAACGTTGGCGCAGGCAGCGTCTCTCGAGTTTCTTGATTGAGAAATACCGACTGCTCGCGTTGGAGAAGCGTTCCCCGGAAACCATATAATATATATGTATATATATATATATATATATATATATATATATATATATATATATATATATATATGGCGAAGGCCAGCCCCTGGCCTATGACGAAGGCCAGCCCCTGGCCGAAACGTTAGAAATAAAGTCGTTTTTCTACCGTGTGTCACCGGCATTACGTCTATATATATATATATATATATATATATATATATATATATATATATATATATATATAGGCACTGCATCTTGACTTGCAATGAAGTGCCGGTGGGAGATTTCACTTGTGCATTGTGCATAGTTGAACCGTGAGGATTCGTAGCATGTGCGAGATGTTATAAAACTAGATGGCGGTACTTGTAGTTGATGATGAAAGATGCGAGATGTTATAATAGTTTGACGAAAGTGTTTCACATTTAATTGTGGGGCGAATTCCACGGAAGAGTTTCACGGTTTACCGATGATTCCTTCCGGAGCTTCGCCTCACTCATCATCATTCACCCTGTGAATATGGTGTGATTTTTTTTCCAAAATTGTTTTGATTGCCATGAGAGTAAAATTATAACAAGGCTCTTTGATAAACTGAATGCAAAATTTTCTTTGCTGTACGCTTTCCCGGAGCACGTGGGGTCTTGAAAGGGAATCCTTGAAGTCACCTTGTTGGTACAGTGCATGCGTTTGCGGTGTTCGACACCTGACACGAAAGCCGCGAGTTTGATCACGGCCGCAGCGGTCGCATTTTTGATGTAGAGGCAAGAGTTGGATGATGATGAGTGGTATTTTGTGGCGCAAGGGCCAGCTTTGGCCAAAGAGCGCCATGGCACTAGTCCAGAAATTGATGTTATAGGGAAAAGCTGTTTGTATGGTGGATGTGACATGGTTGTATAGCGGCCTAAAAAGTCGCTGTAAAAGGCGTAAAATATAGATCTATTAAAATAATGTAGATGAACTTCGAGTGACCGCTATGATTGTGAGATATGCAGATGGAGTATTAAAAACTTAATAGTGCATTACACGAGCACCAGTGCTTCAGCAAAGGCCTTGAGCACAAGAGCTAGGAGGCTGGTGCTTTTGAGTAACATTTGCAGCTGCAGCCTCCCACGAGAGGCTGCGCTACAAGTCTCCTGTGTGCGTGCTTTAAGGTAGCCCGGGTAGCAAAAAAATACCTGGAGTCCCCTATTAGAGCGTGTCTTAGGACCATATGATTTCGCCAGGGCTGCGCCAGCACTACGCCCCCCCCCCCCCCCCAAGAACCATCACTAGCTCCAATATTTTTCCCTTCCATTTGATAGCCCAAACTCTCAAGCCAAAATACAAATAATCTACGCATATCCACGCAGTGAATGATGATGAGTGGGCGAAGCTCCGGAGGTTCATCGGTAAAAACCGTGAATCTTCCGTGAATCTTGCCCAGTGCATCATCAAAGACGTGACAAACACTGTGTATCTATATATAAGAAATTTTTTATTCGTGAGCCGTGATTTTCCGTTTTCGTACTGGTGTCGTGTTTTCTTCGTTGGTCCCACTCATGCCCTACATTTCCCACTCATGCATGTCACACACGTGATGTCATTTATGCTCCTGGTCTTTATGAGATTCCTGCACTCCCACGTCGTAGACCGTGGCGAGTTCCGGATTAATTTAGTTAACGCGCACGCTACGAATCCTTATGGTTCAACTACGCACATGTGAAATCTCCCACCGGCACTTCATTGCAAGTCAAGCCCCTTACTTCTCTTTCACAAACAGATATAAAGTTAGCCGCGGATGCAGGCTCAAAGAAGATGTTACCGAGACTTCAAATCAGAGTTTGCGTTCACTTACCGAGTGTTCTATAGCGGTAAGAATGGTGCTCGGAATTTTAGCTGCGCTAAGTTTTAAGCGATGGAATGAGTCTGAATGTGTACGCAGCTGCCGGTAAAACATAAGTATAACAATGTGGTTATCTCTGATGTCAAGAAGGGGAAAACTCGGGGCTCTATATGGCATGACAGCACTGCACCGTAACGAAACTAAGTCGTTCCATCGAAATAAGAAAAAAAAAAGACCGTTGCTTGTGGCGTGACAGCACCGACCGCTCCCTGAAAAATCACGTCAAGCGGAAGTACAGCCTATCTATGCTAAGCGCATCCAAGCGTCCAAGACAAGTATTCTTTTTATTCGCGAAAACGAAAAAAAGAACAGCACTAACGTAATTCACGCGAACTCTCTGGAGCTCGAGCTTCATTACTTGCAGCTTAAGGATCTTGAGTGTTTCGCCTCAAGGGATTTGTGTGAATAGTGCTTCTGGAAAGCAAATTTTCAAAAATGAAAAAGGGTCTATAGATTATGGAAGTACTATTCGGCTCATGTTACAGGAGTTAAAAGTGTTCGGGGAATAGCACAGGCAGAAGAGCCTTGATAGAACTTTACAAGTACGCTACATCCCGAACTTTTGACTGACAGACATGTAAACTTATTAAATAGCTAACCGGAGGAACGTCTTTGAGGAATCGACAATGAGTAAACAAACAGCCGCGGCAACTAACAACGATGTTGAACATAGAGCGCAAAGGTGGGCCATCACTGTGAGAATTATTCCTGCGGCCGTTGTGGGACCGTTACGATGTCTGCGGACTGTGCTCCTTTGACATTAATTCATGCGGTTCATCAGAAAATTGTGCCCCAGCCGAAATCGCTCATCTACTCGTTGATTATTTCACCTCCTTTTTAAAATTTCTTGTTTCTGCTTGTCCACACCTTCGTACTTTTTTGTTTTCTTAATCTACTTGACGCTACCCAAACGGCTGTCCAGTGCCTTCGCAATTTACTGAAGGGCAGACAGGGCACACTTTAACATTTCATTTCAGGTGTACTCAGGAAATTGAAATCAGTTATGCTTTAATGTCGGCCACAGTTGTCTTGCACTTTTTTTAGGATGGAACTGCAGTAATAAATAGGCACCGATCATGATGTCATAACCAACGGGCAGTGGTCGATGCTTGTGTACTAAGAGATCTCATTTGGCGGGTAATTTTTTTTTAAAGTTGAACTCTACCACACCATGTCTCGCAAGGTCATCCTGGCGTGACGACAAGCCATCTGACCCTCTGTGGTGTGGCGTCCCAGGTACGCTCGGTGCGAACTTGTCCCGCAATAGTATCCCATGACTGGGTGAAAGTTTATGTGGGGGGGAGCGCAATCGGCCTACTTTCGAATATGGCAATAAAGCGTGGCCATCATTTCGGTAAACAAGCGAAAACTCAGCAACTTTTGCACAAGTGGCTTTTAAACCTACGTAGCAACAAATAGATTGGTGCAACTATGTTTGCAGTCGAGCTCGACTATATCGAACCCGTTTATGTCAAATTATCCTCTATATAAAACAAGGAGATACTGTGCCTATCCTTTGCATGATAACTTGTGTTTATCGGGCGTGCGCCCTGTATTCGAGAGTGTGTGCGCGTGTTATAAGTACCTGCTTTGAGCCTTATAAACCAGTTGTAAGTGGGGCGCCTTCTTTGACGTCCCATCTCTTCCTCTCTCGATTTTTTCCAAGTTTTGCGCTGCAGTATGTCCCGTAACGAGTACCAACGAGCCCAAAGAAAGTTATCGTGTCGCAGTAAAGTATTAGTTAGTTAGTGGTAGGTTTTTCTGGCGCAAGGGCTACTAAGGCCAAAGAGCGCCAAACACATGGTTTGAGGTGCTGGGTTAGTAAGCAGGGCTCAGGGTCAAGGATAAAACATGAATGTTGGTGTATAGGGCCATAAACAACTAAGGTCGATGGTGATGTGCAATGGGACTTAAACACATGTGTTTGCCGTAGTCATGCAGACCTGCAACAGTCCTTGCCAAAGCAAGGAGTGCGGGGTGCTTAACATGTGTGATGAAAAGCTCAGCGAATTCCTCAGGAGTGAGGAAAGGCTGAGGTCACTTTGAATAAGAGATTCCACGTAAAAAACCAGCACTGGATAAAAACTTTAAAACTCTACATAGTGGAAATATGGGTGCGTCACCTACGAAAAAAGCTGGATGTAGTGGTGTGCAGGTTTTATATGCCTCGTGAAAATGATGCTTCCTTTCATGTTCTAGATTCTTGCACATTATCAGGATATGAATGACGGAAAGGCGTTCCCCACATTTTGGACAGTGCGGAGCTAGAGAGTTTGTTAAGAGGTGTGAGTGTGTGGCGTGTGTGTGACCGATCCGGAGCCTGCACAATGCAACCTCCTTATACCTGTCCTGTTTTCCTGTAGTATAGCTCCCTATTTTAGGTTTGATTATGCGCAGTTTGTTTTCGCTTACTGCATCCCATTCTTCTTGCCATTGCTTACGGATACTATGTTTAATATGTGGCCTGAGGTCTTGGTATGGTACTTTTTCTATGTCAGTGGAATTACGCGAGGCAGCTGCTCTTGCATGACTGTCGACGGCTTCGTTGCCAGGTATGTTGCAATGTCCCGGTATCCAGCATAGTGTTATTTGGAGTTTTGATTTGTGGGCTGATATGAGAGATTTGAGAAGAGAGTTGGTCACTGAGTTTTTGTGCCACTTCTTGGATGCTAGGGCCTTTACCACGCTGAGGGAGTCCGTGTATATGATGGCAGCTTGCCGTTTCATTTTTAGGATGTGCCTCACAGCCAGAAGTACGCCGTAGCATTCCGCTGTAAATATGCTTGTGTGATTATTCATGCATTTCGATTCAGAGAAATCAGGGCCGAGTACTGCACATGCAACTCCGGATGACTTCGAAGCATCAGTGTAGTACTCTACACACCTGTACTTGGCCTGCAGGTACATAAAGTGTTGGCTTACTGCAAGCGGGTGTCCGCGTTTGCCCACCTCAAGAAAAGACGTGTCACAGTGGATGGTATGCACTTCCCACGGGGCGATTGTGTCCTTGTGGGAGACAGTCAGGAGGCTGGAGACTGGTAAGTTCAGATGTTCAAGATGAGATGCAACTCTAATGGGATATGGTGGCATAATTGATGGTCGGGATAAGAATAACTGCGTCCTGGTGGAGTCTCGAAGCAGTTCGCCGGAAGGGTGCCCTTCCTGCGAAAGAACCTTGGTAGCATGTGTTACGCTTATGAACTACCGTCGTCGATCTAATGACCATCGATCCGCCTCGACATAGAGGCTGGCTGTTGGACTGGTTCGGAAGGCACCAGTGGCAAGACGAAGGCCAAGATGGTAGACGGGGTCAAGCATTTTGAGCGCGGACTTGGACGCAGATTCATACACGACCGACCCGTAGTCAATGCGTGACAGGACCACACTGTTCAGCAGATGAAGTAGACAGTCACGGTCTGTTCCCCATGACTGATGAGAAAGAATCTTCAGTAGATTCAATGCTTTTAGGCATTTTAGCCTTAGCGCTTTGATGTGGTTTACAAAGGTAAGCTTTTGATCCACCAATATGCCTAGGAACTTGTGTTCCTTTTTAAGGGTTATAGGTTTCCCTTCCAACGTAATGTTGGGGTCTGGCCTCATCCCACGCATTTTAGAAAAAACAACACCGACGGTCTTGTCACCATTGTTTAAAACCGTTTACGTCTGCCCAGCTTGAGAGTCTGTTTACACCAAGCTGAATTTGCCGCTCACAGATAGCCAGGTTGCATGATTTGTAACAAATCTGGATGTCATCGACATAAACAGAATATGATATAGTTCTTGGCAGCGCTGTTCTTAGCGAGTTCATCTTAACCATGAAGAGCGTGCAACTGAGTACTCCTCCTTGGGGGACGCCATTCTCTTGTGTAAAACGCTTCGACAGAGCATTTCCTACACGGACCACAAATGTGCGATCAGAGAGGTAGCTTTCTATGGTATTCAGCATGTTTCCCGAAATCCCGAGTGAGTGTAAGTCACGGAGTATACCATAGCGCCATGTCGTGTCATAGGCCTTCTCCATGTCAAAGAAGACAGCAAGACAGTGTTGTTTGTTGATGAAGGCATCTCTGACGTAGGACTCTAGTGCTACAAGGTGGTCCGTGGTTGACCGACCGGACAACAGTAAAGTATTGAGCACATTTCCTTGCTTCACTTTTCGGACGCAAATGCACCGGCGACCGTAGCAATGTTCTCTAGTAGGTCATGTTTAAATAAAATGCGCCATCTTGGATTGAGAATCGGCCTGTTTTCTTTTGTAACACCTAAATTTGAAAAGATAGGGAAATATGCATCGATGGTGGAGCATCAATAGATAGGGAAGCATCGAGCCGAGAACGGTGGCGCCATCCAGGAGAGGTGAAGTAATACACTGCAGCTTCACTTCGTCTCTCTTGGATGGCATCACCGTTCCAGGCCCGTTGCAGACTGCGCCTCGAAGCGCGCGCACGGTGCCAGACGAGAGCATCGAGGAAGAGAGAAAGAAACGAATTAATGAACAAAACCATATAAGACGCTTTAAGCCGTGAAGTAAACAACAGTTTCTACAGGGGGTTGGTCATGGTCATAGATGTTATGGAGGCGATGCGTGAACGTGGGTTCATCCACGTCAGACGGTGGCGGTAAAAATGCAGTTGCTTGTGTGAAGACATCATTCGCTTCCGTGTTACACCGATTAATCTGACAGAGGGATCAGCCACATTCTTTTTTGTATGCGCCTCTGTGAACTGTCCTGTATACAGATAATCGCACGTCGTTTATTCCTTCCGACTGTACGGTGAGCTCCTATGTATGCCAGATTTCTTTTCTGTTTGTTGAAACAGCCGTATTCCCACTGTACTATGCATGTCGTTTCAGGGAAGGTCAAGACAGTAGTCCCCGACAAAGGATATGCATTCTAAGCGACATGTAATGAAGCTCGTTCACACGTTAACTTCAAGGGCATAGACGTCATAACGAGACATCAGGTCCGGCCATCGCGTTTCCTTGAATATGGGATCAAGCCACGCATCCGGTGGCAGCTTATGATGACGTAATTGCCAGAAATATTGCTGGGGACCATTTATGTGACAGATGCTGTACCGCGGAGAAGTTCGATCGAAGTGTCTCAGTGCAGACACACGTACAAGCGCCAGCGTTTGTCTTCCCGTAACTGGTGTCGTATAACACACTACAATTTTGGTCTCTTTTGCTCGATCGGCGAAGTAACAGCGACAGCTGTCTTTCCCAAGTGGGTACTCCCGTCACGTCGAAACGAGCGCCATGTTAGTGCCCCATGCATCCCGCACAACTGCAACAAAGGAAGAATAATAACTGTTCTTTGCGCGTGGCAAGCCGTGTGCAGCATTTGTACGTAGCTACGTGAATAGGAGCCACACATTAGTTTAACAGAGCGAGCTTGAAAGCTATATGGCTGCGTATACATCAAACAAAACAGATGCGAGTGTCTAGAATACATAACTTCTTTCACTAGTTTCGTGCATCACTGTGCACGCCACAGGCTTCTTGGAGCAATTTACGACTGCGGACACGGTCTTATGTACGTCCTATCTGCCAGCAGCAAGCGCCCCAGCGGCCACGGCAGCAGTGTTTGGAAACAAGGATGCTACGTCCCGCCACGCAGGAAGCTCCGTTCCGTGATCATTGGCCCTTTGCCTCCTCTGTACAGAACTAGCGAAGCAGAGTATGGTAAATGTAGGCGCTCGCTTCACGTCCCACGTGTGTGGGCCCTATATCTATGAAAACTCGCTACTCACTTACGAATACTCAGATGCGCAGTCAACGGAAATGTGTCGCAAGCTCGTGAATTCCATTCGCACGCACCGTTCAAACTAATAACGATGACGAGAGTCAATTCTGTTGGCCGCTAGTGTATCAACTCGAACAATGTAGTAGATGGGAACAACAAGGGGAATTGGCAAAGCCACAGTCGCAACTTCGTATGACACGCACGTACGGTGTTCTTTTTTCTCTTTCTTTTTTGCCTACTTGGAACCAAGAGGTTTCCACGAGGTGGTAAACGCACTAGCGCACATTTCCTCTCGAGGTCACGTGCTCGCGTTTTGCTTACTGCGTACAGCCAAAAGAATCCTTAACTTTAATGGATGACCTGATGTACCGGAGACCAGCTATTGAGTATACAGATAGCGAGAGTATAGTCATCATCCAGTAAGCGTAAGCAGTCCGCCGATCCTAACAATGCCTGCGGTGACGCGTAGCTGGGCAGACGAAGTAGCAAGAAGTGGCGCCAAGAGAAAATGTAGATTCCCTGACTGCACTGCGTGAGAAAGCCTTGGCTCTGTAGGCCGAAGTCAACGAGCTCGAAACAAGAGCGGTCACAACAACCGACAGCAACGTCAGGACCACACCGCAGATTGAATAAGGCAACACTGAGACCGGGCTGGTCTTGGCTTGAGCGTAGAAAGTGTTGAAGCGAGCGCTGACGTCAACCAAAGAAAGTGCCTCCATTGTTGCACCGTTGACGTTGATCGCCTTCAAAGTGAGGTCAATTTGTCCGCATGTGAAGGCGGAAGTGGCATCTTGGAGAGTTAGTGGAGCAGTACTAGTCACATATGTACAAATCTTTCAGGAATACATCCAAGAAAGTCGAGTGCCATCTACTTCAAATATCCCGTTTCCCCGCAAAGACCTCCTGGTTAGGCGTATCCAACAACTCACCACGAGCTCTTCAGAGGTAAATCGATACCGCCTGAGCCTCCAGGTTCTCTGCCAGGGAACCGTTGTTAAGGATTTCTCCGGTAGTTAGAAACATTAGCTTGCGTGATTGGGTGGAGTAATTATAAGCGCTGGCTATGTCCAAGACGACCCAGGATGGATAGTTTGTATGGAGATTATATTTTAGTGCACTGCATCCTTTCCTCGCTGGCCACAGCTGATTGATTGATTTGTGGTGTTTAACGCCCCAAAACCAGCTCTGATTATTAGATACGCGGTAGTCGAGGGCTCCGGAAATTTCGACCACCTGTGGTTCTTTAACGTGCACTGACATCGCACAGTAGACGGGCCTCAACATTTCGCCTCCATCGAAATGCAGCCGCTGCAGCCGGGATTTGATCCCGCGACCCTAGGATCAGCAGCCGAGTACCATAGCCACTAGACCACCGTGGCGGGACAAACTGGTCACAGCGTTGTCTCGGAGGACCGCCCAGTGAACGTATGCGTGCCCGTTTCTTCCTTTATTTCTGTGTTCCTTTCTGTCTTTCCCGCCTTCTTGCCGCATTTCCCTTGTAGAAAACCCGAAGGATTTGCATGGCTCACATATGTCGAGATGACCTGCATTTCCACGGAGTCGAAATTGCAAGGCCCGTGAACTGTGCGATATCAGCGCACGTCGAAGAACCCCAGGTGGTCGAAATTTCCGAAGCCCTCAACCGCGGCACCTCTCATAGTCGCACCGAGATTTTGGGACGTAAACCACCAAAAATCAGTCAATTATATGTTGTCATCTTCGTATACCGAGCGTGTGCTTAACAGCGTGCATATCTTGCAGGTGCGCGCCTTGCGCTTGAAACACTCGAAGATCAAGAGAATTACACGCGCATTCCTTTCACAATGGTGACAGCTTTCGCGCGCGCACCACAGCGCTCATACTCGTGACGCATAAAAATAAGTCGACTCGCTCCAAGTCAACATGCTGCTGTGAGTGAATCCATTATGGAGACCATAAGGTTAGGTTTCAATCATCAATACCGTTGTGGTGGAACTCTACCCGGATGAAAGTACGGCACGAAGATTTATTTTCATATCGCCCCCTTGAAAGTGTAGCATCTTAGAATCATGTTCGCGACGTCGTGAAATTTAAAAGCCACCGGGCCTTTGCTACCGGCTTCCAGGTCCTGGAGCGCCAAGAGCAACATTTACAATCCGTCTTGTCCTAAATTATTGCCCGAATTTGCATGTAGTTGCGCGTGTGCTTAGGTCTGAAGTTATTGCTCGCCTTATTACGCTGCTGAGGCGTCGACAGCGAAATCTGAAGTTCCGCTCACCTTCTGAGTGCGAGTATGTGCGTTGGTTCTCGTTTCCCGAAGGGCACTTTCACTTCATCACTTCTGGGATTCCCGAAGTGCTCCGGGTTTCATGGAACCCTCTTTCACTGCTCCGTCCCCAAGAGGCCTCGAGTTTCAGTTTGTTTCACTCCTTGAACCATCTAACTTTTCTCGGTGTATTCCTTCCTGCGCAGAGACGCGCTTTTACGCTTCCGCCCATAACTGTGGCAGCAAAGTGAGCCACCGGAGCACTCCCGCTAAAATTAATAACTTGTTCATGGCACTGTTTTCTTCCTTTAATACGTTTCTCATTGAATATGCGGATCTATCTGTAATAACGTTGTCAGTTAGGCTGACGGGAATAGAATGCGTTTATTCAGCGCCTACGTACATATATATATCGATACATGACGTCACAGGAATTCCGTAAGATTGAGAGCCGGATATGGACGCTGCGCGACATGCTGCGCTATCACAACTTCTTCCCGCTCTATTCAACAACAAAACGTTAGGTAACAACCAGTAACCTTAAGTAACAGTTAACACATAACAATAAGCAAGGAAGCAATCACTTAAAGTTCGCATGTCGGAACCAATCCGGTTGCTTGCGCACACGAGCACTTCGCCGTAGCAGAGGTGGTTCCGGCGATTCGGATGCCGCAGCCGGCGCGGAAGACTCGGCCAAGTTCTTGCGTACTGGCTCGGGTGCGTGTGCTGATGGCGGTGATTCGTCGTGCTCTGGTACGTCGTTGGTTTTTGGTTCGGCCGGCGTTTCAGGCGAACAGAGAGCGTCCTGGTCAGTAGGCTGCTGCAGTTGTGTCTCCGTGGGGTTCGGCGTCACCTCTCTTGTTGGAGTTTGCTTTGCAGGCACTTCGAAAGGCGGTGGCGGTTCACCAGGAGCCGCATGTCTAGGGCGCAGGTGGTCGGCGTGTGTGAAGCGGTGCACATCGCGCACTTTCACCATGTATGTCACCGCACTGACAACCTGGGTCACCACACCTTCTTCCCAGGAGACACTTTCACCACGTACAGTTTTCACCAAAACACTGTCCCCCACAACAAACATACGCTCCCGCCCCCTAAACAAATCGCGCTGCTCTTTCAACTTGTCTTGTTTGTCCTGCATGCTTTTTGCGAAATTAGGTTTGAGCAGTGACAATTTTACGCGTGGCTGGCGTTTCAAAAACAGTTCAGCGGGCGATTTGCCTGTCACACTGCTTGGCGTGTTCCGGTGGGCCATGAGGAAGCTATCAATACTTTCTTGCAGCGTCGGCTGCTTACCCGAGGCCTTATTCTCAAGCACCTGTTTCAGTAAGGCCTTCTTTACAGTTTGGACCGTTCGTTCTGCAGCACCATTGGAGGCTGCGTGATAAGGGGGAATACGAACGTGTTTCACGCCATTGGTCCT
This sequence comes from Hyalomma asiaticum, assembly GCA_013339685.2. Classification (NCBI taxonomy): domain Eukaryota; kingdom Metazoa; phylum Arthropoda; class Arachnida; order Ixodida; family Ixodidae; genus Hyalomma; species Hyalomma asiaticum. The sequence goes on along the minus strand of CM023488.1, from coordinate 23,148,180 downwards.
CAGAAAATCAGCAAACTCAGCTGAGGTGAACGGGGGCCCGTTGTCACTGACCAGGACTTCTGGCAAGCCGTAAGTGGCAAAGGCACCCCGAAGTTTCTCCAGGGTTTTTTGGGCTGATGTTGACGACATGGGCCACACTTCAATCCATTTTGAGAATGAGTCGACCAGTATAAGAAACACGTTCGTCCCCTGTTTAGCAAAATCTATGTGCACGCGTGACCAACAATGCGCAGGGTAGTGCCACGGTTGAAGTGGAACAGGCCGGGCAGCTGGCTGCACAGCTTGGCAAATCTTGCACCTCTGCACGTATTGTTCAATGGCCAAGTCTATTCCTGGCCACCAGACGAAACTTCTAGCTAGCATTTTCATGCGGCTTGTGCCTGGGTGCTCCTCATGTAGCATGTTTAGCACGCGCTCCCTCAGCTGTTCCGGTATTACAACTCTTGCCCCCCATGTCACGCACCCCTGCTCAAGTGATAGCTCATCGCGGCGAACATGGTACGATTCCAATGCGTCATCATGGTGCTTAGGCCACCCGTTTAGCGTGAACTGAGCCACACGGCTGAGTGTTAAGCTTCGCTTTGAGAATCTTGCAATCTCGTCCGCGGTCAGCGGGAGGCACTGGAAAATGGACAAGCACTCTGGAGCCTCGTCTTTAGCGACTACTGGTTGGGGCAACCTAGACAAGGCGTCTGCCACTTCTAAATTTTTACCCCTTCTAAATTTCAGGCGATATCGGTAAGCTGCAAGCGTCAGGGCCCAACGTTGCATGCGCGCGGCAGCTACTGTTGGAATACGCTTATCGTGCCCTAGTACCCCCAGTAGCGGCTGATGATCTGTGTATATGGTAAATTCTCGGCCATACAGGTACCTGTGGAATTTCTTTAGGCCATAGATTATGGCCAAAGCTTCACGTTCACACTGAGCATACTCTTTTTCTGCTTCTGTCAGTGTACGCGACGCAAAGGCGACCGGCTTTTCATCACCTTCGGCTGTCTCGTGAAAAATCACAGCACCTAAGCCGTAGGACGACGCATCGCAAAGCATTGCGAGTGGTTTCTTGACGTCATAGAATGTCAGGACCTTGCTGCTTGTCAGCAAGTGTTTCGTAGATTCGAAAGCGTCGCTGCATTCCTTTTCCCATGCCCATTTTTTATCCTTTTTTAGTAGCCGATAGAGGGGCTCCGCTACTGTCGAGGCGTTTTGAAGAAACCTGGAATAAAAGTTCCACATGCCTAAATACGCCTTAAGCTCTGTAACTGTCGTGGGCTCTGGTGCTTGTAAGATTGCCCTCTTTTTTTCGTCTGTGGGGTAAATGCCTTCTTCCGTAACCTTGTGACCCAAATATGTAACAGACTTTTGGAAGAACCGGCACTTATCCGTGTTGAGCGTTATGTTACATTCGCTCAGTCTTTGCAAGACACGTTCTAGTGTTTGCTGGCAGTCGTCAGTGTCAGACCCTGTCACGATCACGTCGTCGATATAGCATCCCACGTGTGGGATGCCTTGAAGCACCTCATCCATCATCGCCTGGAAGATAGCGGGCGCGCTAGCCACCCCGTAAGGAAGGCGCTGGAACTCAAACAACCCTAGAGTGGTGTTTACTGTCAACAACGGAAGCGACTCTGGAGTAAGTGGGAGCTGTTGATATGCCGAGGACAGGTCTAGTACACTGAACACCCTGCCGCCAGCTAAGGCCGTGTACAAGTCCTCTGGTCTCGGAAGTGGGTAATGATCTGTCATCAAAGAGGGGTTTACTGTTGTTTTGTAGTCCCCACACAACCGGACGCTGCCGTTCTCTTTTACAACCGTGACCAGTGGCGTAGCCCAGTCACTGCGCATTACAGGGCGCAGCATGCCTGTTTTCACTAGTTCCCGCAGTTGCTGCTCAACTTTCTCCTGTAATGCAAAGGGGACTGGCCTAGCGCGGCAAAACACCGGCGTCGTGCCCGGCTTTAAGACGATCTTTGCTTGAAACTTCCTAATTGTTCCCAATTTTGTTGAGAACACGGCAGGATACTTTCGTTTCAGAGCCGCAACTCGGTCTTCTACCGCAATTTGGCCGACCTCCAGCCAGTGAAGTTTTAGTCGTTCGAGCCAATTCCTCCCGATCAGAACGGGTAACTTCCTGCCGTTGTCCTTTACAACAATCATCGGTAACGTCATGCTTTTGTCTTTGTATTGAACAGCCACGTCACACTGCCCTTTTAGCTGTATTTTCTCGCCAGTATAAGTGCGCAGTGACATTTTGCACGGTTCACACTTCACGTGTGAAAACAGAGAATCGTACACTTGTTCCGGAATAATAGTCACAGCCGCCCCTGTGTCAATTTGCATATTCAGTGCGCGCCCTTCCACTTCTATGCTCACTTCATAACATGACTGGGTTGCATTAACCAAATGGTACAGTTCGTGCCCCGATTCCTCGTCAGAACATTCGAGCGCATGCGTGCTCTTTGGTCTCACTCTAGAATTTGGGCACATGTTTTTCAAATGACCTACTTCTGAACATTTCCGACAAGTAGCGTTTTTGTACCAACATTCTTCAGACGAGTGTCCTCTGCCGCACCTTTCACACCCTTCGACACTTTCCCCTTCCATTTGTACGCGCCGGTTGAACTTGCACCGTTCCGCTATGACGGAACTTCTGGGGCAGTAGTGCTCCTTCAGGAGAAGTTTTACTTCTTCGTACGACTTTTGTCCCGGGACCTCTGGCACAACTAGACTCTTTAGCACTTCATAAGCCTCTGGTCCTATTACTGTCAAAAAGACAGGAAGGCGCTTGGCCTCAGCTATCTCATTAGCTGTTAGAAAATGCTCAAAACGCTCTAAGTATGACTCGAAGTTTTGAGTCTTCGGGTCGAACTCCGCTACCTTCCCCAGTGGCGGCATTTCGAAAAAGTAGATGTTTGCTACTCATCGGTTCGACGTTCCTTGTTGCGAGCGCGACGTCCCGTAGCCGTTGCTCCAGTGAGTGCCTCTGCAAGGTATTCGGTAGGCAGTGGGCGGTGCCGCATCCCGGGAGCGCGTACGGAGCACGCCGGCTGCCGCCTACGTGGGTACGTAGGAACCTCGTCGCCAGTTGTAATAACGTTGTCAGTTAGGCTGACGGGAATAGAATGCGTTTATTCAGCGCCTACGTACATATATATATCGATACATGACGTCACAGGAATTCCGTAAGATTGAGAGCCGGATATGGACGCTGCGCGACATGCTGCGCTATCACACTATCAACTGCCAGGAGAAGTATTTATGAAGCGTAACCCTACGCAACGTGGCTTGGTAAGGCCAGTTCTCATTCCGATGCAACAACTAAGCTTAGTTTAATTACTTTTGTAATTTGGCAAAAAAAGAAATTTCGTAGACATGTTTTGTCAGTTGTTACGAAAATTTTATAGCAGAAAAGAGCGCATGACAAGGCTTTTTAACTATAAGAAGAAGTTGGGAATATCTTTTTGGTGCGATAGATTCCGAGCCACGTTGTCATAAGACGCGACAAATTCTCACAAAGACCATTTCTTTTGCACAGGCGCCTTCTTGTTGCTGCGCTGTAATAATTACACTGTCTTTGTAATGCTTTGTTTTGTAGTGTAATCCGAGCTATTTTACCGTTTTGTTTCAAAACGCACGCGTATTCTTTCGTCGACTCCGTTTTTTTTTAAACAGAATCGTTTATTTAAAACGCTATACTAAATTGTTTTAATTCGTTTTCTTCATCTCTTTGTCATCGCTCTACTTTCAGGCTTATAGTGTGTAATCATTTTTTCTTCTTTTTGTTTTGACGTGCTACTCAGACTAACACGTTTCGTGATTGCAGTAAAACTATGCACTTTTGTATGAGCCGCTTGCGCACTGTTCTTTGTAGCTTGTGGATATTTTAAAGTGTGACGCGTGTACGCACGGGAAATAATACAAAATAATCAAATATAGTTCAGCAATGATAAATAAAAGAAACGCCGAGGATAAACACAAAGGAAACGCAAACGAAACATAGGCGAATCAATGCGCCGCACTGCGCATACATTTCACTTCCCTGGAACTGATGATGATTAATGGAGGTTAGTGGCGCAAGGGTCAGTGCTGGCCAAAGAGCGCCATACAAGACATAATGAGCTGTTAGTTGGAGGATGATTTTCTGGTGGTCGATGTAGAGTGGCTGTAAAAGCTTCGTTAAATGCACGTTGTGTATATACAATAAGATCATGGTGAAACTTCCCTGGAACTGGCCTTTTGTTTTACAACATGTATCCTGCGTGGACATCTGTGCCGCGGTTCTTTGGGAATAACCTTCGCACAGAATGCATTTGAGCATGGCGCTGTCAGCTTTCCCCGCTATGAACGCCTACGTCAACAACAACGTGCCGCCGGCTCAATGCACACGGTTAAAAAAAAGACCGCTAACTTAATTGCAAGAGAGAGCGCGCGCTTGGGCCTGAGTGGTCAAAGCGAGATCACGTGATCTGCTTTCTCGGCCAATATTCTTTGACCGGACACCTACGTGTACGCCACCGGCACATGTTAGGCAAACACACTGCTTACGCTGTAAACGCTAGCCGATTATAACTACCATCACATACCCAAAACGGTAACCGAAACAAAGAAAACTGCCAGGCCTGCTCAGAGAACGCCGCCCTGTGATAGCTTAAGCTAGACTCTGCTGCGTGCACTCCCACACAAACATTTTTCTAGCTAAGCAAACACTTATAGCACGAAAACCAAGAGGACGAAGCCACTTGCCTCCTACTCCTCGAAATTCGATAGCGTCGTCCCACGAAAACCTAACCTTGTGACCGAGGCGATTGCTGAAGGCGAGGCTCATCACAGACACAGTCGCACCGGTATTAACTAGAGCCATCGTCGGTATTCCGTCAACCAGCTCATTCACTTCGTTTTTCACCACAGCAGGCAGAGCTATTTCTTACAAAGACCGTCCGACGACCTGAGCTCCATGGACCGCGGATGCTAGTTTCCCGACGGTCGCGGCGGTGAACGGCGCCAAGGGGATGGAGAACGACGGTAGCGGTTAGTCGGTGGTGTAAGGCTAATCGCTGCGTCTGCTCTCGTGCGAGATAACAAACCCCTGGAAAAGAATTGGGCGTCTGCGGGTCATGGGATGTGCGGTTCCCAGGTGGTGAAAACGTCGGTGGTGCCCTTCGCGACTGACGGCGATGAGGACAATACAGTACTGCGTCTTTTTCGGAACCACAGCTGTAACACACGGCAGGTTTACGGTCTACTGTGTAGTCACCCAAAGCAATGTTTAGTCGTTGCCGGCGGCCGAGTCCGTTCTCACTTTCGTAACTTGTCCCTGATGGTCGCTGAAATCCATTGTGTCGTTCGATGATGTATGATGTTTCTTGGCGCAAGGGCCAGTTATGGCCAAAGAGCGCCATGTGCCATGGAGATGAGTTTGAATGATGGAATGAGTTAGTATGATGTCTGGTATACGGCTGTATAATGGCCTTAAAATAATCGGTGTAGATACCGTAAAACATATACATCATAAAATAATGGGAGTGATCTGCGAGTTTCATGATCATGAGGGTAAGTGATGAAACATCAAGAGTTTATGTGATGTTGCTGTAGCACTGGCACCTCAGCACGGCCCTTAGAAATAAGGGTTGGGAGGTACATTGTGCTCTATGAATATCATCCCGTTGCAGCAACGGCCTCCAGATGGAGGCCGCACTACAAGGACCCTGGCCAGATAATTTGCAAGGCGCGAGTTTCTTCTAAAAACTTTATGATGACATTAAAATTAATAAGTGGTTCGTTGTTTAAAAAGAATGCTGGGTGGAGGGGTATTTGCTGGCGGTATAAAGAGTGGAAGTACCTTTTTCTCTGCTCTTCTAGTTCCTTGCACTGGATGAGGACATGGAGGACTGTAAGTCTGTCACCGCATTTACAGCACATAGGAGGGTCGCTTCCAGTTAAAAGATGTGAGTGTGTACTATACGTGTGGCCTATCCTTAACCTACACAGCATTACTTCCTTGCGTCTCGCTGTTCTGTTAATCATCCAGTTTCCTAAGTGTGGTTTTATCATGTGTAGTTTGTTTGATGTCTGTGTGTCCCATTGCCTTTGCCAGTGTTTCCTTATATTACGACGCAGAAGGGCTTAAGGTCTGTGGATGGGATGGGTATATTTATATTTGTATAAGAAAAAGGAACTGACGTAGCCTTTTTATCAGCAGCAACGTTGCCCTCTATACTTCTGTGACCTGGCACCCAGCAGAGGACAATTATTTGGTTACTCATGTATGCTGAACAAAGCCAGTTATAGAGCTCGTTAAACACCGGGTTTTTGTGTTTTCGCAGGAACTTGATGGAGGTGACCACACTCAATGAGTCCGTATATACTACAGCATTCATAAGACACATTTGCTTGATATGTTTTACAGCGCACAAAATTGCGTAAGCCTCCGCCGTAAAAATGCTGGTGTGCGGGTTTAATGCACCAGATATTGAGAACGAAGGTCCCAAAGCTGCATAGCCTACACCGCTAGAAGACTTTGAGGCATCTGTATAAAATTCTGCAAAGGGATATTTTGTCTGGAGTTCAAGAAAATGTGAGCGTATATGTGCATCAGGTGCATGTTTTGATGTCTGCATAAACGAGAGATCACATTGGATTATCTGCCACTCCCAAGGCGGTGAAAGGGGAGTTGGAACCATTAAGACAGTCTCTTGAATGGGGATTCCTGTTTCTTCTGCCAGTTTCTCTATGCGCAGAGATAGAGGGGCCCGTACTGACGGGCGGCTATGGTGCAGTCTGGCAGTAGAAAGGTCAGAAAATGGTGGTGTAGCAAGGATGCCGAGTGTCAGATTTAACGTTAAAAAAAGTATGAGAAGGTTAGATATGTCCTTTGCAGATGCAGTGACCATTCGTTGGATTCAACATATAAGCTTTCCACAGGGCTTGTCCTGAAAGCGCCGGTTGCGAGGCGTATGCCGAGGTTGTGCACAGGGTTCAGGATCTTTAGTGCACTGTCCGTCGCAGAGTGGTATATTACAGCAGCATAGTCAAGGCGTGAACGTACTAAACTCTTATAAAGACTAAGTAGACACTTCCTATCACTGCCCCATGCTGTTCGAGACAACAGTTTCAGTAGATTTATAGTCTTCAAGCACTTGGCTTTTAGATGTTTTAGGTGTGGGACAAACGTAAGCTTGGTGTCTAATGTAATGCCCAAAAATTTATGTTTGCGACTGACAGAGAGACGCTGCCCATTAAGGTAAATTTCGGGTTCTGGCAACATGCCTCGCTTGTTTGAGAAGAGGACACATGTGCTTTTTATAGGGTTTAACTTGAAGCCATTTTCGTCTGCCCATTTCGAGAGCTTGTTTAGGCCAAGCTGTACCTGTCGCTCACAGATAGCCATATTGCATGACCTGTGGCCTATCTGTACGTCATCTACATAGATTGAATAGTAGAGCGGGCGGGGAATAACCGTGCGAAGTGAATTAATTTTTACAATAAAGAGCGTACAGCTCAATACTCCTCCCTGCGGTACACCAGTCTCTTGAATGAATGGTCGCGACAGTACATTGCCAACTCTGACACGGTATGTCCTGTCAGAAAGGTAAGATTCAATGGTATTCAGCAGGTTGCCACGAATGCCCATTCTAGAGAGATCACGAAGGATTCCAAAGCGCCACGTAGTGTCATACGCTTTCTCTATGTCAAGGAACACAGAGAGGAAAAACTGTTTATGTGCAAAGGCATCGCGGATTTCTGTTTCCATTCGAACAAGATGGTCGATCGTCGATCTGGATTCCCGAAAACCACACTGATTGGGATCTAGTATTCTGTTACTTTCAAGATGATATATTAGACGTCTGTTCACCATTTTCTCAAACAGTTTGCATAAGCAACTAGTCAATGCTATAGGGCGGAAGCTATTTACCAGAGAGGGATCTTTTCCAGGTTTAAGAATGGGAACTACTATGGCCTCTTTCCAAGCAGAGGGCATGTGGCCTGATAACCATATGGCATTATAGAGGCAAAGGAGGGTTTTCCTAGTTTCAGTGGGCAAATGCTTCAGCATTTCGTATGTCACACGATCAGAACCTGGTGCAGCTTTGTTGCAACAGGCTAATGAAGCATGAAGTTCTGCCATGCAAAATGGTCTGTTGTACGACTCTGTTCTTGTACATTTTCGGTCTAATGGCTGTCGCTCAATTCGTGCTTTGTACCTTTGAAAGTTTTCCGAGTAGTGCGACGAACTAGATGTGTGTTCAAAGTGAGCGCCCAGAAAATTCGCTTGGTCAAGCAGGCTATCTCCTTGAGTGTTCACCAGTGGAAGTGTGCTAGACTGAGTACCAAATATTTTGTGGACTCTGTTCCAAACCTTTGACTCATCTGTATACGAGTTCACTCCCGATACATATTTTTGCCAGCTCTCTCTTCTCGCCTGTCGGCGTATTCTTCGTCCGTGAGATTTGGCCTGCTTAAAATTGATTAGATTTTCCGCTGTCGGAGATTCGCGAAGCAACCTCCACGCCTTGTTTTGCTTCCTACGTGCTTTGCGACATTCATCGTTCCACCAGGGAACGCGTCGTTTGCCGGGTGACCTAGTGATTTGAGGGATAGATTTGGACGCGGCATTGATTACAAAGGCTGTAAAGTATTCGACAGCAACATCAACATTTAAAGCACAGATATCAGCCCAGTTGATAAGAGTAAGACTTTCGAACAGTTCCCAATCAGCTGAATCAACCCGCCAGAGAGGCACTTCTGGAGAACATTCTTTCGATACTGATGCACTCAGAACGATGGGAAAGTGGTCACTCCCGTAAGGATCTTTAATGATGTTCCACTTAAGATATGGTAAAATTGTAGGTGATGCAATGCTGAGGTCTATAGATGAATACGTTCTGTTTGCAACATTGTAATACGTAGGTTCACTTTTATTCAAGAGACATGCACCAGAAGTGAAAAGAAACTGTTCGATTAGACGGCCTCGCGTATCGCAGCGAGAGTCGCCCCATAGATCACTATGTGCATTAAAATCCCCGAGGAGCAGATATGGTTCAGGTAACTGGTCTATTAATAGCTGCAATTCATGTCTCTGGAGCTGATAATGCGGAGGGATGTAAAGAGAGCAAATAGAGACAAGTTTATTGAAAAGTAAAGCTCGAACAGCCACTGCCTCGAGGGCCGTCTGAAGTGGCAAATGCCGACTTGCAATACTTTTATCAAGTATAATTGCCACACCACCGGATGATGTACCACCATCCTCGCGATCCTTACGGAAAGTCATGTATCTTCGAAGAAAGCTCTTATTTTTCGAATTTAAATGTGTTTCCTGCACACACAGCGCCCTTGGGCTAAATTCACTTATAATTTCTTGGACGTCATCCAGGTTTCGGAGCAGTCCTCGGACGTTCCATTGAATTATTCTATCCATTGGAAAAGAAAAATTGGTGCTGTGTGTGCTAAAAAAGGAAAAAAATGCACTTATTTTACAGGGCCCTTGTTGGGTCCTGTAATGGGTGTTTTTTCTTTCCTGGAGCGATCGAGGGAGCCTCGACGCTCCTTGGGCGCTGACTGCGCCATTGAGCTGGGTGTTGTGTCCATTGCTTCGTGTGAAACGCTGGACACACGCTCTTGCGAGCGAGTTTTCCGTGAATGCCCCGCCACCAAGGACGAGGCCTGTGTGCCCACCAGCCCGGAAGTCGATGGTGTTGACAGAGGGTCTGAGCTGCGCTGGCTGTTGCCAGCGCTACCAGAGACCACTGGTGTAGCTGGCAGTTTTGTAGAAGGTGAGACAGCCTTGGCTGCTCCCTTCAAGGAGGCTGATGGTAGAACTGTAGGCTCACTGTCCGTGACCCTAACAGCTGCTTTCTGCCGAAGCGGTGCAGCCCCCCGAGACGCCGCATCGGCATAGGATGTGCCTTTCACAATTGAAAATCTCTGACGTGCTTCCTTGAAAGATATGTTTTGTGTAACCTTTAACGATATAATCTCTTTTTCTAATTTCCATTTGGGGCATGACCGCGAGTACGCGGGGTGCTCGCCGTCACAGTTCGCACAGCGAGGTTCTCCCTGACAGTTGTCTGCGGAGTGACCATTCTCAGCACATTTGGCACAAGTCAGCTGACCACGGCAGCTCTGTGAGCCATGGCCAAATCTTTGGCATTGAAAGCAGCGGCGGGGATTGGGGATATATGGCCTGACACGGATTTTAATGTAACCTGTCTGAATGGACTCTGGTAAGTCTGTCATGGCAAAGGTCAGTACAAGGTGCTTCGTTGGAATCTCTTTGTTCTCGCGTCTTATCGTGATTCTCTGTACACTGATTACATGTTCCTCTTTCCAACCTTCGAGAAGTTCTCCTTCAGACAGTTCTAAAAGGTCTGCATCGGATATTACACCACGAACTGTGTTCAGTGATCGATGAGGGGTTACCGAGACGGGGTTTTTTCCAATGGCTGTGAGTTTTGAGAGTTTGCCATACTGTGCTTGATCACATAGCTCAAGCAGCAAGTCACCTGAGGCCATCTTTGTTACTTTGTAACCTGGACCTATTGCTTCAGAGAGAGACTTTGCCACAAGGAATGGCGACATTGTCCGAATGGTCTTTTCTGGGTTTTCGCTATGTAGAACGTGAAACTTGGGGAAACTTTCTTTCGTTTTGAAAAGGATGTGAGCTGATGCTTCGGTGCGCCCCCTCTTGTAAGGGGGACGATCTGGAAGTGGAGGAAATCTCGACAGCATAGCATTAATATGTATTCAGCAATGATGCCTGCCACCCACCACCGAGCCCAACAAGGGGACGCGACGACATGGCTAAGCAGGATGTGTGCACGTCAGCAGTACATCATCACCATAACCAAATATGGTGTACCCAAGGTTGGCTACCCACACAAGGTTAACCCTTGCCGCCAGGAAATACGGAAATGAATGGAAGAGAGTAGAGGACAGGAAGATTTCAAGAGAAAAGACGAAGATGTGGAGAAAGACAGGAAAAGGCGACTGCCGATTTCCCCGGGCGGGTCAATCCGGGGGTGCCGTCTACGTGAAGCCGGGGCCAAAGGGGTGTGTTGCCTCTTCCGGGGGGCCTTAAAGGTCCAAACACCCAGTGTCGGCTCAACCCCCAGGATCCCCTTTTCCCCGGACACGGCTAAGCCACGCACGGCGACACGTGGGAGGGGGTCCGAAACCCCCCCTTTGAGTCACTTTTGTGTGCAGGCTGAGCTCTTCCCGAACTATCTGTCGGATCGTAGAAGCAAGGTCGAGAGAATGGTCATCAGCTATGCTTGCAACGTTCGTAACATTGGCTAGCATGGTAAACTTCGGAATGATGCGCCTCGTCTTGAGTTGCTCGTACGTGCGGCAATGCGGAATAAAGTCTGCGACAGAGGCTAGGTTATCCTTTGTTATTAGGAAGTTGTAAGCATCTTCAGCCATTCCTTTTAGTATGTGTCCTACTCTATCTTCCTCGGGCATTCGAGAATCCACCATCCTGCGCAGCTTTATAACTTCTTCAATGAAGGTCAAGCATGTTTCACCTGGCACTGCGCACCTTCTAATAGCGTCCGTTCTGCCCATTTCGTTTTCGTCGTGGAGTCGCCGAAGCGCTCTTTGATTTCAGTGACAAATCCGTCCCATGTTGTAAGTGTCTCCTCGTTATTGTCAAACAACACCAAAGCAGTATCCGTTAGAAAGAACACAACGTTCGAAAGCTCGGAAGCTCTATCCTACTTGTTGTAAGCGCCCACCCATTTGTAGTGGATGAGCTACTCTTTGACATCTCCCAGTTTTCCGCCAAAGGGTCGCGCATCTCGGAGCTGTTAAACAGTATTGGCAGGGCCGTGAGCTCCGATCGGTCGTTGGTGTTCTTCGTTACGGGACATCTCGATCTCAGATGGATGCGGCGGAAGCCAGCAATGCGACAGATTCGTCGAGCTTGTAGTGGTCTGACATTCGTCTTCAGGTGTCGGTTACCCAGCACCTCCACTAAATCTGTGAGAAGGGATGGTTTTATTAACAGGAGATGGATGTTTGTGATGTCTCAGTGCGGTCTCCAAGCTCTTCGTCCTCCTCTTCTCCATTTCTTCCAAATCACTTATTCTATGTGTGTTACACTATGTATGGTACGCCTTTAGGCCGAAGAGCGCCGCCCCGCAATGCAGTTGGCGACGTGTGAATTCGAATACTGGCAGCCTTTAGGCATAGAAAAACCCCATAGGTGCGCGGAAGCGTAATAAATGTAATCGCGATGGCCTTGTACCGTTTCAATGTATTCCTCTCAGAAATAAATTTGCCATTTTACCATCACTTGGAACCAAGAACGTTGTAAACCTACTTTCTGTTGTTCGTTCTGACGGTTTTAAACGGCCCACTGAATCACACAACAATACTGTTGTTCTTTCCGCTGCTCATATAGGTGTCTTATTAAAAGGCCTTTTTGCGCAGTCTCGAGCAGATTCAATCAATTTCTACTTTTAAGAAACCTTGACAACTTTGCCCGAAACGTGCCTTGAAGAGTACTTCGATAATCGTGAAAACCTTAACGACGCTTGTAACAGCCATACCTTCATACAAGCACTGCACACCACCGACGCAATGCAATAAATGTCTAGATATGTATAAATACAGTGCAACATAAAGTTCTTGAGGCCCATGAGAACCGTGTGCCTCAGCGATGAAGTATGACTTAGAGAAAACGGCGCTCGCACAACTTCAAACAAACACGAGATAGTCATAAAACCTGCTATAAAACGACGAATAATTGTTGTCGATAATAAAATTGATTATATCAGGGAAGCTACAACACACGTCTCGGATGCCACTTTCTATAGCTTTCTGCCCACCGAAAAAATTGCTAATGTGTAGTCCATATTGACCGATGAGCTCGCTAAACCACTAAAACCGAAAAAAAACACATTTGGTCTCTTGTGCCACTCATTCCCGTTCTTGGGAGATTTGACTCTCTGCCTAGGATTCCTAAACCAGGTAAACCAGGCCACCCGATCACTTCCGGTGTAAGCACCATAACCGAAAACCATGACTGTAATGCAATGTATACTCTCTAACCACTCCCATTCCTGGGATATTTCAATCATTTGTAAATGATACCAATGGTTCTCTCCAATATACATTAAATCTTACTATTCCGCGTGAGTCAATGCGTGTTACTCTCGACGTGACTTCACTTTACACTAACACACCGTCCACAGATGCAAATTCAGCCGTCCTTAAAGCATACGACGGGTGTTTTTCCGGGAAGGCTATTGATCAGGAAAGACTGGGACCCCTCTTAACGCTTATTGTTGAACTCAACCACTTCGAATTCATTACGCTCACATCAGTTCTTCGTCACTGGGAACTTGAATAGGCACAGATTATCCTAATATATTTATGGACATTTTTTGACTAATTTCGCTGAACCCCCAGCCTGTCCTTTTACAAGCGGTTAATTGATGGCATCTTTCTGATTTGGACATATGTGGAGGAGATCCTATGAAAGTTCATTGATGCCCTCCAATGATTTTCCTCCCGGAATTATTCATCAACTTGGGTAAACTTTCTAGCTATCGCACTAAGGATTCACAAGTTAAACCGCTCACTATTCTTTATCCCAAACCTACTGATAGGGAACCGTTTCACATTTCCAGCGCACCAATGTGGGACATTGCACGGCAGCAGTTGCCTCTTGTCAGGCTCACGGCTTTAAGCGGGGGTGAAGCCCCTTCAGCGTCTGGCTGTCGGCGTGTCCTGTCGTCGTCGCCGTCACGGTAAAAGAAGCTATAGTAAAAGAACCATAGCTTGTTTCCTTGACAAGGAAAAGTATTGCCCGCTAGGATTCGAATAAAGAACTGTCCGGGTGGCGACGATAGCAGCAGGAAGCCCTATCGGTACACCACAGTCACAGTGGATACATACGGAACAAACGCGCCACATATCTTCCCTACAGCGCTTCACAATTTGCGCCAAACTGATGTCCGGTAAAAGCAAAGGTGTTTCGCAAGCAATATTACTCTTAAACTGACATTGACTCCCTTCTACTGCACTCATGGTTCGCAGTCGTGATACCCCCATCTGGAAACATTACAGCGAAGCAGATTATCATGCTGATGAGCGCGTCACGGTGGGCCGATTTCGAGGCAGTGAAGTCAGACGGCGTATGTATAGAGTTGTCGTGTCAATAGCGATTTTAGCAAATTACTGGTAATGGTAATTGCTGTCGTTGTGACGGTGAAACAAGCCAATTAGCAGTGACTGACGTGTTCCTACGGGAAATGTGGGCACATCACCGCATGCTTCGCACCTCCTCCGGTTTCACGTTCTTCCAGCTTTCATGATTTTTTCTACTTGCGAAATACTTAAGAGCTTTATAATTTAACGACAATATCCATCGGCTGTAATGGGTGATACCATATGTCGAGCAGACAAACTAAACATAGCCGAAATTCTTAGCGGAAGCCATTTGCAGGAAAGACGTATCAATACCAATCTTACACTAACATACTCGGCATCATCGCCAATGGTATTTTCAACATTAAAACGCAACGACAATGTCCTTAGGCAAGATGAACATCCTCAGAACGTTTTTCCTGAACCACTTAGCCTTCTGTCGATGGTCTAAGACTCTCCCGCGACATATTACCATCATCAAAACTAAACGTGCACAACGCATATGGTGGGCACTTGCAACAAAGCATGTTGCAAGGCTTGTGTGCATATACAAATGGCAGAGAACGCCGTGGGCGCGTTTTTAGGCTTAACTGCACCGTCTGCAAAAAAAAGTATAATGTCCTGAAGAAAACCTCATGTCGATTAAGTTTTATCAAGCGTAGATCGCATACAAACACGCTTCCTAACCTACCGTTATGGAAACATATTCATTTACCTGGACTTTCTTTCGAAAATTTAAGGCCACTATATTGGCGTCAGGCTTTCATACTCATGACCATCGCAAAATCCGGGATTCGTACCTGATCTACGAATTCAACACCGTGTCATGTGGCAATCGCGAGAGCACACGCGCACTTACTAGGGTGTCCGTTAAGTAACAGTAACCGTTAATAACCTTGTCTTTCTATTGACTACCACCTACACGGGGCTGTGTTTCCAATAATATTTCTGAATCCTCTTGAGCGGCGTTCATTACCTCTCACCAATTTCCATACACTGTACCGTTATAAAGGGCATTTTACCGTATACATGTGCCCATAAAAGTTGTCATAATTTTATTTGACGCGGGTTTCTAATCTGAGGTTTCCTGTATAGCATTGAAGAGTAATCTGCTGTAAATAAGCATTGTGGAGCTTGCCACGGCATAAACCTTCGTCACTTCTGTGATGTCGAATTTTCGCAATGCAGCTCTGCTGTGCTATCAGTTCCAGCCGAAACAAGTGTCTGTTTTTTGTTGTGTTCAATTATAATCTTCTTTCGCGCCACGTATCATTTTGCTATATTTTGACAAGCACGGAATGTATGCCTGAATATGTATCAGCTGCCTATTATCCAGAACTTCTTACTACGCCCGTGTAAGCAGTTTCCCCGCGTAATCACTAGTTACTTTTCATCCCTATTATCAAAATTACCTTATGGATACCGTGCCTATAAGAAAACCGGCTGTCATGCATTTGTTGCTTTGAGAAAGGCTGATCCACCATCCGAAACGTCAGTAAAGATACTTCAATATAAAGATTTCGACAGCAATCTGTCTGGCTGGGTAGGAAATTTAGGAGGTTGAAATTGTTCCAGCCACAGCTTAAAGAGCGCCCGACGTTTCGGGACCGACTAGGTCCCTTCTTCAGGGGGTGACTGTGCTGGTCACGGAAGTGTCGCCGCGTCTTGTACTCTCACCCCAGCTCCTGCTTTCCCTTTCCCACACATTTCGGAGACCGTGAACTTATACCGAAGATATACTGTTCCCAGCAAGTGGTTCACGGTGGTAGGTGTGTGTTGAATGTGCCAGGACTCGAGCAAGAGCCTCTTTCCCAAATTGCTCTCTGTTTCAATAACAGAAGCGCCGTCGAAGTCAATTTTATGGCCGTGCTTCTCGCAGTGCTCTCCCAAAGCGCTACGTTGCACTTCCATCTTCCTGACGTCGCTCTTATGTTCGCGTATTCTTTCCCGGAAACACTTTCTCTCGCCTATGTAGCCGGCTCGACATTCGGAACAGACCTTGTACAGAACACCCGGGTGATTCTCCTTCGTAGCTCGATCCTTCGGCCACGGTAGCAAGCGGGCGAGCGTGGAAACAGGTTTATGGATTAAGGATATTATACTTTGCAAAATCCTGCAAATATATATATATATATATATATATATATATATATATATATATAAACAGAGGGAGAAAGAAACCCTCCTTTTCGCTTTCGCACTTACTTTCTATGCATCTTTTCCAAACGTAATGATGAATCCAAGTAGTATCGGCCCTTTCTGCTAGAAAATAAAAAGACAAAAAGTTGGCCACCCTCCCGCCCTGCGAAGGTGAATGTCCGGCGAAGCTGCATCAAATACCACACAAGTTCGTTATGCGGTTCGCACTTCACAAGAGGACTTCGAATGGCGACAATGGGACTTCGAATGGGGGGGGCTTTGCTAAAATCCCTAGATATCATTTTTTTTCCATTTGTAAAGTACCCTTTGCTTGTAAGTTTTGCTGCACCGTCGACGCTTGTCAATGTTCGGCGTTACTTTCGTCAGCCATGGTATTCCTGAAGGTGCTCCTTCAAGCTGCAGCAAGAGAATTTTAGCCACAGTTGGTCGCTTCAGTGCGGCTTTCCTTATATTTGGCGCTTATGCTATCATACTTAATAGGAACGCGTACGTTGTCCTGAGAGCACATACTCCGCCTCATGTGTCTATGAAGACAATGGCTGCCGATGCGGGCTACGTGCTAGAGGGAGCCGGGAGAGTTGTGGCTACGTATAAAAAAAAGTGGAACATCTCGGGACACTTGAGGTCATGCCATTGTTTACAGGCGTCTTATCATGCATAATACAGTTCCAAGCCGTGCAAATTGATTCCTCCTCATTGTATATCAATATAAGACAACTGAACAGGCATGAAAGAAGGGCTACTTCTTTGTTAGACACAACCTAATCAATCAAGCAGGCAATGAAGCCAAGGAAGGCATAGGGGAAATTTCTATGCCGGCAGAGATGAGCTAGAGATGCATCAGGTGTTCCAGGTCTACGACCTCGAGGTGACCTTAGCTAAACTGCAGAAAAGCACTGCGTCCGGTCGGGAGAAGGTCATTCAAACTGCTGGCCAATCAGCCGCTACGTACGTATGAATCCCTTAACAATATCAATGCTACATGGAAATGAGATTGTCGTTCCCTCCGATTGGATTGTGTTGCGCTCCCTTCGATTGGTCCACGCCGTGTAACTTTTATTCATAAACGACGGAGGGCACTTACAACGGACAACCTGATACCTACCTCAACAACATCGTGTGTTGACTCATTTCAGGTGCTTAACTTCCCGAAACCCCCATATGATTATGCGACACGCCGTAGTGGAGGATTTCGAAAACTCCGACCGCCTGGGGTTCTTTAACGTGCACTCACACCGCACAGTACACGGGCCTCAATATTTCGCCTGCATCGGCATGGAGCCGCTGCGGCCGCGATTCCGTTCCGCCACCTTCGGATCAGGAGCCCAGAACCATAGCCACTAGACCAGCGTGGCGGGGCAACATAGTGTGCAGGCAAATTAATGAAGGCGATGATGCGTGATGGGCTCTTCGAATGTTTGGAACATTTTTGCAGACACTATGTTCTGCTCCGCCCACAGAAGGCGGCAAAAGAGACACGAGTCAGTCACGACATACTGCAACTAATAGAGCACCCTCATAATCGCAACGTTGTCCTGCCTTGAGATCTAAAGGGACGCTTCGACAACATTAAACACGGCACTAACTTAGGACACCTCAGTGACACCCCCTGTGGAGCAAAAATGTTCATCCATAACAAGGATTTCTTGACAGATCAAGCCGCATTATTCAAAATCTAAAGCAATGAACACGAACCTTACCACATCGGTACAATGAGGACGCGACAACGTGCTGTGCTTTCCCCTCTCTCTAAAAACTTGCGGTGGCACATCTCCCTGTCCAGCTTAGCGATACTGAAGGCGTCCGACACGCTGTGTACGCCGACGATATCACCATCTGAGTCACTGAAGCAAACATAGGTCGTATGCAGGTATGCCTACAAGCAGTCGTTCAAGTACTGAATCGCTACGCAGAGTGCTGTGCACTCCAGCGTGGAGCAGACAAATCAGAATTTGTGCACCTTTTGGATTTGACCACCGCCTAAGGACACTACACAAATACGCCTTTCTTTGTCTCGTGACTCCAGACATGAGGACAAGGAGATTCGACTTCTCAGACTCTTCATTCCCAATCAACGAAAAATCGACACAACTCTAGCAAAGCTTTGCAAGGGGTAGGATCAAATAGGCCGACTGCTCCGATGCGTTTCCAACTTGAGAGGAGGATTACGAAGCAATGACGCTGTGCCCATGCATTCGTAGTAGGCCGAATTCTGTATTGGTGGCCATATTTTTTTGCAGAAGCATGAAGAAGAAAAAGTTGTGGTCATCATCCGGAAAGTGATAAAGCGTGTCCTTGACCTGTCTGTTGTAACTTCTGGTGGAGACTTCACGCTTTAGGAGTGGTGAACACTTTTTAGGAGCTCAAGGAGGCACTCCTGACCAACCAATATACTCGCCCAACTGAAAATCGCGGCGGCATTTGGCAGAGCCTGTGAAGCACACCGTGACGAGCCTTTGCCGTTGCTGTACTTAAAAAAATAAAGGTCAGACACTCGTAGCTTCCTGGTATGAATTGGGGGTTCATTAGTGCTTAATGTACTCAGCTGGAAGTAGGAAGTGTACAAGCGCAGAAAAAAAAAACGCACCCGAGTTTTACTAGCAGGACTCACATAGGCAAGGTCAGTAATCACTGAAACTGCGTAGCCGGTGCGCATACAACAGCTAACGGATGTCGATTCAACATAAAGCGGAGCCATAAAAGGGAATGAATCTCTTTCAAGTTAGCCGGTTCATTAATTCCACCGGGAGCAAATGCAAAGCAAGAATAATGGTGCAGGGCGGAGTATGATATATGGCGACGGCCAGTACGGTTTTTGTTGGTGATGCTCCTCCCTAGTGCTCTTTTTTTTTATTTTCGCGAATAAATTATCTGTAGCAACGAAATGAAGGGGGACTTGGTGCGAGCGAGCGTCAGCACGAGTTTCCTATGTTGTGCAACGTTGTACAACGTATGCCAAATACGCATGTTTTGGAACTATAGTTCCAAACAAAAGTTAACGTTCGTTCGATGCGCATACGCATCCAAAGAAGGTTAAGTACTGTTTTCAACTGCATGAGCTTACAAGCTGCAGCCGGGTTTGCAAACTGAATCAAACTTATGAGTTATAGAATTACGAAAGTTCTCTCTGATGGCTGTGTAATTATTGGCTTTATATTTAGACTTGAAAATTTGTGCGTGCGGTACTAGCAATGGATGCGTTGCTTTCCACTGCCGTGCATTTATGAAAAGAAAGTTTGTGTACTGTTTCTTTTAAAATACGCTATTTAATTTCGACATCCTCAGGTTGTTTGAAACAACCGCTCTCAGGGAAAAAAAACAGTACCCCGGCTTGCCTTGTTGTTCTTGCTCCTTTATAAAATGACGAAAGTTAAACAACGTGAACAGTTGCACAGCTTTTAATCTAGCGTCAAATGCTCTCTTTTATAAAGCATGCCTCCGCAATCAGACGTCTAGGCTAGCATGCGCCGGCCACATATTAGGGCTCGTGCAAAAGACTTACGTCCTTAGTACATCGACATGTAAGTGACAGTTGCGTGCACCATGAGGGCAACAAAAATGATTTGCAATGTTCGCGTTCAAGCACGAGCCTTCACGTGGTCTCAACGATGCCGCAGTACGCTGTGGTATGATGACAGCGTTTGCCACAGCATTCAGGCTTTCGCATTTGGGCTCAAAAAATACTGGAGCAGGTGCTGCACAAATTAGAAGATGGCAGTCACGTAGAACACGTCACAATTTGAGCAAGAAGGTTTGCAGAATGTCGAGCAGCTGCGAGAAGTCTCCGCCTGCATTCGAGCATATCCGTGAGTAAGGAATAACGCCCAATTCTTAGCTTCGAATTCTTACAGAGCGAAAACACGTAGCTTAGCTGTCTCGTGATTAAGCCAATGCCGCCATGTGGCTGACGGCTCCCGTCATTGCTAAGTGCTTGCTTTCCCGGCCACTCGCAGCCGTGTACGCTCGCATAAGCAGCAAAAAAGTTCTTCCTTCACTAATTTTACCCCTGACGGGTAAAGCACTACCCACACTACTAGTCAATAAGGCTTGCTAGCTGTGCGCTTCAGCGCTTTCTTTACCAAATATGGTAGGAAGGCGCTTAACAAGCTGAACAAACACACGCTATCCGGCTCGTATGTTGACAAGTCGCGCTTGAAATTACGAACGCGCTTGCCGCGCACTTCATCCCTTCCAGAGTCCGCGGTGCCATTTCTTTTACTAGGAAGTATCGGGCTTGTTTACCTACGGATCGAAACCGAGCGGTTCTTGCCGTTTCGAACGACTTTGAGCAACAGATTTGGCTTATGCCTGTCTTATCAGCACTTAACACTTGTGCTGTAGGATAAATATCCTCGTGGTTTTAGGGGCGAAGCTCCTTAAGGCGTGGGTCGTGCGTCCCCGATGTATGTAGTAGTAGTAGTAGTAGTAGTAGTAGTAGTAGTAGTAGTAGTCGTAGTAGGTAGCCACCGGCGCGTGCCTGCCGGAGGGCACGCACGCGCCGAGGGCGAGCGCGTGGCTCCCGGCGCTCGCCCTCGCCGCGAGCGCCGGGAGCCACGTGCTCCCCGGCAAACTCGACACTGCCCCGGCAAACGCGAGAGACAACGTTGGCGCAGGCAGCGTCTCCTAGCGAGTTTCTTGATTGAGAAATACTGACTTCTCGCGTTGGAGAAGCGTTCACCGGCAAAACCCATATATATATTATATATGCACTGGATCTTGACTTGCAATGAAGTGTCGGTGGGAGATTTCACTTGTGCATTGTGCATAGTTGAACCGTGAGGATTCGTAGCATGCGCGTTAACTAAATTAATCCGGAACTCGGCACGATCTACGATGCACATCCCGAGCTTCGCCCACTCATCATCATTCACTCCGTGGATATGCTGTAATTTTTTTTCTCTTTGTGGAGAAGACCCGCATTTTTCTAGTCAACGACTCATTTTTTTAAACTTTATTACCCAGTATATATATAGGCTGCCTAATATATTACTCCTTGCTTGATACATCGTGCGAGCAAGCGCCGTCAAGCCCGTTTACATTTTACAGCGGCAACGGCTTTGTATTCAACACCCACTGCGCCCCCGCTCCTGGATTTATGTTGCGCCGTTGTGGTCAGGCCACCACAGGCAGTCGGTTATAACGACTAATCTAAGCGGGTCAGAACGCCGCATAGAACAGATTCAAGTCCGCTTCAGCAAGGTGAAGTTCCATGACAGGCACGCGTGACAGCAAAGTCCGCACCGTCACTCAACTTAAGGGCTTCCTCTTTCCCGGAAGTGTTGCGTACGAAGCAGACTCTTAGGTTTTTGGTGGCACTGCAATTGGTCCTCTAGAAAGCAATGGCACAATGTCGTGTTCCGTACATAGCATCCATTATTCCTTGGCGCAGCCATACGAAACATTCAGCAAGAAGAAGGGGGCAATCCGTTAGGCAGCGATTCCTGACAAGTAATGGGTGGGGAAATGGAGCTCAGGCTGATCACAAGCCGCACCGTTACTCAGCTTTAGGGATTCCTCTTCCCGGGAGTGTTGCTTACGAAGCAGACTGTTAGGTTATTCGTGGCACTGCAATTGGTCTCGAGAAAGCGATGGCACAATGTCACGTTGCGTACACAGTATCCATTATTCCGTGGCGCAGCCATCCGAAACATCCAGCAAGAAGGAAGGAAGGGGGGGAGGGGGGAATCCTTTAAGCACCGATTCCTTACAAGTAATGGGTGGAGAAATGGAGGTCAGGCTGATCAGAACGTATTGTGTGATGTTTTCTGCCGCACGTTTGGCTGCTAGGTCACCTCGCTTCTGTAAACAATCTGCACCTTTAAGAAATATCCCCTATTTCGGCAGCATATGGGCCTTATGCATTGACATGGTTCACCTACGGCATCTGGTATACAATTTATCTAGGAGGTTCAGTTACTGCTTTCTTTATCACTTCGCACGGCATCTGGTATCCAATTTATCTAGGACGTTCAGTTCCTCCGAGCTCCCAAATGCCCGCCGTCATAAACTGAACAAAAACAACAATCGCCTTCCTTCATCTTGTCGCGTCTGAGTCTGCTTTTCTCTATCGTCAGTGACGATGCTTGCACAAGACACGAAAAAATTAAAAGGAGCACAAAGTGAGAGGCCCGGCCCACCCTTGAGCCCTAGATATTGTCTTGATGCCCGAGGTAACAAGGAAACTGCATCTTCGTGCTTGTGTCAGCAAGGTATTTGGTGTGTCGTCCGTGCTTGTGTCAGCAACGCATAAAGTGCCTCGAGGAAGATGTGGCACACAAACACTTTCGGGTCTTGTTTCCCTTCGACCCATGGCCGGAGCACTCTTTGTGCACATGCAGCTTCTATCGCGTCCAGGGAAATGGACGACATGTTTCCTGGCCGGAAGGAAGAATTGTAATGTATCGCTCTAGGCGACTGCAGGAATCTTATGCTGCAACTTTGCCTTTCCATTTACTTATGCGTGCGCATAGAAATTTTCGTTCTTGGCGCCGATACCCTACAAACCATTATGTGTTTTTCTTTCTTATCTGCCAAAATTTTCCAACGAAACTTTTCTCGAAACATCATTATCTATCGCATGAACGTCGTGGCTTTACCTTGTAATTACCTGACAGATAAGGCACTCGGAGCGCTTATCAGAGTCCTGGCTATGCGTGTTTAGAAATGTCGACTGCACTTGAACGCAGAAACTTACAAAGCATACCGCAGCGATCGCAAGGCAATACTGCGCAAGCGTAGAGTCATCCGTGAAAGTGTGCTACATAAACGGCTACATGATCTACGACAAAAGCTGTGAAACTTAACAATGCTCACAATGAACTTAACAATGCAAACAATGAAATTCAATGCTTAATTGATGATTTGTGGGGTTTAATGTCCCAAAACCAGCTCTGATTATGAGAGACGCCGTAGCGGAGGTCTCCGGAAATTTCGACCACCTGGGCGTTCTTTAACGTGCACTGACATCGCACAGCACACGGGCCTCAACATTTCGCCTCCATCGAAATGCAGCCGCCGCGGCCGGGATTCGATCCCGCGACCCTCGGATCAGCAGCCGAGAAATTCAATGCTTAAGAACTGCAATCGTAAACAAGCAGTGAAATCTCATGCGCGTCGCACTGGGTTCCTCAGCATCTATTGGTTTTATTGCCTGGTCGTTGGCTTCGCATTAGGCTCCGATTCAGTTTACATGGGCGAAAGCACCGCGTCCAACCATCTTTAATTTGTTATGTGGGGTTTAACGTCCCCAAACCAGCTCTGCTTATGAGAGACGCAACCATCTTTAAGAAAAGGGGCTTTAATATTTCGGAGGCATGCCTTTTTTTTTTTTTGGGGGGGGGGGGGGGGGGGGGCGCCGCGGTGTCACGGTGGTTGCAGGGCTCGAGTGCTGGCTCCAAGGACGCGAGCTCAATTTTGGTGGTGGCGGTCGCAATTTCGGTGGAAGCCGAAACCATTGAGACTGTTGTACTGTGCGACTTCATCAGCCGGGCTCCGCCCACGGGACGGCAAGACCCCTTCTATCGATCTCCAATTATCTCAGACCTGCGCTAGCTGCGACCAGTTAATCCCCGCAAACTTCATAATCTCATCTGCTCGCCTAAATTTCTTCCGCCCCCTGCCACGCTTTCCTTCTCTAGGGATCAACCCTGTTACCCTTAATGACGAACGGTGGTCTTGCCTTCGCATTACATGCTCAGCCCGACGTCCATTTCTTCGTCTTAATTTCTGTTGGTATGTCCTTGACACGCGTTTGTTCACTAACCCACTCAGCTCTGTTCTTGTCCCTTAAGTTGACGTCTATCATTTTCCGTTCCAATGCTCGCTGCGTTGTCCTCCATTTAAGCTGAACCTTTTTTAGAAAGCCTCTAAGTTTCTGTCCCGTAGGTGACTACCGGTAAGATGCAGCTGTTATACACTTTCCACTTCAGAGACAACGGTAAGCCACCATTCATTACCTGAAAATGCCTGCCGAATGCACTCCACTCCGTTCTTATCCTCTATAGTTATCTCAGCCTCATGGTTTGCATCAGGGGTCGCTACATGGCCTAAGTGGACATGCTCGCTCACCACTTGCAATGCCTCGCAATCTATCTCAAACCGCTGTGCTCGTCCAAGGCCACTGATCATTACTTTACTTTTGTGCATATTAATTTCCCGGCCTACCATTCTACTCTGCTTGTCTAAAACAGTAACCATGCTTTGCAATTGGCCTCCCGAATTACTTAGCAAGGCAACGTCATCAGCAAATCTGGGGTTACTGGGGTATTCACCATTAACCCTTACGCCCACCTGTTTCCAATACAATGTTCTAAATAACTCTTCTGAACATGCTGTGAATAACAATGATGAGATTTTGCCCCCTTGCCATACGCCATTCTTTGTATAGGTGCAACTTCAGTGCACGTTAAATGTGGTCCCAATTTCCGGAGTCCACCGCTACGGTGTGCCACGTAATCACATCGTGCCTTCCACGGGTTAAACCTCCAGAGCAATTACAATGACTTTCATGGTCGTCCGAAACAGCTACATAACACGGAGGGAAACACACGGTAACTGTCTGCTCATCGAGTCTACTCGGCTCATCTAGTTTTCACCGCAACCCTTCTTATGTTTTTCGGTAAGGCACATAGAAGCAAATTACCTGACGTAGAACTCATCTCGTTACCCGGAAACCTAACACCCGAGCTTCGCTTATTCACTTGGCCACGTGGGTTCGTTTGGTTTTTTTTTTATTATTATCGGCTGGTAACATAAACAAAGGACAGTACCTTCGGAGAAAAACTCAGGTGCGTACGGACTCATGCACAGAAGCCGGCACATTTAAATTGAATGAGGCACACCTGCGCTCTCAGACACATGCATAATGGAAATCTTCCCCTCGGGGCACCCCTTATACGGACGGGTGGGAGCAAGAAAGGGCTCTTTTTCTTTCTCGACAACTGTAGTGTACTTTGAGTTTAGCACGCTGAAAGAAGCGTTCGCTGTTTGTTTTCGTTTTTCGCTTCCGCTTCGAAAAGTGCAGGTCATTGGGAACATCACACTTATTGGTAAGCGTTCATGACATCGTAGAAACTATTTTGACCCGATGGCAACATTAAATACGGCACTAAGCATTAGCTTGCACACGCACGTTTATTAAGAAGCACTTGGGGCTAGTTGGTGACTTAGCTTACTAAACACGTTCAGGCGCAAAAAGAAACTAGGAAGAGTATAGAACAAAGGAAAGATACAGACGAGCGCCAACTACCAACTGTTTATTGACCTTCAGGTTACGTAGCTAGGTGAGCTTTCCGATACGCGCAGCAAAGCAAAACAATGCTACATCAAACATGCTATCGCGGAATGCGTCTATCTAAAAAGCGTGTTTCAGTGGCGTACAGAGACATTGAAGTGTCACTGACACAAGCTGCGCGTCACTAAACAGTTGGTAGTTGGCGCTCGTCTGTATCTTTCCTTTGTTCCATACTCTTCCTAGTTTCGTTTTGCGCGTGAACATGTTTAGTAAGCGCGTTCATTACACCTTTTTAGGAGCGAAGCACTTTAGGGTCTCGGGCTGCCGGCATGTTTTGTGCCCTGTCGGCACGGTAAAACAAGTTGACAAACTATGGTAAATAACAGGTGCGTAATTTATAAAAGAATTTCGAAATAAACTAACATGATTTACCCTAATTTAAAATAAAGGAAGAAACACGATTTAATTGCATTACTAACAGGAAATTCTTAAATTCGGTTGCGAAAGTTGTGTGGGCCGATCCCGGAAACTCTGCAGTGGGACAATGCGCCTGCATGTGTGGGCCTATCCTGAAGGTAGTGAACCAGACAGTGTGTATGTGGAATACAGGTCAGCGTAACAGAGGCGAAAGGTCACTTGATCTGGGTGCATGCGTGTTTGTAGGTGTCTCCATTGAACTGCCTCCTTCTAAGTTAAATGACTGTGTGTTGGTGGTTATCTGAGCCTACCTAGCGTGTAGTGATGCGCAATCTCTCTGTAGCTAGCCATGCGTTGAAGAAAAAAGAAAGCTTATTTTTCACTGCACGAGTGCTCACATTTGCTACCAAGGACGTCTCTGTCGTTGTTGGCTTTTCTTGTCTTATGAATGTAGTGCAACTGGCATAATGGTGATGTACAGTCGGCGGCGAAATAATAGAATTACGCGAGCGTGGTCCGAAACTGATCTTTGCGTCTATAGTTGTGAGCCGTCTGCCGGTGGAAGCATTCATCTGGCGGATGATGATGATATTTGTTTATTTCTTTTTGGTTCAAGGACTAAACTGTGGCCAAAGAGTGCTATTTAAAGTAAAACGAAGTCAGAAATGATCAATATAAGATGTAGGATGTAGAGTAGCTGTAAAGGGCCTAAAACCAAACAGCTGTATGGTAGCAAAATAAAATCACAGCATATCCACGAGGTGAATGATGATGAGTGGGCGAAGCTCCGGATGTTCATCGGTAAAAACCATGAATCTTCCGTGAATCTTGCCCAGTACATCATCAAAGACGTGACAAACACTGTGTGTCGCCATCTAGCACTCTCCTATCACACTAGAGCACGCAGCGAGCGCCTCCGCGCCATCTATTGATCAATTCACGTACTAGCTAAGCAGCACCGCAGCGCTCGGACGGACGGACAGACAGACAGACAGACAGACAGACACCCATACATCTGAATGAAGCGAGCACCGCAGCGCCATCACGCCATCTAGTAAGCACTTCATAAAACTACAAGGTGGCTACATACTATGTACGGAGGAGGGAACGACCCACGCCCTAAGGAGCTTCGCCCCTAAAAGATATATCGTATAAAAACATGGCAATGAAATGTGGGCTGGTCTATGACTGCCGAAACATATGACTGGTGATAATGATGCTCGAGCTCGGTAGCGTAAAATTAGCACGTATGCCTCCTCGGCGTCCAAACTCAGGGAGACTGGTGCCTCCCTCAGGTAAGGTTAGCGTAGCAGTAACCTCCCCTTGTAGGCCGTGCTACGGATGGCGAGTTTTACAGCGCGCGAACATAGGAAAAAATGCGACTGTGATGAAATATACGGTTCGTGTCGTTAAATGCTCTTCAGAGCAAAGCACTCTGAATCTACGGGAGGAAGTCAATTTCTGTTTTTTCCAAAAAACAAAAAGAAAATAAGCACTTTATGAACATCCACGCATAAAAATAGGAAGTCAAGAGAAAAATGAAAGGTCACAATACACTTACACTCAATCGCGCGCCTTTAGCAGGGTGCTCGCCATATAATGTTACGATGCGAATGCCGCTCAGCGTTCGAAGGAAGAAAGAAAAGTCACCGGTTGCTTCGATGCGTCTGGCGATGCGGGCATCGGGCGCTTCGGTTGGCGGTGGCAGACCAGTGATCCGCACGAGAGCGATGACGATCTTGACCCTGCCGCCAGAGTCAGCAGCTGGTGAGCAGAACAGTAAGCAGCCAGCAGGCGACCTCTCAATGAGGTCACGGAGATTTCCCGCCGAGCGCACACGAGCCGTGACAGCGCCCGGACGGCGCCAGTCCCGATTCCGTGGCTCGTGCTCACCGGGATTCCCTCCAGGAACCTTGCCGCCTCTTAGCTAATTTATTAGCACATAGCTAGCGCCACCCTTCCTCTGTGCCGCGACTAGCGGACAGTGGCTGGAGACTAGCCTGGTGGCGGGGTGTCTGGAGCACGTCGTGGTCTGGAGTGTGTGTGCGCGTTTGTGGAACGGTGCGGTAGTGTATGCGAGAGTGCGCAGGTTCGACGGACGCTGTATGCGTCCGCCGGAAAATAATTTTTTTTCCATCTCAGAAGCGGGATTACTAGGCTTGACGAACAGCGCAGTACCATGGACAAAAAGGGAGTTCGGAGTGGCGGCCCCTCAGCCGACAGTGACAACGAGAGTACTCTGACTGGTGAGTCCCAGCGTGAGACTGTGAGGCGGGTTCTGCCACGAGTGTCGACGGAAGTGATGGTGTTAGCGTGCGCGAACTGTTGAACGCTCTCATGGAAAAGGACCGCGTCTTAACGGCGTTGCTCGAGCGTTTGGTTCCGTCAGCGACGCCTCAGCCCCTGTCTTCGGGAGCGTCCGGTGGAATTGCTGCGTTCCATGTAATGCCGGACCTCAGCAACAACATAACGAGCTTCGACGGTTGCGAGGACGCACCCACAGCAAGAGATTGGATTGAAAATCTCCGTACGACTGCGACGCTAAACAGCTGGCCCGAATCTTTAATGCTTGAGGCTGCAAAGTCCCGTTTGACCGGACCGGCAAGGGACTGCCTGCGTTCGAGGAGATCTGAAATCAAAACTTGGAGAGATTTTGAAGAGCGTTTCCGGCGGACCTTTGTGAGCCAGACGCGTGCGGCGGAACGCTGGCGCAAGATGCATGAGCGCGTGCAACAGCGCAACGAAAGCTCAGTGGTCTATTTCCAGGCCAAGGTTCGGCTGTGCAAGGAGGCGAACTTGGATTTCTGGGCCACTCGTGAGCAGATCATCACAGGACCACGTTCGAAACAACTTAGCACGATGTTGCTCGGGAAAAGTCATGAAGATGACGACGACATCCTTCACGACATTCAAGAATTCGAAAGGATTGAGCGTGAACGGCAAGAATTTTTCGGTTCAACGCGTGACCGTACAGCGGCGAGCGACGAAACACGTGCTCAGAATGCAAGTGCATTGCATGCAAGAAAATCAGCTGGCGACGACAGTACCAAAGACAGGCGACCACCTCTCTCCAACGAAAAGGGAGAACGAAAGTGCTACAACTGTGGGCAGTACGGCCATATAGCGAGAGACTGTCCGCAACCAAAACGGCCGATGATGATGATGATGATGTATGATGTTTCTTGGCGCAAGGGCCAGTTATGGCCAAAGAGCGCCATGTGCCATGGAGATGAACCAAAACGGACGATGAAGTGCCTTCGGTGCAACGGAACAGACCACACGCAGCGTCACTGCAACGTGGTGCTGCAACGTAACGAAGCCAACACAGTAACAGAGTCAGTGCGTGAAATCAAGTGAGCAAGCGCGTTGCTGAAGGAAGTCACTACGAATGGAAGGTTCACTGCCGTTGGGCTCATTGACACAGGCAGCTCTGGCTGTCTCCTGCGTGCCTCCGCAGCAGCGCGATGTTACTTAGAAATTGTTCCCGATGCAACAGCCCTGTATGGTTTTGGAAATAGCAATGTGCCTGCTGCAAAAAGCATTGGAAAGTGCAAGGCCGATTTACGCATCTATGGTGTTTTGGCAAAGGACATTCCCATCCTTGTAGTCCCAGAAGAAGCCCAATCTGTCGATTTATTGGTAGGAAGGTCATTCACTGAGTTGCCTTACATCACGTATGCAAGTATGGGAGGCTCCCTGCGGTTTTGGCGTTGTGGTGACTGTCCTTTTGCTCACCTGGAGCCTTATGAAAGTCACCAAAGACTGCAGTTGAGAGCCAAGGAGGAATGCGCACTCCAGAGGGACACCGTAAACTGGGTTACGTTGTGCACGGAACAAAGGATCACCACTCGCATCGTGTACAGACACTGTGGTCAAGGTGTCCTGCTCGACATGACGCTAGGAGAAGTTACTGTTCCTATGCGTCCAGTGGGTGACGGGCAGGCCTTCACACGAAAGAGTCAACCGCTTGGACGAGCAACACCAGTAGAGGTACTACAGGTTTCTGCACAAAGCTCGATCTTGGACGACACTGAGCATGGAAGGAAAGCAGTGAAGGAGAAGCTTGGCACCATTGAACGACAACCGATACGACGCTGTGACGTGAATGTTGGACCCACTGTGACAGATTCTCAGCATTCAGAACTCGTGGATATTTTGAACGAATTCCGAGAAAGTTTTGCGATGACCCCGGCAGAATTGGGTTGTGCAACAGTACTGGAGATGGACATTGAAGAAGTGCCAGGTAGCACTCCTGTTGCACTGCGTCCACACCGGACAAACGCAGAAGGACGAGAAACAATCCGAAGACGAAGAAGAGTCCGAGCAGCAACCGGACCAGGATAACTGCGACGAACCCCTGGCACTTAGACGCCCACGCAGGCAACGAGTGGTACCTGCCAGACTACGCGACTGCATCGAGTAATGCAGCAATTTTTTGTTCACTCTTTCTGTGACCACTTTAACGAGGACGTTAAGATTTCAGGACGGCCGAGTGTTAGCTAATTTATTAGCACATAGCTAGCGCCACCCTTCCTCTGTGCCGCGACTAGCGGACAGTGGCTGGAGACTAGCCTGGTGGCGGGGTGTCTGGAGAGTGTGTGCGCGTTTGTGGAACGGTGCGGTAGTGTATGCGAGAGTGCGCAGGTTCGACGGACGCTGTGTGCGTCCCCCGTGCGTTCAAGAACTGAAGTGCGTGTCCTTAATCTTTCGTGTGATGATTCTTCTTTTTCTTTTCAACACATTAAAACCAACGTTACTCAAGCAAGCCATCCTGTGATTGCGAGTTCCCGGAATTTTTTTTTCCAACACGCCCAACTCCACCGTCTTCCGAGCGGTTCACGAAGGGTCAGCTACGGTTGTACGGTTGAGCAGGAACGCCCGGTTCCCAAGCACTCCTGTCGGCTCCGAGTACGTCCGGGAACGTCCTGGATTGATCGGGGTTCTCGTGTTCGAGTCCGAAACTCGACAACACGAGCAAGGCTCCAGCTACTTCCAGCAGCTCCCGAGCCTGCGTTCGTCTCCGCCTCGTTCGAAATCGTTCCTCCTCTTCTTCTCGCGTTCTCTATGCAGTCACCTTGTCATTGGGCGCTCGTCCAGACCGGCCGTGGCTCGTCCAGCCATGCCACCGCCCACCATCGTCGTCTTCCTTCCCTAGACGCTCGGACCACTTTCGTGGCGTTGCGGACGTTCTGTGCTCTTTCGATGCTTTCGACCACCGCACGGTCGCACTACACTTCCGACCACCGCATGGTCGCACTAGGTTTTCATGTAGTCACTCATCACAGCGACAGAGAAGAAAGAGCGTTGACTTCCAACTGATCTTTATTTTCAACAACAACAAAAACAAAAAATAACAATAAACGTACTACGGATATCCAACGTGCTACGAATGTCCAGGGAAAATGATATTGATGATGATGATGTGTGCTGTTTTATGGCGCAAGGGCCAATTGATGGCCAAAGAGCGCCATTTCAGAAGACAAGAGATGTGAACAATGACATGGTGCGTGGCTGTATAGGGGCCTTAAAATTCCTCGCGCTAACGCGGGTAAAAAGATACAGTTATTAAAATCATGACAGTGACGTGGAATATGTGCAGCTAAAGTGGATGGCGAAAGGTCGTGATAAGAAAACATGGCGGGGATGTAGTCACCGCAGCCGCGACCTCGGTACAGAGGTCGTGCTACGGATCGCCTCGGAATATGGTGTGAAAACTCTGTACATCATTTAAAAACGTGAACAGTGATTGAAGTTTAAAAAGCGGATCCCTACCGATGAGCATCACAGGGTGTAGTGGGAGCTGCTGTCGGTAGGGTAGTAAAAAGTGCTTTTTTCTTAGAGCATCTAAATCATTGCACTGGACGAGGATGTGGAGAACCGTAAGTGGTTCTCCACATCTCTCACATAATGGCGGATCACCACCAGACAAAAGATGTGAATGTGTTGAGTGAGTGTGTCCTATTTGTAGCCTGGTAAGTGTGACTTGTGTGTAGCGTGATCGGGATACTGTTGGCCAGTTTTCAAGTCTCGGTTTGATAACATGCAATTTGTTATCCGTTTGCCTATCCCATAGGCGCTGCCAGCACGCCCTGAGCTCCCGTCGTAGGAAAGGTTTCATGTCAAGTGCAGGGACGGCCATGGATGTATTGGCGGGTGCGTGGTCGTGCGCAGACCCGGCCAGCTGGTCCGCCACCACATTTCCAGCGATCTCGCGGTGCCCTGGCACCCAGCACACCACAACCTGTCGTTTTAAGGCGTAGATCGTGCATAAAAGAGAGTAAAGTGATACAAGGACAGCATTTTTATGTTTTTTCAGAGTTTTCAAAGCTGTAACGACGCTCAGTGAATCTGTGTATACAACCGCGCGTTGCAGTTCTAATTCCTTGATATGCTTGACGGCTACAGATATCGCATGGGCTTCTGCGGTGAAGATGCTTGTTTGCGGGTGCAGAATACCGTATTTTGAAAAAGATGGGCCAACAGCTGCATAGGACACACCAGTATGACACTTTGACGCATCTGTAAAGAATTCTGGGCAAGTGTATTTATGTTGAAGTTCGAGGAAGTGTGTGCGGATGTGTGCAGTAGGTGCGTGTTTAGTAACTTCCACGAAGGATACGTCGCAGTCAATAACCTGCCACTGCCATGGCGGCGGATATGCTGCTGGAGCCATCAAACGGTGTTCTAGAAGTGGCACGCCTGTTTCCTCAGCGAGGCTCCTCACACGGAGTGAGTAGGGCTGTCTCAGCGAAGGACGATTGTTAAACAAGGCTGCATTGGACAAATCATTAATTGTGGAGTGAGTGGGATGTTCCTCGTCTGCGTTAACCTTGTGATAGTATGTAAGGGACATGTAACATCTCTGCAGATGGAGCGACCATTCATTTGATTCTACGTACATGCTTTCTACGGGGCTAGTTCGAAAGGCACCCGTAGAAAGGCGAATGCCTAGATGGTGGACAGAGTCGAGCATCTTTAAGGCTGATGGTGTCGCAGACTGATAGGTTATGGCACCGTAATCTAGGCGCGTGCGTACGAGGCTTCTATACAAATCCATCAGGCATTTCCTGTCACTACCCCACGTAGTGCGTGACAACACTTTCAGAATATTCATTGTCTTTAAGCACCTGTTCTTTAAATACTTTATATATGGTATGAAGGTTAGTTTTGCGTCCAATATTAGGCCCAGAAACTTATGCTCAGACTTTACAGACAGACGTTGACCATGCAGGTCAATCTCCGGATCGAGATGCACGCCCCTCTTCCGGCAGAACAAGATGCAGGTGCTCTTTTGCGCGTTCAGTTTAAAACCATTCTCATCTGCCCAATGAGAGATCTTGTTCAAACCTAATTGAACCTGACGTTCACACGTTGAGAGGTTACACGACTTAAAACCGAGCTGTACATCGTCAACATATGTGCAGTAAAACATATTTCGTGGGATAGCGAGGCGCAAGGAGTTCATTTTGACTATAAAAAGTGTACAACTCAATACACCTCCTTGCGGCACTCCTGTTTCTTGGACAAATGTGCGGGACAACACAGTGCCTACTCGAACACGGAATGTCCGATTGGACAGGTAGCTTTCAATTATTGCGAACATTCTGCCCTGCACACCTAAGTGTGACAGGTCTCGGAGTATGCCAAAGCGCCACGTTGTGTCATAGGCCTTCTCCATATCGAGGAACACAGAAAGAAAAAATTGTTTATGAATGAAAGCATCACGAATTTGTGCCTCGATACGGACAAGGTGGTCAGTAGTGGATTTAGCCTCTCGAAACCCGCACTGGTGTGGGTCAAGTAGGCTATTTGTTTCAAGGAAGTGCATCAGTCGCCTGTTTATCATTTTCTCAAAGACCTTGCAAAGGCAACTCGTCAATGCTATGGGCCTGTAACTTGATGCTGAAGATGGGTCCTTACCCTGTTTAAGGATCGGAATAACGATGGCTTCTTTCCAGGCGGAGGGAATCTCACCAGAGAACCAAACGGCATTATACAAGGAGAGGAGGGTTTTTTGGGTTTCAGGGGGCAGACGTTTCAGCATTTCGTATACTATTCGGTCGGAGCCTGGGGCGGTTTTGTTACAGCAGTTTAGCGATGCTTGTAGCTCTGCTAAGCTGAAAGGTTCATTGTATGCGTCATTGCTTGCGACTTTGCGTTCTATTTTTTGTTTTTCTATTCTTGCTTTGTAACGTTGGAACGCTGGACTGTACTGGGATGAGCTGGAGACCTGTTCGAAGTGGGCACCGAGGGAGTTCGCTTGGTCTTCCAAACCGTTGCCTTGTGTGTTTACTAGAGGAAGAGGATAGACTTCTCGTCCTACTACCCTACTTACCATGCTCCAGACTCTTGCCTCATGTGTATACGAGTTGATGCCAGATAGAAACTTCTGCCAGCTCTCCCTTCTGGCCTGTCGACGCGTTCTCCTACCTTGAGACTTGATTTTTCTAAAATTGACAAGGTTCTCGGTGGTCGGTGAGTCTCGAAGACGCCTCCATGCTTTGTTTTGTTGTTTGCGCGCATTGAGACACTCACTGTTCCACCAGGGAACGCGCCGTTTTCTGGGCAGTCCAGATGTTTGCGGAATGCACTTAGCTGCAGCTTCAATAAGAAAAGCAGTAAAATACTCTACAGATGCATCTATGCTAGAGCCGCATATGTCAGTCCAACTCAAGCTAGCAATCTTATAAAACTGGTCCCAATCGGCCTTTTCTATCAGCCATTTGGGAACGTGTGCAGGATATTCAGATGATGTTATTGTGCTCAAAATTAAAGGAAAATGGTCACTCCCATAAGGATTATTTATGACTTTCCATGTAAGTATTGGTAGGAGCGATGGAGAGACAATGCTGAGGTCTATCGATGAGTAGGTATTATTAGCCAGGCTATAGTATGTTGGCTCTTTCCGATTTAGGAGACACGCACCAGAAGAGAAAAGGAACTGTTCAATAAGGCGGCCTCGCGCATCACAGCGAGAGTCACCCCATAGGCCACTATGTGCATTAAAGTCCCCTAGGACGAGATACGGTTCTGGAAGCTCATCGATTAGTGATTGAAATTCGTGTTTGTTCAGTTGATGGTGTGGAGGTATGTAAATGCTGCAAATTGTTACCAGTTTGTTGAAGATGACAGCTCGGACAGCTACTGCCTCCAGGAATGTCTGAAGGGGTAAATGTTTACAGGCTGTTCCTTGATTAACTATTATGGCAACACCACCGGATGATGCAACCGCATCATCTCGGTCCTTTCGAAAAATAATGTAATTGCGTAGAAAGTTTGTGTGTTTCGATTTTAAGTGTGTTTCTTGCACACACAGCACTTTTGGTGTATGTTTGTGTAAGAGTTCTTGGATATCGTCGAGGTTTCTCAGCAGTCCTCTGACGTTCCACTGTATTATATGGGTCATTTTAAAGTTGTGTGGTGCTGTGTGTACAAAAATTGTTAGTTTAGGTTACAGGGCCTTTTGGGGGCCCCGTAATTCGACGTTTTTTCTTTTTGGGCGCGCTCCAAAGAGTTGCGCCTATCCTTCGGCGTCTGAGGCGCCGGAGGAGTGGGACTTGTATCCATCACCTCTTGCGAGGTGGGGGATGGTGCCTGATGAGCAGGCACGTTCACAGCAGTTTCGGACCTAACTGCGGGTGCAGTGGTCCGGGGTCCGGCAGACTCTGAAGTCTGCTGAACCTGTTTGGCAGGAGGCGGAGCAGCACAGCCTACTCCAGCCTTGGGCGCAGATGGCGCGACCGCGGTCACACTGCGTGTGACACTCGCGGGCGCGGAAATATGTGGCGCGGCGCCCTGGCGCGTCACATCTGCAAAGGAAGGAGTGTTCTGGTGGAGGGAGAAGCGCTGGCGCGCCTCTTGAAAAGACAGATTGAATTTTACTTTAAGCTCAAGGATTTGTTTTTCCTTTTTCCATGATGGGCACGATCGCGAGTAGGCGGGATGGTCTCCTTCGCAATTGGCACAGCGGGCTGCAGCAGTACAATTTTCCGATGAGTGTTCGTTGGAGCTACATTTTGCGCAAGTAGCGCGCCCTCTGCAGCTTTGCGACCCATGTCCAAAGCGCTGACATTTGAAACACCTACGTGGATTTGGTATGTAAGGCCTGACACGGAGCTTGCAGTAGCCAGTTTCAATGGAATCGGGTAAGTCACTGGTACCAAAGGTGATAATTATATGTTTCGTTGGTGTTTCTTTGTTGTCTCGGCGTATCACTATTCTTTGGACCTTCACTACATTCTGGTCTTGCCAGCCTTCCAATAATTCACTCTCTGATAATTCCAGAAGGTCGTCATCAGAGACGACACCGCGGACTGTGTTCATGGATCTGTGTGGGCCTACGGAAACTGGGACATCCCCAAACGCTACCAGTTTAGATAAGTTCTCGTATTGGAGCTTGTCGCGAACCTCCAAAAGGAGGTCGCCGCTTCCCAACTTGGTTACATGATATCCTGGGCCGATTGCTTCGGTGAGTGTTTTCGAGACAAGAAAAGGTGAGATTGCTCGGACTGTTTTATTGTCTTTCTGACTATGCACGACATGAAACTTGGGGAAGGACTGCTTTGGTTTTGAAAATAGGAACGGTTCTTCGGTGCGCCACCTTTTCGGGCGGCGATCAGGGAGGGGGGGGAAAAAGTTCGCCATACAGATTATGTAAAGTTCGGCGGCGATGGTGGCCACCCACCACCGAGCCCAACAAGGGGACGCTACAAGGTTTAATAGTAAACACTTGGAGACGTCAGCCATGCATCGCCGCTATAACCGAATATAACTACCCAAGGTTGGGCAACTACACAGGGTTAACCCTCGCCGCCAGGAAGTTTGGAAGTAAACAGAAGAGAGGAGAAGACAGGAAAGATGTAAAGTAGGAGAAAAAGGCGAAGATGTGAGAGGAGAGACAGGAAAAGGCGACTGCCGATTTCCCCCGGGTGGGTCAGTCCGGGGGTGCCATCTACGTGAAGCCGGGGCCAAAGGGGTGTGTTGCCTCTTCCGGGGGGCCTTAAAGGTCCACTCACCCGGCGTCGGCTCAACCCCCAGGATCCCCTTTTCCCCGGACACGGCTGAGCCACGCACGGCTAGGCGTGGGAGGGGGTCGAAACCCCCCCGTTGGCTCGGGTCCGTGGTGTCGCCACACACCAAACGCCTGCACAAGCAGACGCCCCTGCGGGGGGGAAAATGATATTAAAGCTATGTAAATCATTTAAAAATCCGAAAACTGACCCATGTGTAAAGAGAGGTTCTTCGCCTATGAACACAGATGGGTGCAATGGGAGGTGCTCTTGGAATGCCGATGGGAAAAGTTTTTTTTTTTCGAGATCATCCAACTGATCACATTGCACAAGGGTATGGAACACACTCAATGGCTGACTGCATCGGTCACACATCGGTGGGCCGCCATCGGACAGAACGTGTCTGTGTGTTAAATTTGTCCCCCTGCGATCGAAAACAAATTAAAATAATGTGGGGGTAGCCCGCACCACCCGAAGGTATATCGGGCGTACAGCCAATTGTAAAATAAAAAAAGAAGGGAAATATTCCCGAAAGGTGAATTTCGAGGGAGAGCCAATTATCTAACAAAAAAGGTGGGGGAGGGTGTAGGAGGCCAAAGCAGTGAGGGGTCAATCTGCGCGTAATGAGGCGTGAAAGTATAAGGTCATGCCAATTACGATAATGCCGGTTTGAATTGCCAGCAGAGAAGGCTCCCGGGTATAGTTTAGTGCAGATGTGCCAATGTATATGTTTTAAATGCGTGAAATGCAACAAACATAATGCCCTATCGCGAAAACTGAGCAGCTACCAATTATATAAACTATGGATTAGTCCACGTGTTTTTGTGGTGGAGAGACAAGACGCTGCTGTCGGTGTGTGTGTGTGTGTGTGTGTGCGTGTGTGTGCGTGTGTGTGCGTGTGTGTGTGCGTGTGTGTGCGTGTGTGCGTGCGTGTGTGTGCGTGTGTGCGTGTGTGTGTGTGTGCGTGTGTGCGTGTGTGCGTGTGTGCGTGTGTGCGTGTGTGCGTGTGTGCGTGTGCGTGTGTGTGCGTGTGCGTGTGCGTGTGTGTGCGTGTGCGTGTGTGTGCGTGTGTGCGTGTGTGCGTGTGTGCGTGTGTGCGTGTGTGCGTGTGTGCGTGTGTGCGTGTGTGCGTGTGTGCGTGTGTGCGTGTGTGCGTGTGTGCGTGTGTGCGTGTGTGCGTGTGTGCGTGTGTGCGCGTGTGTGTGTGTGTTCATCTGGCGGATCTCTCTGTGCCAGAGCAATGCTCTCGATAGCAGAAGGTTCTCCGTTAGACCATGCGGGAGTGCATGCTGACGTCTTTCTGACTTGGTACATTTAGAGTTGATTCGCTGCGGCTAAGTCCTTTTGTCACACAAGGCCGGTGTGGGCGCTGCTTCACTATTGTGTACGGAGTGCAATGAACTGGGAGACACTGACCACTACGTCGGGTCCTGCAAGCGCTTTTGCACTGAGAGAAAAGCACTCACGGACAACATGAAAAAAAGAGGGTGTCCACATGCGAGCACTGAACAATTATATATCGGGAAGGTACACGGACGGCTCGCAAGACGGTGTCAGCCCTGCTTGTAACATTTTTCCAAGAGACAGTACTAAGTGACGCGTGGTGACTAATGCGACATGGACAGAGACACTCGGGTGGAGCAATTGTCGGCCAGGTCAGCCAGGCTAACACCGCCTGTAGCCACAACATCACTATCTCTTCTCCGTTAGACATCGCCGGCATCACTTTCGATGCTCGCTGAAGTGGTCCCACCATGCGCAAGCAGGACAAATGCACAATGCGCTTTGAGTGTTTTCCTTAAGGATCCTAGTGTCCACGGCACTTTATATTAATAGGGTTTCCGCTTAGGCGTGTTAGTATTTAATTACAGGACCCGTGTTGCTGTGAAATGAACATAGACAAAAGTACACAGCGAGACGCATGGCACTGTGTTCTTTCTTTTGGTCGTGTTTCGCCTGCTGTAATGTAAACCTCCTTATCGATTCGCACCACCATTCCTTGTGCAAGCAAGGAAGCCCGTTCGACTCAGGAGCCAGAGCAATCGGCGCTTCAATATTAATTTAGCCGTGGCGACAACAATAGGCTGATAGTTTATGCACGACTGCGTTCTCTGGCGTGGACAACATTCTAATAACCCGTTGTTCCTCCTCTTGTCACAACAGCAACCGTTATAACCAGGAAGTAATCTTCCCTGGGTCAATACGTGCCATTAATCCAATCCCCGTCTTTGAGTATGCACGATATATTATGGTAATAAGACTGGACAACACCGGACGAAATACCGGGCTTCGTGCAACCGTAGAACATTCCAAACTTCATGAACACCCTGCAGCAAACAGTGTAATTGAAAAAGTGGACATTGAGGAAGTTATGAATCTTTATTGACATAGACTCGCATCGAAGGATCCGTGCTCAATGTTGAACCGCGTCATGGAGGCCTGCATATGCACCGCTATTGTACGCCCCTTCCTTCCCGTCCATTTCTTGGGTGGCTTTCCATCCAGTAGGCCGTATTCGCTTTGTAAAACTTCTTACAGTTACGCCTGAAGACTACATAAGATATACAGATTAGGTGAGCTGATACAAAAACCAGTGTCAAAAGCTGTTGCAAGCTCCTTGATATGTCCACATTCCTGTATACGCAGGCAACGTTCGCCATCTTGAAGAAAAAGAAGAGAGCGTTTAACGAAAGAAAAGAACGAGACTTCGGTCTAGAGAGTGTCTCTGCCCCGCCACTCCTCACAGAGGTAAGGGGAAAAGGGATAGACAAAATAGAGTGAGGTACGAGGAGTGGTTACGATTGTAAAGTACAATGAGTCAGTGTACACGTTCAGTACGCGCATCTGCACTCCGCGCTGTAGTCTTTACGACACAGGACTAGTGTCGAACGTGTGAACCTGTCTTGAACCAAAACATTAGAGGAGAGCCTTGAAAATGCGTTGCTCACGGTCGGTGTGTGTCCATGCACCCAAAAGCTTCCCCTCCGAAAATGGCCGGAATCTCGCCCTACAGAATTCGAAATGTGCTAGATAAACCGAACTGCGTGCGTAATATGTGTCATCGTACAGAATGTTAACCGGAAATCCACGTTAACCAAGCCGGAGGCCGCACCAGTTATCAGCGAAGCGAATCTCGATGCAAATTCCTAAACAGATCCCCAGAGCTACCTTACTTCGCCTTTTTCCTTTTGAACTGCGACAAGGCAGCAGCGTGCGACATCTGACGGGCACGAACAATACTGTGACTTAGTATGCAGCTTCCTCGAGAGGAGGGCTATGCCGGTCTCTCCATATGCCCTGACATCTGTCACGGCAACGCAGAGCTGCATCACAAAATTCGAACCCTATAACCATGCATCGCTAACTGGAACCATGACTAGGCGATGATAGATAATTTAGACGCAGGATTGAAACTCGGGCAATGGAAGAGACGTCATCGATGCGCGAGAACCAACCATCTGTGTTTCTGCTAAGAAAGCAATAACAAAGAAAGAAAAATGAAAGAAATCTTTCTCGCACTGGACTCAGTAGCAGCTGTCATCAACTCGTCGACCCCATCTGAAGCATATCAGTAAAATATCGTTAAGATATGCGTTTGTTGCATTCCAAAATTAAGCAGTCAGCAAATAATGTCAGAATATTGGATTTTATAGACAGCAACGTAATTTATAAAAGCGTGAATTTGGGATCTTCGAAAGAAGGAAGCGTAAACCCACATCCACGCATTGCGCAGCCTAGGGGTGGGTCTCACTTGCCGCCGTAATTATAATGCACTTCCTAGTCAACAGTAACATGCAATAGTTAATTTGAATTAGATGCTCAGTTCCGCCAATCAACGACCCTGATGGCGGTAAAGGCTGGCGCCATTACTTGTGCTAGGGACACCGCTGCTAGACGGATCATGATGTGGACAGCAGCGCAGAGCGTTGTAGTGCAGAAGTTCTGGAGTTCCAGAAAGAAATAAAGGGAAAGAACGAATGACTGAATGAAGGAAGTAAGGATGGAAGTGCGGGCAGAGGAAAAAATTGCCCGCCATCCCTCATGGCGAACGTAACTGTCCAGTGAATTCTGTATGGATCACCATACATGCTGATCAAACACCATGTGAGGGTTTCCAAGCACGTGAAACTCAAAAGCAGCTGCCACCCATTGTTTACCAGGAATGCGTGGGATGGTGTTCCCATTCGAGCATGCAGGAAGACGGTGAAATGTGGTCTCTTAATTTCCCCTGCCACTCTTCTAGCGATCTTCCTGGCTGTGTACTTCCTGTATCGTCCCTGCAAGACCGGATATACTGGATGCGGTTGAAGTGCGGGTGAATGCTTTGCTCAGGAAGTTACTTAAAATTGATCGGAAATGCTTGAATATCGGAAGCGTTACGTAAGACGGTAGAAGCCAAGAAGGATAGCATCGGTTAAGATGAGAGCAACACCGCTGGTAGGGTCTTTTCTTGCTTTTTCTGCAATGGGAAACCATTATAGCAAGTAAATCGGCTTGAGCGGAGACAGCGAAAAATAATTTGAAATTGTGCTCTCGTTGCTAACAAGTACAACGTACTTCTAATGAGCTGGTTGCGAACTCAGATACTAGACATACTTCACAGGTGACAGTGACAACGGAATGAAATATAACCGCGGATTAGATGTTGACCGTATCTGTGCTGTCACAAGCTTTGCGCGTCCGACTCCAGAGGTAACATTCGTAAAAGTCCTTTAGCTGTCGCTTATAGGCCTCTAACACTTTTCCCGCTTCCGTACTTATTAGCGTGTTGAGTCTGCTGAAAGACGCAGGGACATATTCTGTAAGAACGACAGCGATAAGTGCTCGCCGTCCGAAGTTATGAAGCCGACAACATTAAAAATACAAGCAAAAAAGTGCCGACCCTCATGTCAAGTTTGGTGGGGTCAGGTGACTGCATTTCACTCGCCACGCCCGACATAACGCGCAGCCAATATAATTGGCTCGAGGCGCCTACGTAAGGGAAGTTCGCACAACATGCTTGCCTGTTCCTTCCACTGTACTGGTGACGCCTTTGCCATAGCAACGAACAACGTGCAGTCTGAGCTTGCTGGTCTGTATATTATCAGCTTCTCTAACGTCGCGACGTTCAAGGAAAAATCACACAGGAGGAAAACAAATGTTAGTTTCACAATGTTATATTCCACGAATTTTGAAATCGTCGCTATGGTTGATGTCGCAGAACGGCGTGGTGTACAACATACGGCTTTCTTGTGGAATGTTACATATGGACCAAACCAACCGATGCCTAAACGACAGTATAAGGGAGCACAGTAATCGAAAATAGAACCAACTGGCCATCTTGAAGATCATTGCCAAAAGTGCAAGTGAACCCCTCAATTTAATCGGGCAATTATAGTTCATAGACATCACATTCAACCTGCAAGGCTTATGTCGAAGCAAACGCGATTTGGGAACGTCCTCAAACGCGTGTTAGTGTAGCCTCCATCGCATAATCAGACAAGGAACTGAAATTTCAGGGTGCCGACAGAATGCAGAGCGCACGCTAAAATGCCACGTGTAATGAACAATGCACACGAGCGATGCTGACTTCAAGTGGTGCCTTGCGTCTCTGATCTTCGAAGTCCAAATCGTATTCTATAGAACAGTGCCTTGCTTATTATTCCAAGCTGGCAACATTACGGTAGCGTATATGAACAAAAATTAAGAAGGGAAAATTATCATCCGCCTGTTTATGTCACACAGATACAGGTAAATCCACAGTGATTTCGTAGAAACGAA
The DNA here is from genome assembly GCA_013339685.2 of Hyalomma asiaticum. Lineage (NCBI taxonomy): Eukaryota > Metazoa > Arthropoda > Arachnida > Ixodida > Ixodidae > Hyalomma > Hyalomma asiaticum. The sequence goes on along the minus strand of CM023488.1, from coordinate 23,105,457 downwards.
AGTCTCTTCAGATGAAGAAAAATTCCTCCTTCTCCGGGGCCCGAACCTTCGACCAACGTTAACGTCTACCCGGGGCGGTCATTCTACCATGTGAGCTAACCAAGAGGCCAGCGATTGGATGCGCGAAGGCTTATCGATCGACAACTGGAAGCATGTTGGAATGAATATGGCTAATTAGTTCTGCAAATTGCGCAAGGTGGTGTTAGGATCAAGAAAAAAATTAGAGCATGCGCCCGTTTGTAGCAGAAGTCTTCTGGTTACCTCATTTGGTACAGCGAGTGCCCCGGAATATATAGTCTAAGAAAGCAGGAGCTCCGGTTTCAATGTAAATAAAGGAGTCAAGGAGCGGTATGAGTTATTTAAGATGACACAGATGTAATAAAGTCTGGCAACATTAAGATGGCAAAGGAGCTTTCGAAGTAAATTGGCTTTAGCCAGTGAACTTCAAAAGGTACGTCAGATAGATTATCAGTAAACATGTTCACCGTTTCTGGGGAAAAGGTGGAGCCTTGACGTAACGACGGTTCCAGTAAAATAGAAGCACTAAATTCGAAAAGAGCAGCACTAGTTCACGAACACATTACTGATCTAAAATTTGCAAGGCCGTTTCACAGGGGAGCAGCATTCGTGGATTTTTCGAAATTAAATAAGAAAAAAGGCGGGGGGGGGGGGGGCGCGAATCTGGAATTTGGGTCGATTCATGGCGGTATCATTTTTGCTGCAATGAGTTCGCATGGCACTTGATCGAATTCGGAACTTTACAGCAACCAAGGAAACCCAATCAGCGAACACCGCTAGTGGGGCAGAGTTCTTTTCATGCATGTCCGAATGGCAAAGTGGCTCCAAAGCAATATGAAAATTAAATTCACATCAGCAGGCACCAGAATCTTGTCGCAAGGTCTCAACGTGATGTTTGAAGTCAATGACTTGGTTCATTTTCCCTTTACACGTGTGTGAACGTCATGCTCAATAGACTATTTGTAGTTCAGTAAGCAGAAAGTTTTTTTAGTGTAATTTTATTCCGCACTATGCTAGCGGAAACTAATCAGGCAATCGTATCTCCTCATAAATTGTCGACAGATTCAATATGAAAGCTCATGCTTCGGTCGGTATACAGTCGGTAAGCTACGGCTCTTTTATGTCGGTACAATGGCCTCTCTGCGTTACTTTCGCCAACCTAATTTATCTCGACCATTTAAACCGGTCACGCTTTCCATCAGCCAAATGATTTCCTAATTTTGTTAGCTTCTTTTTATACAACCGCATCCCTGTTGTAGCCTTTCGCTTTTTTTTCTCCGGCAGTAGTATAACTAACCTAATTGTTATTGCAGCCTAGAAGAGAAGCCCAGGGGGATGATGGAGGCTAGATTCGATGAACAGATAGCTAAGAAAAATTGAGAACAGTGAATGTCACTGGAGACAACGTTTCGTGAAGCGGACATAAGAAAAGTCCACTTATCGAAACGTTGACCCTAGCTACATCCCCTGTTCTCTATCGTTTTGAACGATGTGTTCATTTATTACTGCATAAGTATGATGCCTATCGCTTGCATAATTATGGCGACAAGCCTCTGCTGGTTCAGTGCCATTACTTGGAAGTTGGAATGATCGTACGAAGTTGGGGTCGGCAGCTCAATACGTGTAAGAGCCGATGCCATTAAGAGGGGCACAACTCAGTCAACCAATCAGAAGATTCACATGTCCATCAGCGCAGGCCGGTACGTCAGCGTAATTGTTAAGCAATCATGTACTGGGGCCATACGAACGTCACACACTGATTGGCATTCCAAGTGAGTATTACATAAAAATGTTCTTTTTAACCGAGGTTATATTCAAGTTTGTATAAAACTGTCATTGTTTCCATAACAATGTAAGAGCCAGGATTGATTGACTCTCATTGTACCCGTTGTATTGGTGTGCCACCAACATTATGAGTCATTCTAATTCCCAGAGTGATTGCGAGAGCATATGTAGAATCCATGGACTGATACTGCGGCAGAGTTTCAGCAAATTATAGCACTCTGTAACTAAGCTCTCTTCGATAGCAAGTGCTTGTATCTTTCTAGGAACACTGCCAAAGCTGACATCCTTGTCGTGTGTCACTACTGCCTGCGCTACATCACGTCAAATGTATATCTTTGCTATGAATTACGCTCTCCTGGGAATACTGCCGTTGAAATCATGCCGTCATACTTGACGAAGATATGATTGCCTTTCTTTAGAAACAGTCATCTTCAACTGTCTTACAGAGAGAAAGCCATGAACGGCCACTAATACGCGGCGAAACCTTTAAGACTAGCACTTCCCAACACACACACAGGGCCACATCCAATAACACTCACGCCTCTTTACAGCACTACTTTCATGACGAAAAACAAAGGAGGCTTATTCAAGACACTATCTTCTGTCTAATGTTGTTATATATTGCGGAATCCGGTGGTGCTGTGGTGGACGCAAACAGCATAGTTAAGCAAACGTACTTCGTTACTGGATGGAGTAAAAGGGTCTACCTTCCCAATAAAAATTGTTTGGCGACATTCAATGCGGCGCTTCGACGTTAAGTTGACAGGGGTTATCCCGAAAATGAACCTTTATGAATATGAAAGCAGCCCACACTTCATTTGTTAGAGCGTCGCAGTAAATCTCCTTCCTTAAGATTCACTGCAGTCGTTCACGAAAACAATTATTCCGGGGCTGATAACTGAGTCATCTTTGAATACGGACTTTAACTCGCTTCCTCGGAAAACTGCCAGCGCTGGTGGTACTTATTGTCTTATGAAAACGTTTAATCGTCTCATTATGTGTACTGTAGAGATGATCACTGTATTTGCTAATTTGAGCGACGGCTTCTTTTCCTCCAAGTGGGACAGCGAGTTGATAGCAGGCGAACCTGTTCGCTATCGATGTCCACCGGGCAAACCATTACAGGGAATACACTGTAGAAGAGTCGATAGTAGGGCTAGTTGGTGACGATTGAGTATTTTGAAAACTGGCGTCAGTGCGGCGAGGACGAAAGGAGAAGAAAGAACATACGCCATCGCTGGTGTGCGGAGGTCCGTTCTTCTGTTTTCGTACCTGTCCCTGGGGCGCTGTTTTCAAGATGCTTAAATTATATAGCGCCCGTAGGCCTGTCAAGAGGTGTCAGCCACGGGATCGAGATCGTGGATCGTGAAGCCAGGTCACAGCTGCCGAATTTCAATGGAGGCAAAAAGTAAAAAAAAAATGGAGTACGCAGCTTCCGCTAGGTCGCGCAAGGTCAGATTAAAGCGAAGCTGGCCGATAGTTTACAGAAGCAGGTCACTTGACAGTCGTGTGATATTGTGGCGGGAGCACGTCGGACGACACTGCGTTGCGTTATTTAGACGAAAACATGTAACGTGATATTTTGATACGTGATTTTATTCAAAATAACGCAGCTCAACGTCACGTGGAATGTTCCCCCAAAATCACGTCACGCAGTGTCACCTGGCATGTTTCCGCCAAAATCACGTACCGCGATGTAACGTGGTATAGCATGATGCCTGGCAAATTACGGTTAGCCTAGATAGCTTCGCTGCTAGAAAACACTGTGCTTAGATTTATCTGCGTTTTAACGAACCCGAGGTATTCAATATTACTTCGGAGACCTGCGCTACGCTGTGTGCCTCATGATCGTATCGTGGCTTTTTGCACGTAAAAATACATGGGCGTATCGTGGCTTTTTGCACGTAAAAATACATGGGCTATTGTTATCGTATGTATTTTGGCAAGCTTAATGCCCATAACGTCCACGTCGTTACGCGAAAAAAAAAAACATTCCTTAGACCTTGCTGAACAAAGGCTCTCACTTCTGACAACGTGCTGAGGTGAGTGTGGCCACAGCGCATTCCACGTGCAGTGTTCGCTAATTTCAGCAGGCTTCTATAAGTAGAATAGCGAGTTGCTGGCGGCTAACCTGCCCACTACCGAGGTCGAGCGGGGAAACAAAAAATTGGCCGCGTATCTGCATGTTTCGGTGCAAATGTCGTCGAAAGATAATTGTCTTCTGCCGGCCGTACTGCGCTGCGTGAGATATGGACGCCATCTGGCAGCGCCGTCGGGAAACAGGAGCTTGTGCAGAATCACTGGGCAAATGCCAGGTGGCCGCACCAAATCGTCAGCAGAGGCCTTTTTCCTGCATAGTGTCGCATTTTTAGCGCAGCCTAACAAGCACTAGGGCCTTTAGAATTACGTATCTACGTATTTGCTAGTAAAGGAACGCCATCTAACAGTTACATTTTTAGGTTGCGCCTCAGATATGCGTAATATTTGCTTTTTGATCGACAGTGTTCCCAAGTATGAACGCAGCTAACAGTTCAAGATGGCTGGGCGTTATGCAAGTGCTTAAACTTTGGCCGGGTGGCTGAATCCTGTGACAGCAGACAAACAGAAAGACCAAAATTTCTGCGTTCAAGTATCCCAAGACTATACTCTTTAATAAGTCGCCCCGTAGGCTTTAAAAGATGCGTATACCGAGAAACGACGTGTTCGGCGCTAAACCTATGGAAGATTAACGGGGCAAGGAAAAAGTAGATAACTATACTCTGTTGCACCATCCTTGCAGGCAGCGCTCGCTTGTGCATGTTTATTTCTCTCTTTCTACTTTCATAGTGCTGTGGTCGGCAGAGGAAACACGCACTGCAGCTCAACGACGGCGGACCGTGCAGTGTGCGAACGGTGCCGTTGCCATGGGTTTCTTTCCCCATGGTGACCGACAGCTCCCATCAATAAAGTTGGTTACCTACCTACCTCTCGTCCGTGAACTGATTAGTGATTAAATACGAAGCTAATTTTCTTGTTTATTTTGTCAGTGGCTTCCACTGCCAGCAACACCGTTCATGTTATGTAGGCAATTAAGAGGTCTTTTTTCTCAGAATCATGAAACATTTTGCTTCATTAGCAGCGAAGCTGCTCAAGCTAGGCGTGATTTGTCAGGCGTGCCTGTTTTGTCCGTAATTGTGAGGCACGCCAATACCACGTGACGTTGAGTTGTGTTTTTTGGCGGAAACCTGCCACGGGACATTCCTTTACGTGATGATGGTGGAAACAGGTCACGTCACATGCCGTTAGGCGATTTGGGAGGGAACATACAACGTGGAATCGAGTTAAGCGATATTGGGCGATCGCGCAACATGTTCCCGCTAAAATGTCGCATGACTATTAAGTCACGTGTTTCAGTAAACTATAGGCCAGCTCCACTATGATCTGGCTTTGCGCGACCTATCGGAAGCTGCGGATTTTTTGCTCCATACGATTATTTTAGCAAACGACCTCAAAAGCACCCACTAGGATAACTGTGGTAGCACAAGGTAACAGGACGCAAGGAGAACACGGAGAACACACACACAGCGCTACTGCAGGTTCCTATCTCTGCCCTGCAAGAAATGCAAATATCATCCATGCTTTCAAAATACCACCATCTTAGGTAGAAGTGGTTGTTAACACGCCTAATCCTAGAAGCTGAACGAATAGATAGTGCTGGTGGTGCATGTGTCAGCAGTCCGTCGATTGCGCTCTCAAGAAAGGAGCTACGATACCTGCGTATGAGTTGAATGTTTGCTTCCGTGCGTGATATGAAAAAAGCTGTGTGCAAAAAGAAAGTGTATAAGAACCGCGTGGTGCCCAGAAATAAATCATTTGTTGGAAAGAAAGATTAGCTCTGCGTTTGTGTTCTCCGTGTTCTCCTTGTGTCCTGTCACCTTGTGCTACCACAGTTATCAAAAAATGCCATACCGGCAAGCCCGCCTTGTAACCCACTTAGGAATTTTTTTGATTCTTATGTACGGGAAGAAATCTAACTCCCCAACCCCTTAAAAAAAATAATTGCTTGCACGTGTTTGCGTGCTTGCGAACTACTTGCTTGAAAACTTCTAAGAGGAAAGTTGTTTCGACTGCCTTCTGGAGCGCTGCGCAACGACAATTGCTGACGGTGTGCGCCCCAAAAGCGGGGAATGATTCTACCACCCGGTGTTCTCTAACGACGGCTCGTATCATGCAGCACACGGGCCTCGAGCTAATTCGCATCCATCGAAAATCTGACCCTCTCGGCAGGGATCGAACCCGCGTGGCTCGCTCCAGCAGCCCTGCATAACGAGCACCATAGAACAATAAGGAGGTTTGCATAAGTGGATGCAATGAGTATATTCTTTTTAATTCTTTTTTTGGCAGCCGTATAACGAAACAGCATTTCGCCACGCTTGTACAAAACAAAAAAAAATTGTCAGATCCCACGTGCAGTGGGAATCAAGGAAATGCGAAGCACGCATCAGGCATGTAAAATGGATTTTGCATTGTTGTCTCGCCATACCGAGTTTGGTGCAAGTGAAGTTAACGAAACGGCCGCAATATCATCAAGACTGTGGCACGTAAACCATGCCGCTCATGAGATGCACGGCATCATTGTCACGTTACGACCTGCCAGTTTTCGCATACATCCATTAGCGAAGCGGCCAGAAGAGCAACACAGACAGTCAGACAGACACACAGACAGACAGACAGACAGACAGACAGACAGACACACACGCTCAAAGTCGCCGATGTTCGCTAATGCTTCGCATTTAAAAAACGAACAAGAAAACTTGTACATCACCCCGCACAAACCTCCACCACGGCAGCATGCGGGCGAAAGGTTAGTTTCTGCAACTGTATTGCGTTGCGTTTAATAAAGTAAGACTGTTAACCGCTCGACGAGCATGAAGGACGCGTAGTTTCACTCTCGCATATGGTAGGACCAAGGTCGGACAATCATTCTTAAACCGCCAGCTCCTGGGGAGGTAAATTAGGGAAAGTGAAGAACGGGAAACCAATTGGAGAGTACAATGACAAATGCTATGACAAGAGTGCTTTCGCAACGCCTGCCTAACACTGGTTGACTCTTAATGCACATCAGACGAACGATGCTCAGATCAGAGCGTTTTTCTTTTCTACCTGCATGTAGCTTTCGTCCTTCCTCTATAGTTACTTATTGACCATGAAGAAAGTGATCATTATGCATCCCGCGGGCCAAAAGCGATCGCGTATCACCACAGCAGCTTGCTCTTCTAATTTCGTATCCTGGTCTGGTATTGCACAATGGGATTGTCGCAATCCGGAATAGATACGGTGTCTTCTTTTGAAGAGGAAAGCAAACCAAGGCTTCCAGCTGAAATTGCATTTTCGTGTTTATACAGCTACTCCGTGGCACAGTAGCAAAGGAACTAGACACACTGCGTATTGCATGTACGGGTGCTTTATCACGAGCGCTTTTAAAAGGAATGAGGAAACGGATGTGATGGTCGAGGCTTGGCCCTTCAATAATGGTGTAAGTACCTGCTCGAGTCAGTCGTTTAGTAGCTTGCGCAACGAAGAGATAAAATGCCTTAGTCACGTGCAACCACTTGACAGAATAGCTGTGTTGACGGGCACTAGTTGGTTCGTTCCGACTTATAAAGAAGGGACAACAGACAGAGTGAAGTGTGCGTTCACTCTTTCTCTGTTGTCCCTTCTTTGAAGGTTGTCTGCGCTGTTTTTGTGTCTATTCTTTTTCGCCTCAGTGCTCTTCTTCAGACGACAGTCGGGGTTCCTTTTGTCAGCGACTCTACTACTGCGTCCGTTTCTGCAAGCCTTTTCCTCGTATAACGAAAGGCTCCTGTGAAAGCAACGCCTTTTGTTGGCAGTGACACTTATTGCGTGCTATTGCGGAAATGTAGCGGTAGCGGCTGCCGTCTGACCGTCCTCCCACACTTCGCCTTTCGAAGCGCCTTTAAGAAGGCGCTGAAAAGAACTCGTGACTTGTGAAGCGTAGCGGTGGTCATGCAGGCTCCTCACTCCACAGTTGCCAAGGTTCCGTCCGTTCCAGCAGCTTTCCACGCACTTTGTTAGCGTATCGTGTCCAAGAAGTGGTGTGAAAGCTCACTCCTTGATTTCTTTCAATCTTATTTCCTTTCGCAGACACCTGCTTACATACGGTGGGGCTCCCGACTGGGCGGTCAATAAAGTATTGTCCTAGAGCACAGGCTACGTGCATTGGCTATCAGCAATGACAAAGTCACTCGCCTCTGGGTAGATCAGAACGCACACCTGGTCGCGAAAGAAAGACCTTCTCTCTACCTGCTAAAATAACGAAAACAAACGAAACAAAACGTTTTGCATCGTGCCTCACTCCCTGAAGTCCAATGTGTCGAAAGCGCTATGTCGATGCTCTGAGTTGCGCTCGAACTTTTGCGAGGAACATTTATTAGGCGCGAGTTGGCGCGACTCATGCGTATTTGACAGGCAAAGAAAAGCAGCTAGCCACGTTGCAAACCGTTATGGGGAAGCACGGTACGCTGCTTTCCTATGGAGAACTTCCGGGGGACGTCTCGCCCTGGAGTTGAAGAAAGGAGACTAGCGGAAAGTGTTTGACTCGTTAGTCATCGCGAAGGAAATAGACACTGTCAGCTTGAGATATCATAGCGCGTTCACCCAAAGCCAGATGTTAGGCGCCGCAATAACCAGTTTGCCATTACCTGGCGAGAAAAGAGCAGTTCCAAACGACAAGAACGACAAAACAGAAATTGGGAGTGCCGCCCTCTGTACCGCTCTCTGGGTACCTTTCTGAGATGACGTCAGCTCATGTATTTTGAGTAACCGGCTACTTATCCAACTAATAAGCAGACAACAAATTACATAATGTTTGACAATAAAGAAAGGTGGAGCAGTTACAGTTGTTGGTACATATTACTGCTGTGGCATATGAGTTCTGCGGAAACCCGCAGGGTGGAGTAAATTTTATGGGAGGGAAAATCAGCACCCACCCGTATGGAGCGCAAGGCAACAATGAAATCCATATGGATTTCCTTGTAGCCTTGTGATACAAATGGGTGGATGTTGATTTTCTCTTTCATATTACTGCTGTGGAGCTCAGTGCACGTCGTGCGAGCCGCCGAGAGTGTGACGTCAACTCACCTTTCCGGCGCGGGAGATTCAAATTGAGCTGCGACACCAGAGACTTTCGACGGCGCTGAAAGCGGAGATAGACTCAAACGCAGGTAAAGAAAAATCGGTCGAGTAAATTCGTTATTTCCTTTTAGTGGCCCTTTAAATATGCGTGAGCACGAGGACGCACGCACGATCTCTTGGCCTTTTCACGAAACGATCGCACATCTCTGCAAATGCGCCCGCTTCAACACCGAATGAGAAGCCCTTTGAACCCCGTTTGGTCAGCTCAGCGAACACAAGATTTTAGGGCACTGGACTTCAAAGTCTTTAAGGCGACTTGCTGTCAGGGCATTGGTGCGATTTCTCCGACAAACAGGACTTGGTCACCGATTGGGACAGTGCCCTGACAAGGGACAGTGCTGGCGACATGACCCTCAACTCTCCTCTCCTTTCTCTCATTCCCCTTTCCCTTTCCTCTTCCCCAGTACTGGGTAGCGAACTGGAGATCTCTGGTTAACGTCCCTTCGTTTCCTTCTGCTCTCTCTCTCTCTCTCTCTCTCTCTCTGTAGGCGGGCCGGACCGGTAGTAGAAAATTTTAACAGAGCGCTTAACACAGCGCCTTGGAGACTTGACTTGCATGCCTAGAAGAGCTTACGAGGAGTGTCGTTATGCATTTTCATAAACCTCTTTGACATCTTCGTTACGTTCCGAATTCACTTAAGTGGTTATTGATGCGCACCTAATTCACTTCCATTTTAGCTTACGCACATTGCTGGCGGGCTGAATTTCTGTCGTAATTCTCCATATTCACTCCTAATCCGCGTTAATTCGTTGAAGTTTGCCTTGTTTTCCCGATTCCCTCTTAATGAACGCTGATCCTTCTTACTTCAATTTCCCAATTCTGTTATTTCGCTCTTATTGCCCGTTCATTCACTTTAGGCGTATGTGCTCTTGCAACCTCACGTTAATATATCTTCCGTTGTATCTAACATAACCGCGCACACATGATGCCGGAATCATGTACACACACACACACACACACACACACACACACAAGGGGACCGTGGGCTTTTCCGACATCCAGATTTTACATGACACGCATTCGCCGCCATATTCACGATTTTATATATATATATATATATATATATATATATATATATATATATATATATATAGTGCTGCTGGAAAATATATTTTTATGCTAAGATAGTCTGAGCTAAAAGAAAGCGAATTAGACTGATCTACGTGGAAACGATCGTCCACTTCCTGTTTCAAGCTGCATGCCTTCGGCGTAGGATCTCCTACATAACACCAGTGAAATACAAAGTTATACTTTAAAGGAGCGCCTGGCCTCTTCATTACGTCACATTTACTTTGGAAAGCCACAATAGAGCTGGACCCTTCCTTCCGTGCTAACATCCAATTGAAGTCCTTCTTCGAACACGGCACCTTCCCTACGTGTGTGTGTGGAAATCATATTGCTGCCTGCTCAGTCAATACTTATTTCTATGAGGAACAAACAGAAATGAAAGAAAAAGGGCTCTGTTGTTTTTAGACAAGTTCTGAGCGTAGCCTAGTGCACTGCAGTATTTGTGCAGGAACTCAGTGTCAGCCGTACTGAAAGCGCACTGTTTGACGAAGGCTACACCCGGTGCTCAGGATGTACACAGAAGCGCGATTTCTTGCGAGTTTGTTTCTACAGAAAGATTTTATTGAAACAGGAAGCTGTTCACTGGCGTTGAAGTGTGCCTAGAAGCGGAAGGCGTGAAAAACAAAAATAAAAGAAACGTGCTCCTCCGAGCGACGCGTTGCTTCTCTCAGATTCCCAACGGACCGATAGAAGTTATCGAGGATGGCACAGACTGTAAGAATCACGAACAAGCTGAGCGAGTCGGCGTTGTACATGCATTAAAAAAAAAAGACAGCGATGGCAGTGGTTTATAACACACGCCTGAGGCGTTTTATTTATTTTTTTTTCGTCTTGTTACCTTCGTGGGCGGTGCGGGGGACTAAGTTTTCTTGTGTTATACATGCGTTGTTGTGTATGAAGCGTAAGCATTGATCAAAGATCCACTTTTTTTCTTTCTGGGCCGTTGCCGAGCGCATTTAGACTTCTGATGCCGGAAGCTGCGAAAAGGAAGCGCATGTCTGACGCTACATCTTCTGTCGCACGTTTTCTATATCGAAGATGACGGGGCGTTGTGAGGTAAGTAACCGGAAAAGGAGACACTTGCGTGACTTCCGGGAAAGCGCTTTCCTCTTTAGACTTCTTGGTGCAGCAAGAAGAGATGGAAATTCAAGAAGCGCGAGTAATTCGAATTCATCTCGCGAGCAAGCTGTCGACGAGCGCCGAACAAGTATGAGGAATCACAGGACATGCGCGGCGTTCCGGAAGAAATCTTCCTTCGTTTTAAAAGAGCGCATCTGTAGAAAAAAAAAAGGAAAATCAAAAAGCATACATGCGTGCTTGCCTACGTTGCAGTTCTCAACGACGTGGAATACGCGAAAATGCGTCGTGTCGGATGCGGAACTTACGACTAAAGCAGCAGGAAGGAACGTTTAATATTTGATCTTTTTGACACGTAAAACCAACATATCAATATTTTACACGCTACAAGTGGAAAAATACGAATTTTGCTTAGACAGCTGGGATTCCTTGACGTCACGCGTGGTAAAAATAAGCGAACGCTCCTCCAATAAAGCGAGAGCTTTGTATGCCGCGTCAAATGTATGTGGTCACCGGCGAAGGCATCAACCATAGCTGTACCAGAAAAGGAATGACGTCGTCTCATTCGTTTTCTGTTTGGCAAACTTGGCATGGTCAAGGCGCGAACGTATGAATCGGGTAATTATTATTATTATTATTACTAATAGGTCGTGACTTCAGTAACGCAACGCGCTTGTCATTTATACGACGCGACTACGACGATGAGATACCGTCTGGCGCATTCCCGCATTCCACGGTCGGCGTTGTACGGGTATGGGTCACCGGTAATTTATCAAAATCAGAATGAATTTCATTGTAAATTAATAATAGGTCACGTGGTGAAAATATGCAGAAGGAAGTCCTGAAGTCAAAGACTGCAATGGGACCTCCTTTTCAAAATAAATAAGAGAGAAATAAATGCTGCTAGGGCACCGCATGATAAAACATATGCATTATAAAAGGGTCAACTGTTGTTTTGTCGGGTTTAACGTCCCAAAACCAGCTCCGATTATGAGAGACGCAGTAGTGCAGGTCTCCGGAAATTTCTACCACCTGGGGTTCTTTAATGTGCACTGACATCGCACAGCACACGGGCCTCAACATTTCGCCTCCATCGAAATGCAGCCGCCGCAGCCGGGATTAAGGGTCAACTGTTAACCTTTACAGCGTATACATCAGACTTCACTCGCGCGATGTCTAGTGTATTTCCAGGCCGTAGTAAGGAGCACTACCCATTGTAGGAGGAGGACCATTCTCCTTCCCCGGTGAAGTGATGTGTGCTTGACGAGTGCCTCCACCGTCTGGTGCCCTTCATCGAGCAGTGGTAGCGCGGTTTTGTAGGTAAGAGGGCTCGAAATGTGTAAAGCTTGTTCGTCGCGTATTCACGCTGCGTTCCGCGTCGTTCTTGTGCCACCCTTCGTTCGCTCCTTCCACGATAGAAAGTCGCTGCCCATCAACATGTCCACCTCGACCACAAGGAATAGTTCCCATGGGGCCAACGAACTACCACGAGATCCATCCATCCAGTCTTATACAGCGCACCACACTGGAAACGACTGCCAAGCTTGCTGTGGTGTCGTCGCGTTCAATGAGTTACTTCGGCATTATATAGCGCAGCTTCCATCAACGACAGTCGCCGAGGTTCAAGAAATGTGGTACATCATCGTCCACAACTGCTAAGTGACAAAAAAGGGCATTAGCATTCGCGGCACGCAGAAGTCTCGGTAAACGTCTGGGTTTCTGTAAACGTAGCTGCGGTTGCTGTCTTGCCTAATAGCTCAGACTAAGAAAATAAAATTTAACCTGGATGCGCGAACGGAGCATCAACGCTCTGTGCTCAAAGACAGCGCCTTGGCCCTCTAACAATTGAGCCACTATCTCACGCAGGAAACCTTATCGGTATAGCGCCTAGAACATACTTCCAAAGCCTACTTTATTATCTTACTCCACGCTGTTTATTGAAAATCCACGGATGGATGCCATGAAAAATCTACTCAACAGTTTGTAATGAGCAGCGTGGAGCACCCATCCATCCATTGCAAATCAATGGGCGAATAGATGTTATGATAAACAGTCTATATTTTCGGCTTTTCCTTATTTATTCTGTCTTCTTTCTCTCACTCTCTGTCTATTTCCCACGCGATGTGTTGAATCCGTGACTGCTTACTACGCAACTTGATTTTCCTAATGTTTTCCTTTCTTAGCGAAATTTGTACCTTGCATGGACTTGTTTGGGGACTGCACTTATGAACTCCTTCCCTGCAAAATGGACCGTGTTGGCAGGAGTGCTTCCTGGTTGTTCTTACTTCGAGACGTTTTCCATTAATGCTTGAATGTATCCATGTAATGATAACAAGCTTCGAGCCTTTTCGTGCCGATAACGTTCGTCTACATAAAAGATATGTCGCGAATGTTTTCCAACCATGGATGTCCACACCGTGAAAACCCATTCTTAAAATATTATGCCCTCGCAATGGTACACATATTGGCAAACCGAATGTTCAGATACTACACTATATAATTAGATTCCGAGCATGTACAATATCCTTAATTGCTTCCCCCCCCCCCAACATAAAACTGGTACATTCATTGATAGTACATGGCCACTACCAATATTACTTGAAACGATTTATTATTACACTATCGCACTGTTGCCTCTCCGAAGCCATCTGCGCCGACATACTAAACTATTTCAAATATTTCCTCCGTACTTCACACATCACAAAATATCTGTACAAACCACACACTTCAATTATAAGGGTCTCCCACGCCTTTTAAAATGAAAAAATTCACGTGCATGCTTACTTCAGCTCGAAAGGCACTTTAACATTTCTCCCCTCCCCGTACACATATCCCAGGCGCTGAATAATTTTCATTTAGCTGACCTAGGGCACATAGAAATGGAAATTAATCAGCGTTCATTGTTCATGCTCTATATATTCATGTTCATTGCACATCTTATTTCACCTTTTCTTCTGTATATTCTAACTCCTCTTTTTAGCTTTACAGATCTCTGCTCTCTACCTTCTCTGGGATCTCAAGACAAGATCAGTCTCGTCAACGAAAGCACCAATTTTCCTGTCGATCAATAAATGTTGATAAGCAAATGGGAGCAGCGAACATCGTCAGCATCAAGTCGGTACGCAACAATCTTCGTTTTCCCTTGCCTCTAGCCATCTGGAAGCGTTTCCGCTATTCCGTATACCGACATATTATCCGCTCATAGAACATACAGGTTTTCCCATTCCCCTGCTTTTATCACTCAATAGCTTCTGAATACGTTTTTTAACCTAATTACGTTTCAACTAAATTTCCCTATGGGCTCCTATGACCACCCTATTTTATATGTAATTGGCTACAAGCACGATATGCCTTCTGGAGGTGCAGTATTCCCCCAAATTTCTTTTTTCTTTTCCTCTTTGGAAGGGACAGAGGGGGGTGGGGAAGTACACTTAGTCATGGATGTCAGCGGTGTAAGTACCTTGAATAACATGCGGCTCTGCCAGCTCTGAAACACTCAGAGTGAAAGCTTTTTTTTTCTGGGTCTAGGATATTTTTTACTTTCCTACTGTTTAGTGACACGAGCCACCATGCAGGAAGTTTCCAGCCACGGGAAGGTGATATCATGCCGACAAACCAGCCTGTAGAAAATGTCTACCCGCCCATCCAACCCCCCCCCCCCCTCCTTTTCATCCCATCTTTTTATAAACAAGAGGGAAAAAGGACAGAGCGGCAGCTTTTACTCATACCTAAAACATGTCATGGCCATTACATTAGGAGGCACACCCGAGATACCCTTCCTTCAGCACTACTTTCGTAAACCCTGACATATACGCAAATTGAACACACATTTTAGTCGATCGAGCTCAGATTACTGTGCGCAGTTACTTTGTTTAGTGCGTCGTGGCTTGTGATAACATGCCATGGCAAGTTATTTGCAGTTGCTTCGATATCTGCGTAAGCTCTCAGCACGCAAACACAAAAAAAGCGCGATGTGTCGTAAACGACGCATAGACACGACCTGTAATGCAACCTCGCATGCATGTGATCAAATTTTCTGCTAACACTGCAGCGAAGACTACCTCTGGCATATGTACGGAAAAGCTGCTTTTAACCCGAGGGAACGTGAGTAAAAGCAAGAGCTCAGGCTTCGTTATCAGCGTTTCCCTGCTGCGCTATGAAACCACTTCCTCCTTCCGCCACACGTGTACACAAAAACTGGCTGTTTATGCCTGAAGCTGCACGGTAAAATAAAAAAAAACTTTTATTGAGCGTTCTTCTGCCAGGCAACTTGCATACTCCGATATTTTGCGAAGTCAGCTAGAAAGTGGATGCTATATTCACTGGCCGAGGAATTAGCTCGATGCAGCAAGCTTTCTTTAGTCCGAGCTTCTATTACAGCGTGCTGTTTTCTTTACATATGTATAAAAGGTACTTCGGTTTCACGGATGCCCCGCCACGGTTGTATAGTGGTTATTGCACTCGGCTGCTGGTACGATGATCGCAGGATCAAATCGCGGCCTCGGCGGCTGCGGCGACATGTTGAGGCCCGTGTGCTGTGCGATGTCAGTGCACGTTAAAGAACCCCCAGGTGGTCGACATTTCCTGAGCCCCTCCAGTGCGGCGTCTCTCATACTCATAGCTGGGTATCATTCGTAAAAGCCCACAAATCAAGCAGTCAAACCCCGTTTCACGTGGGCCGCCAAGGTGCCATCGATTTCGTATAGGTTCGGATGTAATGGGTTGTGTTCACAGCCTCTCGGTGCAAGTATGGCTGCGGACAGCTTTCGCTGCCTCATGAAGGAGTTGTCCATGACAGCTGATAATTAGAATTACTCGGGTTTTACAAGTGTCAGTATAGTGATAAAATTATGAGGGCTCCGGCCCTCATAATTTCATCGGCAGTTAGGATTACGATTATCGCTGGTATTGGAGATTATGATTAGCAGAGCTCCGAAAATTTCAACCACTCGGAGTCCTTTAACGTGCACTGGCATCGCACGCTGAACCTTGAACAAACAAACAAACAAACAAACAAACAAAACAAAAATAAGTGGCCTTATTTCTAGTTGTGGCGGTCCCATACCGCCAGTTTCCAATAATTGTGGGTGCCCTCTCAAGCATGCAGTACGAGATCCACTTAAGACACCACTGACTTGTTCAGAAAAATGCGTTTCGAGCAACTATTTTGTTTTGGCTAAAGCTCGAACTTACACGGAAATAGGGCATATATAGAGGCCGTTTCTCTTTTGGTGTGGTCAATAAACAACATTGCCATTGAGATGATCTCCCGGATACAAAGCTGATGGTGACATCTAGCCTCGAAAGTGAGAGAAAAGCCGACAGCCCTGAGACGTAAACGGTCTCTACTCCGGACCCTTCGTGATTTGCCAGAACAAGGCAGCAGGCGCCAGAGTTTATTTTACCTGGCGCTTTGCAGCAGAGAATCTGTATGGGTGTGAGGAGTTGTCATGGCCACGACCACCACCGTTATTGACAACGGTGGCTGTCGTCAACTCGATCGGATCTATGAACGGGACGTACGGGCACCCAGGAAGGCCGATTTCCTGTTCCTTAATGATGTCGCAAAGAAACAAATTCAAAAAGCCTTAATTGTACGGAACGAGTTCCTTCTGGGAGGAACGAAGGAACGCCATCGTTCCATTTAGGATTGGTGGAATTGTAATGGAAACACGCTACATTAACGAAGGAACGGCAAAGGAAACTGCGTTCCTTCCATATACGTTCCACTCCAAGACGATCGAACGTACGCAGCACATCATGCAGGGCGGATAGGCTGGCCTACAGCAAGCCCTCCCTGGAGCCCCAGTTTTCCTGCCGCCATTATCGCTCCCTCCTAGAAAATCAAGCGCGAAAACGCCATTCTATTGCGGCTTCGATGACTCGACGAGGGTGAAGGTTCCCCTTCACTGCGGCCGCACGACGTCAGGGTAAACCGCTACTTTCTGGTGGTGGCCGCTTACTATGGCCGCCGGACAAGTAGTTTCCGGCAGTCGACCAGCCTTGTATGAACATTTTTCTTGCATCTTGTTTGTGTAGTGACAACCGTATTTAATGCGGTGCTGTACGAAAGCTTCACTGCTACATTTTACTTTTCATCGGTTGACCGAGTAATCGCGCATGGCTACCAGGATGGTGTCTGAATGCCCGTATGCTCTTTGTGAGCCACCGAATAGTATCCTATCAGTATGACTGGATGACGCCCTTAGGGAAAAGTGGGCTAGTTAGTTTGGCTTCATAGTGGGAAAATGTGCGAACACCACACGACGCTAGGTTGTCGTCTGAGCCCCCGGATGTTCTGGTCTGCGTACCCGAAGCTAAGGGCTCGGGCTTTTAGCTTATGGTTACCTGAAGGTCGCCAACAACAGGAGCTAAAAGCGTTCTAAGCTCACAATAGCGCGTCATATAACAGGGATACTGTGTTCCTTGTTATTTAGAGTGATGTATTTGAGAGCTGTCCCAATAGTTCGCTACTCCGAGTTGCTATTCTTGACGTAAGAAAATTTTGAAAAATCGCCTAGGGTTGTCGAATTCTCGAGAGGCACGCAAGTACGGTCGTCATAGAGCCCTTGGCAGATGTCGCCAAATGTTATTTTTGACTATTTTAAATATTAAGACGGACAAAGATAATAATTTATGAGGTTTTACATATAGAAACTAATATGGTTTGAGGCACTACGGCGGGCCTCAAAGCAAAAACCTCCACGAAATTGGGGATCGTTCGGTGGTACCGTAAACCACACGTGAAAATGTCCACTGATGCATGTAAATGAGTGACAACGCGTGTGTACATTGACACACGCGTTGTCATTTATGCTCCTGGTTCTTATGAGATTCCTGCGCGCCCACGTGGCAGATGGTGCCGAGTTCCGGATTAATTTAGTTAAAGCGCAAGCTGCGAATCCTCATGGTTCAACTACGCACAAGAGAAATCTCCCACCGGCACTGCATTGCAGGTCAAGATCCAGTGCCCATATATATGGGGTACGTGGCCGGGGAACGGTTGTGCCGCGCGAGCAGTCGGTTTTTAAGGGCGAAACTCCCTAGGGTAGATGATGATGATTGTGGTTCGGTTAGGAAAGGACGCTAATTTCTGCAGCCCGTGTAGGGTGCACGGCTAAGCGTCCGTGGGGTGGGGGGAAAGGGAGTGAAAGAGAGAGTAGAGGAAAGACCGTAGTGGAGGGCTCCGGAAATTTACACCACCTGGGGTTCATTAACGTGCACTGACAACACACGGTACACGGGCCTCTGGCACTTTCGCCTGAAAAAAACCGTGTGTGCGTGTTCTCAACTAACCTTCTTGCCAGGACTCCTCACTCTTTGATCCACCCTGTCCTGCATAAACCGTCGAGCCCGTTCTATTGATTGCTTAAGCGCACACCGAGTCCATATTAATTCGAGCGTGTCAACAAGAGGAGACAGACAGTTTACGCACGTGTGGGCTCAACCATTTGACCTTTATACGGGACGTGACGGCGACGGCAAAACGCGCCGAGACTGTCCGTATAATTGAAGAAAAAGGAGGGCTAGCAGAGGGAGCAGGAGGAGTAAAGGAGACCAAGAAGAAGAGGAAGAGGATGGCCGATAAGTAGAAGATATGGAAGGAGAGGACTGCCACGAATAAGAAGACGACGATGCAAAAGAGGAAGCACATGACGACGAATAAGAAGGGGAAGCAGAAGAAGACAAAGAATTACAAGGGGAGGAGAAGCAAGTACGGAAGAAGAGTGAAAGAGAACGACGGGAGAGCACGCAGCAAAGCTTCGCTTGGGCGGCCACGGAGAAGCGTCTTCCGAGGCAAGCCTGGAAGTTCTTGAAAGGATGGAATGAAACTTCCGTAAGCAAAAACGCGATACAGAGAATTAAAGGAGTGAGAAATAAAGTGGACCAATCAAGAATTTCGGGACCGCACAATCGTGCCTAGAGCAGTGCCACAGGAAGAGGACATGTTCGCGACAGACAACTCCCGCTTGAAGCTAACAACGAAGACAAGACGAAAAAGGCGACTGCATTTGTAAGTATTCTTATGTGAATAAGCTTATCGGCGAGTCAGTGCTCACCCTATGCTTTCGCGTGTTCTAATTTGTACGGCGATTTACGCGCTGTTTATGTTAAATGTGCAAGCCTACCACTTGTCCATCTTGCCACCCAGCTGCTGAAACTAATACAGCGTCGCTACCTCGCTGCTCTTTTCCTGTGAGGAGTGTGAAAAGGAAACACAAACAGCTCCTGCTGTTACCAGTTAATGTAAGTCGAGTGGAAATCTCTCACAACATTTTGGAGTGTGCTTCGAGTTGGGCTGACATGAACGGCTGGCGAGACATTGTGGCACAGGATATTGGATGGGGCGTTGATTCAGAACTGAAGAAGACTTGTCGTTGCAAATCGAACGAGGGTGAAGAGGTCGTTTCGTCTGTGTTATTGCTTCTCATTCAGTTCGCGCCGAATAGCTCGCCAGGCAGCTCTTCGCGAGGTAACCAGAGGCCTCGGTTGACAATCAGCGAGGCGGTGCATGAAGTGCCGGGCCAGCAAGGTGATGCTCATCGAAAAAAGCGAAGTTGACATCGGTCGTTCCAAAGGCACACCGTGATTTCTTTTCGTGTCGCGAAGTCTTATGTTGTGAAAAAGTACATAGCGCCACTGTTGAAGCCGGGATAAGTATTTCCTGTTCCTTCGAGATTTTAATAAGCGTGGCAAGAAGTGTCAGCCCTTAAATTCGTTTCCGCGAGCGAACACTTTTTCCCGAATAACATATTGGTGTTTTATTGTAGAAGACAAATGCAAGGCCTCAATTTCCTTCATTCCTTTTTTTTTTTCCTTTCATGTCGCACTGCGAAAACGAAACACCAGTCAAAGAGCGCAGCATAAGCAATTTCCCGCTAGTTCTCGATATGGTGGATATCTCGGTCTAGAAACACTCCTACAAGCTTGCTTGTGACTTCATGGCGAAGAGTATGTGTTACTATGCACGATAGGAATGTCTTGCTTTCCTTCGTTCCTCCCTTGCAGTTAGAACAGCGAACCCACTTTATCCTTATCCCTTGTTACCTGTCCTGGGCCTTAATCAGGCTTCGTGAAGCAATCCTTAAGACAGTTTTTTACAATGACTACCATTTTTGCGCCTTAATGGCACTAGGACGATAAGGAACCCAGAGATAAGGATAAGGTCGGTTTGTGAATACGGGCCTTGACTATCCCGAACGTCCGACAGAGGGGCTCCCGGTGTTCG
This sequence comes from Hyalomma asiaticum, assembly GCA_013339685.2. Taxonomy (NCBI): domain Eukaryota; kingdom Metazoa; phylum Arthropoda; class Arachnida; order Ixodida; family Ixodidae; genus Hyalomma; species Hyalomma asiaticum. Next base: position 23,085,085 of record CM023488.1, on the reverse strand, counting down.
CGCAAAGTAGCGCGCGCGCTTTTCTTCTCTTGCGTCAGCATTTGCGCGGGTACTTCTGTAGTCTTACATCATTAAACATGCTTGTTTCTGGTCTTGCATCTGCAATGACGCGCGTACGACTTTTTAGGGGCGAAGCTCCTTAGGGCGCGGGTCTGTACATCCCATGGTGTTCGTTGGTGATGTACGTAGCCACCTCTACTTCTATGAAAAAAAAAATTCCGAAAGTTGTGTCCTCTGCCTGGATTCGAACCCAGGCTCTCGGCGTGGCAGTCGAGCGTTCTACCACTGAGCTACGCCTGTGGTTGAAAAATTATCGCTAAAAGACCTAAACAGGTATAATGTCTCCCGCGGAATCGCATTAACAAACGTAATGTTACGTTGAAAAATAGTAATACACCGCTACATGACGCGAAAATGGATTGTATAACGAGGTCGAGGCATCATTTGAAAGAACACAGAGCTGCGTGCTTTGTAGCTTTGAACCCATTACGGAGGCACTGGTAATTATGGCGTAGTGGGTACTTCCCTACCTACCACTTGTACTTGCACTAGTTTCCTCAAGCGTTTAAAATGGCCTCTAAGAAAGTAGCTCCTCCTGCTTACGCTGTCACTGTCCTGCAGTTCCGCGCAGGCCTGGCTCTAGCACAGCATATCCCCCTTAAACGTGAGATCCCAGCCTACGAATACAGTGTTTCTCACGCCTTTACATGATGATCGACTGGGCGATTTACGCGAAAGATTCACGGTTTACCGATGATTCCCTCCGGAGCTTCGCCCACTCATCATCATTCACCCCGTGGATATGCTGTGATTTTCTTCTTTTTGCGTCGGCAAAATTTGTGCGAACGCTGCATCAAGTGCCGGGCCAGCAAAGTGATGCTCATCGAAAAAAGCAAAGTTGACATCGGTCGTTCCAAAGGCACACCGTGATTGCTTTTCGTGTCGCGAAGTCTTATGTTGTGAAAAAGTACATAGCGCCACTGTTGAAGCCGGGATAATTTTTCCTGTTCCTTCGAGATTTTAACAAGCGTGGCAAGAAGTGTCAGGTCTTTAATTGGTTTCCCCGAACGAACACTTTTTCCAGAATAACATATTGGCGTTTTATTGTCGAAGACAAATGCAAGGGCTCAATTTCCTTCATTCTTTATTTTTCTTTCATGTCACACTGCGAAAAACAAAAACCAGTCAAACAGCGCAGCATAAGCCATTTCCCGCTAGTTCTCCATATGGTGGATATCTCGGTCTAGAAACACTCCTACAAGCTTGCTTGTGACTTCATGGCGAAGAGTATGTGTTACTACGCACGATAGGAAAGCCTTGCTTTCCTTCGTTCCTCTTTTGCAGTTGGAACAGCGAACCCACTTTATCCTTATCCCTTGTTATCTTTCCTGTGCCTTTATCAGGTTTCATGAACGAATTAGTGAAGTATGCACAAGCAATCCATAAGACAGTTTTTCGCACTGATTACCACTTTAGCGCCTTAATGTCACTGAGGCAATAAGGAGCACCAGAAATAAGTATAAGGTCGGTTTGTGAATACGGGCCTTGACTATCCCGAGCGTCCGACAGGGGCGCCCGCGGTGTTCGCGCGCGCGCTTTTCTTCTCTTGCGTCAGCATTTGTGCGGGTACTTCTGTAGTCCTACATCATCAGGCATGCTTCTTTCTGCTCTTGCATCTGCAATGACACGCGTACGACATTTTTTCTTTTTGCGTCGGAAAAATTTGCGCGAACGCATCTTTCATCTCCATGCGCATGGCACACTCTTGCTTCCAGGTTACAATATGGCAGTTATCATGAGAAGCCCCATATGTGCGGCATTTATTTATTCATTGATTTATTCATCTATTTATCTACCTCTTTGCCTACCTGTTTATGTTAACCTCAATCTCCAAGCGATTGCGCATAGCAGGACGAATACTTCTATGAACCCGAGTGCATGCATTTGAGAACCTTTAAAGGAACACTAAAGTGAAAAAATTATGTTCTCGAATTAGTGTTAACTTTGCACAATACTAGAAACGACCTCGTGAGGAGAAGACCCTCGATAAGGTAGGAAACGCGCACAAAACAAGATACGTGTTGGCGACGCCGCTTTGAAGTTCGAGCACTAATATGCCTGACGTCACAGACTTTGACGACATCTGTTAGGGCCAACATAACAACTTATCGGTAATCGATGAACAGATCGTTAAAAGCGATGGAGAACAATAAATGTCGGTGACGCCAACGTTTCGACAAGTGTAGTTGTTGTCAGGACGGCAACTGCCTTCACAAAAGCTCTCACTTATCGTTAAGAAAGGCACTGTGGGCAAAGAAAACCAGAGCCCTAACACAATGAGTTTATCAACATTTTATGGAGCTAAGTTGGCGAGAATGCGAAAAAGAAAGGGATTTGCCTTTTGACATCACGAGTTCGAAGTTCCAGCGCGAATTTCAAAACTAAAGCTGTGACATTCATTTTCTCTTTTAATATTGAACATAAACTTGCGAAATTAACGAATATCGAGTTCTCGCAATATCATTTTTCATTCCAAGCCACTCCGCATTCTGAATTTAGTGTCCCTTTAATGTACCGTCATGAATAAACACAGGGACGCACATTTCCGTTTTGCTGGTTTACCACGTGCAGACAGGCGGCGGACTCCTTTTATTCTGGAACTTTCCGTAGTACTATTCTAAGACTAACAGGAAAAGTGTAGAATTCTCAACGTATTCGGCTTGTTCTTATCCAGCAACACCTTTGCGAAACAAGCTAGTGCTTTCACGGCCAATTAACTCCTTTTTTTTTCTTTCCCTTACTTTCGCACTTTAGCCTTCAGCATTACGCATTATACTATCCCATAGGACATCTTTAACATTCCATTCTATTAAGGCCGTTCGGGCCTAGTAGGCACCTTTGAAAGAAGCTATTAATTAGCTTTGCGCCTGCAATACAATACGTGCTCGTTCATTATCAATAAGGAAATGACTGTCTCGGCCTACACAAGAACGGAAGGTCCGGTATCGCGTGAGCTGCCGAGATGAATTGTTTTTCGCGTAAATTTGAGCCACAGGAGAAACCCGGAAGAAAAACTTTGCTTTCTTGAGAGTAAACTAAGTTCTTAAGAGGATTGTGCTTAAGTCGACCTCATTAATTCCGTGCACTTCAAAAGAAGCACCCGTAAAAGCTTCCCCTTGCGAGGAACAGTGACGTGCGTAGCTCCTGCCTAATGACACGAAAATTCAGCTTCACATGATGCGATCGTTACTGCAGCCTAATGGAAAGTATCTAAGATGAAGCAAAACCTTCCCAGACAAACCCTGTTAACATCTCATTGACACGTCTTCCATTAGCGAAAGCAAGGTTACGTTGCAGTCAGCGTCGAGCAGAACGTTACCTTAAACCTATGGTTAAACTATAGAAGTAAACGTTTTAATGCGGGTCCATTACGAAAAACAGCGCACTAAAAAAAACACACGGGCGACACAATAGCCTCCGTAGGGTCTAATCTGCCCCTTCTGTCCTTTTCATTGTGCCGGTTTTTTTAACGGTCCCCAAACCTTAAGTGACTCAACGAAAACTATTGATACGCAAGTAAAAAAATGTAAGACTCTTAAGCTTTCTTTTTAACAATAGAAAGTAGCAGCTTTCGTCACTCCTAAACCCGGCGCTGAATCCAAGTAACGCATGCTAACGATCGCGCTCCTATTCTTTTTCCGCTCTCTTTCGATAGCCCTCTCTCAAAGCAGCGGATTGGAAAAGACATGCGTCATTAGCCAAACTTTCTTCGTCGTGTCTGAAGTTTCGGGCTGTCGTTCCTGCTGAATTCTAAGGTCCCCCTTGTCGCTGCACCGAGACCATTTGGCAAGCAGAAAGCGCAGCCAGGGAGAGCAGAATCAACTATGATGTCCACCCGTTTCATTATATATAACATGTCCGATAAACCGTTATAAGGAAACCACTTTAGGTATAGCGGAGTAAACGCGTAGCATACAGCGCATGCGCCAAAATGGCCGACCACCCAAAGCGTCTAACTTCAGTGTCGAGTCTTCCAAGTGGTCGTCGTGCGCTCAGTACGCCAGACGTTCGTAATTGACGTTTGTAATTGCCTTAGCTTTGTATCATGGTTTGTCAGTAAAGTGCCATGACAATATTTCGAGAATGTCATCGATGCCGTAGACTTAGCGATTGGCCGCTGAAGTCTCGGAGGACATAGATGACGAGTTTGCTCGTTCTGTTTGTGACCTACAAGCATAGGTGGCGCCACTTGAAGACGATCAGTGCTATACGCTATCAGGTATTTCGCGATGGCTTTGCGCGTAGCTGTATACCGGACACGACAATGTTCCCTGTTCTCTCCGACAACCAAGACGATGGGGCATTTTAATTATTTCATTATTTCATAAAATATATTACCACAACCCAATTCTTCGTTCACTCTGGATCCACCCGGCACCGTACCATTCAGCTCGCCATGATCACATGCATAAAGTCAATGTACCTCGTCACAACACCATAGCATGTTCACAATCATTCCTTCCTAAGACCTCAATCGATTGGAATAACCTACCTGCATCATTGGTAACAATCACTGACCCCACTCGTTTTAAGAATGCACTAACAGTAAACTTGAAATCGTGAATTATTCCAACGGGTATAACTATTATTGGTATTGATTGGCTGTTTTCGTTTTGTTTGTTTTCTTTTTGTTTTGTTTTTGTTTGTTTTTATTGTGCTTTTTATTTTTATTTTCTTTTATTTTTTGATTTGCAATGTCTGTTAATACAGTGTATTCTTCGCGTGTAATATTTACTATTATGTAGCATCATTATCTTTTCTGTAATGTGTTTACATAATCCTGTGCTTACTTTCCTGCATTTATTTCTCTTCAACTGTTTTCCGCCCCTCCCCTCTATAATGTACTAATGTACCCTGAGGGTATCACAAATAAATAAATAAATAAATAAATGGTATGCTTGCTTATCACACTTAAGGTCTGGGTCTTTTTCTTAGGGCGACTCAAGTTAGAGTTATTACTACACAGTCTTATTCCATATCTAATCGTATTGTTGTATAGTCATTACTATAGTCAGAAATTAATTTCTTCACGGAGCTGCCGTGTGAAAATTGGGCGCGATTCTGAACACCTTTCACCTTTTTACGCCATTTTCTGCACCACAATACATTTTCCCCGATACGAGCTCATCAACGCTATCGCGTTCAATGCAGTCGCATGGAATCGCATATCGGCCAGTCTGTACGATAAATAAAAATTCTATTTTCCTAAACTGTGCGTCCTCCAAAACAACTAAAACGCACCTCAGTTGAAAAACCTTGTCTGTCATTTGCAACCCTCCTTTCGCATCAACGGACTTTCCTCTGCATCAGACAATGTTTCTTGCGATTCGGCTAACTGTTAGTCCTTTCTGTCGAAGGCGACCAATGGTTACTTGGGACAGCAATTCCTTTGATTAGAATCAAGCTCTTTCGCTTTATGTTCTATTAGGTTCTTGCGACATAGCTTTCGTCCTGTTTGTTTCGTTCAGCTGCTCACATTGTTCATCCGACTGCTTGCTATAGCGCTTGCCTCACGTCATTTCCTCTGGGTTTCCTTTATCAGCGTTACTGCTTATACGTTGCCTCTAACACCATCATTCGGCGTGGGCACTTCGGAAGCTGCCTTGTACATTGTGCCCCAGAGCCATTACCATATTCTTCGTTTCTTCGTGGTATTTCCAGCGTGAAGTGACATTTCCGCCCCAGCATGTTCGCGACAGGAGCAAAGAGCTACAGTAACGCGTCCCACGTCGGCACATTCTTGGGAAGGTTGTCGTTTCCGCGAGCTCCCGAACCGCCGTGGCTTGACGCTAATTGCGTCAAGCTTGCCTCTGTTCGAGTGTCTGTCTGCCACGACGAACGAAGTCTATTGCCATTGTTGCGAGCCGCTTCCGAAGTTTTGCTGCAGCGGAGCGATAATTGTGCGCGCTCTTGCGTCTTTGCACGTGCGGCGCATGCGCAGAGCCCGTCGCCAAATCAAATTCATTTGCGCTGTGACAGCCGCTTCATCCTATAAGGCTCAAGGATGCTGCTCAAACGTCACCTGCTCAATAAATAGCGTTAAAAGACATTTTCTTTCTGCAGCGAACGCAGGCAATAGAAGCGGAACACTGAAAGAGCACGAACTCTCAGCGTTGTGTGTTCCTTTTGGTTCGCCTTGGTTAGTTTATCGTGGCACAATTCTTTGGTATCGTTAGCTGTCGCTTGAGAAACGTAAATGCGGAAGCCAAGGCCTTTATTACGCGTCGTGTGAGTTCATTGAATCGCACTGGAGAAAGGCAAATGAGAAAAAGAACCGGACAAATGCGCTGCGGTCTTTGCACAGCTCTTTTCCGTCTGTGCGCTTAATTAGCTTTACCAGATGCAATTCAACCGCCTAGCCCATGTGTCTCTTCCACTACTTTTAGTAGTCAAACATCACGCCAACGTAATTCAACATAGCGTGTAAAGGTTAACATTTCATCACGTGTAATTCATAACAGCACGTCTCTGGCCTGGGAATGCGGGAACGCTGGTCACGTGATTTTAACATCGGTGATCGTGACGTAAATAGCAAGCACGTCACCTTATACGTCATCCCCTACATATTCAATATGACGTGACAAATTCGGCGTCGTCCTGACCACCCCACTGAATAAATACTCACGTGATCAAATGGTTCTGTGTTATGACTTCGTCATTGGGACGTCGTCAGGTGACAAGGTGTGCTGGTGTCATTGTAAAGTCATGGGAATTATATGAAATTTCGACATCAATAGTGTTACGTCACGTCGCAAGAATATCAATATTATCATCGCAGCTGCACAGGTAGCGCGTTCACACAGAACACTAAGCCATACTATTGCCAACTGAACGATAACAAAGAGAAGCCAAGCGCCTGCTTACGTAGTACAGTTGTTATGGCGCTCGGCTGCTGACTCGAAGCCGCGGGTTCGGCCCCGGCCATGGTAGACACATTCTGGCATTCTAAAGGCCCGTGTACGTTGTCAGTGCACGTTTAAAAGGCCCGGTTCGGCAAAAATATCCCGGGAACCCTTCGCTAAGGCGTTCCTCATCGTGGATTTGACACGCCAGTAACCGCAGCAGCTATTACGAAACAGAAACCAAAGCAGGAGACGCGCAGCAAGATGATACAAAATGCCGGTGTGAGAGAGACAGAATATCCTGCCCTTAAGGCTTTCAGCCAAGTCAGCGATAGGTCCGAACGGATTTGAAGTTTGAAGATTACTTCAGATATTAGTACAAGAATGAATATCACACAGGATAAATATACAAAAACGAGGTCCGAAAGCACTAGGCTGCAGGAGGACCTCCTGTCCAAAATTCGAAAGAAAAACGTAATTAGCAGTGACAGCAACATAACAAGAAAACGTGCGATTAGATAGAACAAGAAAAAAATCGGTTATAGGTCAACAAAAGCGGTAAAACAAACGATATCATGAAAAATATACATCTAGTTAAGCAAATAAGAATACAAATCTTTTTAATGTAACAATACTAGTGTAAGTGACGGAGGCCGGTATCGATAAACCTACCTTATACTTATCGCTTCTTTTCCTTATCGCCTCAGCAATATCAAGGCGCGTCAAAGGGACTAAAACGGAAATCGTTGCGAAAGACTACCATGTGGCTTGTTTGTAGATACTTGACTAATTTGTTCATTCAGCATGTCAAGGGCACGGGGAAGATAAGGAAAACAAGCGATAAGAATTGAGATAAGTTGATGAATGTGAGCCAGAGTATCTATGCGAACATCGCCTTTGTTCGTGCTTTCAGTGGAACATGAACGGCTCCCTTGACAAGGCTGCAGAAAACTTCGAGGTGAAATACTGCTGCCCATTTGGCATTGGGCAAAAGTCACACTTTAGAGCACAAATCTTGGAGCACGACGCCCGCGACACCTAATGACACTATGGTAAAACGAGCGTGTTGGCACTGTTATCCAATAAACTGTTATCGACATTATGGCAACACAAGAGTATGCGAGCCTGGGGTTCTTTAACGTGCACTGACAGCGCACAGCACACGGGCCTCAACATTTCGCCTCCATCGAAATGCAGCCGCCGCAGCCGGGATTCGATCCCGCGACCCTCGGATCAGCAGCCGAGTACCATAGCCACTAGCGCACCGTGGCGGGGCAGTGTTGATTTTCTGCATTGATAGATTGCGATGTGTTTGCCTATCTGATCGGTGTTACAAAAGCTCATTTTCACGCACGCGTCTTCTGTTGTAAATAGTCCATATTTACCAAGCCCAGCGTCTCTAAAGGCGAGCAAACCAGCCCTCCCGGAAACTCGTCGAACTCTGTTGACAAGCCGCATCTATCACCATCAAAGGGCTGCATATGTTATGTTTCATGGAAAAAGGCAGTTTTATTTTCATGGCTGGAGCCGCGATCGCGTATTCTGTTATCCGGTACGGAGAGATGATTGCTATATCATTCACAAAGTGGCGTTCGTCAATACACGAAAAAAAAAAGTGCAAAAGCTCGAAGTAGCGTTTTTTTCTCCCCAAATAAATCCTCTTGCCCTTCGCACGTTCTCAAGAAGAGCTCGTCTTTATCTTCCCTGTTACTGCTCTTTTCCTCGTTTCTTTTTGCGCCTGAACATGTTTATCAAGCTTTTCAACGTTCTTGCGGCTACCTGGATAATCAAAAAACAAAAAATTGACGGCAGATCCACGAGGTGAATGATGACGAGATTGGGCGAAGCTCCTGGAAGTAATCATCGGTTAAACCGTGAAATTTCTTCCGTTAATTCGCCCGATGAAATTGACGTGAAACGATTGACAAACCTGTATCGCGATATGGTTTTGAATATAAAACCATTGCTTTAGAAAACACCTGGCGTCTTTCGTTAAGCAGCTGGCGTCTTTTCGTTTTGCTTTAGGAACATCTGGCGTCTTTTCGTTTTGCTTTTAGAAACATCTGGCGTCTTTCGTTGGTTTATTTCATCAATCAACGGCGTTTTGAACAAAATTTTTATTGTTTAATCACGCACAGGAGAAATCTCACCAGGCACTACCTTGGAGGTAAACAATGGCTGCTAATGGGAATGAGAGACAGAAGAAGTCGGCTTTTAGCTAACACTTACACTTCTACTAACGTTTCCTACTGGAACTTGCCAATGGCTGCTAATGGGGAATGAGGGACAGAAGAATTCGGCTTTTAGTTAACGCGCAGGCTGCGAATTTTTTATTGTTCAACAACGCGCAGGAGAAATCTCCCACCGGCACCACCTTGGAGGTCAAAGCGTAAGGCTGGTTACGCACTACGACTACGACGAGGGACGAACGGGTGCCGCTTTAAGGAGCTTCGCCCCTAAAAAAATCCCGCGTTGTGCTTCATCCAGAAAAGGTCATCGATTCTAGCTTCGTCGCCTTCGTTTCGAAATGCTAGGGCACGTTCGTTTTAGTCGAGCTTATACAATTAAAGAGCCCTGACTTAAGTTACACTTTTCTCGCGCAAAGGCATCTATGCAAATGCGAAGCGATAGAAGGCAGCTAATGTAAACACTGCCATGTGCAAACATCACGCTATGCTGCCCACGTGGAGTGGCAGAGTGTAGTGGCACTGTGGGCTAAATAAGGAAATTCGGCAGCGTTTCGCTCGTGTCCATTATATGGTGCTCGGTTACAAGAGTCGCGAACTCATGATCGCCTTGGAAACGCTGTGTAAGAAGAGAAGCTTCCGCTGGGGTTTTCCGGTTCCTGGCAACGTTGCTCCTTCCGCAGGCTGCGTTGTAACCAGCATAGTTCCGCGCTCACCGTCAATGCAAATATTTACACCGTGCTCATCGAAGAAGTTGCCGGACTGTGGCAACCTTTAGCATCGAGAGCGTGCTTACGCAACGCGACTCAGATTCACGTTCCTAGTATGCGAAACTACGTAAGAGTGTACGAACCATTTGCTACAAACTCCCTGGGTTGCGTACACAGCGAACTGCATCGAGTAAATGGTCCTGATGGACGTGGCTGCGAATTTCGACATGAGCGGAGATGGTCAGGCCTGACAGTCGTTACAGCTAGAGAGCTCAAATAAGTACTGTTCTATACGAGGTATTCTCTTTTGCTATGGCGAGGTTTTCCCATGTCACGATGGTGTGCGCGAAATAGTGTGCACATCTATATCGTGAGTGCAGTAGCGTATACGAGTGTGTAGGACAGCACGTCCACAAGGGAGTTACAATGGTCATGGTTCTTGTCTGCTGACCAAAAGGACGTGTGTTTCATTCACGCCGAGGCGGTCGCATTATCGGTGGCGGCAAAGATGGTAGAAGCGTTGTGTACATTGAGTTCCCTGTGCACGTGGAAGAACCCCAGATGGCCGAAATTTCCAGGTCGCTCCACTACGCCGTAACTCAATGACGCCCTGGTTTTCATACGTAAAACCACAGCAATCATAATTATTCTGGAATTGTGTCGCAATAGTGTCCGATTTCTGTCGACGTAGCCGGCGTTTCTGTGAATGTCACGTCAAAACTACCGGAAAAGTAGAACACCTGGCGCTCCCTATGGTGTGCGGAAAGGCACAAGTGCATTACGTTTTTTTTTAGCTGCTTAATAGAGAGTGCATGGGAGGCGAAGAAATATTCTTACCGTCTCCAGTGCTTGAGCCCGGGTCACTGATCTGCGAAAACAATCTCGCTAACCAATAAATTGACCCACGCGTGACACACAAACATGTCTGAATCATATGTGCATGTCGTGGATTTTGAAGCACCAGCGCTTGTCCCGTGTGGTTCTTGTCGTCGTCCTTGTCCTTTTTTGCGCTGCAGGTTGTAGTTATTGAAGCACCTACTTGCCAAAATCACAACGTGATTTGAGGCACTCTCTGTCGTGGAGCGCTACAAAGTATTTTTTCCCCCACATGGGTTCCTTTAGCGTGCACCTAAAACGAAGCACAACACGGGAGGTTCTGCTTGCATTTCGCCACCCCGGAAGTAGCTCTGGCAGAGATTCAATACCTTGACATCGAGTTTCGCAACCACTAGCCGCTAGGCTACCATGGCTGGTAGAAAGAAAAGAAAAGAAAAACGACACAGGGACAAAGCGCTCCTTGTCACCTTCACGTCTCCTGCATCCGCACTTCTCGGAGTTCTAGTATTACATTCGGGAAGCTCTTTTTCTTTTTTCATTCCTCTGGAAAGGAAGTATCGGATGACTTGCGCAGAACCATTTTATACTGTATTCTCGCGAAGCATTTCTTGTGTACGGGCAGTTATTTTGCTCTTGCTTTAATTTTCGACAAGTTGAGACTGTAGCGTGTAGATATTGAGTGTTTGCACGCCTTACCTCGATGGTAACGACGTCTGTTGCAACTCGCGCAGCGGCGCAAGACACGCTTTGAAGCTCTGTTTAGAATAAACATGCAACAGAATTCCACATGCAACAACTTATCCTTACGGCCCCGCATAAAAGGCTAGAACGGTCTATCGCGACATTAGCTGTGCGTTCATGCAGAAGCTGGGAAGCACTCATGCGTCACGAAACATTCACATCTACGCGGGCACTCCTTCGTAAACATATGTTCTCAGCGGTGGATTACAGCCGAAGATGACAGGTCCCCTTTCGTTGCTACTGAAAAACTTATTTTCTGGCAAGATGTTCTTGCACACTAGCGAAGATAAATATTTGCCGCCTTAGGATTTTATTTATTGCAACACGCCGGGCTGCGATTAGGCTGATATCACTATGGCCTTCGCGTTCATCTTAGGCCTCGAGTTCGCATTCCCGACGTGGAGATATTTTTGCACGTGAGATTACATTTCGAGTATAAGCTGAAAGAATACACAGCTCTCGCACAGCGCTGGTTAACAAGTCAGCTTTCTAGGCGGGCAAGAAATTTGATAGATAGATGCGGAGTAGATAGATGCGGAGATAGATGCGGAGTTTCCACAGGTACCTTTCTAGAAATTCTCTCCATGTACTTAACGTCTACATTAGTTGGATACAGGGAAGGCGTGTTTGTGCAGAAGTCAGGGATTTGTATAGGTTCAAAGGTAGCCCCTATTCTAAGTGATCTATACTTGAGCAAGTTTGACTGGCGTTTAAAAGAGGCCTTGGGGGCCGCATCATTAGGGTATTTCGGTATGCGGACGATTACTTGGTACTTTGTAGTAAGGATGAATTTGTATCCGTCGTCACCTATGTAAGCGATCAATTTAAACTTAATGGGGATGGTCTAAGGTTTACAAAAGAACTACCGGAGAGAAACGTAATACAATTTTTAGATATCTCGTTGTCATTTGAGCAGAATCACGTGTGTTGGCAGTATTCCCCTAGAGCATCTAAGCCGTTGTTAAACTTTGACTCCAAGCATTCGAAAGTAGTAAAAAACGGAATAGCCTTGTCCTGTTTAAAGTCAGCCCTATCAAAATCGTGCGTGCACCGTTTGACCATTAGCTTTAATGCGCAGGTCGAGCGCCTCTTAGATGCAGGTTACCCTAGACTAGCCATAGCCACAGTAGCTGAGCGTCTTAAGAAGTCGATTTCGACCGGAACAAAAGCTGTAGCAGAGAGTAACATTAACAAGAAAAAGGTCGTGAGTATTCCGTATATCCACGCAGTTTCGCACAGGCTTAAGAAAGTGGGAAGTAAATATGGGGTTAATGTTGTGTTTACGGCTCCCAATAAGTTAGGAAGGGTTTGTGCTGCAGTGCTTAGAAGAAATGAGCAGGTGGAAGGTAAGAAGCGAACGGATATCTGTCCAGTTAAGCACCTAGCCAAGAACAATTTCAGCGACTGTCGCATGGGTGTAGTTTATAAGATTCCTTTTAGCTGCGGACGTTTTTATGTAGGGCAAACTGCGCGTTGTACTAATCAAAGATTAATTGAACACAGAAGGTCGCTATCAGGTGGGACGCCGTCCAATCTATCCTTGCACTGCCAGGTCTGTAGCTGCATGCCCGAGTTAGACAAAACCGAGATCCTGTACAGGCATAGAACGAAGATACGCGTTTATTGGTTGAGGCCTGGCATATCAGTATTAGTGGAAGTGCATGCGTGAGTCCCCGATTTATCTTGACGACGCCCCTTGCGACGGAGACACCATGGCTGAATAGCAGTTCTGGGATTTTTTCGGCAATGCTATCGGAACAACTGACTATGTCACATTCGACTGACACGAGAGCACTTGACCGAGGTGGGATAGTCACGCCGTCATCAAAGACACGCAGAGGCCGAGGGTGCTGCTCTGTACAAGGTTCGACTAACTCTGGACTCATCCAAAATGTGACCGACCTATCAGGAATGTTTATAACGGCACCGTATTCACGCAGAAAGTCCATTCCCAAGATCAGGTCCTTGCAGCACTCCGGCAGAATCACAAAATCAGCAACGAAAGCAGAGCTACCGATGGTAACTCTAGCCGTGCATTTGCCTGTGGGTGTCATCAGCTGACCTCCGGCTCTCCTTATGTGGGGGCCCGTCCAAGTAGTCTTTACTTTCTTAAGACAGTCGGCGAGTTTCTTGCTTATAATTGAGAAATCGGCGCCAGTGTCTACTAGTGCCGTCACTGGGCGTCCGTCTATGCAAACAGGCAGGTCGGCGCTTACAATTTCCTTTGAAGTCGGCAACGTCATCTCGTCCGATCGTTCTGGCATCATTGGAGAAGTTGAGGTCGGCAACGTCGTCTCTTCCAGTCGTCCTTGCGGCATTAGGGGAGTTGTAGCATTTCGACTTGTGGCAACCTTCCCCCCAAAGGTCGCTCCTCTTAGTTTCCCCGGCGAGGGCTCGGGGATCTGCCACGGGTGGTACCGGCGTAACTGCGACGGTGTGGTGAGGAGCTCGGGGCAGGCGACGGCGTACGGGGCCGACGATGAGGTTCGGCAAACGGCTGTGCTGGTGCTGGCTCAGGGACATTGGCATCGCGTCGACTGTCAAAGAGAGCACGAGGGTAGGTGCTTGAAAAGGTCTGGTATCCGGAGTTGTAATGCGGGCAGAAACGGTAAACATGGCCGGCTTCTCCACAATGGAAGCAAAGCGGACGGCGGTGGATTACAGCCGAAGATGACAGGTCCCCTTTCGTTGCTACTGAAAAACTTATTTTCTGGCAAGATGTTCTTGCACACTAACGAAGATAAATATTTGCCGCCTTAGGATTTTATTTATTGGAACACGCCGGGCTGCGATTAGGCTGATATCACTATGGCCTTCGCGTTCATCTTAGGACTCGAGTTCGCATTCCCGACGTGGACATATTTTTGCACGTGAGATTACATTTCGAGCATAAGCTGAAAGAATACACAGCTCTCGCACAGCGCTGGTTAACAAGTCAGCTTTTTAGGCGGGCAAGAAATTTGATGTACGCTTCCTAGCCGGGCAAAAAAGATTGATGTAGTGTGTTGCAAATGCAAGTATTACAAGAAAACGAAGGTTGGTGTTATAAGAACGTTTCACATTCTTTCGACGATGTCTACAGCGACTATCGAAGGAAAGTGTTGAGCTAGGGACACTAAGATTGAGAGTCCCAATCCTAAAGAGACGCGGAATCTCAAAGAGGTAGCCAGTGCCTGTCAGTTCTCCCACATTACTTGTCACCGCCTGACAGATTAGCGCCGAACCACACGCTTAGTTTCGTCCTTGCTCAGCGCTATAGCCATGTTACGGCACTCCAACCACAACCATTGTTGCTCTCACTTAGGCTTCCTAAGGGGTGGCGTCTGTTTGCTTCAGAAAGAATGTGGTGAGCAGTCAAACTCGCGTCACGTCCACGCAGACCCCTCTTTTTTTTCTGACCACACCGAGGTATGTGTCGTAGAAATCTGCGCCACTGAGAAGAAATTCGAATAGTTCCTGCCATTCTTAAAGGGCCAAAGCACTCAGTAGGGCTAAACAAGAGTGGAAATCTGGGCGAGTTGGTGATAATTCATTTTCACGAGCTTAAAGCGCAAAAGGGACGAAGACCAGACAAGCTGACAACACGAGCGCTGACTCTCAACTGAAGTTTACTCAAAGAAAGGACACGAATAAATTCCCGCGTTACGCACAGGTTAAGAAAGTTTCGACAGAGCTAATTGCGCGTGTACAGCAGAGTCATCCAAGTCGCGTCAAAATCCCATAACACGTGCAGCACTCACGTGCGTCCAAAAGAAGCACGCAAACAAGCATCTAGAATCAACAAACACAAATATGCAAAGGAAGCTATTCCCGCGTAACTCACGATATGACAAGCTGCACTCAAGATATTTTATCTCCTTTTCGCTAAGGGTAAAAGACTGATGGCTTATGCACCTTTCGCCTTCTCTGCTAATGAACAGAGCTTCCATTACCTCCATCGTGGTCTGATGCCCATGCCGCAACAAAGAATCTGTCTCCCTCGCCATCGGCTCACAACCACAATATTTGCAGTGTGCAGGCAAATCGCCTGTAGCCCTCAACGATGACAGATGCTCACTCAATCTGATATTTACACGTCGCCCGGTTCGACCAATATATACACGCTCGCATAACAACGGCAACCTGTAAACAACACGTTACTTGCATCTGACGTATCTGTATTTACATCAATGCAATCTTTACCATCATCCGAAAGTTTCTTATGTAGACGGCAGGAGATAGTAGCAAGTTTGTTAGGGACCCATAATGTTACGCGCACCCCACATCTACTTCCTACATTCTTCAGGCAGTACGAAAACTTACGTACATAAGGTACAAGCACCGGTTTTTTTTTTCTCATTGCGCACTTGCTCCGTCGTCTTTTTGCCTTATTGGCACCCATAACCCGCTTGATCAACTTATGGCTGGTTAGGGGTGCCAATAAGGCAGGTGAGGAACTGCTCATTCATTACCGTCAGCCTATTTTCACTTCCCTGCACGTCGAAGACCTCTTCCAATGATTTCAACGTTCTCTGTCCTGAGCGAGTTGATTCCACTTTATGCCCGCAAACTTAATTTCATCAGCCCGCCCAATTTTTTGCCTTTCTGTGCTGTGTTTTCCCCCTCTTGGTATTCATTCGGTCATTCTTACTGTCCATCTGCCGTTTGTCCTCCGCATTATGCCTACATGTCCCGCCCAGGTCCACTTCTTTGTTCCAACTGACATGAGGATATCAGCTGTTCCCGTTTCTTTCCAGATCCATTCCTCTCGCTTTCTCTCCGTTGTCGTTACGCCTATTTTGTCGTTCCATTGCACGATGCATGGTCCTTAATTGCATCTTGTGCCTTCCTTGGTAAAAGAGAAAGAACGCGACGCGTATGGGCGAAAGGCCATTGCTTAAAGCTTCTGCTTTATTTAGTCTCGTTCGTCTACGTTACAAGAAAATCGATTTTCCAGTGGAACGTGCACTATCCGAGGTTCTTTCCCACCACAGTCGGGCATTTTTCAGGGTGGGCTGAGGTTCTCTACCTTATAGTCCCGCCATTATCGCAATTCGTGGTCGTTAAAGTTCAGATTAAAAATGCATAAACCAAAATTAACACACCTGGCACGCTACTGTGCACAATACTGTGTGCGCGTGTGCTGCCGGACTCCTAACCAAGTGCATAATTTGAGTTAGGAAAACGTTCTCTTACTATCGTGCTATCTCTAATGAGACCGTGCCTAAACTTGCGACAACCTCCGATTGGTTTAGAAGTGTTGGCTTTTATTCAAACCGTAATTAAGTGAGCCCACGGAGTCCAGTAGTGCCTCTGCGCTGCTCCAAGCATTTGAGGAGACCACGAGTCGATTTCCGAGCAACGGGATTAAATCACTTAACTTAGATTCTGGCAACTTAAAATGGTTTCATTAGTGCCGGAATTTCTCTAAACGTCGCCAGTTCATACTAATGAGTTTGAACGTTCTTGGAGGTTTAATTGGTTAACACACTTTAAAGCTTCCTTGAACTTCGAACCGCAAACGACCATTAGAGGCTTATAGACCAACTTGTTGAAGTACCTTCCGTTGTTGCATTGAAAACGACATATTTTGCAATTCAGTGGAGAATTTACGAAGTCGTGACGGTCTTTTGTTTATTCTAATCATTTGGCTATTCTAAACAGCAACATTACCAGGAGGGGAGGCGATTACCCTGGAGGGGGCACACTGTGCGACAACAAAGAACACATTTGCAAGCCCTCTCGAATGAAGCTAACTCATCTGTTTCTTTTTTCCTAGTCCTATTGAAGCGCATATAAATTCGATTGGTAATTGGTCTTATCCTAGGTTATTAGACCCGTTAACACTAAATTGCAAGGTAATAATAACAAAAGAAAGCCCGCGGCAAAAACAACTTTATCTTGAAATAAAATTTTGGGGCATGTCGGCACTAACTCATACCTCCTAGCGGACAAGACAAACAAGCACAGCGTGTCATTTCGACTCTCTTATTATACGTGTTACGATCTACTGGCTTAAATGGCATCTATCATTTCAGAAGCTGCATTCCGTGCGCTTGTATGTAAAGGCGTTCTGCAGTTGCTACCTGCTCAGCGGTACGGACCACCGACGGGCTAGTATGGAAATCACACACGCACTAATTTATATATATAATATAAAGTTAATGAAACAACCAAAATGAAGCCTAGGAAAGCATAGGGGATATATATATATATATATATATATATATATATATAAGCATGGGACATAGCACTTCAATGATTTTCCATTTATTAGTCACCGTTTCGGTCAGAGCCCGACATGTATCAAAGGCCTACGTGTCAAATCCACGATATGATTATGAGAGGCCCTGTACTGAATGGTTATTTCGACCACCAGCCCTATAGGAAGAGTGCAAGCCTTTCCAATACACAACAAGTAGCGCTAGACGGGAGACCGCTAACATGCAGTGCGGGTGGCTCACACTGACGAAAAGCGTAAGCTTGAAGAGAGAGAGATGGCAAATAATGCATTTACTATGCATGAACTGCTTCCACGAGCAGCAATCACCGCCTCAACAAGCGATTCCCGCGCCTACGGGGGGTCGTCTTTGTGTTCTGAGCATGACGATCGTTTGTATTGTACGTAACAGTATGAACGCGGCTGCGTGGGCATGCCCGATTCATCGTATATAGCTAAAGAGACCCTTATATTTCTTCCCGAGCCTTGCTCGGCAGATCATTAATGATACAGCAAACACGCTATATGGCCTATCCATAGAAAGGCCATCAATCGTCCTGTTCCAAACAAAGAAGCCGTCGGAAGTGTGCCCAGGAACGTCCGTTGAAGGGTGTCCACCGGCTTATACAAAGCTATACGGGGCAAAGACAGCGCACCCCTGACAAGGACAAAAACGGGAAGGACGATACACAGCACTCGTGGGTCCTCTGGCCTTCCTTTGTCCTCATGTAGCGAGAGTTTTTCTTTTTGTCTTGTGGTACAACCCCTATACCTCGAGGTGTGTTTGTACCATGGGAATATTTTTGTAGCCTTCGTGAACTGGTCGAAGAATGTTCGCGTGCTTGCACTGTTCTTACACGGAAATACATCACCTGCCTCTTTTGTTGATCCTGTTGATCTCCTGGACGTGCTAGATATGTAGCTAGTTCGGGCCAGGCGCGCTGACACCATACAAACATCTAATGGCCATTGCATCTTCTAATGCCCTCCTCGCTGTACATATTGCTACGCGATAAAGCGACTGGCGGTGGGGCATGGGCTCAGGACACAGCCAGAGAGAAGACGAGAAGGCAGCAGAACGATAATGGTAGATTCAGGAGCAATGGCTGTCAGATAAACGTATGTTTCTTGTGTATTTTAGCAGCAGGTGAGTTATGTACGTTACACTTGGTGGCAGCGGTGGGATCGACGAGATGTTAAGACCGGATGACGAACTGGTGAGAGCGGCTCTTGAAGAGGGTCTGGAGCGATGTGATCGCAAGTGGGAGGCGCTAGTACAGCGAATGACCATTAGAGTGACAAGCCGACAAATGCCTTCGACTAGAGTGCGGTGTCATGTTGTCCAGGCATCGAATGATCAAGTACGCGAAGAAGGAATCCAAAGGCGCGAAGAGTTTGTAATGAAATAAGGTGTGCGGCGAGAGTGGATGCAAAGAGGACGTGTATCAGGAGTTCGTAGAGAAACAGGAAGCGCATGAGAGGGCGTCTCAGGACATCGTTGAGTTATGGTTCAGGCATGCACACGCTCACGACGTAAAAGAAAGAGAAGAAAAGAACGACAAGGCGCAGAGGGAAGTCCAGCGGCTTTGCATACAACAGCAGCTGCACGTGTTACCTTGTAGACGGGCACGAAAACACCAGAGTCTTCTACTGAGCACACGACTGCTGGATTCAGCTGGCCTTCTCACCAACGTCGGACAACAGCTGGCCAAATCGGCACTATCCCGACATTCATGTGCAAGGAGGTGCTCCCGGACGGCCAGAATTTCACGGCGCACAGCGTCCAGTGCTTCGGCAAACGTATGAGGACAGTCGAGCTGCAATTGCTGCCAAATTCATCGAACAAATGGCCCAAGCGACAAATGACGACGGTGAGCAGCAATGTTAAAAGAGAGGTCACACAAGCTTATGGGTTTGACACTGCTCAGTACACACCGAAACGCGGCATCAGGGCAGTATGCAACAATGCGTCCGGCGCCAGACTCATGGTAACGGTATTCTGCGCACCATACTTACGCGCCACCGCAATGAGATACCCCTGCGCATATCAGGGAAGTAGAATTCTGACGTGTTCTCGGCCTGAACCTTGCCATGGCCGGTACAAATACTTCTTTGCCACCCCCCCCCCCCCCCCATGCCGGTAGAGAGATGTTACGAGATAAAGTGACTGGCAGTGGGGCGTGGGGTCAGACACAGCTAGAGGGAAGACGAGAAGGAAGAAGAAGAGAATGGCAGATTCAGGAGCAATTGCTGTCAGATGTTGCTTGTGTACTTTAGTATCGTGGGAGTTTATAACGTTATATATAGATATATATAAATTGCGAGTGTGTGTAGCAGCAAGCCTTAGCAGCAGCTGCAATTATGTCAAACAAGCAAAAACGAAATTTCGACGTCTCAACTGCGAGACTGCCCGCGAAAGGCTGGAGTTGCCGCCGAAACATTGCCATAAAGCTATGCGTTTGCTGTTCCACGCAACCTTATGATATAAAGATATCTGCTGATCCAACTTACTGACGCTCTACGTCTGCTTTTCTCTTTCACTCTTCTGTCAGCTTCTTTCGCGCTCTCTATTTTCCTTCGCATTCTTTCAGTTTTTTTGTTTTCTTTTGCTTTCTCAGACCGGTATAAAAGGAACCGAATGAATTCCTGATGATGGCCGGTCTCCGGCTGAAACGTTGAATAAACGCTTCCCCGTTTTGTTGCCAATTCTATGGTCTGCTACTACGGTGAATAGGGTAGGTCGAAGGCGTGAAGATAGGCGAGTACTAGACCATAGAATCGGCAACAAAACCCGGCAAACTGCACACAGCGTTATCTGCTGTGTAAACAATTGGTACCTAATTACAATGCTGCGTTAATGTGCGCCTAAATACACGACATGATTAAGAGGAACGCCATAGCGGAGGGCTCCGGAACCCATTACCTCCAAGTGCCCATACACCCTCTTTCGTGAATGAGAGTCACGCTTAACATTGGAAGGACTCCCGCGATGACTATTCGGACTTCTCGGCAAGTGAATGAACAGACCTTGACCGAATTTTGATCGCTGAAGGTGTTGTGCTAAACAACCAAGTACTTTCGGTTTTGTGGGGAGCTCGGGTCAGCGTTCCCTGGAGCAGGGAAAAGGGAGTGTGAGAAAGGACGAAAGTAGGTGGGGAGGGCTCTTCCCAGAGAGCATCTCTCCCATTCAGAATGGTGCTGAGACACACCCGCCCCCCTCCTCTTCCCCGCGCCCCATCGACAGGAGGCAGCAACGGCACAGTGTATCAGTGGTGCCGGGCAGCAGTCAAGCCTACAACACTTTATCGAGCGGAGATTCTTGGAAAGCGAGGCATGGTGCCAGTATTCATAGATGAGCCTGCCAATAGCAGAGCACCCTCGATGTGCCGTGTTGCGGTGTTCCAGAGCGATTTAGTTCAGTGAACGTCACTTCGACGTCCAGCGCACGATTGCCCACCAATCGGAAAGCCGCCTTTTTGTATGCTAGCTGTGAAAGCGCCTCCATGACCAGCTTTTTTTTCGCATCAGATTTTAAAACAAACCGAATCGTCAAGGTTCCCGAGACGCGGCGGAATTATTTCTAAAGCTAGGCAAAACACCACTGCAAGTAATGTGCATGCCCATCAGCAAGCGGAAGACCAAAATAGACTGCACGGCACCTCACCATTGCAAACGACATGGGGCAGTTAGCGTGCACTACAGCCGCTGCCTTTTTACGACGAGGTGTGGTAATTTCACTCGCGTCACTAAAGATTGTGGGAGCCACGCCCATCGACATGCTGGTTGCAGCTCAACAGATGTTGCGCACTGGTGATGCGCGTTATCCCAGCTTCTTCCTCTAAAAGCGACCGCGGAAGCGCGGCCGGGACAGTCGGCAGTAGACTGGCACGAGGTGTGCACCAGGCGAGCGGTGCGTGACAAGTGTGTGCGGTTTATGTGTGTCCCGCACGGCGTAGGTTAGGGCCAGCTGCGGGTGCCCGCGAGTATTTGCTTCATGCAGCCTTTCATTGTGTCCCGAGTAAGTTTTAGTAAACGGTTCTTTATGAGTTCACCGGCGCTGTGCGGCTCCAACCCTGGGGTAGACGGCCCAAACTCCATCTGGCGCCCAACGGGCATTGTCGGCTGCCGTCATAAAAATGGAGGTGACCATAGCCATACAGCGAGCCTGCGAGGTAATTCAGCGCCTCGATGGGGTGAGAGCACGAGCGATCGAGGTTGGACAACGGTGTGGTCGAGGAGGAAAATCCCGAGGTCGAAGCGGGCGAAAATGCGAAAAAAAAAATAAGAGGCCGTATGCGCCGAGAAGATAATGAACAGGCGCGAGTCAGAAGGGGACCACGAGGACTGCAGTGCCAGTGATGAGGATCGCAGGTGTCGAGATAAGAATGTAGCAGCGGATCAGGCTCCGGAAATGGCTGCAGAGGACGTCGACACTGCCTGCAACCTGCGTGTGAGCGGGACGACCAGTTCGACGGGACCGGCAAACCCGGGAAGGTGACGTTCATGCTGAATCACGAATTTTGTAAAAGGCGTGGCTAGACGCGTCATATGGGCGCGACATGAGCATTTCCCTCTCCCCGCTGTCGCACTACTTATTTGGTGGCGGTCAGGCGAACTCCCGACACCAGTTTCCCCGTCTAGAAAATCATGTCGGCTTTCTGCCACCGCTGCCGACGGGATATCCGCAGGATGCAGCTGCGACGGAATCGGAAGAAATACGCTTCCACGATGTGAACCGAGGCTGCGGAGAGACTATGCCAAAAGTTGCACGCGCTGAGGTTTGAAGAACTGCACTCCCTGAACCGCAAGCACTTTCCGTGGCCCAGGTCGCTAGCAGGAATAACTTTTGGGCAGGCCGTTGAGACCTTCCAAGGAGACATCGAAGTCATCGATGAGCAGCAGCGCCCCACCGCATATCCAAGCTGCAAGCTTGGTTCACAGCTTTGGCGGGTCTACGCCTATATGATCCGTAGAACCTTCACCGCTTCGACAGTTCATCGGCGTTTACCGACGTTGGCATTATTTTTGCTGGCTTCGTGAAAGCATTGCAAACTTCCAGCGGCACCGTGGGACATGTTCCTGTGGGCACTGCAAATGTGGTGTCCTTGTGTGTTTTGGCGATCGACGAGCCTGGCCAGCCGCTTCAGTCAGCGCTGTTTAACATTTGGCGAGGATTTGTGGCTGCGCACGCAGGCATGGCTCATCACCACGCCGGACATTTGCAACTATTCACGTGGGTTTTCACGACATGGAGAAACGTTGATGTGGCAGCTTCGAGAACTAACCCTCGCGCATTAAGCGGAAGTCAGGGAAGCCCGGGCGTTAAATTGCAGAACCTAGACGACCTGTGTATTTAACGCGCAGTCTTATGATTGAGTAGTGCCTGCATGTTTTACGCATGTTTTTCGACTATGATAGAACGTACCATTGCCATGCTTATTTTTCGCCTCTTTTTAAATTCTAAAGCGGAAATAACAGTCCGAATGGACAACCTTTGTCATGCTTATATTTCAACGACTCTTTTTTTTTAATCGACGCCTTATCCTTTTGTAAATAAACATTTCTTCTTCAAATTTGCCGTCGGCATTCCATACCTCGCAAGTGGTGGGTGTAACACATTTGGCGAGAATTGCCCATCATGGCCGTAGCGCTTCAGCAATGATTGATCACGACGCCGGACAGCTGCCCGCATGAACTCGGTATTTTGGTGATGTTGAGAACTGTCGGCGCGGCAGCTTCGAGGAAACAGGCCCTCGCACATGCAGTGGTGGCCCGATCCGCCACGGCGTGACGCTGCAGAACGAAGAAGACCTGCGGCTTTGATTTGCTCAAAGCGCAATTTTATGAGTGCGCAATGGGGGCGCTTATCCTAGGCGTGCGTTAAGCGGAAAATGACAGTCCGTATGGACAACCCCTGTCGGGAACGGGGGTGGTCGTTGCTTAGGGACAGCAGAAAGAGGGTGGGAAGCTGGCCCGATACCTCCCTCTCCTCGAAAGAGTATTCTGGGCCGTGGCGCTGTCGTTCTTGGTCGGCAGCTTGCGTAATAACCTCCACAGCACGCTCGACTGTGCAGTCAACCACAAAAGTTTGCGGACCACGCGATCGTGTGCAAGGCTGGCTTTCCGCGCACGCCAGCGGTACGACGCCTAACGGAGACGGAAGAGTTGCTACTCGCTAGTTCGTAAATTTCTGAGTGCCGCGGGCTGCATCGTTGTTTCCAGGCGCAGCGCTCGTCAGAAGTAAGAACGCCACTTATCAGCCTTGATAGCGGTATCACAGCCGCAATGGCATGCATCGACTGGTGTGCCGATGAAGAGATCAGTTTCGCGAAGCGCTATCGATATATAAATCTGTGGCCTCGGATACCGAAAAGCGCGTCGCATCAAAAAGAAAAATGTGAGGAGTACATGCGGGCAGTTGGAAAACAGACAGGTCGTCATTTCAGGAGGGACGATTCCTAAACGTAGCGCTAAATCGTCGCAGGCGACGTGGCGGAAGTGTCACAAAGAAGCTGTTGGCCACGCGCTCGCGTGGTCCGTAAACTTTTGTGGTTGACTGTTCGTTGCACGGTTGTATATTGTAGTAGGAATGGTTGTCATGTACTTGTGGCCGTTGGTAATGGTGCCATGGTTAATGCTAATACGACGGCAAAAATTGGTCTTGCACGATAAAGCGCACGCCCATGGTTGTGCGGCATGGGAAGACTGCGAAGCAAGATGAGTGCGGCGGCGTAAATCGCGGTTATCTCATCAAATAATGAATAACTTGAACACTCATATATGGCGAAACACTTGGGTAAAAGGAGACGTGCTGGACGTTGGAAAAGTGATTCAGAAGTGTGGGGACTCTGCTGCCATGTACTAACGCATCCCGTGTGGAAACAGGTTCTCTACAACAGGAATGGTGCACTTAGGCAAGTGTGCTTGTAAGTTTCAGTGATGTTAGGGTTACTCCTCCGAGGAAGTCCTCACCATTGTTAGTTTATGCAAGAGGAGTGTCCGTAACATGCAGCCTATATGTGTGGAGGTGTTGGAGAAATATAGGGAGATATATATGGTTGTGTTCAATAAAATCTACAGTAGAGGGTTTGAGCAGTGTGTCGTCTATTTTTTTGTAATTCATACTAATGCAAAGGTGCGCGGTATGAATTGTCAACTCGCCCAACAGTGTCCTACTGGTGATGCTTCGGTGGGTTTTA
This sequence comes from Hyalomma asiaticum, assembly GCA_013339685.2. Taxonomy (NCBI): domain Eukaryota; kingdom Metazoa; phylum Arthropoda; class Arachnida; order Ixodida; family Ixodidae; genus Hyalomma; species Hyalomma asiaticum. The sequence goes on along the minus strand of CM023488.1, from coordinate 23,060,311 downwards.
TTTGCTGTCGTCGGGGTCGGTAGAGAAAATGTCGGCCACCATTGACTCCGCATTGTTGTCACGTGATGCGCCCGACAGACGGGGAAGCGTTACGATATCTTGCGCGAGCACATGACGAGACGCCCATACTCGTCTTGAGGTATGGCTCAAGTAGGAGCCGGAAGTAGTTGAAGATACGTTGAAAATTACCGTTCACAGCGGGCACACTTATACCAGTGCATTTGTAGGATCAGGAAGGCTTGAGCTCTTGACTTGATTTAAAAAATGACCGAAGTGAAAATTTTCATGTCAGTATTCCTTTAAAGGACCCATGGCACCAAAATTTCAAAAGCGAGATGTTTGTGTTGCTTGGTTGTCGATACGAGGGCACATCTGATGACGTACTTGTGGGGAACGCTGCTTTTAAGCAGTGGCATAGGTAGGTGTGGGCTGAAGCATTCCCTGCATTTTCGTTCATATAAGAACTTTGCAGGCTGTCTGCCCGCTTTTCAAAGTGTGGTGTGTGTTTCTTTTGAAGTGAAGTGCCTATAAAAACGTCCCAAACTAATGAAATCAAGTACACTTCGAGGAAGTACATTGGTTTCAGCCTTTCCAATATTTACGTTCACAAAAATTTCCTTTGGAATATCACATGCCACGAAGGTTCTACGATTATTCATCACTACTTAAGGTGAAAACAGGTGCAGTAAAGAAACGCCTGCAACTTAAAGAAAGTCTATGTGGACGAAAAACCAAACGTACTCCATGAGATAAGAAGAGATAAAGGTGCGGTTAATAATAGTTGTTCGCATCAATGCTTCGAAAGTAAATCAACGGTGGTGCTAGCATTCTCGATGTGGTATGTTATAAAAGCGTACGTTAATACAGCGAAAAATGGTTATAGCTTAGTTACTGCTGGTCGCGCATTCAGTGCAGAAGGATGGGCCCGATTTACGCCATCTGTATAAGCTGAAGTATTTCTGCTTAATCAGCACGCCCCGCATCCAGGAAGACTGCATGCATCAACAATTGAGAAAGTTCTGGCGACATTCGAAGGTTGCGGCTTCTTGACAGACACCTTGTTGCTTCGTATGTCGCGCTGCTAGCATCAAGAAGGCGGGTCCGATATCCGGCCCCAGCAGCCTCATTTCGATGAGCGCGAAATGCAAGAACATTCACGAAATATTACGCAAACAAGCAGCCCACGCCACCGCATATCTCACGGTCACATAGCGCTCAATCATTACTAACCTATGTTCATGGCGTTTACAAGCCGCGAAGTGCTCTCGAGTAAACGCAAATTACATGCTGTGCCAAAGCCTTGGCTGTGCGGCAACCACAGGTGATCTCAAAAAGGAGGGGGAAAAAAAGAACGCTTAATTGCAATGTACGCAAGGGAAATCGCACCCACTCGATGGCGTCGAGTTAGCGCGAGCAAACCAGCAGAAACTTTCTCTGCGCACGGAACAAAGTGCGTTTGCGTGTTGCACTATGTCGAAGCGACAAGTATGAGCACAACAAGAGTAAAAACACAACGCGCTTCTGCCACGTAATCAATGAAAAGATACAAATGGAAGAGTGCTGGAGTACCAAGTTTTTATTTCCCCTGCACTTGTCGCTATTAAAAGTACTACTCACCGGATTCGGTAAATGAAGGGTCTGGCCATGAAAAAAAAAAATCGCAGCATATCCACGGGGTGAATGATGATGAGTGGGCGAAGCTCCGGAGGGAATCATCGGTAAACCGTGAACCTTCCGTGTAATTCGCCCAGTCGATCATCATGTAAAGACGTCTTACGCAGCCCCTTACACAGGCCGGAACGCGCACCGCGTTTGCCGACGCCATCACATGACTGCTGAGAGAGTATAAGGCGGAGAGGCCACAGCGTCTTACACCAGCTTCTTACACGGGCCGTAACGCGCTAGCACAAACGCGTTAGAAACGCGCAGTGTTTCGTTAATGTTGGGTATTTACTGTCATCGTGGTGCATGTGTCCATGTGCGCTTCGTGGCGTAGTGGCTAGCGCCGCGCGTTCGGAAGCGAGGGGTCCCTGGTTCGATTTCGCGCTTCGTACACAACGTTCGGAATTTTTTTCTCATCGTCCATGGTCCACCAAGCGCCATCCGACACGTACGGCGACGATCCAGGAGAATGAGAGGAGCGCTCCCGGCGCAGCAGCCAATCGGAGAGCAGCTGCACCGCCAGCGCCATGTAGCGTACCTTCACCCAACCGCCATATTGTACGCATGTCTATGGGACAGCGCCCTCTCGGAAACGAGACGAGAAAGGGAGATGACGACACAGAATGCGCACAGCGCCATCTAGTGTATCGTCACCCAACTGCTGTTTGCATGCATCTCTATGGGACAGCGCCATCTATTGTATGCTAAGGCAGACGCTACTGGCTACGCAGGATGCTTCGACAACCGAGAACCGCCCAGGTGACGCAATAAGGAGCTTCGCCCCTAAAATATACAACGAAACATCCCAGGAACACCTCGGCGCAATTTCGACGGGTACCGACCGCTGAAAACACAGCGACGAAATTCCAACATGTTTGTCGCGGCCCGTTCCGACGAGCGCGATCGCAATTCTATTTGAAACAAGGAAAAGCTTAACTGTTACCGCGACATGTGTCAGTGTACTGCGATGATTGCGGATGTAACCACTGTTCGAAGAATGCGAGACATGTTTAGGCTAGCGGATAAGTACACGCGGGCGATTGTAGAAGCTATAACCTCATCACAAAAGAACAGACTGCGGCAGCTCCCCATGGATCGCTCTCAGTGCAAAAGAAATTGAGTATCTGGCTGGTGCTGGAATGCATGGCTGATATCGTGGCACTGTTTGTGACGCTGATATAAATGCGACGTTTTTCATAAATAAAGATCAGTTGAAAGTTAGCGCACGTCCTGTCGTCTTACTTTTCCTTGTCATCTCATCGCTATGGATTCATCTTATGGAACGAACCAACCAGCCTAAAAAGATTTTAATCCACCTAGGCTGGGGTGCTTGTGGCCGTATAACCCGACCAAATCGCCGGACGTATTTGTTTTCTCTCTCTCTCGAAACGTTAGAACTGATAGGAAGCCGTCGCCAGTCAATATCAGCAGAGTCATATTGTGTCGAAAGCAGAACTTGACTTGATTGGGCTAGCGTACAGGGGAGGAGCACCTCCCGCAAAAGAAATGTTCGTTCTTGCAATATTCCAAGTCAGACGACTTATAGCTCCATAGGAGGACGTGTGCGGCACCGACAGTGCAGCTAGTGTTTGTCCCCCCCTTAACGTAATAAATCGGCTAAAATATGCACCCCGCATTAGCTGCTATATCGCAATACGAATTAAATCAGTATATGTAGGCATGCGATTACTATAACTAACGGCCGGGCTACTCGCACCGACCTCTAGCAAAGGCGCAAGAACGTATCGGAAAAATTGAGACTTACCGAAAATGTGATGGCCAGGTTCGTCTCCTCGAGCAACAGTCAAGTTCAGGGCCATACTTGCCGTGTACCTAAGCCTACAAAGGCACCGAGCCCGCCCCTGTGCTCGCAGTCACTGGCGAAAACGAAACGTAGTTCGCCTATAGGTACAGCGGTGAGCACTGTTATATAGAGTGAACACGCGAGGGCGTGGCCACAATACCCTGAGCGCCAGCGCTGGAAGCGTGACCGCGCATGCGCAGTAAAGGCGGGAGGGATGGTTTCGTGTGGCTTGCTGCGTACTTTCCAGTCTCATATTCGCGGTGTCAAAATTCAGCTGGCACGACGTCATGTTATGGCTTATTACTGCGCATGGGCAGGCTTACTTCCATGCGCGGCCACGTTGGCAACACCGATGGATAGTGGTCATGCGCTCGCGTGTTCACCCTAACAGTGCTCTCCGCTGCACGTAAGTAGTCGTTCGGCGCTCGTCTTGAATCCCTTATCAGAAAGCCGAGCGCGTAGATTACATGCCCTAGAGAATGAGTTCAGCACGGACAAATGGTACGACGTCGTCCTCCTGTGATGTGGCTTCCCAATTTGTGACCATCACGCAGCAGTGCGCGCTATCGGTGCTCCAGATCGTCGACCACGTGGTGTGGCAAGTGTGGCTTCTCGCGGACTGCCAGTATACCTCCAAGCGCTCGGGAAGAATGAATCGGCCTTTCAACGTGCCCGGCGAAGCGATGACTATAGTGGCATATAACTTAAAGGAAAAAGCAGCAGTTGGCCACAAGGGTCGATGGACCGCGCGCGTCGGAGTTACTATGGTCCCTAAAGTATGCTAGGGACCATAGTGTTACTCTGCCAGCCAATTACAGAAGCAAACAAAATCGTCGCCATGCGACGTTTTCAAAATGGCGCCGTATTTATGCCTTCGGTATACCTGCGGAACCGCCTGCTGTTCTTGTGTTCTTTCATCGGTATAAGTCATTATGTGGTCGAGAAGCATGGACAAGTGGATTCTCAATGTTTGTATCTGCAAAAGGCAGCGGAATGAACTGTAATCAGTTCCTTTCGCTTCCGAGCCCATTTTTACGTGCGATACTTCACTAAACTGAGTTGAAAAATTCCAGTGTCAGCGCTCGTGGCACCATGGGTTTTTGCATTGCAAGTGCTTGATTTTAGCTCAGTAAAGAATTATCATCTGCGTGTTCCATTGCAACAAATGTATGAAGACATAAAAATTGATGCATCTATCCATTACTGTTGCCACTGTCACCTCATTTTGGTGAAATGGAAAGTTCAAAGAAGGCCCCGCCACGGTGGTCTAGTGGCTATGGTACTCGGCTGCTGATCCGAGGGTCGCGGGATCGAATCCCGGCTGCGGCGGCTGCATTTCGATGGAGGCCAAATGTTGAGGCCCGTGTGCTGTGCGATGTCAGTGCACGTTAAAGAATCCCAGGTGGTCAAAATTTCTGGAGCCCTCCACTACGGCGTCTCTCATAATCAAAGCTGGTTTTGGGACGTTAAACCCCACATAACAACAAAGTTCAAAGAAGGAACTGTTTGAAGCTTCAAGGACGTACAGTGGCTGGCGGCTAAAGTGCATGGCGGGGGCTGCACTGCGGACTTGAGTTGCGTATTGACTACAGAACGCCTCGAGAACATCGACGCACTCTATTGATGGCTCGAAGGTGGCGCCACTAGTCCAGCGCTTGACGATCGTATGCTTACGACCCCCCACGCCACCGAATTCTTTAGTGCTGTCTTGCTCCGCCACCCAAAACGAAAGCCTGCTCTGGTGAACTCAGGTTGCATTTTTGCGCTCAGAAATAACTTTAGAAATCAGGAGGAATGAGGCAGATGCTGATGCCATCCGAAAAAAAAAAGCGCGGCTATTTAAAAACGTTTTCTGACGGCTGCGCCCCTCGACCACGTGATAAGTTCCACGGTGTCGAACCGTACTCGAACCGGTATTCTCAAAACTTGACTAAATCCGGACGGAAGCCGAACCCAAAAACCAGTTCAAATATAACGATGCCGCATGATCTGCCGGCATCGTAGCATCACCGAAATTGGTACCGGCCTTATTTTAACCATTTTTCTCCTTACGGATGTTTGTTTTATTCCGTATCAGCCGCGAAAGTGAACGCAATTCGGCCTGCAGGTGAGGACGCAGAAATGTAGAACATTTACACCGCAAATGTAAATTTTTGCGCAATACGAAAAAAACCCATTTCTTAATAACCTCGAAAATTTCTCTACTTAGACTCGCGAAATTCACACATGCAAGCGCTGAATGTATGCGGGATGTTTCACCAAACTTGCGCCGTCCTTTGAAAAAATCCACATAGGCGTTACAGGGATGCAGCAAACTTAGTATTATTCAATGTCGTCTCGACTAAATCAGACGCTTTTCAATGAGAAGACAGGCAATTAATTCATATAAACGATAAGCTCACTCTTAAATTCGTGCTCTAAATACAGTATATCTAATGGCGAAGAGCAAATATTGTCAATTAGTGAGCGTTAAATATGTTGTTAATTATTAATAATTCAAATAAGTGCAATGGCGTTCGTTATTCACGGATACTGCTAAAGTGCGGAACGTTTGAAGCAGTGCTACATGACTACAGCTTGCGCGCCGCTGTTAGCAACATTCAAAGTTGCTGAGAACAAAACATTGATGATGTACGCAGACTGCAGGCATGAACACGGTGAAAAATGTTATCATTGCTTATCAATTTCCCTTGTGACCTCGTGCTTTCTGCGTCCATCAAAGATGGTTCCTTCTTAGCGCGTTTAAGAGCTCTAATGTCACTGCGCGCAAGCGCCCAGTCACCTGGTACCTTTCAAGTTTCTCGCTCTTTTTTTAGTTGCTGGAAGTAATTACAAGCATTGCAGTTATTGGCATAGAAACGCATTATTTAGGCACTAAATAACCTGCTTTACAAAAACACTGTCGAACCCTGATAAGGCGCGGTACACAGACTTCTATAGCATTCCCGTATGTCATAGATGTGACGGGATCGAACCAGCGTCTTTGGGATCAGCATCCAGGCGCTGCAACCACTCGACCACCACGGCCGACAGCCAGTTGTGAAATTCAAGGGAATGCAAGTACCGCTGCTTGACAAAGAGGGCGCCAGTCTTCCTGCGTGAATAATTTTATTACGAGCGTATCCATATGCGTCTTCCTCGGGCAAGGATTATGCCACGGGCTCGTGCGCAAGGAAATAACGTCTCGGCGGGAACACCGTGAGCTGTATGTGTACCAGCGTTCGCATTTGTACTTCTAGCTCATTGTCAAACACAGTTGCGCATTTCATATACGGGTCTTCCAAATCCAAAGCTTAGCACTTCGTGGAATCCATTTATTCCGTGTGGCCGAACGCTCAGTCTCGCATAATAATATCGGGGCTTTGAGACGTAAAATCCCAGAAATCAATTAAGATTTCGTCTTATTTCTCGCGTTCGAGTCGTCTCGTGCGTCATTGATGTGTGGTGCCTGTAATTACGCTGCTGGATATGCTCACCTATAGCTGGCCTTTATGGTTCGTATAATTTTTCAGCGAGGGTGTGGCTCTTGCTGCACGGAAATAGGGACATCGAAACCAGCGCAATTTCATGTCGCCTTAATGCATTGTTACGAGGTCGCCTTAGGCAGTTGTGCGCAGTAGTTCTTTAGCAACAACAAGACGAACGTTTCAATCACCTGGTCTCACCTCGTACTTGTACCTACCGTACCCGTACCTACCGGAATCGCTGCAGTTAATATACACGTGCATATCAGTAAAATGTAGATACATAAGAAACAAGAACTGAGAAATCAAAACTAGAAGAGAAGCTCAGGGGAAGACGGATGCTTGAATATATGAACAAATCGCAAAATACGATTTAGAACAGGGAATGTCGCAGGAGCCAATCGTTTCGACAAGCGGACTTGTCTTCGTCAGGTTGCCGCCCTGACGAAGACAAGTCCGCTTGTCGAAACGTTGGCTCCTGGGACATTCCCTGTTCTAAATCGTATTTTGCGATTTGCTCATCGATTCAAGAACTGAGAAAGTCATACGATACGCAACTCAGTAGATGGGAAAGAGAAGTGGACACGTGTATGTACAGAATGCGAACACATGCACTGTAAGAACAAAAAGCGTAACACTCGAAATGATAGTACGACCGGCATTCGCAACGGTTCAAGAGACAACGCCATCAATAAGGTGCAATATCAACAGAAATATGATACAAGAATAAGTTCTGAGATTTTACGTCCATATAACATGATAAGGTTATGAAAGACGCCCGAAGTGGAGTGCTCCGTAATTCGCGACCACCGGCGGTTATTTAACGCGCACTGCCACCGCACGGTACACGTGCCTAAACATTTAGCTTCAATCAAAATGTGGTCGCCGCGGCAGGGATTCGATCCCGCGACCTTCGCATCAGCATCTGAATGTCATAGACCGCTAGACCACCGTGGCGGGGCGTATCGAGGCGGAAACGTTACTCGTATTGAGGTGGACTAAGCTGGGCTCCTAGAAGACTGTAAATTGCCCCCATTTTTTGTACGCTCAACGAACACAGAAAGCTGAAGGGACCCCATGGTAACCATCGAGCACGCATTTTTCATCCCTTGTGCTACAATTGTTGCATACTGGGATGTGTAATCATCGAGAGTAGTAATGTGGCTTTTATTAAATTTCATGGAAAAAACAACCTTCCGCTTGGTATATTATGATACACGGCAGCGAATTCCGTTACACAAAACGACGTTTGATTAGGTCGCAGTATTATATCAATTAAAAGAAATGAAGAAGACCTAAGCAGGACATGTCACGAAGACGACAGATAACAGATGCACAGTAAGAGCGACGGAATGGATACCAAGAGAGGGAAAACTCAACAGAGGCAGGCAAAAGGTTGGATAGATTGATGAAATGAAATAGTTTGCGGACTTTAAGTGGTACCAGCTCGCTCAGGATAGGGTAGATTAGAAATCGTCGGGAAAGGCCTTCCTCCGGCAGTGGACTTACATGATGATAAATGATGATGATGATGATGATGATGATGATGATGATGATGATGATGATGAAGAAGAAGAAGAAGACAGTGGTCATGCGTTCTGGTTTACTTGACGCTGGCATACTATATTCGTACATCTATGCTGGGCCCCTCTGTTTAGCACAAAAATTACAGAAATATCCCTTACATTTCATTAAATATGAAAGTAAACCTGCTTTAATGTCCGGTTTCGAGAACAAATTCGTTTCCTAACTGACACACGTGGTTTGTTCTGGCCACACTGACAACTCCGTCAAGAATAGCGGTGGCTAGATCCTCGTCAGCGGATCTCCTCGTCAGCGGATCTTATGTCCAACGCAAGATGAAGGCCCAGCAATCTTTGCCCTGTCGTGGGTGAGCTTATTCTTTTTTACGCGTGCACGTTCTTCTTTTTTTTTTATTTCGTCACCCCTCCTTACCCTTCACCGTCTATGGCCACGCTTCCCGTCGATCTAATGGACTATCGATTACCTGACCAGCTCATTGTCTGCGCACGTCAACGTTTTCTACTTAACATCGACTTGAGGATATCGGTTTCACCCCTCCACTCTCCGATCCACTTCCTGTCCTCCGGTCACCCCTATGGCCCCTATCAGGTTTCGTTCCATCGTCCGCTCTGTGGTTCTTAATATCCTTTCGGGTTTCTTTGTTAATCTTTCCAGTTCTTTTGGAAACGCGCCAGTGAGGTATCTTTCAGGAACCCGAACGCCTTCATCAACAGTTCATTACGCAGCACTGTACACCGTTTTAATTTTTGCGAAACGCATGACGCAAAGGGAAGCAGGCGAAAGCATTGAGCATAAACTTCTCTCCCATATAGTATTGTATACGTTATTCCTAATCGGTACATTTTTTTGCCGTAAACCAGCGTTCCTGAAAACATGTTTACGCCAGAATCAAATTCTGACTACTTACCTTGCACATCCAATTACTTGTCTTGCGAATCACTTACTTCGCACATCCAACTTTTTATCAGCCGACCAATGACAGAACGGGTTCTGTTTGGTAAAACCTGGGGAAGCTTCCACAGCACGTGATCCTTCAACGTCTCAATGCAGAAAAAGGATTTCGGATGAACCGAGTGAACGACAAAGAAAAACAAAGGGGAAGTGAACTTTGCTTTTTCTTTTCCGAAGGGACCCCCGTCCAAGTGCCCTTGTCCGAAGATGCTTGGATCTCAGGCCGCTGCTTGGGCCTCTGACCATCTGCAGATGATGACAGAGGACGCTGCTTGCCAAGGCTCTCTATGAAAACTCATCCGTCATATGAGAAGAAAAGGCATTTCAATGGCGTGCGTAGAAGTGCGCGACAGCTGTGTTTGTGTTGTCACAGCGGATGCAAGGGCGAAGCAAGTGCATGCGTGCGTGCGTGTGTGTGTTTTACCCTCTTTCTGCACCCACTCGTCTCCATTCTTGCGTTGTTTTCGTTCCGCAGATCGCAACGTAGCCGTCAGCAGGCAGTAGGAAGTTTCCGTAGGGCGCATGCTTTGAATCGTCGTTTTCAGGAGCCGGTTTTTCTAACATTCCAATCATGAACACGCCCACGTGATTGATGATTTGTCGGATTTCACGTCCCAAAACCAGCTCTGATGATTAGAGACGCCGTAGTGGAGGTCTCCGGAAGTTTCGACCACCCGGAGTTTTTTTAACGTGTACTGACATCGTAAAGTACACAGGCCTCAACATTCCGCCTCCGTCGAAATGCAGCCACCACGGCCAGGATTCGATCCCGCGACCATCGGATCAGCAGCTGAGTACCATAGCAACGAGACCACCGTGGTGGGGTGACACCCATAACAAATAACATACCTGGAGCACGAAGGCCCGGCTCCGCTGAGCCCCCTCTGGTTATTAAAGTCCATACAATCTCTCCCTTTTTCTCAAATAACGGTTTAAGTCGCACCGTTCCTGCACATAATTCGAATTCTCCCCCTTTTATGATAACTGCTTAGGGTGCCGTGCACTTTCACGACATATAAGGCGGAGGAGATTGAGAAATTGGATGAGGCAGCAGTTCAACTATATTACAACAGGAACAGTTGGATTTGTTTTCCATCGCCTTTAAGGGTACCTCTGTAGTTGGGTGCGCTTCTCGACTATCGTTTTTATTTCCGTGCTACCTTTCCATAAACTTGCCCCTCCATGGTGGTCTAGTGGCTATAGCACTTGGCTGCTGATCCGAGGGTCGCGGGATCGAATCCCTCCGCGGCGGCTGCATTCCCATGGAGGTGAAATGTTGAGGTCCGTGTACTGTGCGATGTGAGTACCCCAGGTTGTCGAAATTACCGGACCCCTTCACTACGGCGTCTCTCATAACTATATGGTGTTTTCGGGCACGTAAAACCTCAGAAATAATCGTTCTCTCGAAGCTGTGCGTGTCCGATGAGCGTACTTTAGTGGCTTCCAGTACCCCAGATAGTACCAGGGCGCACTGCGATAAATGCATCAAAAGCCGACGCATTTCACAGCTTATCATTTTTTGACTGAAGTGACTACAGCGTGCAAGACACAAGGACAAGAGAGGACACACACACAGCGCTGACTTTCAACAACCTTTGTTGAAAAGGTTGTTGAAAGTCAGCGCTGCTGTGTGTCCTCTTCTCTTGTCCTTGTGTCTTGCGCGCTGTAGTCACTTCAGTCATGTCTTACGAACAAGCCCAAGTCTACACACTTCATGATATCATTTTTTATCGTGGACCGACCACTATTCTCGCCGCTGCTATCTTGATGTGTTATTCCATTTTCTTTGCAGGGCATAGCTTCGCTGACTAAACCGTTCGACTGTCAACGCTTTCGATTGTGCTTGTTACGACCACGTGACAGTTTGATGACTAATCATATCATTAGTAAAGGACATCGGTGTCACCTTGGATTCGATCTACGTAGAAGTAATTGTGTTCAGGCGACTAAAGTGAAGGTTGAAAAAGAAAAGAAAGCTACTTAAGCTACGAATCTGTTGACGTTGCAGAAGCCAAAGTGTGGCGCAATAGCACCAGGCAGCCGAAAACAAACGACTTGAGAGTATGCCTTTCTTTCGCTAGTGATATGTACATCTTATTTTTCTTTCCAGTCATAGCAGATACGAGGACAGCGGAAATTACAGCCTTTAGGATGCCAGGAATATCGGAGGTGACAAATGGCGGACTTGACAAATTATCAGTAGGATCTAAAAACGAGTAATAGTGAAGTCGTTTGTTGTTTCACTTCGTCGAATCTGCGACCTGTGACAGCCCATTCAAGGGGATGCCGCTTTCAGGAGGCATTTCAACTGTAGTGAAGAAGCTAAAGAACAAAAAGGAAAAGCTAAGTAAGCATGCTGACGTTATCGGTCATAGGGAAAGCCAACTCCCGTCTTCTTGAATGTATGGGACGCTGTCAGCGGAGAAACGAAAACGCATCGCAGACAACAAGATGGCGGTGCCAGCACAAACTTCCTCATGTTTTGACAAGGAAGATGATATAGCGTTTGTGTAGTTGAAAAAATGTTGCCGGGGCAATCTGACGACCACTTCTACGCCGCCCGTAAAAGTAATTCTGGTTGACGCATTGCTATTCCATCTAGACAACAGCCTTATTACCAACATTTCTCGTTTCAAACTTTCATTGAAAACCGTCTTTCAAGTCTCCATACTTAACGTAACCCTTCATCCTTCCCACGTACGCGCAACTAATGTAGTGCCCTGTCTCAAGACCTCAAGAATCCTAAATAAATAAATAACAAAATCAAAAATAAAATAAACAAGGCTTGAATTTACAGTCCATGTGTATTGCCGCTTCCTTCGTCGAGTGGTTCTGCCTGCCCCTCCGGGATTACATGCTTTCACAAAATGGCTAGATAGTCGCGTTACCAACCACTTGACGATTGCTATTTTTCTGCTGATTTCTCAACACCGGCTGGTGCCTTAACAAAAGCGAAACCTTTCTTTTGATTCCTCTACTGCGGAGGCCTATATACCTATCTCTGGCATGCGCAGCAAGCTCATAACGCTAACAATTGAAAACGCGACGTGTTCGAACGTGACAAAACCTCCTAAACTTCACTGTCTGGCCGTAATTTCCTGTTCGCTGTCGTATGGCGTGTTTGAAATGTTAAAGCTTTCATCGCGACAATGACGCACCGCGCTTCTGGTACGCTGCGCTCTCTAGGGAGATCACACAGGGATGAGATCAAAAAGCATCTGCGATCGCAGAAGGCGCGAGGTTTGCAGACACGAAGACAACAGAAGAGAAACCAACTGTACAATTGCACGAAAATGATGGCGGCTTTACGACCAACCATGGAAGAGCGGACGGTATAGGGAGGTTCGAATGCTGCACGTGCCGCCTTGGTAGCCCTGGAAATGGCGTTGCTCTGCTCGAACCGGCTGATGGCCATTTCACGGACAAGCCGACCTGCTGCCTAGCAGTGGGCAGTCAGAGTTCTAGAGATTCTTGAATTTAAAAGGAGAGAAAGGCACGGGATAGTAATTGTCTCTCGTCTATAGGAGGGCACTTCAACCATCCTTTACGGGGGATGGGGAAGAGGGCCTAAAGCTGACAAAGAAAGACAAAGTAGAACTGAGAGGAGGGAGACACGGGCGTAGTAACCATACTATACAGGTCCCGGAGAAACATCACGTAAGAAAACAAAGGTAAGTTTATCATAACAGCCCGGCCAACACCGTGTCCTCGATGAAGTTGAGGAGGACGGAAAGAGCGTAGCGGCGACGTTCAGTACAATCAGTCGGATGCACCAAGCTGTCATAGACCCAGCGAGGAGATGGAGAGGAGGTACCTCTCTTCCACTCCCGCTCGCCCACAGTGCAGCCGCAAACTCATAAGTGCTCCGTGGCCATAGTGCTTATTTCAAGCATCCGTGTCAGCACGTTGCTTATTCACGCTGAAACCTTCGCACCGTGCGGTAGCATATCCGCTTGCAAGTGGTAGACGAGGAGAAGCGAGGGTGAGATTAGCAAGGAGTGCACAAGTAGCCTATCCTCCTCACCTCAGCCTCATCTTTCCCCTTCCTGCCGTCGCGGCGGAATGTTCACCGCACGATGCGGTACTTCACGGCATCGTGGTCGCGGCACCCTACCGCTCCGCACGAAGCGCCGGCTACGGCATGAACGACCTATAGTGAAAGACGTAGAGCTGTGGTAAAACGGGCGTCGCCTCTCTCTGTCATGTTCGGAGTTGTTGCCTCCCATTACGGAGCGGTTAGGCGGCTTGAACGTGTTTTGACTTTGAACACATATCATAAAAGAGCCAACGTTGTCCATCTTGTATAGCTCATCTATGGAACATGGAAATGCTGGGCGAGCTAAGACAATCGCCCGTGGCTTTACAGGGGCTGTCTTCGAAAATTTTCAAGGAAGAAGTTTCCGCACTACGTGGAATAGAAATTGAAAAGAATAAAAACCTACGAACAGATAATGAAACTAAATTAGAGAACAAGCTCCCCATTCTCGCCATCGGCAACAAACTTCTTGGCATCCTTGGACAATTTTTCACCACGTGTTAGATGACAGGATTACATGTGGTGCGCGTCCTCTTTCGTACTCGATATAAGGAAGAGCTGTGCAATATGCGTGGCAGATCAGTTTTGGGGAATCTCATAACGTGTGGTAATGCTTATGAAAAAGAATATATATGTAAGCATGTTTGTAGCACAGCATTTCGTACTGCCAACGGGTGGATGCGGATTTCCCCATTAATAAGCTCGTTTGTGCAGTTCTTCAGGAAGCTGCTTGCCTGTGCAGCGACAGAAATATTCATGACTTAGACCTGCTTCTCGGTGTCTCCACGTAAGCGGGCATCCGTAAAGGATGACAATTGTTGGTCGATTTTACTTTGAACAGTTTTGTTCCGAACTGACGCTCGTTCTTGTCGGGTTCTGATATGTTCTCAAATATGTATTGGTTCAAGTTCTCGCTTAAGTTCTTCTTGATTGCCGCGCCCATATTATAGATAACGAACACTTCGATTGAACAAAACAGAAAAGAAGGGAGGGAAAGTGAGAGGGAGAGAGAGAGATACGAAACCAACTCGCAGCTAACGTAGTCCTTTTCGGCTTCTTCCTGCCCTTGCTAAAGATCGTAATGCTATGCACCTGATAACTATATGTGGAGCGAGATAACGTCCGAATTTTACACCTCATGTTCTTCCTTAGAGGTTGTTCCTTAGAGGTTTGAATTTGAATCTGAAGTCTGCATGGTTCCACTACAAACACTGTGAAATTAGCTTTCTTAACAATATTCAGCGAACATCTCTCCGTTTGATTTTCCCTAACTACAGCCGCAACTTCTGACCGACTCAAGCCGTACAATCATTAAACATTACATCACTACTCTCGCGATATCCAATCGAAGCTGTAAAAATTTTATGTGGAATTATTAACTCCTCCTCCGGCCTCTCTGATGGCTACCTCATCACATTTACCAACGAAAGCGGTAACCGTAGTTCCCTCGCTTTAAACGTTACACCTTTCTTTGCTCGCACCGATACATTTAAATGCAGTTTTTTCACACGTGCAATCAAACTTTGGATTTTCCTGTCTGGTAACATTCGGTACTTACCGCTTAAGGATTTCATAGCTGCACTTTGAGAAGACGTCACTGAACTGTAAGCTACGTCATGTTTTTGCTATCTTATGCTTGTATTTGCTCTTACCATTTCCAGTATTTCATTTAATTTCTTGTTTGTTCGTAGCATTATATAACATCCCATTCCCGCTATAGTCCTGAATAGGCCTCCAGTATGTAAAAATAAATAAATAAGAAATAAATAAAAGAGCGAGCATCCCCCCCCCCCCCCCCCCCCCCATTTCCAGAGATTGGCACACCGAACCACTCACTGTGCATGAGAAAAAAAAAGGAGGGAGGGCGGGGTGGACCTAAAGTCGGCATCACTCTAGGAATGACCGCGTTTGTTGTTGCCCGCCGCCTCCTATAAGAAAGCTAACAACGTGGAACAGAACATGACCTTGAAGTGCCCACTGCACGCGAACACGCATGATTTTCACGCCTGCAACCGAGATCCAGAGAATGCAGCGCAGCGCGAAATTCTTTTCGAAGGCATCTGGCTGGTAATTTGCTTCCACGACCGCGGCTGACGTTGCACTTCAAAACGAAGATGCTGCGCGCAGCAGAAAGCAACACTGTGTGTTCTGGAAGGCAGCTCCTGTCTTCGAACTCGGACTTGAAGATCTGGATAAAGAGCCCAGGGCACCACGATACTGCCACGCGAGCGAGAAATCGATTTTTGTGATCATATGCAGTGTGCCCCATTGGAAACACGAAACAAAGAAGTGCTAAAATAATGACTGTAAAATCACCGTTGCTGGGTGCTTTCCACTATTTATTCTACGATATTTTAGAATTGGCTGACATCAGGAATAAAATCCATGCATCTCGTTGTTCGTGTTGAGGAATGCATGTTTGCTTCCTTTTGTATTTTGTTGGTCTTTGGACAACCCACGTGCTTCAGCCTCTGACATGAAGGGGGGACCAAAAGAATAGCGCAGCGGGGCGGAGCCGTGTGAACGAGGACCGTAACGGGTCAGATCGGGAGACGGACTCGGGGAGCGGACGAGTAAAGACGAAACGACGGTCGCTCCTACGAGAAATGTTTGAGTTGCGGTTGAGGCAAAGTTTTGTACAGTTTTGTAAATAAGTGTAAATAAACCTGCACCAATATCGAACTTTGACTTCCAATATCGAAAAAGCATCTACTACCATCGATCACGAAGAAAGAAGACTTGTATGTCGAACAACAACAGTTGGCCTAGCGTGTTACTCGTGTAGTTAAGACTCAATGGAAGTGCTGAAAGCACACATACTGAAGATTGCGCTTTTACTCGTTCGCAGGCTCCCTTGTGTTTGTGCGTTTTTAGCGCTTTCATTTATTCTCGACATCGGGAAGTTTTGCTGAAAAAGTTATCTTACTAAATGCGACTAAGTAGCGAGCTAATCTTACTTTGCGTCCTGTACCTCATCATTTTCCTTAGTTCTCTACTACTCGTCAATATATTCTTCAGGATATATTGTCGACTAGTATTGACGATAATACAAACCGTCTGTGGCGATTTTGTATTATCATCGTGACCGACGAACAAGGGAAATAGCTGAGGCGTTCTTTATTAAGGAAAACAGTGCAATATGCGTCAGTTCACCGTCAATATCGCTCTTCGAATGTGAACTTTCATACATGGATGGCGCAAAAGATATTCATGCTTGTTTATCTTGTTTAGTTATCGTCTGTTTCCTTTCCCTCATTTATGTGTACATATATACAGTTTCAATAAACTTCAGTTTCAGTCTCCGCTTGTTTGTGTCTCCCTACTCTGCCCGGTGCTGTGTTTGCTCACTTATCGCCATGAATGCATACCAACTGCCCCGATTATCGACCCGACTACGTGGCTTGAGGCAAAAACAGCGTTGTCTTGTTTATTGATCGCTGAAATGTCATCTGCTACGCTTCATTTGTTTACTTCGAATTCGAGAAACGAAGGAAATGTGCGTTCCTCTCTTCAAAGCTCCGAAACAACAAACAAAAAGAAAAACAAAAGCCAAGCGGCGTTTTCGAGCCCCCAGTGGCGCCATTTATTGAAAGAAGCGCCGGCGCTCTCTGGCTGCGTTTGAAACAAAGTTGCTGATTCCCTGCTGAGCGCGGCGCAATTATATTTGGCTCACGCGTTCGCGGGAGTCTGAGCGGCTGATCGGCACACGTTCTCTGACTTTGTGTGAAAAGTGTTGTAGGGTGCCTGTAAGCCTAATGACGGCTGTTAAAAGCTTTTCCCGACGTGAACGCTGCGTTGGAAGCCCTCGTTTCACGAGCATTCCACGTGTCACTGAGAAATTTAATGATCGTGCTAAAAGATCCCAGAGATCGGATGTCGCTGCACGGATGCGTTTTGTAATTCTTATCTATCTATCTATCTATCTATCTATCTATCTATTCAAGAAGCACTTGTTTATGGGCTAGTTGGTGACTTAGTTTACTAAACATGTTCAGGCGCAAAAAGAAACTAGGAAGAGAATAGAACATTCCATATCTTCCTAGTTTCCTTTTGCACTTGAACATGTTTAGTAAGCTATCTATCTATCTAGCTATCTATCTATCTATCTATCTATCTATCTATCTATCTATCTATCTATCTATTTCGTTTACGATTTACAAGTGGGATCAGTTCGATGCGCGTAATGTTGAGCATCCCGCAGATGTACTTTTTTTTTCTTGGTTGTTGCAGGATTTACACATTCGTTAAGTGTGCAGGGACAGCTGTACCTGCACTGTTCCGAATGTTGCAATGTGTGTATTTGGCGCAGGTGCTAACCAGAGCACAATCCTCAAATCCACCATCACCCACAATCCTGCAATGGTTATAGCTAATTTCAGCAGTGTATCTTTTTATTCTCCTGAATTATTGATATATACCTAGGTGTTGCATTTTTATCTCGTTCCATGGTCCGCTTATTGTCCAATCCGTTCCTGTATGTATGTCTTATCCTTGTTTCGCATTGTACCCCTTTCACCTCTTCAATGTACAACACAGTGTCCCGCCACGGTGGTCTAGTGGCTATGGTACACGGCTGCTGTACCTCGATGTATTGCGCATATTTCCTGTATTCTAATTAGACCCGCAAGATGCAAGCGCGATTTCATGACAAGTTACACTCACTTTGACGTATCGTCGTAGTCTCTTCTCTTCTTGTTTCATTTCAAATCTCCGCCCCCCCCCCCCCTCAAGTACAGAGTAGCCAACCGCAGATCCCGTATGGTTAACCTACCTACATTTTATTTGCATTTCACTCCATTTCTGTGGCTTATCCTAATGTGATGCTCACATGCGACGGTTGCGTACCATACGAGTATGCTGCAGCTGCATACAGTGACGCAGCGACAAAAGGCGAGACGCTTTGTCTTAAACCCCCACAGGGCCTACTTGTGTTGGCCATTAAGCGTAACAGAGGGGATCCCTAGACAGGGTAAGCATGGCAGGGGGTCACAGAAAGTCAGCTGGGCAGATAAGATAAAAAATTTGGGGGCGGGGGGGGGGGGGGGGGAGGGGGGAATTGGTCTCACGTATCACAGGAACATGAAGAAACGAAAAGAATGAGCGCCGACCAAAATGAAAGGTTTAAGAAATGACGTTTCGGTTACCGTACGATAGCCTTGTTCACAGTAAAATGGCCCAGCGAAGCGGGCTTATGTACGTTTTAGAACGCTGCCGAGACACCTGGCGTACGCTGGTGGCAGATGGCCATCATTTCTGTTGAGCTTTTTTTTTTCGTAGTCTGGATAAAGAGGGATTTCAGGTATTGAAGCGAACACCAGTTTCTTTCCTTGGCGATTACGGTTGCCTTGGCCCAGTCAATATCGTGATTAGATGTAGCCACATGTTCCGCTAGTGTGTTGGATACCACGTTTTTCTCCCTGACGCCATTCACATGGTCTTTCAGTCGTCTTTCAAAGCCGAAACGTAGCCGAAACGTCATTTTTTGAACCATTTCATTTTGGTCGACGCTCATTCTTTTCATTTCTTCATGCTCCTTCCCGACCAGAATGTGCTTCGTCAAATCATCAACGTATCACAGAAACGGGGTAATCTGAAATCTATGGGAGAGGCCTTTTCCTCCAGTCGGCGTAGAACGGTAGGTGACAACTATGATGATGACAAGGCTTACCTATACCCCTCCCCCATTCACATCCATACTGGACCTTTCACTGAGACTCCAGCGCAAACGGCCAAAAGGCTTTGTTGACGCTGACGGGGCATTTCAGGAGTTACCTTTCATATATATCGCTTGACGAAACACAATGTAAATGATAAGGTGTTCTGCTCTGGTTATTCAGAACATACAAAGCTACAGAGCTTTACTAATGGATCCCCGAAACCCAAACTAGCTGGGTATGTCACCTCATATCACTGCGAGGGGTGACACAAACAAGAGAAGGTCGAAGAACTTCTTTGAGATTACAGGAGTGGTGGTGTATTTAATCTTGCCGTTTATTCTTGCCGCTAATCCTGCCGTGCACTGCTTTGCAGAATGGCTTTATAGCCAGGCCAAGCCCTTCGAGAACATTGGGCGCAACGCTGAAGAAGTATATATCGTCATATCCCACAGCTGTTGTTGTTATTGGCTCTTTATTTGCTGTTCGATTTCTCCAGCTGAAGCAAGGAACTCGCGCGTTGCGTAAAGTGCCTGTTCCTCCTCTCTCATTCAGTTTCATCACAGTCCCACAAATGTTGTCAAAATGTTCCTCCTCTCCTTTTACGCCTCTTTCCACTACGGAATGGGAAGTACCGTCGTGATGTTCATGAGGATTATCCAGAGTGAAGTTTGCACCCTGGTAAGGTGACTAACTATTGCGCGCGTGATCATTATGCATGAATATTAAACAAAGCACAGTATTCCATTTCGAGTAGCCGGTGAGACAATATAAGGTAACAACTGTGCTTTCCACACATGCGACAGGTTAATACGTTATAGTCAGTTAGGTGCACGCTACAAGAAACTTGCACAAACACCATCGTCACTTACCCGTCGCCTAAGTTGACGTTCTGAAAAACACTCTAAAACGTTCGCGTAAAGAATGTGCATAAACGATAGCCACTTCTACGAGTTTTCGTGGAGTCTATGCCGTACAACGCAACTCGGAAAAACATTCCGGGTTGGTCCTCTTTGATTGGTGGGTTCTGCCTGTCAGTGCAACACGGACAAATCAGGCATTCTGGATTGGTCAGGGTTGTTTCAATCCTGGCCGCCAAGCCAAAATTGACCAATCACGAAAGTCGAGCATGGTATAGCATTCTGACTTCCTTCAAACGGTTCAGACCCCTACGTTCGTGCAGCGCTGTGTTTTAACGCCGAACGAGGCAAAAGAAGAGGCCTTCTAGGTCGGTACACAATATACCTCCCAATCTGCATGTCAATGACAACTTTTATGTTTGCAGTAACGGCAGTAAACTTAAAGCAAAGTGATGCCGCATGACTTACCACTTCTTTTATGAGGAATGCGAACATGGGTTGTGGTAACGTCGAGAATGACGTGAAATGAACGGGAGTACGGTGCCAAAGTCTGCTGGGTCGAGGGTTGCTCCCTGCTAAAGCCGCGGTTTTCATGCATACCATAGATACCTCATGCATCTATCATCATCGGCCCGTCTACACCCACTGCCTGGCAAAGGTTTCTCCCATGGACCTCCAATTATCCCGGTCCTGTGCTAACTGCGACGACCCTATCCCCGCAAACTTCTCGATCTCATCCGCCATGCATCCGTGCCATTCATCTATCCTATGCATGAAACCGCACCTGCTGAAGGCACGGTTTCCATGCATAGCATACATGCATAGATGTCACTAGGGATGCCTAGGACGCAGTAGGCTGATCCTTCCAGCTGCATTTCATTTTGCGTAATCCCCGAAAAAGAGGCAAAATTTCTGCCATCGACGCGGTCTTTCAGGCGCCGAGACGGCTGTTTGCGCTGTGCGAGCAAGCAAACACACGCTATCCTCGACCGAAATGTTGTTCAATAAAACACAGCAGACATTAAGACCAATGCGTCGAGCGAATGGTTTGATCTGTCACGATGGTCTGTTTACTATAACAAGTTGGCCTAATCAAACATGTATGCGAAGACCAAAGAGGGAGGTGTCTTAACACTATAAGCTAGTAGAGAGCCGGTATTATTTGGAAAGGACAGACTCGGGGTGTCTGGTGCTTCACTGCGTGCACTAAGCCCCCTCGCTTGAACTGCATAAATGCAAACTGGTGTTCTTGGAAAGAATATCATTATTCATGCAGCCATGGGGAATTCGTATATGGAAATTCCCAGGACTTGCGTTATCTGCCTTTTTCGAGAAAGCTAAATAAGTTTTACCCCGTCTGATGACGCAAAGGTAGATAGTTCATAATCTTCAGTCCTTACGAATGTTCTGCTTGCTTCTCAGGTGTTTTGTGCCAATTCTAGTGTGCTGACCTTGTTGTAATTTTATCATGCTATAAATTTCCCTATGCAGCCATGTATCGGCCTTAACGTCGCGCTTTTCCGCAGATGCGTTCTTTGGGGTACAAAACAAGCCCCACCTGTGATGTTTTGAGATGCACGGCCTGACAAAATCTACACCGTCTGACTGGAAAGCACGTGAGCATCACTAAAAAAAACAATTAGCCACCGTTGATTTTGCGATGAAAGAAACTACTGATGCCTTCTTTCGCGATGTCGTTGTGCATCGTCTTCAAAGCATCTAGAGAGTGCAGCAGACTGATAATCAGAGAACTTGTTATAGGAGAACACGGAAGTGTTCTAAAATTACAAATCGGCCAGGTAAGTTTCTCAGTTTTAACACGCGTTTCCCTTAAATCATCATCATTATCATCATCATCGTAAGCCCGTATTATGCCCACGGCAGGACGAAGGCCTTTCACTGTAGTGGGACAGCTTTCGCTTCAGCGAGACTGCCTTAAATTCCTTTTTCGTGCCATTGGTATCGACCCCAAGACTAGGTATTTTTTGCTTTCCATGACACACGTGTAGCTTTCGGCTTAACAAAACTGCAGTCGCTTGTGCAACGTATAGGCGCTGCTGGTTTGAACTTTCACGCCACAGAAATGGCGCAATAGCGCCGTGATACCTTCGCGCATGCTGGTGGGCACTACTTGTGAGTTTCCACGAAGCCACCAATTCAAAGGGAAAAAAATTTCATGGCCCGACAGTTATCCCGACATTAAACAAGACATGCTTCGTCATTGTAAGTCACCTGGCAATAGCGACCAACATTTTTCGCGCCCATGCATGCTGTGTTTCATGCAACTCATTGTACTAACGCGAAGCGACTAGGGTAGGTAGTGCTTCTTTCGCGCACATTTACATTGCATCGACAGACACGGTAAGCCGTCTTTCCGGTTAGACTCTTCATCTATCAGTTTTGAAAACGAACGGCCTGCTGAGACTTCCGACAACCCTTTGGCATAGTGTCCTAGGTATCAAGACAGATGACGCATTTGAGTGAACACCGATCACAGATGTGACTGTCCTTCTTACCGTCGTAATGATGACTAATCACTTAATTTCTTCATATAGAGCTTCTGCCACCAATCTTTAGAGGCGTTCTAGGCTGCACATAGCTATGGAATGTGTATGCTCGGCGCGGTGTATTGCGGATCCCGCTGTCAAAACTTGGTTGCTCAACAGCTCGCAAAGCAGCTTTGACAGCTGGCTTCGTTAGCAAACTTCAAAGAAAGGCTGCCTTCATATGAACCGGGGCTCCCCCTGCAGCTTGATCTCGAGTGTACTCTGGTGCACTAAAATAACTCAGGAAGTCTGCATGCTTCATTTAAATATCGTCTATATAAATCAAGATCGAAATAAACACCACAAATTTAAATTTCAAGATCATCTCCAGTGGTTGACTCGAACAGTGGGTCATCGGACACTCACGTGTGCCTTTTAACCGCTTTCTACTTGTGCAACCCATGACTGTAGTTTGAAATAAAATTTATTGATTGATTGATTGATTGATTGATTGATTGATTGATTGATTGATTGATTGATTGATTGATTGATTGATTGATCGATCTCCAAGCCCGAAAGAAAGAACGGTTCAGAACTGCCCTTAACCTCGGAGACTTTGTTAACTTATTGGTTGTCTATTTTTGTATCTCCCTTAAGGTTGCTCATTCATTTTTCGATTTCAGTTTTGCTTGTTTACCTGAGGGCTACGCCTCCTGAATATTCTGAGCAAAGTTGCAAGCTAACGGACTACAGGTGATCTGATGTACAAACCGGCATGTTATGAACCACGAATGATTGAAGCTCATTCTCCTCCGGGGTCAGCCCACGAACGATTTATTTCCATGAACACCCGGAAATTCTCTGCGTACTGCAGCTTGAGGAAGCATTTGTACTCTCTGTGCCAGCCCACGATTTCTAATATCCAGCTTTCTCATGAAGTCAAGCTGGTCTGAGCTTTCGAAGGCACGTCCTACCGAATTGAGCAAGGAAGAAGAAAGACCTTGGTTTGAGTAGCTGTATCGGCATCTTCTTAGGTACACTGTCGTTGAAGAAACTTCTTAAAAATAAAAACAAACGCAAATAAGAAAAAGAACGCACAGTATCGAAATGCTATGCACGCCGGTGAGTCGTGCCCATTTCTTTCGCTTGCTATCCGCGGCCACAAAGAAACAGCATTGCCGACAGAAGTATATTGCTTTTCTGCCTGTAACTCATAAGCGTGACTCAAATAAAAAAAAAATGCCGCAGTACGGTTCCGTTGTAGCCCTCAGCATTTTATCTCTTCGTCGATGTTCAATGTACTGTAAGCGAAGGCGATCCCGCTGTCTTGCTCAGAAAGATTGGACGACATGATCCGTATCGCTAGAGAAATTTGCGAAGTATCCAAGGCAATCACTATTCTTTGAGACGGCTGTGCAAATATCGGGCGGTTTTTAAGGTCCAACGGATTGTGGTAACGCCCAGAATGTGACTGACATATCTACTCGATATCTTATTATTTTGCAATATCATTTCCTTGCTTTCTTCCTTACCTCATCGCGTTCCCAGCCGGAATGCGCTTCAGCAAGCATTTTAAACTATTATCCGAGATGATCCACATAAATCTTTAACAAAGTATTCGTTCGTAGCCTGCTTTGAATGTATTGTTAGCAGTTCAAGAGCATAATTTTGACCTAAGAAATAGATAGATAGATAGATAGATAGATAGATAGATAGATAGATAGATAGATAGATAGATAGATAGATAGATAGATAGATAGATAGATAGATAGATAGATAGATATTGACTGACCGCATTCAAGATTGGTGGATTGATTGATTGATTTTTTCTGTATACTGAAGCGGGAGCTTCTGCTCCACTGCCGAGCTGTGTACCTGAGACTGGAGCTGCCGAGCTGTGTACCTCCACTGCTGTGTACCTGAGACTGGAGAGCCGTTATGAAAATCAGATCCCCGCCTTTTTCCTTACTAACCGCAGTTTCAAGCTACTAGGCAATCAGCTGATAGAAGCTGGGAAGGCCATCGCATGATTGGTGCGGTCGCGAACTTTAAGTTCCGCCATACTTTAGAAAAACACCACGTAACCTATAAGCGATACTTGACAAGGAAAGCTGCCTTATTCTGATGGCTACCCAGAAGACAAATCGCCCTGCCATAGCTCGAGAACGTAGGCTTGAAAATTGAATTGAATGGCCGGTGCGCCCTGATGTATGCACGCCGTGAATATTCTATGGCGTTTGAAGCACGATAAAGTAGAGGGAACCTGCCGCGTGACATGATATACTGACGCCTTAAGAATGCGAGGTATAAAAGGATCTATTATCAATGAAGCGACATTTTCCGGTATTCCTCAAAAGTGTAGACGACGTTACTGTTCCGTAATCGATTGCTGGAACTGTGTGCGGCGAGACAGGGTCTTGAGGTCTATAGTTCTCAAAGTCGCTGTCCCTTCCTCGAAATTCGATTTGCTCTTCAGTCTATCCCGTATCTAAACGTGCATTGCATGTGGTTCAATTTTATTTCCTTCTATCGTGAGAGCCTTTGTCGTGAATGTTGGCTCGGATAAGCTGTTTTGGCGAGTTGAGGTTTTCCTCGTAAGCTGATGCAGCCCTCTTGGAAAAACACGTTCAAGGAATAGGCACATGGTTACGGGATGACTGTTCCATTCTGATAAATGACGTCAGAGCTTCCCTTATTTATTTTCCCACATGAGTTTATCCGGTTAATATGTGCAGTATAAAGATGCAGAATGCAAAGGCCCCCTTAAGACGAAGTTCGCGCTTGGAGGGCTTCTTTTCCATTACATGCGGTCGATGAAAACATGCTCGCTCGGCAATCATTGCATGAGAGCAGAGAAGGCCAAAACCAAGCCTTTTGTACGAAGCTTGTTTGGCACAAGACAAACTCATCACCTCTAGCAATGCGTATTTTCTAGGCTTTTAGAGCACTTTGTAACGCGTTCCCTATGCCACTAAATGGAATAGCGCTGAACTGTTCGCAATAAACCATTCAAACGTCGCAGGACGTGGCTGCTTTCTATCTAGGTCGAAGTGAAACCCGTGCTGTACTTAACAGGGAAAGTAGTTATGGGCTCGTTACAATGGCCTGGTGCCGGCGTACTCCGCCGCCACCTCTGTCCGTGATGGCTAACGCCGAAAATGTGCAAAGAAATAAGAAGTACTTTTGGGGCTGCGTAGAGCACGCGCCGCAGCCACAGTGTCGGATGTAGTGTGTCGCCTACTACTAAAGTCAATATCAAGCTGGTATGACAACGCTTTCAAGAGCTGTGGTGGAGGTGTGCGAGTGTTTGACAATTTCGAGTACTTAAGATATAATATTCGCTGGATATTAGATGTGCAAGATTCGTATTCGATCCGGCAACGAAGCGTTCGCAATTTTCGAATGTTCGGGGTGACTCGAATATTTCGGAAGACCGAATATGCGATCCAGTCATCTTGTCGAAAATTGCAGACCTTCCACCTTTACCGTGGTGCCGAGACCGGCAATGCCTATGCTGGTAATCGTCGCCTGTGCATGCGGGCCCGAAAGCAGCCGACGATGACGGCACCAGTACATAGTGCTTGTCGCTCCGTAAGTATGTGCTATCGCCTATAGCATATCCAGCTGTGAGCTCAGTAGCGTGGTTGGTGTTCGCGTAACCGTCGCGGTGTGAAGCACGCGTTTAACAGGCGATAAAAAAACGGTGTTTCCCCGTCCTTCGCAACTCGATCCTTGTACAGGATCTCTTCGGAATGCATTTACAAATGTCCCGACCATTGAAAATAATTAACATACAGTCATGATAGCCTTCAGTCTTTTCTATCTCTTGCTCTATGGGATGATTAGACGTCCTTTCAAGTTTATGCGCTGTGATACATCGCCAACAAGGTTACAGTATCACAGGCTAGTGTAGACAGTGTGCTCCTCTTAGTAAAATTATTTGCGTTGTAGGGTTATTAATGCGTTTCCTAACAAAATCCACGTTTCGAGGATGAAACCATACGGCCCCTGCTGATGCTTCGTCCAAACCGCTTATGTGACCATTTGAACCTTCGCTAACTGACTGGCCATGAACGTTTCCGTCTCCTTTCTTTCGATTCCTTGTTCGTGTCCCGTAGCGTTGGCAGGGTACTTTATAGGAGGGGGGTAATGCCACAGTCAAGTTTATTTGTGCATTTCCCGAGACTGCTGCTGGCTATCCTGTATGTCCTAGAGTGGCAGTAAAGTGAAGAAGTCGAATGATCAAGCCTGTTGCTCCGATTCGCGGTTGCCCTGTCTGACGTTCTCTGCTACGTTAAAAGGTGGCAATATATTCACCGCTTCTTAGGTAACGCCTTAATTGATCGGATGCTTCATGTAACCCCTAACGTCAGTAGATTCGTTGCACCCCGCCTTCTAGAAGTGAGACACGTGAGAGCGCTCGTTTCTGTAACAAGGGAGTTCAAATACTTGAGAACCCAGATTTGTTTCACCCCGTAACTTAACTATGCGATCGTATCGCGCGAACGACTTCGTCAATAAAGCCAGCCGTAGAAGGAGTATCCTACGAGCAGGACATGACGTAAGCACTGGAAACCCGAGTGTTTCATAAAGCTGCGCGATCCATTACAAATCTCAGTCTTATCCTTAACCAAATACGGCAGTAATTTTTGTGAAGGACGCTTAACAATTGCATTGTGCAATACAACTCTTCTACATCACTGCTGTTATCGCAACGGTGTTCAAGTTTTCCTGAGAGACTCCTAGTGAGAGGTGAAATGCGAATCATCCACTGTGAAAGACTATGACTAGCGGTGGCGTAGTGGCGGCATCATTGACGCTTTGTGCTACTCACACGGCGTTTCACAAGCTTCAGGATAGGGCACGAAGTCCTTGCTTGCGGATGACAAGCACCTAACGCTTCCGCAGTTTTACATATGGTCCGGAATCGACCCACAGTTTTTACCTAAGGACGACGCGCGCGCGCGCGCACACACACACACACACACACACACACACACACACACACACACACACACACACACACACACACACACGCACACACACCATTCATTTTCCAACGTTTTCATGTGAAGACATCCTCCGCAATGCTTGAGACATTCTCCACGTACCCCCAGAGCGAAGTTACGGTGCTATACTGTTCGGGCATTTTGTGCGCCAACTCGTGATGGCGCTGTGCTTCGATGCATGAATCAGTTGCATTCTGTACTAGCCGGAGTAGTATAGTGGCTATGACACTTTAACTGCAGACCCGAAGGTCGCGGGATCGAATCCCGGCCACGGCGGCTGCACTTCGATGGAGGCGAAATGTTGAGACCCGTGTAAGGTGCAGTTTCACTGTACGTAACATATGCCCAGGTGACCGAAACTTCCGAAGCCCTCTACTACGGCATCTCCCATAATCATATCGTGGTTTTGGAATGTGAGACCGCAGAAATTATCATTATTACACAAATACTTGCTTAGAAAGCGCTGCGCTGATTTTACTTACGGATGTACACAATAGTTTTCCCACAGCTTCCTCGGCAGCAATACGAATACATTAAGTCGGCGTGACGAATGCAGCACCACCCTCAGTGTAGCGTAATTATAATGCAGGTTCCTTTCTAGACAGCATTTGCAGATCCTTTCTTTTCCTGAATGCCACGGACCATTCTGAGCATTTCTTTTGTTCGAACCACGCTTTTGGTAAACACCCGCGAATGAAGATGCGAATGTGCCCTGCGAAATTACGGATTATCGGAGCAGCCTTGGTTAGGAGGAGGAGCAGTAATTAGAAAAAAAAACGATAAACGTATGGCGCACTCCGATTGTATGGTTGTGGGAATTCTAATCAGGTAGAATCAATCTGCCTTTAGCCCTGCAGCCTAGGCAGTGCTGGTGTCAACAAATTAAAATAAAAAACAAAAAAACGCTATATAGCCACAGTAATCTGCGGCAAATCGGGCTGAAACATTAACCTTTCTTTTATATTTGCTTTAGAATTTACACGCGCTTCCCGTGCTAGTACTTAATTCTGAAAGCAATGTGCACTCGCAATTACTAGCACCACTAGATTCAGAGTACAAACAGAGCCATTTACGCCATCCTCGCGAGGAAGCGGTGACATGACATGGCGTGACAAGAACCTTAATTAAGTCCTGAGGAACTTGGATCTGGGAAACCAGGGTCCCCCCCAGATCAAGTTCGCAGACTCTGCCATATTTTCTTTTCCTTATTCTGCTTTTTGACGTCGCAGAAGGGTGATTTCGTAAATATTGTCACCGCTTCCACGAACTTCGACTTCCGGTCCCATCGTGGAAGCGGTGACAATATTTACGAAATTGCCCTTCTGCGACGTCATAAAGAAGAAGAATAAGGAGAAGAAAAGATGGCAGAGTCGGCGAATCGTTTCGCAGCCTACGGGAATTGGATATCGCGAAAAAAATCGATACATGCGTTTATGAATAATTCTTTCTAACCTGTTCGTTTCCTCTGAGAGCACTCGTCATGTTCATTTTAGTATCTGACCTCACTGATACGGGACATAATACCTATAATAATAATAATAATAATAATAATAATAATAATAATCGCAGTTCAAAACCAAGGTGTGTATATATCATGCCAGCCAAAAGCAGCATTGGGCTGGAATAATTATTACCTTGCTGCTTCATTCTCAGCCTTTAGTTATTTCAATCCACTCATTCCAGTTATTGTTTTTATTTTGCTCCACTGTCTACGGCACGAATAATGGTGGCGAAAAAAAGACGATGAAGGAGCCAGAAAGATAGGGGCTAAAGAAACTGCAAATAAACGATGCATTAAAATATTAAAATCAATACTCAGTGTCGACGACTGAATGTATTGCGAATGCGCATAAGTAAGCGACGCAGCCAGTATTATTATGTTTTCGTCAACGTCCGTCAGCCAATCTGGAAAAAAAGGGAAGATGTATAATGTTTCGCTAAAATGGACGTAGCCAGTAGAAGCGAATATCAGAAGCTACTGAGAAAAATTATGACCAGGGATGCAATGGTTTATACAGCTGACTTTACGCCAGGATGTCTCGCCGGAATTTGTAGAGGCGACTACTAATTCTCTTTTCGAGGTCGCATGATTGGGCACGGGATAACGTCCCTCATGTGCTTCGTCTGTGGAGCACAACACATTATCCTTATAATAATGGATTGGTTCGGCTCGCTCATTGGTCACCTTGCGAGTAGAGGGCGACATTCGTTGCAATCAGGATATGCATTTCTGATTGTCTGATTGATTGTCTGATTGACAGAATGACTGATTGATTTCTGGGGTTTTACGTCCCAAAACGAGCTGTGGTCATGAGAGACACCGTAGTGGAGGGCTCCGAAAATTTTGACCACCTGTGGTTCTTTAACGTGCACTGGCGGTCTTCATCAGTACTAGGGATTACTGATGTTAGGAGCCGTCGTTAATACAAAGCTTTGCCTTACGTCACCGTAGTGTCATGAAACGAAGACTCTGTTTTATGCTTACCTTTCTTCGAGCAACATTCTTGGTTACGCAACGCAAGCTTTAAAAACACATACACACGCACACAACATCGTTATTACATTGTTTCTTTCTTCTTGAATACATTGCGTGATGTAAAGGCGGTGCCCACCAAATAATTACAATAGGTCATTTGTAATTCACATATGCATCTCATCACGGTAACGAGCGTGAGGCAACAAGGCAATTAAGAAAGGGCGCAGTCGCAGTGGACAGAACCAAACTACTCAGTCGTCCTAATTTCGGTGATGTCGACATTGCCCCCGAAACTGCTGCATGCAAATGCCCCTCATTTGCAACGATGTCCCAACAGCGCTATCGTATCCAACGGCGTCTCCGACAGGCACGGATACAACTCTGCTCGATGTGGTAACGGCATTTCATCGTAGGTTTAGTCTGTGCGCTGCTGTTTATACTGAGCAAAGAGGAGCCACATGTGTTTGTGAGCATCTTACACACTGGTGTGCTTGGAGTGCCTTTCTTATAGATAGATAAATAACTTTATTGGAAACGGAGGGAAGAGAGTCGGGTGTTCTCCCCCCCCCCCCCCCTCCTGTGGGCTGCTCCCATGTTGAGACAGGAGTACGTGCTCGCCGCATCATAGGACGCTTGGATTTCCCGAAGTCGACGGTGACGGCCCGTACTTCTGATGGCGGTATAAGAGTCGTGTTTTGAAATGAACCTCGCCTTGAGTTCCCTGGTGCATTTCTTATCTAAGCAAGGTCATTGCCATTATCGTGAGACCTTATGTCCAAGCAAAGTATTAGGCATGGTGGAGTTCATTTCTACGCAAAGGGCATTCGTTCCCCAGAGGTCTATTTCACACCATGAAATACGGAATACCGTCCTGCGCTGATCCTTCTTGATACGTCAGTTCTTGGTGTTAAAGTAGGAGTGACCAAACTAGGATTCGAGGATAGTCGTTGACTGGCCAGTTCTTCCTGTCACGACAGAATTGACCTGTGCCCCGCCACGGTGGTCTAGTGGTTATGATACTCGGCTGCTGATCCGAGGGTCACGGGATCGAATCCTGGCCGCAGCGGCTAAATTTCCATGGAGGCAAAATGTTGAGGACCATGTGCTGTGCGATGTCAGTGCGCGTTCAAGAAGCCCACGTAGTCAAAATTTCCGGAGACCTCCATTACGGCGTCTCTCATAATCATAGCGTGGTATTGGGACGGTAGACACCAAAAATCAGTCTGAATTGACCACCAGGGGAGGACCAACGTGGAATAGCATTTCGTATTCCGTAGTAACGCGTATAGCCCCTTATTTTACACGCATTTCTTATGGCTTATACATGCAGTCGTTCATACCACGAGTAAGTGCAACGCAAGGGGAAGTGAAAACAATGATTAAGCACAACATGTCGTGCGCGGAGTCTACGTTCTTTAAGACTGACAGAAAAACGTCAGTCACGCGTTGCTCAATTTTGTGCTTTTCCCGGTTCCAAGCTAACTGCATAAGAAACTGCATAATTCGTTCTCCTGAAAATGGGCCATGGAAGTTCTAGTCTTTGCTTTTGTTGACTGGTGCTCAATATCGCGCTGCACGCGAACACTGCAGTGTAAAATAGCACTACAACATTCGCGATGTGCCTGTACGAATGTGTGGAATGCGATAACATCCCCCCGAGACTCTCTACGCCCAGAACCTAAGCGAGGATCCGCTATACAGTTGTGGATGCAAGCACTGCAAACACGTCGTTTCGCAAGCTGTGAGGCGTGGCAGTCTGACGAGCTGGAAACTCTGCTTCATGATAGCATGATGGAGTACCTCCCAACAGGGCACTCACGATCTGATGTCGGCAAGTCAGCGCACTTTAACAATGAGGAAAAAAATTCAGCCGAGTCTTACTTTTACGTGGAAACGTGCGGAAGTCTGTAACACAATACCACAGAACAGAGGTCCTCCGAAAAGGTCAGGAACTTCTTTCAGAACTCCCTGTCGGGAAGTACGCCTGAACTAAGTGCTCTCTGCTCGCTGGAAATAGCGGCGAAAATCGGCTTCTTTCGATTAACGGGGATAAAGCATCGTAAGCCTTGCAGTGGGCATTGACCCGTCTTTGAAATCGCAGGACCATGCACTCATGCAGTTCTTTTGTTTGTTTCTTCCTCTTTTTTTCCGAGTTCGGTGTCTTGTAGTGATTTCCAGCTTGCTTTAAATGCGGGAGCATCTCAGCACCAACAATAACAACAAAAATCTACCCGTATGCACATCCGTCTCTTCATCACATAAGATCAGTCGCTTCAAACCAATGGCCGAACAACCGAACGTTTCTAAAGCATTCTACCGATGACATCATCATCATCAGCCTGTCTACGTCCACTGCAGGGCAAAGGCCTCTCCCATGGATCTCCAATTATCCCTGTCCTGTGCTAACTGGGCCCAATTTATCCCCGCAAACTTCCTGATCTCACCTGCCCAACTAACTTTCTGCCGTCCCCTGCCACGCTTGCCTTTTCTAGGAATCCACTCTGTTACCCTTAATAACCAACGGTTGTCTTGTCTTCCCATTGCATGGCCCGCCCACGCCCATTTCTTCTTTGTTAATTTCTATTCATATGTCCCTAACACGCCTTTGTTCCCAAAGCCACTCAGCTCTGTTCTTGTCCCTTAAGCTTACACCTACCTACCATTTTCCGTTCCATAGCTCCCTGCGTCGTCCTCAATTTAAGCTAACCGGTGGCATAATAACGCTTTAGAAATGCTCACGTGAACCAATCCTATTAGCCTTTCTTTTTTTTCCTTCCGCCGTGCACGCGATACTAGACAGGCAATGGGAAATAAAAGTACGCTACTTTCAAAAGCGAATCGCCACACACGACGACGAAACGGCAGGTGTTCGGTAGCCGGACGCCTTCGTCTCACTTATACAACTCTTATAAAGATCCCACGGCGCGGTTTTCTTTTCTTTCTTTTCTTCTATATGTCAGTTCGCTTCCACGAATACTCAGAGTATCGCTTCCGAAATACCTGTTCCTTTCGAATAATAACTGTCATTTCTTTCTTTCGAGTTGTGCGCGTAGACGTAATATCGTATGGGCACTTGTGCCGTTCGCGGACGGTTGCTTTTTCTTTCTTTTTTTTTTGTTTATAATCCCCTCCTCGAAGCCCTCATGCTTCTCTCTTGCACAGCAAGAATTCATTCACGCCAGATGCAGGCGCGCATTCATTTCCTTCATCGCTCTCTCGCTCTCTCTTTATTTTCATCTCTGGGAAATTGAGAATAGCTACAAATTTGAGCAAACATATTACGTTCGGTGGCATAGTGCTTGCGTCGATATTCTACTCTCCTGTCATGCTCAGGCCTCGATTTTCGCGTGTAATCACTTTATATAACATTTTCGCAATCACTTTATATAACTTTTTCGCTGCGTGCGTGTGTTCACTCAAAGCTTAAGAATGAGCGGCAGGAGACAGCAATTGAAATAATGGCACATTCAGAAGAGGCGGGTAAACATTGATATGTCAACAGGGGGCACGTTCTGCTGTTTGCTTTCTGGCTCTCTGAAAGCAGTCTCGGAAAACATACCAGTATCGCCTGTTGTAAGCACCGAAAAGGCAAATAAGCACTGCCCCTCCATAAGCCGTCCCGCAACTGAAGAAGGAACTTGACCGGCCCCGAAACGGCTAATCCTAAAAGAAGTTTTGGTTGGAGTTTGTTCCTTGTTTTAGTTTAGTTATCCCCGACCAGACACACGATCGAAGCCATGTCCTGTGTGAAGTGCTAGATATAGCCAGGAAACGGGACATTTTCCTGTTACTTCGTCGGCAACACTTCATTCGGGATCTGTATAAGAGTGTATACTTCTGCCGAGTTCTTACACTTGACCAAATGAAAGAAAACGAACATCTCCGTAATTCATGAAAGCGTTATGATTAGCCGTGACTACAAAATAGAAGAAAGTTCTTCCATTTGGGGAAATAGAACGTGAAAAAAAAATGACGCAGATGTTTTATTTGTGTGCGTGTGTAATGTTTCTAAGCATTTTCTGTTGGCAGGCATAAGGGAAGCAACGGAAGAACAGACAGCATATCTCATTGCATCAAAGACTTTGCCGTGAGACGCAAGGAGGAAGCCAGTTTTCTTATGGCGGCTCTTTAATTGGCAAAGCCAGCTTCGAGATATCAGTTCTCTTACAATGACATATGCCATGTCTTCTCA
This sequence comes from Hyalomma asiaticum, assembly GCA_013339685.2. Classification (NCBI taxonomy): domain Eukaryota; kingdom Metazoa; phylum Arthropoda; class Arachnida; order Ixodida; family Ixodidae; genus Hyalomma; species Hyalomma asiaticum. The sequence continues at coordinate 23,026,172 of CM023488.1, read as the reverse complement.
TGTTTCTCTTGTCGTCGCATATATGACTTCCTCGCATCGCTCGTTCGTGTCTTTTTTTCTGCCACCTCTCGGCGTTTGCATTTTATTCATCTTTCTTTAAAAAAGCGTTTGCTCAATCTTAATTCGTCGGAATTTTCGCTTGATAGAGCGGTAATTTGAGCCAGTTGGCAATTCAATATTGGTGTGGCTACACAGCGCAAATGACTTGCTGTGATGAGACAGGGTATTTCGTGTCACGTAGATGGTTCCGTTCATGTCTGCTGGGTTGGAGTGCATATACTTCCAGCGGATTTGCTAATTAAACTTGTTTGTATTCAGCGCCTGCATTGTGTTCTCTTTGGTGACTTCGTCCGTTTGTGCTGGCAACCATATCGACGTAGAACTCGCAAGTCATTAAAATACAAGCCAAGGTGAATTTCATGGTTACTTTCTTTCTCAAAGCTGTTTGTCAGCCAATCATAACGTTTTTGTTAAAGGGCAACCAACAGGTTTCCAAAAATGGTCGAGCTTTGATACTTTCGAACGCCCTGAAGGCTAAAATTGACTCGAAATTTGATCCCGCTCAACCAAAAGCGCGTTATTCGCAAAAAAAGGAAAAAAATTCACAGCATATCCATGGAGTGAATGATCATAAGTAGGCGAAGCTCCGGATGTTCATCGTAGATCGTGCCGAGTTCCGGACTTAATTAACGCGCACGCTACGAATCCTTATGGTTAAACTACGCACAAGTGAAATCTCCAACCGGCACTTCATTGCAAGTCAAGATCCAGTGCATATATATATATAGTATTTTCAGATTGCAGTTCAATGGGTCCGGTCCAATGTAGGGTTGAAAAGAGACACACGTTCAAAATTCTTGCTTTATTAACGTTTCGGCCGGTGGGCCGGCCTTCGTCAGAATGACCAGACTGCTCGCGCGCCTTTCGCTCATTCTGACGAAGGCCGGCCCACCGGCCGAAACGTTAATAAAGCAAGAATTTTGAACGTGTGTCTCTTTTCAACCCTATATATATATATATGCGTTGAGAAACGACGGACGAACGTGCGAAAATGTTTTGTTCCAACGTTTCGGCAGGAGGGCCTGCCTTTGTCAGGGAATACAGGGCACAGGCAAGAACGCACTTCTTAAATACATGACTACGGCGGGGGTCCCCAACACGTGCTTAACTACTATCATCATAGATATGGCATATATCATGTCACTATCAATCAACATAGGCACTTGTGCGATATGGTTATTACTGCATGAAAAAATTGCGAGCAAGACACAGTTTTCAGCTACAAAGTGTGGGTTGTGCGCAGGGACAGGCAAATGGACAGTGGAGGTGTACAACAAATGAAGTATTAACGCATACAAAGTACTGGATCCGCAGAAACGCTACTTGATATATATATATATATATATATATACATATATATATATATATATATATATATATATATATATATATATATATATATATATATATATATATATATATATATATTTGGGTGGCCGGTGAATGGTTCTCCATCGCGAGCAGTCGGTATTTTTCAAGCAAGAAACTCGCTAGAAGACGCTGCCTGCGTCAAGCTTGTCTCTCGCGGGTGAGAGCGCGTTGTCCTTCTTTGCGAGTTGGTAGCGCGTTCATCGAAGAAAGAGCGTTTCCATAGTCAACGCGCGCCTTTCGCTCTCTCTGTCTCTCTCTCTCTCACAAGACAGCAGATGGAAGAGTGAGAGAGATCGCGCGCCTGGAGGCACGCGCCGAGGGCGCGCCTCCCACACGCGCCCTCCTAGTAGCGCGCTCCTAGTAGGTAACGCGCTTCTACAACGCACGGACAGACCCAAACCCTAAGGAGCTTCGCCCCTAAAAAAGATCTAAGTGCTTCTGGCCCGCGCGGCGAGCAGTACCTCTTCGCTGGTATGGACATTTTCGATCATTTGGAGGTGATCGGTGCGACACTATACGAGCTTGAAGCATTATCCCAACAAGAACCCCCGAGCCAAGCACGTACGCCACGGTCAGCGCGGTAGCTGCAATGCGGCCTGCCGTATCCGTGGTCTTAAATGGGTCATTTACCCTCGATTGGAATATCGCCTGACACGTTTTCACAAGCTTTCATGACGCTATGCCGTGCTCTATAGTCTAAGTCAGAGTGAGGTAGTATTAGGATCATACCTGTCGTCGTCGTGACAATGGATGCGTACCCAAAAATGTACTGATTGCTTGAAAAATGCATTCTACAGCTTTTTTGCAAGAAAACTCTAATCAACCGAAGGTGCATGTTATTGGTACAGCTCTAGGAGAAAGTATATGCTTCATCTCGTTTGATTGGTGACACTTAAAAAATAATGGTTCATTGAAGATATCGGTGTGAATCTCTAAAGCAGTCTAATTGCAAATCAGCCTGCGAAGTGCTGAAAACAACAAAAAATAAAACGGAGGAGGCACATCTGCCGCTTTCCAGCTATTTCGCGTGTTCATTTAAACTATATCTTGCTGAAGAAAGAAGCAATGGAGAAATACATATTCTTACGTGATAAAAACATGGATAAGCACGATGCACTCCAACGTGAGGAAGCCGGCGAGTGCGCATGGATCGCTTGCGCTTGTGGCCGAGTAGCTGCGTTTTTGCTTCCGTTGGCCGCCAGCTTAATGCAGTCTTGCTTACAGCGATTTCAATTAACAAGCGCAATGCCCATCCTCAGGCCAATGTAAGAGTCCTGTTTGACACGCTCGCATGCCGAACCCCGCACATGAGTCGCATTGACGGAATCCATTCATATAAATTGAGGCGGTCATTAACAGCCCTAGTCATCATCCCCAGGAACCTCATGAAGCAAGCATGCGACCGAGCATGAAGGAGGCATTCCGCATTACATGAAGAAATCTTGGAATTATTTCGGAAAAGTCTAGGCAATGCTAGAAGCGGGCAACGGAGGAAGCATGGCGGTGTCACATGGCGCACTGCTAATCGCGATTAAGCCCGATCAAGATTGAAATTACTAACGGCGACTGCCTCCCTTCCACATGCTCCTTAATGGAGCCAAGAAATCCGATCAGGATCAGGGTTGACCGGGATCACAAGTGCCCGTGTGACACCGGTATACGTAACAGGAGAAAATACAATTGGTTCCAAAAAGACATAAAGGGGATAGAAGAGAACATGCATTTCATTTTTACAAGGGGCGTGAGCTTCAACTTTTGGTATCTTACCTCATGCTTTCGTCTCTCTGTGAACGCTTCTCTTGGTTGAGGCGAAGCATTCCTTTTGTGAGCGAAGATCGATGATACCACGACTGGCCTTAGTCGAGCAGATGTTACAGAAACTCCCATAGCACGCATCATCGATAAACTCTGATGGTAATCAATGTCCCGGAAATGTTTCGAGCCGGGAACAGTGGTTCTGGAAGACTTGAAATTGCTCCGCTTCACCACAGTGAAGCTTCTGCTTTGTCCCGTGGCAACATGTCAAAGGTAACATCGTGTCGGCCACAGGTGCTTGTGCAGCCGCAGACATCGCAAACGGCTGCCATTGCTTCCCTTCGACTAAATTCCACTTGCGACAGCACTTCCTTGAAGCGTAAGGCGGACACAAAAGGCGCAGATGCTGATTATTTGCGATAAGGGCTGCTAATAAAACGCGATTGCCGATCAAACGTGCACTCGACGCTGGCGCGGCAGCCCGAAATGACTGCGTTGACGTCACTTGCAGCCAGGTTTCTTCTTCCGCCGCCCCCGCTGGCTTGCTCCGCAAGCCACGGTGGGCGGGTCATAGCTGCGATGTAAATTCTCATTTACGGCGCCGCTAATTGCATGCTTGCAAAATCGCATGAGTGCATGATCGCTAACTGCATGATCGCCGCTAGAGCTTGCTACCAACTGTATGCTTTGAATTTTTCTTCGGCCCCGCCATGGTGGTCTAGTGGCTGCGGTACTCGGCTGCTGATCCGAGGGTCGCGGGATCGAATCCCGTACGCGGCGGCTGCATTTCCAAGGAGGCGAAATGTTGAGGCCCATGTGCTGTGCGATGTCAGTGCACGTTAAAGAACCCCACGTGGTCAAAATTTCCGGAGACCACTAAGGCGTCTCTCATAATCAGAGATGGTTTTGGGACATTAAACCCCACATATGAATAATCGAATTTTTCTTTGCTGCCCCCCCTCCACCCGCCCTCACTGCAATGTCATCAGGCGCTATGGGTATTGCACAAATAAATAAATAAATCTCGGTAACAGTGATTGGAGATGTCCGCGCATCGGGAAAAGGTGAGTTTTTATAAATCTAAAGCTTATTCAGTTTCATTTTAAGGAACTTAAACCGTTGGTAATCAACGCAAACTTCTCTTAAGGAGCTTAAGGAAACAGAAACCAGACTAAACGTCCGGCCTATTAAATTTAACTGTAACCAACGTTCAGCAGTGCAAGAAAGAAACAACAGGAGCAATGTCTGAAAGCGCAGCTTGATTACGCTTATTACTGACGCCCGCCTGCAAAGGAAACCGCCGGGAACAACGTCGTCGATCAGCTCATGCACATAGACGCATCAAGCTCTCTTTTGTATATCTTGAAGTTCCTGTGGTTGTGCGCCGAGTTGGAATACCGCACTATGCCGCCACACACAAAAGATCGGGGTCACCGATACACCAATCAGGCACATCGTATTGTGGTGCACGCTGATCGACACCTAAAAAAGGCCTTCCGTTTCTCTGAGAACGCATGAATTCTGCGCATAACTAAGACGCATTTCCGTATCTCGCGCTATCGATTTTCAAAGTGCTGCTTATAACAACAGTGTTTAGCCTTTTCTTTTTCTCCTTCACACCACGCTCCAGTGTAAACATTTGTTGGCGTATTCGTGTTGATTGATTTGTGGTGTTTAAGGTCCCAAAACCAGCTGATCATGAGAGACGGCGTTGTTGAGGGCTCCGGAAATTTCGACCACCTGGGGTTCTTCGACGTGCACTGACATCGCACAGCACACGGGCCTCAACATTCCGCCTCCATCGAAATGCAGCCGCCCCGGCCGGCATTCGATCCCGCGACCTTCGGATCTACAGCCGACTAACCGTAGCCTCTAGACCACCGTGGCGGGGCGGTGTATTCATGTTCTGTATATGCGAGCTTGCAAATTAGTGTCTCCATGTATTCTTAGCCAAGCAGCGAGTGCAAGTGTCACGCCTTCTTTTTAATTGCGTATCAGGTAAAATACATGTCACAAAGCACACCCACCGTAAACTTATACCCTGAGGTCTCCGCATTGCATGCCTTCCGTTTCAGCGAAGCTTTCACTCTCTGAAGTTTCGGAAATTCGAGCTCCGGATAAAACCGTTACCCGATCTGGCAACCGTGTTCTCGTGTATGTTTTCTGCCTGAGTATAGAAGACAAGCTCAGGGGAAGGTGGAGGCTTGAATCGATGAACAAATCGTCCAAAACTATGTACAACAGGGAATTTCGCTGGAGCCAACGTTTCGACAAGTGGACTTGTCTTTTATTGCCAGTAATCCTTTATATTGATGGTCACAATGATGATAATGATCATAATGCTCTCAAGAATCATCTGTGAGAGATGAGCGATGACACGGGCTTTATTAAATAATGAAAAGAACGTTATCCAATAAGACAATTCATTCTCGAACGTGAATTTGAATCAATGGGCACGTTATTTTTACTTGTGAATTATTTTAATGTGGTGAGGATAATAAGAAACTCTCAGGCCTACACGAGGACTCAGCACAGTGGCAGCGTTCTGCCTGTCACTAGAGACCCTTCGATTGAGCATGTCGCAACGACGAACATGAAACTTAATGGACTGTAACTTTTTTCTAACATTTATTTATTCATTGACGTTGAGCTCGAAGTGACCCATTCAGCATTTCCGCATTCAATACGACACTTCTTAAGAGACAGCACGATGAAGACAACCTATATTGACGCTGCACCACACAAGCCGACACTTACACGATCCTCCAGCACGCGATGTTCACAGCAGTCGTTCAACAGTCGTAGTATCTGTCTGTACGTAGTACATGTGCTCACGACATTATTGGAACAACCTTCAGTGCTTCGTTGACTAAGTCCAAAGTAAAGCACTCTGGTGGCATCCTCTTCACTGTTATTATGCAATCATGCAGCCTGAAGTCAGGCTATCAGCACCGGTTTGAGTAGTCGTCTATTTCCAGGCACTAAACACGTTTACAAGCTCGAATAGAGCAGGAATGAAGAAAGGTGCTCCTCTCTGCACTGTATCAGCGTCAGTTAGAGGCACAGGCATAAAAAAATTACAGCATATCCACGGAGTGAATGATGATGAGTGGGCGAAGCTCGAGACGTTCATCGTAGATCGTGCCGAGTTCCGGATTAATTTAGTTAACGCGCACGCTACGAATCCTTATGGTTCAACTATGCACAAGTGAAATCTCCCACCGGCACTTCATTGCAAGCCAAGATCCAGTGCCTATATATATATATATATATATATATATATATATATATATATATATATATATATATATATATGGGTGGCCGGTGAACGGTTCTCCAACGCGAGCAGTCGGTATTTCTCAATCAAGAAACTCGCTAGGAGACGCTGCCTGCGCCAACGTTGTCTCTCGCGGGTGAGGGCGCGTTCTCCTTTTTTGCGAGCTGGTAGAGCGTTCATCTAAGAAAGAGCGTTTCCATCAACGCGCGCCTTTCGCTCTCTCTCTCTCTCTCTCTCTCTCACAAGACAGCAGATGGAAGAGTGAGAGAGAGAGAGGCACGCGCCGAGGGCGAGCGCGTGCCTCCCGAGAGATACTGCCGGTTACGCCTGACGCCTGACTCGAGGACATTTCTTTTAGGGCGAAGCTCCTCTTAGTCTAACCTTGTCCTGCGTCAGGATGATGATGATTGTGGTTCGGTAGGAAAGGCGTCCTTTCCTACCGAACCACAATCATCATCATCCTGACACAGGACAAGGTTAGACTAAGAGGAGCTTCGCCCCTAAAAGAAATGTCCTCGAGTCCTGACACTTTCGATCGGTTTTCTTTCGCGCTCGATCGTTCAGCAAAACCTGAGCACGAAGACAACACGGCGTTGCCGCTGGGTCACGGTTACCACCAACCACGAAAGCGCCCAGGTCTTGCGAACGCGCCACAGTTTTCAACGTCGACGCCGCTTTTGAGGCACTGTTCCTGAGCGGTAAGATGAGTTCTCCTGATGTAGCGGTGCTGGAATGTTCATATGATTATGTCTTCTTGCTGACTGGTCGAAGGCCGCCCCAAGCTCGATCGCATGCCGGCCATGGACTCCCGCAGAGCGAGCCATCTGCCTTGCATGTACTCGCACAGCGTAACCCGGAACATTCGGGAGCTGGCGTTGTAGAGGACGAAGTTGATGGCGAAGTTGGTGTAGTAGAGGATCATGAAGTACCGCTGCAACACGTAAGGAAGGGAGTTGTGCGCTGTGGCGGGGAGCTCCGAGTGTCCCAGGGACAGCAGGAACACGTAGATTCTCATGACGTAGCTCGGAAGGTTGAGGATGATGAAAACCGTGGACACCAGCAGGAGCATGCGCGTGACGCTGATCTGAGTCGCGTGAGCGATTCCACCTCCGCTGGTCGCTGTTATCGTGCCGTCCTTGGAGACCACCGTGTCGCCATTGCGCCTACTTGTCGAGGAAGCTGCAGAAGAAAGATGAAACAAAAGAAATAAAACAATGTCAAGCTATGCTACTTACGTGCAATATATAAATAAGTAAATTCAAATGCTAATGTATCTATTTGCTGAAAGAGCGCTTAGACACATAGTACCCTAAAGAACGGAGAAGACCTGCACTGGTAACCGCCGTAATCTAAAGGTTTCGTAAATTATTGGAAACTATCACTCAAACAGGCTCGCTGGAATTGTGATAAGTGAATCGATGTTGGTTAAAAACAGACTTATGATGATTAACGCTTCAGAATGAAAGCATTAATTGAGCGACTTCAGTGGCATAAGCATAGCTCAGAATAATTAGTTTACCAAGTGCAATTTCTGCATCAAATCGGAACCGCCGTGAGTGCAATGGCAACCTCGACTTATTTTTAAGCTTGTAACATTAAGATGTAACTTAGCTGGGATCGATAACACAGCTGTTACAATAGGCCTAATACATACATAAGCTACCATCACCAATGTTGGTATGTTAGCTCCCCAAGAATTATCAGCTAAGCAAGCGCATGTGCAGATATGAAGCTCTACCCTGAATATGCATTCTTCAGCAAGGTTTCGTGCATGTTGCCATAAGATATTGGTTTGGTTAGGCAAACATTCCGGTCGATCTGTTACTTTATTTGAAGTTTTAGTCCTGACAGTCATTACAAGGCACTTTCTGCAACGCTTCACTACTGCAACAGTTCAAAGAGGACACGACGCCAACTCACCAAAGTCCCGGCACTCCATCTGGATATCGGACGGGCCTCGTTGCTTCTTGTAGCGGAGGTAGAACAGGTATATTGCACGGCCGATCATGAAATTCATGAACGTTATCAGCAGAAACGGTACGATGAAGGTGATAACCGTGTCCACGATGTTCAGGTAGTAGAGTGCACTGAAATGCCGAGAACGAAGCAAAGATTTCAGTGATACAGGGAACCATGCCTGCATCACATCCTGACACATTCGAAACCTCGAATATTATTGTTTAACAGAAAATGCTATTAACTGTATGCTCGGATGGCAACTAAGACGTTCTTATTGTTAATGCTAACTGTATTTTCAGACCAATGCAATGTCACTTACTATTCAGCGGAAACGCATAGCATAAGAAGTCGTCAAAAAAAAGAAAAAATTGGGGGACACTTAAGCTTCGCCTTTAAGAGTTGAACGCGATAGCGAAATCCGGTCCCTAGTGTGCACTTCAACCACTCAGTGCATACTTATTAGTGTGTGTTGTTACACACACACACGCGCGCGCGCGACATATCTATAGTAATGGTAGAGGTTTCCGATTTATTTAATAGCACTTTCATTCGTAAATGGTCACATTCTGTCGTCCTTCTTGCGTTAACTATCTGACAGCTGTTCGATTTGTTCTTCTGGAGACCTCTTCCGGCCAACTGCAACAAGCATCGCCTTATGGTCGGTGAAACGGCAAACAGCAAATGTTTGCTGTTTGTTTGATATGATATTGTCACGTTGACGTGACGGTCTTTCTTGAACACACCAGACGAAGGGACTATGAAAAGAATCAAATTTTATTCGGGTGAACCTGTGCCCAAAAGCAAGCTCTGGCTAGACTACGGCGGATGATGATGATGATTGTGGATTAGTTAAGGGAAAGACGCTAAGTTCTGCAGCCCATGTAGGGAGCACGGCTAAGCGTCCGTGGGGGAAGGGGAAAGGGAGTGAAAGAGATACAATATGAACACCGTAGTGGAGGTCTGCGGAAATTTAGACGACCTGGGGTTCTTTAACGTGCACTGACAATGCACAGCACACGAGCCTCTGGCATTTTCGCCTCCATCGAAAATGCGACCGCCGAGGCCAGGATCGAACTCGCGTTTTCTTGGGTGGCATTCGAGTACCTTAACCACTACACCACCGCGGCGGACAACGGCGACGGCGAAAACAGCATGCGCAGTCGAGCGTCGGCGGTAAGAATGGCCGCGCGCTCTCACCAGTCCGGCACTTATATTCGCGACAAGGAACGCTTTCGAGCGCGAGCGTCTCGTGACATGGTGAAACAGAACATGAGCCACAGTTTTAACAAACGCGGCTCCAACGCTACAGCGACGCGTCGGTGCAAACCATGCAGCCGAAAGAAACTGTCACTGGAATACCAACGCTAGCACAGATAAATGTACGTGGCAATATGTTCCCTGTCCTAGAACGGCGGAACCCTATAGGCTCTGCTGTAGTCGTATGGCCTCCGAGATGGCGGGCGCGCTCGCCGTCTCGGAGGCCATGGTAGTCGAGACACGTTTTTCACAATGTGTCACGGATGGCAGCACATTATCTAATGTTTGCTGTTTGCTTGATATGCTCAATAAAGTTTATTCCTCCTACAAATCGCCGAATGAGCCTACAAATCGCCGAATGGGTTCATTTTCGTCGTGACACCTGCCGAACAAAATGCGTTAAGGAGAGTCCTTCCACTACCTGACATTTATGTGGTGTTTTTTTCCGAGGCAGTTCCAAGTAACATCGTGGCTTTTTGAGGGATTCTGCTTTCGGCCACCGTAGTGTACGGACGCAGGATGCAGGGCTCGGTCGGAGCGGCTACAGCGGCCCTCTCTGGCCGCGGAAACAGGACCACTGAAGAGTACCAAGTGATTTTGCCCCAACTGCCCACAGGACGCGTGTCAATGAATACTGTTTTTCTGCATGGGGATGTTCGAGCAAGACCCTACAGAGTTGAAGACTTCAGAGACGCCATAGGCCCTACAGGACTGCTGCCCGACGTCGTGGCACTTGGAGCCTACCAGATAAACCACGTCTGGGCGGTTACGCTGAGTGGAGAAGAAGCAACGAAGAGAATGTTGTCCTTCAAGGAGCTGCAAGTGAAGGGACATCGCTGTCTCATTGTCGACCCCCAAGACCGGCAGATAAAACTGCGGCTACATTGGCTGCTCCACGGCGTCGCCGATGAAGATGTGCGAACGGCGTTCGCTGCTTTCGGCAATGTTGTGGAAGTCAACCGGGAACGCTGGCGTGTAGACGGTGTCAGCGACAAGGGGTCGACGACCAGAACGGTTCTCCTAAAGTTGAAGAGTGGAATGACAGTCGAGGATATCCCGCACCAAATTCGCGTGGCGGGAGAGCTGGCCCTAGTGGTTGCGCCAAGTAGGCCTATGCAATGCCTTCGGTGTAAAGGAACCGGTCATGTGCGGCGGGACTGCAAAGTGCCACGGTGTTCCATTTGCCGTCGATTTGGTCATCGAGACGCCCAGTGCGTCCGCTCTTACGCTGCTGTCACAGGCGCTGCAGTGAGCGATGAGCTCGGTGAGCAGACCATGGACGCCGCCGAAGCCGAAGATGCGGCCAAGGGTGCAGGAGACGCTGCGAATGCGGTAGTGGAAGGCAAGACTTCTATGCCTGACGACCAATCTGCGTCGAAAACTACGGAGCATGCAACTCCAACAGCGGGAATCAACGAGGAGAATGCTGCTGCCGCGGACGACCACAATCAACCAGACGAGGTGCCTACTGAAGTGGTGGTACGACGCGAGTTGCCCGGGCAAGGAGCAGCACGAGCGCCTAACACTGGCTTGGCGGTCAAGAGACCGTTAGAGAAGCCTGCTGAGGGCGCAGCCGATGGCAGCAAAGTAGATGGACCACCAGCGAAGTCGACAGCGGCGCGGCGCCCGAGTGCCAGGGCGAGACCCAGTACATCTCGGAATAGAACAGCTCGAACGCCAATGGAACTGGAGCAACATGACGCCGGACCACCGGATGGCACCGGAGGCGTCTAGCGCTAAGCTAGACGTACACGGTAAGCACCATGCTCCGGGCCTGTCTCCTTTTTTTTTTATTAGCATAGCAATGGCTAGCAATTCGTCACTTGCTTTCGCTACATTAAATGTTAGAGGTTTGGCCTCGAGGAAAAAACAGGCTCAAGTCTACCGCTTGCTAATTGATCGTGATATAGACGTGCTAGCCGTCCAAGAGACAAAGGTTGAAGGGGAGGAGGGGACCCGGAGCATGATGCTACGTTTTACATCGAAGTATTTTGCCGTTGTAAGCCACGCTAAGGGCTCATCTGCTGGTTGCGTGCTTTTCGTTAAGAAGGTTCCAGGGATGATCGTCCAGGACCACTTTTCTTGCGATTCAGGCAGACTGATTTGGTGTGATTTCACTAGAAGCGATATTGAATGGCGCGCCATAGGCATCTATGTGCCAAACGCGGACGCAGAACGTGAAAGGTTCTTTGCAATGATTAAGCAACATCTATGTGTGCAAAAGCAGATTGTTTTGTTGGGTGATTTTAACTGTGTTTTGAGTGCAAAGGACAGGTCATCTAAACGGTCATTTCACGACGGAAGCGTTGTAATGCTGAAGCAGCTACTTGATGAATTGAAATTGGAAGACGTAGCCGAATGCATTGAGGCCGGACGCGAAGTTCGATTTACGCATTTTCTAGGAACCAGTCACGCGCGTCTCGATAGAATTTACATGACAGGGGACGCGTTGTCCAAAAGCAATAATTACTCAGTTATACCTGTTTCCTTTTCGGACCATTGTCTCGTTCAATGTAGCGTTGGCTTGAAACAAAAGGAAAACAAATTTAATTGGGACCTATGGAAGTTTAACGCTAAGTTACTCCATGATGACGCTTTTAAAGACTACGTTATTGAGGAGATTAAGAATATTCAACTGATTGACTGCTGTAATATTTCTGAGCAATGGGAACATTTAAAGCAACGCGTTAAAATGAGGGCCACCTCGAGATCCAGTGCTTTAAAATACCAAGAAAAAATGAAGGAGAATCAACTTAGAGCGACGCTTCAGGAATTGATAGCGCTTGAAAGTAGAGAGCCGGGCGCATTTAGAGATGGCATACGAGCCATAAAGCAGAAAATTGAAACATACGAACAGGAACGCTACCGAGGTGCACTCATTCGTGCAAGAGCAGAGGCGTGGGCGACGCGTGAGACGCCCACAAAACGCGCACTTGGAATAGAGAAGGCTCATATGCGTCGGAATCACATTGAAGTAATAAAAGAAAATGATATTGAACTAACTACTAACCATGCCATAGCAAACGCCTTTCTTCGCTACTACCAATGTGTTTACGCTGCTGAACCAGTGGATATCGAAAAGTTCAAAGGCGCGTTCGTAGACCGCATGCCGCAGTTATCTAGCGAGACAACAGAGGCTTTAGAGTCGCCTATAACAGGCTCAGAAATTGAAACAGTAATTGACAGTCTCACTCCTGGGAAGTCACCTGGACCAGATGGTTTGGGTGCGGCCTTTTATAAAGCTTTTAAAAAGGAACTTTCCCCTGTCTTACAATCTGTCTTCAAGGAATCTTATACAGCCAAAGCACTGCCGCCTTCATTTGCTGAGACACATACTATTCTTATTCCAAAGACAGAGGAAAAAGAAAAACTGAAATTAGTTACGTCGTATAGGCCCATTTCGCTTACTAATACTGACTATAAAATTTTTATGAAAGTTTTGGCAGGGAGATTACAGTCTGTGATTACAGAAATAGTTGGCGAGCACCAAACATGTGGAATCAAGGGGCGTTCCATCTTGACCAACACACACACGATGCGGTGTGTCCTTGCGTGCTGCGATGCCCTTCAATCTGCTGTAGCCATTCTGCAGATCGATTTAGAAAAGGCTTTTGATCGCGTACCGCATGATGCGCTATTTGCTATACTTGAGCATGTTAATGTTGGATCGGTAATTAGAGACGGTGTAGCCCTGGCGTATCAGAACTGTACTACTAGACTAATTATCAACAAGATGCCGGGAGATCCTATTAAGCTGGAGCGTTCTGTCCGCCAGGGCTGCCCAGCAAGCCCACTGTTGTTTGCGCTGTATATTGAGAGTTTATGTTTGGCAATCTTACGCAATGAAAGAATCCGTGGTTTTAGGCTCCTCGAAGCCGAAGTTAAAGTTCTGGCGTATGCTGATGATGTAGCAGTGTGTTGTACCTCAAAAGAAAGTGTGCAAGAGACAAGTGCTGTTGTTAGGGAATTTGGACAAATTACAGGAAGTTTAGTAAACTGGGGAAAGAGTCTGGGGCTATGGCACGGTGAATGGTCACAAGCCCCGGATACTTATGCTAACATACGGTGGTTTAAAAGTCCAGGAAAGTACTTAGGCGTACCCTTCGAGCACTATAAAAGCACCGATGAATACTGGGTTAATCAGGTGAAACAAATTCGGGAAAAGGCAACGCGGTTCAACACCACTTGTCTCTCATTGTTTTCTAGAGCTGCTGTATGTAATGTATTTCTCATGAGCAAGCTATGGTATGTGATGCAAGTGTTCTGTTGTAAGCGTGTGAATGTTCAAAAGCTTCATAGAATATTCGCGATTTTTGTGTGGGGTTCCACTTGGGAAAGACGCAGTAAGACGAATCTGTTCAGACCAGTTAAAGCTGGAGGACTCGGTTTGTCGCATCTATTCGTGCGCCAACTAGTTAATCGTTTCCTTTTCGTTCGGGATGTTCAAGATCCCTTTTTGCGAACTGTATGCCAGCTACGCCTCTGTCGCTCTTTACCTAATTATGTTGTTAGCACCGCAAGTATGCCTGGATCTACGCGAGGCTACTTTAAGGAAATTGTGGACAGCGTCCGTTTCCTGTCTGTCAGGTTTTCAAATGAATATCTTTTTTCAGTTAATCGAAAGAAATTATCTAAAGACATTTGTGACATGATTTTTCCAGTACCTCTGTATAGAGCCATAAACAGTGGAGGCGAAGGCCAAGACGTACTCAAACGAGTAAAAAAAAATGCAAATTCCGTCAAGTGCAAAAACCTTCTTTTTTAAGTTACACTCTGGTACTTTGCCAGTGCGGACCTTTTTGGAAGAGCGAGGTTTTTATTTGCCATGGGGATCCCATTGTTTTATTTGTAGAAAACCAGAGACAATAGATCATGTTTTCTTGCACTGTTGGGAAGGGGTCTATTTCTGGGATGTGCTACAAAGGACGCTGAAGAAAGATTTGCCTCTACATCCTATTGGAATTCGGTTTTTAACTGTTGAAAACGATGATGGGCTCCCTTTCGACCTGATAATGCTGCTTGGCCTCCATTGTTTATGGCGAGCTCGAATGGCCGGGTTTCACTGCGACCCGGACAGGCGTCCAGCACGTGTGCTCTTTCGAGAATGCATTGGCCAGTATATTGTCACGAAGACAAGCAGTAGACGATCGGCGGAAGAGAACAACCTTCTTTAATGGCGACCAGCACCAAAAGAACGCTCGCGCAACTGCGCTCTTCTTCGTCTTCCCTCTGCTCGAGATCGGCGCCTGTAGTGGGGAGCTTGCTTCTCAAAACTTGCTCCGCGGTGGGCACTTTGCTTGGCGTCAATATTGATGTACTAAAAGATCAAGAGTTTGTTCCGGATTGGGTAGCCAGGGTTCAGCCTCTGGTTTACCTAAAGGAATTTTAAGAAATAACACCGTCGAGACTACTGTAGTATAGTCTGCATTGCTGTTTAAGAAAAAAAGAAACTGTATGTTACCTGCTATTTATGTTTGTGTTGTGTCAATAAACTGGTTTAAAAAAAAAAAACATCGTGGCTTTGTGGTAGGACACCTGCTTGCCACGCAAACGGCCCGGGTTCGATCCTCAGTGGGACCGAAGATTTGTATTGTTTATTTTATTTGCATCTTTCTCGATTTTTCGCTCACGCCGATTTTTCGCTCACGCACCGACACCGACGGCGGTATTTCTGCGAAACGTGCTCTCTAACGCTATCGCGTTAATACAAAGTTCCCAGTCCTTGCTACACCACACTGTACAAGACTATGCTATTCGCAACCTTGAGTGATGCGGGCGGCACTAAGCACAGGTGCAAAGAAGCGACTTCAGAGCGCATGCGTGGCTGGCGGTAGTCTGCGAAGTCGTTTCTAGTTCTCGCGGAGCCCGTGCGTCACGGCTGTAGCATTAGCGGTTGCTAAGCAACGCGAGGCGCTCCGGAGCTGTTTTCTGCGGACACTCAAGATTTTGCCGCCGGAATTGACAGTTTCGCTGCTAAAAATATATGCCCATAGATCAGCTCAATTTACTTCAATAACGGCCTCTAAGCATTAGATGTCAAAAATTATTTTGCAGCGCAATACTTCTTTTTCTATTTTAGCTGAAGTGTTGCGTCCCCTCGTCGTCCTGGCCTTACTTCAGCCAGTGAAAACTGCCTACTTCGTAAAGACAAATTTCAAGGTTGTAAAGTTGCTGAAAGTTTGCGAACCAGCTCCGAAACCCATAAGCAAATCACAAAGGCAAATAACAGGAGAATATGGGGAATTATTAAGATGTAGCGGTATTATAAGCGAACCAAATCACTCATAAAGATCAAGCGTTATGGATAAGCAATCGCATATTTTAGGCAGCGCTACCAGCCATACATCAATTCTTCCACCTACAAATTAGACATAGTGCCGTGAAAACTTACTTCTTAGCGTTCTCACCATCTTTGTAATATCGCCACGGTAAAGCAGTCGTGATGGTGGAATTACGAGAAAGAACTGGAAACAGCCGATAAGTATCCCTTTCAGAAACCGACTCAAAGTGTTTGTTTTTTCTTCTCCTTTTGGTGGAGACCAAAGAAAAAAGAACTTATTTTGTGATTACGTTTGTGAAGACACTTGCGGTAGCCTCCGCAGTACAGGATTATATTTCCAGGCCAGTTTGCAACGGTGAGATGAAGCAGGGCTTCGTTTCGAGCATTACTTAAGCTGTCTACATTCCTTTAAATCTTCTGTTTTTCCAGTCTCGCCCCTTCATCGCGTTACAGGAGAAATAAATTCTTGCCTCCCACTCGGGCCTGCGATCGGCGGCCTGCGATCACCTCCTTCTTTTTCTTTTTTGTTGTAGAAAATCCTTCTTTGCTTTATCGCTTCTCGTTCCCTTAATCAAGAAATTTATTTCTTGACATTTCAAAGTTAATGACATTGAACTTTTTCGGCAAGGGAAAACGTCCTGGTAAAGTACGCCCTTCTCAAGGTTGTACAGTGTGCTCTTTGGAAAAATAACATGTTTTCTTTTGTCAGTCGACATATTCTTCGCCGCCGTAATAGAACTATGCGCACTTTCATTAATATAGTGAACAAATTGTTAACCGCTTGGAGGGGGGGGGGGGGGGGAGGCTCAGTATTACTGTAGTGAATAAATAAATAAATAAATAAACAAAGAAATAAATATTGCGCTCTGGGCTTGTCACACGTATCGTTTGTCCCCGGTCATGAAATGTCATTGATAACATTTTGCAACACGTCGCCGGTGCGGCATTTTAAGCGTTTACACTCAGCGAATCAACCGATGCAATGTCTGCGCAGTCGCATCATGCATCAGTTAAAGCAAGAAACATCCAGATAGGCACTTTTTACCAAAAAACTCAAGACGTAGGCAGAGACTACCAACATTACATCAATGAGTAGGTTACTTCCAGAAAAGGTGGCGCATCAACTAAGCCAATGGGTGGCTGTCCTTAAGTAAAGAATCGTTCATGCTCTATCAGCTCTTCTCACTTCGGTCTCATGTCGACGTTTCAAAACACACTATTGTAAAAAGAACGATACGTCTACGTCAACGTGGTCATAGATAGATAGATAGATAGATAGATAGATAGATAGATAGATAGATAGATAGATAGATAGATAGATAGATAGATAGATAGATAGATAGATAGATAGATAGTGTGTTATTTACGTGCAGGCCCCTTGAACACCCAGCGTTTATTTTTTTAAGCGCTTATGCAATCACCCTGCTTTAACGTTCCCCACTGTCGTTCGAAGCATGATTGGGACTTCATTAGGGCAAAGCCCACCTCTCGTACTCGGGATGAAGGCCGCAGTCGGAGTACTCCCCGTCGCCGACTCTCACGAACAGCAGCAATGGAGCGTTGAGCGCAAGGCTGAGAAATGCAGTAGCGCCTATGACGAGTCGGGGCCGTCGGTTGGGGGAGCTGGTCTGGAGCTTCCAGAGGGGGTAACGGACCGCGACGAACCGCTCGGCCGTGAAGCTCACCGTCAGCCACACCGACCAGCAAGAGAACACGGCCGTGAAGAATACAGTGACGACACAGAGGCCGTGCTGGTACACCTGGAACAGGACAGTCACTTCGTTAGTGTCGAATGCTGTTTAACCAGCTCATTCACGAGCGAGGTGATTGTTCGACTTTTAAATAATGAAGGCATGCGCACAAACTGTCTTTAGCCAATGAACTGGCGTGGCTAATGAGAAAATCAGAAAGCCAGCATCAATCCAACTGGGTTCGTGCGGTGTTTTCGGTGGAAAAATAGTACGGGTAACGATTCTCGATTGACTAATCAGGTACAGCTTCCTGAAGCGCCATGCATAATGATAAGTCGATGGCTTCCTGAAAAAATCCTGCACATCCTAGGCATTATAGGAACCGGTGTCTTGCGAACTGTTTCGCACACATCCAAATCTTACGAGTATCTTAAAGGTTACTGTGCAAAGCGCTTAAGTGGGTGTAACCGGGAACGTCGGCAGCAAAATGGAGACTGAATGTTAGCTAACGGTACGACTTCTCCTTGAGACTCACGACAGGGACGCTCCCGGCGGAGCAACTGCCGGTCAGATCTGCCAGGCTCACACCGCCTGTAGCAACAACGGCACTAAAACTAAAACCGCAGCATGGACATGCACGCTAAAGTGCGCTAGGGCGCGCTGATGTTCGTATCATAAGAGTCGTTAGTTAAATTATTCCTACGTGATGGAGTAAACTGGGAAAAAAGGCCTGCCGGGAGATACCAGGAAACAAGTATTGTTGATTACATTGATAAGACAGCCCTTAAGACGTATTAGGATCGAAATACACCTTACACAAGCACCATCACTACAACTGCTGGTTCCTTTAATATATATACCGTGTAAAGGGAGTCACCGTGGCGTAGTAGCCTGCTTGCTTGGCTTTTCGGTGTCCCGGGATCCATCTACCCTAGCGCTTTGTAGGTTGCTCGGGTCTCTGCTTTTTGTGTCTACATTTCAATCGCAAGCCACGGCAAAGGGTATGTTTTGCTTGTTGTTGAGAGTGTGTTAATTGTTTCTTACATGTCTATTCTACTTGGTCCTTGATTGACATTGGCTGTACAAAATTCTAACACCTGCGGCTGATACGCGCATGCCATGGGCCTGCGCTACAGGTATGAGGGAAAACGTCCTGAGTCACACGTGACTTCAGTATCGTTATTCGTGACGTACATGACTAGTACATCTCCTTACTGGTGTGAAGATCAATCATTCCTGATCATCATACACTTATACCGTGCCATCCAAATTTTGGTGCATAAGGACGCGCGAGACGACCACTAGAGCACCGAGACTTAAGCGGCTAGGTTAATAGATGTCATCAAAGTTCTTCAAGTTCACCAAGAAATGCTCCGTATTTAATAATTTCGGGAATATTATGACCGAAAAGCACGATATGGTTATGACAGACGTCGCAGTGTAAGGCTCTAGAAATTCGCGTGGACTAGTAGTAGTACACTCGATGGGCACTACGGCGACCCAGGATTGATTTCGATGTCCTACCACGTGGCAGGTTGCCTTGGGTCATTGCAGCATGTTTTCTGTGTCTGCCTCCTTGTACAAACGTTGTTTATTTCTCTTGTTGACTGAACAAGTGCAAAGTGTGTTCTCATCACGTTTTTTTTTCTTGATTTACAAGGTGTAATGTGACATTCAATCTCCTGTGACACATATTCCCCAAGCTGGTATGGGACACAAGCGATCATGCTTTCACTAACCGTGCCGTGTCTAACAAACATATCACATTAGTTCAGTAAAGATCACACACTCGTGTTAGTTACACATTCGTACCATCCGGTGCGAATTTCTGTACATGCCAAGTGAACGAGACGACCACGGAGATGCAAGTGGACAGATTTGTAATGCATTTCCAGCGCTAACACAAGAAAAGACAAGGGAGACAGACGAGAGGAGAGCAGATAGACAGAACGCTGTTGCCTAAAAGCGGTGAGCTGGTCTATTTCCTACTACATTCCTACTAATCCAGCTGATCGCTATGGGCGGCTAGATGGACAGGTACGGTCAAGTTGCTGGAGTTCGCCATGCAATGCTTCTAATTTAAGATGCAATGCGCTACCCCCTTTTCGCATTCCCACAGCGCGAAATGCTGACAAAGAAGGAATGTAGAATGGGCGGAAGTTCATTTCCTTTTTTTTTCTTTTTGACGTTCCAGATCAAGCTGCATCACATTCGGCCACTTTCCAGGTATATATCATCGCTTTCTCCATGGCACCGCAGTGTCTGCAGTTGATAAACAAAACACAGGTACAACTTACGTTGATGCCACGTTCGTGGAGCCAGGCGAAGGACAGCATAATGAGGAAGCCGGAGTCGGACACGGCCAGGGACCCCATGTAGAGACTCGACGTGCGACTCCTCAGCTTGGTGAAGAGGAATGTGACGAGGGAGAGGATGTTTCCGATGAGCCCCATGTATATGACAATCGGCATGTAGGCAACGTTTAGGAAGTCCAGCACCTGAATGGCCACAGACATGTGTCCAGGCGCAAGGTCAACGCGCTCCCGCTTCGAGGACATGCTTCGCCGATCGCCAGAGGACGTTGAGGTCTCGACAGTGACATCCGAGGTGAAGTTGACGATGGTCGCCACGACTGCGGCAGCAGCGCTACCAGGAGAGTCAAGGCCGGCGACATCGTCGACCATTCCCAAACCCGTCGTCGGGTATGTTGATGTCATCGCCATGTCAGGATGCTGCCTACATTTATCTGCGAAAAGACGAGACAGCAGCCTAAAGGCAAGTCGTTGGGGAGATCTTGTGGCGCTTCTGCAAGTGTAAAGCACCTTCAATACATTTTTTACAATAAATACAGCTGTCTCGTTCCTTCCGAGGCGCTGCAGCAACAGTGGATTACGCATTAACTTTAGCCCCTAACGAACCATTGCAGAGGGGGAGGCTTCTCACTTGCTTGATTAGGGGCACATGGAATCAAGCAGGACCCATTGTGCATTGAGTTAGGTAGACAATGCAAATCTTATCGTTGTTCTGATGATGTCCTTGAGCACCTTTTGCCCGAGGTTAATTTTACCAGCATGGCACGTCGTGCCTAGAATTTGATGAAGCTTTAATTTAAGGTGGCACAGGTGTGTGGCCCCCGGTTCTGAAATCACTCGTGCATCATTTCTAGAGAAAGCAAAAGAAAAACTTTAAAGTTGGGCCGTAGCACACGCTTTCGGAACACTGTCTCAGATGTGTAGTGTGCCAAGCACTTCGCAAAAAAAGAAGAAAGAAAAAAAGAACAACCACAAAGGTCAACAGAGTAACAACAGTGTGATGGTGACCCTCAAACATCACACCGTGTACTGCTTGGTGTATCTGAGCGGATGCGATTTGTTTTACTGATGCACACGTAAACCTTAGCACCGCGGTTATCATCCTATCGTATTTTTCTCCCACTGTCGGAAGATAAAAAACTCCTCCCGAACCATCCTAGTAAATTAATACGAAGTTGAAAGTGAAACGAAAATTTACTTATTCACTAAAATTTATTTTACCACTTAGGGGCTGTGACGCAACGCTTTCATTCAGCATATGGAATCTTTTGCAGAATGTACGTCAAAAATAGAAAATAAATACGAGAATATATGCATGCTATCAGTGTTGCCATCACCATTAGCATGACTAAACAATTACCACCCCTACCTCCGCCGTCTGTACGTAAACACCCTCTGATGGGAATAGGCCTCTCCAATGACGTTGCAATTATCCCCGTCCGGAGCTAACTACGAAACGCTATCCCCGCAGACTCTTCCGTCGCACCTGCCCATCTAACTTTCGGCCCCTCACCGCCACGCTTACTTTCTCTAGGGATCGAGTCCGTTACTCTTCATAACTAATGGCCTTCTCTTCTCATTACATGTCCTCCTCACGTCCATGTGTTTTTTATTTTACCCAGATGTCCTTAACACACGCTCGTTCCCTGATCAAATGCCCATTCTTATTGTCCCTTAACATTGCACCTAATATTTTCCCTTCCATTGCCCGATGTGTCGTCCCCAGTTTCAGTTGGACCCCCCTAGTAAGACTCCAAGTTTCAGCAAGTGTTTTAATCGTCATGATTTGTAGTTTGTGGTTTTTATCTTTCAAGACGGCAAAGTGTTTTAGAAGTCTTCTGTTAATTCTGTCCTCTTTCAACCGACGCTGTGGTAGGTCACAATCTCTGAAATGTTCCCCGAGAAACGGAAGAACACGCATTTTTATCACCACAGTCGTCGGCACACTTATTCCCAGCATTTCTTCTAGTGTGAAATTGTTTTAGGGGCGAAGCTCCTTAAGGTTTGGGTCTGTCCGTCCGTTGTAGTAGCGCGTTACCTACCAGGAACGCGCTATACTAGGAGGGCGCGTGTGGGAGGCGCGCCCTCGGCGCGTGCCTCCCGGCGCGCGAGCTCTCTCACTCTTCCATCTGCTGTCTTGTGAGAGAGAGAGAGAGAGCGAAAGGCGCGCGTTTACTATGGAAACGCGCTTTCTTCGATGAACGCTCTACGAGCTCGCAAAGAAGGAGAACGCGCCCTCACCCGCGAGAGACAACGTTGGCGCAGGCGGCGTCTTCTAGCGAGTTTCTTGATTGAAAAATACCGACTGCTCGCGCTGGAGAACCGTTCACCGGCCACCCAAGCATATATATATAGGCACTGGATCTTGACTTGCACTGAAGTGCCTGTTGGAGATTTCACTTGTGCGTAGTTGAACCATAAGGATTCGTAGCGTGCGCGTTAACTAAATTAATCCGGAACTCGGCACGATCTACGATGAACCTCCGGAGCTTCTGCCACTCATCATCATTCACTCCGCGGATATGCTGTGAATTTTTTATTTGATAGTATGCAAACAAAATTTCATCCACAGATTTGAAAAATCTGTTTCATTGCAGCATGAATCAATTTGAATCGTACAAATGTCTTTGGCGACATCTAAATAGCGCTGATGCTTCGCAAGATTTCACATCCTGTTGAAAGATTTGGAGACGTAAAACTGTTTCGATGTCGTGTTACCATCTGCCTGATCGATATTACCGTAACTTATGTGCAAGGGCAAGCATTGCAGCCAAACGCAGAAAATATCCTAGCTACACTCAGATTGAACCGGTGGCGAACCATATCAACGACTGATAACGACTGAAAATATTTCCCAAAGTAGAAGTAAACTGGTTTATTAAAATAAAATATGACACAAACAGGCTGCATCGATCCTTGTTCTCTACCCAAGTGCATGATGGGATGCGGAGTGCCTGGTACGAAGCTGACTACACCTATGTCAGGCGCTTCAAGCTAGGCATGAGTTAAACACCTCGGCTGTATAATAAGACACCACAACGCTTAATGTCGTTCGGGGCACTGAGTAGATGTCTACAACAACTTGAAATTTGCCTAATAAGCAGTGGATGTAGCGCATGAAGATGATCCATGAGGCGTTCAATTACGCGAAACATGTCCTGCTGAAAAACAGCAATTCGGATTTGTCCAATGCGTTCGACACCGAATCACAGCGCGGCAGAGCTGTCGAAGCAAGTTTCTCCAATGGCAAATGCTGCTGTCTGCGCAACTGGAACCCTTGTTTCTATTTCCTCCATTCCGTAAGCTTAGAAAACGGTGGGACTAGGCCCGAACGCCTTTTACGTCTCACGCCTAGCAGATCCCTAGGAGTTTTGGGCATTTCCGTATCTAATAAGTCGTACTCGCCAATAGTTTCGTGTGTTCCAAAGTTCAAAGAACACAGAGAGACTGATATCTGAGCCACAACAAATGTGGAAGATATCTATGTATCTATATATCTATATAGATATAGTATCTACAGATCTTTGTGGAAGATATCTATGCGTGCGTAGATTGTTGTACGTTTATTGAGAATAGAGAAACACCCGCCAAAGTGGAAAAGAAAATTGAAAGTTTTGTGACGTTTGGAGACTACGGCAGTTGTCTTGCTAGCATAATGCAGTTGACAATGCGAAAATGAGACCCGTAGTAGTCTGAAATCGTCAAAAGATTTACTTTCTTTTTTGTCGCCACTTTGACAAGTATTTGTTTATTGTCAATAAATGTATGCCCCTTCTCCAGATGGCGGTCCTTTAAACACTGGACTCTATAACACTTTAGAATGTCCAATGTACTGAACCTAGAACTATCCCAAAATCACGCATGAAACTGCAAAACGGTGTGACAGTTTTCGCCTTTGCACTAAAAAAAAAATAAGGATCATTTGCGCAAGTCCAACAAAAGTACAGTACCCTAAATTCAATCTTAGCTTCAGCGCGATATTACCACATCGGATATTCGATCGTTCAGTGCTGTGGGGACACGTTGCCAAACTAAAATCAACATTTCGCGCACAAAGATCTGTAGCGAGATTTTCAGCAGTTAATGGTTTACCATTCCCAGCGGAAAACCTCGCTACAGATCCCGACCAAGCATAGAAACAAACCAAGCATAGAATAGCGAGAAGGACGTTGAAAGGAGCCATCAATTCAATCACGGCCGGGCGATGCAGAGAAAATGGGTCACTTATTTCGCACTGGGAAATTTTCGAGCAGCTTTTCGGTAGCAAATGATAAGAAGCGTAGATAACGAGGATTGATCTTAAAAGAGCCGTCGATTCAATCGGCACGATGCGGCGTAGAGATGATGCATTACGCATTTCGCAGTAAAGGATTTCTGGCCAGCTCCTTTTTTTTCTTTCTGCTTTTTATTTATTGGATGGTAGACAGCATAGTAACAATGAGAACGTTGTTGAAAGGAGAAGCCGACTCAATCAAGACGGCGGTATTGCCGTACCCGGTGGCACGTATTCATTTTTTTTTTTTACGGAAGCCAAGATCTAATCAGCTGCGCTTCATTTCATTACTTTACGTTTTACCTTTACCTTTACCTCCAATCTAGTGAACAGACATGCTTGGAATTCTCATGCTCTTGCAGCACCACACGATTCGGTAGCCCTTAATGAAGTCAAAGAAATTCTTTTTTCCTGCGGTATCGCGATCTCTTAAGCAATTGAAACGCTCAAGAAACATTCGAAAGTGCCTCACTGACCCTTGACTTTATGCCGCGAAAAAGTACTTTAGCTCATTACGAAATGAGTCTTTAGCTCATTACGCCAAGAACTCATTTAGGCTTCCTCTTTCACGTTGCCTATGGCGGGCTGTCTCAATATATTGCTTGGCGTTTTCACATTCGAAAAGCTTGCTAAACAAAGGCACCCTTTCAGCGCTGGAATAAAGACTTGCAAGCATGGTGGTAATGTTCTGCAAACTGCCATATGTAGGTTTTAGGTTTAAATTACTTATATTATTGACGTCACCGAATACAGAGCGCGACAGCTGAAATATAAACTGCAGGATAAAGGGTCCGCACGGTAAGAGGTCTCGTCGTGTGTTTTTCATATACGTATATTTCCTTGCTTTACTGAGCCCGTGTATATGCTTCCGTCTGTTTGGGACGAGATTGTTGAAACTTTTAGCGATGCCGATTCAAGCTGCTGGAGAAAATTCACAAAAATCAATTTAACTGCAGGAGTACATTCAAATGAATACATACGGAGGCCAAAAAAAAAAAAGAAAGTCGTGTTGAAGTTTGCTCAAAGGCTCTCCAGAGCGTAGTTTCCTTTCTTGGTTGGTCGTACTTTCGCATTTATCCCGTGTACAATAATAACGACATGCGAACATTGCATTGATCGTGCAAGACCGAGTCATTTCCATCAGTGATGAAGCTATCATCACCATTTCATTTCTCCCCTCTGCGTGCGCGTGTTAACCATCTTTTCTGGGGATGTTGCAAAGAGCATACAAGGAATCGTGTTGCTAGTAAAAAGGAAGCCTAGTAACTCAGGGACAGAAAAATTTCTTTCCTCGTGTCATTATTCCTAAAAACCCAATCAATTTGTTTAACCTTATAATGTCGTCATAAAACGTTTGGATGTTGATCTAACTGCGCGAAGTTAGGTTTTGGTGGAAGGTTGTTGTTGTTATGTGAGGTTTAACGTCCCAAAACCAGCTCTTATTATGAGACGCCGTAGTGGAGGGCTCCGGAAATTTCAACCACCTGGGGTTCTTTAACGTGCACTGACATAGTACAGCACACGGGCCTCAACATTTCGCCTCCATCGAAATGCAGCCGCCGCAGCCGGGATTCGATCCCGCGACCCTCGGATCAGCTACCGAGTACCATAGCCACTGGACCACCCTGGCGGGGCGGCGGAAGGTAATCCTGGACACAAGACGAAACACAACGCACATATAAACACCCCGCTGCATTTAGCAGCGGATTTAACATTGTATTTCTTCTTCCATAATTAACATGCCATCACTAATTCTCTTATTGTTCTCGCATGACTGAAACGTCTTCTTGCGCTCGTAAGAAGCACAAAACGACTAAAAAAATTGCACCATCTCCCCGAAGGGGACCATGGGGTAATGCGGAGCATCGCTGGGAGTTTCAACGGTGCATTTAACGGTGGTGTTTACAGGTTTGCATTGTTTTCGGTGTTACCTTTGCGGTGAACCTTGCGTGTTATTACGTTGTTAACTTGGTTCGTTACCACGCATCGCGTGACCGGTGTCAGAGTGTGGGTTGATGCTGATGCGTACTTGCGTCAACCCACTCGCTGACGGAACTGTTGCTTCCATCACACAACACCACCAACTTCTTTTGAAGTTGAGTTTTTGAAGTTTGATCTGAGCCAGCTGTTCTTTTCCGGCTGCCTCCAAATTTCAAATTCTTTCACTGTTATGTAATACGCCACCACCTGATTTCTCCAAGACGCCGGGGGAATCGAAAAGGTTTGTTTCTTATCGGAGGCCGGCGGGGCCGACTTCTCCTGCCACTCCTCAAAGGGCCCAGAGATGCCAGCGGAGATCGGTACCGGCTCGGACATGCCATCAGTCGGCACAGCACCTGCCACTCCTCAGAGGGCCCAGAAGATACCAGCCGAGAACGGTACAGGCTCGGACATGCCATCAGTCGGCGCAGCACCTGGTCACAAGCGCCTGAACAACGAAGGCCCATCGGGCCCTCCGGAAAGCAAGCGCCAACAAACAGAGGCGTCAGACGATGAGTCGGCCATCATCGGAGACGACAACGTGGCTGATATGGAGGATGTGGATGAAGACGGCTTCAAGGTTGTGCGTCACCGCAAAGGTTGGACAGTGGGAGTTCCCGTTCTGATAACAGCAACCCAACAAGGTCGAAACCTCAGTCAAGTGAATCCAATCACGCTGTACTCAGATATAGAAGGATTGCTGGGTGCAGCCCCAATCAGGAGCCGTTTTACCGTGCAAGGAGCATTACTTCTCGATGTGCAAACGGAAAAGAAAGCCAATACACTTCATTGCAAGACTATTTCCAACATAGCCGTCAACGCGCGCGTGCCGAACGCCTATTTAAAAAATACGTGCGTAATCAGGGGAGTCCCCAAATGGTACTCGGATGAAGAGCTTATTGCGTTCTTGAGGCCACAAGGTGTTTTCAGTGCAAGGAGGATGATTCGTCGAATACAGACGAATTCTACTTGGGAGACGAGACGAACAGACTTCACACTACACAAGTCATCGACCACGTGGAGGTGCTACCAAGGTGTTTCAAGTGTCAGCGCTTTGCACATGTAGCAAAGCACTGCACCGCTTAGCAACGATGTAAGCGCTGTGGAGGGCCACGTAATTTCAAGACCTGTGACCGCACGGAAGGTTTTGTATGTGCAAACTGTGGCGGAAACCATCCAGCAAGTTACAGTAGGTTCCCCATAAGATCTGCAGCTCTGGAGAGGAAAAAGAGATTCATCGCAGGGCCCAAGAGCCATCGGGACTTGTCCAGCGAGAAGGCAGCTACGAATTCGCCGAAAGAGGGCTCTCGCTTTGACTACACAAAGGACTTTCCTCGACTAAAATTGCTTGATAATACTTCAAACATTTCTGCCAAGACAGTTAAAAAGTCTCTTGCAGCACTTGGTCACAGTCTGACGATGATGAGTGGGGAGCTCCTATTAATCAGATATCAGCAAAACAATCAATTCGTGATCATTTCCGTTCTTTGTAAAAGCCACCACACCAGCCTTGTGTGACAAAAGGACTCAGCCGCAGCGAGTCAACTCTACTGTACCGAGTCAGAACGGGGTCAGCATGCACTCCCGCACGGTCTTTTAAAGTTAGGGGCGCTGCTTCGCCATTGTGCACGGAGTGCAATGACCTGGGAGACATTGACCACTACATCTGGTCCTGCAAGCGCTTTTGCACCGAGAGAAAAACACTCATGGACAACATGCAAAAAAGAGGGTTTCCACATGGGAGCACTGAACAAATTATATATCCGGAAGGTACACGGTCGGTTCGCAAGAATGTGTCAGCTCTGCTTGTAGCATTTCTTCAAGAGACAGGATTGAGTGACACGTGGTGACTAGTGCGACATGGACAGAGACGCTCGGGCGGAGCAATTGCCGGCCAGGCCTACCAGGCTAACACCGCCTGTAGCCACACCACCACCACCACAACCACTTCTTTCATCGGAGGAGGAGGAGATACTACTGAAGCGAAGCGCGCGCGCGCTCTCTACCCGCTTTATTTATTGCAGCAGCTGTTGAAGAGAGGGAAGGGAGAGGAGAGTCGCGCATGCGTAGTGCGAGTGCGGACGCCGCTTGGCACGTGACATACCCGCGCGAAAGAGATGCTCCGCATCTAAAACCACGAACCAAGCAACAATAAAAAATCTTCGCTCTGAGGTAATCGAGAGCAGATGTGGTTCATGAGAACGGCATAGTAGATTGGTTGGAGCGCCACCACTCAAAGGAGATGGCAACGCCATCCCTTTAAGGACGAGCACCTGAATGGCCTGAATGGCAACTTCGCGGACGGTGAGGTTACAAGGAGGGGATGCTCGATGCGGTGCAACCCGACCTTACCGCGCTCACCGATCCATGGCGGCTTTGCTTTCATGGTCTCGTTTCTTGCCACCAACTGTTGGCGTAGAAAGTTGACTAGTGCATGGCGTGTTGTATCTGCCTTTGGAAGAACGCTGTTGGAAAGGACAAATAAAACTCCAATTTACTAGAAGTTGCTGCCTCTGCATGAGGTTACCGCGAAGAAGAATTAAATGCAATATTTCTGCAACTTATTTGGCCATTATTAGCGTACGTAACGCGGTGTTCTAGCAACGGTTGCTCTACAGATTCTGAATGAAGTCAACCTTTGAGTGGATGCCCGAATGTCCCCTTATGAGTACCGGATGATCCCCCTTGTTTGCGCGTACGTTCTCGTGGGAATCCCCGGATGTTCTCGATTGAAAGCCCGAATAACGACCCTGCGTTTGGCTCAACGTTACTCGAGGTCGCTGACAGCGGAAGCAAAGGATATTTCATGATTAAAACAATGCATACAAGACTCATTACATGCACTGAATATAAGCAGTTATAAATTCCATGGCAAAAGGATAGTCAAGCATGCATTATTGCCGCGAGGCTATTGAAGCAGCGAAGGTGGTGGGCACTTGGCTGGTCCGGATTTGTCAATGGCACACAAGCATTTCGTCATGGCCCGAAACTTCAGTAAACGCCCTGCAGGGTACATTCCACCACCGCCACCACTACGCCACCTCGGCGGGCCTCTGGTATTTTCACCTCCACCACGGCGGTCGCATTCTCGATGGAGGCGAAAATGCCGGATGCCCGTGTACTGTGCGATGTCAGTGCACGTTAAAGAACCCCAGGTGGTCAAAATTTCCGGAGCTATCCACTACAGATTGTTTCCCCTTTCTATCTCTTTCATTCTCTCGGCCCTACTCCTACGGACGCTTAGCCGTGTTCCCGACACGGGCAGCAGGAAGTAGCGCCCTTTCCCTAACCGAACCGCAATCATCATAGATGTGCACGCACGCTCTTTTAGACAAGAACTAAATATGATGATTGTTTTGACCGGAAACACTTTATGAGGGCCGAAACGCTTCACATTTAATATTCGACACGAACCGCTAAATGCTGCTTTTAATGTCGCAGTCCTAATCCGCTGATTCCTTTCCGACCTCCTCCCCAACAGCGACCAAGAGCCGCCCCTTGTTTTTTTTTTTTCTATCAGTAATGTTCACATTAATTCATTCAATATCGCAGCGAGTCATTCGTTCGGGACCTGTATTGACCACCCCTAAAAATAAATGTGGTTTATGCTTGTGAGCGCGACTGGAACGCCGTGACATTCTGTGATTTTCGATTGTGGCTGATAATCGATACCAATTGCGTGCAAGAAACAAAAAAAAAACTGTGCAGGATGCAGTTTCCGCCATTAACTCAATTACGTTTAGCTCAAGGTGACCTGTACAGATTTTATAAAAAAACACAATATAATGCTCGAAATTCTAGAAAACTACCTTTGCTATATTACATAAAAACTACCATACCAATCCACAGTTATTTTAATCCAATGTTAATCACCACGTAAAAATTTTCCTCGTAGGCGCTGCTGCAACATGTTCAGCAGTTACCTATGCCTCCGCTTTATCAAGAGACCATATCTTGATCAAGAGAAATGTTCAAACTGACAGATTGTTCATACTGATGCACAATTACTCACCTCTGCATCTAGCTTTCCTTTCACACGTGGTTCGCCCGGCGACAGACGGATATATTTTATTAGAAAAACAGACAGGGTGTTTACTCACTGCCGCACTCCTTTTTATATTTCTTTAAGTTTCACCGGGCGAGTGAAAGGACAAAGAGACTAAAAGCTATAACTACTATGAAGGGGATATACTATACCATAACATGAGAAATCCAAAGACATGAAAGCTAGGGCTAATTGTTATTGCTGTCAGGTTACAAGCAACATCGACAGTGTTCCACATGCTTGTAAGCATTGTCGACCGTTTGCCTTTTCTGGAAGGTTTGTTTTTTTTTTTTTTGTTTTTTTGTTTTGCAAGTCTGGACGAAACCCCAATGGAGATGTCTTTTTATAGACCGATAGGTAACGATTACCCGGAAGCCGTCTCGATTCACAAGGGTAGAAGGCATTCACACAGGCATACACACAGGCATACACTCTACAAAGTCTGATGGCATTTCTTTTTTTCAGTTCGAACCAGCTGTTTTCGGAGAGCCCGTTTTACCATCTTTACTTTTATAAGTACTGCGTGCCGCTGGAGCTGTGGCAGGCATCGAAATACATGTAGTAAAAGAATTGCGGTAATCAGAGGTAGGAGCGTAAAGATAAAAAATATGTGATTAATCTCCAGATAAGCAATACCGCTTACAAATAAGAAATAACTTACTAGTCAACTTTGACTGGTGTAAAGATTGGAATGTTTAATCATGCGGAGCATCAAGCGAAATTCGACAATACCAGTGCGTGTACGGTATGGTAGCACAAGTTCTAGTTCATATCAGCCGAGCAGGCACTGAAAGGGAGGGATCCCCAAGGTAACAAAGACCCATAAATAGTAAGAATGTGAAATTTTTCCAGATTCTGCGTGCCGCCGTCTGCGAAGGAGCTATAGGAGCGTATGTTTACTATGTTTTCTGTTCGCGGCCCGCATTCAACGGAAATTGGGAAGCGACGAAGAATGGAACCCCCCCGCTCATTTCCTTTTTACAAGCCGCAAAGCGCACAGCAATACGCATCGCCAATATATGTACGCATAACATTGACGTATCTCAGATTGCAGTGCATTATACATCTTTCAGGCAGTTTTAATAAACTCAGTAACTCAAATATAACAATTTCACATTGGATGAACATTGTAATGCATCGTATTAGTTATCATAAATAAAATGCGTAATTATATTGCCCTAATTCGTTTGATGAATTACCAGAGCTGCCACTTATGTGCATAACCTGCAATTCCTGATTTGCGTTCTATTTCCTCTTGAAATATCATGGCGCGACGAGCCTTTCTATTTTCCACAGTTTCAGAAACTTACATATCTCGGTTCTGAAACTTTTCAATCACATCACCTTAATGTTTACCTAATAAGGAAATATCTGTTAGTTCAATGCATTTGTAATCGCAGCAATCACCTGCTTCCGGCGAAAGATCGGCTGCTGAAACTTTTGCGCGCGAAAGGAAGAATAAGCGATAGGACCACTATTTTTCACTCCGTCTGCAGAGACATGTATCTCTTTAAAAACATGTTTAGAACCGTACTAATGTTGCTTTATTCTTGTATGCATTCTATTGCCAACAGCGCCCTGGTAGCGTTAACTGAGCGAATTATATAAATCTAGGCTAATATCAACCATGCTCTTGTGCAGTTTATGCGACCCTGCTCAAAAAGAGCAGGCTCAAACTTCTTGCTTAGTAAATTCTTACTATAGAGACCACATGGATAGTTTAAGATGAAGATATGCTAGGACAGCCGAAGTATTAATTCAGCACAGCGATAAGTACGTCTTCATCCTTTGACACTCTGCATGTTACCTCTTGACATCAAAGCTCGCAATTCATCTTAAAATTTCAGGATTGCAAAACCGACCAATGTGTCACCTGCGTATATGAGCGAATGTTTATCCATCTCCGGTCCAAAATAAAATTGAGCGCAATCTCTCTCGTCAAAAACAAAAACCATTGGCACCAGAATGGCAGACTGTTACACCACCAACAGGCTGTTACATTGGCTAAATGAGTTGGGCAGTCAGCTATCCCGACATCACCTCGCTAAAAATAAGTAAATAAGTAAATAAATAAACTTAAGCACGAAGAAAAGTAATCTGAACAAGTGCATGCGTATTTTTCTGAGGAAACAATTTTACACTGGGTTATACATTTGCACAACAAAATAGTGAATTATTATTTTAGAAAGGCCAACAATTCAGAACAAGGTAGCGTTGGATACTCACAGATCCAAGAGGTAACTCCAGTTTCTCACCGACACTTGGCAGACTTTTTTTTTTTTGCGTACTCAAAACGATCAAGAGCAGGTGAAAAATTCACAGGCACTCTTGCGGAACCATTATTAGAGCACAAACAAAAAAAGCAGCAGATTTCTTACTAATGGAAACAGTGCGTCACTTTTCATTAGCTAATGAAATAAATTAAACAAGGCTTGTCATTCCGAAACACATCGAGCCACAAACCAGGTGAAAGTGCTCTTGACACAGTGTCAGCTGGGGCGCACAGAGCGAAGCGGCCGCTAAAGCTTTTAATCCTCGAATCGAAGTATAAACACTTTCCAACCGTGTTCCTCGGAGCGGTCGCGAGGCGCGCACTTCCAATAGGAGAGCGAAAGCGCGACTGCGCTCACTCGACAACGCGCTTCGCACTAAGAGACCGGACTCCCCTCCGAACGGGACGAAAATTGGGGAAGCGGGAAGCCTCCTCCCTTTCATTCCTTCAGTCCCTCATCTCAACATCCCTGCTGACCCGAATCAATGGGCCTCAGCCGGGTGAGGAGAAAGCGAGAGGGCGAAACGGAAGAGTCCCAGCCGCTGCGGCCCGGATGTGACCACGACTCGACAGCAAGTGCAAACGTCCTGCTCTTCCTTTCCAACTCTTTCCCTTAGGGGAGCACGCTGCACTGTGGAATCGCTCTCGCCCTAAGAATGCCTGCTTTCGCCATCTGGTGGTGGCAGAGTGCACTAGAAGCGCAGGGCTGTTGTGTTTCTTCATGCCGTTATTTTGTATGCCCCCTTTCACTCCCTCGCCCCGCCACGGTGGTCTAGTGGCTATGGTACGCTGCTGCTGATCCGAGGGTTGCGTGATCGAATCCTGGCCGCAGCGGCTACAATTCTACGGAGGCGAAATATTGAGGCCCGTGAACCGTGCGATGTCAGCGCACGTTAAAAGAACCCCAAGTGGTCGAAATTATGGGAGCTCTCCACTACGGCGTCTCTCAAGATTACAACTGGTTTCCCGACGAAAAACCCCAAAAATCAATCTCTCTCTCTCTCTCTCTCTCTCTCTCTCACACACACACACACACACACACACACACACACACACACACTTCTTTGAAGTTTCTGTGTGAACCAGGCCCTCGGGGTGCAATATGAAAGACAAGGTGACTGTTCGAAAAGCAAGGGAGCCTCAGTCGACAGCGCGCACATGGTTCCCATGAGATGAAGCTCGTGAAGGTGTGCGTGCACAAAGCACGTAATATTAGGTAAACTTGCCTGTTTGGTTAGGGTACGGATGTCGTAACAACATGCAAGGTCTAAACGAGCGCCCAATGAGGGAATCACAACGTAAGAAGCCTGTAAGAACCTGCAGAAACCCACGAGGCTACGGCTATACATAGCACCGCTGTATATCAGGCTTTTGGGCACACCGGCACTGACTCCACTGTTCTGAGCCCCAGGGAATATGCGAACAATACTGTGCTGTCTTGGACTTATTAAAGCAACACCGGACCTTCGGAGCATAGTCGTATTTGAGGTTTCGCTGGGCAGAACGTAATCGCCCAGCATGATTCATGTAGTAGCAGTCCTAAAAAACGTAATATGCTTCGTAAGGAACCCTGTGGTTCCTTAATTGACTCAGTGGGGACGTCGGCCATGCCTGAAAGCGCCTCGACATTATCGGATTTTGCGTACCCCCAAAACAAAACGTTGTTAAAACACTTTCCGTATCTTTCATAAATTGTGAGAAGAACGAAAATATATATTTTAGCGTCATGGATAAGGGAAAATGTAATCAGCAACACGCGAGCGTGCTTGCGCATTGTCCTGTTCGAGAGCTTTCGCACAATGCGGACGTTTGAGCAAAACTAAGGCCATGTTTTATTCCCTCCAAACATCCTCTGCAACTTGAACTCTGAAAACACCAGCTGGCAGGATAGAAAGCTGTGCTCTCTTGTACATTTAGAAATGTTCGGCTTAACCTCACCACCATCCTCGTATTTATGTCTCTCCCAATGTCCCCGTCTATAAACCTCAGCAAAAGCGAAACAACTTGCACTTTAACTGCGCTTAAATATTGTTACGAAGCATTCCTGCTTGGCGAAAGGGCGCCATCCTTCACGCGGCAGTGTGCGCAGGAAAGTGACGAAGACGACGATCTGGAATCTCTCGTGCTGCTGCTGTTGTTGCTGCGCTGGTCTTCCATCTTGGCTCCAGCGGCTGCTCCCTGTATATACATCATCTTTAAATACATTTCTTTACCACTCTTGCTGGTGAGCACTCTGTTCCTGCACGTGGCATTTTGGTGGAAGTGCCGGGTAAGGTGGCTTTGAAATGTCGGCGAGAAGACGATGACATCATCCAGATAGCAGAGACATGTCGACCATTTGTATCCACGGAGGAGCGAATCCATCATCCTTTCAAACGTCGCTGGGGCATTGCATAATCCGAATGGCATTACCTTGAACTGGAAAAGTCCGTCTGGGGTTATAAATGCGGTCCTTTCACGGTCCCGATCGTCGACCGAAATTTGCCAGTACCCTGACCTTAGATCGATGGAGAAGTAGGCGGATCCATGTAAACAGTCGAGAGCGTCGTCAATCCGCGGCAGGGGGTAGACGTCCTTACGCGTAACTTTGTTCAGGTGACGATAATCTACGCAGAAACGCCAACTGCCGTCCTTCTTCTTGACTAACACGACCGGCGATGCCCATGGGCTACAGGAATACTCAATGACGCCTTTCGTGAGCATTTTTTCGACTTCGCGCTGAATTACTTGCCGCTCAGCGTGGGAGACGCGATAAGGACGTCGTCTAATTGGGTTGGCGTCTCCAGTATTGATTGCATGAGTGACCACAGATGTCTGACCCAAAGGGCGGTCGTCGAAGTCAAATATGTCGCGATAGGACAACAATATGCGCCGTATGTCCGCTAGCTGTGCTGGGTGGAGGTCAGGCGCGATCATCTTGTCAATGTGGTCACCAGCGGGACTCTGCGAGGAGGAGGACGAAACAGACGGCAAAGAAGCGTCGGCCATCAAAGCAGAAATGACATAGTGGTGAATAGAAGATACCGTGCCCAGACTCATGCCGTCTGGGATAACTTGGATTGACCAGCTGAAGTTCAATACAGGCAGATATACTCGGTTATTTGTAACTTTCAGAACTGTGTGAGGAACCGCGATATTTCTGGCCAATAGAACGTCAACGACAGGAGTCAGGACATAGTCACCGTCGGGCACAGCAGGAGAGGACGCCAAGCTCACATACGTCACGGCTTGAGGAGCTAGACGGACATGATCCACGGAACACAAGCGCGGTTGGCGTATGGATGTAGCGTCATCGTAACACGGCAGGTCAAGCTGAAGCGAGCCGGTTCCACAGTCGATAAGGGCAGAGTGGGCGGATAGGAAGTCCATGCCCAGAATTAGTTCGTGAGAGCATTGTTCGAGCACAGCAAGTAGTACAGTTGTAGAGCGGTCGGCAATGCTTATTCGTGCAGAGCACATCCCTAGCACGGGAAACGTCTTACCATCGGCGACGCGGATAAGTGGTACCGTGGGCGGCGTGAGAACCTTCTTAAGGCGGCGGCGCAGTTGAGAACAGTGCTGGGCAGTATCGAAGATACATGTATCTTAGATACTATCTTAGATACTCTTTCACTATCTTGTATCTGTATCGCGATACATCTTGAAAGACGTGTATCAGTATCTGTATTTTCGATACATTGAAGAATGTATCGAGTATCTTAAGATACAAGATACTGATGTCGGAACATCACCGCGCGACACTAGAAATACTGGCAGAAGTCCGCTGCTCAAGCAGGTACTGCCGCCACTAAGCTTATAACGCTTATAACCACCCGCCACGGCGGCCTAGTGGTTAATGCGCTCGACTGCTGGCTTGAAGGTCGCGGGATCGAATCCCGGCCGTAAAGGCCGAAATCCGATAGTGGCGTTATACTTGAGTCCCGTGCAGTACTGTACTTAGATTTAGGAGCACCTTAAAGAACACCAGATGGTCTAAACTTTCAGAGCCCTCCAGTACGGCATCCCTCATAATTATATCGTAGTTTGGAGATGTAAACCTCAACAATTATTATTGTGACCGTCCCCACGAGCTCTTTCATGACATTTTCCACAAGCAGTGAAATTTCCAGTGTGTGATCTTACTTGGTAGGCTGAGGACACCTTTTGCTGAGAAACATCGTAACTAATAATGTTACAGCACGATTCGTTCTATTATATATATATATATATATATATATATATATATATATATATATATATATATATATCCTTTCTGAGTCACATTGTTTTTTTCGCTGTCACAAATCACAAGGTAATTCGCGCAATCAATGTCAAGAGTATGACTAGCGGAGGTATCCTGCGACACTTTGTACCGCTACGATGTCTGGAATTCTCTCGTAGAGAGAAATTATTACAAAAATTGGACATTCGTGAATCCGTCGATGACGAGCGCTTTACGCGAGCACATAACTAGAATTTAGGAAGTCATTGCGGTTTTATGTCCTTTCTGTATAGAAGATCCGTCACAAAATATGTCGCTACGAGCGTTGTTACTCCTGTACACTTGTCCCGTGGTCCGGTACTGTGCAAACGGTATACGCGTACGGACCAGGTTAAACTCAAAGTCGTAATTGCGGCATCGTGCCGAGGTTTTGCATCGCCATTTTTGTTATTAGGTGGGAAACCACTACCTGGTTGGCAAGTAGAGCATCGACTTCCATGAATTACAAAAACCATAAAAAACCGCCGACAGCGTAGCTTATACATAGCTGTCATGTTTAGCAGCCAAAAGAGCCCCAATCAGTTGTTTGGGAATGAAAACAATATAACTATAGCCAGAAAACAACAGTTGTTGAGATACGAACACATGTTTCATTCAAGTTAAACTTGGTTGGTCGCAGTTCTGAAATTCTAAAGCAAACACTCCTGTTCATAGGCGTTTTCTGCTGCATTATATATGTCTATAATAGGAAATTTATAAATGTATCGAAGTATCTTAAGATACAAATGACAAGTATCGTATCGGATACAATTATTGAGGTGGTACCTTGTATCTGTATCTGAAATACTTCTTGCCCGAGTATCTTGTATCGTATCGCGATACAATTTCAAAGTATCTTTGCCCACCCCTGGTTGAGAATGCATAACTGATATATGGGCCCCAGTATCCACGAGAGCAACAACAAGTTCGTCGTCAATCTTTACGTCTATAAGGTTGCGTCTAGTCTGCAGGGTGGTCAGAGGATTTGGCTGGGAAGTCGTCGATGCAGCATCACCTCCGGGAGCTGCACCGTCTAGTTTTCCCGGGGCAGGCATCCCATCGGCGATGTCGGGCGGCGATATTGGGGTGAGCGAGAAGACGGGCGGCGGGACTGATGGCCACGCGGGGATGGGGACCGGTGATACGGCATGGACGAAGCGTCGTCCCTGCTGGTCTGAGGTGGCTCACGGTGTGGTTGGAATCGGCCATGATCTGCCTCAGGACGACGGTTGTGTCCATAGAAAGCCCGATTCCCATACCATCTGTTGTTGCAGTAGCGGGCCACATGACCAATACGGCGGCAGTTGAAGCAGATTGGCCGGTCATCAGCCGTTCTCCACTCGGCCGGATTGCGGAGAGGCGGCGGGAACGTCTGGCGTTGGGTGTATGGAAGAGGAAAACGGCGATCGATGGGTCGGGAAGGTGCTGCTGCACACACAAAGTCTCAGAGGGAAAATTTACAGCGCAAACACAAAGACACACCACAGGAAGGAAAGGACACTCACAAGCGCTGACTATCAACTGATTTAATACTGCTGTTGTCAATGCATATATACTTTCAAGGCAGCCCCACCGCACATGCGCCACAACAAAAACCAAAGTGATAAGGTGAAAAGTTGAAAATGTGGACCTCTGTATTAGATACGGGATGACATGAATTCAAATTCAGATGGGTGCAGAGACAAAGATGTGTCGCTTATACATAGGTGATCTCTTTTCCTAATGTGAAAAGCTTCTAAAGCCAGCCGCGCATGCTCATTTTTGCTGCCTTGAAAGTATATATGCATTGACAACAGCAGTATTAAATCAGTTGATAGTCAGCGCTTGTGAGTGTCCTTTCCTTCCTGTGGTGTGTCTTTGTGTTTGCGCTGTAAATTTTCCCTCTGAGATCATGTACCAACTAGGCCCGAATGAAGTTTTACTGAAATACACACAGAGTCGAGGCCCACATTCGAAAGTTCCTGGCGGTCGATAGCATGTACGAGTGGTATCATCTGCGTGCTGGAATCACAGGCACGGGAGCACATGGGAGCAGGCGACATAGCCTCGAGTTCCCGTCGGACGATCTTGCTCACGTGTTCGGCGGTTAACGGAGCCGCTTGTGGTGCAGGTGGGTCTTCGCACGACCATGTTGCTGCCGTGTTCGGAAGACAAGTGAACGTATTGGCAACGCGTCGACTTTTAGCGGCCTCAAAACGCTTACATTCCTGGATGATGGCATCCACAGTGTCGCAGTCCTTGCATATTAGCAGGTTGAAAGCATCATCTGCTACGCCTTTTAAAAGATGGCCCACCTTCTCGGTCTCCGCCATGTCATCGTCCGCTCTGCGGCACAGGGCCAACACGTCCTGAATATAGGACAGGTACGATTCCGTCGATGTTTGCGCGCGGGAAGCCAGTTCCTTCTTGGCCGCTGTCTTCCTACTAGCGGACTTGCCGAATAGGGCACGCATCATTTCCTTGCATGCATCCCAGCTGCCGATTTCGTCTTCGTGGTTCTCAAACCACACCTTTGCAGTGCCTCGCAAGTAGAATAAAATATTCGCCAACATAATCGTCTCATCCCAGCGATTACTCTTACTTGCACGTTCGTACAACGGCAACCAGTCTTCGATGTCCACACTGTCGGTTCCGCAGAACGTGCCTGGGTCTTTCGGGTGTGTGAGGACGACCGTTGACGTAGCCGGCGCAGTGGGAGCCGTGGGAGCCTGGCCCTCTTCCGCCATTGTGGAACAAGCCAAACGCCGGCCGCTGCGGAGCTCCGTTGTATCGCGTTCTACCCGGCACTTCCACCAAAATGCTGGGCCATACAAAGTTCTCCGCCAACTCACCGAAGTAACATATCAGATCGCGCCGTTGGAGAGTACCTCATCCTCTTCCGTGGTGGGCACTGACGTTGTTCACGTTTCCCGCCTTAAGCCGTACTTCTCTGGCCAAGACACCGCTACACCATAAGCGCCGGGACGGCGCTCCGACCGCCGGGGGTTGTATGTTACGAAGCATTCCTGCTTGGCGAAAGGGCGCCATCCTTCACGCGGCAGTGTGCGCAGGAAAGTGACGAAGACGACGATCTGGAATCTCTCGTGCTGCTGCTGTTGTTGCTGCGCTGGTCTTCCATCTTGGCTCCAGCGGCTGCTCCCTGTATATACATCATCTTTAAATACATTTCTTTACCACTCTTGCTGGTGAGCACTCTGTTCCTGCACGTGGCAATATTGTCATTGCTATCGTGCGAAATCGAAAAGCAATCTGCACGCCCTGTCGTTCCTTCGAGCACAATTTTAAACACTCAAGATTGCGTAGAAACGTCTCCCTTCATGTTATACTTCCAACCTTCTTAAAATGTCACCGTTGCAGGCAATGCGGAATATAAATCGCGCGGTATTGCACTGCGCGACATTCATTGTGCAGTATTGTATTGTGCAGTATTGCACGGTGCCAGTTATGGCACCGTGCAATAAATTCGCAAGACAGTGACGTGTACACTGTTACAGCGAACACTCGCGTTCAGGGCATGTCTTGATTTCGCGCGCTCACGGTATCGGACGAGAAATATTGTGTGAGAAAGACCAAAGTAATAGTGTACGACTTTTGAAATACAATTCGAGAAATCAAAACAGACAGTTTGCACGGTGTGATTTATTCCCAATCAATATAAAAGGACCTCACGAAACACGGATACGGAAATCTTCTTACGCATTATGCCCTGATCACCATTGGGCATAAAAGAATACTTATGGAGCAGCTGCCATTTCTCCCGCGTATCTGCAAAAGATTTAGTGCAAATGAGCTCAGCGATCAGAGCCACCGACCTAACTTATGTTCCCTTAATGAGTTCTCTAGATGTAGTAGGAGTGCTGAGAATTTCGAGATAGACCTTCACCTGAGCAGCACAACGAATCTCCCATTCTGAATCCTGTCGGGAAGTTATCTGCGACAACATATGTTCTGGTTAAGTGATTCACAAACTGTCACGATAAATCAGCGAAGACCGATGATACGCTGTTCTTTGACAACTTCGCTGCTGTTAACATTGCAGTCATAGGTTCATTGACAAAACAAGTGAGCGTCAAAGTTCAGCCTCAAAAGTACGTGTCGAGATCTCTTCAGGTGGATGTCAGAGGAGTGTTATGGGTTTTAGAGCAATGTATGATGTCGTTGTGTGTGTGTGTGTGTGTGTGTGTGTGTGTGTGTGTGTGTGTGTGTGTGTGTGTGTGTGTGTGTGTGTGTGTGTGTGTGTGTGTTAAATTTGTCCCCCTGGTATGGAAAAAAAATTAAAATAAAGTAGGGGTGTGTGTGTGTGTGTGTGTGTGTGTGTGTGTGTGTGTGTGTGTGTGTGTGTGTGTGTGTGTGTGTGTGTGTGTGTGTGTGTGTGTGTGTGTGTGTGTGTGTGTGTTAAGTACTTCATGTTCACCAATTAAGACTTCTATAGGCCGTTCTTAGACGTCGTCCAAATCAGCGGCGTAATGCGTTAAAGCGAGCTAACGCCTGAACGGCGATGCAATGTCATCACCTGCATTTCGGCGAGGATGAAAAGCTGGAAGCCCATGTAGTGTGCGAAGTGTGACGCTGGTGAATGTTAAGGAATCCGGAGCGGCCAGAGTCTCCGGCGTCCTCCCCCGCGCTGTCCCTTGCCTTTACACTTCTCCATTCCCTCCCATACACCCCCCCCCCCAACCCCCGCGCTCCCCGGAAGCTGACCCCAGAATGGTTGCCGTAGACAGAGTCGTTTTCTTAACCGAAACATAATTATCACCATCAGTTACTATTTGCAGTCTTTCTCCTTCTAATTGGCGGTAATTCCGGTGGCGGTGCTGCAGCGGCGGTCGCATTTTCGATGCAGGTGAAAATGCCAGAGGCCCGTGTACTGTAACGTTGTCAGTGCTGGTTAAAGAACCCCAGCTGGTCAAAATTCCCGGAGCCCTTGAGTACGGCTTTTCTCTCCTTTCTATCCCTTTCACTCCCTTTCCCCTGCCCTCGCGGACACTCACCTCTGCTCCTGACATGGGCTGTAGAAATTAGCGTCCTTTCCTTAACGAACCACAATCCTAATCAATCATGGAGTTACTACAAGCGACTTAGCATGGCATACACAACCGAGAACTGTTCCGGCCGCGAGCAGCCTAGGATCTGGTTAGAGATGAACGACCAGGAATCGATAAACGCTGGGCCTCGAAGGAAGCCGATGAGCAGTCGTTGCGTCCTCTTCGTTAACATGGCGGGTCCTCAGGGGAAAACAACGTCCTCGAAAGGACTGCGCATAAGGGGTCTGGCATGGCGAAAAGCTGATCTCCTAGTACGAGAAAAACATTTTTTTCTTTATTTATTGTTGCCTCTTTAATGACAAGCAGTGAGGAAGACAGCTGATGGAGATTATATGTAGGGTGACGGTGCAGCGCTGTAACAAAGCTGAGTGTGTCGCTTTGACGAAACCCGAAACAGCGGTGCGGACGATGCGACGCTACCGAACTCGTCGACGTAATCCCACGAAGCGATTGTAGCGGCGTGTCGGCTTAGCGCATTCAACAGTGAGAGACAGGCATTCACTCCATCGCCCGAAAATAAAACAAATCAAAACAATGTCAAGCCAGGTGGACGCATTGAAAAGCGTGGCTAGGCCTTCTATCGTTAGTGTGAAGT
Organism: Hyalomma asiaticum; assembly: GCA_013339685.2. NCBI lineage: Eukaryota > Metazoa > Arthropoda > Arachnida > Ixodida > Ixodidae > Hyalomma > Hyalomma asiaticum. The sequence continues at coordinate 22,983,760 of CM023488.1, read as the reverse complement.
AAATGGCGAGGGTGTCAAGTTTACTATAACCATCATGTACTACCATCCCCCGTCACTACCAGTACGAGAAACACGTACCAGTTTGCTGAGTAAGATGTAGTTAGTGGGTTGAAGGCAAGAGAGGGTCAGCTTTTCTTTGTTACCAGAGACAGGAAAAAAAAATACGAGGCTTTCTTTCTCTCTGTATTGACATTCTCATAATCACTATAAATTCACAGCGGGCATTCTTTCTCTCTTTTAATATTGTCCTACGCATAACCACTATAATAAAGCAGTGGGCCGGAGGCAACAGTGTGGGTAGCGGGCCGGAGACAGGAGTGGCTTTTATTTATTTATTTATTTATTTATTTATTTATTTATTTATTTATTTATTTATTTATTTACTTTTATTGTTTGTTTGTTTGTTTGTTTGTTTGTTTGTTTGTTTGTTTGTTTGTTTGTTTGTTTGTTTGTTTGTTTGTTGCATACTGTGGTCACGGAGGACCATGTAGGTTGGAAACTACATACAACTCCAAATTTACACGCACAAATGGAGCCGCAAGGCACACAATCTCACAAAAAGCGGAAACAAAGCAAACGTGCCCATATATTTAGAGGTATTAAAAGAAACTAGCGCAACCTGTTTAGGCAGGTAGGTGGGTACGTAATAAACTTTATTGGAGTCTTGAACCTGTCTAGATAACAAAATAATATAGCTTGTAGCTCATAGGAGTGACACATATATAAAACCCCACGCCCTTCCTCCAAAAATTAATACAGCCCACAATTTCGCGGCCACATCCCAAACTCCATCTCCCTTACTTTCGCTTTTCTAGCTACCAGTGGCTTCTTAGAGGCTCCTTGCCTCTAAGCGGGAGCGCTAACGCTAAACTCAAAACAAATGCATTTAGTAACACGTCTGACGATTTAGAGGAAGCATTTTTGTAGACCCAAAAAACACGGACAGAACGTCTTGTACATACCTCCAGAAGCAATGGCCTCACAACGAAGAAGGACTGTAGCGGCGGATTGATGTAGTGAGCCACGAACGGAAGAAAAAAAAATACTTCAGCATAATGTTACCTCACCAGGCGACCTTTGGTCATTGTTCTGACTATACAGACAATACATTCCTAATCAACTGCGATCAAACAATGCCTTGTCTAAGTTGGTTTTTCGTTATGTACATAAGGAGCTAAAGGCACAGTTATGGCGCCGGAACTATTCTGCGTAAAATAAGGCATTTATTCACGACTGTAAACCTATGTCGACTTCTGGGTGCTAATTAGGGACGTGTGACAGACTGCCTCATTTCTCACTGCTTTCGCGATCTAACTTGCATGTGGTCGTATGTACAGCAGTCAAGCACATCAGGCGGTCGCTTGGGCGCCTGCATAGGAAAGTAAAGGATTTGCAATGTGTGACAGGTAAAACAAATGGAAACGCGCCTACCATTTGCAATTACGGACTCACGTCTTAACAGGCTAACTGGCATTTGTCAGCACAATGTTTCCCGTGGGAAATACAAGACTGGCTTTGCAGGAACAGCTCAACCGTGGCGACGCCGTGCACGGGACAGGTTAGCCGGACTCCCCAACGACGGTTGGGTTACCTGGTTAACTTCAGTCGCGGTCTGCAAAACGCTAATTGAGATTAACTTCTGGTGCGTTTGTTTACTAGCATCGGAATTAGTAAGGCTATTAACTAGTAACTCAGGCACGCTGCAGTTGATGATTTAGATTTCATAAGGGCTGCTTTCCGGTTGGTACATGATTTTGAAATAGAAGGTGCTACAGAGTCTCCGAAAAGAGAGGGACACAGGGAGGAAGAAAAGACAACAAGGACAGGAGGGCGTGGCCCTCCTGTCCCTGTTGTCTTTTCTTTGTTGTCCCTATGTTTTTCCGTTTCGAAAGTCTCCATGAAACCTTTATTCGAAAAAAAATGATATTTAGAAGTGCGTAACTTTTGGTGTGAAGTTGTTGCATACTTCCGCATATCAAAACAAAATTTGCTTAGGAATGAGTAAGCATTACTGAAATCTGTGGCTTGCGGGAATGGTCGTTGCAGGCGTATGGTCAGAGACCCAGAGATAAATGTGGGAAAATAAGGAAAATAGCGATTGAAAAGAACACACCGGGGCCGTGGGTGGCTGGGCCAAGACTGAACTTTATTGCGATCATCATCATCATCATCATCATCATCATCATCATCATCATCAGCCTGTTTAGGTCCACTGCAGGACGAAGGCCTCTCCCAACGATTTCCAATCCACCCTATCCTGAGCGAGTTGGTTCCACTTTATGCCTGCAAACTTTTTAATTTCATCGTTCCATCTAATCTTTTGCCTGCCTCTGTTACGTTTTCCCTCTCTTGGTATCCATTCCGTTGCTCTTACTGTCCATCTGTTATCTTTCCTCCTCATGACATGTCCTGCCCAGGTCCACTTCTTTCTTTTAATTGATATAATAATATCGGCTATTCCTGTCTGTTCTCTGATCCATTCCGCTCGTTTTTTATCTCTTAGCGTTACCCCCAACATTTTTCTTTCCATTGCACGTTGCGTGCTCCTTAGTTTTATCTCTAGTTTTTTCGTTATCCTCCACGTTTCTGCGCCGTACGTTAGTACTGGGAGAATGCAGTGATTGAATACTTTTCGTTTTAGTGAGAGCGGTAAGTTTCCAGTCATGATTTCATAATGCCTTCCGAATGCACTCCAGCCCAACCTTATTCTACGGAGAATTTCTTTTTCATGGTTAGGAGTTCCTGTTATTAACTGTCCCAGGTATACGTATTCGTTTACACATTGTAAGGGTTCATTGTCGATTTTAAATTTCTGTTCCTTAGCTAGGCTATTGAGCATAACTTTGGTCTTTTGCCTATTCATTCTTAATCGAATTTTAATACTTTCCCTGTTTAGGTCATCAAGCATGTTTTGTAGTTCGTCTCCATCATTGCTAAATAGCACAATGTCGTCTGCGAATCTTAAATTGCTGAGATATTCTCCGTCTATTCGAATTCCCTTGTCTTCCCAGTCTAGACGTTTAAAGATTTCCTCTAAACATGCAGTGAATAGCATCGGGGATATCGTATCTCCCTGTCTCACGCCTCTCCCGATCGGGATTTCTCTGCTTTTCTCATGTAGGAGTAGTGTGGCTGTGCAATCTTTGTATATGTTGTTGATGGTTTTCACGTATATGTCAGGTACCCCTTGTCTACGTAGAGCTTCTAGAACTGCTTGTATTTCTATCGAGTCAAATGCTTTCTCGTAGTCGATAAACGCCATATAAAGAGGCTTGTTATATTCCGCGTACTTCTCAATTATTAGGTTGATAGCGTGGCTGTGGTCCATTGTCGAGTAACCTTTCCTAAAACCAGCTTGCGATAGCGCGGTTTAATCTAGCGTTGTGCGAGAGGGGTTAAGGGGAAGGGGGGGGGGGAAGAAGCAGTGGTGATAACGGCGGCTTCGGCTGGCGTGACGTCACGGATACATCATTCCGCTCCCCCTCCGGTGAGTAACGGTCTGGGGGTTTGCGTTGCCGGCCCGAGCGACGCAACACCGGAGTTGAGGGGCTCCCGGCGATCTCGCTCCTTGTTGGCGCTCGCCTCGGTGTTCCTCCTGCGGGGGCCCCGCCGGCCCCGGCGGCCGTTCCAAGGCACCGAGAGTCGCCGGCTTCTCCCTGGTCATGCTCCAACTCCCGTGGCTTCACCTGGTCGCTGTGGCGCCGAATGGTTTCCCCCTCCGGACCATCGGCATTCACCAGGCGGGCTCCGTCTGTCGATGTAATGCTGGCTGGAGTCCACGGCTCGCCTCGCCCAAAGTTCCTCACCCAGACTGGCTCCCCGGGCTGCCACCCATCGAGGGGGGGACGGTCAACTGGTGAGGGCGGAATGGACACTGCGTTGTCCAGCCTGGAGCGAAGATCGTAGCCCATTAGGAGTTGCGCTGGTGTCCGGCCCCCGGCCTGCGGCGTCCTGCAGTACCTGTGCAAAATCCTAGCCAGGCGGGTTTTCAGTGACCCTTGTACATTCTTCTTCAATGAATACTTCACAGTCCGAACCGCCCGCTCCGCGAGCCCATTGGACTGGGGGTGATACGGTGCTGTTCGGAGGTGTACTATGTTATTCAGCTTCGTGAAGGTGTTAAATTCCCAACTCGTAAACTGTGGGCCATTATCGGATACCAGCGTCCGGGGCAGCCCGAATGTACTGAACAAGGTGCGCAGAGCCTCTATGGTGGCGTGTGTGGTGGAACTCTTCATGGGTATCGCTGATTCCGTTTCACTACCGGTACCACTGGCGCCGCCCACTCCGCATGAGGCACCGGTACAATAATACCCGCGCCCGAAAGGCGGTCCAGTTCCGCGTCGACCTTTGGCCGAAAAGCATACGGAACTTCGCGTGCTTTCCAAAATTTCGGCACCACGTTTTCTCGCGTCTCGAAGTGCACCGGTGGCCCTTTTATGAGCCCTAAACCTGGCGCGAACACATCAGCGAATTCTGCTAGCAACCGGTCCACGTTAACGTCGTCAGCACCGAGTAACGGCAGTTGCTCACCTGACGTGTTCACGTTCATGACCGGTGCCTCGAGCATGTGGAACGCTTGAATCAGGTCGCGTCCACAGAGGTTTGGGCCGGAGCAACCAAGGACTTGCAAAGATCCAGCCGTCGACCTGTTTCCACACGAAACCTTGAGCTGAAGTTGTCCCCGCACTGGAAGCCGTCCCAGGAAGCAGGTGAGTTTCAATGGCGAACCACGCAGCTTCGGCCACACTGTTTTGTTCCGCTCATATGTGGGCCACGTGATGACCGAAACCGGCGAGCCTGTGTCGACCTGCATGTTCACTGGAACCCCACCACAATCCAAGGTGCGCACGATGGGTTGCGTAATGCCGACGTGGCCGATGTGACTGTCTGCTGCCTCCAGCGCGAACACGCCGTCCGTGCCAGTGTCTTCCTCCCGTGACAAGGCGTGTACTTGGCGTTCTGGTGGTACCACCCCGAACCCACTCTCACGGCGGCAACAGGCTCGAGCGATATGACCTCGTTGTTTGCACTTGAAGCATGACGCCGAGCGGAAGCGGCAATCCTCGGGTCCGTGCCCTTTTCCTCCGCAGCGGTAGCACGCAACAATCTGTGGCCGGCTTCGTGGGCGATAGGACTGGCCTCCCAGCGCATGCACACTTGCCTCAGCGGTGGGGCTTACTATCTCTTGCGCGTTGGCCTCGGCCATTTCGGCAGATATCGCAATTTCTTCCGCTTCGCTCCTCGTCAGCTGTGGTTTCGCGAGTAGCTGCCGACGCACTCCGAGGTTGTGCAGACCACACACGATGCGATCTCTTAGCATTCTGTCCAACGAAGCCCCAAAATTGCAGGTGTCCGCTATCTGTCGAATCGCCACGATAAAATCCTTGACCGGTTCGCCGGGCAGCTGATTGCGGGTGAAGAACTGTGCTATCTCGTTCGGTTGCGGCGAGAAGTGCTGCTTAAGCAAGGCTATCACTTGTGGGTACGACAGTTCATTCACCTTATCCGGAGCACAACGTCCGCTCAGTACGTCGACGGTGTGGGTGGACAGTGCAGTCACCAGCAGGGACCGCTTCTTGTTGTCTTCCGTGATGCCATTACCCTCAAAGAAGGCTTCCAGCCGAACCTGGTACGCGGGCCACTTGTCGCTCGTCTCGTCGAACTGCGGTGGGCTGGCGTATCCTCCCGTGGGTGCGGCGGCCATGACGGACGGAGTTGACGCCCCGCTTTCGTCCCCTTTCATCCCATCTTCGTCGCCATTGAAAAGAACACACCGGGGCCGTGGGTGGCTGGGCCAAGACTGGACTTTATTGCGATAGCGCGGTTTAATCTAGCGTTGTGTGAGAGGGGTTAAGGGGAGGGGGGGGGGGGGAAGAAGCAGTGGTGATAACGGCGGCTTCGGCTGGCGTGAGGTCACGGATACATCAGCGAGGTTAACAAGCAAACCTAGGTCCCGTGCTCCTGAAACATGTTAATCCCGCATCTTTGAAAGGGAAGAGCTGGCATCCACCTTTGTGCATCATGAAGTCACAGGAAAACCAATACCTTTTTCTCAGAAATGAAGGCTTCGTAGTTGATGAAGAATTCGTCCTGGTCCAGGGATCGAACCCGAGACCAACGCCTGTCCGGGGCAGTCGCTATATACCAATTTCCTTGCGGATTTTGGAGGGTTTCTGCAGAACTCATATGCCTTAACCTGTATTTTCGTAAGAAAGAAAGAAATCATGGGCAATCTTGATGTTTGGCACATTGCTAATGAGGAATGTTGGCGAGTGGTGAAGAGAACAAAAAAGCTAAAGACATTACCAGTTCCGCAGTGGGGCAGGAAGAAGCATCTTTCGTGCGCTGTTATACCCCACGGTTTAAAAAAAACAGATAATATGAAAGGAAGCCTGCGCTGAAGCATAACATCCAAGCGATTTATCTGTTTCGTAAAGCCGAAGGGTCACTCGATTCGTTCACTGTCATTTATACACTCAAATGCAAGTTCGCACCTGACACCGAAGGCTCGATTTGTAAGAAACATCTAGATTCTCACGCAAAATGAAAGCATTTGTGCAAAGAAGAGTACAAATGCATTATTATTATTTATTCCTGGGATTCTACGGCCCAAAACCAGCTGCGATTATGAGAGACGCCGCAGTGGAGGACTCCGGAAATTCCGACCACCTGGGGATCTTTAACGTGCACTGACATCGCACAGTACACGGTCCTAAACATTTCGCATCCATCGAAATGCAGCCGCCGCGGCCGGGATTAAGAGTACAAATGTACAAGTATGTCATGAATAACTCCTGAAACACAAAAACAAGCGCCACTGAAATTCAACGCGGAATGTTCGGGCAAGGAAAACAACCGCTTTTAAAATATGGTCGCGACAACTGATGACAATGGCGTGAGTTCATCTAAATGGTCCGCATAGTAATGCACTAAGGGTAGGGAATAAATGCATCCCTCTGCACCCGTTCATGCGGCACATAAAGCCCACCATCCAGGCGGAGGGATGCGAAAGGACAGTTTACGGTCCAACGGCAACATCCGCTGTAAATGTTAAGGAGCCCACACCCTTGGGAACGATCATGCGACGTTATAGCTCTGAGATAAGGCGTAGACTTCGGGTGTTGCGCACCAACGTTCCCCAATGGCTGTGCTGACCTTAACTTGACATTTACGCTTATTTCATCGATGGTGTGTGGAAATACCATGGAAAAAAAGAAACAAAGAAGAGTGGGTGAGAGAAGCTTATGCAGTGAAGGAGGGAAATAACTTATTTTCGAGATCCGGTTAGTTGCTGGTCCGGATTAGGCAGCTCATATGGAGGGCGGAAGGCCTTGTCTTCCTATATCCTCCCTGACCTGCTGTATAGTTTGGTCCCGTAGGTCGGAGCTGAGCAGCGTTTTCCGCCATCGCTCCCGTAATGGTTCTGGGTGGTATGCTGATTGGGGCCGCTCCATGGTGTGCGAGTTAGGGAAGCCTCTTCTACATACTCAGTACTCAGAAAATTTCGGGGGTGTTCTGACACCAACCCAACCCCCTTATGCGCCTGACTGCAATCGTCGCCGATAACACGGGTGATCCGGAAAGGTAAACGGCTAGGTACATGCGAGGCGATGCGGCAGAAGCCCTAGCTGATTTCCTTGTCGGGCCCAGTTTGGCAAGATAGAGCTCAACCGAATCGTCCATCTGCCAGTTAAGTAAGCGCAAACCATGCGTATCCTTATCACGATGGGCCGGCGCTTATTGACAATCCTTGAGACGCTCTGCTAGACGGAATGTTTCACAACATTCTATTAAAGGACCCGCGGAAGCTCGCCTTTCAATATATTCCACTGTGTGCGCTCTCTTAGCATTAGCCTCAAGCCTCCTTGGGCCCGGTGGTCAAGTCGGCGACTGCGGAGGAGGCAGCCATGGTAGTAACCTCTCCAAATTGAGGTTTCGCCACCCTGAAGGAGTCGTCGTCAAGACAGATCCTCGGCTTCAGCAAATATTCGGAGAGACGCAGAAAAAGTTCCTGAAAAAAGGGTTTACGTAATTGAAGTTGAGCAAGGGGCTGCATCCTCTTTAACATCAACAGCGGAACCGCGTCGAAGACCCCGGTATAGATCAATCCAAGAATCAAACAAATATCTAAACACAAGCTGCGCCAGTCGAACTGAGCGTTAACCAACGCGAACTTTGGTGGTGACCATGTGCGCAAGCTTTCGTTATCGAATGACATTGCAGGTTGTGGTTACGGTAACTGGACGATGGATGACAATAGACAAGTATGTTCTGTTCACCTGGCATGTACATACGTACCATCATTGGCTTCGCAAGGTACGAATGCAGGACTAATATGACTGATAAGGGCATCCTTAGTGGAACGGGCTGGTTACTCACGTCTCGATCAACGATAATGCGCTCACAGACGAAAGATCAGAGGAAATAAAGTAACAAGTTGCATATATAGGGTGTCCCAGCTATCTTTAGCCAGGGTTTAAAAATATGCCGATGCACCTTAAGACAACGCGACCAAATGCATTTTTCTTACTATGGTATGGAGTGAGTCAGACTATTTTTTGTGTTCCACTTAATTGGTTAATTAGGTGAGATTAATTAATTAACTTCGGAAGCAACAAAGTTAGGCAAATAATTCCTATGGAAAACTTCTAGAGTGGTCTGTCAAATGCCCAGTTAAAAAGCTTCCAACTTTCTATCGATTCACAATTATTGTTTTCCAGCTTGCTGCAGATGCCCGCGAAATACAAAAAATACCACGTGACATCGCGGCTTGCGCGCCGCGATTGCAATGCTCTCAAACTTTCCGCGTACGAACTAACACCGCATTTAGCCGGGCGTAGCGCCGATTGAAAGCGACAGGGCTGGGAAAAGGACGGTGGTCGTCTGATCTAAATCAGCAACCGTCATGGCTAGCGCTGCGTAAAGCGATTGACGGTATATATATATATATATATATATATATATATACACGTTGTGATGTTCTTAACAAAATGTAAGGTTCCTGTTTCAGCTTCTGATCTCACGGGCTTCTCTTTATATTTCTTAAAGAACTTTAAAAACACACAACTCGGGCTCACAACACGGTGCTAAGTCTCTCCGTTTGCCTAGCACTTCTACGTGAATACTAAATAATAACTAAATTAAGTAGACGAACATAAGGTTACACGCTGGTGCAGCGCGTCTGAATCACGAAGCACGAATGATCTTCTTGCGCCATCGTTTGATCCTACCAAACTTTGTACGCTTCCAGCCAAACTTTTCGGAAGAAGAGAGGCGAGAAGCTTTCGAAACTTTGCGCAGCTCTGCAGCTGGTGCGGCTCATGGACAGTCTGACACGTGTGACAAATTCCGTTTGCGCGGCAGTATGCACGCATGCCTATGGAGGGATCGCTAAGCCTCTCCGCACGGTGAAAAATTGTGTGGTAGGGAAAAGCCGCTGGCGTCGGAGCACTGCTGAATGCTGGACCAGCAGTTTGTCGCAGTTTGCAATCCATTGATGAGATGCGTGAGCGTCCACAGCAGTGCTGCGATGAGAACCCACGCAGTACATTTAGACGGAATAGAGAAAGGCTCAAAGGGACATGTTGTTGAGCTAGTTGGTTCATTACTTGAGACAATAGGGGCGGCGATAAAACGGCGCGACAAAGGTGAGACCGACGCATACGGGCGCCAACTTGCAACAGGTTAATGGCAGGAAACACCGCTTAATTCTAAAATGTAATACATTTTAAAATCCAACTATGTTTCATGGGATTGCCCAGTTGGAAGTTGGCACCCGCGTGTATTGGTCTTCTCTTTGTCTCGTCTATTTAGCGCTACCCCTATTGCCACAAGAAAAACGTATTTGTTTTATCGACAGACAGACAGACAGACAGACAGACAGACAGACAGACAGAGATGTTAGCCTGAATGGAGGCCTAGCTTGTACTACACCTGGTGTTTAGCGATCATTTGATATGCTCACTGATCGCATCTTAGCACAAATCGTACGGACACACACATACATACACACACTCACACACACACACACACAATGCGTCATATAGTGTATCATGGTCGTAACAACTAAAACACTCATTTGACGAACCTGTACCAAGCAGAGAACGTAGATATCCCTTTACAACTAGACGTGCACCTATGTCGGTAATCGATAAAAAACTCATCAGCAGTGGAAAGCGTCGACCTTTATACATGTATATTAGTACATTCCGACTTACGCTTTCCCAAGTGCTGGAACATGGTCGCTATGTACGAGTCGTGCATGCAAAGCTAATAGTGCGCTCTGTGACTTTGGCGAAGCTCACGGTAAGTCCAAGCACGCTGCGCCTAATGCCGCGCAGGCGGCGTTTATCTTGCATGTCACTTCGGGAACCGTGTCGACCGTTCTTGAAAGTTTGCATGCCTGACGCGCACATTTGAGTAACTTCGGGAATTTCATAGGTAATGCGAGAACACGTTATGATCTGCGCATAAAAGCCGACGCACTGCGTCGCTTGTCAATCTTTCCGTCGACCGACGACAGTTCACGCCGCTATTGCTGTGCAATGTCATTGGCTTTGTTTTGGTAGGCCAGAGTTCGCCCAATAAACAGTTCGCCTGACATCGCTTGAGTTCTGTGGGCTTCGCCTCGAGTGCAGCGTTATTACAGCAAACGCTGTAATGCACGAGATGTATTACAGCGTTTGCGGCAGATGCCGTGCGCGCTTATGTGGGAGTGTTGTGCTGTGTAGACACTGCAGAGGAGACACGAATATTTTGAAGATGTGAGGGGTGGCGGGAAAATTAGTTTAATATACACCGGACAATGCAAGTGAGTGTTTGTACTTGGCTCGGCAACATCACTATCCGACACGTACATCGCACGGACAGGAGCAGACACGTAAAACGCTGCTGTCTGCAACGCATGCGTACTTTATGGAAAGCGAGGAGCGCATCTCTAGTGGTGTCTTGCGGGGAGTAATGGGGTTCTAGAAATGGGCCCACATTTACAGTCACTCGGTCAGTGAATGCTGGAGGAGCCACATGAGAGATCTCGTCTCCTGGTCGTCGTTGATGGGCTGGAGTGCAGGTGAGAGCATGTCGTTTTGGGGTGGGCGAGCGTCAAAGAGCGCGAAATTGACACAATGTAGCCGCCACTGCAGTTAACGACAGCACTCTCATAGTCGCCAATTAGGAGGTGGCTATCACGTACCTCTGAATGGAGTACCATGGCGGCCCCTTCCGCGGCGTCCGCCTTGGTGGTCTAATTGTTGGGGATCACTCAGCGTTGTCTTGGTTATATAATACCGCTTAGGCATAAACAAGGCCTCCTTAGGCATAACGGTGTCTAGCGGTGTTGGCTGCGGTGCCCACGTAAGAGATTCAGCCTGCCTGTCGAGAAGTGCGTTATAGTGCCTTCAGCTGAACTTGCCGAAATCTTTAGACAGGTAATACTGCGAGCCGCATATCTTACGCCAAAGGTTCTATGAAATTGGTGCTCCTGGGAAACGGCTTCGCCGCAGTACAGAAACATTATGACGCGTAAGACGAAGGTCGTAGGATCGATCTTCACATATGGCGAGTTTTTCGAACATTCTTTAAGTTCTGCCTTTATGCTGTAAATATAACGAAGTTGCTACAAGCTAGCAATACTGGCCCGTACCTTCACTGGCTTCATAATCTTTTCGCTTCCCTAGGTAGTGTTTCACAAACAACAAGGGAACTTTCAATGGTTTCCTTCCCTTTTTTCGTTCATTGTTCTTAGAGTACTTCAATAGAGCCCGCCTACATTTAATTCTAAAAAAAATTAGCATATTAGAGTGGCTGCTGTACCTGGAATCTCTGCTCAGTCGGAAAGTCTTAATGCACTAAAAGGTTATATACCTGGTCGAGCAACGACAAATTCAACCCTATCTCACCGAATACAGACAAAACAGAAACAACAGAGGTGACAGTTGGCCATCCCACAGCATCTCTGTATAGGGGCCGACAAGCCTGGCTCACAGGTGGCCCCATCAGTTGCCGTGCAATACATCCTCCGGTCGCATTCACAGACTTCTCTTAAGCAGAGCAGGGAACCGTTGTTTGAAAGCATAGCTCTGGGCTATCCATAGTCCATGACCTATACTCGCAAAATGTGTTACAAATATTTTATGAAGGGCGCTGCATGTTAACGTATTATTATTATTATTATTATTATTATTATTATTATTATTAGTAGTAGTAGTAGTAGTAGTAGTAGTAGTAGTAGTAGTAGTAGTAGTAGTAGTAGTAGTAGTAGAAGTAGTAGTAGTAGTAGTAGTAGCAGTAGTAGTAGTAGTATGAAGACGCTCTGGTTAAAGGAGTACTGACATGAATTTTTGACATTCTCGTATTATTGCTGTAAATGAAATCACTGGCGCGGAGAACCCCAAAAAGAGTATCATGGTGCCTCGCAAGGAAATGAATATATTTTTAATACGGCTTCCTTAAAAGCCCACTTTCGGTTTCGATTTCGAGGGGGTGGTTTCCTAGTGACGTGTCAACATAGTCGGACGTACATCTGAGTCACGTGGGGACAGCAGTTCGTGATAGCGTCGCTGCAACTCTGTCGTCTGTGGTTAATTACACGTGCGGCACGCAAACAACGACAATTTCACGGTCGTCCAGAGACTCTGACAGCGATTTCGGCGATGTTTAATAGACTGTGCTCATACGTCATCGTAGTGTCCATCGCGCTGGGGCTGGCTTTCAGTGCTGTTGGATGAAAACTTTAAAACCGAACTAAAATATTTTGTGCGTGTTGGCTAGCTTCTGTGTGCGGAGGACGTTAACAACACATGACTAGAAAACGAAAAATGTATATTTTGCGCCGCCGCAAAATCGTGTCAGTAATCCTTTAAGGAACGCACGTTATTTTGTTCGGTCCTTGTCATAAGCACAGCTCATAGTCCTGGGGGCAAACACAGTGAAAGACTGGGAAGAGGAGGAAAGCCGCAGTGCCGGCTCCTGGAATTCTGACAGAGAAACAGAGACACAACATTATTCTGGGTCCAGGAAGTTATTGGGGTGGGCTGTTCTCTGCCTAGACGTCGGTCATAAGCCCTTGAGCCCTGGCGGTGGCTTTAGCCCGCCACTATATGGAAGCAACTTGCTTTTAGAGCGAGCCTTTAGTGTTAACCACGCAGTAAAAAAAAAGGTTCAACTATCTGGTGAGCAAATACGGGCTGTTCATGATCATCAGGCTTTCGAGCCCTGCACTGTGCAAATGAGATAAATCAGCAAACACTAAGATCCGACTGGTTCGGCCATGTCTGTCGATTATATTAGCGCACAGTAAACGAAGCAGGGCGCCAGGGCTGCTCATTCCTATGTCGTTTACATTGCTCTAGTAGGATCTGCAGCGAAAATGAGGGGCGGGAAAAAGCCAACGTGCTTTTGCACTTCCATGTAGCTGTAGCGGTAATAAGAGTTGGGAAAGAAACAGGTTTAACGACCTGATAAAGAAATCGAAAGCAGCTTGCAACAGTGCTGCAAGACTGCACTAAGTGCGGAGCTTCTGGCCCGCCTACCTTCCTCTGGTTTCTACAACGCCAACTAAGTCACGTGATTTATCACGTGAATAGGCGCTACATGGTTTTGGCCAGGAAATGTCACGTAACCAGCTGTCACTCCGTGTTATTGGTGTTATTAGATCTCGTGTCAAGGTTCAAATAAGCTTGGGGGGCATTGAACGGTTGTGAAGTCGAACTCCTCGACCCTTTCCCTCGTGGCCCTCACGAAATTCTTTTTCACCCTCGACAACCTCTTCCTATGCCTCGCTATACCACATTGTACACGCCTACGCTATGCTTGACCTTATCCCCTGCTCCTTTCCCTTCTCTTCACTCTCACTTCTCTTATCCACCTCCTTGTAATACTATGCTATACAAGCTAGAAGAGAATCTCAGGGGAAGATAGATGCTTGAATCGATGAACAAATCGCAAAGTACGCTTTAGAACAGGGAATGTCGCGGGAGCCAACGTTTCGACAAGCGTACTTGTCTTCGTCAGGGCGGCAACGGTTGCCGCCCTGAGGAAGACAAGTCCGCTTGTCGAAACGTTGGCTCCCGCGACATTCCCTGTTCTAAATCGTACTTTGCGATATGCTATACAAGGTTATGCTATCCTTCCCTCTGTCCCCTCCTCAGTACCCCAAATTCCCTTTCTCACCACCCTGCTATACTACGCTATAGAAGGCTACGATATACTTTATCCCTTCCCCCTCACTCAAATTCCTTTTCCTCCCCCTTGCTGTATTCTGCCGATCTGTACTGTGCTATGAAGTACTATGTACTATCCTATAGTATGATCTGTACTATGTTATCCGTCTTTATGTAGTGGTGGGCTGGGGGCATGAGTCGCAGAGAAGAAAGAATGCGTGCGCAAATGCCGTGTTCATCACAGAAGGCCACACGCACATATTTCACATAATTCATGATGACGATCAAGTTTGGGTGGACCGTACAGATTACACTTGGCATAAATAGCCCTGCTCTTAAATCTAGCTTGCACATAAAAATAAGGCAGTCCTTATGGTGCAGTTCAGACGCCACGGGAACGAATTCGCCATGACGTAATTGGTGAAAGATTTCGCTAGGCAATGAAACTACAGCATATACCTATGCAAGGAAGCTTAACATGTCTATGTTATGGGTGACATCAAAACCTTCTGACTACCCTGTCTGAAAGCTTGGAAGAAGCTTCAAAAATACCGCAATGCGAAAAGAGTAACTGATTCATTCCGACGTTGCAGCTAAGAAACAGCCCTGACGGCGGCTGGTGCCTAGTAATGAAGCTAATCTTCTTACATTCCAGTACTTCCGAAGCTTCTTCCAGGTACACGTATAATTATCTGTTCATTAACACCGTAATTGCAAACAAGTGCGAGAAACTTGCGTCCATGCCATTTGATGAGACATAGTAATGCCGTTTTCTTTCGTAAGATAGTAGTTACGATAGCTCGTACTCTGGAAAGGCTACTCATACGGAAAGAGCATAATCGAATGTGTGCGAATTGCTGCTTGAGCTTACCGGTAAACTAAGGGAGTCGGTCCGTCTAAAGGAACATATAAGTGTACCTCATGCTGTGGTACTTTAGGTTAGATTAGTTACTAATATTTGAGCACTCTTTAAGACGAGCATATCTCGCAGAGACAGTCTCAGCATTTTTGCGACAAAGAAGTTGGGTTACACTCCTCATGCAGATACAGATTCACTTTCTTGTGTATTTTTTATATTTTTTTTGTCCAAGGTGGGTTAGCGTCTAGACTATGCCAGATTAACTGGTTGATCGGAGGTACAAGTCGTTTATTAGGTGCTTTAAGCTTCATGATCCCTTTGATCTCAGACTGAATACAAGTGAACAGAGTAGTGTAATCCTCCTTTTGTACCATGCGCATTGGAATAAAGCAGTCAATGTACACAGATATCTGGCAAGTAATAAGAGAAGTCTATAAGCAGGGTCACCGTTATTTTCAACATATGCTTATAGCGCATTATTAGAATAGAGAAATGTTGAAGTTGAAACTCGCCTAGAAGGCATTGTTCCCTAAATGTAGCAATATTTATTCCGACAGCCTGTACTGTGAACCATGCTAGATCGCTCTTCCAGGCTAGCTGGTCCCGACGACGATGATCTATCAAGCACATGTGCAATAACACGGTGCTTGATAGATCAGTCGGGTTAAGCCATACCAGTGCTACGAAGTGAATGCCGTTTTTACGATTATGACAGTTATCTCGAGATGAATGTCACCTCAGTGAACGTTGTCAGTCACTCGAGAGCGAAAGCACGTCAGCTAGCAAACAGCATCTCGCCAACTGCAAGACGTGACAGCGTCATAAGCATCCGAATAATGTATCTACCGGCCAACTTCAGCCTGTGCCCCCCCCCCCCCTCCGTCTTTCTTTTCGGGTATGTAGGCCATGGTCTTCAACGTCCTTAGTCTTCAATGACCTTTCCTGGCAACCTCTTGGCAGTCGTTTGCGCTTGCTGCTTCATTCATACCCTAAAACGCTCGCCATCTCCTAAGCGATGGCCGCTGCTCTCACTCCTTCTCCTGCCTTTATTTCATGTTACGGCGCACGGACAGCGTCCAGCGATTATCAGCGACCGTGGCGTCAACTGCGGGCGTTGTGTGGGAACGTACTGCTGTGTTTGTGCGCATCTGTCCTTCGGCATTCCACTCGCCTGGATCATCAAAGAAATCGACTTACAGAGCCGCCCCAGAAGAACGCTTATCAAAGTTCTTTCAATATATGCTGGCTTCCTCACTTGATATGCTCGTCAATTAAAGCACCATTAAGGACATGCTGCTCATGCGTTTATTAGATGTGCTAGCACGAGATGCATATGGTTCAATTCACTGGTAAGGAGAGTTCGAAAGATGCCCCGTCTGCGATGCAAGAAGGCCCTACGCTTAGACCTAGTCTAAAGACTCGCAGGATAGTGTCGAAATGTCACTTCAGAGAGCGTTAAATACACCCAGAGCTTTTATCTTCCGTGTGTGCGTGTCATAAGCTTATGTAACTATCAAAAACTGCAATATCTCCACTACTCCTACCGCTGCGTATTAAAACGTACTGCGGGAGCCACTTCCTTAACTGGTGGCAGCGTTTCAATCATTTCAGGCTGTTTGTCGGAGCGGTCAGCTCTTTGCTAAGGTCGACCTTTCACCACAATAAGGAGGCAATTACAGCATGCTGGCTGTCATATATATGTATATAACTTCTTTCTCTGCCCCTGCTTCGCTGCGAATCCAGTGCGAGCACACAATCTCCATTGCATATTTTCTCCTTTACAATGACTGGGTCACAGTGCAAAATATAAAATGACATTTAATGTGAAGTAGTTTCTATAATATTTTTGGGGGTTTTACGCCCTAAAAGCACTATTTGACTATGAGAAACGCCGTAGTGGAGGGTTCCGGAAATTTCGACCACCTTGGGTTCTTTAACATGCCCTGACATCGCAAGGCACAGGGGTCTCTACCCTATCGCCTCCGTCAAAATGCCACCGCCGCGGCCGGGATTCCGTGACATTCGGATGAACAGTCGAGAGCCATATCTACTAGAAACCCACAGCGGGGTGAAAGGTAGGTTTTTAATTGCACTTTTTCAGCGATCCATTAGTATGTTACTACCGCACTCCTTCGTCATAAAATTTTTAGAGATATTTTAGTGCTCCGTTTACTTCGCGGCGCGATACCAGAACTTATCAAATATTCAAGAGCATGTCCAATTATATTTATAGTTTTCCTTTTCACTTAATGTTCGCAAACGTGCATACTTTATCTACAAATTTTCCACAATTGATGTAGCTACATTTCGTGTGGCGTCCAACACATCGCAATCGCCGGTTGAATATCTTGGTTTCCATGTATTGTCACGTGGTCGTTACTTAGAAGGGCACGTTACCCAGATTGTTAACGATCAAACTTTTTCTTCGGCGAACCTGTTCCCACCGAGGAATCCAATGCACTCTTTCCAACCGCCGTGAGCGCGGTCGCTTTTCTTCACAAAAGCTGATCAACGGCGAAATGTGTCGGCTTTTGCAAATGCTTGACAAAATATTCTAGTTGTATCACTTGTAGTAGCACAAGCTGTGGAACCTAGCCGCACACACGCTCCGAGCATGCAAAATCAGTAGCACAGTCTCTAATATTCCCGAACTTCACGAAGTTGACGGGTGGCATGCGTTAAATGATAACAGGCTTGATTGATTGATTTGTGGGGGTTAACGTCCTAAAACTAGCTCTGATTATGAGAGACGCCGTAGTGGAGGTCTCCGGAAATTTCGACCACCTGGGTCCCTTAACGTGCCCTGACAGCGCACAGTACGCGGGCCTCAGCATTTCGCCTCCATCGAAATGCAGCCGCCCCGGCCGGGATTCGATCCCGCGACCCTCGGATCAGCAGCCGAGTACAGTAGCCTATAGACCACCGTGGCGGGGCCGATAACAGGCGTATCCCACAGTGGAGAAAAAACGGTCACCATGCAGCACAGCAAAACGTGCGCGTGTCTGTATCTTAACTTTATTTTTATACAGACCACTGTATCGTTCACTTCCCAATGAAATAGAGTGAAGCGCGCGTGATTACTGAGGATCCCTCTAACTAGCTTAAACTGCGAAAACCCATTAACGCTTCTGCATCGCTACTCCAATGATCAGGTAATGCATTCCCTGAGAAGCTCCCCACTTCCTGCAACCGCACGTGATAACACATCAGGCTGCTAACCGGGACTCGGGAACTTCCACTTAAGCTTGTAGAAACCCAATTTCCGAAACCCTAGTCTCCGTGCTGCCAAAATAAAAATTGGAAAGAAACGTGTACGCCTCTACATGTTAATCAGCATTATGGCTCTGAGCGAAGTCTCACTACCGCTTGAGAGGAGGGCTGCTGCGTGTTCAGTTCAGAGAGCGAGCGCCGTTATCGCTCCTTCGACATCCAATTTTTTATCTCTAATTGAATTCAGACGCCGTCCTTGGAGACTGAAAGCCCATCGACGGCCTCGTTTAGCGTAATAACTCTGGTTTAAACTCTGGCACGCGTTAGCCGTGGCGCGGTGAAGTTCCCTCATTCCTGCGTAGCCGCTGTTTCACTTCCTTGTTGACTATACGTGAGCTGTTTAACATCAGTGCGAAGTGATGACATCACGTCTATGCAAAGTGTGCCGTTACACGTTAGATTTATGTACTCAAACGACGTTCACGCGACGTTTAGCCAGTAACATATACGCGACGTTACTTACTCCTCTCTAACTTCGCCTAACATTCGCTAAAAGCAGGCAACATTGCCGCCACGTTCTGCGCTGTTTGAGTGGGAACCGTACTTCTCCTTCCTATAACCCTGAGTTAACGCTTGCCCAAATGTTAAATGAATGTGGTGCTTCTTCTTTTCATTCCAATGCGTTTTACGCTACGTTTTGCAAACGAGACATCCAATTTCTTATGCGGTGTGGCATACGTTCACCTCTGCTTGAATATAGGAATAACATTTAGAGGCTTGATTCGCGAGCTCTCTGTCTCTCGTATAAGTTACCGTAATGCAAAGCAAACGTTCTCAATCGTTTCATCGCCTGTTTTGATTGATTTGGTCGTTTATAAGGAGTTATAAATGTAAAAAAAAAGGACCGGGATGCTAATCATATCAAAGAGAGAAATATATTAAAATGGTAACGTCGGAAGCTTCACAAGAATGAATGTTCTGACCTGCTACCTAGCAATGGAGAAAGGAGAGCGGTTTTAGACAGGAAGAAAGAAACGAGCTGCAGAACTCGCGAAAAAGTACCGCGGTGCGAAGACTTGTACGGCCCGCGACTCTTAGATATCTATTGTCCAGAATGCGCTCATGCAAAAATTTGTTGAGGACCTTCGAATTATCGGATTGATTATGACGATGACGTGAAGAACTCAAAACGACTTTTTCAGCGAATAGGTCTTGTTGAGACCGCGGGAGATAAGTTGGCTACCCGGTGCGACGAAGCGGGCCGCTGCTCTGCGCAGCCGAAACCTTAAAACACAAGAGTGGACAGTACAGCAAGCTTAAGAGGATGTGCTGAAGCAATGATTTCCTTTGATTTGTGGGGTTTAACGTCCCAAATCCAGCTCTGATTATGACGGACGCCGTAGCGGATGTCTCCGGAAATTTTGACCGCCTGGGGTTCTTTAACGTGCACGGACATCGCACAGAACACGGGCCTCAACATTTCGCCTTCATCGAAATGCAGCCGCCGCGGCCGGGACTCGATCCCGCGACCTTGGGATCTGCAGCCGAGTGCCGTTAGCAAAGGCAAGGCCTCAAGTCCCCTAACGGGAGACCTGAGGACGGGTCGTTAAATTTCGCCGCATTCTTCACAAAAAGTTGTTTCAGTCGTTCAATACCCAGTACAACGGAAACGGATGGTGAATAAGGAAGAACATGGACAAGATTCTAATGTCACTCGTCGTTTGAAAGCAGCGATCACCAGAACGTGGACAGCATAATGAGATGACATGCTGAGACATCACGTTTTTCGTGTACGTGCTCCGGTTGTTACTGTTAGCATGATGGCACTTTTGGGGGAGCGGAGTGACCCGCCTAGAAGCGACGTCCTTTGGACACATTTCTGCCACAGCTGCTACAAGACGGAGAGGTTCGAGCAAATTTGCTCAGCCTGTATGCACGTCTGCGGCGGCACTCGCCTTAACGCAAGTGGTATTGTATGCATAGCCCTTTTCGCTTCTTTGTCCACCCCGTAGACTAAGCAACAGCTCTATGGCTTTAGCTGTGCACATGCACGTCACGTCAGAATGAGCCAGATATATGTACTTTATAGTTCTAGTCCAATCAAAAAGAAAATAGGAAAGATTACTGTTTTTTTTTTAGATCACCTATAGCTTTGTCGAGTGTTTGCGTCTTGTCAACGTGACTAGAGATCAAACGAAAGCTTTAGCGCAACACGCGTAGAAGATACGCCGACGTAAATGCATCGCGCGATCATAATTTGAATTCATAGAAAACGCGAACAGTGTCTTCGCGTCTCATATACATGCAAGCTGCATGTGTGCAATCTCGGTAGGTACATGATGAGCTCTAGAGGCGCTTATTCGCGAACATCTGCGACACACTGCTAATACGTAATCTCACTATATAATACCATCTTTTCTTGTTCGTTCCTTCCAGTTTGCAGTTTAATTTTCTGAATTGTCGAATGGATTTAGGTGTAAGTAATCTTTACTTTTTTTTCTTTTACTGCATAAACCAGACGAAAACAATCGACTTGGAACAAGACAGGACATAACAGACATTCATGGATCGTTGGAAGTAAAAGATGTCGATATGTGTTTGCCTAACTGAGTGGCCTTCATTTGTAACAAGTCGCAGATTGCGGCCAAATGGGGAACAAGCAAGGAAGTGGTGAAAGCGTTTCGCACGTCTGCAAGGCACGCACGAACGCTGTACTTACCGACGTGCAGCTACGAGGTGTTCACGAAGGGTCACATCCTACAACATTACCGTCTTTTGCGTTTCGCCTACCCTCCCCACAATCCCACCCTGTCCAGGAGATCGCTAAAATTCTAGCGTCGCCTTCAGACGTGCACTTTCCCTTGCCGACTCATTTACTCATGTGTCCACCCTAGAGTCGTCGACTCGCTTTGCCGTCTCTGCGGGGATACGGCCTCCCTGAACCACATCCTTCGGGGCTGCGCAATGGACCCCTCCTGCTGGAGATCTTCTCCCTCAGCCATCCGACGTCCATTGGGAGGCTGTGTTCTGCTCAGACCGCAACACCCAAACGTGGTCTTGGCGCACTGCAGACGCCATCAGCAAGCATCACCTTGCAGCCTATGTTGCTCTACCTCGCACTAACCGTACCCTTTCATGTAATAAAATTGTCACTCACTCACTCAGTAAAATTGTCAGTTGTTACTCACTCGCTCACTCACCACATCTCAGAAAAAAAAAATTCATCTTCTGCAGGCCTTCCCAGGGCTAACGCATATTTGAACATGCATTATGCACCGATATCTCGGTATTTTGCTAATATATGGAACAGCGCACCAATCGAGGTAAAACAAGAAACACAAGTAAGTCGCGCTGGCTAGATTACTCGTTCCAGTTACCTGTTTCATACGCATGTGCACCATACGCATGCCAGCAATAATGTGTCCTTGTACGTAAATGTGCTTCATTTTTATTCATTTCTTGGTGCTTGACTTGCAAGCAGCATTTTATTTCGTAGTGACTATACTAAGCCGCTACGCCTTACAGTAGATTATGCTATTTCCGAGATGTTATTTCCGATATGTCTTCTTTGCATGAACGTAACATTAACAAGCCTAGTGCCAATTGAATATTGATAAGCGTCACCGATATACTAGCATTTTGGTATGATCCGATGCTCGGCTTACAAGCAATACGTATTTCCTTTCTGGTGAATAAATCTGTAATTTAAGGCAGTTCTTCAAAGAAGTCCCTTACGTGACGTCCCTAGAGTATTTTTTTTTTCAATGAAGCGTCAAGATTTTTGAAGCGTTTAAGCGATGCAACTCGTGCAAGTTTCCATCCATTCATACGGTACACAATGTGTACCGTATGAATGAATATAATACAATAAGGTAATTGAATATGGTGCATGTGTACCATATTCAATTGAATATGGGGTTGATGCTTCAGAGCGTAAAGGCCCTGGGTCGAAACCTCACCACCCGCAAAAAAATGTGTTTTTCTTTCTTTCTTCGGTGGGATATCTAGGATATTCACATAGTGTGGAAGGTAAAACACGCGCGCTTACGCCGTATTAGTCAAAACACGATGACATGACCTGCCGGCTCAGCCAATGGGAATCCTGTGGAGTAGTACTACTATGCTACCACACCGACAACGACACAGTGTGAACAAACGCAGCTTTAGCGTGAAAGGCGAACTTTAACACGTACCACTTAATTTTGGAGCACAGCTTTTATGCGCTTCTTTCTTGCGTCAAATTTCGTCCTTCGGGCCCAGCCGTAACCGAGCGTCTGCTCGCAAGCCTCGGGAGATCCAGTCGACGCTCTTGTATTGCTGAAGCTGGATGTATTGAGCAATAGTAGCTTAAACTGTGATGCTTTGTATAAGACTACCTGGTACTTAGCCAGCATCGTAGAGCTTGTGTGTTGCGAAGGATTAATACTGCATTCTGCATTCTACCGTGCAGGTACGTATCAGCCAGTTTCCCTAGAGCAGCCTTTCACGAGTCAACGTAACCGAGCTGCTCGCGCGGCCTAAGCAGAACCTCATCGGCCTTTGCACAACGATGATCGATGCATCCTGCGTAAGTGCTGCGTCGGCACGGTGCGCCGAGGATAATAGGGGGGGACGACAGAGCGCGTATTTTGGAAAATTCTATTGCTCGGCATTTCGCCACTTGTGTATAAAATTGGCGATGCGGGAAAGTTGGTTGAAGTGCATCCTTTGAAGATAGGCAGCGCAATCTTGTGCACATGCTGAAAGAATGACGAAGCAGGGGCAGAATTCAAGAAACACAGGAGGGCCCGTTTGTGTCAGTCACTATTTGCTTTCATTCTGCCCCTCCGTTCTGTCAGCAAGTACGTGCTTGTAGGGGAAGGGGAATGAAAAAAGAAGATAGGAGAGAAAAGCCGTAATGGAGAGCTCGGGAAATCTATACCACCTGGGGTTTCTTTAACGTGCGCTGACATCGCACAGTACACCGTCTTCTGGCATTTTCGCCTTCGCAGAGAATGCTACCGCTGCTGTCGGGGTTTCGATCCCAGCTGCGGCGGTAGCATAAATGTTCTCTTCTTCTGTGATCCCGCTTGTGCGCGCTGTTGTGACGTCGCTTGATTCGGTCGTTCTGAGCAGCTCTAGCGATGTCGACTTTGCCTGAGTGGCGGCACGATTTCATTAAATCGTTCAGAGCGAGCGGGCTACTGCGATATCGATTTTGCCAGCGTTCTGAAATAACTTGTCATTCAGAGTGAGAGGCTGTTGCGACAATGATTCGCCAGCCATTGGGATGCCATTCGACTAAGAGTTATTCAGAGCGACCTTATGGCACTTCTGTGTATGTGTGTGTGCACGTGTCCGTGTGTGCGCGTCGTAATTAGCGTGGCGATCAATGTTAATAATTACTCGAACATTGGGCACAATACACGGCACGCATGCAGAGTCATCCCGAAAGACCTTGATTGTGAAAGAAACCGCTGGCCCGACGATCCTGAAAAAAGCGCCATTTCTTCTTTCTTGACATCAGTAAAATAATTCAGAATTCTGAATACTAATTTATCTCACAATGAATTCAAGACGCATTTCGTTAACCTGTAACATAAACGTTCACGTATAACTATGCACATAAAAATTACTATGTTTGGCCATTTGTACAAAAAAAGTGTGTTGTTGAATCTTAACGTATCGTGTCATAAAGCATGTGCCTGAGTTGTCTCACTTACACTTTAGTTTATGCTTAATAAATTGATATTCATGTTAAAAATATTACTGTTATCGCGCTGCCATGTACAACGCCTCCTAGGTACAGGTGACGGCAGCTTCTCGCCCCGGAGGGCGTTTCTATTCTGTACTGGAATATGAGCTTGAATTTGAAATTGATCAAGTGCTGTCTCGTGAAAACATCTCAGTAGAAAGATTGTCGAGGAGCGAAGACGGAAAAGTTCTGTTTCTGAGCATTCTTGCTTGCATTCCGCGAAACCAGTGCATCCTTGAACACCTTGAATGGCGCGCTTTGATTGATTTGCGGGGTTTAACGCCCCAAAACCAGCTCCGATTATGAGAGACGCCGTAGTGGAGGTCTCCGGAAATTTCGACCGCCTGGGGTTCTTTAACGTGCACTGACATCGCACAGCACACGGGCCTCAACATTTCGCCTCCATCGAAGTGCAGCCGCGGCTGCCGGGATTCGATCCCGCGACCTTCGTGTCAGCAGCCGAGTGCCATAACCACTAGACCACCGGGCGAATGGTGCGCTTTCTGTCGCGATAAAAACAGGACAGCGATAAAGGATCTTAGCTACAAGTGTTCCTTTTCCAGCCGCATATTCAGGGTAATTAAGTTGTCAGTAAGAAAATATGCATTTACACCAACAAGCCTCGCTAAACGCCACTTTCAGTATTCGCCTTTGTTTTAGCCTGACGTCATTAGCCGGCAATCTTTGTATCGTGACGTCATCTCACGTGGTGTTCTCTTCCCGAGCCGGTCCTCCCGCAATAAAGCCAATAAAGCGTTCAGTGTCACGGCGATCTTCGTACTGTCCTCATCGTTCGGCCACCCGCGGTCACCGCCGGTAACGTGGGCGGAACATCATTGGCGACGAGGATGGGACTCGAACCCACAAAAAGTAACAACCTTCATTTCCATGCAGGTTTGGAGCAAGAGTTCTTCCTTTCACGCTTCGTAACGTCATTGCGCAGGACTGACTTCACAGAAGATTAGAAGGAAAAGCCGAACTGAAGCATTCCTCAAAGCTTGTGCCTCAACACTCTCCCTCAAGTTAGCTGTGAAATTTGTGTGCGATGCCATGACTCTATGACCTACGTCAGTGTCAGCAAAATATAGTGATAATAAGTTTACTCATGTATGCGTGGCCTGAGGCCCACATAGTTGGCATATGCCACTTGCAACTGCGAACGCGACGCCCATTGTTGTGGAAACACGCAGGCGCGCGCGCAGGAAGTCATGCTTTATTTGTTACCGGAATTCAATTCTCATTTGCGGTGCTGGGGTCTACGCTTTTAACAATAATATCATTAAATGTTTTCTGGATGTACGTTTCAAACTGGGGATTGTCGCTTCGGCGAACAATGCGGGAAGAAAGAAAGGCAAACAACTCTTTATTCTGTGAAAGGCCCTGAGTTCCGTATTATAGTGGACCCGCATACGGCTAGGATCAGGCAGACCGCGCCTACGGACAAAACGATGCGTAGAACAATGGGGACATTTAGCGTGTCCGGTAAACCGCTATACGCAAAGCCGCCGTGGAAAGCCAGAGAGCATATACCGGATGGAGTAGGAAAGATTGCAAACTAGTTGCAGGGCACACCAGCCCAGAATACGCGGCCCCAACGCCCTCGGGGTAGCCGTGTAACGGCGCGGCGAGGTAACAGTGACACCCCCCCCCCCCAGCAGTCACAAAACTCGCCGCGAGATGCCCCGGTGACGGTGCCACATGGCCACTGCCAGAGCGTCAGGTCCCTTTCCCTTATTCCTTTTCTCTTCATTTCACTCAATGTCCGAGCAACCTACTGTTCTCCTCTTAGTTTCTCCTTCCTCTCTATCACTCTCGCCACATACGACCCAACTGCGTGCGCCTGCTCGACCCTATACTTCTTTTTGGCAGAATAAACTGGACCTTGTTACAGAACAGACCCGTGTCCATCTCATTACCACAGCTCTACCCCCGTGACCATGCAAAAGGGCAGCGTGGACAACGGGGGGGGGGCATCAAATGCCAATGGCGTTTTGGACGTTCCAGGCGCATCGGGCGTTTCCGGTAAAGCACGCGCATGCGCAGTTCTCATCCGAAGATATTGCGACCGGAAAACTTCCCTTTCCAGTCCTGTCTCAACTCCGCGGAATAGAGGGCACAGAGCTTCTTCGGGCGGTGTCGAAGGAGGTGCCCCGCCCACCGCTTTACGTCCCCAGACTTCAGCGACGTATCAGAGTGGCTGACGAAAAGCGCGCGACAAGCGGGGGCTATTTCTTCGCAGCGCACTTGTGGCCGCCTGCTCTCTTCGCGCCTGGGCTCGGTCGCATGCTCTCGCGATCACCGCATTCTTTTTCTTCGATCCTCCGAAGCTTTGTTTTCGTTCGTCACACACGTTTAGGCTCGCAGGTGTGAGTGTTTACATTGTCAGTGCGCTGCTTGTCGTCGATATTGCGCATAACGCGGCGTCAGGACAAACAGGGCCACTACCAACGCTGCTCCACCTTGTCCTGTTTAACCCCTAGTTAATTGTTGATTAGTGATTGTAGACGGGATAATCGTGCTGTCGGGCTCGAACGTGATTACTATGACTCGAAAGGAAGACCTTCACAACTCGGACTCTTGCCGACAGGTTAATGTGGAATAAGGTGCGTTGACACGCGGTAAGATGGATGGATTAATTTAATGCGTGAATACACTACTTCAATTTTAACAGTGAAGCTGTCTAAGCTATTGGTGAAACTGGGAAATCTGCCAAAAACTCCGCTAAGCTATGTAATGCTAGCATAACACTACCACGCTGTAGTAAAGACAAAGCTCCCTAGGACTAGTTAGGTAAGGCTGTCTCATTCAATGGAGCCTAATTAAGATTCCTAGGGCTAGTTAGGTAAGACTAAGTATAATTCAAAGTAGCCTAATTAGGAGTAATTAATTGAAGCCTAGTTCAGACAGGACTAATCCAACTAAGCCAAACCAAGCCAAACTGAACTAATTCAACCTGAATTGAGCTATCACAAGTAAGTCACACCTATATAAGCGGATACTAATGATTTATAATTAATTAAGCCATGATATTATTAAACCACGTCTAATTAAGGTAAATCTAATTATGCGAAACCTAATTTAGCTGATATGAACAAATCTAGTGTAAGCAAGCTTCTAATTAGACGGTGTTTAATTAAATCGTACTAATTAAATCACGCATAGCTAGGTTATTACTAGTTAAGTCAAACCTAAGCTAGCACTCATTAATCGAAGGTAAATTATGCTAAGACTTCAAGGTCAAGCCTCATTAAGTTGAGACTAAACATTTCAGGACTAATTAGGCTAACACTGATTAAATCAGGCCTATTTCAGGTGGTATTCATCAAGCTATACCTAATTAAGATAATATGTCAAAGAACAGCTTAACTAGGCCTGTACTAATTAGGCCATTTATAATTAATATATGACTAATTACCTCAAGCATAAATATATCATGACTAACGAAGACCTGCGTATGAAGCAATGTATCATTAGGTATGAGTTAATTATACCGTGTCTAATTAGTGTAACACTAATTAGGTCCTGACTAATTCAGTTAAGAGTAAGTCAAGTCTCAATAAGCTCAGATTATTAAGTTTCGCCAAATTAAGCCAAACATTACAGACGTAATTATTTCATTCGAAAATAATTTACCTTAGTCAACCCTAATCTGCTGTAAACCTTAATTCACCCTAATCTAAGTCTAGCGCAATTCGCTCTATAATATGCCATAGTCCACCTTAATGCACCTTAGTCTGTCTTAATCCACCCTAATGCACCTTAATGAGCTCTAATCCACGCAAGTACACCCTAATCAGACCTAGTCCTTTAATCTACCTTATAGAAGAAATATTTTGGGTTTGACTCCAGCCATGTTATTTAGTACGAGTACTAGAAGGTGGCGCGTTGGAGTACCATAGGGAATAAACCCATCTACAATCACTGATGAATTAAAGTTTGGGATTAATTTGTGATTTATTACAGGCTGCAGGCATGCATTTGTTGGCTTCTTGGAAAACTATATGGTGACATTTGCACCGCACCGTTCGCGTCCACGCCGAGGTAGTTTACGGACGCCTTCCAATGGCATCTATGAGGCTTGCGCATTAACATATATATTTTTACATATTTCCAGCAACTATTTTGCCTATATAGGTGCTCACAACGCAAGGAAAAGCGAGCGCACGGCATGCACGGCACGCACGGCACGCCCGCGCATGCGGTTTTAAAAAAGCCGCGCTCCGAAGGGCCCGCACACAGCCAAAGCGGGCGTGTCAGCTATCGGCCAATAGTAGCGACGCTCCTTGTAAATGCTCTATGACGAAATAGAGCATATTCAAGGAGCGGGAGGAGAAGCCGCTTTTTGAGTTGAGGGCTCCTGAAGAAGTGGAAGCTTTGTGCTCCGCTTGTGAACGCTACGCTTCGCGGATGACCCCAGCATTTGGCTGAGGTGTTCGTTACAGCGTAGGCAAGCCGTAGAATATGTTTTTTCACCAAGCCCGGAGGGTGATTCAGGACCCCTTTAAGGGAACTCGAGCTCATTTAAAGTAAATCAAAAGTGACTTAAGCGGATTAAATGTCAATCGACGTTATTTGATGAGCACACAGTCGGGAAAATTTTTTTAAGGGCTCTTCCAGTGGGGAAAAGGGCTCCTGAAATTTTGACTACTTGTGGTTCTTTAACTTGCACTGACATTGCACAGACACGGACACCGCTTCCCGAAGTTTGGAGTTTGGGGGTAGTGTTGATAAAGTGTAGTGCTAATAACATCAGAGCTAATACTTACGTACTGATGTTGCGCCTCAGATATGCATAATATCAGTTTTTTGATCGACAATGTCCACAAGTATAAAAGCAGCTACCAGTTCAAGATGGCTTGGCCTTAAGCAGGTGCTTAAACTTTGGCCGGGTGGGTGAATTGTGTGACCGTAGACAAAGAGAAAGACCAAAATTTCCGCTTTCAAGTATCCCAACAAAGACTATCGTCTTTACTAAGACCCAGGTGGCGACACGGCCTTGAAGTCCCCGCATCAACTCCCTCTGGCGTCATAGATTTGCACGCCGTCTTCTGCGGCCCTCACAATTATTGACCGGCCAAAACGAACTGCATGCCTAATGAGTGAGCTTCACTCATTAGGCATGCAGTCATTAGGCATGCAGTCATTAGGTCTATGCAAACTGCATAGACCTAATGTAGTGAGCTTCATAACGACGACTTCGAAATTCATAATGCCATGCTTGTGTGGAGTCAATGCTTCGGTGGGAAGCTCAATAGAACGGAAATCTGAACTTCATTTTCCCTTCTAGTATTGAATCCGTGATCGGCAAATCAGCGAAAAAAATTCTTAAAGAAAGATCTATAAGTGTCCCTTCATTCTCCCTTTAAAAGGACTGTCCACAGCTCGGAAAACTTTTTGGATTGTGGCAGGGAAGATAGTGCGTTACATTAATGAGAGCGAGAACGGTTTTACACCGCACGAAAATAAAGAATTATATTTTTAAATCTTGCTCTGAAAGTCACTCAAAAGCCGCTGCTAGCTTCCCCCAAAAGCGTGTTTGTGAATTTCCTAGTGTAACAGAACAATCCCATGCAGGTTTACATATTCTGTCGAAAAACTCTTATTTATGCCCTACAAGCATACTTCACCCTTTCGTACGCCTGTTTATAGTGCAAGAGCAATTCTGTTTTCTTTTCGCTGCTTTCGGGGTGGCGCTGCCATCGAATTTCTCTGCCTGGCGCTTAGTCGTGTGCTTGTCACGCGTGCGGCGCTATCTGGTTTTCACGATGTCCGAAGCTCACCTCAGCGCCGACTATCCCTCGCCTCTCCTCCTCGTCGCCTCCGGAATGTCGTCCTTGAAACCGGTTTCTGTTGGGAAAAGGCCTCCCGCGCCCAAAAGGGTTGCTCGGGAAGACGCCCCCTGCAACCGTTGTTGTCGGCGTCTTTACGCTTCGAAAAGGAGCGACTGTGCAGATGAAAAATTTCGGTTTTTATAGTTTGTACTCACTTTCTAAAGAAACCGTTGCACGCTGGGACAGTGCGAAAGGTAGGCTTCCTATGCAGCCGGAAAACGGGAGAGCGATGAAGGACGGTAGGCATTCCTTTTAAGATAGCCGCAACAGAGAAAGCGCCGTCCTGAGGAGAGTACTGCGGCGCCCCATTATTTTTAATCATTTGAGAAAGGTCTTCGATAAATACAGTTTACTTTTATTATTGCCCGCTAGGCGTTATAATGTCGTTTTCTTTCAATTGCTTTAGTTCCTCATGATTAATCACGGGCAGGGAATATCC
Organism: Hyalomma asiaticum; assembly: GCA_013339685.2. Classification (NCBI taxonomy): domain Eukaryota; kingdom Metazoa; phylum Arthropoda; class Arachnida; order Ixodida; family Ixodidae; genus Hyalomma; species Hyalomma asiaticum. Next base: position 22,953,525 of record CM023488.1, on the reverse strand, counting down.
TTTGCTTCCTAATGATTTTAACTGCTGGAGTTCTCCATAATGAATAACGGGCCGTAAATATTAATTATAAGTAGTCCACTGTGCTTTGAAGACTAAAGCGACACCAGCCCTGTGGACGGAATACGTCTATCGGTCTGCAAAAGACAGGCATGTCATTTCAAAAGAAAAGAAAGACTATGTAGCGCAACGCGTATTCATCATAGAATAACTTAGGCCCTTGTCCCTCTGTTAGTGAGAATATTTTTCTAGAATTTTCTTGTAGAATACTATTTTGTTTTTGCTTGGGATTGCTAGGAGCAATGTTCCGAAGGAAAACTCAATTTCGTCTGTTGCATGATGTTTTACGTTTCATTTTTCATTCGGTGAGTGCTTGGGGCTATTTTATCTTAGGCTTATATGAAGGCCTAAAAATATCAGTCGGCCTAGTTGGCATAGATCGATTTTCAAAAGCTTTTAGCGCAGAAGCACACAACCATCAACAATGGGAGACACAGAGGGACGAGCGATTTGTAAGAAGATTTATTTCCGAAGAAGCAAGAGAAATTGTGGAACCCTACTGGATTCAACAACTAAAAGAAAGGTGAATCAGTCATCATTCCGTTTCATTGCTAGGCGAAGAGATTCGCTCACGTCTTTATATCTATAATGAATCTTCTTCATATGTGTTTGGTAGATGTGCAAGTGTCATTATATGTTGACTGGGTCGCACTGATCCATGGCATTGTTATCACATGTCTTGATTTATACGTCATTGGGGTGCTGTGTTTCACTGTATTGCGCAATTCTGCGATTTTTTTCACGAAGTTGAAGTTGAAGTTCACGAAGTTCAAGGGTGGCATGCCTTAAATGATAACAGGCTTCATTGATTGATTTGTGGTGTTTAACGTCCCAAAACCTGCTCTGATTATGAGAGACGCCGTAGTGCAAGTCCCTGGCAACGTCGACCACCTGGGGTTGTTTAGCGAGCACTGAAATCGCACAGCACACGGGCCTCAACAGTTCGCCTCCATCGAAATGCAGCCACCGCAGCAGGGATTCCATCCCGTGAGCTTCGGATCTGCAGTCGAGTGCCCTAACCACTAGACTACCATGGCGGCGCTTAGTAAGCGAATGTCTTTTTCGGAGATAAAACAGTTGTTTGAAAGCGCTAGCTCCTGTGTGTCTCCTTTTCTTTGTGGTTGTGTGTTTTTGCGCTAAAGGGTTTGGAAAATATGCCCAATAAAACGAGTGAATATAGAAAGGTGCAAAAAACGGAGCGTCTCATGGAGTAATTCTTATGGTCCCATACGATTCAGCTTAACACTTCCACGTATCCCCTGGTGCTTGATGTCAGAAACAAATAATGAAGGAGCTGTTTCTGCTTCAGCAATAGGAATAGCCATTCAATAGAGAGCTTAGAGAAAAATGTGCACACTACATCCAACGGTGTCGTATGTTTCCGTACAACAATTTCACATCCATTTTCTTCGAATTGTGCGTAGCCTGGAACGTTGTCCCTACTGAGGGCTTTGCCATTGGCCAGCCCTGTTATGACTGGCTGGCCAATGACCAGCCGCGTCATGATTGGCTGAGACGTCCTCCGAAGAAAATCATAGCTGTACGACGTTCTTATTGTGAATATGCGCCAACGTTTTTAATTTGTCACGTAATATGCGCGGGCTACTTTGATGGTAAAACAGCAGCAATGCTGCTTATTAACAGACGCAAATGATAATTGTAGATAAATTGAAGAAAGGCATTCTAGGAATACGCCTAGAAATATGTCTCCAAGTATATTTTTCGTATTCCCACCGAATTGGCTCAGTCAGCTTGCTTGAAACACGCGCCATGAAGTCTCTGGGTACTTTAAAACACCATGTATATCTATTCTGCCTATAAAGAATGATGTAGGCCTCGGTAGAAGCCGTCAGAGATATGACGCAACGCGTATTAGTGCTCGTAATAGCGCAGATGTCACCTCTTGTATTTTCTTATTGCGCAGTTTCTAGCTCACCAAGTGCACTGTCTGTGCGAGAGGAAAGTCCTGAGTTATGTGAAAATCCTGATTTACTAATAGTGGAAAAAGCATCCTTCAACTTAGTGTCACTTTAAGAGACGTAAAGCCGAAAGACAACAGACTTGTTTCTCGAGGCCAGGGGCCCTATAATGTAAAACGGAATAGGGAATACTATTCTGTCTTGGTCCTTCCTGATTGGTCGATCAGTTCTGCTTGTCAAGGCATAGTTGGCCAATCCTGGACGATTCTCAATTCTCTGATTATTCAGTCCTGCCTTGACAAGCAGAACTGACGAATCACAAAGGGCAAAGACGGAATAGTGATCCATGTTCCGTTTTACGGTATAAGACCTCTGAACCTCTGGCATTCAAACCTCGAATGAATATAATTTGTCATAGCTGTAATCGTAACTGGGGGAACAAAGTCACAACTCTTTTCTAAAGTGTAAGCTTCTCCTGCGACTCGTTCGCCGCTTCCACTGACCATGGCTGCACATCGTCGGTACAGGCCGAAACATATCCCTGGAAATATAAAATTTAGGAGCCGTCTTAAGAACACAGCAATGGTCAATTCTGCACTTAAAACCAGCTAGACATTCAAAGTCTGCGTCTAGTTGAACCATAGCCCAGGTTCCAGAAAACGAAGATACGTTCATGCAAAATGGCTGCTGGCAAGCCACACCGAAGCAATAGCATCCCTTACGCGGCGCCATAAATATGCAACATACGTGTTCTCTTATAATCTCAACAATTACTACGCGATTGCTTAACAGTGTCTGTGACAAAATACTAATGCGTTTAGAACTGGCTTAAGCTTCCTCGCTTCAAGAACGGCTTAACCGCACAAAAACTGCACATCCTCTCCAATTGCGTTTAGTAATCGCAAAAAAAAACAAAGAAAAACGGAATGTAATAAGCCATTGAGATTGCCTTTCCTTTTTATAAACACTATTTTCTTGCGAAGCATGTCTGAGCAAACTCAGCAACAAGTTTTCCCTGTAAAACTATACTATATATTTGATTTGATTCAACAGTTACATGCACGCACCCTATAAACATCAAATTTTATATTCACAGAGTTTTGCGAGCCCAAATCGCTTTAATATTAGATAACTTGTAGTACGACTTGAAATACCAAAGCGTAGAAGAAGAAAATAACCAGTGACAGACTCGATTTATCGTAATTCGCATTCTGTATCCTCATCATTTTGCGCGCATTTTTTACCTCCGATTCTAAGAAGGCCTGTCTGGCACAGACAGACAGACAGACAGACAGACAGACAGACAGACAGACAGACAGACAGACAGACAGACAATGAACTTTAATTAATCCTGAGGAGCTACGTAAGGACTCCCTAGCGGGAGGCCTTACGTCTGGCACACTCATCTGTTTTTCGCTGTATAAGCGGATTTCATGCGTCTTACAATGTGGGAGCAGCAAGAAACAAAGTGCGGCGATTCATTCGATCCATATATTTGTTCTGCTAATCATATTCGGTTAATAATGCTTATGGTACCATGACATCGCGCGTTATGTACTCAGTATGCGTGCACAATAGCAACGGTTCAAACGAAACGTAATATAATTCCCGTTAGCGTCGCGGTAAAGATATTCGAAAAAGCTGATTTATTCGATCGCCGCGGGAGGATGGATAAACTAATATTTAAACCTTACGCAAAAGAAGAACAATGCCTCTGCGGATATTTGCTGTTTTTATTGGGCATTTCCACTGCACTCGATTTGCTCATACATAATTGCTCAGCCATAAGCTTCCACGAATAATAGAAGGCCTTTTTTTTTCCTGTCGCACGCGTTTCACATAGCAGCCAACTCAGGGCATACTCAAGAAACCGGTAACATTGTCTAAAGAAAAGGCGTGCCAAACTTGGACACAAGAGAAGGGGAGTGGACAGCTCGAACGCCGATTATCAACTGGAGAAGCGCACGGAGGCGGAAAAAAAAGAAGACATAACTTTTTCTGCGCATGCCACTTGTTAAACGATTGATTGATTGATTTGTGGGGTTTAACGTCCCAAAACCAGCTCTGATTACGAGAGACCCCATAGTGGAGGTCTCCGAAAATTTCGACCACCTGGGGTTCTTTAACGTACACTGACATCGCACAACACACGGGCCTCTGGCATTTTCGCCTCCATCGAAATGCAGCAGCAACGGCCGGGATTCGATACCGCGACCTTCGGATCAGCAGCCGAGCACCATAGACACTAGACGACCATGGCGGGCCAAGTCCAACAAAAGAATGGTCGCTCTCGTTTCTTTTGTATGCCTTTTTCAACGGCACATATTTCTGGAAGCACATGCCGAAAGCATAACTTGAGAACCAATCACCCTGCCGAGCCATGTGTGATGTACAAGCTTTCCACTATCACACGGGCACTGAAAAAGGAACGTGACGTGGACATTCTACGCTGGCGAGCACGATGGCGCGAAGACGGCGAGTAGCTGTCAACTTTAATCAAGAAGCCTTCCTACAGAGCCTCTACGCGGTAATGAATTTTCCTACGAAGCTGAAAGCCCGTCATTGGTTAATAATGGCTTCAACGCACAACGCATCCCACATTTTCCTTCTTAACACGTATATTATTTGTTCACGCTGTCAGAAGGAATCACATATGACACTGCTTGAATTAGACGTGGTCTTTCGTTCTTTTTATTTTTCCGTTATTGATCTCCGTTGCTGCTGTTCTCGAGGTCGCATCGAATATCAGTCCTCGAAAGTAACGCCCAGTTCAAACATCCAGTGGAAATCCTCATTTAAAGGTTTAAAAGCCTGTAAAAGAAGAATAAGCTCGAAAATTTAGATCTAACAAAATTCACAATATCGGACACAAATGCTCGTGTGGCATAGGTAAAGACTGTGGTGGAAATAATCACATGCCGTATGCGTACATTGAATCATACTCTACACGCTACAAAGTGGATATTCCTATTAAATCTCGTAGGAGTAATTACATTGAGCGCAGTAAACTTATAGAAATACTGACAAACAAGGGAAACAGTGCATTTTCTTATGGCTTTAGAACACTACCGTAAAGACATTTTTCCCCTCTTGTTTGCATAAACACCGGTGCTTTCCAACCTTTGTTATACCGTCAAATATTCACCAGATGCGCCGGTAAACCCGCAAAATGAATACTTCTGGTGCGATGCTCCATAGGTGTAATGGTGAAGAAATTGTTACAAATTACGGAAAAAAGGGGTGTCGTAAGAGCCATTGTTTCGGCGAGCAGGCTTCCCCTCGTCAGGGAATCGTGTCCTAAAGAAGGCAACGTTTCTGAATTCTTCAGGTAAAAGCACCCTGAGGTGTGGTCTTGAATTCAGCGGACTTCTCTTGGTCTGGGTAGACAACTTTGACGGGGAAACCTACGCTGACGACAAGTTTCTCCGTCAGGGCCCGCAGCCTTGGCGAGGACTTAGACTTTTCTTCAGTTGGTTTTTTGTTAGGTCGGTGGGTCCTGATGATACGGCTCTACATATCAAAATATTTGCTATAACAACATTCATTTTTTTCTCGTTTTCAACGTCCTTTTTTATTTCGTTACTTCTCGTCGCTACTTCCACCGACGTTCCATTCTCGCTTGAATAAGTGTAATGGGTCTGACACACAGAACTATGTGCGACAATGACCACAACATCGACTTAGCCAACATTGCCAAACAAGTACCGTCGCTTATTTCGGTGCTTTCTTTAAGATGATATTTTTTGCATATATGTCAGTTATGGAATGTTATGATCAGTCTTGCTCAAACAATGATGGAACAAAATTTCTTGCAGCATGTCGAAACTCACTCGAATATTGTTTAGTGACAGCTTATGTTCGATCTCCAGAATAAATGACTCTCGGATAAGCTTCACGTTAGCTTCATCTACCTTTTGCTCTTGCGCGTAGTGGTAACTCTTTACTCTATGAGGCTCTCGAGTAAGATCTACGGTTTGGAATATCCGAGTAATAAATACACCGAGGAAAATTAATGACAACAAATGTGATGTAACTGACGAGCAATTAACCGGGGGGTCATTTACGCTGGAAACGTGCTCGAACCAGCACAATGCATGAAATGGCCAATATGGTCGTAGTTCTAGTGAGGGGGCTTTTGCCTTCTGTTTACTCTTATACAAGGACTTCTTTCACAGAACGTTTTATGGAGGTTCGTTGCATTCCTTACAAGCGGGTTTTATTGCAAGAGCCCCGTCACGACGGTCTAGTGGCCATGGTACCCGCCATCAGATAGTGTACCCCATAAAAACGTTCAAGATATGGCACCCTATTAAGCGCTGTTATAGTATGTATCACAGTGTGTACACAAATACGTATCACTGTGATGTACCTGTAGCACTAAGAGGGACGTAGTTAATTCATCGTACACATTACCTTTTAAGCCGAGTGCTACGTTAATAATCGGTACACAGTCAGACAGTTTTTTGCAGTGCAAATACAGCTGGGCATCAAACCGGAAAGTTACACAAGCAAACGAAACAACTCGCGCGTTAATTACAAGCTCGTATCAGACAGCAAGTTATGCAGCCAAGATAAGATTTATTTGAGAGGTGGACATCGAAACAAATCACACTTGGAAAATCATTACAAGTTTGAACTATCCGAACTGGTGTGCGCACTGAAACGATCAAAGTTTAACTTAAATGTGGTCTTTGAACGATTCCCAGACGCTAAGGGCGGTTATTACTCAGGCTTGCTGATAGGAAGTCTGGACAAGATGTCGCTGTTTTTATAAAACGAAGAAATACGGGGCCATATGTAACACATATCGCCGCATTGCCGCCACGTACAGTGTCAGCATAATAAAACGCTTAGAACGGAGGAAATGGAAGACGCGAGGAAGTGTTGGTGCTTGATTTATAGGCATTGCGCTTTTACGCTAAATACCGCTTGCCGCAATGCATGATATGAGAGTACTGTGGGGTGCTATTGGACAGATAAGACAGTAAGGCTGCGGAGATACTGAATGCCCTAAAAACTAGCATCTCACGAGGGCTCTCCAGAAATTATGGGTTTTTGCTTTTATGGAGCACCTAGAAATATTGCAGCTACAACCAATCCCATATGCGCGTGTTCTTATGTTTCATCTTCTTTATCGCTACAGAGTCTTCATTATATGGCTGCGTGAAGTCGCTTCGTGATGTTACTTCATCTTTTCTTAGGGGGAGCTTGAATAATCGCCGGCGGCCCTCTAAGCCCAAAGAAAGCGTGAAACTCCTGATGGACGCAGTCAAGATTTAGAGGTGGCCTACATTGAACAACAAAAAACCCACATTGCTGCCGGAGAAGGACTACCGCCCGAAGAAGGCCACTTCCAAAATCTAGAACGCAGAAGCCGAAAACCTGCCCAAGCAAACGCATCCTTATCGCGTCGTCAAATGTGGTGCGCGGCGCGATTTTCTTACCCGAAATTTCAAGACCCGTGTTTAACGCTGCGCTGGCGCTGAATGTGCCCGACGTACAGCATAAGCGTGCAAACGCACACGAACACACAGACGCACATTATGAAAACAGTTCAGAGTCTCGAAAGGCAATGGCGGTTTTTGGGAACGCTGAACTTCGATTTTCTTGCCAGAAATATCAAGACCCGTGTTTAACGCTGCGCTAGTGATCAGTGTGCCCGACATATAACATAAGCGTGCAAACGCACATGAACATACAGATGCAAATGATGAAAGCAGTTCCGAGTCTGGAAAAGCTGTCATGGCAATGTCACCAGTTATTTCGGTGAATAAATGAGGGTGGTCGAGGTGAGGCATTCCAGCCCCTATGCAAAGTACGAGTCATCGTTTTAAATGTCATCGTTTTAAATGCCAGTAACGCAAGCATATGTAGTTTCCTTGCGCTACTGGCATTGAAATTTCACACTTTTAAAACGCGAGTGAGGATTTGATTTATGTTAGTTCTCTTCGGAATGGAAAGTAAAAAAATTGATATGCCACATATTCCGTAATTACACGCTTCTTCGGAAGTCGCCGTGTAGGCGAGCACCCAAGTGATGGCCTGAGCGGGGCAAGATACTTATGTACTTGAAAAAAGAGCCACGGTCTGTTATTACAGACAAGATGAAATTGCGCGGGAGCCTCAATTTAGCCATTGCAACATGTCTCTGGAGACTTGAAAATTGAGTATTGCTTCACTGCTCGCGTTAGCGTAATGGAGAGGCAGTTATGTTCAACTTTTCTGACATATCAATCTCTTGCATTAAATGAAAGCCATCGCACTTTGGTCCGTTATAAATGCGATTTTTGCATATTTGTAATAGTAGTAACGTGTACAGGCTTGTCCTTACTTTTTTTACTATTCTGTTGTGTTATGTTGGATTGTATAGAGTTGTACACTTGTAGGTTTTTTGTAAGTAGTTACATTCCAATATAGCTCGCGCTTCTTTTCTCTTTTTTTTTTTTTGGTGCTTTTCATGGTGTGCTGCTTAGATATATGTCGCGCTTTGCCTCTTTCTTTGTTTTATATATGCATGTTTCATATTATACCTTGAATGTACGCTTTCATCGTAACTATATGCCCACCTCCTATGGTTTCGACATAGAGACTGACAGTATTGAAAATAAGTAAATAAATAAATAAATAAATAAATAAATAAATAAATAAATAAATAAATAAATAAATTTTTCGTCCAAAGACACGGTGTGGTTATAAGAGACATCGTAGTGGAGGGCTCCGTAAATTTACATCGCATCTCCTTCTTTAACACATGCACTGCAATCGCACAGTACGCGAGCCTCCGGCATTTCGCGTTCATCGAAATGCAGTCACCTCCGCAGTAATTCGATCCTGCTACATTCGGGTGGAGTGCCATATACATTATAGAACACATCTGGGAGTTCGACACATTTTCGCTCCTCGCTCATATCGTTTTGCACCACATAACACGACAACCAATAAACCCGAGCCATTCAAAGAGCTCCGAGAACTGATGCCTCTTCGATCTGACTTTCTGCGTTAGGATGACACAACGGTTTCTGGAGACCACCATATAATAGGTTTCGTATAACAACTAGCTATAAGTGGCTCAGCGCAGTCACAAGGTTGCTGGGTATCTTTGACCTCATATTGAGATCGATCACCTTCACTACATGCTACAAACTAATGTCCGAGAAGTTAATCTCAACAATTTAGGGGTTTTCACGTGCCAATCGCGGCGTGGTTAGAAGGCATGCCGTATACTGCAGAGCTCAGTAAATTTTGGCCTCTTGCGGTTTAACAACGTGCGTTGACAAAGCAAGGTAAACAGGTCTCTCCGCCATGTACGCTTCCATCGAATATGCTACTGCTGTGGCCGGGACCAAACCAACGTCTTTCTTCTCGACAGTCAAACACCGCAATCACCAGACAGACCACCACAGCCGACGAAAAGTGTGAGTTAGTGTGACCTTTTAAATCAGGATAGAGAGCGAGTTCGAGTGAAAGAGAGAGAAAGAGGAAAGGCAGGGAGGTTAACCAGATATTGGTCTGCGGTTTGCTAGCCTGCACTCAGGAAAATGGGGGAGAGGGGTTAAAAATATGACGCATCTGTCGCTGTTGTAAAGAGAGAGATGATGGGCGGAAGGAAGGAAGGTTAACCGGAAGAAAAAATATCCAGTTTGCTACCCTGCACTGGGTAAGGGGTGAGGAGAGGCAGAAAGGGATGGAGAAAAAGGGAGAACGAGGGAGTTCTAGTCGCGCAAGCACACAACCATGGCATTGTCAGAGACGGTCAATAAGGTCCATCGCTTGCAAAAACTTGAGCCCACCCTTCGTGGCTTTCTGCTGGAAGACTCGGTCGTTCCGGCATTCCAATACGGTTTGCTCAATAGCAGTCGATTATCAAGGCGTGATAATTCTGTGGTAAGGTGGCTACAGTGTCCATCTGCCTGAAGCGGAACACGCTGTGGTAAGGTGGCTACAGTGTTTACCTGCTAAACGAAAGGAGTGCCTTCGATCCCAGACACGGCGATCTGATTATTTATTTGTGCATAAGCTAAATCTAAGTGAAATAATGGTCAATCAAGGATGAATTAAGCGAATCAAGAAGGTAATTAAGAAAACAGCAAATCTTCTTTAGAATGCATAATGGCTTTCGCCATCGTCTATAATGCAATAAAAGAAGCTGTGGGTTCCTTGTCAGCCAATTCAGCTACATTCAGATTGTCATCAGCTACTACTGTGAACTCGGCTTTGCTCCAGTATTCGTGATCGGTTAGAGCACTCTGCATTTGAGCTCGCGGCTGTGGATTTGATTCCGGCATGTGCAGACAAGCTACGCTGCATCTGCAGTGCAAGAAAGAGGTAGAGGCAGGTCCGTTTCGGAACATTTCAAAATATTTTGAATGCCGTTTTGCTATGTGATTCGATTCGCCCCTGTCCTTTATTATCCTAACTATGCGAGGTTTCTAATTACGGACGGAGGTGTGCAATATCTTGTGACAAATAGCCAATCCCCCTTGTAGTGCGCCTTTCCGCATAACCATACTCTGCTCCAGGTATTTCCCAAGGTATTGGGAGTCTCCGGAGCCTTCCACTATGTCGTCTCCTATAATCACATCGTGCGTTACGATTATTATTAGTAGCAGTATTAGTATTATTACTAATACGTCTCAAAACCATCAAAACCACGATATAATTACGAGGGAGGCTGTAGTGGACATGTTCAGGAATCGCACCCCCGGGGACCTGTTACGCGCTCTGCAAACGCACAGCACACAGGCCCGTAGTGTTCTCACCTCGATCGTAAATGGGTCCGCTACGGCCGAGATCACAGCCCCGTGCTTCGAGCCAGCAGCCAAGCATCATGAGCGCTGTGCCACCGTGGCGGACCACGACAATCCTTGCAATTGTGTCAGGCCTCTGTGTTTAATATTGCGGGACGAGCACGTGTAGCCGAAGCTACCACAAGCGAGGATAGGCATCACGACAAGCAAACAAACCGCGTCGTGATATTGGCCTCCTGCACCGCTGAATGGGTGCCCGGAGTAGCTCCCGCATAAAAGCGAAGAGAACCCGGCCCCAGCCTCGACAATGGGAGCGCTTCGACTATGGTTGGTGGAGAAGCGATTAGTGCGACCACAAGGAGAACCAGAGAAAATGGCCGCCGTCATGGCTAGCATCGATATTGCTTGCTGTGTGGAACGCTGCCACCGCAGCATCGTGACTTCCCATATTGCTTGACCCCTGTGAAAGGAAAAGCAAACTCGTTATGCTCTATACGCGCATGTTCCAGGTTCTTTCTCGCTTCCTATAATGCCGCTCCTCACCTCCCCACCCCCTGACACGGCTTGGGCGAGCTTCGTAGGCGGGATTGGCACCAACGCTAGACGGCGCTTGAGCGATAGAAAACAGAGGTACAGTCGTTCGAAGACGGGTGATGCGATAGCCCTATTTGCGACGTTGTAGTGACCGTAGCTGCTACAAAAAAAAACACACAAGGAAAGCAGAAAACTTTCGATCGCGTAAGGAAATGGGTGTGGGCATGTCAGAAAAATCTGGAAGGCAGCCACAAAAAATAATAAAAATAAAGAGAAGACTCCAGGCCTGTGCAGAGAATGCAGCACAATGCCAGCGTAAGCTAGACCTTGCTGCGTGCTTTGTCCTTCTTCTGTTTCAGTCTCATTATTTTCCTGTGTCTCCACCCCACTTTTCCCTCTTTCATTCTCTGCTTTTTCTGCTTCTTCTTCCTGCTCGTCATCATCGGTTTCCCTTGCTTCTTCATTCACCGTCCTCTTTTCTTCCTCGTTACTTCTTCACTGTATACTCTTTTCGTTCTGCGTAGCCGTCATGTTGTTCCTCTTCTTTTCCTTCGCTGTCGTCTTATGCGCCTTCTTTCTGTTCTTGACCCCCGTCGTTTCCTTTCCCTCCTCTTTCTTACCTCCTCCCCTTTTTCCCTCGTCCTCATCAGTAAGCCCCAGCGAGTGGGAATGACAGACATATCGCCACCTAAACCGCTACTCCCACGATATGAGAGCCTTGGTTGTCAATGCAACACGCCCGATCAGATGGGGAGAGACTGTCATGGGTGCAGTGGAAGCGCTCCCTTTGAGCTGAGTTCAAATCTGCAAAGGCGCGGAAGTTCTTGTCACAATCATTTTCTGGTGCTTTACGTCCCAAAACCACGATATGATTATCGAGTGACTCCGTAGTGGAGGGCTCCGAAAGTTTCGACCACCTGTCGTTCTTTAACGTGCACTGACGTCGCACAGTACACGCGCCACAACAATTTGCCGCCAACGAAATGCAGCTGCCGCGGCCGGGATTCGATCCCGCGACCTTCGGATCGGCATTTTTGTCACGCTGATAGCGGTTACGGACGCCGACGTTGATGACGTACACCATCGCCATCAATTTGAGCCATTGTAACGGACCCATAACAGCTTACACTGTAAAAATGCCACGTCGTCTCTCTATGTATACTCCATTTACGCACTTTCCAGGTACATACTACACAGTGCCTCACGTAGCCGTTGTTGCGCGAATCTAGGAGCTTCATGTTTAGGCGAATGCACGACCCGCAAAATGCGCAGAACTAATGCCGACTCAGTAAGAAAATAATACTTAAGCCCGAACTTCCAGTCACAAACGACTGCAATTCCGGACTCATTATGGCCTAAATGTAATCAAACTTCTATTTAGCGTTGCTTGCTCGAACTGTTAATCACTAAGTCTTGACTTATCCCATGTTACTCAGCCTCAAACATCTCAATTTTATGCTTAGCGGGGTTCACTCATGTTGTAAATCACGGTTATGCAAACATTCTAAATGAGATTCAGTCGATTCATGTTGAGTCGGCTCCTGATTGAATTAGCAGCTCTAGGCTTCAGACCAACTCGAAAACACGTATGTCGTTTGATGATAAGTTGTGAACAAACAGAAAAGTTCATTGTGTCTGCATGCATTTTTATGTCTAAGGATAGCGCTCTGCCGGAGAAGCATATGTGATAGTTAGAACTGGTTGCCGCATCTAATGATTCCCAGCCAAACCGTAGGTACTCCAATACTAATCATGCCTCTCACACATCTTACATGACTGAATGTTTCGATCACTTCTAGTGAGATGATTATTAACTCGCTGTATTTTAATTGCTTTTAACGAAAACACTCACGGGAGTAAAATAAATTTTAAATCCATTGCAGATAAGCCAACTGCCGCAGGGCGTCCCCACCATTTCCGTTTCCGTCGTCAACGCTACTGGTAACTCGGTATCCGCAAACGCAAAGAAGTTTACGAAAAAACTAAAATTCTCTGATATTGCATAGGAATCTGCTAAGGGCAGGCAGACAGACTGGGGTGGGCTGAAAAATTATACACAAAATAATTATCACTACCGTAGAACTACCGTAGAATCGCAGACCATCTACTAATGACAACGAGGAAGGAGCTACAGATAAATACAAAAGGCCGGGATGGAAACCGGAAGATGCGCAGTCTGTGACGTTAACACCCACCATGAGGAGACGGGAGAAAGATAACTCCTTATGCGAAGACGCATTTCACTTCCATGTTATACCGATTCCTCTGAGAGGGATCAGCCACGTTTTTCTATTTTGGTATTGGAGGGCACAGTGTGAATATCCCGCGAAGTGGGTGTGCAGGCTACATCGTAGCTATTGCGTGTACATTACAAAATATGCTGAAACCTGTCTCTTTAATGCGCTGTAGCAGCCTATCCTTCATCAAAGTAACGGTAGGTGGAATACCAGCGGGTTGGCGTTGCAGCGTTTGCCTACCACACTTTACGGATGCCCACTGCCACGTGCTCAAAGTACAGTGACACACGCACAGTTAATTGATCGCCCAGTCGGATAATTGGGCAACGAGGCATTAAAGATAATGCCTTGGCTCCCACTGCTCCATCCTGCAGGATATATTTAACATCATCCCTACATGAAATAAAAAACGCAGAAATGGGCACCGAGTCAATTTCTACAAGGCATTCCAAGCGTTAATTGTTTCCGATTACCCACGTGTTGCTAGCGGTTTCACCGTTTCCAAGCAATGAGAAACGCTGAAGCAAGCCTGACATTTGATGATGAACCTTCCTGGGAACGTTCATCATCTAATGCCAGGCTTGCTGCTTAGCAAGAAATAGGTACGCTTAAAACGTTTCACCACACACATATGCGTGCAACGTGTACCAAGTTCATTTCGGAGCTGGAAATGTGCGAAATGCAGAACGGCGAACCTCCAAGAAAAGGAGAAAATTGTCCCCTGCCCCCCCCCCCCCCCTGCTCCCCAAGCACCACCCGTCTGCCTTCTTCCATGGCGCACTACTGATTTGATTGTCCTAAACTCTTTCTTGCACCCCGCCAACGTGGTCTAGTCGCTATGGTACTCGGCCGCTGATCCGAGGGTCGCGGGATCGAATCCCGGCGGCGGCGGCTGCATTTCGATGGAGGCGAAATGTTGAGGCCCGTGTGCTGTGCGATGTCAGTGCACGTTAAACAACCCCAGGTGGTCGAAATTTCCGGAGCCCTCCACTACGGCGTCTCTCATAATCAGAACTGGTTTTGGGACGTTAAACCGCACAAATCATCATCAAGTCTTTCTTGAACCTTCACATGTAACGTCACACCACGAAACTTTCTCGTAACTCACGGGAATATGTCATACCTGTGCTCAGACTTTTTCCTTTCTCCGTATGTATTGCTCTTGTGCCGCTGCGCACCCAATGATTATGATGGAGTATATCATGCGTCCAGAAAAGCAAGGCTGCCACAGAAATGTGCTTACCGCTGCTGCTCCGCCGTCCTTGCGAGGAGCATTTCCATTGGCTCTCGAATATGTGTACCATAATGCAAAACACATACATCTTCACACTCGTTATTACTTGTACATTATAACTTGAATGGAACTCGCTGAAAACACACGGTTCTCAAATGAAGAAACTCGAGAAACAAGCCACAGCACTTAATCGAGACAAAGCAAGGAAATAATGTGTCACAACATTTGAGTAGTCAAATATCATGTTCGTATGAATGAAACCTTATTACGTAGTACTGCACAGAGTAGTACTGCAGCGAATTAACTTCATGCGAGAGTTTTTAGATGTAGCCAATCTGATTTTTAAGGTGCGGGTTGGCACCCGCTTTGGCTAAGTGTGTTTCGTAAGGGCATTCAGAGGCACAGGCTGATCATGGACTAATATTTTACGACCCACCCGGAAATAGTTCCCACGCAAGTTCATTGGACTACGGAGACAAAGATTTCCTCGAAGAGTTCATCCGAACAGAAAGTTATCGTATTCAACGCACTATTAATCAAAACTAAAGTACGCGGACACTTGAAGAACTCAAATGTACTGACACCCTGAAACGAAGGCTCAATATCAGATCATTTATTGGTAACCCAAAGGGTGCACTCTGAAGAAGTGATCAGTTACGCACTCGCCCAAGAAGACTGCCACTGCAAGTAACTGGAGGAAGCAACAGTGCTTTACGAAAGCCCATATCTCCATGTTTTGCTCATCCGGCAGTTCCGGATGGAAACTGCAGCCGTCATCCAAGATACTTGTCAAGGATCCTTCACGACTCGCCAGGAGCAGTCTTCGCAAGGCTGGGAGGTAGGAGAAACCGCGTCGAACAGGAAGTCCGTGAAGCATCAGTGTCATGGGCTGACGAAAAGGCTGGATTCCCGGGGCCAACATCTCCATGGTGCAGCGTTCCTGGACAGCACTATAGCATACCCTGTCATGGCGCTCGGCCTGTCGAAAGCAATCTTGCAGCGTCGCTACGACAAGCTTTTTCTTCAAGTGCCGATTGTAAGCTGCGTTAAGCTTTCTTAGAAGCGAATAAGTGTGGTCAGATGCCTTCTCAAGGATGTCCAGTTGCGACGTGTCCTCGGCCACCACTGGAGCGACCTCTCCTTTGTCCAAGGCTTCTTCGAGCTCTTCAAGCGTGTCCAGATGATTAGCGGGCTGCTGCACTGTGACAAGAGCTGTCATCTGACTGCGAATGTAGACAGATAGTGACAATATAGACGTCATCCAGCAAGCGTAAATGGCGCGCCGAGTCCAGCAACGCCGATAATGCCGCGGCTCGGGCACCGAAGTGGCCAAAAGCGACGCCGTGAGAAATAGAGCTTCCCTTGCGATGCTTTGTAAAAAAGGCCTCCTGGTGTAGGAGGAGTTCAGTGAGGTTAGAACAAGTATGGCTGCAAGCATGCAGATCAGCGTCAACGCAACACCCCAGATGGAGTGTGATAGTACGATGAAAACCGAGACGTAGTGCGTGTCATTTGCCCGGGCATAGAAGGTGTCGTAGTACATGTCGACATCGGCGAAAGAAAAGACTTCGGACATTCGGCTAGTGAGGCCGGTCGAGCTCAGTAGAAGGTCAACTTGACCACCTATGACCAAAGAAGCAGCATCTCGGTCACAGCTGTGGTGCGAAAGGGTTAGAGACGCGTTCATCACTTTTAGCAACTTGAACAGGAGAGTAAATAGCTGGTTGTTGCAGATATCTTGCGTTCGTCTTGCTCCAATTAGGTGCAGACAACAGGCCACCAGCTGGTATCCCGTGAAACGATGTTGCTTTGGCGGCCACATTATCTCTGACAGCGAACCACTGTTGAGAAGTTCTGGTCCAGTGAAGAACGCTGTTCTTCTTAACCGGTCGGAGAAGATGAACGCAGCGCCTATGCCATGCTTACAGTCAGCAATGACCGATATCTTGGCCGGAGGCGATGTTTTTGCGTACAATGACTTTCCTTTGCTGAACAAGCATTGTCTCGAACCAGGAGCCAGTGAACACCAACGTGATATTCAAGACGAACTGTTATGAACAAAAGAAAAATCGGCAGCTCTACCTTCAGACTAGGCACGATGACCAATGTGTTTCTGCCTTCTCTGGCATTGCTTTGCAGAAAACGCCTGAAGTCGCCATCGAAAAAATACCAGAACGTCTTTTTGGAAGGTAGAAGCCGGGACCAAGTGATATGTTTGTCGTCCCAACGCCTCCTGAAGGACACAACTGCAACACTCGCGTCTTTCGAATGCAAGCGACGAATCACTTCTTTCGTGTCCACAACGTCGACGCATGCTTTCGCTTCACGTTGAATGAGTGCGCACTGCAAGATTAGGAGGAACAGCGCTAACGACAGACGATAACGTGATGTCTGATGCATAGTTAAACGCCTCATATCTATCTCTATGGTATGGCAATCAACCTCTACGATCTCTTTCCTGTTAGCGGCGCTCGAGGGCTCCACCAGGACGGCTCTCTACGGGAAAGTCCGCGCGCACAGTGTTCGAGCTGCGAAGATGACGGCTTGGTACGGTTTGTTATACTTATCTCTTCTGTTGCGTGATGATTATTTGACGAAATCGTTTGTACCGCATTGCAGTATATGAGTACTGTGATCGAAGTTTTTTAGAAGCAGACTTCAATCTTGCCTTATTATACTGGCGTCTCGTATTCTTCGATAACACACGCTGTTATTTTTTTTAACTTTAAATTTCTCGACTCGTCTATATTATCCCCAAAATCAGCCCCATTTCATTTCATTTCCTTTAAGAAATACGGTGTGTGCCTTTCAAACATGGCGTATGCGCCGAATGACGCGCAAAGATGGCAGGAAGAAGCGGCCCTCCCACTTGCTAAAGTTACGGTGAAAGCAGTGCATACAGTTATCAGCACAGGCACACAGGAAACAAGGGTGTGGTCCCTACTTGCGTCTCCAGAATATAAGTGGTTATAGCACTAACATCTCTACAGAGACACAAGCAAGCGTCTCGGTGAGTAATAACACTGTTGAGAAGCGTGCTGAGAGCAACAGCTGAGATCGCGAATAGGACAGATATATCTCATGCAAAAAAAAGGAAAAGAAACTGCACAAAACGAAACATTATGCGGATGGTTGGTAAATTCACGGAATTGTTTTCCCCGTCCGTCGGCATTTATAGTTTGACCGAAAGAAAAGTAGAATAACTGATCAAAAGCAACAATTCAGCGTCTAGAATGAAGGGCTCTGTTTCAGTTTGACTGATGATATCTGGAAAATTTAATTCACTCGATTGCCGTGGCACAGTCAAGCCTTAACGAGTACAAGAAAATTGGCTCCATAAGTTGTGAGACATTTATGCGGATGGTGCTGAATATAGTGCTGAAAATAACAGCAGGAACCCGACGAGAAACAATCGTTCCATCCCCCAGCCATGCGGGATCGAACCCCGGCCGCCGCAACTGCATTTCGATGCAGACTAAATGTTGAGGCCCGTGTGTACTGTGTGGTGTCGGTAGATGTTAAAGAACCCATTCTGGTCTGACTTTCTAGAGTCCACCATTACGGCGTCACTCATAATCATACTCTGGTTTGTGGACATAATACCACAGAAATCAACCAATTGCTCTCAATCCTTCAGGAAGCTCTTTCCGCGGGGGAGTGTCGTGCAACTCGACAACCAACGACGCGTTCAAACGCAACCACAGCATATTGTAGCTAGCCAGTTAGCTGGTATTACCAAAGCTGAAGAGGATAAATAGTTACGGCTCAAATTCAAATAATGCCAGCTCTCCCAAATCCAATCACAATGTATCGCAAGAACCCAGACGAATTCAAATGCGATTGCTCAGAATATGGCGATAGAGCCACGAGGCAATGCATATTAAACACGATCGATAGTCTTTCTTGGGATACTTGACCGCAGAAATTTTGGCCTGTCTTTCTGCTTGTCTGTCTGGCACACGATTCAGCCACACGGCCAATGTTTAAGGACTTGCCTAACGCCCTGCCATCTTGAACTGGTAGCTGCGTTCATACTTGTGGACACTGTTGATCAAATAGGAAATATTACGCGTATCTCAGGCGCAACATCAATACGTATGTATTAGATGGTGTGTTCCTTTACTAGAAAATACATAGATACGTAATTCTAAAGACCTTAGTGTTTCTTAGGCTGCGCTAAAAATGTGACACTATGCAAGAAAAAGGTATCTGCCGACGATTTGATGATACCACTTGGCAGTTGCCCGGGGATTCTGCACAAGTTCATGTTTCCCGACGGCGCTGCCAGATGGCGTCCATATCTCACGCAGCGTAGTACGGCCGGCAGAAGACGGCATTTGCAGCGAAGCACGCAGAAACGCGGCCATTTTTTAGGGGCGAGGCTCCTTATAGCGGCACTGTTGCGACCTCACCGCTGCCACCGCTTGTCGTGGTTTATCGCTGCCACCATTTGTCGTGGACTCATGTCGCCTTCAGGCCAGGAGTCCACGGGGCAGGAAGGAAGAGTACGAGGAGTTGCTTTGGAGATGAGAATATTTACATTTATTTACAGCATGATTTGAAGGTGATGGCCGAATCTCAATCGAATCCTCTATCGAATCCTCCTATCACGGGGTTCTCTCGTGGATTAAATAACCAGCGTCGTCCGGCGACGCCTTCTCGGGAGGGCCCAGTTTACGCTTCTCCTCCAATCCGAGGTTGTAGGTCCGAAGGGGAAGAAGGTTGTGGACCTCCCCCTTTTTCTTCGAATGTGGCCGAGGTGATCCTTATCTCCGTCGGATCATACGACGGCAGCAGGACCCCTTTCGGTGATGACAACTCGCCACTCCCTGCTGCGGTAACGTGGAAGTCATCACCGGAGCCCGGCTCGTTACCGGCTTTCGAGACTTCCGTCGTAGCAGCAAACGAGCTTTTACTGGCGCCGCTCAGTCTCCGATGTCTCGGACGTAACAGCTCCGTCCGCCGGCGGGAGACTCGACCTGAGGGTGACCAGCATACCAGGTCGGCCGAAGTGTCGGGGTTCGATCAGCTCTCCGTGGGACGGAAGCTCCGATGTGGGGTTCTCACACATGCCTTGGTGACTGTCATCCTGGGCATACACGTAAACACACGCGCACACGCACAACTACAGGTACGGGAAGTGCCCTGCCCGCACTAGGAGCCATCGAGCCCAAAATACGCCAACCAATCTGCCTTACATTTCTCAAATTAATGAAAGCAGCCCTCAAAACATTTGTAAACATTCGCTGAAGCTCCGAATTTTTATCCCTGAATTAATTTGAGCTTACAGTTTACGTTATTTATCATTTTCACTCGATGAACTACATGTGTGAGCTATCGCAATCTGCCGCAAAGCCACCAGGCTCCACATTTCTGAACCAGTACATGCCTCACATATGACCCCGAACTTTTGTTCCCGAAATTTTGTGCCGTCAAAGTGAGTCATCATGTTCCCGTGAGCAGACGAAAGAACACTGTCGAGCTGCATTAGAGCAAGAGCTAAATTCGCAAACGTGCTCTAAATAAACAATCACAAACCTATGTAGTATAACCACAGGACCATTAATCATTTTCACCATCCGCCTTCGCACGTCCTAGTGTTACTTAAGCTTCCACTCTACGGTTGTACTACAAAACTAGCTCTCCGACTTTGCGGTCACAATTCTTGCACTTCACACACGCTATATAAAATAACCTAGCTTACTCTCGTTCACACACTGCACATGCCTCCAAAGCAGTAAACAGGAAACAAAACTCTCCAAAGTTATGCGCAAAACTCAAGAAGGATATCCATGCTTATTGATCGCTCTTGCCTAAAAGCTAACTCAAAACACTGCCACTACTTACGCACTTGTTGAACAAACTAACCTGATTCTTTGACAGCGTCCACACAATACGCATGAGTTTAAAGCAACAAACAAAACTCGCTAGCATTACGTTCTAGAAAACTCACAATACCATTGCTTATGAAACCTCAAACACTTTCGCGGTTTCGCACGCCCGCTGTACAAACCGCAACACGATTCCTTGCATTCGAACTGAATGACGCGCATATCAAACATAACACTATTTCAAAACATTTGCGGTCATACGAATCTTCAAACTCAATCTCCCAAACACATCGCAAACCATTCAATCTCATACATGACTGTAACCCTTCAACAAACAACTCGCTTTCTCACTTTCTACTATGCCTTCACACTCACTATCGGTTCAACAAAAAAGTTACAGTTCACGAAATTCAATCAAACTTCGACGTTAAAGCTACAAAAACACATCTCAGACTACACGGGGAGATAAAGAAACATTACTTCGCAAGGCTAAAATAAACAAACAAGCAAAAGTGTCTCCCCAACAAGTCATCCATTAACATTGTTGGAAAACCTAGGTCTGTCTCCCATTTTGAGACGTACTCGCGGTGGTCGCGCTCGGAACGCTTTTCTTGAACAGGAAACGCAAAACGCGAAGCACCTGTTCGACTCTCTGCACGGCGTCACTATCCTCGCCATCGCCTTTCCTGCGCTACCGCGGTCGCATTGTTCGGCGACTTCGCGAAGACCCCTGACCGTGCACACTCGCGACAAAGCACTCTCAAGAGGACGGGAAGATAACTGCAACCGGCCCTCGGACCGCTTCCGCGCAGAGTGCACCTCTCTTCCTCCTTTCGTTCGGCGGCTCCTACGTATTCTACGCCGATTTGTCTTGAGTGGCAACCGCACCCTTTTCACTTTTTTTGCTTCTTCGTTTGAAGCCCACCTTGAAACTTACCACGCTCTGTGCGGCGTTCCTTTCTCTACAGCGCCTTTTCGGCCTATGCCGCTTCCTTCTGAGCATTTCGGAGCCATTCGCTTCCTTTTCATCCACCTGTACAACCTCGCTGCACTCGCTAGCTGGCTGATCCACGCAGTCTAAATGATTTCCAGCAACATCATCTGTTCGTTCACTCTCCTGACTGGCGGACCGCTTCAAACACTTAGGAAAGTTGCAGCTGTCTGCTTCTAAGCTGTTTAGCTCGCATACCTGGGAGCTACCCTCAACTGCAACCTCCTCCTCACATTGTGCTTCACTGCACCCTGCTGGCCTTTCACTGGTAGTCCTGCCTAGCGAGTCGAAATTACCTTGGACGCGGCATGCAGGATCTACCGTCGCGACATACTCCCTTTGTATCCGTACCAAATCGTCCGCAACCGTCCTAGGTGCTTCACTCTCGTTCCATCGGCACGATACCTCGTCGCGTTCCTCAAATACAACCTCGTGCTCACATTGCGCTTCTATGCGCTCTCCTGGCCTTTCACTGGTGTTCTTGCATGACGAGTCGAAACCACCTTGGACATCGCATGCAAGATACACCGTCACGACGTCTTCATTTTGTATTCGTGCCAAATCGTCCGCAACCTCTCTAGGCGCTTCTCTTTCATCCCATTGGCACGATACTACGTCGCGTTTTTTCCGGCCTTCAACGACATCCACTTTCACTGTGGCATCTTTGTCACCAAAGTTCACTTCACTTGTGAACGTGCCGCCCCTCTCGCGTGCGCTAGCCCTTTCTTCGGCTTTGACCTCCACCGCACACGCTACCACTTCGCACCTTTCGTGCGCTACTTCCGCAGATACCTGATTACCACTCTGTATTGCCTTCCGTTCACGATCTAGCCTTTCAATTTCATCGTTCAAATATTTCAGCTCCTGCCTGCGTCTTTCGTCCTAATTCTTTCCTTTATTTCTCTTTCCTGTTTAATTAGAATTAAAGTCCCGAAATATTCAATGTCCTCCGGATCGCTACCACTTTCTATTATTATGTTTCGAATTTCCGATTCAGGCAAGTCCTCATCTATATCCAAATCAAACTCTTCAGCGAGCATCAACAGGCTAGTTTTCGTCAAACTCGTCGAATTCATGGTGACTGCTTTAAACTTTGACTCAGCTTTCGCAAAATGTAGAAATTAACCCCACCAGCGTTTCAATTCTGGTCCTAGAGAAATTGAAGCCTGGTAAATTCTACAGAATTAACGAAAGCCCACACTAGCAGTCCCAAGTTGCCTAATCCTTGTCTACCTTTTTGAATTTCTTAATCCCTCAATTAACTCCCAATCCTACGTAGCTCTTCCTCCTCTACACCTATCCTTTCAACAATATCAATAATAAATATCAGGCTCCCTGTTCATTCCCTCACGTCCACTACCAATAATTCTGCACTTTTCCACAAAGCTATATGGGTTGCCTTCAGCCGCTTGTTTACACCCCCCTGAAAGCTGCTTTCTGCTGAGATACGCACTACCACAATTCTAGGCAGTTGTACGATCGAGCTTTTAGCGGTCCTAGGCTAAAAGACTCGATGACTCTCAAGCACAAAGCCAGGCACTCACCCAAAACCGTGCAGTCGGGGTACGCTACGAGGATCCCGCCGTCTTCCAGGTCTAGGGCTTTCGGCCGGTCCTTTCTCCATGGAGCCTCCGGTTCATCACGCCGCTCGCCGTCCGTGGTCGTGGTTCATCCCACCGCTGCCACCAGTTGTTGCGACCTCACCGCTGCCACCGCTTGTCGTGGTTTATCGCTGCCACCATTTGTCGTGGACTCGTGTCGCCTTCAGGCCAGGAGTCCACGGGGCAGGAAGGAAGAGTACGAGGAGTTGCTTTGGAGATGAGAATATTTACATTTATTTACAGCATGATTTGAAGGTGATGGCCGAATCTCAATCGAATCCTCTATCGAATCCTCCTATCACGGGGTTCTCTCGTGGATTAAATAACCAGCGTCGTCCGGCGACGCCTTCTTGGGAGGGCCCAGTTTACGCTTCTCCTCCAATCCGAGGTTGTAGGTCCGAAGGGGAAGAAGGTTGTGGACCTCCCCCTTTTTCTTCGAATGTGGCCGAGGTGATCCTTATCTCCGTCGGATCATACGACGGCAGCAGGACCCCTTTCGGTGATGACAACTCGCCACCCCCTGCTGCGGTAACGTGGAAGTCATCACCGGAGCCCGGCTCGTTACCGGCTTTCGAGACGTCCGTCGTAGCGGCAAACGAGCTTTTACTGGCGCCGCTCAGTCTCCGATGTCTCGGACGTAACAGCACCCGTTCGTCCCCCGTCGTAGTAGTGTGTAACCAGTCTTAACGCTAGTACCAGATCTTGACCTACAAGGTGGTGCCGGTGGGAGATTTCTCCTGTGCGTTGTTGAACAATAAAAAATTCGCAGCGTGCGCGTTAACTAAAAGCCCAATTCTTCTGTCTCTCATTCCCCATTAGCAGCCATTGGCATGTTCCAGTAGGAAACGTTAGTAGAAGTAGAAGTGTAAGTGTTAGCTAAAAGCCGACTTCTTCTGTCTCTCATTCCCATTAGCAGCCATTGTTTACCTCCAAGGTAGTGCCTGGTGAGATTTCTCCTGTGCGTGATTAAACAATAAAAATTTTGTTCAAAACGCCATTGATTGATGAAATAAACCAACGAAAGATGCCAGATTTTTTCTAAAAGCAAAACGAGAGGGCTCGCGCCCTCGCCTCGAGCGCCGGGAGCCACGCGCTCCCCGGCAAACTCGACACTGCCCCGGCAAACGCGAGAGACAACGTTGGCGCAGGCAGCGTCTCCTAGCGAGTTTCTTGATTGAGAAATACCGACTGCTCGCGTTGGAGAAGCGTTCACCGGCAACCCATATATATATATATATATATATATATATATATATATATATATATATATAGGCACTGGATCTTGACTTGCAATGAAGTGCCGGTGGGAGATTTCACTTGTGCATTGTGCATAGTTGAACCGTGAGGATTCGTAGCATGCGCGTTAACTAAATTAATCTGGAACTCGGCATGATCTACGATAAACATCCCGAGCTTCGCCCACTCATCATCATTCACTCCATGGATATGCTGTAATTTTTTTTTGCCGGCCCGGTAGATTCGTCACCATAAAAACTCCACGAGTTTGTAGGCCAGCAGAAATGGGAGACCCTTCTGGCCAGCTCTGCTCCTCGACGTCGGACTCGGGGTCTAAGCTGTAGCCCAAGCGGACGCCTTCCGCGCCGACTGGGAGTCGTGCATTGGTATCGCAGAACGCGTTAGCCTGAGTACCATTGTGGAAGTACTGCCATGGTAACGTAGGATGTCCCCTCGTTAAGCTGGCGATCGCGGATTCAAATCCTGACCACGGAGGCTGCATTTCTGTGGGGGCTAAATGCATAATGCACCCATTTAGGGAGATTGCACCCATTTGCACCCATAATGCACCCATTTGCACCCATTTGCACCCATTTGCACCCATTGCACCCATTTGCACCCATAATGCACCCATTTAGCGACTGGAAAATGGCAAATGTAGTCCCAGTGCACAAGTCGGGTCCTCCTAACAGCGTTCAGAATTACAGACCTATCTCACTCACAAGTGTAGTGTGTAAAGTATTGGAACATGTCCTGTTCACTAACATTATGACACACCTAAATACACACTCACTACTGATCCCCCAACAGCATGGTTTTCGCAGCGGTCGCTCTTGTGTCACACAATTAACAGAGCTTGTGCACGAATTATCAAGTGCCCTAGATCACGGATTAGTTGTAGACGCGGTTTTCATAGATTTTAGGAAAGCTTTTGATCTCGTTTCCCACTCTCGGTTAATAGAAAAACTTGAATGGTATAACATAAACGCATCAGTTATCGATTGGATTAGACAGTACCTAACTGCACGTAGTCAGAGGGTTATTATTAACAACGCAAGCTCTCACGAGATTGGAGTGACATCTGGAGTTGTGCAAGGTTCTGTTTTGGGCCCTTTATTGTTTTTAATTTTTTTAAATGATATTAGTGATGGTCTCTCGTCTACTGTGCGATTATTCGCAGATGACTGCGTGTTGTACAGAATAATCCGTGTTCCTAATGATCCCGTTTTGTTGCAAGGCGATTTAGACAAATTATTTAAATGGTGCAACACTTGGAAAATGCGCATAAATTATGACAAGACTGTAAGGATGTCATTTACAAGGAAGCAGATAACTCACGAGATTGACTATAACTTAAATGGAAACCCCATTTCATTAGTGAAAGAATTTAAATATTTAGGAGTATTCTTAACAGAAACTTTATCTTGGGATTGCCATATTCGATACGTAACAGCTAAAGCTTGTAAAGTACTGGGCTTTCTGCGGAGGAACGTAAAACACTTCCCGATAGAAACAAAACAACTACTGTATGTAATGAATGTCCGGTCTATACTAGAATATGCCTGCACAGTGTGGGACCCGTGGTTAAAAAAGGACATTAAGTTACTAGAAAAGGTACAGAACTTAGCGGTACGGTTTGTTCTGAATAATTATAGCTGGCAATTTAACATACACATTGCAAAGGAGAGTTTAGGGTGGGAGACGCTGCAAATACGGAGGAAGAAGTTAAGATTAAAAATATTGCATAACATATTTCATGCAAGAATAGGTATAGATAAGGATAAGTACATATTTCAACCGCACTACATCTCATCACGAATCGACCATATTAACAAGATCAGAGAATACAAGTGCAGAACCGAATCATTCAGAAATGCATTTTTTCCGCGCACAATTTCGGAATGGAATCGCCTTACCACTGATGTTGCAACCACGAACTCTAACGACGCCTTCTACGCCATGTTATGATACTGTGTCTATATTGTCATCAAGAACACTGAGCATGTGTCGAATGCTTGTATTTCTCTTTCTATTTTCTCTTTCATACTGTTCCTGATACCTGCAAATGTGCCTTTACCGAACATGTACTGTGTAACCCCCCCTCTATAATGCCTTAGGGCGCTGAGGGTACTGTGATAAATAAATAAATAAATAAATAAATAAATAAATAAATAAATAAATAAATAAATAAATAAATAAAATAAAGTGCACCGTAAACACCTTCACGTGGTCAGAATTTCTCCGCAGCCTTCGACTGCAGGACGTGCCTGATAATCATATATTGTTATGGCACGCAACACCACTTTAATTACTATCAGCGATATCAAAGTCTTATCGCTGCGTGCATTACGTGCGAAATTCTCCACTCACGAAGTAGTTCTCAATGCGTTTGTCTCCCCCGAACCAGGAGACGCGCTACTCTTCTCTCTACTCGCGACCCCTTGCCGCCTACCAGGCGCGGCGGGCTGCTGAGGCCAGTGGAGCCCTGGACTAGGGGCCCCACCCACCTGCTTCGCCAACCTCCTTTTCTTTTTTTTTTTAATAAACGTTTGTCAACTCAACTCAACTTACCTATCGGTTTTGCTTGTTTCTGTAACGCCCTCTGGCGACGCCCTGACGAAGCTCACCGTGTTCCGCGGGCGCCACGAGTCCCTGCGTCATTTCCGTTCGCCCATTGGAAACCATCCATAGAAATATGAGGGCTCTGGTGAACAGGCGCGAATACGTGCACATGCAAACCTGGAAAACGAATGACTCATCCTAACAGGACACCCCTACCAACTTATTTTTATCACCCGAAAACTCATGTTTAATGCACTTTTAAAATTGTACACGGATACGAGAAATCACACTGTTACTGGGGGCAAAAGAACGGAGGCAATGCATTTTCAAAGGGGTGTACTTACGCATCAATGTCGGGGTTACGTGCAGCAGAAGAATAAATTCCTCCCGTACTTGGCATCTTAAAAAAATGTGATCCTCTGCGTGATATAAGAGAAGTGAAGTGTAACTTGCGTCTTTTTCAATTTTCTAACTGATGCATAACATGCTTCAAGGGCCTCCCTTGCTGCCATATCTTTACTTTCTCCCAAAAGCCTTCCTGCATAAATCTACCGTTAGTGTCAATCACGAACCAGCTCGCCCAGGGGCCAGTTCTGCTAAAATTTGAGCAGGTGAATGTATCAGCAAGCTCTTAACGGCTGTGTGCATTATCTGCAGAGCATGAATTCACCTTGAACTTGTAACGATTTCAGAGATGGCAATCGCGTACGTACATGGCATATTTTGGTTTATTGTATCCGCGAGAAACGTTCGCTTCCTCATTATTATAAAGCCCCGAATGCGCGAAGACGAGCCTCCTGGTTTCATTTGTTTCTTCCCACCCGGCAAAGCCTCCACTCATTGATTGGGTACGTAAAGGCGACCGTAATATGGTCGTAAGAAACCAAATGATGTGCCCGGCCCACCATGTATCGAACTAGAACATTGCAGCGCCATGAAAAGGACAAGCAAGAGAGAAAGGAAGCTTTGCTTAGAAAAGAAATTGATTAGAGGAAGAAGTATACACGGACTACAAGTGAATATTATGGGAAATTTTGTTGATTCTATATAATAATAATCGGAATTCGTTGACTGTTTTGATTCAGTGGTAGAAGTGTGGTGTATGTGAAGATGAACGAAGAATGTGTGACCGTTACTGAGAGCTGAACGGCCTAGCGAGGGCAAACGAGGGCTATAGCATTTGGGTAATAGATGGTTGACAGGCTGGCTTATGTGAGGGCAAAGGTGAGTTGTAGCATTTGGCTAATAGATGAAACTGACACGCTGGCTTACGTAACATCTGCTGGTTTCATTTTTTAATAAAGCTTATGTTTATTTCTATGTATAGCGTTATTTCGGAAACGAGTGCATATTACGCAGGACTATTAATATTTGCAAAAGAAGCACTAGAAGAGTTTTCTTCTTTTTTTCTGAAACAGAACCTAGTGTTTAAGGACACCACACAACATTTATTTGTTTCCACATTGCCTTCGCTATCGCATGGTATGAGAGACATTACCTGAATGGCTGTCGAAGCCACGATATGATTATCGGGCACGCCGTAACGCAGCACTCCACGCTCATAATTGATAACCGGAACTCTTTATCATTCGTCTACCTTAAACACAGCGGTACTTTGTACTCTGGCTGCCATCGCACCTCAGTCGCTTTCGTCGAGTGTCGGGACTGGGCACATCCCCAACCTTACTGCACCACATATTATACCCTAAGCTACCATAGCGGAAAGCTTCTTTCTTGCAGCCAGAACATTAAGTATTTGGTGCCATCACTGTAATTGTTGCGACTGATAGTGATGAGTAACAGCATCCGCTACCTCCCAATTCCCTATTCTGTTTGATCGTTGCGCCACGTCGTTCAGTTAAGAGTGATCCCTAGTTCGACGTCGTTTATTTGGGTTATGAAGGTTTTGTGATGTGAAGCTGCACCGGTGGGCCCGTTCTCTAACTTTACAATTTACTTTCATTTCATTTGCGCTACGTCCAACCTTTACTGCACGATGTCAGCAAACTGTCAAGCATAGAATTTAGGAACTCTTGCGTAAGCAAAACTTTAGCCTTTATTCAAATTCGTCGACGAATTTTGTTTAGGAGGAGACTACATGCGACGACACAGTAAAGCACGGACTGTAACGCAGATGCTTATATACGAAGCAAACGACGCACTTTCAGGAAGTGGTAAGTGAGGCACTCCCCTGCGAAGAACGCTACTGTGACCAGCTGGAGGAGGCAGTAGTGGCTGATGAATTCAAGTAGCTCGACGCTAGGCTCGTTCGTCTCCGTCGGATTGGATCCGCAGCCAATAACCCTGGCTGTTGTCAGGGATCCTTCACGAATCGCCAACAATAACTTTCTCAGGGCCGGAAGGTAGGTGAACCCATGTCGAACGGGCATGCCGTTAAGCGTCATCATCATGGGCTCTTGGAATGGCCGGACCCCAGGGGCCAACTTCTGCACGCTGCACTGCGGATGGACGGGAGAATAGCAGACTGTCGTGCCGCCCTGCCTGCAGAAGACAGTCTTCTAGCGTTGGTACAAGCAGCTCTTCTGCAGGGTGCCGTCTGAAGGCTGCGTTGAGCTTTCTTAGCAGCGTGTAAGAGTGGAGAGCAGCTTTGTTCAGAATGTCGAAATTCTCCGTGTCCTTCGCCACCACTGGAGCGACGCGTCGTGCATCTACGGCCTCTTCCAGTTCTTCCAGTGTGTCCAGATGGTCGGCGGGTCCCCTTGCCGTGACGTGGGCGGTCATCTCACTCCGAAGATAGACAGACAGCGACAATATATTCATCATCCAGCACGCATAAACGTCGTGTCCAAGGGCGCCTGTAATGACGAGGCTCAGGTGCCGAGGTTGCCAGAAGTGAGGCCAACAGAAATGTAGCCTCCCTGGCAGCGCTCTTCGAGAACGCCTTCCTTGCGCGGGCAGAGTTTATTGAAGTCAAGACGAGCGTGGATGTAAGCATAGACAGCAGTGTCAAGCCTAGTCCCCAAGTAGAGTAAGACAGAACGTCGCACATCGATACGGAGCGGGTGTCATTTGCTCGGGCGTAGAAAGTGTCGTAGTGAATATTGGCGCCAGCGAAGGAGAAGGCCTCTAACATTCTGCCATCGAGACTGACCACACCCAGGATAAAGTCAACTCGTCCTCCTATGACGCCAGAAACTGCGTCTCTGTTACTAATGCTGTGGATGTATGTTAGGGACACGTTCTTGTGCTTCAGTAAGGCATACAGGAAAGCGTAGCGCCAATTACCGCATATATCCTGTGTCGGTTGCATCCGTTGCCTAGAGGATATCTGCCTGTTAACGGGGTTTAAGCAACTCACGACGAGCTTCTCTGCCGTAAAGCGATACTGTCTGGGTCTCCAGGTTACTTCGGTCAGTGAGTCACTGCCAAGAAGTTCTTGTGCGGTGAAAAATGTTGAGCTTCGCAATCGGTCAGAGTAAATGTAAGCGCCGCTTATTCCAAGTTTGCAGCGACGGAGCACGGACAGCTTCACGGGAGATAACGGCTTCGCCAATACTGATGCTTCGTCACTGAGCACGGTGTCGTCTCGGACAAGGACCCAGTGGACGGCCGTGTTATGCGCAAAGCTGGAGTTCACTAACCTCAGAAAGAGTGGCAGGCCTATCTTCAGACTTGATACTAAAGCCAACGTCTCCCTTCCATTCCTCGCACTTGTCTGGATAAAACTATTGAAGCCATCGTTGAAAAAATACCACGCTGTCTTTTTGTGTTTGAGATACCTGGACCAGGCGATGTCGTTGCCGTCCCAGCGGTTCCGGAAGGACACCACGACGGTGTTCATTCCTTCGGAATCCAAACTACGTAGCACTTCATTCGCTTCGACATACTCAATACATCCTTCCGTTTGATATGAAAGAAATGTGCATTGCAGGATTGAAAAGGTTACTGCGAGTGAAAGACGGAAACGTGAAAATGCACGCCGCCAGCTGCGCATCGTTGCGAACGTCTTCTGCGACGTGGCCTTTGTGCACAGTACTGGAGAGACTGCGCTATAGAGACGGCGTGCGCCGTGTCATCGCAGATAATGGGATCGCGTGTTAAAAACAGTCGATGAGAAAGCTAGTTGTCACACTGATATACCGTGAATAGGTAGTTTCTCTTAGTGTTGTCTTGCTGGGGTCGTTCGATAGCTTGGATCGTGCCACAGTTGCTTGTTTTGGTTAGAGTGCTTGAATTTTCTTATTTATTTTTTGAAGCCGAAAATTTCAATCTCGGAGCTGTGTTGTGCATCATAAACGCTCGTTTTTCTTCCTTTTTCTTTCTTTTTTTCATGCTTGTGTTTTCGTAGACAACCTCAGAAAAGATGTCATTTATGTGCTCCTTTGTACGAGAAAAACGGCGCAAACTGTTGTTTTCAACATCGCGAAGAAGAACGAACAAAAATCACAACGCCATAGAGCCAGTGCTACCGGGGAACACTCATTGATGAGGCCAGTGCAGACTGATATAAAATTAAGTTGTGGCGAAGTGTAACCGTCATTTAGTACTTTAACACATCCGTGATACAGTAACCGCATGAGTGCAAGCAAATGACTGGGTAAGTTGCAGAGGTGTTCCTCCCTTGTGAATCAATCGCCCGTTTGGTCTGCAAAAGCGCAGAACAACGAAGCATTGAAAGTTCAGCATGATAAAGTTAAAAATGCAGCGATTGCTGTGACGTTGCTGTTAATGTACAATCGAACCCGTTTATGACAAACACGCATACATCGAGGTATACTTAATATTGAACATACGAAACTGGCTCATCATTACTGATGTCAAATGTACTCTCTTTAACGAACTGTACGCTGTGGTACTTGATGAAAGGAAGCGTCCAACCTTGTCGCCTGTCCTGTGCAAGGACTGCGTGTGGGGCCAGCGAGTGGAAGCAAAAGAAGTCACGCCGCCGTTTGGGATCCCACATTAGCGGTAAGAACCATACACTGGCGTAGAGAATTACGCGGCCTGCCGGCAGCATCCGGTTATTCCGCTCGCCAGCAGGTGACGCCAGAATAGGACGTACTTCCTTTTGATGTCACTTCCTGGCGCTGCGAGGAAGCTCCGATAAACACAGAGCACGTGCTCACGTGTTCCCTTCGTGAATGTCCGCATTTCACACTGGATATTCGAACTTCGTGCTGGCGATCGATGAGCACCCTTATGCACAGGCACACCGCGCCATCAAAGCCGCAGGCTCACGGAGACAGTTTAGAAAATATTCCTCCTTTGATGTAATCGAGAGTATAGATGTATGCGTGAAATGGATAGCAGCAAAACAAATGTGTTGGGAAGGACGTGGTGCCATATCAAGTAGGAGGCGACAACCCGCTTCTCTCGAGCACGATCGCCTGAGTGGCAAGCTCACTCACCATGGAGGAAGGAACTTCGATGTTGGGCACGGTGAGGTTGCTAGGCAGGCCCGCTATAAGTGGTGCAGCAACGCCGTGGCAAAGTACACTTCTGGAGGCTTTACTCTAGCAGGGCGCTAACTATCCTAACAATGCGTGCTGGCAGCCCTAACCGACACAATTTGTCGGTTATGAATCAATTTTCTCTTCGTCCTGTTCCATGCCTGGTGTGAGCAAGATTAATACCAACATCCTCCGCGACCAACACAACGTCGCTTGTAACTGGTCTTGCGAGCTCCGTGGTACACAGTACGCATCCCTTCTCTGTGTCCGCACCGCATGTGATTTCCAACATCGGCGATCCCGCAGGCGCTGCATCGAGAGTTGTTGCTTACTGGCAGCTGCTGGCGTTGGAGCAAAATGTGTGGTGTCTCCCATACCAGGCGACAGCCTTCTGTGACAACGCAGCAAATACTACAGAGCTGAAGCGCGCTCTATTCTGGCCATGCCCCCGCATGTAGCCCACGAACGCTTACTTTTGCACGGCACAAAGTGCAACATAAAACATGGCACTTATTTCCTTATGTTTAAGTTTACGGTATTGTAATGTAGAAATGCATTGTAAGCGGACTGCATGTTTTTTCCGTTTCTATAGCTTTCGTGTTTCTGGTGTCAGTTTTCCTGACCCTCAAAACAACGATGACGTCGCTTGGTTGAAGTAGGCTCGACTCGTAGCGCGCAAACATGAGCGAATTCTCGTCAGCTGATTTGAGTTCATCGAAAAGAGGAATACGACGACAGCGGCCACGAGGAAAGGAGTTGCGCAGCGTGCAAGCGATACCACCAGAGCAAGTTGGGGCGGTATCTTATAAGGGCTCCAAAAGTGGACTGCTCCACTTGCCCGCGCATGATTGGGTAAAACTTCGCTTGCGTCAGCGAAAGAGCGATTGTGACCAATCAGGCGAGGCCAAGTGAACCGGTCCACTTCCGGAACCTTTAAAAGATATCACCCCAGGTCCCACTCAGTGGTTGCTACCTTGACGCCCGTGGCCGTATCTGAATATTCCGCTCGCCAACGTCACACATTCGCGGTACTCGGCCTTCAGCGATTCTGCGAACTGAAAAGCAAGTGCCGCTACTAGAAACCGCATTTAAAATAAGTGACCCGTTTAATTAGTTCCATGACGTACACATGGGTGATATTTTCGGCTGTTTAATGTCGTTTATACAATCTTCCAGAATGCAGATCTCGCGTCGTTCTAAATAAACAACGTGTACTGCACCTGACAGCGCATGCGACAGCGCCTATGCTGGGAAGTGTTATTCGTGCTTTTCAATTTGAGCGTTCCACTTCGGGGGTACAATGTTAAGGGTACAACCTTCAACTCTTAGTCAGGGCGCGCTATGTCATGACGTTGACAATGTGTTCTTTACTCAAGAACTGCGTTATTTGGCAACAACCAGCCAAGGAGTGTGTCCCTCTCGCTTGGAGTTCCAAACTCGAGATACGCACATATGTTCCACGATGGGAAAGATACCCTCCGACCCGTCAACGCCCATGTGTCCCCTGCAAGACCAAGGTCAGAGTCTCGTGGAAGTTATTGAAGTTATTGCGAACTGAAAAGCAATACGGTAAAGCGAAAGAAAACTCAGAATGCAATAAGTGTTGCGGATCTGGCTCCAAAATTGTGAAATTGACTTATATTTGTTGTTTAAGGCTGATGGTCTTCTTTTTTCTTTTTTGATGTGGCAGGTGGTAGTTTCATACTTTGTATCACAAACTCCGTAACTAAAGTAGCAGGCGGTGTGCAATGTGTAACTCTATCGTGTACACTAATTTCGGCTTCGTGCGACCGCGACTAACTAGAGCCCGGATCCAATTTAGGCTAGACGTCGTTACAGAAACTAACGCAAACAGGGCCGCGAACTTCTTGAACGCTTCTAGTCGAAGTGGTCGTGTCCACAGCAATCGTTTGGGGTATAGCAATTACGTACAGCCGAGCGCGCACGTAAGGGACATCGATAACTGCGTCAACTATTGTGTTCGTAGAAGCAACACAGCTGCACCACGTGTCCCATGATCACCCCAAAGCGCTTTAATCTCGTCGTCTTTTTTTTTTTTTTTTGGACTGAACAACCTCGGGGAATTCCTGAAATAAACTTTGGGGCACGTCTTAGCAAGTGCCCCTCCTGAATCAGCTCTCGTAAGACGATACCGTCCCACACTAACGTTTCCGCTTCTAATACCGTATTAAGCCAATGTCTACATTACGGATTTCGGTATTGCTGCACTTGGAAAACCGCCATTATCTCTCCCAGACAACTTAGTGCACTGGCTGAGGTTCCATCCCACATAATAGCTTGGGCCCGACAGCAAAACCTCTGTTCTGTTATGGGGAAATGCTGCAGCTTTATTACACGAAATGGTGCTTCAGTGCAGACAGGTAGATCTTTCCAACAAAGAAAGCAGTGCTCGATGTCCTCCGAACGTAACTACACTTAACGCAAACTACTCAAAGGAAACGAGCTCTGGTTAGAGTAGGTATAGACTTTTTTTTTCGGTAAAGTAATTTCCGGCGGCGCATCTTAACCCAATCCAGGTTAGGAATTCGAAATTCCGTCTTGCGAAAGCAATGTCTGCTTTTATTGAAAACCAGAGGCCGAGTCTAATGAACAGCGTGGCTGACCCCCCTTCAAGAAACGCGAGCATCTGCACCTCCTCGAAGCACGAGCTATAACATTTGGCGTGATTAAACTTCACGAACACACCACAGGAAGAAGGATTGCTTTCTAACCAGGCTAGTTGCTTTCGCAATCAGAACTTTCGTACCAGTGACCAGCAGTTCACTCTTCCTTCTTTTACAGAATCAACGTTCGTGTTTTTATTATTACTGCGGTCATACTTACTCATACGGGATCCTGCATTGAGGAAGTGCGTGGCATCTATGAGTGGGTGTATGTGTAGAATATCCTAAAGGAATCAGTTGATTATGATGTCTCCTAGAAACTCACTGCCAGTGCGTCTCAGTCAGTATTGATGGAAAAGGTGAAGTGCACGAAAGTAACTACGACAGGAACACATGTCACTTACTGACGACGAAGCAAAGATCATTTAGCCGACTCATTTTTAATATACGAGCACCTCATTTCAGCGTCTGAGTTAGCCGGATATCACGAGACCGCGATTATTTTCGGATCACTCCCATTTCGAACACTGCCTGTCAGCCGCACCCTTCCCTCGTTAAAGTTATCCTGAAGCAATTTTCCTGATTTTGTAACTATGCCCGGCGCCGGCAGCTGAATGCCTTGGCAACGTCAGCAGATCAATATCAGTGGTCTGCTATAAGTGTATCATCATCTACTACAACGTTTTCAATGCACCCATTGTTAAAGATCGATGCGACTTACCCTAACTAGTTTCCGACTGCCCATGCCCAGGTGCGGTGCAATGGACACGCAACGAGTGATGTGATTGGCTTTCCCCGACTCACGTCATGAAGGCCGGAAAAAACGTTTCACTCCAGCCACCGGTAATGAAGCAGCTCGCGGCTGTGCACACTTGCGTCGCCGACGCAGAAAGGGCTTTCCGGCAGCGCACAGATAGGATAGTATCCTAACGACCCCACAATTGAGGCATCGGCACAGCGGCTAAGCGAAGTGAGAAGCAGAGAAGTGGTTGGGAGGAAGAGAACACTGACAAGTCCATAGCTACCTTGGTGCAAGGTACTTCGCTTTATTTGTCGTGTAAATGACTTGATAACGACGTAGCCTAATCAGAGGCGCCATGTCGCTGATTAGGCTGCAGTTGGGGCACCGCATTAACGACGCTATCGCTAATTCATAATGGCAGTGTTTAACGCTGCCACATGCTACTATTAGGGATGTCGTGCACGTGTGGAAGAATTTCGCCCTACTGTCTAACGAATGACTCTCAACGGTACGCCTTTTGCAGTTTTCTGTTAGCTGCGGCAATGGAAAAGAAACATTCTAAGATTCTCCCTGCAGAAATGATATAGAAAGCAGCCGACACGCACCGAAGGACGCACGTTTCTTAGCCGAGAACAGGCCTTTTTCCAAAATGCGCACAGCGCTTTTGCTCCTACTTCAGCACTGCAAAACAGCTTGCATGACTTCCTCATTGTCACGGGATGTGGGATGTGTAATTAAATCCCGAAGAAAGAAAGAAGGATAGGGAACTTGCGTCGCGCTTATTCTTTCTAGCGCCTGCTCAGGCCAGAAATCAGTGCACATATACGCGAATTCACAAAACCTGACTTAAATATTTCTCATAATGGCTGACATGACGGATCCGCAATTCCATAAAAAATGTAACGTGCTTTTATTCTAGCCCAGCACGCTGCGGACCAGTGGTTTTCGGGGCTCGTATGCAGAGCAAAAATGCTGCCTCATTTGCGCTGACTGGACGACAGGAATGGAATTCGTAATTTTCGCATAATTGGAAGTGCGGTTGCTTTTTAACCTCAAATTAAAGACGTAGAATAACGGCGAACTGGGACGTCGAAGTGCCCCTGTCTTCGATGTAAAAATGTACTGTCCGTTTTTCTTCCGGCTTAACAGCTCTTCGTTTCTATTTCCTTGCTCGTTTTTGAGAAGAAAAATAATCATACCACAATGGTATCGACAATTTATGGTTTCGTTCATTGCTCTTGAGCGCTGCGTAGTTGGCACGTTCGTCAATTTCTTCCAGCATCGGCACGATAACCCGCAGGTAATCTCTAAGCAAGAAGACCTACATTTCTTCACAGTTCACTTTGCTTTGTCTATCTGGCCTTTCTTTTTAGGGGCGAAGCTCCTTATGGTGTGGGTCTGTCCCTCCTCTGTATGTATGTATGTATGTATGTATGTATGTAGCCACCTCTAGTTTAGTTTATGAATGGCTCAATAGATGGCGTTGTGTGTCCAAGCTGCTACCTGGACAAACGCATCATCATCATCAGCTACCTCTTTCCTGAAGCCATGCACTACGCCACGAAGCGCGCATGGAAACATGCACCACGATGACACTAAATACCCAACATTAACGAAAATCTGCCCGTTTCTAACGATGATGATGATGATGATGATGATGCTTTTGTGCTAGCGCGTTACGGCGCGTGTAAGAAGCTGGTGTAAGACGCTGTGGCCTCTCCGCCTTATACTCTTTCAGCAGTCATGTGATGGCGTCGGCAAACGCGGTGCGCGTTCCGGCCTGTGTAAGGGGCTGCGTAAGACGCTGTGGCCTCTCCCCCTTACTAGAGTGTACTGCACGTTTCTAACGCGTTTGTGGTAGCGTCCCCTTAAACGCGAGATCCCAGCGTTCGAATAGAGTGTTTCTCACGTCTTTACATGATGATCGACTGGGCGAATTACACGGAAGATTCACGGTTTACCGATGATTCACTCCGGAGCTTCGCCCACTCATCATCATTCACCCCGTGGATATGCTGTGATTTTTTAGGGGCGAAGCTCCTTAAGGCGTGGGTCGTGCGTCCCCGATGTATGTAGTAGTAGTAGTAGTAGTCGTCGTCGTAGTAGGTAGCCACCGGCGCGTGCCTGCCGGAGGGCACGCACGCGCCGAGGGCGAACGCGTGGCTCCCGGCGCTCGCCCTCGCCGCGAGCGCCGGGAGCCACGTGCTCCGCGGCAAACTCGACACTGCCCCGGCAAACGCGAGAGACAACGTTGGCGCAGGCAGCGTCTCCTAGCGCGTTCACCGGCAAAACCCATATATATATATATATATATATATATATATATATATATATATATATATATATA
The DNA here is from genome assembly GCA_013339685.2 of Hyalomma asiaticum. NCBI lineage: Eukaryota > Metazoa > Arthropoda > Arachnida > Ixodida > Ixodidae > Hyalomma > Hyalomma asiaticum. The sequence continues at coordinate 22,915,452 of CM023488.1, read as the reverse complement.
TATATATATATATATATATATATATATATTGATTCCTGATGAAGGCCGGTCTCCGGCTGAAACGTTGAATAAACGCTTTCCACATTTTTGCTGCCAATTCCGAGGGTCTACTACTCATATCTCTCTCTCTCTCTCTCTCTCTCTCTCTCTATATATATATATATATATATATATATATATATATATATATATATACACTGGATCTTGACTTGCAATGAAGTGCCGGTGGAAGATTTAACTTGTGCATTCTGCATAGTTGAACCGTGAGGATTCGTAGTATGCGCGTTAACTAAATTAATCCGGAACTCGGCACTATCTACGATGCACATCCCGAGCTTCGCCCACTCATCATCATTCACTCCGTGGATATGCTGTAATTTTTTATTAATATTATTATTATTTCTTGTAGTGCCGGGAGCGTTGCTGGCTCGCTGTCAACGACGCCTACGGATGTTCTGGGATACTGGTCCACAAACGCTTCCGCGTTAATATGATTATGCGGCTGCAAATTATGGAGGACGCGAGAATGCTTTTGACAGTGTGGAGTTCACCCCTGTGCACCTGCATATAAAATACACAGGTAGCATTGCAATGGCAAGTTGGCACACTGCGACACAGGGGGCCCTAATTTATTATGCCATGTAGCACGTATTGTCAGTCCATGCGAAGCGAATACAATGCTATGCGGCACTGAATCGGCACGTCGAGGGCTTCCTAAGCCTGTGCGTCAGGGTTTGTACAGCACAAGGGCTAAGCCAGTGATTTAGTAATGATTTAGGATGTCGTTCCAACAAGTCATATACCGGTATGCTTGATTGCGCTTTGTATGCAGTGATTGCGCTTTAAGCGGGGCGGAGAGCGGAAGACAATACAGCACCTAACCAGATATTAACGGATGAAAATTCCGTCAATCCCAAATGCATGTGTAACCTGTCAAGAAATGGTTAGAATATAGTTCAGCAGTCCTTGTTATATTGTTGCATAATTACGGAGATCGTTTTTCTTAAGGGTGGCATACACTGACACAAAAGAAACCTCCATTACGCGTAATAATCATTTCAGTAACGGTTTCCTGTATGTCATGACCGAGTGGAACATGCGCTTGCTGAACTTCAATAGCAAAGTAATCGGCACCGAGTTACCTTGACAGCACAGCTCTAAACCAATGCTTAAGAGATAAAATTTCGGTTAATCTGTATGCCAGTGCTATCTATGGTCACATGATTGACTGTTACTGGTCACCTCAGTTTTTTTTTTCTTTGTTTATTTACCTATCCGGTGCACGCGATCCTTTCTTATCGCAGGCAGGTCCTCGACCATCGTTTTATTATTTTTTTTAAGCTTACCTCCCTGCCTCTACCTTAATGGCGTCCACTTACTCGCGCTGATCTTGCCGTTCTTTCGTGCAATTTCAGTAGCGTCACTTTGCACAGCGCCTCACGAAAGATAAACTGCCATAATAAGTAAAATAACCGTTCCACTGAATCACTGCTGCCTCACTTCAGTCAAAAGGCCTGAAAACGCTGAATGTACAAGGAAGAAATACGGGCGTAGGCGCTATCCTCCTATGATCAAAAATGCATAGTTATTCCAGCCCGTGCTCAGTAGCCGCGCTTCCTCGCCTGTTTAATATTAGCCTGCTTAATATTGTGCAGACAAGCGCGCTTTGATATATTCCCAGTCATTTACATCGGATGTCATAGTTATCGTTGTACAGATCGCTATTGTGACTGGATGTTCAAGGGAAGGAGTGGTGTTCGCAATTTACATATGCATGTCTAAAGGCAGCGGAGCAGGCAAGGCTGCCTCACTTTTACATTTGTGGCTTTTGCGCCATATTGAGTGCCAGGGGACCCGCTGATAGGACAAAGCCCGTGAGGCTCGAACACGGGCGTTTAGGCATAGTACGAAAAAGAATACGACCGAAAAAAAAATGGCAATTGGATAAGTGAAGACAGCTGGCGCCGTGTGTTGCAAGCCTCGGCTCCTTTTCTTCATACCTGCTCCCCGGCCTTACGATCACGCTAAACGCTTCGACTAACGCTAAACCAGTTTACATCAGGTGACTATGTGTTTGCATAATGGTATGTTTCGTGAGTACATGTATATAAAAGTAAAGCAAATTAAATTAACTCCTTTCTTTGACAAAATGTGCCTTTTTACAGCATGCCTTGGCTAGCAGAGGTTTAGAAAAAAAATGTGGCTGATCAACGGAATCCGTACAACACGAAAGTTAAATGTGTCTTCGCATGAGTGGTTCAATGTTCATTGTTACATACAGGTGAAATTGCCCATCGCTATGGATGTTTCGGTGCTACTGCGCTGTTTGACATGGGTGGACACACGTTCATGCATCGTCTTCGTAACTTCAAGGATCAGCTCCTTGTGGCAACCGATGTAGTTTACGTAACAACTGGACACTGTCGATCGCAAATGCCGAGCGACAAAGTTATCGATCATATTGACGTGCGCCACATTGACCCATCAATATCGTCACCGTGCTTGGGCGCCTAAAGCCGCAGTGTTCTCGTTGGTATCACGCTCGAAGTGTTGTCGGCGGTGGAACACTACCGATGGCGAAAGGTTACCGGTGCTCTACCGCGGCGCTATCGGCGCACATACGCTCGGAGCTGTGCGAACTCGGCTATGTTCTTTCTTATGAAGCTCCTTTCTGACGCACGCGCGGCTCCGCACGCGCGCATCGAGGAGGACATTGGAACGCGCCTGGAATAGTGCTGCCATCTAGGAGAGGCGAACTAAAGCCATAGTGATGTACTTCGGCTCTCCTGAATGGCGGCACCGTTCTAGGCAATGCGCTGTATGCACGCACGCTGAGCCGCACGAGAGCGTCGCAGAACGAAGTGGCATGAGAAGGAATTTGAGGCGCGTCCTTATGGCTCCGGCCATGTGCGGCATTGAAAAATACCGACTGCTCGCGCTGGAGAACCGTTCACCGGCCACCCATATATATATATATATATATATATATATATATATATATATATATATATATATATATATATATATATATATATATATGACAGAATTGACGATGCGCCTCTTAGAGAACGACGGTTTATTAAGTCAACGTTTCGGTCGGAGCCCGACCTTTTTCAAGACAGAAAAGGTCGGGCTCCGACCGAAACGTCGACAATTAATGAACCGTCGTTCTCTAAGAGGCGCATCGTCAATTCTGTTATAAACTAGCGGCAACCCAAGCTATTTTTGCATATACAGTCCTATATATATATATATATATATATATATATATATATATATATATATATATATATATATATATATGCATTGAGTAAAGGGGGTTACAGTGAAAATCGCATGTAAATTTCCAAAAAACAACGGTACAGTGTAGGTTAGTAATAACTACAACAACAAAAAATGCGGCGCACAAATTTAACAAAGCAATAAGTCAGCAATACGTAAGCATGGCGATGAAATATACAGGGTGTCCCAGCTATCTTTAGCCAGGGTTTAAAAATATGCCCATGCACCCTAAGACAACGCGACCAAATGCATCTTTCTTACTATCGTATGTAGCGAGTCAAACTATTTTTTATATTCCATTTAATTGGTTAATTAGCGAGATTAATTAATTAACTTCGGAAACAACAAAGTTACGTAAATAATTCCTATGGAAAACTTGTAGAGTGGTCTGTCAAATGACCAGTTAAAAAGTTTCCAACTTTCTATCTATTCATAATTAGTGTTTTCCTGCTTGCTGCAGATGCCCGCGAAATACAAAAAATACCACGTGACATCGCGGCTTGCGCGCCGCGATTGCAGTGCTCTCAAACTTTCCGCGCACGAACTAACACCGCATTTACCCGGGCGCACCGCCTATTAAAAGCGACAGGGCTGTGAAAAAGGCGGTGGTCGTCCCATCTAAATCCGCAACCGTCATCGCTAGCGCTGCACGCGTCCCGTCAATCGCTTTACGTACTATATATATATATATATATATATATATATATATATATATATATATATATATATATATATATATATATATATATATATATAGGCGCGGGATCTTGACTTGCAATAAAGTGCCGATGGGAGATTTCACTTGTGCGTAACTGAACCATAAGGATGCGTAGCGTGTGCGTTAACTAAATTAATCCGGAACTCGGCACGATCTGCGATAACATCCGGAGCTTCACCCACTCATCATCATTCACTCCGTGGATATGCTCTGAATGTTTTCTGTTTCTTTCCTGTTATTACATGTTTATTTTACTGCATCATATCCGTTACGGCAGTGACGTATGGGGTCGTGGTGGACCCCGGCATGGAACACTTTCGTGTTAAAATAAGACTGCACCATAAGCATTCCAGGAGTGCCCAGAACACGCTCTGGAAGAGTGTTCGCTGGTCCCACATAGTACTCCTTTTTTTTTCAGAGTGAACGAACTCTCTCTAGACATTGAATAACTGAACGCCTCCACTCCTTCAGTAGAGTGAGAACATTCCTCCGAGCGAGTAAAATTGGCATTAAAATAGCACCATCCCCACCTCTCCAATAGCAAAAAAAGAAAGTATGCCGCAGAATGAGACAGTGTGCTTTCATCACGTAAAGTTCAAAATTGGCGAAAACATTTTGCTTTCTAGAGTGATCCCTGCTTCATTATGAAAAGCAGCAATACCATATTTGTTAATGTAATCGCATCAACAGAGAAGATTGTCGTGTGTCAAGTCGTTGATATCAACAGAGCACGCCTGGTAGAAAACAAAGTGGTTGTTTTTAAGAAATGCAATAACATCAAGGGAGCTCCTTGCCAGGAAAAGGTCTTCAAAGCTTAAAATTTCAATTTTCCCTGAACGTGTTGCGCCACAGACTTTTGCCAAGTGCCTGCCTTAGAAACTACTACGAGGAAAGGGCCGTCAGCCTCGTGCATCTTAGAAGGACAAAAATAGATCTAAGCTAAGCCTTTCTCCCAAAATCAATATTCTTAACTAAACCAACAAGATCCAGCTTCTTGTTTTTTCCTAGGACTTCACCTACCATAGAGAAACGTTACCTTGGACCTTGAAAACTGACAAAATTGCTTCTGTAGGTTTTCTTTGACATATAACGCTGGGAAGAACGAGAAAAAAGAAAGCTTAGCTTAAAAGTAGTTTTTACTGTTAATGCACGCAAAGTTGACTGCCCTTTCCGCGCAATAGTTTCTGAGGCATGCACTTGGCGGAAATCTGTGGCGCAATACTTTCAGGGAAAATTGAAATTGTTTTAGCCTTGGAGATCCTTTCCTGGATAATAGTTCCCTTGATGTCATTACATTTCTTAATGACAATCACATGTTTGCTAGCAGGCATGCTCTGCTGAGGATATCACGGTGCAAAAATAGCGACGACGAAAACGATCTCGAGTGGAGCGAAGGAGACGCCGCAATGGGGCGCAGGCGGACGATCCGCCATTGGGGCTACAGCGGCTAATTTTCCCGTATTGAAATACGCTCCCATCAGAAGCGTATCCCCGTGCCCGTTTTATTTAGGTGGAGGTGGAACCTAGGGTTATTAACGTGCACTGACACCGCACAATACACGGGCCTCAACATTTCTCCTCCAACGGAATGCAGCCGCTGCAGCCGAGATTCGATCCCACGACCTTCGGATCAGCAGCCGACTACCATAGTCAGTAGACCACTGTGGTCCTGCACTTGTAGTGACTCGACACTTTTTGCACACATTGTATGAAAACAGTGTGCGTGACTATGGGTGTCATGTGTGCAACTAGACAAGTTGACAACGACACTGCGTCAGCGAAGTATCTAATCGACGGGCGGGTGAAACGGCCAGTAATAGCCCAACTTGGCTCAAAAACATGGCTAAGTGGTCCAAGAAAATATGCTTGAGCACGATATGATATTGTGGTTCTGGATCATCCAAACTGCCTACAATCTGTGCATCCCAATGTAAGGTGTGGATGCCAAGGACCGCCACGCTTTCGCTCCTCTTTGAACGCGTGAGTGGTAAACGAAAAAGTCCTTAGAGCGCGCGCCGTCAACGACGACGAAAATTCGTGCAACGTACCATGCACGCGGCCAACCACTACTGCAGTGGCCGGTTACTTCCTTATGTCAGCTCTGCACGAAGCGACAAGCCAAGCCCACGGGCATACGGTAGAGTCAGTGATTAATACAGCTCACATTAGAGTAAATTCGAGCTTATTCGAACTTACCGTGCAATCCTTCAACCTGTCCCGTCAACTCCACGACGCCGCATGGCTGCAATTCGTACAAAGATGTCGAGAGAGAGAGAACAACTTTATTTAAAAAAGGCAAACCCCCGTCCGGGTTTACCGATACAAAGAAAACGGCCTAGCCCTCAGACAGGCCTAGAAGTTTCAAATGTCTCAGTAGTGCCTTCATGATGTCTGGGGAGGAGTCCGCCAGCCACTCCTCCAGGGTCGCAGGCCTTAGGTTGGTAGGTATGTGTTTGAGGCTCTCGCCCATGGCTGCACGACCACCCGGACAATTCCATGTCGAGACAAGTAATGAAACATCAACCGGCCGCACGTTCAAACGGCCATAACTGCGTGCAAGCGACGGCAGTGTTCTTGTGCGCTCCTTGTCTGCGGCGGCGTGGCCACGAAAGTGCCGAACAGAAAAGCAGGGCGTTTGTCATACAGATTTCTCCGAAATGAAAGCTTCCTCTTTGCCGAAAAGCTTTTCCTGGTCCGGGAATCGAACCCGGGACCAATGCCTGACCGGGACGCTCGCTCTCCCTATTGAGCTAACCAGGAGGCTAGGAAGTGACAGCGGCAGGGCGAATCCAACGGCAACTCGAAGCACATGGGCATGAATATATGCGAATGATTTGTGCGGAAACCCGCAGGGTGGAGGAGTAACGTTTCGAGCAAGAGTTTTCCTGCAGGAATGCATGCTAGGGAGTCCAGCGTTTGACTAGGAAGCACCACGATTACCCCCCTGTGTATGCATACATCAGGTCTACGATTTTCCAGCGTTGTGCGCACCATTCTTCAGACAGGGCTTATTTCATCCCGGGTCAGACCATCGAACTTCTTTTTAATCTGCACGCCCAAAACGACCGAGAGAACTTTCCCTGGAAAGTTCCTTCTTATCTCTAATTTTCGATGAACAACTTATATAAAATTTCTGCGGCGAGGATTCAATTCAAGTGAAAGTCGCAAGTGCCGAAACACGGAAATCAGCAGAAATTTTATTTTTTTTTTTCATTATTTCTCCAAGTAGTGGCAAAAGGAAAAACGTTCAGAGGCTATTGAGAAGTTCGTACAGCAATTCCCATAATGATGGAAAAATTGCGGACTTCGGAATTTCCATATTCTTCTTTTTTACGATTGTAGCTCATTTGTTCACAGTGAGGAATATGCGTTCTCAGATCCTAAAAAGGAAGGCTGTTTCCGAAGTTCGTTTAACATTTGCCCTAATGGGTTGAAATTTTGCACTTCGAATTTTTGTAAGTCACCGCATGCAACTTGAAGCAGCAAACATCCACATTTATTACCGACAAATCAAGGTTGGCACTTACTTATGCAGAAGTAGGGACCAAAAGGTGGCTCAGCGTCGTAGTGAGTCGTTTCGTCATGTTCGAAGCACAAAGTTCCCCATTGCGAATGTTCCCCAAGGAGATCCTTCATAGCTTTCCACATCGACAAATATTGTGAATGCTAACAAGAACGTAACACCCCAACGGAGGACTTCTTCTTCTTGAGCAGGTTCCAGCTCAGTAAGTACTTGTAACTTTGGGTGTTCAAATAACTTGACACGCTCGTACAAAAGAAAAAAAAAGATAAAAAGATTGGCCACGTATCTGCGTGCTCCGCTGCAGATCTATACGTATTGATGTTGCGCCTCAGATATGCGTAATATTGCTTTTTGATCGACTACGTTCACAAGTATGAACGCAGCTACCAGTTCAAGATGGCTGGGCGTTAGGCAAATCCTTAAGCTTTGGCCGGGTGGTTGAATCTTGTGACAGCAGACAAACAGAAAGACCGAAATTTCTACGTTCAAGTATCAAAAGAGAGACTACTGGCTTTAAAACAAGTGTTAGGAGATCATTCACTGCATTGCCTTCGGAGGTCTCAAATTTATGAAACTGTCAGGGGGTCTCTTGATACTATACATATGCAAACCTATTATTCATTAGTGCATGACACATTGAAAATACAGACAAATTTGATAAATTTGATATAAAAGCTGGGGAAAACACAACACTACAAGCATGCCTGCGCGAGCATCTCTCGAGGAGACGTCGGTGGCGCAGGCGATATGATTCGACTGTTCGTGCTTTCGTAACTACTTCATTAGTAATGCATGCAATGCCGTAACGGTTCCAGAATTCCCTGATGTAATATTCTGTGAAGGAGCGCCTACCTTACAAGACGGCTCACAGGGCGGCTTCGGACTGACTATATCTAAAACAATTCCCAGCCTGTTAATTTGCAATAGAAAATTTGTCAAGATAATACCAGCACTGTGAGCATTCAGATAAGGTATTTGTTGAACAGTGTTCCTTGAAAGACTTTATGAAGAGCATAGGACAGTGCAGGGAAATACAATGACTCTATGAAGCTGGGAGTCTGGCGCGCAATGGATCAAGCACAAATTGGAACTTCCGGCTAATTTTCTTTGAAAGCTAGCGCATTTTCTTTGAAATAAGGAAGACCGAAGCCATAAAAGAAAATTGGTTGAGCAACGTAGTGGATACGCGGCGCTCAGATCTAGAGAACAAAGTGCTACATCCTTCTGGGGTACGTTCGTTCCTAGGGTCTTTCAAGTCGGACTGTGTGAGCGCTGTCGCCATTGTGGTCATGAAGGCAAAAATTTATATGCTATCTGATGAGCCCAACTTTATGTATATTTAAGGGGAAGCACCTGAGGGTCCAGGCTTGTCCGACCACGTTGTCTATCTGCGCTCACGGCACAGCATTGTCTGCTGTCATCAGAGAGAGCGAACGACGCGCGTTGACTATGGAAACGTTGTTTCTGCAATGAACGCTGTACCAGCTCGCAAGGAACGAGAACGCGCCCTCGCACGCAAGAGCCAACGCTGACGCAGGTAGCGTCTGCTGGCGATATTCAAATAGCGACTGCTTGCCCTGCACAACCGTTCACCGGCCGCCTCGTACATATAGGCACTGGATCTTGACCTGCAATTGCAGTGCCGGTGGAAGATTTCGCTTGTGCGTAGTTGAACAATAAAGATTCGCAGCGTGCGCGTTAATAAGAACAATTCGGAACTCGGCACGATCTTCGACGTGCGAGAGCAGGAACCTCATAAGGACCAGGAGCATGAATGACAAGGCATGTGTAAATAAACACAATCGTTGGCACTCATTTGCATCCGCGAGTGCACATTGTCACGGGTGATTTACAGTAACACAGAACGATCCCCAGTGCTTCGTCCGCTCTTCATGATTCACTTCGTGGAGATGCGTGGACATATATTTTTTTTTTTTTTGCGCCTCACTGTGCCATCAACACGTGACGAAAATCCTACCACTGCTATATTTATGAAGTAGTCATTTCGAAAAAGACATGAAACGAAGGATGCGCCCGCTAAGAATTGATTCCTTTTTTAGCGCTTTTGCAGAACAACCATCTATCTACGAGTTCTAACAAGCAGCTTGCGATGTTTCCTTATGGCGAAAAGATATGTTGGACCGTGTTCTCTTGAGAAATTCGCCTTAGCTCAAGGCAAGAACCCAATTAAAAACCTGCTTGTTCGTAGATGCATTCTAAAAACGGCGCACGCAGTAATGCATATCAAACACGACACGAAACTAAAGTGCCCAGCCATAAGCAACAAGTGCTCATGAATTCTCTTTAAACCGGATATCCGTCAAGCCTTTGAAGAAACGGCGCGTCTCCTAAATCTCCGCAACGCCGTTTCAACAAGCACCTGCAAGCAGCGGTGGTGCTTTAATGGCTTCAGTTCGAAAAGTGAACCAGTAATGCAAGGAGGATAGGTTGGAAGCCATAAATGCGCCCACGTGTCCTTTCAAAGCTACGTGGGCACTCAGTGCAGTTCACCAGAGTCGTCAGCTTTCCTTTGAGAGCCACAATAAAAAAAAGAAATAAAAACAGGAAAGTATTACGTGTTTTATACGGTTTGCAGGTAACGTCTGCGCTTCTGATTTTCTACCGATTATTTCTTTAGTGCATCTTCGACTGCGTAGGATATCTTTCCAATAGCGTGATTCGTCAACAGCAAAGTGGAATTCAATCAATATATGAAGGATGGTGAACTTTCGACACACAAATCAATATTTATCGTGCACCACTGATAGAGTGTGTTCCCCTGTTTTTTTGTCTCTACTAGTCAGCAAAGTATCCAAAAAATACACATCTTTCTAAGTGTAAGAGGAACTTATCTTGCCGCTTCAGCAAATCAACATCTGTCGTGCACCACTGATAGATTGTGTTCCCCTGTTTTTTGTCTCTACTATTCAGCAAAGTATCCAAAAAATACACATCTTTCTAAGTGTAAGAGGAACTTATCTTGCTGCTTCAGCAAATCAACATCTATCGTGCACCACTGATAGAGTGTGTTCCCCTGTTTTTTGTCTCTACTATCCAGCAAAGTATCCAAAAAATACACATCTTCCTAAGTGTAAGAGGAACTTATCTTGCTGCTTCAGCAAATCAACATCTATCGTGCACTACTGATAGAGTGTGTTCCCCTGTTTTTTGTCTCTACTATCCAGCAAAGTATCCAAAAAATACACATCTTTCTAAGTGTAAGAGGAACTTATCTTGCTGCTTCAGCAAATCAACATCTATCGTGCACCATTGATAGAGTGTGTTCCCCTGTTTTTTGTCTCTACTATTCAGCAAAGTATCCAAAAATACACATTTTCCTAAGTGTAAGAGGAACTTATCTTGCTGCTTCAGCAAATCAACATCTATCGTGCACCACTGATAGAGTGCGTTCCCCTGTTTTTTGTCTCTACTAGTCAGCAAAGTATCCAAAAAATACACATCTTTCTAAGTGTAAGAGGAACTTATCTTGCTGCTTCAGCAACTCATCGGCCCTTTGCGGCCTTTTTGTATTAGTTTGCTTCAATAATGCAATTAGTGTGGTGGATTATTGAAACTGTGCACTAATATATCCTCTTTAAATAACAAGTAATGGGTGTGGCGCATCGATTGCATTGTTGTTGTTGTTGTTGTTGTTGTTTGTTGTTGTTGTTGTTGTTGTTGTTGTTGTTGTTGTTGTTGTTGTTGTTGTTGTTGTTGTTGTTGTTGTTGTTGTTGTTGTTGTTGTTGTTGTTGTTGTTGTTGTTGCTGTTCTAACAGAAGTAAAACAATTGGGCAGATGTGCACTAGTGCTGCGAAGACTGAGCATACGGCGCAGATTGTATCTTTCCCCTCTTACCTTCCCTCCTCCACACCCTCACTTCTACTTCCCACTCGTTACTGTATAAGACAATTCTATGCTTTACCCTCTACCGGTCCTTTTCCTCTTAATGTTGACGAAGTCCATCACTGTATCTGTATGTTGTGCCACGTAAATTCGAGTGTCGTTATGCTTATATATTGAAGCATATAAGTAGGTTCTCCTTGAGAACTCTAACAATGGGAACAGTTCTTTGCGAAAGTTCAACAGGACATTGCTATTCATCTGCTCTTACTGCTCTGAAGTATTATCTAGTACATTGCGTATCAGACCTACGAGCACTTCATATTATATATATATATATATATATATATATATATACAGGGTGCTTTTTTTAGCTGCAACACATTTTTTAAATTAGAAAAACATAAATCGCGGGAATGTCCTGTGTACCATTCGAGTATACGGATTGGCGGCCTCTAGACACAGAACAATTTGCGCACTTGTGCGCAGAGTTAGCAAAATTACGCTAATTAACTTTTTAATTATCAGTAATTGGTGACTACAGCAAATGAGGACTTTGGAGCCCGTCCTCGACACTACCTATCCCGACGATCAAATTTTGAATAGCGAAGCGCATGTCGGAGCTACACGACCAATTAGTTCCCCTTGGCAGGCTCCTTGAAACCGAAACCGTGCGCGAAAAGAGCGTCTGTGACTTCGATGTCGACGCCTCCCCGGATTTCGTCACTCGCCCGCAGGGCCCAACGCCGCAGATAACAAGGAGATAACACAAGCTGCTTGCGCGGCCGGAGCGGCGTTGACCACGGGCGAGCGGCGAGTGACGAAATCCGTGGGGGGGGGGGGGGGGGGGGGGAGGGGGGGGCGACATCGACGTCACAGACGCTCTTTTCGCGCCCAGTTTCGGTTTCACGGAGCCTGCCAAAGGGAAATCATTGTTCGCGTAGCTCCGACATGCGCTCCGCTATTCAAAATTTGATCATTGGGATAGGTAGTGTCGAGGACGGGCTCCAAAGTACTCATTTGCTGTAGCCACCAATTATTGATATTAAAAAGCTAATTAGCGATATTTCGCTCATTTGGCGCACAAGGGCGGAAATAATTCTGTATCTAGAGGCCACCAGTCCCTATACTCGAATGGTACACAAGACATTTCCGCGATTTACGTTTTTCCAATTTAAAAAATGTGTTGTAACTAAAGAAACACCCTGTATATATATATATATAATATATATATATATATTTCAGATTGAACTTCGATGGATCCGGTCCAATGTAGGGTTGAAAAGAGACACGCGTTCAAAATTCTTGGTTTATTAACGTTTCGGCCGGTGGGCCGGCCTTCGTCAGGTTATTCTGACGAAGGCCGGCCCACCGGCCGAAACGTTAACAAACCAAGAATTTTGAACGTGTGTCTCTTTTCAACCCTACATATATATATATATATATATATATATATCGTGCTTCTATACGGTACCGACTGTAGCAACGGCAATGTTGACTTAACGAACGTGGCCTTGTGTAAACAGCGTGAGGCAGCGAGAGATCTACAGGTTTATGTAGACATACAAAATTCAGTGACATATATGCACGTCGATTGCTTAATGTCGTCCACGTGGGCGCTGACATGCAGCTTAAATGCGTTGTTTTATAAAGAACTAGCCCAGCTGCCAAACACGGACGCAGCCACTGCGGGAAATAAAAGCCTAAGCGCTTGTTTACGCAAGCATACCATAGAGGGCGAAGATATTGCAATGCGTACCTCACAGCGGTTATGTTACGACACTACCGGATAGTATAAGCGTTGTGATCATCGATTAAAGCGTACCATCCACGCATGCCATATTATTGCTTGATTATCACAATGAATTACTCTTCGAGCCCTCAGGAAATCAAGAATACCGCGTCTCTCAAGACACGAAGCTATGCAACATCGACATAAGAAACAACTTTCCTTGAAGCCACTGCTTCCGGAATTACTGCGTTGCTTTACAGTGCACCAGAGTTTATGTACCTAACTCACGGCAACGTGTGAAAAGGTCATCATCATCATCATCATCATCATCATCATCATCAGCCAATTTTATGTCCACTGCAGGACGAAGGCCTCTCCCAATCCTCGCCATCCTTGCCTGTCCTGCGCGAGGTGATTCCATTTGATGCCTGCGAATTTCTTGATTTCGTCCCCCCATCTTACTCTCTGCCGCCCACGGCTGCGCTTACCCTCTCTTGGTATCCATTCCGTCGTTCTAACTGTCCATCGGTTATCTAGCCTTCTCATCACGTGGCCTGCCCATGTCCATTTTTTCTTCTTAATATCGTTCATTATGTCGGCGACCCCCGTTTGTTCTCTGACCCACTCGGCTGTCTTCCTATCCCTTAGTGTAACGCCTATCATTTTCCGTTCCATCGCCCGCTGCGCGGTTCTTAACTTCCTCTCTAGCTTCTTTGTAATTCTCCAGGTTTCTGATCCGTAAGTCAGTACTGGCAGGATGCAGTAGTTATATAGTTTCCGTTTGAGTGATAGTGGTAGGTTTCCGTTCATGAGTTGTGAATGTCTGCCATATGCGCGCCATCCCATGTTTATTCTACGGTGGATTTCTTTTATATGGGTGGGTTCTCCAGTAAGTAGCTGTCCTAGGTACAGATATTCTTCTACGACTTCTAATGTATGGGTTTCGACCTTGAACAGACGTTTTTTTCGCCGTGCCACTTACCATTATCTTTGTTTTCTGCATGTTCATCCTTAATCCTACCTTAGCGCTTTCTCGGCTTAAGTCTTCAATCATCTTTTGCAATTCGTCGCCATCATTGCTAAAGAGTATTATGTCATCTGCAAATCGCAGGTTACTCAGATATTCGCCGTTAATCCTGAGCCCTGTCTCTTCCCAGTCTAACCTTTTGAAGATTTCTTCCAAACATGCAGTAAATAGCATGGGAGAAATTGTATCTCCCTGTCTGACACCTTTCTGTATTGGGATTTTTCTGCTTTTCTTATGGAGGAGCAGGGTGGCTGTAGAATCTTTATAGATGTTGGCTATTGTGTTTATATAGCTATCACATATTCCTTGACGACGTAGTGCCTCCAGAACTGCTGGTATCTCTACCGAGTCGAAAGCCTTTTCGTAATCTATGAAAGCCATATAGAGGGGTTTGTTGTATTCAGCGGATTTCTCGATTACTTGATTGACCGCATGCAGGTGGTCCATGGTAGAGTATCCTTTTCTGAACCCTGCTTGCTCTCTCGGTTGATTAAATTCAAGTGTGGCCCTTATTCTGTTTGAGATAACCTTTGTGAATATTTTGTAAAGTGCTGAGAGTAGACTAATCGGCCTGTAGTTCCTCAAGTCTTTAACATCTCCCTTCTTATGTAATAATAGAATATTTGCGTTTTTCCAGCTTTCGGGTACATTTGAAGTTTTGAGGCATTGAGTGTATAGTGTCGCGAGCTTTCCAATAAGGAAGTCTCCGCCATCTTTGATCAAGTCGGTAGTTATGCCGTCATCTCCAGCCGCTTTTCCGCGGGACATGCCCTGTATTGCTTTCCTAACTTCGTCCGCAGTGACGCATGTGATTTCGTAGTCCTGCTCGGCATTTAATACACTCATGGTGGGGAGACTCCTATTTGAGCTGTATAGTTCGGAATAGAAATCCTCGGCCACTTTGGTTATGCCACTAAAGTTAGTAACGATGTTGCCCTGCTTATCTTTCACTGCATGCATTATGTTTTTTCCCGCACAAAGCTTCCTTTTGGTTGTTTTGATGCTGACTCCTTTTCTGACGGCTGCTTCTATTTCTTTCACGTTATGGTTACGTACGTCCCTGACTCTACTTTTACTGATGAGCTTAGATAGCTCGGCGTATTCTATCTTGTCTCTTGAGTTAGTTATTATCATCTGTTGGCGTTGCTTGATTAGATTTTTAGTAGACTCCGAGAGTTTACTCACAACATGTCTTGGTGCTTTGCCCCCTACTTCGATTGCTGTTTCGGTGATCAGATTAGTAATGTCTTCGTTCATCTTCTCTATATCCTCATTATCTTCCTCTCCTAGAGCCTCATACTTGTTCTTAAGTGCAATGCTAAATTCTTCTCTTTTCGCCCTGACGCTATCGAGGTTGGCCTGTTTCCGTGTGATTAACTTTGTCCTTGTTCGCTTTAGATTGAGGGATATCTTCGCCCTTATTAGTCTGTGGTCACTAATTCTAATCTTATTAACCACTTCTGTGTCTTGTACTATACCTAGATCAGTGCACATTATGAAATCTATTTCGTTTTTCGTTTCTCCGTTGGGGCTTTTCCACGTCCATTTCCTGTTCCTACGTTTCTTGAAGAAAGTATTCGTTACACGGAGGTGGTTTCTTTCGGCGAATTCTACTAGCATGTCCCCTCTGCTATTCCTATCTCCTTCTCCGTAATTACCGACGGCATGTTCTCCTTTTAGTTTCTTTCCTATTTTCGCGTTGAAGTCCCCCATAACAATCGTATATTGGGTCTGTACCTTGTTCATTGCCGTTTCTACATCCTCGTAGAACTGTTCTACAGCCTCGTCACTGTGGTTGGTCGTTGGTGCGTAACTTTGTACTAGCTTTAGTTTGTATCTCCTATTTAATTTTATCACAAGCCCTGCTACCCTTTCGTTGATGCTATAGAATTCTTCGATGTTGCCTGCTATGTCTTTGTGTATAAGGAACCCCACGCCGTATTCGCGCTTCTCTGGTAGTCCTCTGTAGCAAAGAACGTGTCCCTCATTAAGCGATAAGTACCCTTCTCCTGGTTTCCTAACCTCGCTAAGGCCAATGATATCCCAATTAATACCCCTTAATTCTTCTAGTAGTTCAGCTAATCTGGCTTCGCTTGAAAGGGTTCGCGTGTTAAGAGTCGCTACGTTTAATTTCCAATGACGGCCTGTCCGAGTCCAGAGGCTCTTTGAGTCTTTTGTTCCAATACCCGTGTGGTCGCATCCGTGGCTGGAAGCTCTGTTGATGTCGTCGTCGTAGGTCCAGGGTTTGGTTGGTCCGGTAACTTGGGAGGTGTTGGCCATGGTGTTGCACCAGGGGGGCCAGTTCCTGTTCTGGTGCTCAAGTGAGTTGCGTAGATGAAGCACGGTGATGGTGGGCGCCCATATGCATCTTTTGTCCAAAGGCTCCCCGGGGGGAGGAGACTTTCAGAGGTGTTGCAGTGAGTGGGTTAATCAGGACAGGGTATGGTTATTAAAGAGAAGTAGTCGGTACAAATAAGATACCTCAGGAGCGTAGAGAGACCATAAAGGATCAAAGGGTAAAAGACAGAAGTGCTAAAAAAAAACAAAAAACAAAAAACTTCTTATACGTTTAAGGATTCGAACTCGGGACCCCTTGGTCTACTACAAAACCGTGGCCGAGTCGTCTGGGTTGTCGGGTCGCCGAGGTGTTTGAGAACAGATTACTGCTGTGCCCTCTCGTCAATTGTGACGCGATTAATTTCAAAATGTCCGCAATGCAGCATTTTTGCTGATTTCGAATACAAGAAAGGCATGCCTGATTGTCTCGCCTGCGCCGCGGGAGTTTACGGCGTGTTTGTCGCGTCATCACGTGCAGCTTGTCCAGATTGTGTCGTTATCCTTCTGTTCTCTGCCGCGGCAAAGTGGCTGTCTGAGGGAGATAGAGATAGCGAGGGCGAAAGGAGGGCGATAGCTGGGGGGAATGGGGGGGGGGGGGGGGTGAAGTAAGAAACGGGAAAAGTGTGCATAGCGACCTAGCTCGCACAAACGGAATCACAGTGATAATAAATTCTGTGTTCGTCTGTCGGCGTTCAACCTACATCGTAATATGTTGAATGTGGTTTCCTATATACCACGAAAGTGCTGCGGCCTTGTAATTTAGAGAGAAGCAGAACTCATCGTGTGTTATGCTCGTAGCGCGTAGCTCATTCCTTGTCCGTTTACCCCGATAGGCGATTTTTGCGAATAGCTTAGCATCTTAGCGGAGGATTGATATCAAACAAGTTCTGGCATCGTTAACTCCTGGTAACTTGCTATTTAGAGCACCAGTTTTAGCAGTCAGGGCGCGAGTCTTAATAAGTCGTTCTGACGTATCCTTGAAAGGTCGTTTTCACAAAACATTGGTACCTCCTTAAGTCTCTTTTTTTTTTTTCCCCTTTTCGCCTGGCAGCCGCAATTGTTTGTGTTTTCGACGATGTGCGCGCTCGTATATGCCATTTGCCTTCAATAATGCGTTTACGGTCAGCGCCTGTCACTTCTTTCGTGTGCCTACTTCGTCTATTCGCGCTGAAATAATATATGGTTTTAGTGCAGCTTAAGTTTTGAGTTGCGTCCCGCTAAACGTTAACATTTATCGGGGTCAGACTGCACATGCGTACGCACGCTAGTCCAGCTTTGCGTTTAGCGATCGCTCGCTATTTTCCGAATTTACCGGAGACGCAAAGCGCTCGCTAAGTTTGTTTAGCGCGAAGAACATGGCGGGTCCCTACAAGTGACGGCTGCCCGTTTCGCATCTATCATGTCGTCTTGCATCATTGTGGGACTAGCTGATTTAAAATAAATCGTGTTTCTGGTTTTCACTTCGAGTATTCTTACTTCGCTAATATACAACCGATGGTAAGACAACGATCTTTTCGTTGTGTATTCTATTTTGACCACATTTACACATGGACAGCGAAAGCGAAACTCTGACATGTGAGACTACGGCAACATTTATGTAATTCTTATTGCACAATGTCTTTCTTTATTAATTCTTTTGCGCTTGCGTTGTTTTTAGTTACTAACAACGGCCGAAACGCCTCCGAGTTAGAGCGGCTTTGACACTTTCACTATTTCCGCATTTAGATGGCGCAGCGAAGGTTTGTGTTTTGCGGCGCGTCGTCATCTCGCGTTATACTATAGAGCTATGGAATGCTATCGAACAGCACTCCGCAAAAATTTAGCGTGCGTGACTCGCGAACGCTAACGCGAAGATTTTCCGCCATACTAAGTCTCTCTAATACACTCTCCGTTGGTAAGGTCACGTGGCGTGTCAATAGCGGCAATCGTTGGCATATTTGTTACCATAAAATGACCTTATATATATATATATATATATATATATATATATATATATATATATATATATATATATATATATATATATATATATATATATATATATATATATATATAAGTATATAGTATATATATAAGTATATATATAAGTATATATATATATAAGTATATAGAAAAGGTACTGGTGTATAATGATCATGATACAGACATAAGCATATCGAGCAGCCCTCAGCCGTAGCTTAATGGGAAGTCTGCGATTACGAACAATCATGTCCGAGGAACTGAAACTTTCTTGGACACCTCAGCTATCCCTTCCTAGACAAGGCCAAAGCCAAGGCCACTGGTAGTCAAAACCGGGATCTTGCGGCTCAAACTGTGAGCCGTTGGCAATCGGATCATCGTGTTATTTCTGACTTTTACGTAACGGATGACAAGTTACATAATAACTTAAAGTGATTACACTTTACTTGAAATTTGTGACGCATTTTCATTGCTTTCCTTGTGCAGTAAATATAAAATTAGCTCATTTACGGCTTTGTTGCAACCCGACCACAATATTACCAAATTTACTGTTCATGCGCAGCTCATACTTTTCCGTAAAACTCATAGTTACTCTTTCATATTTGACATGGCTGTTTGCGCCGCTAGAATATCCTTTGACGGAAACTCGAGGAGCGTGCTTTCAGGTAACAATTTTTCCTACTCTACTTAACGTATTTCTCACTATTTTTGGCTTGCTAAGCATGCATATATGTGCATCTGTAATAAGAAAGTTGCGCTGAAATGTAACGATGGAAGTAATGGTTACCCGATAGTAATGTAGTCATTATATTTTGAGGTTGTAATTGTAATTGGAATCGATTTCTTTTCTCTTGTAGTAGCGTCTACAAGTTTGCGTGAATGTAGTGTGGTATGCATTAGCAATCCGTCGTGCATACCGTCATGTCCCTGATCGCGGAATACCAGCATGCATTATACGTAAGATTTCATTGTCGTTATTTGTTATCCAAATGGTAATCACGTCTGGCTAATGATGTCATGTTCTGTCGGTGACTCTAGAGAGCCGCATGTTCTCGTACTTCCATGCCAACTTTGGTGCCTCCGAAATGAATAAGGAGTGAATATTTTCGTTCTTTTTTAACGTTCTCGGCCCAGAAACTTTTAAAGGACACATGCAAGTGAGCTACATTAATCTTCAGTCTAAATTATCAAACCCCAACCACGGTTTCATACAACGGAGACGCACTGTAACATTATGTTCAAGTTCCTGCACCGCACACCACGTTGGTTAGATTCGCGGTAAAATGGGATATGCGACACCAGCGCAGATTGGAAGGTCGTGCTCAGTTCACCTCAGTTCAGGTTTGTTTCTTCTGAAAGGAAAGGGTAGACTCGGAATAAAAGTGACGTTTCCCCAACTGAAGGATACATAAGTCTTCCTAATGTAGTGAAAACGACGAGTACAAAAGAGTAAGTTCATTGAACACAACGAATCGCGCAAGCTACCATGCCCTCAACAGGTAGTGCTTGCCATGCTCTTGGAATGTAACCATAATGACGTAGCGGATCATTACGGAACAAAGGCGGGAGTCAATTTTGATCATTCATGCGTGTTTTTCGTACGTGATATTTTTCGCTTACCTCCAAGACCACGGCGTAATTATAGAGTGTGCTTTATGGAAAGGCCTGCACAGACCGTTCCTGGCCACCTATTGTTCGTTAACGAGCAGCTCAGTCAGAGCACATGAGCGCTGTCTTGCATTTCTTGACTATTGAAACGCAGTCGCTGCTGCTGGTAATGAACCCGGAACGTCAGGATGTTCTGGGTCACGGTTCCAAAACCACATTAATAGGCGCTTGCCACATTAATAGGTATAGTCATTTATTCGCGAAAGCTCTTTAAATAAATGTTTCCCTGTCATTAAACGACTAAAACACGAAGCTACACATTTTAATAACAGGTGAAGGACGTTCACGGCTGCCTCTGTATTTAGGGTGGCTCATGAATTCTGACAGATCCCATGACACATAGCCTTAGCGCCCAACCCCGACGAGCACTGGGTCGTCATCAGTTTAATCAGGAAGTTCCCGTGTTTATTAAGGTTCAACATTGTATAACACTAAACAATTCAAGACGAAATATTTTTCGGGAATAATTGCCTATTTTCGCTTCCTTGCTGAGAGTTATGTTTCCTGGCGGCGTCAAACTCAACGCCTATCTATCCAGGTTATGAGTGCTTCTGAAGCGCTCGCTCAACAACATGCACTCGCGCTAATTCTAATGAGATTTGCACAAGCGAATCTGCGTCACGTCGTCCATGTGGCAACGCCATCTCCGCAATCTCTCTCATACCGCTGAGTTTCCGTATTTAGCAGTGTGTCTGTTCTCACGACAGCGGAAGGAGGATGGCACTACCGGGAACACAATGCCAATAATGAGCTCGGCGTGACATGGGCTGCCCGACCAGCGTTGCCTGACGCCAAACTCAACGCTGCCGAGGCAATGAATGATTTGAGACTCACACGCGAACAACAAAGCACAATAGATCTCATCTACGTGTGTGCAGAATCGATTTCGGCTCTGCATAAACAGTACCGAGACGCACATGAAGCGGCGGGAGTACCTTCGTGGCTAACGCATGCCGCAGGCCGTAATAGAAGCTCCGACCCTACGAAAATTCGTGCGTCAAGCGAGTCACTCGACCATTCAGAATAACATCCACTTTCACGGTGACTTCGTATGGTGGGCGACTATGCAGTTTCCCTGCTTGAAGAACATTCGGTGAAAGCGTCTCTTTTTTTGCGACCGCGCAGCCTCAACGAACAGCGTTATAGAGTCGGTTTTTTAGGTTCACATGGGGCGGAAGTGGGAAGTGTTTTCACAATGCGGCAGGGAAACGCTGATAGTGAACGGGCTCTCTTAGTTAGGTTGAGGTTTCTTCGGGTTCACGCATGTCATCCATACATATGCCAGAAGGGGGTCTTCCCAGCAGTGCAAGCACAGAATTTCAGAGGGGACAAGCAGGGTGCCTTTGCAGGCGGCCCTGTCTGTGCATCGTATAAGGCACGCCTCGCTATTTTGTGTTGGCGTGGCGTAGGGAAAGCTTATATGGACAATGAAGTCAGAACAAGTAAGTTGCCATGACATGCTACTACAGAGCATATACTAATAAACAACCTAACTGCATGCAACATTCTGAAGTATATCGCTTAAGTTGGTCCTGCCGCGGTGGTCTATCGGCTTAAACGCATGGCGCATTGCGGAAAAACTGGTATAGCGCATTGCGGAAATTGCGGAACTGGTATTGCGCATTGGCTATGTAGGGATGGGAAAATTGATGAACGATTAATCGATTAATCGATTAAATGCACACGGTTAATCGATTAATCGTCATCGATTTCTCGCTTTCAATTAATCGAATTAATCAATTAAAGCTCTTCGATTAATCGATTACGGCACCCATCCCCACCCCAACACCGCCCCTTGGCCGGAGCGCATGACTGCGAGGCGCGCGACGACGAGACGTAGATGTCCATTGCATATCTCTACGCAAGTAGAAGGAACCCGGAGCCGGAGGCGGCCATACCCCATAGAGATAGAAATGAACTCGACCCGATCTCCGTCGCCTACACCGTTTTATTTAACCCCCAGATTTACTTGCTTCTCGCGTAAGTTCCACATTGTAATATGCGCTGCTTATTTCTTGGCTAGTTCCGTTCTTATTGCCGTTGTATTTTACGCCTTAGTGAATTAAAGATTATTTGTCATCAATGAAAGAGAGAGAGAATATTGGAAGGTAGATAGGGTGCCCTGATCGAGTACGCCCCGGCCTTCTACTCTACTTTGGGGACAACGCAACAGGGGAAAAAGAGTGATGAAGCATGATGATGGGGATAAGAATGAGTGATCCGTATATGCATAATAAGACATGACTGCTTCCGCAAAGGGGACAAGGGCGCTAGTAATCATATTTCATTACACTTGATACCAATAGCCCAACTGTCTGCCTTAACGCCGATGTACCCCTTTATAACTGTAATGCTAGCTTTTCTACAATGCAGTTAGCCCAACTTATGGCAGCTATTCACTTCTGCAAGAGAGCGTGCTATAATGTCGAAAATGTGAACTGAGCTCTCTTGGCATATATACTCATAATAGTCAAACCCCAGCACGTGTAACTGGGACCTCGCCTCCACTCGAAACGTGAGAGGGGCCGCCATTAGTTGGGCGATTATGCTGTGCAGGAAAACGCACTCGAGGATTATGAAAAACGTCTAATAACCGCATAACGGAAAGAAACCACTTTAGCTGCATTTAAGTCTAATAGTCGCTTTTCATAATCCGCAACTTTGCGCAATGGTATACCAAATGTCTAGCATCCAGTCCATTTCTATTGAAAAAGTGACCATGTATAGCATTTGATAATTCTGTATGTTCGCCTATTTCGCGTGAAATACAGCTTTCATCTATTCCTTGTACTCCCATGTCAGCCAGCCTAGAGGCCACCGTCTATTGCTGTGGCACGAACGGAGGACAGTCGCGAAATACTATGGTTTCTAATCTCTGATACATCAGACAGCGCTCACAGTTCGAACTGTACGCGCGATTGGAAAGATGCGCGTAGCGCCGAGTTCAGTCGGCGCCAGGTGAAACCTTTGCAGTATACTGGCACAGATGCCGCTTATTCTAGCCGGGAGGAATAACTCGTGTCACTCTGTTTCCCTGAGATGCCTACACTGGTGGCCTGTTTAAGACCGGTGATTGCTGTGCGATCTCGCATGAGCGACCTCAAGGAAGAGATCACGTCAGTTCGTGGTTGGAACCAGTTAAGAAATAAGCAGCGCATATTACAATGTGGAACTTACATTATCGAGGGTTTCCACAATATCTAACGGACAAACCGAGAAATGTGGCCGTCCCTACAAGAGCGAGCGTCTTTAACTTTCCTTTTCTCCTCGTCTCTTTTTTTTTTACCTTTCTCGGTATTTCTTCACCCTCGGCCACACTGCATGAATATTTCCGGTGCGACTTTCCAAACAATGTGGTCGCCGAAAGCGCCTCCGATTTCGGTTCGCTCCAGTAGGCAGACTTCGAGAAAATACGACCCGCTGCTGAATCGTCCGTGGATCACGGCCACCCACGGAATCTTTGACCCTTGACAACATCCAAAGACGACGGGCTCCCTGTGTTCAGTGGGCGTAAGTGCGAATTTTCACGCAGCCCCTAATGCGCACATGTGACCTCTAGCGCGTCGCATAAATACTTGCGTCGATATCAAACACAAGCAACGCTTCTCAAAGAACAAGGCATCATTTTTCGAGCACTTATAAAAAGTGTCGATTAATCGATTAATCGATTAAAACATCACAGCGAAAGCAATTAATCGATGAAAGGCTGAATCGACGAACGATTAACGATTAAACGATTAAAAAATTTCATCGACCATCTCTATGGCTATGGTACTCTGCTGCCGATCCGAAGATCCCGGGATCAAACATTGCCCGCAGCTGCTGTGTTTCGACAAAGGTGAAATGTTGAGGCGCGCCTGGTGAGCTTCAACGCTTAAAGCTCACGAATCATTTTTAATAACCAAATGAACGATGTGTTCCAACCGAAACCTAGATCTTTTTTTCCGTTTTTAAGTAGCGACAACTACCTCCTCTCCCGGCACCCTCTCGCTCAAAGCCCGCGTCGGCAGCCATGTTCTTCCTAAACACGTGGAGCGGAGCACGCGGGCGCAGATAGCGTCCGGCCATCAACATACACCAATTACCTCCCAAATATGACAGTGCATATGTAAGGAAACGCCTACTGAAACGCGAAACTTTCTTTGACGTGCTCTCGCTGCAGCATTCAAGTAACACCTTTAGAAAGAACATGGCTGTCAAAAGCAACACCGGCCAATCAGATGCGCCAGCGGCACATCAAAGCTTTTGGCGACTTAAAAAACGGAAAAAAAAAAGATCTAGGCACTTTAGTCAAACGTATGCAATGACGTCACAGTCTCTCCGCGATCATAAATGCGGAGCCGGTTCGCGAAAAGTGAAGGCGGCAATGTCATCCGACGATATGTTGAGTTGTGCCAGGTTTTGTGAACTTCACAGTGGCCATTTGAGCACCGAAGTGCCACCGTTTTGCTCATGAGCACGCGTCTGCTAGGCTAGGCAGAGTTGCAGATAATGACGTCAAAAACATAGGGTGGCTCGCTTCGGAATCTGCTAAGAATTCTTTAACTTTATTTTCAGGAAAACTAAAAGACTTCAAGCTGCCCCGGCTTGGCGTATATTATTACATTACCGAGGATAATATGTACTGAAAATTGCATTCAGATCCGTGGAGGGTGAAAAATCGCAAGAGTTGTTGCGCCTTAATGAACGCCAGTTGGTCGAAATATCTGGAGCCCTCCACCACGGCGTCTTTCAAAATCAGATCATGGTTTTTGGGGCGTAAAACCTCAGAAATAAAATCATCATAAGTCTAGTCTTTCATTCTCTCTACCGTACACCCACGGGCTCTGAGCCGTGTTCGTAATATGGACTTCAGAAAGTAGCGTCCTTCCCTCACGCTAGTCATTACTTCATTATTATTATTATTATTATTATTATTATTATTATTATTATTATTATTATTATTATTATTATTATTATTATTATTATTATTATTATTATTATTATTATTATCGTCATCATAAGGGCAGCATTCATTTTTACAGATCAAAGACGACTTAGGGTCTAGTACCCGCCGTCAAGCTCTATCACGTCATGGCTACTTCTTGGGAAACGTCAACGTGGTGTCCCAACTCCACTTTTTCTCGCTGAGCATTTTCGCTCGACAATATTAGCGCTTTTCGCACTTTGAAGGTTAATTAATTAACACCAGAAAAATAGTTCCGCTTTTTAGTGTCTTTTTAAGTATATCCTGGAAAAATTACGGACTTATGTCCCCCTCCCCCCTTGTTGTGCATACCTGAGGTAGCGACGCTGTCGTGTCATTTATTAATGAGAGTTACGCGGCCAATCTGCATAGCACTGATTACCGCAATCCACGTAGACCCATGTAGGAGAGGTTGCAGGTAATAAAGTGTAACTCCGGCATTTGGCGTAACAAGACTGTATGCCACCGTAATCTTGGTCATCCTTGTGAGCCGATGTTAACAATTCTAGCGTCAGTAACGCGACTATATTTGTACAGAATGACCTGGCACATGCGTACAACCATGAAATAGCCTGTTCTGGCATGGTTAATGTTTTTAAAAATAATTCAAACAAGTGATGGTTGATGTTTGTTTTCGGCTGTGTAGTCTTAACGAAAAACCAAGCCTGCTATGCGTGGTAAAGCCGATATCCCTAATTTCAAGGGACGGGGTCTCTAATTTGCCTGTGATATCGAAGAGAATACAACGTGCACTTTTCTGGTTTTTTTTTAAATGAAACCGCGTAGCACCAAGCAGTTTGATATTAATGTAGGTCTCCATATTTATGCTTCAGTGTTTATAAATGTTTTATTTCTTTCGCCATCAATAAATCTGTATTTATCACATTGAAGCTACAGTTGGAGTGCATTGCTGGACAAATACGTTGGAAAACGAACACAAGATGCCACGTGAAAGAGACCCCAAAATTAAAGCGACAGAAATTGACAAACCTCACCTCTATGGAGAGTAGATCTCCTTTTTTCTTCTTGTTAGCAGTAAGCGCAATCTTAAAGTCCTCTCCTTTACCCCCTGCCCGATCCGTAAAATCTGCTCAGCTGCTAACTTTCGTATATAAAAAAATTTCAGGCCAATTTGTTTGCTTTAATTTTCCTGGAAAATGCAGTGGTATCATGTTAAATATGTAGGCACAATTACTCGTTCCCGTAATGCGCCGTGGGGAGCACAATATGAATGTTTTAGAAGCTCTAATTAACTTTCTCCTTAGTGTCTAAATAGGAACTACATTTACCACACCAAATGTAGTTTGTGCTCTCACAATGAGAGCTAACCCTGCCCGTTTTTTCCTTCTTTTTCCATTTTGTGCGAAATCAAAGGTAGATAATGAATGTGCCAGAACGCAAAAAAAAAAAACTAAGTTGATCGAATAATAGAACACCACGCTTTTTCTGCGTTTACTCTAGTGCAGGAACAAGCGCTATTACATAACGACATCCTCCGGCTCCGAGCTTTCTGTTCCGTGGCCTGCTTTTGACGTGTTTGGCCTGAGAGGGCGGCGCCCTCAAACCCACAAAACAGGAATTTGTTCGCTTACACATGCTCGTGCTAGCTTTCTCAACAACGGTGCTTTGTATTCCTTGTTTTGCAAACCATTCATGAACAAACAAAGAAAAAACTGTAGTTATTCCATACGTGCATAAGCTATCCCATGGTCTAAAAAATGTTGCAGGGAGGTTCAATGTCAGAGTTATCTTTTCTGCCCCTA
This sequence comes from Hyalomma asiaticum, assembly GCA_013339685.2. Lineage (NCBI taxonomy): Eukaryota > Metazoa > Arthropoda > Arachnida > Ixodida > Ixodidae > Hyalomma > Hyalomma asiaticum. The sequence goes on along the minus strand of CM023488.1, from coordinate 22,888,636 downwards.
ATAAATTAAATAAGATTTGCGGTATAATTGAAAGGAAACTGGATCAAAAAAGCTTAGGAGTAAGTAAAAGTAAAATAGGTTGCAAGGTGAAGAAACACACGCCCTCGTTCGGAGCATGCAAAGTAGGTCTGGTGCATCAGGTGCCGTTTTCTTGTGGTGACATGTATATTGGCCAAACAGGCAGGTGTTTGAATGTAAGATTGGCTGAGCACAAACGCTCTCTGAAGGGCAATGAATACTCGCACATAGCTAGACATTGCTCAAACCGTGATTGCACCCCGATATTTACAGATACAAAAAGCTTGTTCAAACACAGGGATAAGGCAGTTAGAGAAATTGTTGAAGCATTTCACATCAGCAAAAACGGTCCCCGCTGCGTCAGCATGCCATCGATAGCCCTACATGACAGGGAGTTTTCTTTTTTGAATCAGTACATCACGTAGCTTATGTTGTCTTAGTTCTAACGAGGTTATTCATATTCTGTTGCACACTTTCCCATCTGCGTCATGGCATCACGTGGGTGTGGTCATTGCTTTAAATATGCGTGTGTTGCTAAATAAAACTTAGTTGTGAGACAGCGCTGTGGTTTGTGTCCCTTCCTTCTTTTGTCCTCGTGTTTCGCGCTGACCGTCAATATGCATATTCATGAACACATTCACAAGGCGATAATGCATGCTCACTACAAAAGCTCATGCATTATTCAGGCTGTTAGCACATGGTGACCAAAGAACGAACACAAACGACGGCCTGGACGGGAACGCAAATGCCTGGCGATTATTATCCTTGAATATATTTATTTAGGTACGCAGTATGCACACCGTAGGTGTTGAGGGCTCTAACGGGCAATCAGTGGAGACATTATGTGGACTTATTACAGCTTTAGCACTTACAAAATAACGCCGCGAGGATAAATTTAGTCACCTAGTAGCTTGCAAAAAAAACGGCTGGTCACTGCGTTCCCGGAAATATCAGAAAGAGCGAGCATACAACGAACATGAAAGGCCATTAGCGTAAAGTGGCCATCTGGGGAATTCCGGGTGCAGTAATTTTGTTCAGAAACACTACAAATAGAGAGAGAGAGAGAGAGAGAAAGCGGAGAAAAGAGAAATGAAGTTGTAGGTCTGCGCAGACGACAAAGTGAAAGCGTATAACCTAGACTTCGCTACGTGCGCTCTTATTGTCCCATCTCGGTGTTAATGTATTCTTGCTCCTTTCCCGTTCTGCTCTCTTTGCTCTTTCATTTTGCTGGTTTTCTTCTTCTTCTTCTTCTTCTCTTCTTCTTCTTCTTCTTCTTCTTCTTCTTCTTCTTCTTCTTCTTCTTCTTCTTCCTCTTCTCTTCCTCATATAGCGCGTGATAACATGCCCCATCATGTGGCGTATTGAACTGAATTTACATTCATTGCTTTCGTTTTCGCTCAAGAGAAAGAGAGAGAGAGAAATAAGGAAGGGAAGGCAGGGATGTCATGAGTCCGGATTGCTACCCTACACTGGGGGATTGGAAAAGGGGAATAAAAGTAAAGAGAAGGAGAGAGGGGGAGTGCCTACAGGGCAGTCTTATATAATATCATAGGCGCTCCGTAAGGCCAGATGTTTTTAGAAACGTTTACAAACACTCTATGGACCTATAGTTAGGGCCGGTGTGGGTCAAAATTGAGTTTTATTTTACGCAGGCTCTTTTTATTGGCGAAATTAAACACAGTTACGCATGAAATAGTTTGGGTAGGCACTCAAGTAGGAAAATCAATCCAGAAATGGCAAATACAAACGTATCCAATCGCAAAAGACCAAAACCATAGAATCACATCAGTGAACACGATACGAAAAGTATCTCAGAAGATAAGCAGTAAGAATTTTATGTACACTCCGAATACGGTAGCAAGTTGGAAGCGAACGTCATGTTACGTTCAACTGCTAGTTAATTTTTGTAAATGATGTTCCTCTAGGGCTTTAACAAGATGGGGTGACGTTTTTATTGCAAAAGAAATAACATGCCACATTTTAGGGCCAATGAACTATACGAGGCGCTCAGTATATATGTTGTTGTTGTTGTTGTTGTTGTTGTTGTTGTTGTTGTTGTTGTTGTTGTTGTTGTTGTTGTTGTTGTTAAGGACACCATGGGGTCGCGACTGAAAGTATCAGGTAATTATGTACGAACACTTAAGCGTCCCTAGATGAGATCTAAGTGTCCATATTACGCACCAGAAAGATTCAATGTCGTAGTGCAAGGAGAACACGTATCTCAAGCTACTATATGCTAGAAAGTGCCGTGGCGTGCAGACAGGTCCCCCTTTTGCACGTTTGAACATAAGGGTTCTGGGTGGAGTACAAAGTCTACCTGAGTTCCCAGCTGTGAAAACCCCGAGTATTGTGAAAATATTTCTTATACGATTGCGTTTAGTTTTGTTTTTATTTCATTTGTTTGCCAGTCCACAGGGCCCGCGAGATAGCAGACAGGCGTGGCCTTCCGGCTCCGTCATGGGATTAGCCAACAGCTAGCGAGGAGTCCTCTCTGGGGCTCCCAAGGCTAGCTCCTCAGGGCCTTGATAAAAGTTCGTTGTCTGTCTGTCTGTCTGTCTGTCTTCTGCCAGTTCTTCCCGCCAAAATATCCAGTGCTTTAGCACTGTTGGCGCAACCCGATCCCTCAAACCTTACCTCCGAGAGAACAGCGTGGGTCACCTGGTGATTCAATTTACCGGAGGAAAAGGCAGGATTGTCGTCAGAACTCCCATGGCATGAGGACATCTCGCTTTAAGTGGTTTGTTTTTTTAAATGTCTGTGTTTTAAGATCGGCGAACACACGTAAGCAACTTAGACACCGAAGAATGGAATTGCTAAAGAAACCAATTTTACACCGAGAAGCTCTTTGAGCAAACCCATTCTTTTCCTTTCTGAGCCCTGGAAGACATATTGCTACGGACCCGTAACGTAACAATATTATGAGCAAGCACCATCACTATACGTTTAACGTTCCGATTTCACAATTTCCCCTTTCGAGAACTCCAACTCATATTTCTGCCCACGGGCTCAGCGTTACACAACCGACATAAGATGACGCTTGGTATGCCGAAGAAAACCTGTGTCGAGGACTGCCGTACCATCGGCCTAAGATTTGCCTCACTTTATTTGAGTTTTCTCGTGCTGGCTGAATCTATGACCTGTGTCGCCACAACTGAACAGGCATCGCCCAGTGAGTAGACGCCACTGAGAAACAAATAAGCAGAAGAATAGTGGTGGAGAACGCACAGCGAATTCTTTTCGCTACGAGACAGACGCTCATTTAATGCAGACGTTAGATGCACTCTGAACACGAGTGCTGAGTCTGTGGACAGGGGTAGTAGACCAAATACGAATCTCAGGTAATACTGGGTGGGTAAATCGAGTTACGTATGTGCAGCCCTGGGCGACCACTAAGTCCATCGGTGTTTTCTTAACATGGGCCTCGAGATATCGTCTCTGAAAGGGAAAATTAGCTTCCACCGCTTCTTGTAGCACAAGGCTACAAGGTTTTCCTTGTAGCCTTGTGCTACAAGAACCGGTGGATGCTAATTTTCGCTTTCATAAACGTTACTCCACCTTGCGGGTTTCCGCGGAACTCCCTTTCCATATATTCACGTCCATGTGCTTCGAGTTGTCGATGGATTCGCCCTCGCGCTCTCAATCGTTGGCCTCCTGGTTAGCTCAATTGGCAGAGCGAGCGCCCCGGACAGGCGTTGGTACCGGGTTCAAACCCCGGACCAGGACGAATTTCTCGGCCACTAGGAAGCTTTCATTTCTGAGAAATCCGTATGGATTTCCTTGTAGCCTTGTTCTACAAAAACGGGTGGATGCTAATTTTCTCTTTCATAAGGACTATACCCCTTCTGAGGCACCCTTTTGCGCGGTTTGTATGGTTCTGTGCCACGGTTGACGGCCCTGCAAATTTTCGCCAGCTTCTCGGGGGCAGGGAAAACCACGTGCGCCTAGACCTACCGGCGACATTTAGATGCTAAGCTGCTTATGGTCGAGCCTGTTCCGTAGAGGTGGCTAGAAGCCTCGCCCCGCACTACGCTTAGCCGCCCAACCACCTGGATCTCTGGCCACCTCCATGGAAAGGCCCTTTTGAGAAATTTAAATGAACGCCATACGAACCAAAAGATGAGATGTGCACGGAACACAAACGAGCAACGCCTCCTGCCACCTGGTTAGAGTGAAAGCCTGTCTACTGTGACCTGGTTACATGGAAAGGATTCTGAACAGGTAATAGGTATAGGTAGATGTAACAGGAATAATAGGAATGGGTAGCTGTAATAAAGAAAATCATGACGAAAATTGGAATGCGTGAACCTAGAATCTCAAAGCACTGCCATCCCTCGCAAAATGTGTTGTTTTGTTGTTTTGTGGGGTTTAACGTCCCAAAACCAGCTGTGATTATGAGAGACGCCGTAGTGGAGGGCTCCGGAAATTTCGACCACCTGGGGTTCTTTAACATGCACTGACATCGCACAGCACACGGGCCTCAACATTTCGCCTCCATCGAAATGCAGCCGCCGCAGTCGGGATTCGATCCCGCGACCCTCGGATCCGCAGCCGAGTGCCATAACAACTAGACCACTGTGGCGGGGCAATCGCAAAATGTGTACTCCTCAAAAGTATCCACAAAAGAACCCTGGAGAACACCATACGTTAGTCCCAAAGCATTCATGGTTGTGTTTGAAAACAATATGTTACAACGTTACGAGTGGTACACGCACCCTTCAAGTGTACTTTCTAAACAAAACTAGTTTCGAAAATATTGCGGAAGTTCTCCTGCGCAGAACCTGCACAAAGCGCCATCACGCTTTTGTCTGAGCGAGCGGAAGAAGAGTCTTCGGCGCTTAGGCATCCTGATGCAGGTAAGTAGTTGTATATAAATAGGGTCTGGTGTATAGTACCCTTTCTTCATCGCTTCTCCCAGGCACCGCACAATGCACACCGAAGGTCTTCACCTAGCGGGAAGCAAGTAATGAAGCAAAGAAAACAAGGTGTGATAGATTGTACGTGTCACCGGACCTTCATGGAGCTTCGTCCACGATAAGGACTGTGAGCGGTGCGGAGGCGAAGAGATAGAAACTCGTGAATACTTCCGTGCGCATGGCATCGATATCCAAAAAAAGCCTGTCCAAGGCTTGGCTGAACGATCGCCTTGAGAAGAGCGTAAAATACAATGAAGATATCTAGCTTCTGACCGGGCGGTATCTTTCTATACATGCCTTCAAAGCAGACAGGCAAATAGAGTGCATTTGAAGCCATCCGCCGACCACCCCTCCACCGCCGTGGTAGAACAGTGTTTACGGAGCTGCGTTGGTGACGAGAAAAATGCGGATGCGATACCGGTCCCGGCGGGCGCCTTTAAATGGAGCCGAAATGCAAGATGCCCGTGTGTGCTGTGCGATGTAAGTGAACGTTGAAGTTCCCCAATGGTCGACGTTTCCAGAGCCCCAGGCTATGGCGCGGCTAAAATGACATGGTAGCTTCCGCACGCAAAGCGCCACAGAGTTTCGTTCACTTATCTGTGAATCCCAGGTGCACTAGACAATGACGATGTTCCATTCGCACAACTAAAAGCAACTAAAGTTGTGTATCGTCACTCCGACTAGGAACGTTGCCTCTGTCGTAAAAAACTTCACAGAGCTGCTCATGTTGCCTGGTGAGGGGAAGAAGTTCAGGCATTCATTGTGAGCAGGTGCGCTGAACCGTCGTATTGAAACAGGACAAGGCGTTCAAACATGGGAACGAGAGAAGCTTGCAACCACTTGTCTCACCACAACACACTTGTCGCCCACATTCCGGAAATCGCTTCCCACTTTGCTCTTGAGTGTATTGTGCATACCATTTTCTATGCACCAAAGAAACAGCGTCAATGAGCATTACAGAAGCAAGTAATGTTGATTGATTGATTGATTTATGGGGTTTAACGTCCCAAAACCAGCTCTGATTATGAGAGACACCGTAGTGGATGTATCCGGAAATTTCGACCACCTGGGGTTCTTTAACGTGCACTGATGTCGCACAGCACATAGGCCTCAACATTCCGCCTCCATCGAAATGCAGCCGCTGCGGCCGCGATTCGATCCCGCGACCCTCGCATCAGCAGGCAAGTAATGTGATACGTACGAAGCTCTCGTTAGGATACCGTTACATAATCGTAACACTGTCACATAACCATCTGATTCTGTCATATAACGTACTTTCATATAAAGATGAGCTCCATAACTCATGCGCCCAAAAATGGAACTTGAGGGGATGATATCGACCTAAGCGATTATAAATCGTCCCACAGAGAATCGTCTCATTCCGTGCTGAATAAGTTCTCACTACTTATCAGGAGAAGATTGCCGGCTATTCGATAGAAAGCTTCCTTCGTGTGCCCGACTAAGTCTGAAGAAAACCAGACACACGGACACAGAAGAAGAAGGCGCACAGGACGATGCTGGTGCGCTTCTTCTTCTTCTGTGTCCGTGTGTTTTCAGCTGGTTTTCTTCAGAAATCATGCACCAACTGGCCCAACTGTCGACGCTCTTGCCGACTAAGTCCTCAGTGCTCAAGAAACTTTTGCGACTTACAAGCCTAGGGGCGCTCTAAGCAAGCATCTAACGACAGGGAACGCTGCCGATTCTCCGTGATATTTTAATGAGATTACGTCGCAGAGAAAACACATCTTGAAGAATCCCATATGCAAGCGAAATCGCTTCCTGTCCGAAGCGCTCGGAATTTCTACGTTGTTGCCTAATTTGTGCAACAAGGAAAGCATTCAGAAAGCTGAAGCACCTCTTCCTTTTAACGAGATATCAACAAAACACGGCTGCCTCACAGCGAGCTACCCCATCTCAATGTTTCTCAATCTAAGTGGATCGCTTTGTTATACACACGGTGAAGCAATTAGGAATTCACTTAAATGGACTTTACATTCCATGCCTGAAGGTTACCGTAGTCTTTTGCAATGGATGCTACTGTAACGCTTCTAGCAAATCGGGGAGTTGTATGAACAAAGAAGAACCAAGCAAAGCATTCCATCAAACTCTTAGAAATTCAATCAGGCGACAACCTAGGCCCGCACTGTGCTGCATGGCTTCGATTTCGAAAGAACACCGGCGCAACATTACACTCGTAAACAACATGCACGGCAGGTGTGCCCTCTATACGTTTTGTCCCTGTGTCTTCGCTTTGTCTGCATACTCAGCTGGCCTAGGCCCGAGTATGACGCGGAGTAAATAGATGCAATGCAGATACAAAATACAGAATAGGTTCCTGTTGTAAACGGTGCAAAACGCATGTATCCCGCATGGGCAAAAAACAAGAGGCCGTTTTTACAAATGCGGACTACTATGAAGATAATCGTAAATGTCCCGTCAATCCCCATGTTCGAAATATTATTAGAGAAGTCGGTCAGCCAATGGTAAGAGGCACTTGCAAAAGAGCAGTCTCGTGAGTTCCGCCCCAGAAGGACATTCCGGTGGTACCGTCACGCATTTTCCACGCCTCTTTCCGCTTTTTTTTTTTCATCGAACACTCAGGCCATGGTACTCGGCTGCTGATACGAAGGTCGCGGGATCGAATCCCGGCCGCGGCGGCTGCGTTTCGATGGAGGCGATATACTGAGGCCCCTGTTCTCTGCGATGTCAGCGCGCGTTAAAGAACCCCAGATGGTCGAAATTTACCAAGCCCTTCACTACAGCGTCTCTCATAATCAGATCGTGGTTTTGGAACTTAAAACCCCAGAAAGTAGTCATCAGCTCTTACGAACTAAATGCTTCTATAATCGGAAAAGTCACAACAGAGAGTGAAACAAGTGTACGTCTACTGGGCTAAGACGTACAGTTCTTTCCGGGAGCCATCGGTAACATTATTCGCTTATCGGGGAGCACGGTGCGCGAGCGAGGCATAGTTAACCGCGTTGAGTGCATGGTCTCGTTGACATTACCTATTCGTCACATTCGTCGCACAGCAGTGGCTGAATAACGTTGGCGGGTTTGCCTTGCACCTTTGTCCAGAATACGTTATTAGCCCGTTTTTTTTCTGTTTTTTTTTTCTATTTCTGGTGCCTGTATGCGCCTTCTCCCAGGTGTCATAGGGTGGACAGAGAGGAAAGTAGAACATGTGGCACAAGAATTCCCACAACTAACGTTGGGGCCTGATTAGACGAAAGCTTCTTTGCATGTTTTCCGGGCTTTGGCATTCATTATGTCTAACATGCGCCTACCTCGACACTGCACATTGACGTCCGGCGTAGACACGTGCGGGCTGATGTCAATGCCTAACTCGGTCCACACCAGATGCTCCATTTCTTTGAGCAGCGAAGCTGCTTATGCTAACCATAAAAATACTCTTTGTTAGTTTTAACAGTGAAGCTGTTTAAGCTAGCCGTAATTTGTCAAGCATCGTGCAATACCACGCGACATTGAGTTACACGGTTTTGGCGGAAAGCGGTCACGTCACATTGCGTTACATGATTTGGTGGGAACGTGTCACGTGATATTGCGTTACGTGTATGGGCAAGGACATTCCACATGACGTTTCCTTGCGTGATTTCGGCGGGAACATTTTACATGACGTAACGTCACTTCATTTGGGCAAGAAGACATCACTGACATTTCGCTGCATGATTTTGGGCGGTAACCTTCAGGCATGGAATGTAAAGTCCATTTAAGTGAACTCCTAATTGCTTCACCGTGTGTATAAGAAAGGGATCCACTTAGATTGAGAAACATTGAGACGGGGTAGCTCGCTGTGAGGCAGCCGTGTTTTGTTGATATCTCGTTAAAAGGAAGAGATGCTTCAGCTTTCTGAATGCTTTCCTTGTTGCACAAAGTAGGCAACGACGTAGAAATTCCGAGCGCTTCAGACAGGAAGCAATTTCGCTTGCATATGGGGTTCTTCAAGATGTGTTTTCTCTGCGACGTAATCTCATTAAAATATCACGGAGAATCGGCAGCGTTCCCTGTCCTTAGATGCTTGCTTAGAGCCGCCCTAGGCCTGTAAGTAAGTCGCAAAAGTTTCTTTAGCACTGAGGACTTAGTTGGGCACACGAACGAAGCTTTCTATCGAATAGCCGGCAATCTTCTCCTGATAAGTAATGAGAATTTATTCAACAGGGAACGAGCCGATTCTCTGTGTCACAATTTATAATCGCTTAAGGTCGATATCTTCCCCTGAAGTTACATCTTTGGGCGCATGAGTTATGGAGCTCATCTTTATATGAAAGTACGTTATATATGACAGAATCATTTGGTTATGTGACAATCTTAACTTCGTATGTATCGCGTTACTTCCCTGCTGATGCGAGGGTCGCGGGATCGAATCGCGGCCGCAGCGGCTGCATTTCGATGGAGGAGAAATGTTGAGGCCTATGTGCTGTGCGACGTCAGTGCACGTTAAAGAACCCCAGGTAGTGGAAATTTCCGGAGACCTCCACTACGGTGTCTCTCATAATCAGAGCTGGTTTTGGGACGTTAAACCCCATAAATCAATCAATCAACATTACTTGCTTCTGTAATGCTCATTGACGCTGTTTCTTTGGTGCATAGAATATGGTATGCACAATACACTCAAGAGAAAAGTGGTGAAGCGATTTCCGGAATGTGCGCGACAAGTGTGTTGTGGTGAGACAAGTGGTTGCAAGCTTCTCTCGTTCCCATGTTTGAACGCCTTGTTCTGTTTGAATATAACGGTACAACGCACGTTTTCGCAATGAATGCCTGAACTTCTTCCCCTCATCACGCAACATGAGCAGCCCTGTGAAGTTTTTTACGACAGATACAACGTTCCTAGTCGGAGTGACGATAAACAACTTTAGTTGCTTTTAGTTGTGGGAATGGAACATCATCATTGTCTAGTGCACCTGGGAATCACAGCTAAATGAACGAAACTCTGTGGCGTTTTGCTTGCCGAAGCTACCATGTGATTTTAACCGCGCCATAGCGTGCGGTTCTGGAAACGTCGACCATTGGGGAACTTCAACGTTCACTTACATCGCACAGCACACATGGGCATCTTGCATTTCGGCTCCATTTAAAGGCGCCCGCCGGGACGGGTGTCGCATCCGCATTTTTCTCGTCACCAACGCAGCTCCGTAAACACTGTTCTACCACGGCGGTGGAGGGGTGGTCGGCGGATGGCTTCAAGTGCACTCTATTTGCCTGTCTGCTTTGAAGGCATGTATAGAAAGATACCGCCCGGTCAGAAGCTAGATATCTTCATTGTATTTTACGCTCTTCTCAAGGCAATCGTTCAGCCGAGCCTTGGACAGGCTTATTTTGGATATCGATGCCATGCGCACGGAAGTATTCACGAGTTTCTATCTCTTCGCCTCCGTACCGCTCACAGTCCTTATTGTGGACGAAGCTCCATGAAGGTTCAGTGACACGTACAATCTATCACGCCTTCTTTTCTTTGCTTCATTACTTGCTTCCCGCTAGGTGAAGACCTTCGGTGTGCATTGTGCGGTGCCTGGGATAAGCGATGAAGAAAGGGTACTATACACCAGACCCTATTTATATACAACTACTTACCTGCATCAGGATGCCTAAGCGCCGAAGACTCTTCTTCCGCTCGCTCAGACAAAAGCGTGATGGCGCTTTGTGCAGGTTCTGCGCAGGAGAACTTCCGCAATATTTTCGCATACGACTAAACTAGTTTTGTTTAGAAAGTACACTTGAAGGGTGCGTGTACCACTCGTAACATTGTAACATATTGTTTTCAAACACAACTATGAATGCTTTGGGACTAACGTATGGTGTTCGCCAGGGTTCTTTCGTGGATACTTTTGAGAAGTACACATTTTGCGAGGGATGGCAGTGCTTTGAGATTCTAGGTTCACGCATTCCAATTTTCGTCATGATATTCTTTATTACAGCTACCCATTGCTATTATTCCTATTACATCTACCTATACCTATTACCTGTTCAGTATCCTTTCCATGTAACCAGGTCACAGTAGACAGGCTTTCACTCTAACCAGGTGGCAGGAGGCGTTGCTCGTTTGTATCCCGGCCGTGCACATCTCATCTTTTGGTTCGTATGGCGTTCATTTAAATTTCTCAAAAGGGCCTTTCCATGGAGGTGGCCAGGGATCCAGGTGGTTGGGTGGCAAAGGGTAGTGCGGGGCGAGGCTTCTAGCCACCTCTACGGAACAGGTTCGACCATAAGCAGCTTAGCATCTAAACATCGCCGGTAGGTCTAGGCGCGCGTGATTTTGCCTGCCCCCGAGAAGCTGGCGAAAATTTGCAGGGCCGTCAACCCTGGCACTATTCTATCTGGTTTTCAGTATAAAAGCTCTAAAGGTTATTTGAAAGGTTATTTCATCTCATTTCTTTTTCGGACGGTCCACTTTGCAGGCACCAAGAGAACGCAACGAAATTTGCAATGTTGGCTAATCCCTTTAGCCCCTCTAGTATCTTTCTTTTACTGCAACGATACAGGTCTTCGTGTAACAACTAATAACGAACCTTTTTTTGAAGGATACCGAATATCTCTTGTCATGACAGCCTTTTTTTTTTTTTGTCGTTGCGGATTGCAAAGAAAACCCGCTGGGTGAGAAGAATATGAGTCGGTTCCACGCCTTTGAAATATGAGCAAAGAGCGAAGCTGGGGCCAAGGTCAAGTTCACTACTGTGATAATGCAGCACCATCATTGTCGCAATCATCATCATGTTGCAATGGGCTGAGGGCCAGGCGTATGTAGTGGGTAGAAGGAAAGCTTTGGCCCGATTTTTTCTTCGGCGTGACTCCAGACATTCCTTATTTCATGTCTTTGTTATCACTATCATCTAGCAATGGGCTGAGACAAACAGTACGGCTAGTGACTCGAGGTCATGAGGGTATCTCGCGCACACTCCGAATAGGCTTTCATTCGTTCATCTTTCTTTCTTTCTTTCTTTCTTTCTTTCTTTCTTTCTTTCTTTCTTTCTTTCTTTCTGTCTCTCTGCCTTTCTTTCTTGTCCTTCGCTCATTCACTGCCACGTGGCAGGAGGGTAGTGGATCAAGTGCAAGAGCGGTTCCTCTGCCAGTCATGGTCAAACTGTACTTCTAGGAACTCACTGGCATTTCACCGGTGAGTTCCTAGAAGGTTCCTAGAAGTTCCCTTCGGTGGAAGCTTTCCAGCACTCGCAGGCTCGTGACGGACTCTTTTCGGATTCTCTCCATACGATGCGTGCCAACGTTCGATAATGTTGTTAAAAACGTTCTGCATATTTGTGCCTTTAGGCGTGGTGCACTTCAACTTAAATTTCCTGTAACGTAATGGCGTGCGAACATCGGTGGAAGTTAAACGTCTGAGAGAGATTCAGTCACGGGTAGAGGGATTGGAATGCTCTGAGTTCAGAAACCTTTCATCGAAATAAAATTGTTATATAGTGAGAGCTCTGACGAAGAAACAAGTATTCGGGTACAAGACGGGCATCCACAACTGTTGCTGTGAAGAAAGCACGACGAATATCACAAAATATTCTCATCGTACTGCACAACGTTATCGATCAATATATGCTTACTCTAGTTTGATTTAAGCAAATAAACGGAGAAAATTATGTTACACGTCTGCCTGTCATGCGTGTAACTAGTAATTCTGCTTATCTTCTTTTTTATTGCGAAATGGGCTTGCCGCATGTTCTTTTCTGTTGAAATTATTTCTTTTTATTCAAATATTTGCTGTTACTTCCAGCATGCTGCATTGCATCGTTACACGATTTGCCAAAAAATTTCTTTCTACTGATACCCCCATGTTATTGCCATATCAGTCGATGTTATCGAGAATTAAAAAAAAAAAGAACCGCAACTTTGGTTGCAACCTTACTGCACCGACTAATTGGTTGACAACTTCTAGCATTGTATGGGCAATCGGGAGCAAAGCTTCCAGCTACCTTTCGTGCTCTCCATGCCCGCGTGCGGCGTTAGAAATTTAAATCAAAAAATTTTTAAAAAGTGGCATCTTCCCGTCAAAGGACCCTCCTGCTACCAGTGGTGCTGCTCTGTCAGCGTGACTTCGCGGAAGGCCGCTTCCTCGCCGCGCTCTCATTTCCCTCTTGAAAGCGGCGCGGAGGCGTTCTCCCGCGATGTCGCGTTGAGAGAGCGGCACTGTTGGCTGGAAGGGGGTCCTTCGACGGGCAGACGTCGCTTTTTAAAATTTTTGTTGACCTGTACCCGAGTGTAGGAAAAGCTACTCAAGGAGTCGAAAATAGAATGCGCAGTAGGGCAGTCTCTTAAGCGTAACAAAAACGTCAGAAGTAATACCTTATTTGCACAACGTGGTCCACAACCTAAAGGAAGTTGCGGGCGCGCATGATGTTCCAATGAGATTCTCTGCCCTTAACAAGTTTTCCCTGGTTTACGCCTTCATTACGGAGCAAACTAGCAAGCCTACCTGCAAGCAACCGCCTGTCGGACCATATCGCGCTTGTGGAAGGGAAATTTGCATCCACACGTTTATAGGACAAAGCTACAATGAAATCCATCCTGATTTCTCTGAAATGGAAGCTGCTTATGGTTGACCAGAAATTCGTCCTGGTTCAGATTTGGAACCCTGGATCAGGACGAATAGTCAACTAAGAGGCTTTTATTTCTGATAAATCTGCACGGATTTCCTTGTTGCCTTGCGCTGCATGCTAATTTTCTTTATCATAAACGCACTCCCCCTCGCGGAATACCGGGGATCTTGTTTGCTATATTATGCTGTACGCAGGCTTCAAGGGTAAGCCATAGTCAGACAAGAGCCCATTGGCTTTCGCAAGCAGGGGCGAAAAATACGGTGTGCTCAAGGTTGCTTTGCTCTAGACGTCTATTACAACACTGGATAGAAAGATGTGACAGGAAATAGGTAGCCTCTTCGCAGTGAATGCCCACCCGTGCCTCCAACCAAGGTTTTCTACTTACTTTGTTCCGTTTAGATCGAGTTTCCACGCTAGTTTACGGCACGTGAAAAGCAACGCTTGGTGCATCTATATGTCCAGAACGTGGACTTGGAAGGGGTGCTTTGTTAAACAATTGCCACAGTGCACTTCACGAGCTCCTGTTATGTATCTAGCAAGGTTAGAGCTAGTGTCCTGTACACACTTTCTGGAAACTTTGTTTTATGTTCCAGATATTGTTGAGGCTGTTGCAACATAAGAACCTTCGCAATCGTAACTTGGAAACATGAAAGAGCGGCATCAACAGCACCCACGCCAACTGACCTGCAACTCTCAGTGCAACACTAAGTTTTCCTCTCTCGGTATTGCGGATACATAACAATAGAAATGAATATTTATTATCGGCAGTCATATCTCTGTGAATGGTAGATGCACAAGTCTTCATTGAGAATGCACTATCAAACAGCGGTGAAGAGCTTTGTGTTAGTGGATTCCTTACTGGGATAAAACTCTGGAAAAATCACTATGCCGTGATGAGGCTGGTCATAACAGCACGGTTCGTGCATGGCCGGAAAGAAACTGAATACGCATCGGACGGGAAAGAGAATCGTCTTATTCTCGGAGACGAGATCTTGCTCGCTTGTAATGGCTCCTTCCTCCCTTCCCCCGAACGACCCGACTGATGCGTTACTGATGGTGCAAACACTATCGCAAGAAAGCTAGGAGCTCCCAAGGTCGTTTGGGCAGTCTTAGAACTAGCCACATAAAAAGGCGTAACTGTGCAAAGAACTCTTAGTTCTGCAGCCGAATTGTGAGATGGTCGCATTTGGCGATGTCGCCGCGGTGCAGCCTTCAATGAGCGATGGTTTTCTGGTTGACAATAGGACAAACAAGTCGCTTCGTCTTTGAAGATGGGAGGGAAGGGGGGGGGGGGGGGGGGCGTTGCTACATCGTCAGGCAAGGCTACACTGTGGCCGAAAGTGGTCATCTGAGAAGACTGCCCTTGGCCTGTCCGCACTTAAAACAGTGAAGAATGTTTTCTTGCTTTCTCTCTGTCTCTTTTTAGTCCTTGCTGATATAGTGACCTTCACGCTGGTGGACTTGCGTTATGCATGACGTCGGCAGTTTGAGAAGCATAGTGTCTCCTCCATGTGATGCTTCTGAACGACAATGGTAGTAGAGCTGTCCACTGTCAAAACGTTCTTGTAGAGTTAGATTATGATGAACCTTTGCATAGTGCATAAGCAATAAAGAAGGCATCAGGACTGTTCAATACAGGCCAGACTTGCTGGGCTAAATACGCGAGACCTCAACAATTGCTGGCTCGTACATCAACATTTGAGTTCTTGAAGTACCTTGTGCAGAGCGCCGGCTGAATATATTTAGATAGGAAATCCTTTACGTCTTTAATCAATTCCGCTGGTACACCGTCTTCTCCGGCTCCTTTTCTTCGTGCCATGATTTGTATGCCCTTTCTGACCGCATGTATAGTTGCATCTAAAATATTCCGCGGCCCTTTCTGCTTTCCATTGAAGCCGACGTTGTGCGGTTTATCGGTGAACTGCCCAGTTCTAAATAGAAATCTTCAGCAACCATCACTGCTTCATTGACTTCAATACCCTTATTCACAGCACGCTATGCCTGGTATACGAGACTACGTTTTGTATATGATATTAATCTCGTGCTGGTTTATGCAAAGCCGCTTTAAGGTCAGAATGACTTGTGAAATTATTTGCAAGTTAAATATGTTATCGCGTTCTTCTTTCTGCTTACTTCTGTCCCCACTGCTTTAACGCTCATGGTTAATTTTAGGTAGGTACTTAGCTTTTCTACTGTTACGACACAGAGAATAAAACTGGTTTGGGTTTGAATACTAATGTTCCTCTTCCTTTTCTAGTTATTGCTCACCACAGGAAACACCGTGGTGAACAATAATAAAAACTAGTCCTCGAACGTCCGAGCACTGCTGCTTTGCGCATCGTGCCCATCTCGTGTTCATTTTTTTTTGTTTGTGTCTTTTCGCGCAGCCCTTTTATTTGTTTCAGTGCTGTCGCTGTTCATGGCACGCTTCTTCAAGGGATCCTCATTAACAATGTATCTCTCTATATGCATACTAACTAGACTGGACAGGTGCTTGTAATGATGACATATTTAATATTCAACATGTACTCGTCAGAAGACGCAGTGTATCCACTCAGCACAGAGAACGTACCAGGCCAAAAGCGGAGGCAATGATTCACGAACAAATATAAGCCTAAACTGAGTCCCTTACTTTGCATATCAAGGTCTGAAGATAAACAAGTCGCGATATTTTCAGGAATATTGCAGTCGCGTCCACGAAAACACCTTTTAAAAATGCACGTTAAGGCAGGACACGCGCCCCACGTGTGTTCACCCTAGCCAATCTGCTGTAGCAAAAGAAACTCTCGATGGAAAGGCGAGATGTGTTATGGGCAATGTGAATGTCTCTTCAGGTTGTACGGGCAACATGCGTCAACGGAACGCTGTAAACTGCGCATAGTGTATATTGGTGTATATGAGTGTGTAAGTGCGACTGCGTGTACGTGTTTTGTTACACGTGATCATTGTAAATATCATAATTACCGCTAAACACCTCGAACAGCAAGCCAGGCTAACATCTTCGGAGTCGTTAATAAAATATTCTCTCTCTCTCTCTCTTCAGGTTACAGAACCTGTCGTGTGCCTATGCGTTGGAGTCGTACATTTTATTCGCCAGTTCTCTGGACCTTCGGAAGAGGAGCTCTATCATACTAAAGAAGCTGTCCGGCGTACTATCTCCTCTTTTAAACAGACAGCTTTCGTTATCGATACTCTCAAATCCAAAATGATTTCTACATTAATTAAAGACCTTACATCGTAGGAATCACCAAACCAGACGAGTAGTGCACATTTTTTTTGTGTAGCAACACTGCCAACCGGAGTCGATTAGATATTCATGAGAACGAGTTTCACTATGTAAAGTACAAAGCTTCCGCTGGGTTGCGCAAAACTAGATCACTGCTGGCCGATAGTTTACTGAAACAGGTCACTTGATAATCATGTGATAGTTTGGCGGGAGCGTGTCACGTGACATTGCGTTTCGTGATTTTGGCAGGGACCTGTCACATGACATTACGGTAAGTGACGTTGGCGAAGAAATGTCACGTCACGAAAGAAAGAAAAGAAAGAAAGAAACAAACAAACAAACAAACAAACAAACAAACAAAGAAAGAAAGAAAGAAAGAAAGAAAGAAAGAAAGAAAGAAAGAAAGAAAGAAAGAAGAAAGAAAGAAAGAAAGAAAGAAAGAAGAAAGAAAGATGAACGAATGAAAGCCTATTCAGAGTGTGCGCGAGATACCCTCATGACCTCGAGTCACTAGCCGTACTGTTTGCCTCAGCCCATTGATAGATGATAGTGATAACAAAGACATGAAATAAGGAATGTCTGGAGTCACGCCGAAGAAAAAATCGGGCCAAAGCTTTCCTTCTACCCACTAAATACGCCTGGCCCTCAGCCCATTGCAACATGATGATGATTGCGACAATGATGGTGCTGCATTATCACAGTAGTGAACTTGACCTTGGCCCCAGCTTCGCTCTTTGCTCATATTTCAAAGGCGTGGAACCGACTCATATTCTTCTGACCCAGCGGGCTTTCTTTGCAATCCGCAACGACAAAAAAAAGGCTGTCATGACAAGAGATATTCGGTATCCTTCAAAAAAAGGTTCGTTATTAGTTGTTACACGAAGACCTGTATCGTTGCAGTGAAAGAAAGATACTAGAGGGGCTAAAGGGATTAGCCAACATTGCAAATTTCGTTACGTTCTCTTGGTGTCTGCAAAGTGGATCGTTCGAAAAAGAAATGAGATGAAATAACCTTTCAAATAACCTTTAGAGCTTTTATACTGAAAACCAGATATAATAGGTTATAGTCTACGCTACAACGTTCATACGAAGTTAGTTTGTGCCTTTTTCTCTTTCAGAGGTGATTGAAGACGGCTGATCAAGTTCGATGTCCCGCATAGGAAGGTCCCTTAACTTTAGTTCCGACTAGAGTCACATCACACAATGCTATTCGATTACCGTCAACGCTGCGAAGTGATATGGAGAAACTCCATCGCACACTTCGCTCTCAAAAACGCCTGGCAAGAATTTCATGAAGATAATGCTACAGACAACTGCCAAGAAAGGCGACGCTGAGTGGAACCTGGAGTTGAACTTCGACGGCTGTTATAATGAACTTCAAGGCAGAAATATTCGCATATTTCTGTTATAACCATTGCATAAAACCAGTGTGCTCGATCACCTCCGTCTGTCGCGAAAACTGCATTTTCTTCAGCGTACGCGTTTTAGACCCCTTGCGCAATTGAAGTGCTGCGCTGCAGTTGTGATCCAGGATACTGAAACATAAAAAATAATATGTGCTGTAGGCCAACGTATTCAGGAAAGAGCAACGCCCCGTTATTGGATGACGTCGAAACCACTCTGAAGGCGTCGCATTCTAATAGTACGTCAGCTTTCGCTTTTTTCGTTCTCATATTCTGGAGCTTTAAAGATTTCAACATCTTTTGATCTGTTCGCTAAGGGTAACAACCTACGTTCCTTACGCCTGTCGTCTCACTCGGGAGGCAATGCGCGTGCTTTGTGAATGCATTCAACTAATGTGAAAAACAAGCCCCATGAGTTAGAGTGCTGCTCCTGCATACGTTGACATACACCCGTGTCATACGGGCGTTTCGAACGAATAGCAGCCGACAGTCCATTGGCACAATGGTCATGTTCGAGCCGCTACAGGGGCGGCTTTGGAACCCGTGGAGTCAATGGTACATCGAGTCAACGGAGCACCCTACAACCTTGGGGAAGTTTGTTGTTGTTTTTATCTTTAACTGCGCTATAAACAAGGACAAAAGAAGAGAACACTAGACTGTGGTGCATGCGGCGTCCTTTTGTAATCTCTTCCCTTGTTCCTTTTGTGTTCTCTCTTTGTTTCTAGCACAGTTAAAAGCTTTCCCAAGACCCAAGATGAAACATAACCAACTAGCCCAACTTGGTGCGCTGCTATCCTACAACCCTATCGTAACTGGGAAGGCCGTTGAACAACGGAAGGAAAAACAGCGCGAAAGTAGCCTCTCATTCACGGTGAGGTATTCCCCGTGACTGAAAGAAGAAAAATAAAATCGAAATGCTCTGAAAACAGTACGTATGAGTGTTAATAATGATTTATAAGGTATTTTTGCCACTAGGAGTGAGTGGACTTCAGATGTCCGCTACTTTATGTGCGTGCTGATGCAGCGCTCTCGTCAGGCTAGTCATGCAACGTGTGAAGAATTTATTAAAATGTATAAACAAAAATGAAACAAGTCCTCCCGCTTTTAAGGAGATTTAATGCTATACAACCCTTGATGACGCCAAACAAAGATTAATCTCCGTAGCGTCACACATTTTTTGCAAGAAACGTCACAGCCACTCAGTGGCTTCTCAATAAAACCTTGTCCTAGCGACACAACTCGAGTCGATACCCTTACAAAAATGTCATATATGGCGATCTGGCACATCTGGCAATATATGGCACGTGTCCGTATGTGTCTATATTAACCAAATTGTGATAGAAGTATATAGGGCAATAAAAGACCACCACGAGGAATGTCATGTAAGACTCTGATGCGTAATGGGCAAATATGGCCACAAACGGACACGTGACATATAATAGCCATATACACATATCTGGTCCCAGGCATAGCGGGCTTCCACGGTGTTCTAGTGGCTATGGTACTCGGCTGCTGATCCGAAGGTCGCGGGACTGAATCCCGGCCGCGGCGGCTGCATTTCGATGGAGGCGAAATGTTGAGGCCCGTGTGCTGTGCGATGTCAGTGCACGTTAAAGAATCCCAGGTGGTCGAAATTTCCGGAGCCCTGCACTACGGCGTCTCTCATAGCCATGGCATCGTAGTGGGACGTTCAACCCCAGAAATAAATCAATTCCAGACATAGCGCTGACGGGCACAAGTTGGTTATTGTACCACCATCGGCTTTGTTCCATGGTCGACGTAATCCCAACAGTGCGTCGTCCACATACATCTTTTCTGAGCTCTTGGCGGCATGAGCTATTTTAGGTTGTGGCGATGACCCAACGTTCCAACTCGTTCTGATATACAAAAGCAGGGGCCGGGTGCAGAAGCAGCTTAGCTGCGTTGCAAAACTATCACTGTGCGTTTTGTGCAGTTTGTGCTGCCCTGAAGTGGCATTCGGTTCCTCTTTTGCTTTCACTCAAGCCTAGATTACGAAAGATTACGACGTAATATTTTGTTCTAAGCCACTTTTCAAACTTTCTTTGTTCCCATCCCCTTTCCTACTAAAAAGAAAGAACAAAAAGGAAATCAATTTCGCCCGTGCAAGAGCATTGAGCAGTCATTCGTGGAACAGCTCTACGTTTCATAATTGTGCTATCCTGAGAGGCCCGGCAACCAATTTTTAAGTTACGTATTTTCTTTATTACAACGCAGAACTTGTCGTTCAGAGTGTCCAATGAAGCAATGGCGACAGGGAAAATTCCGTCAAACATTTTTCTTGTGATTTTCCGCCTATGGAATCTTATACGCAGCACATGTTGCAGTGACCGACAGCCGTCGGGTCAGTTTGCGCTAGATTCTGCCGCGACAGAGCGCATGCGCACAACGCCTGGGAGATGCAGCGCGCCTCCGCCCCATCTAAAATCCGGTTTTCGGCGTATAACATACCTTTGTATACCCATAATGTGCATTGGTATGGTACGTTTCTCCCTCTCCCCTCCTCACTCCCCTCTTCTTCATTCTCACTGAGTGTACCGGTTGAGGTGTCCTCTCCGGAGAGACAGTTATCGTGCACTCCCCTCCCCCTTTCCACCTTTCTACGACAATAAAGAATCTCTCTCCTCATTCTCACACCACTCCTCTTCGCCCTCTCTCCCTTTTCCACCCCTTTGTTATATACACTACACTGCGGCGCTGGCAGCCCTACCACCTCTCTTTCCTCCTGCTCACTCTCACTTCTTTCACGCACCTCCTTGTCATACCATGCTATACATGGGTATGCTATAGTTTTACCTTTCCTCCCCTCCTTATCTCCCTCTTACTCACCGCCACACCACTCCTTCCCTCCCTTACTTTCTCACCGCCTTGCTATTCTGTACTATACAAGGCTACGCTATGAGTTTCTTACTGCCTTCCTTCTTTTCCTCCCCCTTAGCCTCACTTCCCTTTACCACCTCTTGCTGTTCCATAGCATACACGGATATGCTTTGCTCTTAGCCACGTATAGGGGCATTTCACCGAAGCAGCGTCAGCCGCTGGCGAGGATCTTTGGTCGAACACCTGCCTGCAACGCTGACGGCCTGGGTTCGATTCCCGCACCAACATAGCTAGCGTTCTTGCGACGTTAGCATCAGTGACTCGAAGGAATCGCAAAAGTACGTTGAAGAAAAGTGTTGTGTTCTGGTTGCACGAAACGTTAACTACGTCCAGAGATGAACCGTTTCACTTTAACCAGAGAGGACACTGAGGCCTTGTTTCCGTACCCCCACCCGCCACGGTGGTCTAGTGGCTACGGTACACGTCTGCTGATCCGAAGGTCGCGGGATCGAATCCGAGCCGCGGCGGCTGAGTGCACTGTGAGATGTCAGTGCACGTTTGAACCCCAGGTGGTCGAAATTTCCGCAGACCTCCACTACGGCGTCCCCCATAATCACACCTGGTTTCTGGGTCGTAAAACCCCAGAAATCAATCTTCTTTCCGTACCCCTGTGGCACATACCCGAGTTGCCGAACTTTCTGCGGAACAAGGACAAATCGCGACGAGCTAGAACAACGTCGTTAACAGCTGCTTTAATAGCCAGCTTCTTATACGGCTCGAGCACATACGACGTGAAAGCGTTGCTCAGCACTTTCCGCTCGGCCGAGCTTTATGCGTCGGACCATAAGCTCCCTTGAGCTTAAGTGCCGCTACAGTATCAACGTGTAAGCAAGCCCCGTCATCTTCTATGCGTCACGGAGTCCACGATGTTGTAACCTTAACGCCGAGAAGTAAGGAAGGCGGTGGCACGACGTTTTACGTAGTATGACAGAGTTGCGTAAGAAATAAAAGATAACTACATCCTTCGGAGGAAACAAGAAGATTGTGTCAGATCGATCTAACTTTACGTACCTTGTCGTGCGAATCAACAAGCCGGAAATCGTGACGCTTTCGCCTTGCGGTTGCGGGACTTCCAGGAAAGAATTTTCGTGGCGGTAGCATTTTGTGACTGCACGTTTCTTGCTGTCATCCGCTTGTGTAACGTATGAGGGTTGCTGCAAAAAATAAAAGAAGAACGTCAGCAAGAATAAAATCATTTTAACAAGGTCAAGCTTGGAGCTATATGGGGTGGCTGAGATATCAGAGCATAAGTTAGCATTATTATTCATTATTGATCGGGATGTTCAATTGATCGGGGTGTTCAGGCAGGTGCGCGACGCTGTGGACACCCTGGTAGAGCTGCACATATGAGAGTATGAGCCACAGATAAGAAAGAAAGAAAGAAAGAAAGAAAGAAAGAAAGAAAGAAAGAAAGAAAGAAAGAAAGAAAGAAAGAAAGAAAGAAAGAAAGAAAGAAAGAAAGAAAGAAAAAGAAAGTGACGCGTTCCTTGTGCCGGCACTGGATATGTGAGTACCTCCCTAAACATATATAGTGAACCAAAATGGAATCAAATGCTTGGGACTACTGAAACTCCATGCGCTTAAAAGGAACACTAGGGTGCCCTTCACATTTTATTCCACGAGAAATAAAAAAGCAGTTGACATGCGCCTACTGTCTCGAACTCCATCTTAAATACTGGTATTTGATCGGCTCTCGGTGGCTCGTATTGGCAGATTTTGGGTGCAGTAATATTGTGCGAAGGAGCGTATATATAGAGGAAAGCGAACGAAAGCGGTTTGCGTCTCAATTTCCGAGATTATTCGTGCTGCGTTAGGCGATGCACGAAACTCGCGCGTAAATGGACAGGTGACGCACCTATAATTTTCCTCATGTATTGAAAAACACGAGAAGGTTTGTAACCTTCTTAAGGCTTACTGGTGGGCTGGTTGTTTAATCATTAGCATATTGCAGTACACACTGAAGGAACGCTTCACACAGCGAAGCACGGAAGACACAACCAAGCACTCAAACCGTGGTTTCGGGACGTGAAACCCCAGAAAGGAATCGACAATCCGGCGCTGAATTTCAATTGATCTTTATTGTGGAAGATGTTTCTAGGGTACGCAATTCAGCGCACGCTGAACCACAATCATCATCATCATCATCCAGTTGGCGAGGCTGCACAGGGAGAATGGGACAAAAGGGAGAAATAGGGACACACAAGAGAGAGAGAGATGTGACAAAGAAAGAAGAAACATGTTCAACATGGTCAGACATGAAGGCAAGTGTACAATACACAATACTGCTAAATTTTTCAAATATTGCCGCCATTGGTTGGGACACGAAAGAGGAAAAATAAAACAGACGAAATCGACTGCTATTCGGTTAGCTGCAGCACCTCATTCTCTTTTTCTGCTCTGTAAGCACTGTATGTTCCTCGATCGAAGCATATCGAAATGTAGTACTACTTCGAGAACGCTAAACGGTTTTATGCGATACGGGGAAAAGAAAGACAAATAACACAGATGGCAGAAAATTACCAAGCGATATCAAACTGACTGATCATATTCAAATTTTTTCATTACTCTTTAGCACTAGTGGAACAGGTGCTTGTATGCATTTAAGAATCGTTCTAAAACGTAGCTTCCCTCATCCATGAGCAATGCCTTGGAAATTTGACTCGTTATTGAAAACTGACTTCAGCTTTCATGCACGCAGAATGGGCTGTATGGAGTCATATGAAATACACAATTTTTTTTCTCCTTCTCTTGTATACAAGAGCTCGAATACCTTAAACCATCTTGCTCATTGTATAACTGGCTACTATTGCCCACAAGCAAACTTCCAGGCCGCTCCACATATGTTTTTTTTTTCTTTTGCGTATTTAAGATTGGCAAAGCTCTTCTACAGCTAGCGCTCACTCATGCACCCGTATGAAAATAAGCCATCACTTCATCGTGTGTTTCTCGTAAGACAAGCAACAAAATACCTTCGGGTTCCATGGCTTCTTCGTCTCTCTACAGGAGAGGAGACATTTTCCGGCTCTATGCTTTCGTATTAAATATAGAGGGAAACGCTTCGGCTCCGCCTTTAAGAGTGGAACGCGATAGCGTTATCGTGCCCCGCTCGCATCGCTCCGCTCTCTCACTCGCTCGCCATGTTCTTGAGTCGCATAACTGCCTAGCTGTCTTGGCACAACATTCCTTCATTAGTTCACTCTCCGCCTCCGTCTCGCGCAGCCTTTCTCAAGGTCGGGTACAAGTTGATGTATAGCCATGCAGCCAGAGAAATAGCATAATTACTCACACACCATAATGAATTGGGCGGGGAAGGCACGTGTTTAAATGAACAAT
Organism: Hyalomma asiaticum; assembly: GCA_013339685.2. Taxonomy (NCBI): domain Eukaryota; kingdom Metazoa; phylum Arthropoda; class Arachnida; order Ixodida; family Ixodidae; genus Hyalomma; species Hyalomma asiaticum. The sequence goes on along the minus strand of CM023488.1, from coordinate 22,864,281 downwards.
CTCTCATTTCTCCCGAGGAGAAACGTCTGTTTTTAAATCACTCGGGCTAAATTCATGATGCAAGTCCGCCATATGTCTTGCGTATGCTCGGCACCTCTTTTCGCTCCTGTTCTTGTATATGTGTGATATTTTTGGTGCACAAATTAGCAGTTGCGAAACAGAGCTGCGTATTGATACTGCTTCTCTTTTCCGTGTTGTATTACGCTTTTGTCCAAACTACGATGCATTGCCAGGGAGAACAACCTGCGTATATATAGAGCATCTTGTGTTCTGTTTGCCTTCCCATTCGTGGCCGGAAGATTTTTCTCTACTGGGCTCACTCAAGCTCTGGCTTGGCAAACTTCTATTCAATCATTCCTGCTAGTTTTCAGCCTCACCCTAATTACACTGATAGGCTGACTTACAATCAATCTCGCCACCGTTATACTGACTTGCAGGTTTGATGGCGATTCCACTTGTACAGAAAAATATAGAAAAAAAACAGCTCTGCTTAAATAGGTATGACTCCCAATGCATTTTCAAACGGCACTGGAAAAATTGTTGTTTTAGTTTTCTTTTTGTTACTAAGTGCGTATTATATGTATAGTGATGTAACCCTGTTTGATTGCTACTGGCATTATTCATTTGTAAACCGATTTACACTAATTATGTTTTGATTTCACACTCCTGCTTGGGCCTGTCATGGCCTGCAGTATTGTGAAATAAATAAATAAATAAATAAATAAATAAATAAATAAATAATAAATAAACAAACACGGCCGCCTAAATAAGACACGACGACGGGCGCTGCCTCGCGTGTTTTTTCCCGTGCCGTGTTTATTGACGTAGCGCTCTTTTTTCTTCAATTGCACTGAGTCGGGTTCATGCGGATTCTAGACCTCGAGGTGAGGCACAATCGAAGCGAGGCCACGACAGCCGCAATTCGATTAGGAGAGGACGGGAGGGGAGGGGGATGTCGAAATGTACAAATACAAAACCGCGTGATTTGATTTAGGTGCACATCAAACAGCACCACGTAGTCAGACATACTGACCTCCACTACGGCGTCTGCTTCGTAAGCATAGCTGGTTTTAGCACGCAAAACGCTACCGACTATTAATTATTGCTAAGACTCTAGGCCAACTTGACTGACAGATGACGAAATTTGCGGAACATATGTTTCCCTGTCCAGATGTGTCCGTGTCCGAGCACGGGAGCTCGAATTATATGTAATGAACAAAAGTGTGACACATTTACATGCGCACTGCATGACTTGCGAATGTGGGCTACGGTAGCGTGAGACCAAGAGAGGTCGAAGTGGTGATACATCGGTAAAAGAACTTTTGGAAGCATGTTGTATAAAAAAAGAGAGGTACGACTTGTATTAATGACACATCTGTTTTTGCTATATGAAAATGAAACTGATCTATCCGGAGTTTAGCGCTCAAGCTGTTGTTTCGTCTTTCTTCCTATCTAGTGTTTCTTCCATGTCGCGCTAAATGATGTGTACCCGTAAATTCAAATTCGCCTAACAACTTTTGTTTGGCAATATTGCCTATGTAAATCAAGCATAAAGCAAAATATAGATTGAAAATGTCGTGATATTGAAATTGAAATTGAAATTGAAATTTTATTCAAGTGCAAAAAAATTACACTTTGGAAAGAGAGGACTAAAGGCATTGACGCCTGACGAGGTCCTCCCACCTGAAACAACAACAGTTTGCACACAAGCACTGGCAACAAAACGGAAGTGACTGATAACACGCTATTTCCTTCGTTAAGCAAGAAAACGGAACTATATTTCTAGCCTCAGGCGGAAATGTAGACAGTAGACGCGAAGGCAAACGAACTAGTTGTAATGACCAAAGCTAACCTAGCACGTGCTAAGATGGCAGGATTGCAACCAGGGTCCCCAAGGTGCCTAGAGAGCAGCTACCAGCTCTCCATGGCGGTTAACTACCACACAAGCATATCCTAAATGAACCTGTTTCATCAGCATCTGGATTGTTGGTGCTTGAGAAACGTCACTTTTGCTGCTGTGTGTTAAAGACTGGCAGTTAAACAGTATAATCAACGATAATAAATGCTACTATCACTCATAGAGCATTTGCGACTCTGTAGCAATACCCCACAAAAAACGATGTTTATGATATGCACATCAGCGCCCAGTCATTCTCTTCGACAAAAACGGGCGCCTGTGTGACAAAGCGAGTGCCCACTTCACGCCTTTTTCATCAGCTGCCTTTTGTTCGCCACGCAGCTGTCGGAGTGGCTGCCAAACACGCGTTACGCATACAGCTAACCATATCCCGAAAGCGTTTATTCTACCCGCAACACATGGTTGAATGGTAAACCATTCGGCACAAGCTATTTATTCGCTACCTGCTTCACAAGATGGCGATTACCACAATGCGTGGGATCTGCCGGATTTTTCTGACGCCTGGCTAATATTCGCTGGGGCGGCATTTGCGAAGCGAACCGTCTTAATCCCTCAAGAGCATTGAACCGTGGTAAGGAACTGCAGTCAAAAATGAGCAAAGTAAGAAAGAGGCAGAACTGTGTTTTCAAATAAGTAGACGCATCCAGATTTCAGATCTTTTAAGGCTGACTGAGCAAGCTTTACGTCTGATGGGTTTTCCTTTTTTTTTCTTTTCTGAGCAGCCCCGATTTGATGCTTGACAAAATGAAAACGAAAGGCAGCTTTGAAGGTTAGCGAACCTTAATGCTTTGTGACCAGCCTACTGAAGTTGACTTGAAGGACTGCAAGAGCTATCCCAAAAGAAAGAAAGAAAGAGAAAGAAATGAAGAAAGAAAGAAGGAAAGAAAGAAAGAAAGAAAGAGAAAGAAAGAGAGAAAGGGAAAGAAAGAAAGAAAGAAAGAAAGAAAGAAAGAAAGAAAGAAAGAAAGAAAGAAAGAAAGAAAGAAAGAAAGAAAGAAAGAAAGAAAGAAGGGAGGTGGGTGCAAGACAAAGAGAGAGAACGCATTTAAAGTTTTAAACTCATTCGTACGGAAACGTATTGGCTGTGAAAAGCCAGACAGCAATCGTTCTTTCACTCTTTTTTTTTTAGCTCACTTAGAATTTCACGCAGAAGCATAGACACCGACGCCGTTCTTATGAATTCACGCTCTGTACAATATTCTGTGTTATTTGTGCCCTCTTCAGCGTAGCGACAGTTATCGAAGCGGGTGAAGTAAGGCCCCCGGAATTTTATCTCATGCACTGCTTCTATAGGGACTACCATCAACCAGTGTCGGGCACGTGAACAGGCGTCGTAAATGTTTGCAATAGCTATTGCTGAAACTACCAGGCTCTTTCTTTCTTTTTTTCCTTCTTTCTCTATCCCGTCAGGGGCGCCATTTTAGATAGAGGCGATATGACAGGGGTCTTTGTGCTTAGATTTAGGAGAAGGTTAAAGAACGCTGAGTCTTAAATTCCCGGAGCTTTGCACCATGGCGTGCGGCATAACCATATCATGGTTACCGGGCTTAATCCCCTAGTAGATATTTACGCGATAGTGTTCAGGACAGCGCGCCGTAAGAAATGCACGGTCGGAGCCAGTGTCGGAGCCGGTGTCGGAACCAGTGTAGGCGACGGGAATAGCCATTTCAAGCTACCGCCGTGTTTTGCAAAGAACCCGACTACGTAAGCCTTCAGCCACGACACAGGCGCGTTAGTGAACGAAATTCAATTTCTCAACGTAAAATCCATCAGAAAAATTAAGTGCAGACCCCACGCACTGCGGAAATCGGTGTCATGCGTAGCAGGGAACGAGAATGAATTTGATTCTTTGGCGTCCAGTCAACTCTTACGAGTAAGATCGAGGCTCTTGCGCAAAGCGCATGTGCACATTCATGAGTATATTTAACATGGGCCAACCAGGAACGTCGACACGACCGTGGTTTCTGAATGGTACCTCATGGTACGATGTAACGTTGGCACTCATGTTAGTCCTGAACACAGACACCAGTTTTCTCAAAGAGAAAAGATGCACTATGCGGTGCTCTGATAGGCTATCATAAGCTTCGTTCATTGATGTATTGCTACGGAATCGAGGAAAGTTGCACAAGAATATGCGGAATGGTAGCAGTTCATTATATTGCTATGATTGTCCTTATAACCCATTGGACGCACGATTCACGTTACTCAGGCACCATTATTACGACTGCTGGTGCAATACGAACAAAGGTCGAACGCGATTATTAAACCGATCAATCAAAACCTTCACAGATAAGGGATATCAAATGGTCGAGCGCCAATCCGCCGATAGTATTAGTACGCCGTCTCTGAAGCCTTCCCTCGATGCATTCATGAGACAACCCGGCGCCCTCTCGCCTGGAGTCGCACGCGTCAATAAACTTGCTGACATTCGAGTGCTCTACGCGGTATTTTTAGGGCAGACTTATGGCCAAGATAAACCAGAACTCCCCTGTTGTCAGTAGTCGAAGCGCGTGCATTTCGTCGTTCAAAGCGAAGCTCAAATTGGAGGGTGAGATTGCTAATGAATTTAATGTGGCCAGTAAAAACAAAATACTCCGTGGTCGCGTAACTAGGCATTACTTAACCTAGCAACAACCTTTCTCGTAGAAACTTGGGAAGGTAGCCGAATTTCATGGAAACAACGCAGTGAGCAATAACAGATGCTAGTCCTCGGAGCTGAAGTTGTTCATGGCATGCTCTCTCAAGAGATCTTCACACAAAGTATACCGTTCCTAGTGCGTCCTAACTAGTCTGGGTCTAGTTAAGTGGGTCCTGATGGCAGGTTTCATATTCAACATGCAGTCGTTAGGAAAAACGCTGTCCATTCAGCGCAGAGACCGTGCTAGTCTAATAGCGAAAAGAATGGGCCACGAACAAAACTAAACCTAACCTAAGCCGCTTGCCTAGTACACTTGGAAACTTAGCTCCTGTTATATGCAAGTCGCGATATCTTTCAGAAACTTGGTACTCGCTTCCGCGATGAGCATTTTCAATCACTTGTTTTAAAATCGAGGCACGACATCCACCCGATATCTGTTCACCTAAGCCAAGCTGCTGTACTGAACACTAGATTGAAAAGCGAGATGGGTATGTGCCTTGTGGAGGTCTCTCTAGGTTACAAATTCTGCCACCCGTCTACGTGTTGGAGTGTGCACCTTTTGGTCCCTAGCTATCTGGACCTTCAGAGCAGGTGCTCTATTCAAAGTGAAAGGACCGCCCGGCGTACTACCTTTTTTTTCACACAGAGAGCCTTCGCTATTGGTGCTCGAGAATTCACATTTATTTCTGCATTTCTTCCAAACCTTATATCAAAGGAATCATCAAAGAAGACGGGTACCGCACGTACTCCAGTGCACCGATACATCCTACCGGTGTACATTAGGTATTCATGAGATCGAGCTCACAATCAGGAAGGGGCGCAGGTGCCGTGGCCCGAGTTAGGGATTGATATGAGCCCGCACGTGCCTGCACGCCTGGCCTGACTGTGCAGTTTCGAAGTGGACGAATGATCGACGAAATGAACAGAGCGCGGAAGACATTAAAGGAACGCTTCGCGTAATTTTTAAAGGAACGTTTCGCCCCACTCTGTCTGTGTGACTTCGGGAGCCACAGGTTCTACTTTCCTGGCCGCCCAAATTACGGCACCAGAGGGGGCCATCTACTGGTCCCAGAGAAGAAAGTAATAAGAATGTATTATGAGCTAAGTGCAGGAACAATCCCGCCACACTTGCTCAGCCACGGCAGGGTAAGGGCTGTGAGGAATAGATAATGCGAACGAGAGCAGTAAGTGTGGCCACAGCTTGTGCCTTGTTCGCCTATCAGTATATCTCGCATATCAGTAACGGTATTGGAAATGAATGAATGAATGAATGAATGAATGAATGAATGAATGAATGAATGAATGAATGAATGAATCTTGCCTAGTTCATAGATGTAACCACTCCAAATAACGTCACCATGTCCTACGTATTCGACGAAAAACAGCGGAGAGAGTCGTGTCAAATATGTCACAGCACCACTGGAATGTCCTTTTGGGCTGGACTCACAATACTTAGCTTTTGCAAGTGCTCATTCCCATTGGCTGACCAGCGTATCTAATAATATTTCGAACATCGGGATTGGTGGAACTTTTCTCTTAAGCACGTCTTTGTCGTAGGCCGCTTTTTTAAAACAGCTCCTAGTTTGGCCTATGTCTGACATTTGCCTATTGCGCCCTAGCAACAGAGGCCTAATCTTCGTTTTGTGCTAGCAATGCAGCCATCTACTCTGCGACATAGTCGAGCCTGGGCAGGCTGAATGCGCGAAAACAGTGCGAAGGCATAGGAACAAAACACACAGAAAGCACACCCGCCGAGCAGGTTGCTTACGAAAGTAATGTACCGCTGTTGTTTTCGCAATAGAAGCCATACAGCACAATGCAGCTCCAAGGTTCTCTTCTGTTTGAGCTTCTAATACCGTAATGTAGTGCTTTGTTCGACTGTCTGTTACAAAAGATTACAACAAACTTCAGGCATGGAATACAAATTTCAACCGAGTGGCTTCCTTTTTGCTTCATTGTGCGCATACAGAAAAGCGATCCACTTAGATTCGAGAACACTGGGAATAGGCTACATCGCGGCGAGATAGACGTGTTTTGTTGATATCTGATTTTGTTGATATCTCGGCAAAGTCGTAGAAATTCCGAGTGCTTCTGGCAGCAATCAATTTCGTTTGCAAATGGGATTCTTCAAGGTTTGTTTTCTCTGCGACCTAATCTCGGTAGGATAGCACGGAGAACTGGCAGCGTTCCCTGTCGTTGGACGCTTGCTTAGAGCACCCCTAGACATCTCTGTAAGTCGCAAGGGTCCGTTGAGCAATGTGATCATACTCGGGCGCACGAAGAAACTTAAGCGAATAACCGGCCATCTCTTTCTGATAAGTAATGGGATATTACTGAACATAAAAAACGGTATTCTCTGTCTTATGATTTTTCTTCACTTGAAGTTGATATGTTCCAACAATCTGCCATCTTCTTTGGCAGTCTCAGTTATGGAGCTCATGTTTATATAAAAGTACGCTTTCTACAAGCACCAGACTCTTATGCGACAGTATTACCAAATGTAATGGGAACTTCATATGTATAACAGCACTTGCTGGAAGAATGTTCATTGGTGCTGTCGCAGCGGTGCATGGAGAATGCTATGGACGGTATACTCAAGAGAAACTTGGTGAAGTGATCTGTATAATGTGTGCGACGAGTGTGTGGTGGTGAGACATGTGGCGGTGAGACATGCTGCGAGCTTTTCAAGTGTCCGTGTTTAAAAGCAGCTTCGACAACACAGTTTTTTTATGTAAGTTAGCCGAGTTCTGCGATCGCTTCAAATTTTTAACGTTGCTAGCCTTAACAAGAGAACAGCTGCGACATTTCCTGGGTCTGCTAATGAGAGGGGTCAGTGACGAAACGCGCCCCATGTTTTTTCAGTGGCCTCCGCGCGTGAGGTCCCTAGATAACAAGGTTTTATCTAAGGACCTAATCTGCGCGACCCGATAAGTGACACCTGGCGTCGCACACTTCCAAATCATCCTAAGAAAATAATGGGTACGAAGACAGGCCTCTGCGATTGTCTACCGTATAGCGCGCTGTGGGACTGCGGAGGCTACGCGCCACCAGCTTCGACTTCCGCGATTCCTACCGAAGGCACATTTCGTACGCAAAAAAGAAACAGTTTTAAAGACATCCATTTTGCTCCTAAAGCGTGGTTCATGCGAACTTATTTTTTATACTCACAAAGTTGCAATCGGTTGCGCTCTGGGAGATAGGTGAGAATTTTAACTTCATTTGTACCGAGTTATCTTTCGCCATGGGGACGCCACAGTCACAAATACCGGGATAACGGGACGCACAAAGGCTGTCCCCCTGAACTAAAGCTCGCTTTCCCTAACTAATGTTCACTGTGCGCCAACGTTATCCCACACAGCCCCGAAATAACGCTATACGCTAAACTAAATACGTCTAAAGTCGCTAATGCCAGTGTTAACGTCGTGTTTGTGACAGTAACGCGTCGGTAGCACTGACACAAACACGACACTATCACCGGGATTAGCGAATGTAGACATATTTAGCGTATGGCGCTATTTCGGGGCTGAATGGGATAGCGTTGGGGGACAGCGAACTTTAAATGCTAGGGAAAGCGTGCTTAGGGAAAGCGAGCTTTAGTTTAAGGGGATAGCGTTTGTCATTTGTTTTTCACGTCATGATCGAATATGTATTGAGCCCTACGATATTTTAAACTGCGCAATAATACGAGGACACACGTAAGAAATACACAGCCCACAACGAGCGCATGCCAACTGCGCTTGTGGTGTATTGCGTGTTTCTTACGCCTGTCCTCGCCTTTTTGCGCACATTAAAACGTTGTAAAGCTAAGAACCAACTAGCCCACCAGAACGACTAGCGTAGTATTGAGCCCCTTTCATTGCTTGTCTTTTTGAAAGCAAATGTACTGGCGGCCGTAGCAATGTTCTCTTATAGGTCAAGATGAATTGAGCCCCGCCAGGTTGGACTTATAAGTGGCCTTTCTTCTTCATTGTAACAATTAGGTTAGGGGTACTATACAGCGGACTCACACGCTTGCACATAGACTTGCAAATGCATCCGTCGTATCACGACGTTCGCAATTTGATCTCGCTCCATTCAAAACTCACTCGCACGGAAAAGCCAAAGATGGTGGTGCCTGCGATACTCAAATAAAGCCTTCTCTGAAGTGGGTCTAAATCATCATCATCATAATCTTAGTCATCACCACATACCCTTTTCCCTGCCTGTCTGCGCTAATTGCAGGGCAATTAGCGCAGACAGGCAGGGAAAAGGGTACGCGGAATTCTCCTGGTCCGGTGCTAGCTAAGACAACATTATCCCTGCAACTTTGTTTATCTCATCTGCCCACCTAACTTTCTTCCGCCCCCTCCACGATAGACTTCTTATTACACACTCTGCCCGCACCCATTTCTTCTTGATTTCGGCTAGGATGTCACTACACGCGCTTGTTCCTTGAACTACTCCCCCCTCTCCGCTCTTGTCTTCCTTCCCCTTAACGTCACACCTGGAATTCTTTGTTCCATCGCTCAGTGCGTCATGCACAAATTAGCAATAATTCCTGGGGTTTTACGTCCCAAAACCAAGATGCGATTGGGAGAGATGCTGTAGTGGAGAGCTCCCGGAATGTCGACTATTTATTTGGGGTTCTTTAACGTACACTGACCTCGCACAGTACACGGGCCTCAACATTTCACCTCTAGTCTACATGTTAAGTTGAACCCATTTAATCCTCCAAGTCTCTGCCCTGTCTCGTTCACTTAGGCGTACAACAAAAATGGCATGGCATGGCATGGATATGAGGAGAAACTGAATCCCCGCATTGCGTAGGATATGCAGAACATTTCTTATCTGTCACTGCGAACTGTCCTATACTGATATCTATGCGTCGTTTATTTCTGCGACTGTACGGTGAGCTGGGCATGACTGTTGTGTGTGTGTGTGTGTGTGTGTGTGTGTGTGTGTGTGTGTGTGTGTGTGTGTGTGTGTGTGTGTGTGTGTGTGTGTGTGTGTGTGTGTGTGTGTGTGTGTGTGTATGTGTGTGTGTGTGTGTGTGTGTGTGGTTTTATTTATTTTATTTATTTCAAAGTACCTTACAGGCCACATTGGGGGCATTGAGTAAGGGGGGCATTACACAAAATGATCGTATATGAACATACCAAACATAAAAACAATACAAAAGAAACAAATGCAAAACAAAACAGGGGTTAAGTAAAAGGTAAAAAGAGAACAAACAGTCCTCGATGCACGAAATGTACAGGTAATATACAGGAAGTCGTTCCCATCATTGCCGAGCACGTCACTACATATAGCTCCCCCCTATTCCTACTTCCAATTATATTCCAATTATAAATTTTTTAAGTACTTCTTCGGGACATGTGGTGAACCAAATGGGATTACACCTCCCTTCGCATGAAACCCATATCTACCCATTCTCATTCGTTGTGAAGGACGCGAACACGCAGATGTTGAAAGACTGACGCCGTGTAATTGAAGGTTCATTGTCGGATATTTTATTCATAAATCAAAAGACGCACCTTGAAGAAGCAGGTAACTAAGCACTCCCCTGCAAAGACCGCGACTGCGACTAGCTGAAGGAGCCAGTAGTCCTTTACAAAGGCCATTAGCTCGACGGTCAATTCCTTTGATACTCCCGGATCTGGCCCGCAGCCGACTCTTCTCGCTGTTGCCAGGGATCCCTCGCGAATTGCATGGAATATTCTTCTTAGGGCCGGAAGGTAGGAGTAACCGTGTCGAGCGGGAACGCCGTTGAGTGTCATCGTCACGGGTTCTCGAAATGGCCGGACTCCCGGGGCCAGCTTCTGCACGCTGCAATGTTCCTGTACTGGACAAAAGCAGACCGTGTCGTGCCGTTCAGCCCGAACAATGCAGTCTTCCACTGTTGGCGCCAGCACCTAGCTTTTGGGGCGTCGTTTGTAGACGTCGTTTAGCTTTCTCATAAGAGAATAGGGGTGTCGATATCCAGCTTCCAGAAGGGTGGAGTGTATCGTGTTATTTGTCGCCACAGGAGCGATGTAACCCCTGTCCAAGGCTTCCTCCAGCTCCTCAAGGGTGTCCACGTAATCGGCGGGTATTCTGGCAGTGACCAGGGCTGTCATCTGACTTCGAATGTAAGCAGAGAGCGACAGTATGGCCATCATCCAGCAAGCGTAAACACACCGCCGCGCCCAGGGGTGCCTGTAGTGCCGTGGTTCGGGAGCCGAAGTTGCAAGTAGTGGTGCCAAGAAAAATGTAGATTCCCTCATTGCACTGCGCAAGAAAGCGTTCGCTCGGTGGGCCGAATTTAACGCGGTCGAAACAAGAGCCGACGCAATAACTGACAGCAAATTCAAGACCACACCACGGGCAGAATAAGACAAAACAGCGAACACCGACACCGAGCGGGTGCCATTGGCGCGACCGTAGAAGGTGTCGAAGAGAACGAAGACGTCGGCGAAGGAGAATAACTCCACTGTCATGTCGCTGATGCTGATCGCGTTCAGGAGAAGGTCAAGTTGTCCGCCGACTAAGAGGGAAGCTGCGTGTTGGGCAGTAAGTGGAGGTTTAAGGATCACCGATATGTTCAGTTCTTTCCGCAAGGCGTGCAAAAAGGTTGAGCGCCACCTACTGCAAACATATGGCCTATTGTTTTCCCGCAGAGGTCGCTTCCTGGTTCCAGGTATTAAACAACCCACCACGAGCTGCTCATCGGTAAAGCGAGACTGCCTGGGCCTCCAGGTTAGCTCTGCCAGGGAACCGCTGTTGAGAAGTCCTTTAGCATTCAGAAACACTGGCTTGTGTGATCGCTCTGAGTAAATATAAGCGCTGCCTATGCCAAGTCCACAACGACCCAGAATGGATAATTTGGGTGCAGGCGACATTTGCGCGTACAGTGTCATTTCTTCGCTGATCACAGCGTTGTCTTGGACGACGACCCAGTGGACGGCCACCTTGTAGGCAAGGCTATACCTGAGGAAGGTGTAAAAGTGGACCAGCTTTATTTTTAGACTTGGCACAATCACCAGCGTTTTCCTACCATGCCTGGCGTTGGTGTTCAGAAAACTCCTGAAGTCGTCTTTGGAGAAATACCAGGTAGTCTTTCTGCATTTCAGAAGTCTGGACCATGCAATGTCAGTCTCATCCCAGTGACGCAGGAAGGACACGACTGCGACATTCATTTCCTTGGACTCCAGACGACGAAGCACCTCTTTGGGCTCCGCGTACTGAACGCATCCTTTCGTTTCTGGCTGAATGAGTACCAACTGCAGGAATAAGCAGAGCTCTGCAGTTGGTAGACTGACACGAGGGATGTGACGACGACTTGTGCTCTTCATTGCAGTTCTTGGGACACGTCTTGGTGTGATCTGCTCTCTGCCCACGACAAGAGAGCCACTGTGACGGGAACGAATCAATGCAATGTAGTTACAAGAAGAATGTGTGAAAAACAAGGGCGGCGTTGACTATAGCCACGTATCGCAGCGATTTACCCTCAGTACATGTTTCCTATTTGTCCTCTGCCTCGAGAATATGGTTTGTACTGCGTTCTTGTATTTGCTTGCGGTGATTAAAGCTTTGTTGAAGACGTTTCAATCTCAGAGCGGAGCCTGATGTAAGAAAACAGAGGATGTCTTCGCAGTTCATTATTATATTTTGTTAGCAAATATCTTGCCTTGCTTGGTGACAGAGAAACGGCCAGTTGTTTTCGTTCAGGACATGGTATATTTCAGAAATGTGCATGCATATAAAGATAACTAGAACCGGTGGTGTGCGCCATCGCTTAGATAATTGAAAAAAAAAACAGGTTATGAAGTTTCGTGGAGACATATATAAAGTAAACTTGTGGCTTCATGTGTAATAAGAGAAAGTCGGCCGCCAGGGCAGTATCGCAGCTCTATCATTGTATGCAATTGGCTGCCTTAGTCATGTCGATAAAACGTGGTGTGGAGAAAGTAATAGTCAGAAAACAGGATAAAAATGTACATTGATTAAAAATTGCAAAGAAGTGAAATATAATTCGTTCTAACGCAAATTAGTGCTTCCACCGAACAATATTACCAGAGCTCACCTGTTTTTGATTTATCAGATGTGTGGTGTTAACACTATATCCAGCGACAGTCATAAGTGAGTCACATTGGCAGAAGGGTAACCACAAGTCATGGAATTTGCCCAAAAGGACATTCAGTAGATCGCTTTGGCTCTACCGATAGACGAGTTCCTCAATTTTCAGCTGATTATGTTGTTCATTGATGCCGGGGTTGTTTTCCAGTGCTTTGGTTAATAAAATACCGCCGTTCGGGGAGTGTTAGTATATTGTTACGCGGTCTCATGATGACTGACGCAGAATACAAAATGTTCAAAAGTCGATCTACTGACTGGGGAACCTGTTCCCTGCGATGGAAGCAAATCGCACTGCATGCCAAACGACAGCTGCGAGCCCAGTTATCAGTCGTCGATAAGAAACCGATCAGCGGGGAAACGCATTGACTTTTGTACAAGCGTCATAAAACTTACGCAGCGTTTTTGCTTGACAAAAGAAGTCTGATCCCGTTAATCAGCGCTGGTTCTCATAACGACTACCTGTGGTCTCCCTACTGCTCCAAGCCAAGAGTCAATTGCGTGGGGACAGAAAAATTAGTTGGTAGCGGAGAACCAGCATTTAGGTATACTCTCAGCAAACCAACTCCTCTGGTACGATCTCTGCCGCAGTGTTGCTCGGGCATGATTTCTCCAAGGTGGTTGCCGCAACACGCTAGTTGCTTCGATGCGTGGTAAATTTAAGCGGCGCCGACAGTTCGTAGCATAGTCACCTGACCATACCTGAATCCGCCGCTTGCCTTTCGCGTGACCAAGAATTGGTGATCATGTCTGACTTTTTTGTTTATCACGGGCTTCGCTGTTTTCACAACACGGCTGTGTTAGAATATTTCTTACTCCTTGGTCAAAAGCAGCTTACGAACATGAAATTTCCTTAGCTATAGCTCGTGCTACTTTGGCTTGTTGCGTTGAAGCGTGTGCCCGTGAAGAAGGGTCATTCTTAAAGGAATAACTTATTGTTCTCTGTGCGGTTCTCAACGTAGCTGGCAAGGTCATCGCAAGGTCACATTTCGTGACAGGAGCTCTACCAAACTGTTGTCAAGGGCGCTCCGAAAACGCTTCGAAAGCATGCCTCAAAAACGCCCGTTCATGAATAGTTGAAGGGGCTTCCAACTTGCGCGACTCATTGCCTCCGTCACTTGAATATGAACAATTAACTGCTTCAAGAGCACCCTGTGTGCAGTCTCATGAGTGCGTGCAATCCACGGGAGCGAGCGGAGCACCGTCTGCGCCTAGCGCTGTTCCTTGGACCCCTCGAGAGGGCGCGCGTGTACTTGTCGCTACCTTGAAGAATAGAGAAGCCTTAGTCATGTCGTTATCGCTTAGTGAATTCCATTAACTGAACCTATTTTTTATTCTCTCACAGCTAGTACCCGTGTCAGCATTACATAGAAAGCTATCAATTAGCTTACACGCATGCGTTGAGTCCTTCTTTTCCGTTTAGGGCAAAGTAACAGGTATCAGCAGCATATCGAAGTAAAATGCGGAAAGCAAGCACGAGCAACTGCAGGAGATTCAGTTTCGTGATTGTCATAGGAGCCTCAGCAATCCCGTGGATGACGGCGCGTTCGTTCAGAAAAAATATGTCACGCTTAAGCAGAACACGGTGTAAACTTCACGGGAAAGCGAGAAATGAACTCAAACTCCGTGCCTTATTTCCAATTACGTCATCGTTGCCAGGTTTCGCGAGCCATATGCACCGCTCGACAAGAGCCAGCGGGTAGCACATTTATTGGGCCGCGTGTACCACATGTCAGCATGGAACATAGTCAGTGAGCGAGCTGGCCATTGTGTAAGCGAATGGTAGGAGTTTACGCAAGATCCGGCGGCAGCACCGCTTTATGTAAAGCAATCAAGCCCGGCGACCGAATGAGATGAAATAGGATGGCTCCAGGCTAAATTATTGAACAGGGCATAAACGGAGCCGACAAGATACGGCACTGGATAACAAGAAATTTAGTATAGATTTAATTATACACAAGTAAATTTAGGAAGGGATGTACTAGTAAATCTCGAATGAAGGACGCCGCGGCACCTTCGGGACACAATCAGCAAACAATATCGACCACTGGTGGGTGCTGCTGTGAACATGTAAGATAAATATTATTTGCGCCCCGCCAAGGTAGCTATAGTGGCTGTGACACCCGGCTGCTGAACCGAAGGTCGCGGGGTCGAATCCAGGTCGCGCCAGCTGCACTTTGATGGAGGCGATATGTTGAGACCCGTGTACTGGGCGATATCAGTACACGCTAAAGGACACCAGGTGGTCTAAATTTCCGGAGACCTGCACTACGACGTCTCTTATAATCGTGTCGTGATTTTGAGACGCAAAACCCCAGAAATCGATCAACAAATATCGCACTGAATGGCCCAGGAAACTCGGCATTTTCGAATGCAACCCTTAATGATCTTAGTAATCTTAGTTCTGCTTGAGGCAGAACAAGCATTGGCGGATTTATTTGTTCGTTTCGTGATTAATTAGAAAGACAACGCACGTGTATATCTTTAAGGACGCTAACAGGAGTCAGGCGACGTAGAAGGCGCTCCTATACTGGCGGAATTTGTTGAAAGAGGTGCATCAAGGTTCCAGTTGCACTTTGAAACCTAACAGAAAACTCTTTGTTGCATGCAGTGCAATCATATTTGGGTCAGGTGTTCAAAGGAGCGCCCCAACGACTGATCGGCATAGTTTCCTCATCATGTTCAAAAAGTGCTGCGTTCAAGTATCCCGATAAAGGCCATCGTCTTCAAAATGCGGCCGCGCCCCGCGGCATACAAAGCCATCGCGGCCCAGTGACGTGTTTCGAAAACCGAGCGACACCGAACGCGTTCCCAAACTACCGGTCTCTGATCTCGCCCCAGATTTTCATCTGGCCTCCAGTAAAGCTGTCCTTCTCCTAGGCATCATGAACTAGCGACTGGTCATCATAGCCATGTGCTTGATTTTCCTGGCTACAACTTCGTTCTTATTACCCATTCGCAGTGTATACACATTGAAAAGGTGCCGCCCTGTCAAAAACTAGATATGCTTGCTTCATCGCAGTTGTTACACGTTGGTTCCTAGGCAACCATTCGGTCGAGATTTGGACAGGCTTTCCTGGATACCGCTGCTTTGTGTACGGAAGTATCGAGGGGTTTCTATCCATTCACCTTCGCGCTGCTCGCAGCCGTCATTATGGACGAAGCTCCATGAAGACAGGATGGCAGGTTCAATCTGTCACGTCCTGTTTTCTTTGCTTGATTACTTGCATCCCGCTGGGTAAAGACCTTCGGCATGCACCATATGCTCCCTAAGCACAGAACACTGTTCTTCCGCTCGCGCTGACAAAAGCGTAACGGGGCTCTATGTATCCAGGCTTTCCGCGGTAGCACTTCCGCAATCTTCGGGCATACCACTGCATGAGGTGTTCTGTATGATATCTCTGCTTTCATGGTGCATTTCATGGTCGCTGTTTCATGGTGTATGATGTCTACCTGCGTTGCTTTATTTGCAGTGAACATTGCGTATATGCACATTTAATTTATTTGTTTGCTTGCTCCGTTGTTCTGCTTGCATAGCCCCTGTATACATGCATGCCGAAAGCGCATGTCAGTAGGAGCCTCTGTCAGGCAGACCCGTAGCCGAAAAGAAAGGGGCGAGGCGGGGGAAGGTGGGTATGTTGTGTTAATAACAAAGTATAGTGACAATAACACAAAAGTCAAGCCAATTATTAACGTTTCATTCGTAATGTCAATGTACGTATGTTATTTGGGGTTTAACGTCCCAAAACCAGCTCTGATTATGAGAGACGCCGTAGTGGAGGGCTCCGGAAATTTCGACCACCTGGGGTTCTTTAACGTGCACTGACATCGCACAGCACATGGGCCTCAACATTTCGCCTCCATCGAAATGAAGCCGCCGCGGCCGGGATTCGATCCCGCGACCCTCGGATCAGCAGCCGAGTACCATAGCCACTAGACCACCGTGGCGGGGCAATGTCAATGTACTTAATACCATTTTTACCGAACATAAATAAATAAAATAGATGTCTTTCTGAAATAGCGAAGGCCTCCAGCAAGTGGGCACCACTGAAAGAAATTCCAGGCTACGGGTTTCCTATCAGGCAATATCCCTTTAGCTCTTACTCCTCCTTTCTGTACACGAAATACAATAAACTTCGAACTTCATACATCGCGAACGTTTTTCGTGAAACAGTCATGCTTAGAAAGGATACTTGCATGTTGCGCCAGAGCACTTGTAACGGGTAACCTTTTTTTTTTAAATACAGCCATTCGATGTTTTGGTACTAACGTACAGTGTTCGCCAGGGTTCTCCTCAGGTGCTTTTGAGAAGTACGCATATTGCGAGTGATGTCGGTTGTGCGAGATTCGAGGCTTACGCATTCAAAT
The DNA here is from genome assembly GCA_013339685.2 of Hyalomma asiaticum. Classification (NCBI taxonomy): domain Eukaryota; kingdom Metazoa; phylum Arthropoda; class Arachnida; order Ixodida; family Ixodidae; genus Hyalomma; species Hyalomma asiaticum. Next base: position 22,847,266 of record CM023488.1, on the reverse strand, counting down.
TTTCATCACAGAAGTTTTAATTACAGCTCGAGTTGGGGAATTCTAAGAGAGAAACGTCACCTTTTCGGAATGTGTTCCATTTAACCAGGTTACAGTGGACTGCCTTTCACTCGAACGAGGTGGCAGCAAGCGCTGCTCGTTTGTATCCCGAGCTCATCTCATATTTGGTTCGTAAGGCGTGCATTTAAAATTTTGCAGAAGGGCCTTTTCAAAGTGGTGGCCGGGGATCCAGATGGCTGGGTGGCAAAGCATAGCGATGGGCGACCCTTCTATCACCGCCCAGCCCATAGTGAGGAGACCTTTGATGTTCGCATTGCGGAGAATATTCAAAGCGTGTTTCTACAATGAAAGAGGACATACTTCACGAAACTCTGTACAGTTTTACTTGCCCTTAACATTGTAAGATTACGACGCATCTCCTTGATAGGGACTACGCACACCGCAGCCAAGAGCCCCAGACTAATTTTGGTCACGGTGTAACCAACGAGCACGCGAAGACTGGTACGCAGTGTGGAAGCTCGCTTCCTGGAAAAGGCTGCCGGAGTGTGCGAAAGTCAAATCGCACATCCATATGCGTGTTGGCTTCGCACACACCGGCAGCGCAATGCCATTGCCGCTGTTTTACCGCAGCTAGGAACGAAAAAACATTTCGAAAATATCCAACGCGTCGAATTTTTCTAACTGTGCATCACAGGTTCCCTTTATGATTTGCCGTTGGCTTTTGCTATTCCTTTTTTAGTATCCATGATTCTATAACCACCTTTGTGTGGTGATCGATGAGCAGGTTGCTAAAAACGATTTAGAACAGGCAATATCGCAAAAGTTTGCGACATTCCCTGGCTCCTGCGGCATTCCCTGTTCTAAATCGTTTTTAACGATCTTTTCATCGATTCAAGCCCCCATCGTCCCCTGGGCTTCTCTTCTAGTTTGGATGTGTGTGGTAATGTGGTTTTGCCGCTTTCAGTGACGAATAGAAGTGAGCACGTTTTAGCAAGGTAAATGCTTTCTTGCTATTGGGTCGAAACATTGTCAAGATAATGGAACATCGAACAATGCCTGCAATGCGGAGAGATGAAATTCCTGACTTTAGGTTTGTCGCATGTCACAAACGGCTTCCTCGAATGTATCGCTCTACCTCCGGTGTCAGGAGGCTCCCAAGATCACTGGATCTTCGGTAAATGTAGAACCACCACTTTTTTATCCATTCGCACGCATCAAATAATGGTGAATTCGGTTGTCCTTTTTTTTCTGTGTCAGGCAACAGAAACATTGTCAAGAGGGTGAAACATCGATCAATGCGTTGCTGACGGAGGGATGAAATTCCTCCCCTGCAGTTCATGGCGTGCCATAAACAGGGTCCTCGAACGAATCGTCGGAATGCCGGTGTCGGAGTTTTCCCAAGTTCACCGGTCGAAACCGTTTCTCCGGATTTCTAGGTAAATGTGGAACCACCACGTTTTCATCAATCCACACACATCCTAGCGTGGTGGTTTCCAAACCGTGGAAAGGGGCTGGGCCGGTTGGGGACACTTTATTACATCAATCAAGAATCTTCGTCATGTCCATGAAAATGAGCAAGTAGCATGTCGAGTAGCACTATCTGAAGAGCTGTCACATACGGCGCACTCCCTAGAGAGATGTTTCTTACAGTAGCGGAGATTGTATGCTAAAAATTGCTTGGGCTCTTGCGTGCAAAAACCACGATATAATCTAACCCGCCTTTTTTTATCGAACCCACCTTTTTTGGGTGGCAGCCGAGTACCTTAACCACTACCCCACCGCGATGGACTATTTACAATGATCACGTGTAACACAACACTTACGTGCAGTCACACTTAGACAAACACTCATATATACATATATACACTGTAACACAGTTCACAGCGTTTCGTTCAGGCATGAGACCCTGTTTTGCTTCCTACGAAAATGTTCCTGGTGTTCTATGCCCGCTGTATTTTTCTAGTCTTCACAGCGAAATCAATATTTATGTACGACTGCGTCACATGCTTGACAATTAATGAGAATCACGAGGTATATAATTCACAGTAAGGCAGCCTAAATACGTTTGCTTGGCTCCAGTCTGGGCTGCTGCAATTAGTTCACAGGACTTCCATTGCCGAAAGAAAGTTTTCCTTCTGGGTCAATAAATTGTGCGACGTCGGCCGGCTTATTTCGCAATAAAGGAGGAATTATGAGGCCACACGAAGCTCCAATAAAAGGAAACGCAGAACCTCCTTCATGAAGGCCTCCTAGCTCCGAAGGGACCTCTTTCGTGGAAGGAGCGAACTTCTCGAAAAAGCGTTGATGGCACACCAGGGACTTGCATCGGTAATTCATGGCGAGGCTCACACTATATCGTTTATCTCATGACATGAATTGAGGCACAAGCCCGCTGGGCAAAATTAGGGTGACAGAATGGAGCGGTAAATGATGCATCGCGAGCGATTAGGCGCATACGATGTTCTTATCATATGTCAGCTTACACTGACTTTGAGCGATGGGCGAATTTTCTCGAGCTGTTATATCGTATATATAGGTGTATTCAATCTTGTCGTCTTGTGTGGTTTTTCACTTACCCTTGTGTAAAATAGTAGGTGCCGATACGTGTTTATTTCTTTAGAGTGACAGTGCATTTTAAGCTGCTTAAACTGCCTGGGTGGGAAGACTAAGTCAGGCAGTTTACACAGCCTCTAGTCCCAACATATTTTTTGGTGCACTTGTCTTCAACAACAAGCCACTCAATAATAATAATAATAATTAATAAGAGCTTTCACGCGCCAAGCTCACTATATGAATATGAGGCACCCCATGCCAGTGGTCTCCGGAAATTTCGACCCACCTTGGGTTTTTAACGCGCATCAACACCGCGCAGTACACGGGCCTCAACACTTGGCCTCCATCAAAATATAGCAGCTGCGCCCGCGATTCGATCCCGCTATGCTGGGTTATGGAACCATTATTTCTTGTCGGATTCGTGATGTTTGTCTTCAGCAGTATATAATACGTTTCGAAACTTTTTTTTTTGTATTCGTAAAGGCTTGAGTGTGCCACGCCAACCGAGTGAGTGAATTTTTCGAGATATCATCAGCCAAATGAAACACCGCCCTTCATTCTGGACACCTGAATTGTTGCTTTTGACCAGTTATTCTAGTTTTCTTTCTGTCAAACTATAAACGTCGACGGACAGCGAAAACAATTCTGTGCATTTGCCAGCCATCGACATAAATATATCTTTATATCCAGTCTTTTCTTGTGTTCGCATTAAATATATCTGTACTGTTCGTGGTCTCACCGTTGCTATCAGCACGCTTGTCAAAAGAGTTCTCAAGTTCCGAGACGCTTGTGTCGCTGTAGAGATGTTCGTGCTATAACCACTGGTGTTCTGGAGACGCAAGTAGGGACCACACCTTTGTTTCCTGTGTGCCTGTGCAGAGAACTGTATGCACTGTTTTCACTGTCGTTTTGGGAATTGGGAGCACCGCTTGCTGCTGCCTTTTCGGCACGTCATTTGGCGCATACGCCACGTTCGAAGAGAGCACAAGTCACCATTCTTCGTCAAGAAAATGAAACCAAATAGGACTGACCTTGGAACACCACCCCAATACTACGAGAGTCGAGAAATTTAAAAGTGAGCAAAAGCACAGTGCTTTATCGACGCGTCAGAGACGAGAATATATTAAGAGAAGATTAAAGTCTACTTCAGAAAAACTTCAGTCACAGTACTCAAATACTGCAATACGGTATTGCGGTATAAGCGATTCTGGTAAACAATCAGCACACAAAACAAATAAGAGATAAAAAAGTCGTTCTGTATTAACTCACCTAACCGCGTAGACGCCGTCGCTCGCATTTCGCAGCTCGAACACTGTCCACGAACTTTCCCGCAGAGAGCCTCCCTGGCGCAGAGAGTCTCCCTGTTCCATGGACTCAAGCGTAGCTAACAGGAAAGCGATCGTAGAGGTTGATTGCGATACTATACAGACAGTTATGAGGCGTTTAACTACGCATCAGACATCACGTTATCGTCTGCCTTTAGTGCTGTTCCTCCTAATCTTGCAGTGCGCACTCGTTCAACATGAAGCGAAAGGATGCGTCGACGTTCTGGACACGAAAGAAGTGATTCGTCGCTTGCATTCGAAAGACGTGAGTGTTGCAGTTGTGTCCTTCAGGAGGCACTGGGACGATGACGATACCACTTGGTCCCGGCTTCTACCTTCCAAAAAGACGTCGTGGTATTTTTTCGATGGCCACTTCAGACGTTTTCTGCAAGGCAATGCCAGGGAGGGCCGAAACACGTTGGTCATCGTGCCTAGTCTGAAGGTAGAGCTGCAGGACTTTCTTTTTTTCATAGGAACTCCTCTTCACTACAACGTTGGTGTTCATTGGCTCCTGGTTCGAGACAATGCTTTGTTCAGCAATGAAAAGCCATTTTACGCAAAAACATCGCCTCCAGCCAAGCTATCGGTCATTGCTGACTGTAAGCATGGCATAGGCGCTGCGTTCATCTTCTCCGACCGGTTGCGAAGAACAGCGTTCTTCACTGGACCAGAACTTCTCAACAGTGGTTCGTTATCAGAGATGATGTGGCCGCCAAAGCAACATCGTTTCACGGGAAACCAGCTGGAGGTCTGTTGCCTGCGCCCCATCGGAGCAAGACGAACGCAAGATATCTGCAACAACCGGATATTTACAATCCTGTTCAAGTTGCTAAAAGTTATGAACGTATCTCTAGCCCTCTCGCACCAGAGCAGCGACCGAGATGCTGCTTCTTTGGTCATAGGCGGTCAAGTTGACCTTCTACTCAGCTTGACCAGCCTCACTGGCCCAATGTCCGAAGTCTTTTCTTTCGCCGATGTCGACATGTACTACGACACCTTCTATGCCCGGGCAAATGACACGCACTACGTCTCGGTTTTCATCGTACTATCACACTCCATCTGGGGTGTTGCGTTGACGCTGATCTGCATGCTTGCAGCCATACTTGTTCTAACCTCACTGAACTCCTCCTACACCAGGAGGCCTTTCTTACAAAACATCGCAAAGGAAGCTACATTTCTCACGGCGTCGGTTCTGGCCACTTCGGTGCCCGAGCCGCGGCATTATCGGCGTTGCTGGACTCGGCGCGCCATGTACGCTTGCTGGATGACGTCTATATTGTCACTATCTGTCTACATTCGCAGTCAGATGACAGCTCTTGTCACAGCGCAGCAGCCCGCTAATCATCTGGACACACTTGAAGAGCTCGAAGAAGCCTTGGACAAAGGAGAGGTCGCTCCAGTGGTGGCCGAGGACACGTCGCAATTGTACATACTTGAGAAGGCACCTGACCACACTTATTCACTGCTAAGAAAGCTTAACGCAGCGTACAATCAGCACTCGAAGGAGAAGCTAGTTGTAGCAACGCTGCAAGATTGTTTTCGACAGGCCGAGCGCCATGACAGGGTCTGCTATAGTGCTGTCCAGCAACGCAGCACCATGGAGAAGCTGTCTCCGTCAATCCAGCCTTTTCGTCAGCCCATGACACTGATGCTTCACGGACTTCCTGTTCGACGCGGGTTCTCCTACCTCCCAGCCTTGCGCAGACTGCTCCTGGCTAGTCGCGAAGGATCCCTGACAAGTGTCTTTGACGAGGACCACAATTTGCTTCCAGGAATGCCGGATGAGCAAAACATGGAGATATGGGCTTTCGTGAAGCAGTATTGGCTCCTTCAGCTGGTTTCAGTTGCGGTCTTTTTGGGCGAGTGCCTAATCGATCACTTCTTCACAATGCACCCCTTGCGTCACCAATAAATTATTTCATATTGAGTCTGGGTTTCATAGCGTCAGTGCATGTGAGTTCTGTGAGCGCCCGCACCCTCGAATTTTGAAGAGTGGTGTGTGGAACACGCGATGTTTCTCTTGGGATGAACTTCGTGTGGAGCGTGCACGTCTCAATAGCCCACTCAACTTGCTCATTAACTAATTCAATATGAGTCGTAAAAAGGTGAATCCACGACTGGCATGTGCCGCTTAGTGCCCTAACGCAATGCACTCAACCAAACCTGGGGCTAATCTGAACCGGAAAAAGCGAAATTCTCCACGTGTGTATATAAAGTCGCATAACGCTAATGCGATATTTTGCACAGTACTTTATAACAAGGTTTCATTTATACGAATGTGGCTTTTGACAATTCAACATTCGTTCTGCTGCCCCGGAGCGCGTGTGCACTTTTGTGCAATGCCTAATGCGCCGTGTTCGCACGCGCATTGTTTCGCTTGCCTTACCGTAACGGGCGACGACAACAGGAGACGCAGACAGCATGAGCTCGCACCTCAAGCCAAGGTCAGTTCTGGAGCCCAAGAGTGCGCTTGCACGTCTATGATGATTATTATTATGATGATGATGAATGTGATTCGGTTAGGGAAGGGACGCTAATTTCTGCAGCCCATGTCGGGAGCACGGTTGTGATTGCGGTCCTTTAAGGGAAGGACACTAATTCCTGCAACCCACGTCGGGAGCACGGCTAAACGTCCGTGGGGGTGGAGGAAAGGAACTAAAAGTCATAGAAAGGAGGGGAAAGCCCGAGTGGAGGGCTCTAGAAATTTTGACCACCTGGGGTTCTTTAACGTGCACTGCAATGCCCAATGTGCGGTGTTCGCACACGCACTTGTTTGTTCAGTTGCTTTAGCATGACGGGTCATGACGACGACAGGAGACGCCGACAGGCCTCACCTTAACAGTCTCCAATTTCTTTCACTTATTTTAACTTCCATAACATTATTGAGCGTTTGTTGGGTCTTTCATTCTTGTAACTACCTGGCTCTTAGCCAAGCCCCCAGAGTGGGTGCGCGCCGTTGAATTTGGTCTACATCTACATCTAAAGCCTGTGCACATAAGGTGCTTCGCACCTAAGCACTTTCTTGTTCAGGAGCATATACGCACGTCTGCACCACTGAAATGGTACCACCTTGGTACCGTATCAGCTGACAATGTAACAGCTGATATGGTGCGACGTGGCGGTCAATGAAAAGACAAAGGCAGTGGCAGAGACCCGTGTTACTGTGTTATGTCAGAGCACGTTAATCAACTGCAGGTGTTCAAAGGTGCCAGAGCCCCACACTTCGGCGAGCCTAAAACATACCGTGCTTAGCAAGTGAACCACCATCAGTTATTAATGTTGAATTCACGGAGATTCGTTCACATAGCGTGTAGTGAAGATGATCGATCTCAACATCATATCAGAAATACCGAGCAGTCGTGTGAGCTCGCTGGGCTATTTAAAGTAAGTTTTTTTTTCCCCTCCAGAAACTGTTGTGTCATCCTCACGCAGAAAGTCACGCACTGCAAGCATTACTGCTCGAAGTTCTATGAAACGCTCTGGTTTATGTGTTGCTTTCTGTGATGCCAAACGATATGTGTGAAAAACGAAACTGCATGAAATCAGCCGCCGTGCTCTAGAGGCCATGGCACCTGACGCGAAGTTAGCGGGATCGAACCCAGTCGGCCTTGGTGGTATTTCATCATCATCATCATCATCATCATGCCTACCCCACTGCAGGGCTAAGGCGTCTCCCATAGATCTCCAATTGTCCCTGTCCTGTGCTAACTGGGCCCAATTTATCCGCGCAGACTTCCTGATCTCATCTGCCCGCCTAACTTTCTACCGCCCCCTGCCACGCTTGCCCTCTCTAGGAATCAACTCTGTTACCATTAATGACCAAGGTAGTATTCCGATGAACTCTTTGGCCTTAGATGCCCTTGCGCCAATAAAACGAGTATTCCGATGAAGGCGAAATGCAAGAGGCGCGAGTACTGTGCAATTGCGGCGCGCGTTAAAGAACCAGAGGTGGTCTTCCGGAGCCCTCCAATACGGCGTCTTCCATAACCACACTGTGTTTTGGATGCAAAACGGCAGAAGTTATAATATTAGACATATACGAATGCGGCATTTCTAACGCACCAAAGGGTGATAGCTTGTCTTTAATGCAAGAGACTCGTATGTCAGAAAAGTTGAGTATAATTGCCTCTCAATTATGCTAACGCCAGCAGTGAAAAAAAAACTGAATATTTTCAAGCCTCTAGACACGTGTTGCAATGGCTAAACTGTGCCTCCGGCGCAGTTTCGCCTTGTCTGTAGTGAAGCGCCGTGGCTCTCGTTTGAAGCGCATAAATCTGTTGTCCCAGCTTGTACTGACTGCACGATGCCTGCCCACACGGCGACTTCCCGAGAAACGTGTAATTACGCGATATGTGGCACATCGTCTTTTTTGTTTTTGCATTCTGAAGAAAACTAACATCAAACAGGTCCTCACCCGTGCCTTAAATGTGTAAAATATCAATACCAGTAGCGCAAGCAAACTACTTACATTTAGAACGACGCCTCGCAAATGGGATAGAGGCCGGAACGGCTCGCCCCGGCCACCATCATTCATTCCCCGAAATAACCGACGACATTTCCGTGACAGTTTTTTTTTCGAAACTCCTAACTATCTTCATAACTTGTGTGTGTGTGTGTGTGTGTGTGTGTGTGTGTGTGTGTGTGTGTGTGTGTGTGTGTGTGTGTGTGTGTGTGTGTGTGTGTGTGCGTGCGTGCGTGCGTGTGTGCGTGTGTGTGTGTGTGTGCGTGCGTGCGTGCGTGCGTGCGTGCGTGCGTTTGTCTAGACTTATACTATACGTCGGGCATATTACGTATAGCGTCCGTGGTGCACCGACTTCAGCGCCAGTGCAGCGTTAAACACGGGTCTTGATATTTCCGGCAAGAAAATTGCGCCGCGCAGGTTTTCGGCTTGTGCGACCTAGATTTTAGAAGCGGCGTTCTTCGTACGGTATTCATCTCCCGGCAGCAATGTGGCTTTTTTGCTGTTCCCTCTAAGCCACCTCTAAATCTTGACTGCATGCGGCAGCAGTATCACGCTCTCTTTGCACTTATAGGAGCGCCTGTGATTATTCAAGCCTGCTTAACCCCCCCCCCACGTAGAAAAAATGAAGTATCATCATGAAGCGACTTCACGCAGCCATATAATGAAGACTTTGTAGCGATAAAGAAGAGAAGATGACACATATGAACACGCGCATTTGGGATTGGTTGTAGCTGCAATATTTCTAGACGCTCCATAAAAGCAAACACCCATAATTCCTGCAGAGCACTCCTGAAATGCTCGTTTTTAGGGCATCCAGGATCTCCGCAGCCTTACTGTGTTATCTCTGCAATAACACCCCAGAGAACTTTCATACCATGCATCGCAGCACGTAATCTTCAGTGTAAAAGCGCAGTACATATGCGTATAAATCAAGCACCAACCCTCCCTGCGACTACCATTTCCTCTATTCTAAGCGTTTTCTTACGTTATGTTCAGACAGCGGACATAACGGTCACAAGGCGCGCCGCTGTCGTAAAAGCCGTAGCGTGTCATACGAGCGTGATATACGATCGCAAGCAAGGCGTGTCGTTCACATAGTCAATTGCGCAAGTTGCGCTTCTTGAGACTAGCCAATCAGAACGAGTGTTGGTCAGCTTCGTTCCAGACGATTTGAACATGGCGCCAGTAAAGAGAAGAGTACTACGTCAGGTAGACGAACAGCGTAAGCTAAATGAACTTCTAATTTCTTGTTCGCTCTTTATCGCAAGAGAAGGCGACGAAGTAGGAGGTCTGGGTGCGACAAGTGTTCGTAGAGCGGTTGACGGTGACTTTCACAATCTGTTTGCAAAGCTGAAGGCAGCAGATGCTCTCATGTTTCCGAACTTCGTGGAGAGGCAGAGAGGTGTCCTGCTCTCCACCGTGCCCGTGTCTCTAGCGGCGGCTCGGCCGGTTGCTAGAGCGGAGCAACTCATTCAGTTCATTGCAGGCCAGCATGGGTAGACCACGGAAAGTAAAGATACCAGATGCTTGCTCAGCAGCGCCGTAGGCAAAATCCAGCAGCGCTTACACAAGACGTTAAAATGCATGTGAAATTCAAGCGACGCCGCAGTGGGTAAACGCTACGGGTGTAGTTCACAGCTTCCCTGTCCAACCACTTTCACAGCGTGGACTGGAGCTACATTTTGCTCAACATCCTCTGCAACCGATCGGACTCTATTATTTTAGAAGGTGTAATTTGGTCAAAGGTACTGTCAGAGAGAGAATAACTAACCCTACGCAGTGCTATCATGATATTTCCCAATAGAAATCCTCGAGCATTTACATAGAAGCACGCTACAAACGGCAAGTCATTTCTATGAGACGTTACGTAAAGGATGCGGATCCAGTATTTTTAATATAGGCGCCTGTGCAATACTAATGTCAGCACAAGAGAAAGCAGAACCGGGGCTCAATATTGAAATTTTTAAATATAGTTTACAATGCGGCGCTATTAAATGCTATACGTCGCAGCACTATAAGCTTAACGTGCAACTAACGAATTGTCTTGGGAAATTACGACAGCAGCCTCAGTATCACTGAAAGTAAGCGCGCCCTTCACTGGCAGGATGTAAAAGACAGAAGAAAGGCCCTGAGACTAAAATTCTTTCACAGTGTCTATTATTCAAAAACAGGCATAGACAGAAACGAATACATCTCATTGCCATCATATATTTCGCGTAGAAGGGACCATGCCTTGAAAGTTCGCGAATTTCCTTTTAAAGGTGACACTTTGCGTTAGTCATTTTTTGTAGGACCACGAGCGAGTTAAATTCTCTTCCGTCAAACATTGTTGAATTATACAAAGTAATGACGACTTTTACCGCGCTTTGTGTGCAGAAATGAATGACTGTTGATTTAGGGATGTATATACCCCCCTGCTGTAATCCCTGCAAATGGCGATTCAGGTACCGAATAAATAAATAAATAAGTAAATAAATAAATAAATAAATAAATAAATAAATTCATACGAAACCCGCAGCGTTGCGGCTGAAGCAACAGTCGTGAGGGCAGATATCAAAAGATCGGGTTTGATTCATGTAAAGGCCTCAGCAAATGAGCACTCGAAGCAATTTGCTATCGACAACACTGAGGATAGGAAATAGAGCCTCCACGTTACAACCCTTAAACAAATACCATATAATGCGATATTAGAAATAGGGAAAATGTGACTACATGTGGCCCGTGCCTGTATGTGGCCGTATTTGCCCAAATCGTGGTAGAAACAGATATGGCAATAAAAGACCAACACGAAGAATGCCATGCAAGACTCTGATACGTATTGGGCAAATACAGCCACGTGCAGACACTTGGCATATATAGCCAGATATGCATATACGGTTATTTGGGCAAATGCGGCCACATACGGGCACGTGCAGTATATAGCCACATTTGCCCAATTCCTGATATCGCCACATATGGTATTTTTGTAAGGGAACAAACAAAATGGGAGGAGCGTGACAGCTAGGACTCGCAATTTATCCATTACGTAATGAAATACTGTCGGTGGCCGTGCAGGAAACTGGCATTCCATTTCTCTGTCCTGCCACCTCCATTGCCCTCACATGTGGCGGTCAACATACATCAATTTCATTCCATTACATTTGGGGAGATTGTGCGTCGAAGAAACGAAGAACCCTGACTGTAGGGGCCTGATCTCCTGGTTCGATACTTCTATCGTGCTGTTCGGGTCAGTTAATAACATGATAAAGTCCGGGGTGCGCGTAATTTATCTGACGTGTTCCATTACGGGTCCCCCATTGTCGAACTCTGCGTTGTGGGACGCACATCGCTTACGTAAGGCGTTTCAGATATATCATCAAAGAATTACACAACTTCGACGAATATCGATTGAAGTTCAGAGGACTACGTTTCAGTTCACATGTCTTGTGATTGAGCGTCGCAGTGGAAGAATCGTATGAGGTGCTACAGAGCACGCCTTGTCGAGTCAGCTAGGCAATCGCATGGTGATCTAATTACTTGCCAGGCTGCGTTTTCTTGGTAGCCACAGATATTTGCGCAAACCCGACATTGCCGAAGTCAATTTGGGTGTGGTCAAGCCAATATCTGGACCTAGTGCACCCCCCCTCCCTTTCCTTTTTTTTTTTCACAAGGACCGCGGTTATAGAACTCATTCGCGGTGATAGACGGGAGAAAGTTTTCTCATTTCCCGGGTGACGTACGAGAGAATTCGGCACTCGTCGTGGGCGTAAATACTTCCCGTGCCAAAGATAAGATACAGAGCATCTAAGCAATTTTTTCCTTGATGATGATTGTTATTACGGAGAGCAGCACATTTCGGCTTTTCTATTACACGCTTTATTGCGTGCCTCACAGGATTACGCAGGACATGCGTGTTGGGTGAGACCTCGAAGCACCCATTAACAGATCGCAATACAGAACAAGGAGCGAATCAGAAGGCCTTTCGGAAGAGTGATTTGTCACGCAGGACATGCACAATGACAGGCCCGTAGCCAGGAATCTATTTTAGGAAGGAGAAAGGGGGGGGGGGGGGGGGTGACGACGACGACTTTCCGAAGGCCTTGACTATTTGAGAAAAGGATCTATTTTCATTATTTATGTTTCGCAAAAAATCGCGGTATGTACATTGAGTGACTTTTATGTGACAATTTTTAAGTGACAGCTTTATGTTACCATCACTACACTACTGTTAGTAACACTACTGCCAACCGAAATTTCGGCAAAGGCCCGGGCCTGCGAGTTTAGCATATGAATCTGGCTTGTTCAGTATGCCCTAAATTGGCTGCTCTGTGAAACGGGCTCAAGACGAAAAGAGCACCATATCATCTGTTTAAGCACTGCAGTAAAAAATTGCATATGCTTAAGTCGAGTACAGTGAAAATACCCAGTAAAAATATATGGCCATCAGCGAAGGTGCTGTCCTTTTGTTCTTTTTTGTCCTTTTTACGTAAAGACCACATGCATTATGCATCTGCTTGCGCGGCGCTCGAATAAATCAGCTTCTTTGAATATAAGGCGAGTAAACAAATTTTCTCTGCTGTTTGAAGCAACTAAAGGAAATTCTATTACACTGCACTGGAAAAGTTTCTATGGCGCACATATATCACGTACGGCAACGCGCGCTGTCAGGAATCCAAATAGTATTAGCGGTACAAATTGATGGATCGAACAGGTTACTGTTCTGTGCTTGCGGCGGCTCCCGCACTGTGGGGCGTCCAAAATCCGCGTATACGGCGCATTGCCAAGGAGTTTGCCAGGCAGGCCTTGTTAGAATGAGATAAAGAAAGCGCACGAAATGATGACAGTATAGAATGCGAATCACGATAAAGCGATTTTGGCAGTGCTTGTATTTTCCTCACACGCTTTGCTGTTTTGAGTCTAACGGCTACTATTAAAACGATTCGGGCTCGATAAAAAAATGCGAATACAAAACTGGATGTTTATAGGGCACACGCAGGCATCTGTTAACGCAAATAACGTGTTTAGTTTAGTTTGACAGGGAAAGTTAGTTTCCGAGTTCATTCAGAAATGATTCACGAGAAACGAGCGTTCATAGACTGAAAAGGCAATCTCACCCGCTCATCGCTTTTTTTTTTTTTCCTAAGAAGAAAGCTGGATTCTCAAGAAGATAGCTGGATACAATACCAGACTGCGCAATATTGTTAGGTATGAAGAAGGCGTTGAGATCACTGACCAAGTCGAGATGAAAACACAGACACCTCGGGACCCGTACGGGGGGTTCCGTGAATGCTCTGAGCAGGCAAGAACCGCAGGACCTGACCAGCCTTGGTCCTACCCTTTCCTAAATTCCTAGATATAGCTGAATATCTTTGCGCACTAAACACTCGCCGCATGTTAAGGGAAAAAAAAGAGCATTTCACTGAGCCCTTACTCAACATTTTCTGAACACGTATGCGTCCAAAGCTTTTGCTGTCCATTCCAGGCAACATACCATGACGCTGCTAAATTCAGCGCGGAAATGGAATAGACATTGCTTAAATAAAAGTGTAGATGAGAGAATTCTACTTGTTAATAGTAATAATTGCTCGCGTTTTATATGGATGACTTGGAATTCAAATAAAAAAATATATTATAACAATGTTTAATGGAATACAAACATTGTAATAAAGCACGATATAATAAGACTAGCTAAAACTATGGGGATGGTTCCGACTTAGGCGCTGGAAAATTCTGAAACCTAAGGGGCTGTTAGCCGCGCCGGACAGGCAAGGATGGAGAGCATTGGCAGATACCGTCGTCATGCAGTGGACATCAGAGATGATGATGATGATGATGATGTGTTTTATGTGTGAAAGGCACACTGCGATTATGCGGTCACACCGTATATTGCAGGGCTCCGCGAATTTCACCCAAACGGAGTTCTTTGCTGAACACTGCTAAGACACAGTACGCGGTCCTGTCGCATTTTCACCGACAGCGGAAATGCATACTGCCGCCGCGACCAGCGTATTTCGAGTTGACAGTTGACCACAGCAACCACGGTACCCCGCGCGGCGACAATGTCATCTGCTGTAAGACGTCTAGTACGCAGATTGTGTACAATGCGAAGAACTAGATAGTCACAATATGCGGCTGGATGCCGCCGGATACGACTGCAAAATAAAAACATGCGCACCTCGTCTAACCGCGTCGACAGCCCCCGCAGAGCGATTACAATTCCAAGCGCGTCAGCGCGCGCACGCGGAAATTAGTTCCGGAACGCCGCACCTCGACAGCCACTAATTATCTGCGTGGCTGAGCGCTGTCACCGGCAGAGGGCGATATTGGCTCTTGGAAAGTCATTTCGTAAACGGGACGCACGTGGTGCTCGTTCAGGCGTTATTCGCGGAATACGCGCGTACGGAGGTATTCGCACGACGCAGTTGCCATTCACGCCGATGGAGCACCGCAATAACTTGTGCCTCATCAAGAAAAAAAAATACCCGAAGAGCGTTTCGATTCCAGCTAGCAGATCGCATCTTGCATGCGTGAATTATTTCCACCATCAAGGCACGTCTTCTATGTTCACAGGTTGTATGGAAAGCTCGAACATGCAGCGCCTTTTAGCTAGCGAAAGTAGTTAAGGGCAGGCCATGACCACCCCTCACCACCAACCCCACCCCACCCACCCTCTCTCTTCCTCCTGTGTCTGCTGTCCCACAGAAGTGAAAGGCGTGAATAGTGTGTCCTTGACGCACTATCCATGCCTGCATGATGTCCTGCATGATGTACTGCATGATGTTGATTACGCGAAGGGCAATGTAGAAAGAGTAAAAAAAGAAAGTAAGCAGGAAAGAAATGAAAAAAAGAAGCGAAAGCAGGAAAAGGTCTCTGGTTGCGCAGAAGGGGAAAGCAGACCCCTCGACCCAATACCCGCATATTTGCCTTCATCCCACATGACCGCGATAGTGACAATGATAGCGCTAGTGCAAAATTCACGAACTCACCCCAGCTCCGCTGTTTACTCGAATTTTTCAGGCGTAATATGCGTGTGTGTGTGTGTGTGTGTGTGTGCGTGTGTGTGTGTGTGTGTGTGTGTGTGTGCGTGCGTATGTGCGTGCGTGTGTGTGTGTGTGTGTGTGTGTGTGTGTGTGTGTGTGTGGTGTGTGTGTGTGTGTGTGTGTGTGTGTGTGTGTGTGTGTGTGTGTGTGTGTGTGTGTGTGTGTGTGTGTGTGTGTGTGTGTGTAAAGGTAACAGTATAAGCTAACCTAAAGTGCAGAAACGTGAAGGATAACGAAAAAACTAAAGATGAAATTAAGGAGTACGCAATCTACAATGGAAAGAAAAATGATAGGGGTCAGGCTAAGAGATAAAAAACGAGCGGAATGGATCAGAGAACAGACAGGAGTAGCCGATATTATTATATCAATTAAAAGAAAGAAGTGGACCTGGGCAGGACATGACATGAGGAGGAAAGATAACTGATGGACAGTAAGAGCGACGGAATGGATACCAAGAGACGTAAAACGCAACAGAGGTAGGCAGAAGGTTAGATGGAGCGATGAACTTTAAAACCTTGCGGGCATAAAGTGGAACCAACTCGCTCAGGATAGGGCGGATTGGAAATCGTTGGGAGAGGCTTTCATCCTGCAGTGGACCTAAAAGATGATGATGATGATGATGATGTAAGTCTTTCGGGGCAGAAACTTCGTAAACGTTAAGTTTGCCGAACACTGTGTCTATAACTGCAAATAACGTCACCGTGTCTGAAAGACGACGCCCCGCCATGTTGGTCTAGTGGTTATGGCACTCGGCGGCAGATACGAAGGTCGCAGGATCGAATAACGGCCGCGGCGGCTGCATTTCGACGGAGGCGAAATGTTGAGGCCCGCGTGCTGTGCGATGTCAGTGCACGTTAAAGAACCCCAGGTGGTCGAAATTTCCGGACACGTCCACTACGGCGTCTCTCATAATCAGAGCTGGTTTTGCGACGTTAAACCCCACAAATCAATCAATCGTCAATCTTGCTGAAGCGTAGCAACCCGAAATTCGGATGCTGGAGGCCACCAAATGTAATGAACGACGGTTTCTTGGCTGCAGTGAATTTCATAACCCAATACCAGCCGAACAAACATTTCTTCCTGCCTCTACTGAACAACACAACGCTGAAGCACGGGCTGATGGTTTATGCAGCGCCGAACAATTTACAAAAACTAACACTGATACAAAAGCTCGCATTTCAAATCTTTGCGAAAAATTTTAAAAACCCTTTCGTTTTTATTAATGTCCGCTATGAGAAGTGCAGTCAAACTTTGCTGAGGCAACAAGTACGAAATGGCCAACCTCAAGTGGTACGTCGGGATACAGTCGGATCCCTGCCAAGCTGTTTCAAGTTGGTCAACATTACTCTGGCTGTATCTACAGTGCCTTAAACGAGACAGTTGGCAAACGTGCCTTTTCTTGGTCTCTGGAAAACGAAGCACCATAAAGCGTTTAAAGGAGCGGCGCCGGAAGTTGTCTGTATTGTCCGGTCAACAGTCAAACCGGAAAGTTCGGAGTTGGCCTGAACTTTATTGAATTCTCGAGAAAACGAGAGGGCGAATGGCGTCACAATCAACAAGACTAAGGCGCAATTTTCGGGAAAGTCTCTTTTCGGGACAACCTGATTCCGTTCGATGAATGAGAAAGCACTTCAGATTCCAGAGAAGAAGCTTCACGGAGACCACTTTTGCGTTAAGGCTTTCAAAAAAGCCATTCTCTTACCTTTTTGTTTTGTTTTTTCTCAATTAGACTCTGGTTGTCATGAGCTAGCCCTTTTCAGTCCTGAAATTCGATAGCGGGTCAGCCCTGTGTCGCGATTATACAGTAAGTTCAAAGAATTAAGTTACTGGCCAGGCAACGCTTGCTCACCAGAACAGAATCTTGTATATTAGAAACCGGAGCGATGCTTCTCTCACTCTAGACGTTGATTTTACTTATTATTAACTTACTTAATGATACTGCCAGCTCTTACACAAGGCCATAGCAGGAGCGGCGAAAAAATATTAGCAGAACAAATAGTTTGTACAAGGCAAATTAACACAGGACGAGGCTTTAAAAAAGCAAAAAAAAATGACAACAAGGACATGTAAGCAAATAACAAGATTAACCGTTGAAGACCATAAGGAGGCAATGAAATATTAATTGTGAGCAAGGATATGTCCAATGTCTTTTTTGCAAATGAACCGCATGAAGTTTGATTACGTATCTAACGTAGCACGTGTGCCGCCGTTGTGATATTTAGACTTTACAGACAACAGATAAATGCAAAAGGTTGAACAATGCAGTCGCCGGACTTTGGGAAAAGTGCGTCGCTTCAAGAAAGCTTTCGCATCGCACTCTTGATTAAACTCTGGGTTCGTACATTAGTTTAGCAGCGTCATCGTCAAAAAAGCAGTGATGCCCCAAATGTAAACCTTGAACTAAACATGTGTATCTTTTGCTGATGAACCAGCACATCAATATTTCTAAGTAAACGATAGCAGAATATAAGAGAATGACACACTATACCGGGAAACAAGCAATCATCGGCGTTACATTGCATAAAACGTAGCAGCTGACCAACACAGCATTTATATGGACATTTGTTTTCGCCATCGCCGTTGCTGTCATGCCCCGTGTATATACAGTATAAATTTGTATGTACATATGAAGTTATCGGGCGCTCGGACTGGGAATCGAACGTGGGACCTTTTGACCTGACCCGCGGAGCTGTGGGGGCTTGGCGAAGCATTCCAAAGTCAGGCTAAGGAGACACGACTCTTTAACGAAACCAGACATAATTTTTCTTGCACTGCACGTGTTACACAGACGCAAAGAAATTATTAAAGCATCATAATGCATTTATTACGCAAACACCATGCTAAACGTCGCCTTCACTTATTCCACTCTCTTCCCTACTTCTTCCTTTCTCTGCTCTTTTTATAACTCCTACTGAGCTCCGTCTAGGTCCACCGTCGCTCTCTCACTCTGTGTTTATCTCCCTTTCGCTCTTCGTATCTCTTTCTCTCACTTTCTCTTTCTTTTAATCCCAGTTTCTCTTTCTCTTGCGTTTGTACGATCAGTCACATGGTTCCAACAATATATATATATACCTGATGAAGGCTGGTCTCCGGCTGAAACATTGAATAAACCATTTCCCCATGTTGTTGCCAATTCCGAGGGCCTACGACTCATCTCTGCCTTCACGCCTTCGGCCTATTCACCACCATGTCCGCAATATATATATATATATATATATATATATATATATATATATATATATATATATATATATATATATATGGCGTACTTTCCTTCTTCGTCTGGCGCAACACTTGGGACATGAACTAGTAGTGGAGCTTCCGCTAAGAAAAGAAGAGGGAGTTGGAACGATGGCGGAGATGCATTAATAAACCGCGCTGTGTTTTCGGAATCGCGTCCTTAGAGTGCTACATTTACGGGTTCTTGTTTTGAGGGGTTTAACGTCCCAAAACCAGCTCTGATTATGAGAGACGCCGTAGTGGAGGGATCTGGAAATTTCGACCACCTGGGGTTCTTTAACGTGCACTGACATCGCACAGCACACGGGCCTCAACATTTCGCCTCCATCGAAATGCAGCCGCCGCAGCCGGGATTCGATCCCGCGACCCTCCGATCAGCAGCCGAGTACCATAGCCACTAGACCACCGTGGCGGGGCACATTTACGGGTGACCCGGACGTGATTATATATATATATATATATATATATATATATATATATATATATATATATATATATATATATATATATATATATATATATATATATATGTGTGTGTGTGTGTGTGTGTGTGTGTGTGTGTGTGTGTGTGTGTGTGTGTGTGATTTTGAGAATTCTAAAACTAGTGCTCCATCTCCTTTGGCTGGAGACCCGCATAATTAACTCGCACACCCATATCTTTCTACGTGTTCCTCAGTGTGCAAGCCTATTATCTCATTAGCCTAACGAGCTCGCAGTCAGTTTTACGTCTTTCACTTCCGGTATATGGACGTGCACCGACGTTGGACGGTAGTTATCCGGCCTCAAGGTGTGCAGGAGCTGCTGGCCTGTTTATTATTTTTTTTTCCGGCGCGAAATGGATCGGATTATTCACGGTAGTTCAGTGCTGAACTCTGTTAGTCCAATAACCATCGTCGCGGAGTGTCGAAACAGCAGTACCGAAGCATTCGTCATTAAGGGGTTAGCGTGTTCAAACTACACATGGCCGCTCATTTCGTACTACGTAATGAGTCTTTCGACACGCCGATGAGCTAAGTTTCTAGCCTACACATTAGTTCTTAATCCAATGTATTCAGCAGAGTGCTCTGGAGGAACTTCGCATCTCATTTACATATGCAAGGGAACTCGTGATGAATCGATCGCGATGGCCCAGTTGCTGTGACAACGCGTCAATAAGCAATATGGCGGCTGGACACCCTGTAGACCGGACCAGCCGCCTTGAAATGATTGCGCCTCCCAAGAGGATCCGCGTACTCCAGTTCTAGTGCTCGTAGAACATACTTTTGAGTGGCCAAAAGTGTATTGCCGACTCCATCGTTCTTTACCTGATAATCATCGTGGTTTTGGCAAGTGAAATCTAAAGTCTTGTACCTTAGGTTATATTGTGTTAGGCTTTGTTAGGCTTCACAAAGGAACTGCCACCGAGGAGCACCTGATTTCTGACGTCACAGTTGAGAGCGACATTAAAATTGCATACGATGTCAGTTTGCTTTGTGCGCACCTGCGGTGGTAAACGGACTGCCAAATATTCTTCGCAGTCAATTTAGAGTACTTTAGTAATGCTGCGTACTTACACTAATTTAAAAGAGAACCAACACCACACATTCCACATGCTAAACTTAATTGTATTCGCTTGCATGGCTTTATACGGTTTTTGTACAGTTATAAAATTGGCGTCCTTTGTTATTGGTTACACCCCTCAGCTGTGCAACTGTTGCTTAAACAGCGTGCACTCTCGAAATTGCGTTTGACAGGAGACACGAATACTTCAAAGGGCACAAGGCTGAGCGAAATGGTACGGATTCATTACGCAAAGAAAAGGCGTGCAAAACAAGGACATGAGGCCAGAGGAGGGGACAACACGGACGCCGGCTCAACTTACCTGCGCATGCTCAGGAATGGCGACGCCTCCTGTCGAACGGGTACGTGTGGCGGTCTACGTGATAGAGAACTGTTGAGACATCTACCTATTCTGCGTGCAAGCTAATCGACGGCTACTTCCCGCACGCGTCGTTCGTGTTGTCCACTCCTGTTCCCTCGTGCCCTTGGCCTTGCAAGCTTTTCGCTCGCATGATAAGACACCATTAGCATGATAAGACACCATTAGCATGATAAGACACCATTAGCTTTCCTGGATTTTCAGAAGTCCTTGTGCGTGTTAAACACATGTAATATTCCTGCATTTATGCCAGCACAACTGATTCCGATTTCGATTTTGTTCGCATGATAAGACGCCAATGTCTTTTCTGGATTTCGGGAATTTTTCATGCTTGTTAAACACATGTGACATTCCTGCATTTATGCCAGCAAAGCTGATTCCGATTTTGATGACCGGGAAGAAATAAAGTATCCGTCGTGTTCAGGGTATCTGCCGTGTTCGAGGACCAATGAAAGCCATCTGACGCACCTCGTGGCTACAAAATTCATGCGCTTAAGGGAAGAACCGTAACTTCAGAGCATCTGCTCACGGATTCTGGGTAACCACAACAGTCCGTGAAGAGGGCTTTGCTCAGTCTGCGTATTTATTAATGTAAGGAACCACCAACTCACTTTAAGCGTACAGACGTACTCTTCCATACCATTTTCGGTGTATGTGGTGTATGCCAAGAGAAGGAAGTGCGAGTTAGAGGGTTTTTGTACATTCGCTTTGATAGCGCAGGGACAACGCCGGGTGGTCCCATTCCCCTTACGAGACAGGTAAGCATTTCACATTAAGAAAGAAATCTAGATGTCAGAACCTCTTTCTGGTATAGGATGGCTCGCACATTTCCAAAAATTACTGCAGTGCTTGAAACTTGCTGTCGAAATTAATAAATGCTCGGCGACATCCTGCTCTGAAGGTCTTCTCACTGGAGAATCTTCCTTGAATGTTTATATTAATATGGAAGTTGACCGGTTGCTTACCCGAGAATATCGCACGACTGCAGGCCCGCCTGCGCGCTCACACACGCACACATACGAACAAACTCGTTCCGTTGCTCCATTCCATCAGAAATGACGTCAGTGAAATCCGTTATCTCCGTGCAATGAACCATACGTCAATATTCGGGTGAACATGGGTCACTTCGAAGCACGTTGCATTAGTTCCACGAACACCTCCGGCAAGGGCGCGTCGGTCTGTACGCAACAAAAAAGAAAAGCGAGGGGGCCGCATTGTGTCACGCAGCTGAGATGTCGAAAGGAATCCTTAGGCAATGCACACTGAATGAAAAATTAGCCTATATAAGTAAATAAATAACAACTTGCTCAATATTCTTCACTGAGGATAAGGCTTTATATATGCCTTAATGAAAGGCGTCCTTGACCGGCCTTGGCATCGTCTAGAACGGGTAAAAAAATGAAATCTGGTGCAAACTGTGTTACATGATCCAAGTGAGGCCAGTGCTGGGAATCAAAGCATGCCAGTCGTCTTAAAGAAGTATCACGTATCGCTAAACGTAATTGTGGCGCATTAGTGATCGACAGTAATGAGTAGCCGATTAATAAAGTTGATAATTAGTAGAAAAGGATATAATTGAAGCCGATTCACAAACTGCAGTCGTGATGAAGAGTTTTCATGGATTAAAGAGGTTGAACGTAATTTAAGGCTGATGGAGGTAGATAAAGTCGTTGTTCTAGTATGCCTTTCGTGCTACATATGCGACATGAGCCGGACCCTAACCTGAAGGAACTTATTTTTACCCAGATGTAAAGGGTCGTGTTCCTTGGAAGCAAAAATGAGCTTGCAATTGATTGCTCGCCTCAATTCAAATTCCTTCAAAGCTCATATCAACATTGTCGGTATGAACTGCGTCATCGTATTTGTGAGCTTAGCCCTAATTATTGATGGTTAACGAAGTAAACGCTTGAGTTAGACGTATCTCGGTCAGTGGCTAATAATATCTTCTTCATGAAAGTTTCTTCGAACACTTTTTTAAGGGTGTCTGAACACTTCTGACAGTTCCTGATACTATTCCCTCACACAAAAGAGGGAACGAGCTTGTTCTCATCGAGAACTGCGAATGCAATTACTGCACCTCTACTTCGTAACGGTGTTAAGGCTTGTGCAGTAGTGATTACGAAGCCCTGCAGGGGCATGATGTACACTTAAACAACACAGTACGTTTAAGGAAGCCGGCCCTAGAAGAAACGCAGCCCGAACCACACTGCTAACGAAAGAGACGTAGGACGAGGATTGAAGATCCTCCTTTATTACCCGCCATCAAGTCTGCTTACCAGACAGATTGTGACATCGACCTTCATAGTACACACAGGGAAATCTTGCTTGCGGAGACCGTGGACGATTCTGTGCAGAGGGGCACTTGTTGAAGAAAAACTCCATAGAAAGAATTTAACGCACGAATGGCCATTAGGTCCACAGAATTGGTCCTTGGCTGGGGCACGTGTCCGTCTACTTCGGGTCATTGGCTGTTAAGTTTTACACGAAATTGGCTCCATTCAAAAAGCCGTTACAAAGGCGCCACAAATCGAACGGCAATCTTTATAACGCTTTGTTCGTGGAACCCCATCTCGTTTCGAAATTTTGTCACGTACTGACCCCGTAGCTTTCTTTGATGCTCTTGGACGAACTCTGAGCGAAACAGGCTCGAAGGCATGCTAAAGAAGGGGACCTAACTTATACGAGCACATAAGCCTCGAAGGGCATTGCACCATAGGCTAGCCTCTAAAGCAAGGAGAGAATCGCCCCTCAGTGTTGTAGCAACTACTCAAGTTAGTCTCGAGTCTAATGCATTCGACGACCTGTCTTATCAGCCAGTGCAGAGCGTGTCTTGCTCCCTTGTTAATGGAAACGATGCGGTGATTAACCGTTAACTGAAGTCGCAAGTGTCCATGCACCTCGCGGCAGCCAGTTGAACGTAAACGACCGGCGTTCATCGACCTCTCTTAACGCTTGTTTTCCTTATCTTCCCTGTAACCTTATCATGTGTCATGAAAAAATTAGTCCAGCATCTACAAACAAGCCTTATGATAGCCTTTCGCGCTGATTATCATTTTCGTCCCCTTAACTCGCCTTAACGTTACAGGGGCGATAAGAAAAACAAGTGATAAGGGTAAGTTAGGTACATGAATACGGGCCAACTTTTAAGCATAAAACTCTTTCAGTTGCTGACAACCATCAAGTGACCTTGAAGACCGAGCCATTTTGCGGGCACAACTAGGAGAACATCCGGGTGCCCAGCGTGAAGTTTTAAAAATGTGGTCGTTGGACCCCCCTATCCTTTCTACAGAACAACATTGCACACGTTAGTTAATGGCGGAAAAAACTTTTACAACGATGTTACCTCAGAATTCTTAATATTTGTTGGCCGTATCACTTAAGTTCTAACGTCTAATAAACTGAAGCTCTATTTGTCATTTGCAATAACGAAGCTCAAAACACACACTGGGATTTTCAAATAGGTAGATACAGGGCACCGTACACTAGAGTGTCATCTTTGGTGGCTGCGACAGGGTTACATGCGCTCTTTTCTAGGCTAGCAGTCCTCGAGGTTCATCCCCATGGCTCTGCGCCGCCTCCTTTGACGTGGCACCCCGTTCGGTGTGGCGCGGTGGTGTTTGGCCAAAGCAGAACATACATGCAGGGATGTTCAGAGAGTCACTGTCACACCTCGGAATACGTAATACTATTCCGTGCTGGTCCTCCTGCTTGATTGGTCAGTTTTGACTTGACTGGACAGTCTAATCCGTGACCAATCCCTAATCCCTATTTACTCAATCCTGTCTTGACAGACGAAATTTACCAATGAGTGGTGAGTAACCTGGAATATATTGCGTTTTACGAGGTGCGGCATAGGTCCCAAGCTCTGCCTTGCCGGTAGCCTCAGCATGTTCACGTCTACTCGTGATTTCGGGTGATCCAGTACCTTTTGCGAGCTTGACTTATTACTTGCTTGATTTGCGAGGTTTAACGTCCCTAAACCAGCTCTGGTTATGAGAGACGCCATAGTGGAGATCTCCGGAAATTTCGACCACCTGGGGTTCTTTAACAACATTTCGCCTCCATCAAAGTGCAGCCGCCGTGGTCGGGATTCGATCTCGCGACCTTCGGATCAGCAGCCTAGTGCCATAACCACTAGACCACCGTGGCGGGGCTTGGCGGTGTCGCTGCATGTTCACATCTACTCTCAGTGCCTTTTGCTAGTTTCCCTTGTTAACAGTGGAGCTGTTCAGGCTCGAACCTGCGCCATCTGTCCGGCATCTGTCCGCTGTGGTAACGCAGCAAGAGCTAAGGTGTCCCGATGTGTTCCTTCCCCTCCGCCTCGAGGAGGAGAAACGATTCTTGAATTGAAAAGAACTAAAAAGCACGAGACAGCAGCCCGTCTCTCATCGATGAGGACATCTCGTTTCGAAATTTTGTCACGTACTGACCCCGTAGCTTTCTTTGATGCTCTTGGACGAACTCTGAGCGAAACAGGCTCGAAGGCATGCTAAAGGAGGGGACCTAACTTATACGAGCAGATAAGCCTCGAAGGAGGAGGAGGAGGAGGAGAAAGGAGGGAGGAAAGACAGGGAGGTTAGCCAGCGCTGAGACCGGCTGGCTACCCTGTGCAGGGGAAGTGGGGTGAGGGGAATGAAAGATAACAGAAAGGAGACACGACAAGAGAAAAGAAAAGGACAGAGAGAAAAAAAAAACACGCACTGAAAAAGAAAGGAAAGAAGGACATTGCACCATAGGCTAGCCTCTAAAGCAAGGAGAGAATCGCCTCTCAGTGTTGTGGCAACTACTCAAGTTAGTCTCGCGTCTAATGCATTTGACGACCTGTCTTATCAGCCAGCGCAGAGCGTGTCTTGCTCCCTTGTTAATGGAAACGATGCGGTGATTAACCGTTAACTGAAGTCGCAAGCGTCCATGCACCTCGCGGCAGCCAGTTGAATGTAAACGGCCGGCGTTCATCGACCTCTCTTAACGCTTGTTTTCCTTATCTTCCCTGTAACCTTATCATGTGTCATGAAAAAATTAGTCCAGCATCTACAAACAAGCCTTCTGATAGCCTTTCGCGCTGATTATCATTTTCGTCCCCTTAACTCGCCTTAACGTTACAGGGGCGATAAGAAAAACAAGTGATAAGGGTAAGTTAGGTGCATGAATACGGGCCAACTTTTAAGCATAAAACTCTTTCAGTTGCTGACAACCATCAAGTTACCTTGAAGACCGAGCCATTTTTCGGGCACAACTATGAGAACATCCGGGTACCCAGCGTGAATTTTTAAAAATGTGGTCGTTGTCCCCTACCCTTTCTACAGAACCACATCGCACACGTTAGTTATCGACGAAAAAAACTCTTACAAAAATGTTCCCTCAGAATTCTTAATGTTTGTCGGCAGTATCACTTAGGTTGTAACGCGTAGTAAACTGAAGTTCTATTTGTAATTTGCAATAACGAAGCTCAAAACACACACTGGGATTTTCAAATAGGTAGATACAGGGCACCGTACACTAGAGTGTCATCTTTGGTGGCTGCGACAGGGTTACATGCGCTCTTTTCTAGGCTAGCAGTCCTCGAGGTTCATCCCCATGGTTCTGCGCCGCCTCCTTTGACGTGGCACCCCGTTCGGTGTGGCGCGGTGGTGTTTGGCCAAAGCAGAACATACATGCAGGGATGTTCAGAGAGTCACTGTCACACCTCGGAATACGTAATACTATTCCGTGCTGGTCCTCCTGCTTGATTGGTCAGTTTTGACTTGACTGGACAGTCTAATCCGTGACCAATCCCTAATCCCTATTTACTCAATCCTGTCTTGACAGACGAAATTTACCAATGAGTGGTGAGTAACCTGGAATATATTGCGTTTTACGAGGTGCGGCATAGGTCCCAAGCTCTGCCTTGCCGGTAGCCTCAGCATGTTCACATCTACTCGTGATTTCGGGCGATCCAGTACCTTTTGCGAGCTTGACTTATACTTGCTTGATTTGCGAGGTTTAACGTCCCTAAACCAGCTCTGGTTATGAGAGACGCCATAGTGGAGATCTCCGGAAATTTCGACCACCTGGGGTTCTTTAACAACATTTCGCCTCCATCAAAGTGCAGCCGCCATGGTCGGGATTCGATCTCGCGACCTTCGGATCAGCAGCCTAGTGCCATAACCACTAGACCACCGTGGCGGGGCTTGGCGGTGTCGCTGCATGTTCACATCTACTCTCAGTGCCTTTTGCTAGTTTCCCTTGTTAACAGTGGAGCTGTTCAGGCTCGAACCTGCGCCATCTGTCCGGCATCTGTCCGCTGTGGTAACGCAGCAAGAGCTAAGGTGTCCCGATGTGTTCCTTCCCCTCTGCCTCGAGGAGCAGAAGCGATTCTTGAATTGAAAAGAACTAAAAAGCACGAGACAGCAGCCCGTCTCTCGTCGATGAGGACATCTCAACCGTCCTTTAAGGGGGGATGGGGAAGGGGAATAAATAGAGAAAGAAAGAAAATGTCTTAAGATAACGGAGACATGGATATTTTGAAAAGGAAACACGACTCAGAGTGCAGGGCAACCGTCTCTCGACTAAGCGCACCTAAACCGAAACATTCACAGGAGGAGAGTGATAGAGAAGAGTGGAAAGGTGGAAAGAAGAGGCCACCTTCATGAGACTGGAGATTACCCACAGCACTGAGCGCCAGGTCTGGGTACCTCTCTCCCCATTAGAAAGACCGGTGGGTGCTTGGCGACAGTGGGAATCGAACCCCCTACCTCCTCCCGCACCAGAGGCGGGTGCTTTAACCACTAAGCCACCGATGCGGGGGGGGGGGGGGGAGGGAGGGTCGAGGCGTCCCCTGGGGCGAGGAAGACACCGGGGCACTTTTGCAGAGCAGGTGTTGTCACCTGCTCTTGCAACCAACGTTCGCTCTTTGTTGCCATGAATTCCGTCCGACTAGAACTGTCTCGGGGGCCCACTGGGCATTGGCGGCCGCGCCAGTACTACGTTCCGCACTTGAACATAGGCAGCGAAATGGCAGCGTCGGGAGAGAAATCTTGAGTTACACAACAGAGCAGCACATGCCAGGTGCAGACGCAGGGAAGCCTTGGACAGGGATAATCCTGACCTGGAATAACAAATCACATCGCCACGAAGACGAGCTAACCACCCCCCCCCCCCTCCTTTGAAACCAAGAAACGCAAAAGACTGCAAGCAAACTCCGATTTCCGGAAACAATCATTTATGCCGACCTCTAGGCTTCTTTAACAATAATTTTCTCTCTCTCTCTCTCTCTCTCTCTCTTATTTCCGGGTGCGATGGAAGTTAAATCTCAGCATAGGAAAGTAAAACGCAAAGTTCAAAGCAAACCGCACACGTTCATCGTTTCACGCAAGGGACCAGCAATAGATCGACGGAAATCGCCGCAAAGCTCGGCTGCTCCACCTTGAAGGGCCAAAAGGCCCTCATGGCGTGCCGCCGCGGCAGCCACAGGGGTCCCGGACTAGGGACCCCTCCTAGAGGTTGTACAGGGTCGGCCCTTAAGGCCGCCCCTATCTCTCTCGGTAAATACTACCAATAAATGTTTTTCACCACCACCACCACCACCGCAAAGTACTGGCAGTCACAGTGGATCGTAGAAGATCACCATTGATTAAGACGCATTCCCAGTGAAGCGCTAAATATTACTCATACCACAGATGAAACCAACTTACACAAACTCACACAGCCATAGGGAAAAAATCACTAAACAACACAAGAGGCCCACCACTCCGCTGCTTCAGGAGACATCACATTGCGCGGAACTGGGTTTAGCTTTAGGTAAGGCTACCGTTTTGGTCGTTATGTTGGGCCCACTGCGGTGGCCGGGTTTCGCCCCATTGGCGGGAATAATCGAGTAGCTAATGGAAAACTTAGCGATGGCGATGACGCAGATTTGTTACGGTGCCTAGTTGCCCATACGTACTTAAATATTACTAGTACCGCTCCCTGCAGAGCAGCAACGCTGGGATCTGCGATGCGCTTCAAGTTAGCGTGGGCTACACTCCTTTGTTTTAACGACCGTGACAATATAATCAGTCGGTAATGAAATCGGTCGGAAGCTCGTTTATGAAAGAGTGGGTATCGTGTAAATCGAGGATACTTACCTGGCCCTATGATAGCTTGTGTTACGCAGTATCTCTCAATGCTCTTCATATGCAGTAATAGACGTGGTTAAGCGCCACCATTTAACGATAACGTCCCTTAGAGGAGAGCGCTTCGCTAGAATAACCTCGTATAGAGCGATTACAAGGCATTTTATGTTTGTGTGTTCTTTCTTACTTTCCACAGTCTTTACTGAGATGCAAAAGAACATCTTGAGCAAACGAAGGTAATACCAGCAATAGCTTTTCATGCCTGCGTGAAATGAGATTTAGGCGCTCGTACTGGGCGGAACAAATCCCAAGAGAAGGAAAGCGTGGCCATGGGCGAGAGAGAGAAGGGGGTGAGATGAATGTAAAAAAGGAAACGTAATATGCAGGCATAAAACAAGGAACGAGCTTGAGCAGGACCAGGGGGGATGGGGATCGTTGCGACAGGTTCGCCCAGCACTGGATATAAAATAGGCTGAAGAACATTAAGATGATGATGATGGTGATGGTCAGCAAAGCGTAGGGTTGCGGAATTGCTAGATAAGAGTACCTTTAGGAAAGAAAAAAAGAGGGCTGGTTCTTGCGCAACCGGCAGAACCTCTAAGCATTAAATGGCCAGTGGAAAGGCAGATACGCGGCTTCTCGGTGTCGCTTCTTTTATTTTACTTGTTCCTTTTTCGTGTGTACCAATTCAACGAGACCACGAGGAGAGCACGGAGACGTACGCGGATAGATAGATAGATAGATAGATAGATAGATAGATAGATAGATAGATAGATAGATAGATAGATAGATAGATAGATAGATAGATAGATAGATAGATAGATAGATAGATAGATAGATAGATAGATAGATGCGGTCACTTTTTAAAAAGGAGAATGAGGAATATCAGTATAGATGGCACACACACGGTGTTGGCTTCATTCTCAAGGGGCTTCATCGGTACACTGCCCTTTTTCCGACCGTCCAACTTGCCTGGAAGATTTTATATGAATGCTAATACAAGGAAGAGTAATGTCAGTTATGCAACTCAAAACCAACATTCGGGCATGTGTCACGGGAATGCCAAGAGCTGACGAGTGACTACGGAGAGACAGCCTCCGCACTTCATTCGTTTACTATCCTGCTCAGCCCAGCCCTAGAAGAGTTACGCGCGTGGCTACGGCAAGGAAACGTCGGGCACAACAGACAGCTGTTCAGAGAGAAGCCCAAACCGCAGCTCGCCGTCGACGCCAGGCCGAGAGTTCGGTTCGTTCTAGGGAAAACGACGCCAAGAGACTCTCTAAGATGTGCAGTTATACATATTTGCAGGTTACAATGACGCAGTAATTATGGCGTAGTGGGTACTTCCCTACTTGGCGAAATGGTAAGAGGTATGGCGCAGGGGATACCTACCACCTCCAGTTGCACTAGTTTCCCCAAGCGTTTAAAATAGCCTCTAAGAACATCGGTCCTCCAGCTTATGCTGCCACTGTCCTGCGGTTCCGCGCAGGCCTGGCTCTTTTTTACCCACTTATATGTACGATTCCACGAGTTCAGATAGGAATAAAAGAATATACTTCGAAATGAACTGGCGCACATGACATTGCTCATATCCATCAAGAACTTCAACACTTGGTTGCAAAGAAGGAAATCGACACTTGGTGGCAGGAAATCGAGCAGTGAATTGAAACAAATGAAAAGGAAAATAAAATCATTGAAGCATGTGAATGCATTTTATTAGTGCGCGGCAAATATTCTAGAATAAAACACATCTAAAGCACGTCGCGTAAATACCGAAATTGGACAGACGCAGCTTGCGCATACATGAGAAGCGAGGGCACCATCTACGCTTTCAACGCATTCGAATTCTGATGATGCGATGTACTTACGCCGCAGAGATCTTCCACGTGTTCCGCCGGAACTGTCGTTCGATCTCTAGTCACGTAGACAAGCATATACACTGGAGAAAGCTGGCGGACCACAAGCAACAGCAATCATTACTTCCCATTTTTTTTTTCATTTTATGAGAAATATAATGTACAGAAATCCCGTCAGTTTCGACGTGATACGTGTACCGCTTAAGACCGACAGTTACTGCTTTTATTTAATCCACGAAGCGGCAAACAATTTTCACCCTGAGCTATGCACACAACGCCATTTGCTGGTATCGCAGACTTGCACCTTGGCTAAAAAAAAACTTGTTCAAATCTTCATCTTGGCGCATATGTAGAAATTCGTCCCAGGGACGTCGATTGCAGCTACATAGTCCCAAACCGTAAAATACCACCCTGCTATCGATGAGCACGGGAGCGATATCCCGGCCGGACCCGTCTCGTTATGCTGTCCACGCTCCTTCAGCATACGCTTCCGAGGGGCATACTAAATTCGCAAATCTGTCAAGAGACACCACTAAGGAAGGCACATGCGGAGCTTGTGGCCTCCGTTTTTTTTTTTTTTTTGCATATTCGGTATTCCTTCGCCAGAATGAACCCACAAGCATTGAAAGGCATCCTCATGCAGCGCACGTGTGTTCGAGTTTCTGCTGAGGCCACAGATGTCGCTTTGAACGCATTTTCAAACCGCATCAAGAGTGCCAAGAAAGGAGCCAGGGGACAGGAAAGGGCGTCAGCACACCAGTGCTGTATTCACAAAAAAAATCACGCATCTCCACAAAATGAACCATGACGAGTGGGCGAAGCACTGGGGATCGTTCGGTGTTACCGTAAATCACCCGTGACATTACCCACTCATGCATGTAAGTGAGTGACAACGCGCGTGTATATATTCCTACGCGTGTGTATATATTTACACACGCGTTGTCATTTATGCTCCTGGTCTTTATAAGGTTCCTGTGCTCCCACGTCGTAGATCGTGCCGAGTTCCGGATTACTTTTAGTTAACGCGCATGCTGCGAATCCTTATGGTTCTACTATCCACAAGGGAAACCTCCCACCGGCACTACATTGCAGGTCAAAATCCAGTGCTTATATATATGGGGTGGCCGGTGAACGGTTGTGCAGCGCGAGCAGTCGGTTTTTTCAATCAAGAAACTCGCTAGCAGACGCTGCCTGCGTCAGCGTTGTCTCTCGCGGGCGAGGGAGCGTTCTCGTTCCTTGCGAACTTGGGCCAGCAGTTGCGCATGCGCAGTGAGGGTGCGGACGACAACGGACAACGGACATAGGCCCGAGCAAAAGATGCTTCGCATCTAAAATATCTACACATGTACCCCTAGACGAGATGGGCATTGCAGCCTACCGCTGAGCCCGCTTCCCCACCCGCCCCTCCCCTTGCCGCCGGCTTAGGCCGCGCTGAACGAGCGTTGACATCTTTCATAACGATGACAGTTGTCATCGGTAGTACTCGAACACAAACATGAGCTTCTCGTTTATAAGAGAGAAAGAGTCTTGTCTTTCGTCTCTCTCGGGCTCGTTACAGCGCTATACAACTGCCATTCTTTAAAGCCAGTTAAAGAATGACAGTAGCGAAATGGGCGTGGGCGGGCCATGTAATGCGAAGACAAGACAACCGTTTGTCACTAAGGGTAACAGAGTGGATTCCTAGAGAAGGCACGCGTAGCAGCGGCGGCAGAAAGTTAGGTGGGCAGATGAGATCAGGAAGTTTGCGGGGATAAATTGGGCCCAGTTAGCACAGGACAGGAATAATTGGAGATCCATGGGAGAGGCCTTTGCCCTGCAGTGGGCGTAGACAGGCTGATGATGATGTTGATGAACGCCAGTAGCTGGAGACCAGGCGTCGTGACTCTCGGGGCAGGACCGGCGAGTATTCACGAGGGTGGCGGGGTCGGTTTGCCCGGTCCTTCTGGCAAACTCACCAATCGCGGCGCTGCCAAAATGAGCCCGTCATACTCGAGGGAAGCCGGTTGCCGCCGCCATCGAGAGAAGGTGCCACCATCGCTAACCAATCTTCTCGGCCACCAGCCATTTCACGCTGACATCTGCCTTCGATGACGGAAGAGCCAGCGCTTTTACTATTATTATTATTATTAGTAGTAGTAGTATTATTATTAGTGGTAGTAGTAGTAGTAGTAGTAGTAGCTATCGACTTTTGCGTTCTTGCTCGCGCGTGGTTTTTAGGCGTTTGGCACTTCTAACAAGGGCAGAAATATATTTCGATCGGGCGCAAACAATAAGAGACTGAGCGTCGTCATTTCACAAGAAGAAGACGAAATACAATATTAATGTTGTTGCTCACTAATGTGCTACAGAGCGGCGGTTCCATTGCGGATCGCGTTCCATCTTGTGTGCAGAACTATCGTCCAGCAATGCTGAACTTCGAACAACTTGCTGAATATACAAACATTGTAGGGCGAAGTGGTAAGGTTGAATAAACTGATTTGTGTTTTACAAAGAGGACGAGAAGAGAGAGATATCTGAATGTCCCTGACTCACCCCGCTTGCTTTTTACTAGCACATGAGTTCTTCTATGCAGTTCACAACATTTCCAAAAGATGACAATGATGCACATGCAAAATGAAAAATTTACATTTCTGATCAGAGATTTACAAGGCCGATGGGAAATGACTGGATGTCGCGCCATTGACCAACTCGGAAAAAGCAGCATACGCTCTGAATATCATTTAAAAAAATAACTTAACACGGCTGCTTTGCCTCCCTATGCAATCATTTCACTTCATCATTGAAGTCAAACTGATTACTGTGATGTTGTTCTAACAGGTTCAGCTGTTGGTATGGTTAAAAAGTTCAGCCAACTCGTCCTAAACGGAAGTATTTATACGGGCTCAGTGAAGCCAAAAGAAGAAAGAAGTATGAACGAGGCGAACCTTTTTTTTTTTAGGCTAATGCGATAACTTGCAGTTTATACTTCATAGTTTACGGTAGAATGCAAATCAAAAAAACTTTAGTGGCTGCACTGGGTATTCGGTGATAAAAGCGTTGAAAATGCATTGTCGAACTCCATGGTGTCGACTCTTCTCGTTTTTCTAGTGGGTAATCTTGTGGGAACTTTCTTTTTTATTTATCTTTTTTCTTTCAGGTTTTGTTTGGATGCGCAAGCGAGAAAGAGCATCAGGTGCCGTAACGAGGCACCAACCGTTCCGATTAAACATTTTAAATAAAATACATTAATGTAAACTGAAGACCTGCATCTGAAAGTTAGCATAACTCTACCAGTCCGCCCGCGAGTTTCTATTCAGACTTCAAGAGTGCTTCTTTTTATTTGTACTAGCAAGTTATTTAGAAGTTAAAATGCGAAGGAAAATTCCCATGTTCAGATAGGCTGCCGTAAGCGAAGCAAAAGCCAAAGTCGAATAATCCCTAACGAGTTCTTGGCATGCTGAGCTAACGGCACTATATAATGTCTTTTTTTCCCAGCATAAAGATAGGCGACACTGCAGATATTACGGACGTTTCCTGAGCGTTTCGATTACCTTAGAGTATAGGCAGCTCCCGATTCCACGATATATGGTCTTTCAGAAAAATGTTCTTTGGCTTCATTAAGAGCTCCCAGATCGCGTGGTGCTCGAAAGGCGTGAACATTGCAGGCATCCAGGCTGCCAAGATTGGAGGTTTTCGCGTAACAGTAAAGTAACAAAATGAAGTGTGGTTCGATAGGATCGTTGTCAAAAAAAAAGAAAGAAAACGAAGATGCGAGTCTGCTTCCAACCAAGCACAGCATTGCCGCCAGACTGTTCCTTTCAGCGCCGTTCTCATTAACTATGTTACCTACCATCCATGCGGCAAAGCAACAAAGGAAAAAAAAAAAAAAGAACTCTCCAGGCGCCCTTTAGGGCGGAATGCGTAATTCACTTTCGCTGCATCGCCTTGCGGCACCTGATTCGACAGCGCCTTTCAACGCAGTCTTTTCGTCATTTATACTCTTTGCCATTCGCCGCTGGAAACATGCCCAGAAATCTTCCAAGAGCGCAGTGCTGTCTCCCCAAGTCGCGTCGACGCGATTGAATTGAGGGAGTTCCTTTCAGATTCATTATAGTTATCCACGATTTCTACCATTCACTGCGGAAGCTCTCGCGACGGATGTTTTGAGGGCGAGATAATGTTTGTGGTTTATTAAAGACTACCTCCAGCAGTAAGAGATCGAATATCCGATGTGGCGATATTAAGGCCCAGAATGCATTTAGGTTAGAGAATTTTTGTTAAACTTTCACTAATGACTTTTTTTAGTGCGACAGCGAGAAGTGTTGACATGGTTTTACATATGCACGCATGCTTTTCGCAAAGACCATATTTCAATACACTGGAGATTGCAGGGTACTTCACGCTCACTAGAAAACTCACGTTATCTCAAGGGTCAAATTCCAGCTTGTTTTCCTTCTCTGAATTCTCAAAAACAGCAAACTATGAACAAATGCCAATTGTTCGCAAACTATTGTTCACAAAAGTCCGCTCCCTGCCTACCCGCCCTGTCACGTGGTGTAGCGGCTATTGATCTGAGCTATTGATCCTGGGCTGTTGATCCGGAACTGGGCTGTCGATCAGAACGTTCGCGGGATCGAATTCCGGCGGCACTTAGAGGAAAGGCACATCCGTACTGCTGCTGTGCATGCTGTGCGATGCCAGTGCCCGTCAGAGAAGTCCAGGTGGTCGAAATTTCTGAGCAAGACAGCGAAAGACTTTCTGAGCAAGACAGACAGACAGACATCAAGACAGACTTTCTGAGCAAGACAGCGTGTGATCTCCATCGCATACGGTGCCACAAAGGTAGACGAGGAGATCAAATGCTGAGGGCTACTGCTTAAGATTTCTGTGGGTTTGTTTTCTTTTTACTTGATTCACATTCATTGGTTGCCGGCACAAAAGCAAGATACTTCCGTCGGCAATGCTGGTTCTTTGTGGCAGCGGATATCAAGCGAAATAAGTGTCCAGGACCCACCAGCGGGCGTAGTCGAGATTATGCTTTACTTTTTTTTTCTTTGAAGAAGGGTTTCCATCGACAATGTTCCTAAGAAGATGCTGACACAACTGCCCAAACCGAGGTCGTTCTTCTTCCTCGCTCAATTTCGGATGACGTGCCTTCGGAAGTTCCGACCAGCTTCAGTTCCGAAAAAGCTGTATATTGGAAGTCTTGTACAGGGAGAGCAAGTGGCCCTGCTGTCTTGGGCAGCTGCACGAAGAGAATGTCCTGCTACTCATGGAAAAAAAATGTGGTAGGCGACACCTCCGGATACGAATGAGCATCAATCATTCACGGTTCATAACGTGCCGCTCTGGGCGTCGGATTACCTGAAGTCTGTTAGCTCGCAACTTCGCAAAGAATATGTTCAGGAGGCGTAGCCGTTGGGCAAACCAAGATAGTTACCGAAAAACGAAGGAACAACCTTAACAGTCGACTTTGCAATAACGAAGAATCGGGACAGCATCATGAACATGAGCAATTGCATCTCAACGAGTGACGTCTTCTACGTGCAATCATGGCACAGTCAGTATCGAATATCGCCTAATCATTCTAGTTTGGTATATTCGTTAGTGACCAAAATCGCGAATTTATTTTGTTTTGCAGTGTCAAATATGCGAGGTGCTCATTATGTCAGAACATGTAATGCTCCTGGCACCTTGCTCAAGCCTTCAGAGAGGCACGACAGAAACCAGAGGTAAATGCTAAGAGCTGTCTAACCCTCTCATTACTACATGCGTTTTATCAAATAGTGCTTCCGTTTTCGTGTTTGACTTGTCCTCATTATTTTGGGCATAACTTGCATTACAATTTGGAATGTCATGAATAGTTTATCGTATTCATTAAATGCCATTCCTTCTTTCTTGCGCAATGTGGAGCATGTCCCAGCGACTACAGACTGTGCCACGGAACCAAATATCTTTCTTTTCTAACTCACAAGTTCATCCAGCCTATTTACTCATTTATAATCCTTCCGGATTGCACCCTTAAACAGTAGCAAGTTCTCATAATATCAACCAGTCTTGTGTTGCTGTGTATATGCTTAAAACAAGGTACACAACTAGCTCGCTAGACAAATCGTTAGTAGTACCGCTCAATGCATATTGAGGATGGAGAATGCTCATTTGCCTTCCGATATGGCGACGTACATTTTGTCAGGCTGCGTATCCCTGAAAATAACACGTAACGTTCCTTCTGTACCTTAATGAGCCCCTGATGTAGCTGGCAAATTTCCAAAATAATGTCGCATTGCTCTTCGCGGAATTTTCCTAGCGTTTCCACGTGATGGCGGAAGCAGGATCATGCATGTGACGTCAGTAGGATGGATGTAGAGGATTGGCTGAGATATAAACACGGTATAAAAACACGGGTCTTCGTTCACGCATATCGTTCACGCGTGACAGTTTTGTATCGACAAATAACTGTAATGAGGCAAATCGTCTTTTACACTGCTTTTCTTAGAAGCGTGTCATGAAGGAATGCGTGCTATACAGGACACGGCAGTATAGATCTAAATATCTTGTATATTCAATACAAATGGGCGCAGTCTGTGTCGGTTACACATGCATAAGACATAATCACACAGTTTCTCGTATCCACAAAATTCTTACGGAGGTCATACGTCGAACAGCTGTGCGCAATGTGATCCTACTAAAACAGTTTTACAGTAAGGCTTACTTGTGATTTATGAAAGGATTATAAATATCAGCAGATCACTGTATATCGCATAATGTTAACACTAGCTTTAGTTTCCTCTGCACAATCCGTAAACTTGCAAACCCAAGAATTCGCTATATATATATATATATATATATATATATATATATATATATATATATATATATATACAGCGAATTGCGCCATAATCATCATCATTTGTTATTTCTTATAGCCCTATACTATGCATTACATAGGGGGAGGGGGAAAAATAAATAATAATATTAAAAGCAAGCATACAGCAATGTTTAACAAAAAGACAAATAAATTGGAATAGTGTAAGAACTATTACTCTTGGTTGGTTGCACGAAGCGAACAGCAATCAATACCACAAAAAAAACTGTATTGAAGAACTGGTTGGTGCGAGGGTCATCCAAAGAGAGAGTCCAACAATTTCAGGCATAGAATAGCGTGTGCTAATTTTTTATGTCTGCAACTGACATGTAATGTTGTGGCCACTCCTGCTATAGTCCATGAACGGGCTGCAGTATGTATAAATAAATAAATAAATAATAAATAAATAAATAAATAAATAAATAAATTCGCTGAACACTGTACGTTTGCGCCCGGTTCATACAAGCGATGTGTCCCCGATACCGCCATACGTCACACATGGAAAATTGTCGACATACGACCGTGAGTATTAAACAAAAACACGTACAAGAGAAAGAAATATCGAATGCACCAAGGGACAAAAACATTCTGCTTTAGAACAAGTTGAAAACAGAAGCGCACCTCTTCTGGCACTCTGGTATAGCTCGAATTTTCAATTCGAAGCGAAAGCGATCACTGCTTCGTAATTTGTGGGGTTAGCACTGCGTTAATGCTCAAAGGCGGTAATGTCATTACAAAGAATAACTGGCCGCGGCAGGCTCTCTAGTAAAATCAGTTTGTGGAATAAGCATTCAAGTGCATTCAGCAGCACAAACTGCAACTATTCTTTTCGTGGAAATAAATGAAGAGCAACCGCTAAAGTTTACTGAAGCGAAATTGCCGTATGCGCGTAAGATGGCATCGGTCCGCTCGTGAGCAAGTGTTAGCAAACAGCTTCAGATTCTTGCAAGACCGCTCAAGAATGCGCTGCGGCAAGCCAGAAAGGGTATACACGAGAAAGTAAGAACGGATCTTTCGGCACGTCCAGTAGCTCTTACGACAAGCACCGTGCTTACGATAACGACGGAAGTAAAAAATGTGCTTGCTTGACGTGTGCCTGGAAGCCAGCAATGCTTTCCTCTCGGGGTTCTCACATTACAAGACAGCCCAGCGTGCTTTAGACACCGCCTGCAATTTTTCGGACTTTTGAACCACCGTTTCCGACCACAGAAAAAAAAAAAAAGACGTCTCAGCTTCGAAAGATAACCAAAGAAAACTGTGCACGTGAAGAAGCAAAGGCGGCAGCTTCAGACTAACGGAATGAAGCGGAATTAAGCGGCTACATAAAAGTATAGAGAATGTCAGAAGGAAAGGTAAATAGCGAAAAGAAATTTTATTCGTAGGACTGGTGCGTGATCAAAATTTTCGGAGCCCTTCACTACGGGGTATATCGTAATGATATTGTGGGTTTGAGAATATATATATATATATATATATATATATATATATATATATATATATATATATATATATATATATATATATATATATATATATATATATAGTTTTACTGGGCACAGACGCTCACCCAATACACAATTCGCCTGTCATCGTTTTGAGTTTCGCTGCTTCCAAATCGCCACGACCACGTGACAATATATATTGCATCCTAAACTTGAAAAAGGCCCTTGTCGCGGCCGAAACGTCGACATAAATGTCTTGGTCTGTTTTTGAACGCAATCCATTGATATATATATATATATATATATATATATATATATATATATATATATATATATATATATATATATATATACCATACAAACCCATCGATAGCGCTCTTTTACCTTTCAGGTATAAATTCACTATCTGAAACAATAAATATCGTGTAAGAGAGTACGTGCAGCATGCGTAAGAACAAAGTGTAAATGACTCACTGTCCTGCGTCTTGTGCGCTGGATGCTCAGGTAGAGCACTGAGGCGCCAAAACTATCGTTATTTCGAGATAACGTTCTTTTCATAGCGGGCACACGATACCCCCTTTATTTTATATTGCTGCCTTGTAATTTGGTGCTGCCGGGACCAATATCCCAGGCTAAGACTAGTCTTCTACAGACCCGACCAAGGTGCCCAACGACACAGTGAGCCAACAGCTATTCTGCCGCAGAACGTTGCGTCATTAATGCAGTGAGCATTGAGGCCGGCATCACTAAGGAAGGAGTACAGTGGCCTTTGGCTACAATGCGCGACCCTTTGCCACTTGCCTGTTCCCTAAAGGGAGTGCTGCGCCAAGGGACCAGGCCGCGTCGGGGACAGTCAAGCTTTCTTGACGCTACTGACTTGGCCTCTCGTTTGTGGACATACTTGGTCCTTTGTTGTCTTTCGTATGTGTTTTCGTTATTTTCTTCTTACATTCTCTTCTCTTCCCTCTTTCCCTTGAGGCTTCCCATCCTCTGTTTACTCCCTTCTCCCAGATGAGTATAGGCAGGCGTTGTAGCTCTGTCGTGGTCGTTATCAGCCTGCCCTATTTCCTTCATGTCCTTGTGCGTATATGACGGTAAAACACATCAGCGAAGAAGCGCGTTGGCTTTTTTTTTTAACGGCGCTGCAGCACACTCTAGTGTTCTCATTCCTGCTCGCGTAGAACCTGGAAAAACAGTAAACCTACGTGTCCGGCATGCAAAGTTTGTAGAATGTTCGTTATCACTCCCGAACACGCGCTGCGCTAAGCGATAACGCGTGTCACAGGGAGTGAAATAACGCGGGCCCGCGAAACAAGAGAATTCTAGTACGCTTATCAGTATGATCGTCTCATACCACTGCACGTACGACATAGTCATAGACAATTCCAAAATAAATAAGTTCTAGGGTTTTACTCCCTAAAACTACGATGTACGTTATACGAGAGAAGCCGTGATGGGGCGTTCCGGAAATTTCAACCACCCGGGTTCTTTAACGTGCACTGACATCGTACAGCCCTTACAAAAATGCCATATATGGCGATATCAGGAATCAGGCATATCTGGCTAATATATGGCACGTGCCTGTGTGTGGCCGTATTCGATCAAATCGCGATACAACATTTATGGCAATAAAAGACCAACACGAGAAATGCCAT
The DNA here is from genome assembly GCA_013339685.2 of Hyalomma asiaticum. Lineage (NCBI taxonomy): Eukaryota > Metazoa > Arthropoda > Arachnida > Ixodida > Ixodidae > Hyalomma > Hyalomma asiaticum. The sequence continues at coordinate 22,806,859 of CM023488.1, read as the reverse complement.
GTAAGACTGGCGCATACTGGGCGAATACGGCCTAATACGGACATGGGCCATATATAGCCACATATGCATATATGGCCATATATGTGCATATCTGGCTGTATATGATATGTGTCCGTACGTGGCCGTATTTGCCCAATGCGTATTAGAGTCTGACATGTCATTGCTTGTGTTGGTCTTTCTTTACCATATATGTTTGTATCACGATTTGGGCGAATACGGCCACGCACAGGCACGTGCCATATATAGCCAGATATGCCTGATTCCTGATATCGCCATATATGGCATTTTTGTAAAGGAGTACGCGGGCCTCTAGCATTTCGCCTCCATCGAAACGCAGGCCGCTGCAGCCGGGAACCTGCGGGTTCATTAAGGCGCACAGAAAATCCACAGTACGCAGTGTCCCTGCCACTCTCGCCGCCATCGAAAACAGGGCCGCCGCGGCCGGGATCGAACCCACGTCCTTCAAGTCATCTCTGCGTACCATAGCCACTGTACCGCCGTGGCGGACACGCTGTCCCACATACGGCACACTCGTATACCGTTCCAGTTATAAGATACAGTCGCTCTTAGTGTTCCGCACAAAACATCGTTGCATAGAAACATAGCCATAGCAAAAAAAATTCGTCAAGGGAAAGACGGTACACATTTCATCTTTGAAAGGGAAAACTAGCATCCACCCGTTTTTGTAGCACAAGGGTACAAGGAAATCCATACGGATTTCTCAGAAATGAAAGCTTCCTAGTTGCCGAAAGATTCATCCTGGTCCGGGGATCGAACCCGGACCAACGCCAGTCCGGGGTGCTCGCTTTACCAACTGAGCTAACCACGAGGCCAGCGATTTACAGCGCGAGGGCGAATCCATCGACAACTCGAAGCACATGGAGGTGAACATATGGCAAATGGCCGTATATTCACCTTCATGTCCACATTTCATCTTTATAGCTCTAACGAATGACTGGGCTGACCGATTCAAAAGGATATGTTGTTGAGCTGGTTGGTTCATTGCTTGAAGTAATAGTTATGGCGCTAAAACACGGGACACGAGAAGACAAAACACACCATGGGCCAATTTTCCAATGTTTATATCGCAGAACCATCGCTGGATTTAACGGTTGCCCATCCAAGATAATCTTGATCGGATATAACAGTGACTTGTGCAAAGATGCACAAAGGTATGCACAATCGAAGAGTTTTTAATACAAATGGCTAGGTTGCTAAACATAGTTTCTTTAGCGATACACTTCCTTCTCTTCTACAGTCCAACCCTCGTAAGTTTTGGTGTATTATAAATGGTCCGAAAAATAAGAACATCGATCTTTGTGACGAACTTGGTTTGGCGATTGCAAGTGAGAGGTGCTGCGAAGCTTTGCAAGAGGTATTTATAAACGCATTTTCTGCTGACAACTGCAATCATTTACCGATTCTAGCCAATCCTGGATATCCCCAAATGGAACCAATCATCATTGACCAATTAGGACTTTTTCACCTCATACTTAAAATGAAAGCATCAGCACCTGGCATAGATGGAATCGCTCCCCAATTTCTCAAACAAACTGCCATGTATTGTTCAGTCATTTTTTCTCAGCTCTTTTCACAGTCATTACAAGATGCCTCGTTGCCCAGTGACTGGAAGGCGGGGAAGGTGGTTCCTGTGCCTAAACCAGGTGACTCATCTCATCCTTCTAATTACAGGCCCATTACTTTGACTAGTATTCCATGTAAGCTTCTCGAACACATCATCTATTCTAACTTAATTCTATTTCTCGAAGAAAATAACTTCTTTCATAACAGTCAGCATGGTTTTAGGAAACATTATTCATGCGAAACCCAACTACTTCTCTTCACCAACGACTTATTTTCAGCATCTGACACCGGCTCCATTATCGATTGTATCTTCCTTGATTTCAAAAAAGCATTTGACACCGTTTCTCACCGTTTACTCCTACTAAAACTAAGCATGCTAAATATTGACTCTAACATATTACGATGGATTGAATGCTTCTTGTCTAACAGAACCCAACATGTAACAGCTAACGGTCATAACTCACGCAATTGTCCCGTAACATCTGGTGTGCCGCAAGGTTCTGTCCTTGGACCCTTACTCTTTCTAATTTATATTAATGACCTTCCATCCAGCATTACATCAACAATCAGGCTATTTGCCGACGATTGTGTCATCTACCGCATAATAACTAACCCGCATGATTCATCTCTACTTCAATCCGATCTTGACAACCTTACCTCTTGGTGCTCACTCTGGTCAATGAAGCTGAATACTAACAAGTGTAAAATAATGAGGATCTCTCGAGGAAGTTCTGACTGCCCTAGCCCTGTTTATTCAATTACTAATTTCCAGTTGTCATCTGTCAATACTTACAAATATCTAGGTGTTCACATAGACAACAATTTAACATGGCATAATCATATCAATTATGTGATTAACAATGCTAACCGCACTCTCGGCTTCTTGCGCCGTAACTTTTCATTAGCGCATGTTTCCTTAAAATTTCTTCTATACAAAACACTAGTCAGATCAAAACTCGAGTACGCCTCATCAATCTGGGACCCTCATTCTTGTTTACTTGCTAATTCACTAGAGGCCATCCAAAATCGCGCAGCTCGTTTCATTGTCGCTAATTACTCCCGTACTGCTAGCATCTCGTCAATAAAAGCTTCTTTAGATCTTCATACTCTTTCCAACAGGAGGAAGCAGGCACTTTATTTGTCTGTACCCTATTTTCGGGCTTGATAGTTGTTAAATGAACATGTGTGCTTTGTGCATGATTCATTGTTCACTGTGCATCTCGAAACGGGTCCTCCCTTGGTTTACGGTGCATTTGCAACTTTTCCACAAGTCACTCAGCTTATATCGCAAAGGATTGGCGGCAACTGTATAAACTCCAGCGATGGTTTATGCGAATAAACAGTTCGAGTGGGCAAGTGGGTATATGTCTTCTCTGTCCATATTTTAGACGCCATAATATATTCAAGCGATGACCTTCGATTTCTGCGCTCATGTAGAAATTCGGGGCCATGTCCGTCATACTCGCTTACTCGATAACCATGTAGTTTTCTTCTCTGTACACAACCTACAGGGTTTGCAGCCCATGGTTTATACGCTCTTTTTCGCACAGTTTCGCGTACCAGAAGCGTGCACTTGCGAGTTGTGTTGCGTAAGCATGACTTTGATGCTACAGGCGGCCGCTATCGTGAAACTTCTTTGTCAAGCGCTCTTTAAATATTTGCGAAAGCCTTAAACCAGGAAACACGGTGCGAAAATGGCGGTCCTGGAAGAAGTGACCTCACAAAAAAAGGGGGGGAAGTAAGAGGGGGAGGTGGGCGCAAGCTCAATGGATGCTTCTCTCTTTGACACAGCGTTTCCAACGCGCTCATGCGCACGAGACTCTTTTAACCGACCACTGTATAATACACACAAGCGAAGTACTTCCCAAGTTCCTTATTTGGCTCACAGTGTATACACTAGGCACCTCCACCTCCAGCTCAATGTTCAAACGTGGAAATGTTTACATTAGCTGCGTTTTATCGCTTTACCTTCGCATAGATTCCATCGCACGACAACACTGAAACTTAGTCAGGCTAGTATAAGCCTAGGCTAGCGTAAATTGCGTCAAGTATGCGCTTGGCTAAAACAAAACGGTCTCTAGCCATTCAAAGATAAGGCGGCGATAGTAAAATCACTGACCTTTCTAAACGAAACACCATGCGGCATTTTTATTTTTATTTATTTATTCTTAGTATTCCTTTGTATTGATGTAGCTGCAGCAACGCACGAAACGCACGAGGTTGGAGTTGGAGAAAAAAAAGAACACCACGAGCTTTATCTTTTATGTGTTGAGCAACGCTGTGTCGTGAGCGATGCATAGGGAGTAAACATCTCTGCGCACCGGGTAACAGAATACATTATCAGGGATCGAGTTATCAAGCGAAACTGTCTTCGCCTTTGAAACACACATATACAGGCATACGATTTAGAACAGGGAATGTCGCAGGAGCCAACGTTTCGACAAGCAGACTTGTCTTCGTCATGGTGGCAGTTGCCGCCCTGACGTCCGCTTGTCGAAACGTTGGCTCCTGCGACATTTCCTCTTCTAAATCGTATTTTGCGATTTGTTCATCGATTCAAGCATCCATCTACCCCTAAGCTTCTCTTCTAGTTTGGATATACAGGCATAGTTATTTGATGGTGATTGATCTTGCTTTTCAACGAAGAGTTGGACGAGCTCCCGGTAGAGCTTGTTTGCTCGCCTTTGGAGATGCCACATGCACGATAAATATGATTAACCCTTTCAACGGAGGATTCAGGATTGAAAATATCGGCTTTGTAACTTTGATCACATAGGCGAACACACCACGATCAATCAGTGCAGAAAAGTAATGTCGACATTTTCGGTGTTACGTATATTTAAGAAAGTGAGAAGACGAGCTGTTTGCGTACCCACTGAGAATCCTAGAGGCTGATTAGGGATTGTATTACCTAGAGAAGAAGGCAGGGCCTACGTGGTCTCATATGTGTACAATAAACATCAAATTTGTAATTATTGTTACAAATTTAGGAAGAAAATTAACCTGCTACTGAATGATTGACGTTAAACGTGGCGCATTCCTTTTGCTTTTAGTATTTGCAGGAGCTTTGGATGGAATAGAAATTACGATGTTGAGCTGTTATTGACCCACTAATGAAACCTTGTCCTGAATAAGGAACGGACAAGCGCCTGGAGGATCGCATTTCAGGTGTTTGAAGGATCTTATTGGGGGAATGAATTCCAACGATCATACGTGTTCCTGACAGTTGTGTCTTACGGGTACTTATCTGTGGGGCAGAAACCCGAAGTCTCACGAAAGGGTAAGGCTTAAATTGAGGGCGAAGTAGTCCCTAGCACTGGAATCGATATTGATAGGTCAACGAGGGGACAACTGTCGACTAGAAGAGCTGAACGCACCAAGCATTAATATTCGCTCGCGGGCCGCCACATGAGGCATGCGCGAACAGCCATCGCTAAAACGTCGATTTTTCATCAGCCTATCGTGGCTCTGATAAGCGCCAGCACATAATCGGATATGCTCAATGCCGTGTCACTGGCAACGGTGTCTTCTAACAGCGGAGCTGTCTAGAGGCCCGCTATGGCCGCTGTCCTAGACGTCTGTTGTTACGAGGAAGGAAAAAGCGGACCCCCTCATGCTCTTGAATCAGTACCTACACTCCAGCCCTCAGCTCACTGCTGCAGATAGTGATTGTGCGAAGGACGATATGGAAAAAGGATAAAGAGAGACTGATTAGTTTCCGGGGTCTTACGTCCCCAAAACAAGCTGTCATTATGAGAGACGCCGTATGGAAGGCTCCGGAAACTTCGACCGCCTGGTGTTCCTCAAGCTGCGCTGACATCGCACAATACACAGGCTTCAACATTTCGCCTCTACCGAAATGCAGCCGCCGGGGCCGGGATTCAATCCCGGACCTTCAGATAAGAATCCGAGTGCCATATCCACTAGTACACCGTGGCGGGGCGACAAATAAACGAACAAATGAAGAAAGAATTACACGAATCATGACGTCACCCTGCTATCGCAAACACCAAATGACCAGAGGAGCTATGGCGGCTTAGCAAAGCGGCTTCTTCTTCGGAAGTCCCGACAGTAATCTATCTCTTGCTTTGCCTCTCTCTTTTTGCACCCAATAGCAAGTTAAGTTCTGTCTTCTTTCTTTTTCTCTTAGTACATCTATTCCTTGGTTTCTCTCCCTTAGTTCTTTTTTTTTTTTTGGCGACCATAGCAAGTGGCGTTCCAATCGTCCGTAAAATGCAATCATACGGTTCCCATGAATGCATGTTCAGCAACAGCGGATGAAGGGCGTAGTGGTTAGGAAGCACGTCTTGGGAGTCTTGGGACTGTGGGTACCTGGGTTCATAACTCGTTTCACGAAAGAACATTATTATTTTTTATTTATTTCTTACCCTAGGCAGTACGCTCTAAGCAAAAGATACTACAACTATAGTTGCTCTAGTCATGACGGTAGTTTAGCGGACAGTATAAACCAGGCCTTAGCTTCGAGTTCCGCCAAATCGATGGCTGTCCTTTCTCGTTCTGGGAAAAGGTATGAGATGCTGCATAAGAGCAGCGGTGATTTTCTGAGCGCCATTGTGCCCAGCAGGCGCCCACGGGCAGTCATTTCTGGAGTGCTTAAGAAACGGTTCCTATTTGATAGAAACCCGCACCATAGGCGAGTTGCTTGCAGAACTGCCTGGGGGTGACAGGCGCCATATCTTATTTATTGTGGGAACGCTCGCCGCATTTACGACTGCGAGGAAGCGTGGATGTATTCTGAAGTGCCGAGCAATCCACCGCACAGGTACGTGAAGGCGATGAAAGAACACGAAATGTAGCAGTGAAACTTACTTCCAGACAAGTAGCTTCATATTGAACTGGAAGCTTACTTCGTAAGCACCGAAGAGGGCAAAATATAGACAGACGAGCGTAGTATCCTATCTCGAATGCACGCTCATGTCCCCGACATGAGCTCTGAAGAAGAAGTGCGAATGGTGCTCATTTCCTTTTTTTTTTCTTTTTCTATTGCCGAGTGCTGCATTAAATCGCCTGCTACTGTAAAAATAATACATAAAAACAGCGATATGTAAAGAGGACGTGTTCTTGATAACTCGGAAAGAAGAGTTTTGATAACAAAAGCAGCATGAGCAACTGTTTCTGTTAGCCGGCTACAGAAGGGTTGCGGTTTCAGGGCACCGTTTCCTCCTAACCAGACCTGTCTTGTCTTGTCAAAATGACGAAGCAGAAGCATAACTATTTCTATTCAAATAGGACATGCCGTTTTTTCAGCAGCACATCTTACATTGCTTCTTCTGAGAGTCGCAATGGCGGCCAAAAGTTTTCAGTGTATTGAGCGAAGTGTACATGTAGTATGCTGGGCGATCGTTGCTTGGTTTACTAAGCGTACTGTTCAGTCAAGCAAGAGAAATAACAATACAAAAGTTTACAAGAGTCAGTGTGTAACAAGCCACATGCGTAGTCAGAAAAAGAGAGTGGAGGGGGGGGGGGGGGGTCCCGATATCGCCGGAAAATATTTAATTTTGATTTTTAGCTGTACGACACATACGAAAATCCGTACGCACATTCATGTAGAGGGATCAGCCTCCCGTCCCCCCTCCCAACACGGCACGATGTAATAGATAGGGCCCTGAACAGCGGTTACGGCAAGGGCAGAGGTTCCCTGGCCTTGCGATTGGTGGTGCGGGTGATATCCTGTCTCAAGAAATTGCCTAACCTTTACACTTTTCATTTCGCTCCGGTTCCCTACCCTCAACGACGCTATGCGATGCTCCCGAAGTAAGGCTGCATAAACCGGCCTCTCCTTCCTCAACTCAGCCACTCCTCTGTGCCCTAACACGACAATACTGTACACCATTCTCCATCCAGAAGATGTCCTGTGCACGCACAGTGCTCAGCGATTGTAACGCGAAACTGGTAGCGTCCGGCGGCGGACATTTTCTGCGTCGCCGCTTTGAGCTGTGGACGCCGAGCTGGTTCGTAGTGGTACTCAATTAAAACCAGAGCCCGCGACGTATTTGGGTTCGATTTGGGCACTTTCTGATCCCCACCCACCGCAAACCATTGCTAGAAAGTGCCACCGCCACCATGCGGTCGAGTATCGACTTTTCAGTCACTGAGCACTGTACGGTGCCCGACCACAATGAAGCACACTCGCAGCATATCCTATGGGCTAGAGGGTACCTCTCCGCTGTGGGCAACCTACCATCATGTTTCGCGGCTTACCTTCTAACACAGTGCCTTGAAAGAGAGGCGTTGTTAATTTGACAGTAATTTTGCGTGCTAGTCAGCTTTCTTTTAACCGGAAATTGGTTAGATGCAAGTGCCAAAATGGTATTGTGAAGATCTAAGGCCGATTTGTACCACATCTCTAACATGTCTCGGTTGTCTAGTGGGTGGAACTCGGAAGGCGGAAGCAATTTCTCACTTCCCGCGAGCAGTCGTCGTAAGCGCTGAATCAACAAGCTGATGTGGCGGAGGAATACAAGGAAAACTCAGCAACGTCCGCTTAGGACCGGATAAATGTAGAGGTTCCTTTCGCTGAAATGGTGGTGCGAATGAAACTATACAGATACAAAATAGGCTGGGACAGTATGAAAACGTTTAACGCATGAGCAAGTATAAGGCAGTCTTGTAGTAGGTGACAGCTGCCGCTGCGATGACAGTTCCACGTACGTGTATTATCGCCGGCTCTCTCGTTTCGGAAAGCTAATGGACGGACCGAATATGTGTCAAACACGTCACCCAAACAGAGAGCGGAAGCTCGGGTACCATTAGGACGTCCGACGGGCAAAGATTGCGGTAGAAATAAAAGGCAAATTGCGCCTGCTTATGTGCGAATGCTGTGGACATGTAGGACATAATACCCTCACTTTCACGGTGACGTTGAACAAGAAAAGTTTGTTAATCCCAGAGTCGTACCCCGAGAAGTCATATGAGCTAAGAGAGCCTAATTGAAGCCGTAATAGTGTCATAACGCCATTATAAGCAAGTTCTCAAGGTTTAATGCTCTTATCAACACTCAAACAGCAAGAAAAGTAAAAAAGCATAAGTAAAGGAAAATTCCTTAATATCTAATTTAGTAGAACAGCCCCAAGATCCCCCAGTGGACAGCCGGTGCCATTTACAAGTGCGCTCTATTGCAATGCACCAAATCTTTCTTGCACAATTTACAGTGTAACACAGCTTCGACAAGGCCACAGAATAAAGAAAGAAACGAGGTCAAAACGAAATGCGGGTTTGTTCTTGCCTTCGGCGCTTCTCCAGATAGTTCTGGTTATTATCAAGGTCCTGCAAAACGCAAACCAAAACAAGCTCACATACAAGGTTCTGCGTTTATCGCACACTTTATTGCCTGCTGTGTCTTATAAAACCTGTCACACTCCGGGCCCCACGTGTCTGGGCACAAGCTCGTATACAACTCCAGCGCCTTATCAGTGCAACAGCCAGGGCATCTGACCTCGGACCGCACGTTTGCGATGGAGCGCCAGTTCTATTTTCATTCGCGGTGGCGGAGAGAGATATGCTCTTTCTCCTGGCGTTCAAGGGCACCAATGAATCAATGCGATACGATAACGACAGTAACCGTCTAACGGTACAAAAGGAAGTGTACACACAGCAAACGAAGTTCAGAGCTGACCATAACTCCTGGTCCTGACGTAACAGGAAACTCACAGACACACAGGTTTCCGGAAGTGGCGGGTTCCTCTTGAACCCCGCAAACAGATTACGCGCCCACCATTCCAAGGCATCGTGGCAAGAAAGATCTTGGTTACGTGTCCGAGAGAGAAAATATTGTCGTCCGTTACGGAGGTAGGCGATCCGCCAGGTCGAGCCTGGGTGGACACCTTCTCTGCTCTCTGTATGGCCTGGAGCTGGACACTAAGGCTGGTGGAGGTCAGAACCTCCTCCCACCCCTCGCGTGAGGGAGTGGCCAGGAGGTCGGGAGAGGGTGGGTCTTCTCTGCAGCCCGCGTTCCACTGGTCCGAAGTGCAAGAACACTGACACGGTCGATGTCGGAAGGAGCCACAGGTGCTCGGAACCAACCAGGATCTCCCCAGAATGGCTAGGTCGCTCGATCGTATAATTCTGACGCGTTCATCTCCAGCACTTATTACCGTTACAGCGTTAACAAGCTCGTGACGCGGAATATTGGTTGGCGGCGCTGTCCTTGAGCGAAATTTTTCATTAATGCGAAGTGAGAGGCAAGGGTCGATGTTGCTATACCAGACCAAACACGCAAATGGAAGCCGCCAGTTCCTCGTCGGTGCCCACCATCTCCGTAAGTCATTCCAGCTGAGTGTCGAAAACATAATGCAGTGAGGCCTGCATTACATGGGATAGCGAATTGTGTGAATGGGTATGGAGGGGGAAAAAATGACTAGGAGGTGGCGCGTCACAGCATTCCGCTGTCGCCGGCAAGCCTGTCTTCTCTGACGTTTTGTACTTCAGTCGCGAATGGGCTTCAAGGCTGTACGTATGCGACGTCCTTTGCTAGCTTTCTTTAACACGAAAGTGTTTTATGCCGGAGTCCACCAAGAAATCCGTAAGGTACTTCCGTAACGGAAGTAGACGTCTGAAAAACAACCTGGGATTTGAGATTCATAAAGTGTCCCCCGCTGGGATTCGAACCCACCACCAGCCAAGGTGCGGCGGTAGTAGCTGTAACCGCTACCGACCACCGCATCGACAAACATGTAACGCGGAGGAAAAGAGAGCGCCTGTATATTTACTAGACCGCTTTACAATTAGCATCTAATTGATGTCCGGTTAAGCAAATGTATTTGGCAAGCAAAATTGTCCTTAAATTACCGTCACCTCCCATTCACTGAACTCCTGGTTCTCAGCGGTGGTACCGCCACCTAGTAACGATGAAGCGAAGTCGTAAATTGTATTAATATGCGCGCCGGCAGCTAGAGCTTCAGTAGTCTCGACGCCTCTATCTTACCGGTACTCACCTACGGGGAAGAAACATGGAGGCAAGGCAGCGCTATCCCGTTCCTCCCTCAAAGGTGAAGCTCAAGTAGCCTTCAACTTTTTCGAGCCTGTGTACCCCCTATAAATAGCACTCCCCACCCGTAAACAGCACACATTGAATGGGTTGCGAAAGACAGTTCATACTTCGTGAAGCATTGTAACAAAACGAGCTATAGCAACGTTGGAGAAACCACCGGAAGACATGCCGATACTGCGACAACATTGCAATCACGTGCAATCCTGTGCTGCGTTGAAATCGTAAAACGAGCAGCCACTAAACTGAATGTCGCGGTTCCTTCCACAGACGCCAATTCTTCCTTTGCTTTACAAGTCACGACATATCACCTGTAGCAGCTGCGCAAAACTTGAGTCACGTGTACGACGCTCACCGCAGCCGCAACGTATAGAAAGAACCGCAATAAGGTATTTATTTTATTAGCTACATCGCTTCATACCTCTACAGAAATGTGGCGTGGGAAACATAGGGACGCCTACCTGACCACGCTTCACTTGTATAAGGTATTTTAGCAAATTGGAGGACTCCTCAGTTTCGCCTTTAAGAGTGCGACGCGATAGGTCTACCGGGCTCCGTTCGCATCGCCGTGCTGTCGCTTTAAATCGAACTGAGAGCGTCAAATAAAAGCACAGTGTCCGGTATAGTACGGGACATACCTCTGCGCTCGGCTCTGCCGATGAGGAGAGACTCATCTGGACAAAGTTTGCGCAACTAACCAACCCGAGCCGACGCATCCACTATATATGGTTGGTGCTCCTGATTTCTTCCCGCAAAACGCCCACGCCGGATTTGGTGCTACACGAGGTCCTCAACGCCTTCGCGTTACAGTTCTCATTTTCCTGTAGCTGGCGCCCACCACGTTCTGCTTGCTTCATCGTCGAAGAGTTATTCTTGACGGGAAAACAGGATCCCAGTTACCTCTTCCGTGCCTAGGAGGGGCGCAAGAAAATCTTCCGAAACGCCAAAAGTGTCTGTGACCGACAGATGTTCCTGCGGATCAGTAGTGCGTACATTTCTTAGTAGAGGTTCAAGAAAGATTAAAATTGTCGGTCCTTCGCGGTGTACAGTGAAAGCTTTCGCTCCGCGAAGAACGCAGCCGGGTTCTCTTTAAAAAGTTCACGCTGCTCAGGTAGGCGGTTAAGGGGCTTATCCTTTTTCTGGGAGAGCGCTTCCACTAACGACTGCCCACGCAAAAAGCAAACAACCACGTGTTTGCCATCTCTTATGGAATTAGGTGCCCGGCACACGGAACTTTATTTTAGGATCTGTTTAAATCGGCTAACTCGGCTCACGCGGTCCGTTAAAGCGTAGCTGCCCTATTACAACAAGTGTATATACGAAGCGGCAGTGGTGCCTTATATGTATAAGAAATGCAGAGCTTGCTTCTATTTTTATTTTATTTTAGATTCTTTCTCTATGGCGAAAGCCTTCTATGCCACATGGGAAGGGGTATTTTAATGAGAGAAAATAAAGAAGTGTAGAAACACAGACAGTGATGTCACGGGCGCATGGCATAAAAATCCTGCTGATCCCACGCATTGCGGGCAAAAGTGCTAGGCGAAGCAGTCAGCGAGGATATTGTCTATGACGAATTGTTTCCCATTCAGACAAGTGTTACGGCGAGTAGGCTCAAGCGCATGAGTGGTTCGTTAAAGTGCGCTAACCAGCAGTGTGTGTGTGTGTGTGTGTGTGTGTGTGTGTGTGTGTGTGTGTGTGTGTGTGTGTGTGTGTGTGTGTGTGTGTGTGTGTGTGTGTGTGTGTGTGTGTGTGTGTGTGTGTGTGTGTGTGTGTGCGCGCGCGCGCGCGCGCGTCTGTGTCTTACATTACTTCAATAAAACAAACAGCACGCCAAGGAACTCCTGCGCCCAGCTGGGAGTGCCATTACCAGATAGCCTGAGTCAACGATTTAGCGTCGCCTTCACTTTTATTCTCTTTAGAAGAGGCCTGCAAAGTGCTGTTACCGAATTTCGGCATGTGCTCTCCCACACTGTTATATCTTCCATATATAGGGAGCGCCATAATCTCATAACCTAGATGGTGAGCAGAAGTTACTGTGTCTACCCGTCTACCTACACGTGCTCCTTATTTTACACCGCAACTCTCGACTATAGCAGTTTGTAGTCTATTCCCCGTTTTCTTTAGTGGCACGGCGACCACACAAACAGCACAAAGGCGAGCGGAATTTTATAAGTTCTCTGGTAGAGGGAGGTGGTCGATAGCCCCCGGCAGCACCATCTGGCCCATCTTCGGTATCCTATTTCGCAAAAGGGATGACGTGGAACACGTCTGTTCGGCTGCGCGTTCTGAAGATCACGCTTCGAGAATGATAGGATTACGCTGTCAAACATTGCGTGACGCTCTGACGTGAATACCGATATGCATGTTCTCTGTCTCTTGCATGAAAACTTTTCAAAGGGCGTGCATGGTCACACTACTTGAACTGCCTTCAACAACCTTAACAGGCAGCAAAACACGGAAAACAAAAGAAAAGGAATTGCTACATACCCGAGGAGTATCGATAACGTAGTATACGCTTACAAAAACAGCCTTCCCTATAATGCACGCCGTATCCGTAGGATCTTCAAACCCGTCTCAACAACAACGTTCCTTTTCTTTTCGTTTTTTTTTTCAGAAAGACTGCGTTCCAAACAGATCACGTATTCCAAAACAATATATTCCGGACCAAGCTGCTACGATAGATTCGAAGCATAGAGGCGTGCTTGTGAGCCGATGCTCTCGACTCATACATGGGCTTTTATTGAAAGGTATGTTTTATATAAGAGCAGATACACAAGAATTACAAAAAGGAACGCGGCGAGAAAGTATTCCGAAAAATGCTACCGAAAGAGCACCGAGCGTACTTCTATGTATAAGGGAAAGAAAAGTAATAGAAAGTGAGTTGTCAGCAAAAAGGAAAGCGGAGTAGGCAGACAGAGGTGACGAAAGCTTGGCCCTGAGCAAGGAGACGCCGTGCAAGTGTTCTCGCCAGATATGTTTGGAGCTATGTCTAGGTCAGAAATCTGCAGTGTAACGGACGTGCCAAATTGGATAGCTTGCGTTATGAGGGACACAACTATCCGAAAAAAGGAGAAGAACGGCGAGTGTAAAAGAAATTCCTCCTCGTTAGTGCTCTCAAAGGTAGTAACTATAAGGCTACGTGACTGGTCGCCGCAAATTAAGCACAACGTGGAACGCCGATATGTATTTGTTTTTGTAGCTGTTCTTGCTTCTCTAGCTGTTGCTGTTGCTGCTGTTGAACTGTTCTGCTCAGTTCTTACGCAGAAGACATGAGGGGGGTGGAAGTGACAAGTGCAGTGCTGTGTTCTTCATCTGTACCACGCACTGTACCCTCTGATTCATTGCCAGGAAAAGTTGCCCTCGAGTATTAGTTATCCTTCGCGAGCCAGCAAGCCAGCAACCAGTGTTATCATACGAAGCTGGAAAACCAGGCAGTGTTATGATTAATGGCACTGCAATGCGGCTTTCTTGCCAGATAGGGCAATGCCACGGCTGTCAGTAACGCCCACACGGACATAGCCATTCATTAACTGATAACGAATGACTGCGCAGCATTGCGCTCGAAATCAAGGAGGAAATTACAGTACGTTGTTGCGAAAACAATTACTGGGAAGGAATGCCGAATAAGTAAAGAAAAGCATTTCATGTGACGTACTTTTAAAGGGACTGTCTACCACTCGGAAAATTTTTTAACAGTGTGGTAAAATTGGGCAGATCGTGCGTCACATTTACGGGAACGAGCACGCTTTCACCCCACAAAAAAGGAATTAGGTTTTTAATTTTGCTCTGAAAGCGGTGCAAACAACGCCGCTAGCGACACCCAACAGCGTGTTCGTCATTTTCCAAGTGTACGAGAACCAGCCCAGGCAGGAATACATATTCTGCTGAAAGCTATTATGTATGTGTTACAAGCGTACTTCACCCTATGAGACCCCTTGTTATAGCGTGCAAGAGCAATTTGTTCTTTTTTTCGCTGCTTTCGGGGTGGCGCATGTGGCGCTGCCTTCGAATTCGTCTGCTTGCACAGGCGCGCAGTAGTGCGCTAGTCATGCATGCGGCGCTGCATGTCAGAGGCGCACCCCCGCGCGCGACTTTACCTCGCCTCTCCTCCTCCTCGTCACCTCTGGAATGTCGACCTCGAAACCGGCTCCTGTTGAGAAGCCTTCCGCGCCCGAAAGGGTTTCCAGGGAGAGGACGACGCATCATGCGCGGTAACCATTGTTGCTGGCATGCCTACATTAGGAAAGGAGCGAATTCGTAGATAAAAAAATTGTGTTTTAATAATTTCTATGGAGTTTCTGGAGAAACCACTGCACGCTGGGACACTTCGAAAGGTACGCTTTCTATTGAGCCAAAAAACGGGAGAGCGATGAAGGACGGTAGACGGTCCCTTTAACGAAACCTTGTGTACTATCCTGGCACGAATTCAAAGGAGAGAAAGAAAGTGAGCAACGGACACTGAGGACTTGCTTCTGTCTGAAATATACTCCTTTGGCTACTCAATCTGTTGTTAGACTGACAAACTGTTCCTAGATAAGAACGGCTGGAATGAAGTGGAAAAAAATGTGGCTGACCCCTCGATCAGAGGAATCGGTATAACACGAAAGTGCCCCGCCACGGTGGTCTAGTGGTTATGGTACTCGGCTGCAGATCCGAAGGTCGCGGGATGGAATCCCGACCGCGGCGACTGCACCAAGGGGGTGGCATGTCCATAGAGCCAATGGGGACGTTTTTTGTTTTTTTCGCGACGGTGGCGGCACCTGGGAGTCGCGGCAAGCGATTGGATTGCTAAATCCTGTTTGAGGCGAGCCAATCCAAAAGGGAGTCTAACATGGTGGCGCCATGGCGCTCGCGAGCTCGGGTCGGTTGCTCGCGCTACTTCTGTTGACGATTTCTGCATTCTGGTGACTAATTGCCCCAGCACTGCTTTCCCGTGTAATCGCCTGTTTATTTATGTGGTGCGTGTGTTTTTAGCTGGATGAATTGAGGCGAGGGGCCCTCGCCTGCCCCCGCGGCTGCCTGGCTTGTGAACATAGTAAGTACATAAATACCTGTTGTCTGCCGGAATGGTGTAGAAGTGCTCGGCGCTCCTGCCACATGCATCACACGATTTCGTGCAGCAGTACACAAGCGCCATAATTGCTGTCAGTCGTTCCCGCCTTCGCGTTTCTACAGAGCGCTCGCGGTCGTGGAGTCGACCGACCGCGGCGACTGCACTTCGATGGAGGCGAAATTTTGAGGCCCGTGTGCTGTGCGATGTCAGTGCACGTTAAAGAACCCCAGATGGTCGAAATTTCCGGAGACCTCCACTACGGCGTCTCTCATAATCAGAGCTGGCTTTGGGACGTTACACTCCACAAATCAATCAATCAACACGAAAGTGGAATGTGTCTTCACACAAACAGTTGAATGTTTATTGTGCATCGAGGGGGATCTTGCTCATTTCTATCGATATTCCGCTGCTACTGCACTCTTCGACGTGGATGAAACCACGTTCACGCGTCGTCTCCGTAACATTCATGATCAACCCTTTGTACTTATGGTAACTGTAGTAGTTTACGTAATAAATGGACACAGTCGATGTTTACGTAAATGCCGGGCGACAAACGGCATCCATCATGTTTACATGCGCCACATTGACCCGCCAACGTCGCTACCTTTGGCAACCTTAATCGAAAGGCCCTTCCACATGCATACTTTCTGCAAACAAGACGCCAAACCCACCGTAACAAAAAAAATTGGCAGATCCCACGTGCAGTGGTAATCAAGAAAATGCGAAGCACGCATCAGGAACGTAAAATGGATTTCCATTGTTGTCTCGCTATACCGAGTTTGGTACACAGGAAGTTAACGAAACAGCCGCAAGAGCACCATGACTGTGGCATGTAAACCATGCCGCTCATACACGCATGTCATGATTCTAACGTTATGACCTGTCATTTACGTTCGTCATGCAGACGTGTTGTGCCACAGCGATTTTGGTATACATCCCATTAACGAAACGCGTGACATGTAAATCATGCCGCCCATGACATGCATGTCATGCTTTTCATGTTATGACCTGTCATTTATGTTCGTCATGCAGTCATGTTGTTGCATAACAATTTTCTATACATCCAACAAACGAAACGGCCAAGAGAGCACCAAGACCGTGGATGTAAATCATCTCGCTCATGACATGCATGTCATGATTTTCATGTTATGACCTGTCATTTACGTTCGTGATGCAGTCATGTTGTGGCATGCCAATTTTCGTATACATCCCGTTAACGAAACGCGTGGCATGTAAATCATGTCGCTCATGACATGCATATAATGATTTTCATGTGATGACCTGTCATTTATGTTTTCATGCAGTCATGTTGTGGCACGCCAATTTAGGTATCCGTCCCATTAACTAAACGGCAAGGAGAGCACAAAGACCGTGGCATGTAAATCATGCCACTCGTGACATGGATATCATGTTTTTTATGTTATGGCCTGCCGCCTATGTTCGTCAGGCAGTCATGTTGTGCCATACCAATTTTCACATACATCCCATTAGTGAAACGGCCAGGAGAGCACCAAGACCGTCGCATGTAAATCATGCCGCTCATGACATGCATGTCATGATTTTCATGTTATGACCTGTCATTTATTTTCGTCATGTAGTCATGTTGTGGCATACCAATTTTCGTAAATATCCCATTAGCAAAACGGCCAGGAGACCACAAAATCGTAGGCTGCTAGATAGATAGATAGATAGATAGATAGATAGATAGATAGATAGATAGATAGATAGATAGATAGATAGATAGATAGATAGATAGATAGATAGATAGATAGATAGATAGATAGATAGATAGATAGATAGATACGCTCAAAGTCGCCGAAGTTCTCTAAGAAATGCTTCGCATTTTAAAAAAAAGTAATTTCGCCTTCCCCTGTAATACTACCACGCACACCGTGCGCACGTAACGCACACGTAACTGCGCACGTAACGACCACGCACACCGTGCCATAATCCCTGAGTCAGAAAGGTTCGTGTTGCCCACTTCCCTTCCATTGTGTCCGTGCTTTGCACCACTGTACTTTGGATCAGGAAAGTATGGCGTGGGCAACAAAATAAGAAAGGAAAAGGAAGCTCGGTGTAGTTCCCCACGGCAGCGCAAGCTTCTACCGAACATTTTGGCAAACACGGAAGCAGCCCGGCTCCCTCTCTAAGGCATTACTGTAATGGACTCGCTTAGCTGGCCATATAAATCCTCACTGACGCTCATTCAAAAAAAAAAAAAATAAAGCATGTATGTACACTTCCCCAATCGAAGAGAAGGAAAAAAACAATGTATAGAACGCTGCTTGCACTGAATGTTTTTTTGGAGGCGGGCGTAAGGCGTGAGTTAGTATGCAACAGTGCGCTTGTTTACTCTGCTCGTATATTAACGTAATTGAGGGCCTTATCGAAAATGTCACTCTCATACTTCCTGAAAAGGGTACAAAAAAGAAGCAAACGCGAGCGGGCCATTTTAAAGCGAGTAGTTTCTCCACGGATACTGTGATTAAGCAGCTAGAGCCATACCCCAGTGGATCCTTATTAAGTCGGTGAGCTCACGTTCATTGCTGAAATATGCTTCTTTTACTTTTTTTTTCCTCTGCGAGCGGCGTTTCGCAGCGAGCGAGGTGCTGTAATTAAGCCACGCGATAATCACGCTCTCATCGTGCTCTAGTTATCCCTGCGCTGCTCTTTAGTATGAGAAACAGGCATTGTAACGCTTTTAGTTATGAGCGTGCTTTTGTTAAAATATTTCCTGGTGAACCCCGGCCACTCTTACCGTATCTATCTATCTATCTATCTATCTATCTATCTATCTATCTATCTATCTATCTATCTATCTATCTATCTATCTATCTGTCTATCTATCTATCTATCTCTCTGTACGTCTATCTATCTCTCTGTCCGTCCGTCTATCTATCTATCTATCTATCTATCTATCTATCTATCTATCTATCTGTCCGTCCGTCTACCTATCTCTCCTCCCGTCCGTCTATCTGTCTATCTCTCCGTCCGCCCGTCCGTCCGTCTGTCTGTCTGTCTGTCCATCCGTCCGTCTGTCTGTGTGTCGAGCCGCCTACATCTCGGTGCTGTTCTGGTCATACCGTTCACTTCAGAAATACCAAAATTAGGACGGCAGGTTATCACTACATCTCGAAAACGATTGATAGATTTAAACATTGATTCATTTGTGGGGTTTTAAGACCCAAACCCAGCTCTGATTATGAAAGACGCCGTAGTGCAGGGTTCCGGAAATTTCGACCACCTGGAGTTCTTGAACGTGCATTGACATCGCACAGCACACGGGCCTCAACATTTCGCCTCCATCAAAATGCAGCCGCCGCCACGGCCGTGATGATTTAAACATTAATACCGTGGCACACTTCGGGCGCGTATAACAATTAGCGATAAAGCTGTCAAGTGCGGCTCATAGACGCAGTTCTCGGCCCGCGGTGTGCACCCGCAAGCCGCGAGTGACTGAGTGCCTCGGCAACCTATATCAATCTCGGACCAGTGAAAGTAGACTTTGAATGTTTCATGCATTTCGGTGAGCGAATAAAGATTAGCAAAAGCGATAGGTGTATTGAAAAATTATTCCCTGTGATCATTTTTCCGCAGCAAAACACTGAAGTCCAATGAGCGCATATAAGCCGAATGTTCCAGCAGTAGCATGTCAGTGCGTCAGTCTTCCTGAAAAGTGGAGGTCATGATAGTTATCTATAACCTTATATAGACGTTTTTACAGAATCACGCGTGTATATAACTTCTCATACTTCGTTGTTTCAGAGTAAGGGTTCCCCGCTTATTTCTGCGCCTTTTAAGCGCAACATTGAAAGTGCCAATGGCACACAAAGCGGCTCAGGTTTCCCCTAGTATTCGGTCACCTAGTACGTAAACATTGTGGGACCCTTCTGCTTAGCCCTAAGAGTTCAACGCGATATTGAAGCCTGTTCTCATTCTCACCGCCCTCTCTTCCACTTGCCGTGCTCTTCAGTCGGCTAGCCGCGTAATTGTCACGGCACCAGTTGGAAGTGCGTGTTACTTGCGTTACTGCGAGGCCTCCCTCGTCTTCTTGGAAATAGTTCATCTTGAGGTGGGCGCAGCGCTACAAGAAACGCGGACAAAGAAGAAGACGAGGAATAAGACGCGCGTGAGCGTCTTGTTCTTCGTCTGTGTTTCGTGTAGCGCTGTTCCCACCTCAATGTGAAGAAAGCAGGAGGATGTTCAGGGCGTCCGAGTTGTTTTGCATTATTTTCATGCACAGGGTTTCGATATAAATACAAAATAAGAGAGGGCTAAGGGGGCACCCCTGACGCACCGAACGTTGCACGTTTATGGGGGATTTAGGTTACAAGAAGTCGAAGTGAAGCTATTAGCATACGCAGATGATGTGGCTATTTTCACAAGGAATCAACACAGTATAACGGAGGCCGTCGAAACTGTGCGGAGATTTAGCAAAGTCACGGGTAGTGGTGTTAACTGGTCCAAGTGCCTTGGGTTATGGCATGGCCTGTGGCCAACGAAGCCAGACCATTTTGCAAACGTACCTTGGGCGACGACACCTGGCAAGTATTTAGGTGTCCCGCTCGATGCCTATCGCGACAGTGAGACGTACTGGAAAAAGCAGATTGAAGACACACGGGAGAAAGCGGGGAAGTGGAAAGGGGCACACTTATCCATTTTTGCCAGAGCCACTGTTTGCAACCTTTTTTTGATAAGTAAGCTTTGGTATGTTATGCAAGTGTTGCACTGTTCGAGGAAAAATGTGCAGAAGCTTCACAGAATTTTTGCCGTCTTTGTCTGGGCTTCTCAATGGGAACGCTGTAGCCGTACGAACTTGTTCCAACGTGTTAAAGAAGGGGGCCTTGGTCTCAGTCACCTCTTTTTGCGGCAAATGGTTAACAGGTTCTTTTTTCTGCGAGATGTCACAGACCCGTTCTTGCGTACAGTGTGTCAATTGAGGCTTGGCAGACGGCTACCCGACTACGTTGTGTCAACTGCAGAGTGTGGTGGATGGTTGAGCGGTTACTATAAAGAAATTGTATTCAGTGTTAGTTTTCTGATGGCCCGATTTTCAAGAGACTACTTCAGCACTGTGAAAAGAAAAGAACTGTATTTCGCGCTGTGCGATGTTGTTTTTCCTGTGCCTCTGTATAGGTCCTTGTACAGTGGAGGTCCTGGCACAGATGTCCTAAAGAGAGTTAAGAAAATGCACGTTCAGCCGGGAACTAAAACCTTCTTCTTTAAACTCCACTCGGGAACATTGCCCGTTAAAAGTTTTTTGGAAGGGAAGGGTTTATTTTTGCCGTGGGGTTCACACTGTTTAATTTGCAAGCAGCCAGAAACAATAGACCATGTTTTTTTACACTGCTGGGAGGGAGTTTACTTTTGGGACGTTTTACAAAGGACTATGAAGAAAGATTTCCCCCTAGACCCGTATGGAATAAGGTTCTTAAGCATTGATAACGAGGACGGGGTACCCTATGACTTGATGATGCTCATGGGCCTCCACTGTATATGGCGAGCAAGAATGGCAGGTTACCACTGCGATAAGGACGCGCGGCCTGCACGTGCTTATTTCCGCGAAAGTGTGTATTGGTTCGTTGAAACTCAGAAGGCGTATGCGGAAACCCCTGAGTGGCTTTCAAGAGTAGAACCGCTCACTGCTTTGCCGGAATTTTAATGTGGCCAAGCCAGCACTCGATGATAGAATTCTATGTGTGACACCCTGAAAATTTGCTTTTTTGTATGCCTTTGTTGATACAAGCATTGTACCAAAGACAGGCATTAAAGAAAAAAAAATTCAGGGCGTCCGAGCACGTAGCGCATTGCGCTGAAGAGCAATAGGTCCCAGGTTCAATTCCCTGGTAGCCGAAGGTCTTTTTTTCTTATTTCTTTATTTCCATCTACCTCGAATTTCCGCTCACGTACAATGCTGATTTTTCGCTCATAACGAACGACGCCGACACCGAAATCCCTTTATTGCTGTGGATTTCTCTTTGACGCTATCGACACCGGAATTTCTTTAACACTAACGAGCTCGCTAAAGCTATCGCGTTAATATTCGGTGCATGTGCTATAGTGCACATGCACACTGGATGTCATCATGGCCTTATATATCGTTCCACGGAACATGACAACATGCCCTGAAGGTGTACGTCGTTTGTTTTCACAGTCCACCGTGTGTTGCGCCGCATAGAGACCTTGTTCGCTTTTCTTTAAAGCTCCCCGTTGTCGATCTTTCCGCACCAGTGCTGTTTCACCTTTGAAAGAACCGTAACACGGACGCGTTTTCCTGTGAAACAATAGTAACTTGAAAACTGTATAAGTGGTCACAGTTGGGACAAAGAAGCTTTCATTTTCGTTTTGTTTTGCGTGAAAAAAAAGAATACGCACCTACTGTGTGTTAGCGTGATGGACCGCATCGCATCAGCGCAGGTCAAAGTTGATATTGGAAACACGAAAATGGGGGGGGGGGGGGGGGGGCAACAAGTCGACCGTAATACATCCATTGTATTTACCGCCCCCTTGAGATGTATGAGACCCGTTTATTTCACTGTAACGGAGAAACGAAACGACGTGTTTCGACACAGCCTTATACTCAAGTATCATCCATCAACGTCAACGTTGACCGCCCACGGGACGTAAAGCCTTCCTTCGCAGAAATAAAGGCAGGTATGTTGTCCTTTACACTGACACTCCAGATTAATCGATACAGTATTTCTTCTGCATTTTTACGAAAAATAGAGAGGGGAGGATAACCTTTGACCTTCTAATTTTTCAGAAAACATTACACCTAACGCCACGAAAGTAGCACATTATTTCACGCTTGGCTGTTCTCAGTGCTATAAAAAAAACCACGTCGTTGTCTCGGCGATCACTCACAAAAATTTAAAAGATGGCTCAGATGACGTCACTACTTCAGGACTTTTCCTTGTCTGCCGCGCAAGACGTTAGAAATAATAGCTAAATAGATCCAACCGTCGACGCTAGCCAGCTCGAAACTAATACAGAATCTAACAAGGAGGCGAAATTTTTCGGTATGCGAAGTACAGTGAGGAAAAGAGGAAGAAAAGTGTTTTAGAATGCATAAATTCAATGACAGAAGTGGTATGACATTCCCGTCTCGTTTTTCTCTTTCTGATGTTTCGTTGCATAATTGTGAAAGTTGCCCGTATACCTCAGTTGTTTTTGGTTCTGTTAGAAGCTGCCCCATCTTTCTATAATGCCACTCAAGGTGTTGTCAACTTTTGCCATCTTTTACCAATAGTGCTGCCGTCTTTTACCAAGCAACGGATTTTAACAATAGTGCTCTTTCCCACCCAGGATAATTTCCAGAAGAAAAATGCACCTCTAAAGGGTCCCTGCGCAAATTCTTCAACACTCTCAGAAAACGGCGCTGATAAGCTCTGAAGGATTTAGTCAACATGCGAGCGACATGTCATTACACTGCATATGCCAGGGAACTTGTCATATGGTTTCGAGTGAAGTTCAAAAACGTACACCCTTCTTTCAACTAAGTGCGCAGAATGGAACCATCGCGACTAATGCGGTTGAGGAAGAAATATGACTGGCTGATTTCTTGGCCGTGCAAACAACTTCAGTAATGCTTTATTTCTTCGTTCCGAGTTCAATAAAAAAAAACTTTCACAAATATATAAAAAATCCGCATTTATCATCAAGAGTACTTAAAGTAGTCAACTGAGGAAGTCGGTACTACTAGTGACGCAATTACATTAAAGAGCACGTGTTCTTGAGCTTCGTTTTAAAGCAAACAGCAAATTCTGGTGAGAGCAGTGCAACAATACTTTGATCACATGTTCATTGCATCCTCCACGACTGATGGGCATCATTTTCTTACAATGTTTAAAAGTGTTGCGGGGCGATTGTTGCCCTGTTTAATACCGAGAGCGTAATTTATAGAGAGCCAACTCGTCAATCTCTTGCCAACGTCTGCTGCGTTTTTAACACGGCCAATTTCGTTCGAAGCGTGTTTCACCTAATCAACGTGTAAGGTTTATCCTATCACTCGCACTTCGTAGAATGTACGAGTGCTGTAACCTAGACGACATAATGACGTAAGGTCGTAATTTACATTACTCAAATATAGGAATGTTTCACGCAGCAATGTAAAGTGCCACATCCGTAGCTTTACCGCTGTGCCCTGGCTTATTAAGAAAGTTAGCGCTACACTACACAATTTCAGCATCGTTGAAAAAGAAAGAATTTCCTAGTGTACATAAAGTGAAACGTTCGTTCACTGCACTGAACACTGCCCGAAATAGTATGTGGACAGATTTCTGTAACGCATTCTCAGTGTGTTAAGTCGGATATGAAACAAATATGCCCCACTTTCTCACCTGAACCTGTAAGATAAATGTAATAAATCGTTAAGCGAAGCTTCTATTTTCCTAGAATGTCATATTATGGCATGCAACTTCAAATGGCAGCGACGTAGTCGTTGATATACCACCTCATCGTGGCGCGATCACACAAGCAGACGCCGCTTTGTATCGATGTTTTCTTATTGCTGAAGCTAGGAAACGACACCCACAGTGCTCCTTGAAACATTTCTCGAAGGAGTTACCTCCCAACCAGCGGCCTGCGACGAAGCAGCGCATCAAACTGCACGTTGATGGTTACTCAAGCCCACGCACACTGAACTCCAGAAGCGTGATCATTACCATATTCTTTCCATCTCGGAGGCACCAGAGTGCCGAATTAATTATGCGGTTCCCACCGCAAACAAGATCGATTCGCAATGACGTCACCGTAGCTGCTTTGTTGCACAGGAAGGTGTTTTCCCACGTGCTGACACCGAGGAACTTGTAACTATAGGGTATCTTCCTGAAGCTGGCACCTTCCGACCTTTCGACACCAGGGGGCACATCGTAATTCGGCCGCAGCCGATCGGAAGTTGTGGTTACGGCGCAGATGAGATGCATGCTACGAAACCCCAATAAAGAAATTAGCGCTGCTTGAACTTGTGGCGCACGGCTGGCGAAGCAGCGAAGCTGATGGACAGTTTGCTGGCCAGGATCCTTCTTCTTCTTCTTCTTCTTCTTCTTCTTCTTCTTCTTCTTCGCTGGTTGCCATAGCTACGGCGCGGCTGTCTTTTCGTCACACGGACGCACGAATTACGACTTGCTTAAACAGCTCCAAGAGAGAAGGAGGGGGGGGGGAGACGAGACGAGACTCGCGGCCTCTGGTGGTCCTTCGGAGTGTTGCACACATATCAAGGGTAATTAATCATGCAATGATGTCAAATAAAGCCGAACTAATTCGAAAACGCCGACGATAAACGCAAAAGAGCACAAGTTAAACAGGCGAATAACTGCTCCGCAGTCCGCACGGCTTTCACTGCAGTGGAACTAGGGTAGATTTTCTTGTCCATCAATCCTGCCTTCATCTGACTCTTCTTCAAATTCTGCATCGCGGTGTGAGATAGGATTTCGGCACTCGACATGAAGTTGGAGCCGGTCAGCGCTCCCTCCGGAAGGTGGTGAAAACCATGAAGTAAACTATGTGAAAAAAAATTCCTTTTCTTTAGCTGGTCAACTTACGACGGGAAAGGGAGTATCGGGCACTGCACTGATGCAGCATGGCAGCCAGTACGTCATTAAGAGCAATAATTTTTCTTTCAGTGGAACGCGGAACGTGGTGGCCTGAGCTGAATATATTTGGCGCTTTTCCTCTTTAGATGGCTGTTGGTGTTCTGGCGAAGATTAGTTCTTTGACGAAAGGAGCTGCATAATTTCCGATACATAATAATTGGGCGAAGCCTTTCTTGCTCCCCCCCCCCCCCCCCCCCCCATGTATTAGCAGCCTAATTCTCGGAAGGGGAAGGCGGTCGTTTCTTTGCCCGAGACGGAACCTTCGGGAGTTGCCGACATGATCGAGATGGCTCTGTGTCAGGAAGCTGCGGGGCGGTAATTTGGTCTATACAGTAAATATGTCACAGACTACGACCTCTGCAGCGTCCGCTCAAGACATTGCGGCACACTTTCCGGCAATACGCAATCGTGACAGGCTGTGGCCTGTTCAACACTTAGGGTTTGTATATGCCGACTGCGGCTCTTATCAATTTTATGCGGGAATAAGTGGCCCCGTCTCTATATACGACGATAGGTTTGTTTCTGTGTCACTCGTATATAAAATTGGTACACACCTTCCTGCGCCTGACCCTATTCCCCGCGTGCATGTCGTGGTAGAGTTAAGACTGTTGGGTGGTCTACCGATCGCTTACTCTGGCAAATGGCTATGTGGGGAGGTTGCCGGGTTTAGAGCACAGAATTAAGGTCTCACCGTGGCGCCAGTTAAGCCTCACTGTCACTCCCGAAGGCCAGGTTTTTAATTGGCCTCCACAGTCGCGGAGGCCAAGCTTTAATTACCTGTCGTTGATAGTGGCGACGGAAAGCCGGACGGCCTCTTTGTACGCTTCCTCGACCACGGCCCTTACGGCCTCTTTTGAACCGTACTCTGCGTCTGGATTCGGTGTTTTCCAGTACTGGAGGAATAGACCCGCCGTAACTGAGATGAGCTGTCAGCTGAAACAGAAAGACCCTGTCCAGATGGCCCCGAAGTTCTCGGTAATTAGGTCCATCATGCGGTAGCCTTGTTGCAGCGATTATTGCGGAGGGCAGTCGTTACTTGAAGAAGACAGATGTCATTGACGGGGAGCGTAGTGACGGCTTCCTGAGTATGGGGGACGTGTTCCGTGGAACGAGAAAGGATTTACGGACCATGAGGCGCTCGAGGCAATTCCTTGTGTCTCCCAGGGGCTCGAGGACAATCCTTTTTCATGATAATCGCAAATGTCATCCTGTTCTAGGCCGCGTGATTACAAGAGCAGAGCGGTTTGCATGTTTTCAACGCGCTTTGGGGGGCGGGGGGGGGGGGTCCATTTCACAGCAAATGACGCACTAATTTTTTTAGTAGCAGAAGTACAGATAGATAATATTATCAATATTATTTGTATATTAATAATTCTCTTTTTATTATTTCGTGCCCGCTCCTGTGAGGAAGTGAATCAAAAACACTGCGCTCTAGATAGATAGATAGATAGATAGATAGATAGATAGATAGATAGATAGATAGATAGATAGATAGATAGATAGATAGATAGATAGATAGATAGATAGATAGATAGATAGATAGATAGATAGATAGATAGATAGATAGATAGATAGATAGATATGGCGTGGCGGGGCCACTTCTCGAATGTGCCTTCGCTTCCCAAATCCGTTGATATAATTGAAGGACTGCGACGCAACACTTCCGTTTAATTCACTTTTTCTTCACGCTTCCTTTTCTTTTTAGCGCTCGTCCGCATCATGCGCTCACTCATTATTTTACGGAATAGGCGTACATCTCGTTATTCGCCCATGCGAGCGTGAAATAACTGAACTGTACAAAATCAGTCTTCAGAGGAGCCTTCGGCACCCCTTCTGGCGGGCCTTCTACACTGCAAAGTAAACGCCTTGAAAGTCTTCACGAGTGGAAAAATTCGGCGTCGTTCTAGTAGTTCCTGTCGACGTGAGTGCTGCTACCAATATGACATATGCATGGCACCTCGTGGGTGCGATTACGTCACCATTCACGCTTACAGTGCTAGAACGGGCGTAAAATTTCGCAGCGACGTTCCTGAAAACAACGTCAATTTTCTGTTTTCCATATTCTCATCCAGGTAGAAATTGAACCCGTGACCCAAGGCCGAAAAATTATTGCGCTTTCCCAACTCCACTGTGGCTCTTCAGCTGTGGTTAACTAAAGGTGCGTTTAGAGCATGTGTTTAGAGCGCGTGTGAAGCTACAGTACGTGTATGAAACGTCATGCGGCACGGTTGGTCAAAACACGTTGGAAGTGAGCTGCGTCCAGTTTGCATTAGCCTTTTAGAGCTCGAATATGACATGGGACAAACGATGCGTTGTATGGACAAGCGGAGCTGCCACATCTAATACTCTGCACCCAAGTGTTCGTGCAACCCTTGTTGCGCGACCACTTAGGCATGTCTAAGGCAGGATGAGAAGGCTAGATAACCGATGGACAGTTAAAACGACGGAATGGATACCAAGATAGGGTAAGCGCAGCTGTAGACGAACAGAGAGGCGGACGAAATTAAGAAATTCGCAGGCATCAAGTGGAATCAGCTAGCGCAGGACAGGAAAGGATGGCGAGGGTTGGGAGAGGCCTTCTTCCTGCAACGGATTTAAGATAAGCTGATAATGATGATGATGATGATGATGATGATGATGATGGCATTGACATGTTCAATGATCTGATGGCTAGGTATTATAACAGGCTTGTCACGATATTCACTTCTTCCAAATGATCATTTTGGTCAACTTTCCAGCGGGCCGGCTCAAATCAAAGGTCTCGCCGGACATCGGTCCGAACACCTCACGAGATCATTCAATGGGCCGGCAGTAGCGAAGAAAGGAGTGCACAAAAGGCAGGGTCCATAGGAAGAGCTTAGAGCTCGTGATTACCACGTCTTACTTGTTCGAGGAGAACACTCGCAAGACCTCATCCCAATCCCGGATGAAGTTCCACGGATTATCCTGCCTTTTCAGCGATGCGCTGATTACTTCAGTGCACCGCGCCTGCTACCCCGGGCATCTAAGGGGACCACAGACCCGTAATTGCTGCTTTATGTGGTATGGCCGCTTGTCCCCCTAAGAGGGTTATAAGGTGCTGGAACCTCCACAGCTATTTCGGTAGACTGAAGTCACGTTCCTTATCGAAATTGAGCAAGCATGTCCTTCGACGAACTAAGAGCGTCCATGTCCCATGGTCCACATAATCAGAGAAACGCTCTTAATCTGTCTAGCCTCCCAGATGCTACAGAACAAGGCGTTCGAAGGTGCAAAATTCTTTAAAGCTTCGGCATCAGCCCCGTTGCGTCAATTACGAGTAAGTGACGGCCCTGAGACATACTGCGCTAAGCCTTTGCAGCAAAGGGAAGGTTCATGTTGTCTTTGTTGCAAGGAAATGGGCTTTATAAGGCATTCTAGGTAAAACCCATGCATACGACTGCAGCCACACTGAATGTAGGAGCTGCGCAGTCTGTGTTTGCATCGCACATAGTCTACCTACTCCCTAATGAACCTACCTACTCCCTTTCAAGAGTGTTGCCTAGCGGCGGCGGCCGATGACTATCGTCTTTCTACGTCGTTTGCAGCGAAGCACGCCGATACGCGGCCAGCATTTCTTTCCCACAGCTTGTTTTACCGTGGCTATACTGCGATGGCAGGACACGCCGACAGGACACGCCCACAGGACACGCCGAAAGCCCGAGTGCATAAGGTGTTTTGCACCCAAAACTGATGCGTTTCCCGTAGCCTTGGTGATCGAACTGATAGGCAAGTGGTAGATTAAAGGAGTACTGACACGAATTTTTGACATTCCCCTATTGTTGCTGTAAGTGAAAGCACTGGCGGGGAGAACCCCTAAAAGCGTATCATGGTGCCTCGCAATGCAATGAATATATTTTTAATACGACTCCCTTAAAAGCGCACTTTCGGTTTCGATTTCGAGGGGGCGGTTTACTAGTGACGTGTCAACAGAGTCGGTCGTACGTTTAAGCCACGTAGGAACAGTAATTCGTGATAGCGTTGCTGCAACTCTGTCGTCTGTGGTCAGTTACACGTGGGGCAAGCAAACAACGACAATTTCAGGGTTTTCCAGCGACTCTGACAGTGATTTCAGCTATTTTTAAGAGACTGTGCTCATACGTCATCGTTGTGTTCATTGCGCTGGGGCTGGCTTGCAGTGCTGTTCGACGAAAACTTTGAAACCAAACTAAAATATTTTGTACGTGTTCCCTGGCTTCCGGTGTGCGGAGGGCGTTAGCAATACATGGCTAGAAAACGAAAAATGTATATTTTGCGTCGCCGCAAAATCGTGTCAGTACTCCTTTAAGGCCCCCAAGCGCCGCCTACGGTTACTCAATATCTCAAAGTCAGGCGGCGGTCCATGCAAGCCTACTTTACCTTACATACCCAATTTTTTTCGGTTCAATCTGATTATACAATTTCCTTGTTAATGTTTATATTTATTATTGCTGTTTTCAAATAAATGTGGAATTTTCGGAACGTTTTCAATATTTTTTCTTCGCTATTCGAGAACCTGTACGAAAATATGGACCACTCCTTAACGTATAAAATACCCGATAAAATTAAGTATCAGTGGACATGCAAGTTATAGAGAAATATAAATGCTGAAAAATAATTCGGATAGTCAATAAACTAGGAATGATAACGGCCACGAGAGTGCGGAAAACCGCGTCGAGAAAGTAGGCAGCTTCCGCTAGTTGTCGCAAGGCCACATCACAAGCGACGCCGGCTGATAGTTTACTAAAACAGGTCACTTAATAGTCACGTGATATTTTGATGGGAACATGTCACGTGACATTTTGATACGTCATATTGGTGAGAACATTTAATGTGATCACGTAACACAATGTCGCGTGACTGTTCCCGCCAAAATCACGCGACGCAATGTCCCGTGACGTGTTCCCGCCAAAATCACATAACGCAATTTCATGTGACGTGTTTCCACTAGCATCGCGTAACGCAATGTTACGTGACATGTTTCCGCCAACATCACGTAACTCAATGTCACGGGACATATGTTGTTGCCAAAATCACGTAACGCATTGTCATGTGACATGTTTCTGCAAAAACGAAATTTCACGTGACAGGTTTCCGCCACAATCACGTAACGAATTTCCACGTGGTGCTCCATGATGCCTGACCAAATCACGGTTAGCTTAAACAACTTCGTCGTTAAAACTAGTACGCCTGACAAAATACGGTTAGCGTAAGCAGCTTCGCTGCTAAAAGAAAGAAAGAAAAATCACATGTGATTCTGCCATCGTCACGTGACAGGTTTCTGCAAAAACGAAATTTCACGTCACAGGTTTCCGCCACAATCACGTAAAGAATTTCCACGTGGAACTCCATGATGCCTGACCAAATCACGGTTTGCTTAAACAACTTCGTCGTTAAAACTAGTACGCCTGACAAAATACGGTTAGCGTAAGCAGCTTCGCTGCTAAAAGAAAGAAAGAAAAATCACATGTGATTCTGCCATCGTCGCGTGACAGGTTTCTGCAAAAACGAAATTTCACGTCACAGGTTTCCGCCACAATCACGTAAAGAATTTCCACGTGGTGCTCCATGATGCCTGACCAAATCACGGTTAGCTTAAACAACTTCGTCGTTAAAACTAGTACGCCTGACAAAATACGGTTAGCGTAAGCAGCTTCGCTGCTAAAAGAAAGAAAGAAAAATCACATGTGATTCTGCAATTGTCACGTGACAGGTTTCTGCAAAAACGAAATTTCACGTCACAGGTTTCCGCCACAATCACGTAAAGAATTTCCACGTGGAACTCCATGATGCCTGACCAAATCACGGTTTGCTTAAACAACTTCGTCGTTAAAACTAGCACGCCTGATAAAATACGGCTAGCGTAAGCCGTTTCACTGCTAAAGGAAAGAAAGAAAAATCACATGTGATGCTGCCATCCACACACTGGATGTGTAGGTTTAAGCCAATCCGCCTAAAGCTATAGCTCAAAATCTGCGCCCTTCACACAAAAAGAGCACCTCAGTCAGCCCAAAGTGCACCAGACCCTAAAAGCTACCGCGATCCGAGACACCTAAGGGAGTACTGGGGACCACCTTAAGGGTGTTTTTCTCTTTATCTCTGTCTCTCTTTACGTCGCAAAACTTGCCCAGTGGCTGACAACGTTCGCCTTGCCTTCTTAGAAAGACGTCTCGACTGACTGCTGGATGCGCCGGAGAATTGTTATCTGCCACAGGTTTCGTAAAGGCGGACTTGTGAACATTGTTATTTTTTAACATTTTATGGTTTCCTTGAGGAGACTGCCGAGTGGGCTGCTTGCTCAGCTACCCTGTCAGCCTTCTTGAGAATCAAGCAGCTATCTTCGCAGAGTCTGTGCTGCACACCTCAGCAAACCTTTCCCGGGGCTATATCGGAAGGGACTCCACGAAGAGCACACAGGAAACGAACAAGTAAGAAAATACGTATACATATGTCTCTAGCAGGTACCAAAAGTGCTAGCGCAGTGTTCACTCCGACACTTTGTTACCGGAGCACGTAATAGAGCGGGCGTACGTGCAAATGAAATGGAAATCCAGGGAAATTGAAGATTTCATTGATTTCCGGTGTTTTACGTCGAAGAACCGCACTATGATTATGAGAGATGCTATAGCGAAAAGTTCTGGAAATTTCGCCAACCTAACGTGCTCTGACATCGTACAGCACACGGGCCCTAACATTTCGCCTCCATCTAAATGAATACAGGCAAATGAAACACGGGTTAGATGGTTCATTAATTCAAGTATAGTGCCGCTGCGAAGGAGCTGCAATTATGTACGACAGAGCCCGACAGATCGCCGGCGCACTCGATGTTGGCCGTGTGTCGGTGACACTTTTGTCGGGAATGAATTAACATCGCAATGGAAGGAAATTAACATCGGAATGGGAATGAATGTAATGGTACGGTGCTCAATAGAACTACTGTAAGCAGGCACTAAGCGTGGCTTTCACGGGCTGTGAAACATGTTTTATTACCGGACATCTAACGAACGTTCAACTCCACGCGCTAGTTAGCAAGAATTAGGCCGACAAACGACATCAAACTATTCAAATTGATTACGAGAGCAGCTCCTCTGACAACCGTGAAAGTAGTCTATTTTTTTTGTATTTATTTATTTCATTACCCACAGCGCCAATTGGCATTACAGTGGGGAGGGTTCGCAAAAAAATAGAATACAATAGAATACAATGCCGCAAAAAAAATAATCAAGATCACCAATTAATCACAATCAGCAACACAAATACATGCAGCAGTAACATATAACTTACAACATTGCATATAACAATGAGAAAAATAGAAATAAAAACACGGTTAATTTAACAGAGAGAAGAAGAAATCATTTGACACAGTAGAGGCAATGTTTGAAGGTAATTGGTTCCATTCTCGGATTGTTTTGGGAAATAAAGCATTTTGAAATACGTCAGTCTTGCATGCGATTTCTCGTACCTTGAACGTATGGTCTACGCGGTCTGAGACATAGTGCGGTGAAAGTAAATATTTTGTCTTATCTATTCTAGTATGATTGTGATAGATGGCATGAAAGAACTTCAGTCGCAGTTTACGTCGACGGTTGCGTAAGCAATCCCAATGTAATCTTTCTTTCAGACCTGCCGCCCCAATTTCTCTGTTGTAAATCCCCGAAACAAATCGGGCAGCTAAACTCTGGATCCTTTCTAATTTAGCAATGTCTCGCTTAGCTGGAGGGTCCCAAACTGTGCAGGCGTATTCAAGAATGGATCTAACGTTAGTCTTGAACAATAATTCTTTAGTAGGAATAGGAAAAGATTTCACATTTCGTCGCAAAAATCCCAGCGCTTTCCCGGATTTTGCTGCAACGTAATCAACCTGTCTCTGCCACCTTAGCTGAGACGTGAAATAAATACCGAGATATTTGTATTCAAGTACTTGTCTTCAGTTTACACTGTTCATATGATAACTACTCACATGTGGATTCTTCTTCCTAGTAAATGTCATAAAAACTGTTTTATTTAAATTTAACTTCATATGCCATTTTGCACACCATTTGCTAATACTTTCCAAGTCTTTTTGAAGCACAACTACATCGTCCATGCCTTTTATTTCCCTATACAACACACAATTATCCGCAAATAAACGCATTTGAGATTGAATGCCGTCAGTTATATCATTTATGTATAAAAGAAATAAGAGTGGCCCCAACACAGATCCCTGAGGTACACCCGATGTGACATTTGCAATTCGAATTCGGCTCCGTTAACAGTGACGAACTGCTTTCGTGATGTTAGGTACGAGCTTATCCAAGAAATAATCACCTTATATTTCGATCTCATTTGTGCAGGCAACGCAGTACTCGGAGCAGATGCTTTGCGCTCTTTTTACTTACTGCGCTAACGTGAAAGCGTTAGTAGAGGGTAAATTCTGCTCTCCTTATGTAAGTTGACTACTTCCAACGCTGCCTGCTGGTTTTATACTATTTGTATCGAGGAAATTGTGTGCCTCGGACACCTTGTTGTTCTCCTCCACATAATGACAAAAGCTGAACTGATGATGCGAGCCATTTCAAAGCTTTTAATCAAGGGCGAACCGCTCTCTTTAGATGGCATGTTTCTGCGACCACATGGCCAGCATCGGCCGGACGCGCCATTTAAATAATCATAGCTGATGTGTATATCTGTTGCCAGTTGTTTTAAATGCAGCGAGCTGCTGCAGGCACCCCGTGGGCTACAACAGCTGCCAGGCCTGTGCAAAGGACGAATCACAGTTACCGTGTCAGCCATGCTTTGCCGCATGCTCTCTCATTCTTTTCCTTCAGTCCTGTTCTGCGTGCAGGGCCTCGCAACCCTATGGTCGGGGGTTCGAATCCACAACTGCACGGGCAATTTTTATTTTTCCGTGTATCACTTTTTTCGGCGAAAGACGAGAAAGAAGTGCTTACCGACTGTTTTTTTTTTTTTTTTTTGATCATGATGGCTTTTCCATACACCGACAGGTCGCCTTACCGTATTACGGAATATGGGACGCATTCCGTGTTGGTCTTCCCTGACTGGTTAGCTCTGCCAGGCAAAACAGAAATGACTAATCAGGGAAGGCAGGACTGACCAATCAGGGATTCGGGGTTGGCCAGCGATTGTTCAATCCTGCTTCTGAGCCCAGAATTGACCAATCGGGGGTGGGCGATGATAAGGAGGGGAGAGGGGCGAGCAGGAATGGCATTTCGTATAGGCCCCCAGTGTCCGCAACAACAGTACAGTATAGCGCCACACAACTGAGCCAATAGAAGCGCAGCTTTAAAAGCTTGAAAAGCTACCACAGCGTCATGTGAATACTGGCAGTCTTGTATAACGTAGGGTGCGTTATACTTCGCGTAAATGGCACCTGCAATGTCCGCATGACCATGAATTAGCTTCGCCTGTTTCCCAGTGTCTGGCTCCAGGGGGTCAAAATTTCCGGAGTCCTCCACTACGGCGTCTCTCATAATCACAGCTGGTTTTGGGACGTAAAACCACAGAAATAGATCAATCAATCAATGCCGGCGTCTGGATGAGCAGAGGAGATCGCGCATTTTACTGCTTCGAAACAAACTTAAGACGGGAAGACACATCGCTCTCGCGTAAAGGCGCGGTTAGGCGGCTGACGGCTTACTTCATTTCGAACGTCTTGTTTCCACTGTCATTCCCCCTTGCATCTCAGCGCAAAGGCGACGCAAGAATTCTTTCTGAGCTTTCATCGCAGAGCCTTCTAGTAAGCGACTCTTGGCAGCTGTCGGCCTCAGTGGGTTCTGAGCACCTCCAGTAGGAAACAGCTTAAGATGAAGAAATATCCGATCCCCTGGTCGGATTTTGACGTCTCGTTCACCTCACTCGGCTCCTTACTAACATGCTTCCGCCACGTTTCGTTTGTGTTTGAAGCTCTCGCGCACTTTTGCTCAACTCGAAAAGCGCAAGTTTCCTTCCGCACTTTTGGAATGGAGTGGTAGTGTAATCCTGGATTGAACAACGGCTTATCCTGTACTCAAGAATTCCGCATGGCGATTGCTGTAATTCCATATGCTTCCGTATGATTCACATGGAGATACATGGCAAATATGCCATAAACGTATGGAATACGTATGGACTTCGTATGGATCATGAAGAATTACGGTAATGCGGAAGCGGAAGTTTTCGGTACGTTCAGCGGACCAGAAGCACTCAATACTCATGTCACACGAAATGCAGCAGTCACCTTGCTTCCCAAAAGGCTGCGTATTAATGTAGTTAACGACGCTGTTCGCGAACTTAATTGATGAATAATTAGCTCCGTTTTACTGCTTGCATTATACATAACGTACGGCTCACTGCCGCCGTATATCCCATTTGAACTTTATAGTGTCATCGGTTTTAATGCCATTACTCAGAAAGCTCTACTCGGGGATTCGTGCTCCGCCATTATGGTGAAGCCACATCAGCACCACTTCTATCCAGGCCACACCATTGCAATCCGGTGACAGAGGGTCTTTCGTTTACAACTTCACGGCACCGTTAGAATCAGAATCAGAAATTTTATTATTTCCATAAAATCAAGATATTGCAACTGAATATACAGAAGGAGGTCCCGGAGTCGGAGACTGAATTGGGACCTCCTGTACATAGTAAACATGAAGAAAAGTTGAAGGCGTAGATCCTCCACCGGTAAAACACTTCCACTCTAAAAAGTAAAACGCTTCCACTCTAAGTTCCTTTCTACTTTCTCCACAATTACAATACCACAAGTAACTTCCCCTATGCTTTTCTAGGCTTCATTGTCTGTTTGCTCATTAAGTTGTTCCTAACCAGTAAAACAAGGAATTTGAAAACAGACTGAGCACGGTCGGTGGTGTCACGTTTTCCGTCACATGGCTGTCACCTAGGTCACCTCATTTTTCTATAGAGCGTATTCGTCGGCGGTATTTACGAACGTTCAGCTTAATTAATCTTCTATAATCCCCCTTCCAGCTGATGGCTTTTCTTTGTAATCTAGCGCTCTGTTCTTACATCTACCTCACACAACTCTACAGTGGACGCTTTCTGTATGTGTTTTTGTTTTTCCACCCCTTTTTTAATTTTCTTAGCCTTTATCAGGAGATGAATCGGTGGTGCTGAGTGAGAAATGTACTGCTTGTCTATAGGTGCTAGCTCTTTAAGATAAGCCTAAACGATTGCAGGACCATGGGCAACTTAGACCAGCCTACTGATACGGGCGTTCATTTCTCTTCGTACGCCGGCCTATGTCGTTGGTGCAATCAGTGATGGGACTTAAAGAGCCCCTGCAACCGTTCTTCATCATAGTCAGAAAAGAGTGTTGATCACTCATGGAGGCTCCTGCATATATGCCATTGAAATATCGTTTCATGGCATGCGCCAAGGAATTCGCAATTTGGTTTGATTGATTGAGCTTCGGGTGTTTTACGTCCCGAAACTAGCTCTGATTATGAGAGACGCCGTAGTGGAGGGCTCCGGAAATTTCGACCACCTGGGGTTCTTTAACGTGCACTGACATCGCACAGCACACGGGCTTCAACATTTCGCCTCCATCGAAATGCAGCCGCCGCGGCCGGGATTCGATCCCGCGACCTTCGGATCTGCAGCCGTGTGCCATAACCACTAGACCACCGTGGCGGGGCAACAATTTGGTTTCAAATACACCTGGAAACCGATCGCTCATGTTCCAACAAATGACGTCACATTGAGCGTCGACTACGTTGCTTGAGGCAGGAATAGCATTGATGGTTTCATGATCGTGCAAACATCTTCAGCAATGCTTCATCTGTTCATTTCGAGTTCAATGAAAAAATAATATGTCTGTTTTTAAGAACACTCATAAATGTCAGGATACGTAGTGCTTACCCCATGTGACGTCATTCTTTGAGAGAAGTGCAGACGATCTTCGGATATATTTGATGCAATGTGGCAAATTCCTTCGTGCGTGCAGGGCACTAATATTTAGCTCTTACGTTGGTGCGGTCCTCCAAGATTGGTTGGCACTGTTCTCTAACTACGTTAAAGAATTGTCACGCAGGGCCCTTGAAGGCATCATGGACCGTCGGTGTACACAACTTCGGGCGTCGAATTTTCTCGGGATCCCCAGTTGCCTCGGAAAGGCACACATCCATAGAGTGAGCGATGAAGAACAACCTCAGCCAAGGTGTTCTGTCACCGTCCCCTTATCCCTATCTATGATGACCATCTTTTCCACAAAACTATAGCGAAATGAAACAACAAGAATTGTACACAAAACGAGAGACCTAGCTACACTGCCAGTGAGTATCCCACACTCCTTTCTCGTCATTGGCGGGTAATGTGGAAACCGCATTGTCTACACCAAACTATCTTCTTTGTGTGGATAGAGCATACATGAGAATGAAAAGTGCGGCAGAGGAACCAGCGACAATGTTCTCAGAGCACTTTGACAATACCGGCGGTACAGTGCGCGGACACATCATTCTCTGTGGTATGGTACGGTGCACGTTTGCGGACATAATGTAGACACAGAGGTGTGGAGGACACGGACACAGTGGAACAGGGGGGACAGGACGAACGCCGCCTTTTCTTGGCATTGGGAAGCCGCACCAACTCGCTCAGCTCCCTGTCGTCTTGAGCTTTGTGGACGTAGTTTCCGTCAGTAGGCTCAATTGCAGTACAACGCGCGAGACAGCTGTGAAATTGGAAACTGAGTAACTGGAACCGCTCCGGATCGACTTGTGCCATTCCGAATTTATGCTCTCTGCTTCATATTATCTCGCTGATGTTTTGATTTTGGTATCTAATTTCTAGTTTTCACCAGCAGTTCATGTGAGAACACCTAGAAATCTCGCAATAACCCTAATCATTACTTCGTTACCGTTGGCCCGCAAGTAAGACGGCTCGAACGGCATTTGCACTATATATTAGCAATCCAGCTTTTCAAAAAGGTCGGCCGCAGAAAGTGAGCTTGTCCTCGAAAAAAACGAATCGTGAAGGGTCACATTCCACAAAACGCTGCTTTAATTCATGCACAACACAGGCCTCGCACCACTCATAACACATCAACATCAAGCATTACACCTTAAACCTGGCTGTCGTGCTTGTAGTTATAACGCTACGCTAACACCTGCATATACATTGCAGAGCTCGCCAATCGCCGCTTCGTTTAAAGCGAATTCTGTTTTTAATGTGAAATTTCATTTTAATTGTTTCACGTTCCACTGCACGCGTAACCTACGGTTACGCTTACGGTTACCACTATAGCTTTCAAGGAGTTTTTATCGTGAGCATTTAGATAATAATGCTTCCATTCATGTATTTATGAAACTCCTGTCACTGTTGGAAAAATACTGAAACCAAAAGCTTGATATGATTAGCGGGGTTTAACGTCCGAAAACAAGCTCTGATTATGAGAGACACCGTAGTGGAGGTCTCCGAAAATTTTGACCACCTGGGGTTCTTTAACGTGCACTGACATCGCACAGTACACGGAACTCAAAATTTGGCATCCATCGAAATGCATCCGCCGCGCACGGGATTCGATCCCGCGGCCCTCGGATCAGCAACAGAGTGCCATAACCACTAGACCACCATGGCGAGGCTAAAGCGAAAAGCTTCATGTGGCGCGTGTCGGCGCTCGGTATGTTAGCACAAGCGTTCTGCTTAGTTTTACATTTAGGCGAGTTGACATAAATCTCCTGCACATCGATGTAAATTAAGCAGCTGTACGCACATCGATGTAAATTAAGCAGCTGGGAGAGATTCTGTCATGGGAAGAAGTATTGAAATGTTCACAGCTTGGACACGGTTCATCGAAATACAAGCCAGTGAGAAATGTGACGAAGAAACATTAGTTCGAATACCAGGCGAGCATCACTAGGTGCTGCTAGGCAGAAAACAAGAATACGACAAAATGTTCTGATCCCCCTCATCAGTATAATCGATCAATGTATACATTTAATTGCTTATTTAAGCAAATCAGGTGATACAATGATCTGACACTACTGCCTGTCACGCGCCTAACTGGAAATTCTACCTCCTTACCAGATTTTTTTTCTATTAGACTCCTTTCTTTTTCCTTGCGCTGTCGCTGTTGGTGTCAGCATGCTGCATTACATTGTTGCGGCTTGCCAGGAAACTTCTACCAATACACGTATGTTATTACCATATCAGTCTATGTTCTAGAGGAACCACAATAAAGAACCACACCTTTGCTTTCAATCTGTATGCGCAGACAAATTGGTTCAGAATTTTACCTATCTTTACCCAA
This sequence comes from Hyalomma asiaticum, assembly GCA_013339685.2. Classification (NCBI taxonomy): domain Eukaryota; kingdom Metazoa; phylum Arthropoda; class Arachnida; order Ixodida; family Ixodidae; genus Hyalomma; species Hyalomma asiaticum. The sequence continues at coordinate 22,767,383 of CM023488.1, read as the reverse complement.
TCGTAAGCGAAATTTCTAGTTACTTTTTTGTGCACTTCACCTGCGTAGGGTTTGTTAGAAATCAAAAATTCAAACGCCTCCTTTTTTCTACTTAGTAGCTATAACAGAACAGGCTCGTCTAGAACTTTTAGCAGAACACGAACAGGTCAAGATGAAGGTACCCGCCGTGTTTTGTTCGACTGGGGGACGTAAACAAGCAAGCACCGCCACGAGATTGCAATACAGCCTACTTCGGAAAGACTTTAATCATGTTAGCTTCATGGAGCACTGCGGCACAAACTGTGTTATCGAACCATACAAATAGTATACAACCAACAATAACGGCATAGTCGCGGTACGTTCCTGCAGTGAACGACGTCGACTTTATACGAATCGATACATCTCCACAACAACAACGTTGGGTCGAAATTTTGTTGGATTCCTGCCTGGAACGCAAAAGCCATCTACTCGGACAGGGAAGAAATCGCACAGAACTCCTTCGAGACCACAGAGACAGCAATGGCGTGCACGAGTGGTCGCCGCAACTCGCGTTTCTGCTTAGTATTTCTAGTTCTCTCCTTAAGTTCGAAGTGCCTACTCCTTCAGGGCGAAACCGCAAGATGCACTGCCTTTGCTAAAACGGAAGAAGTGCTACGGCGACTGCATACGAAAGAAGTCAATGTCGTAATGGTCTCCTTTCTGTCTCACTGGGACGAGGATGACCTGGCGTGGTCCAGGCTGCTCCAGCACAGCAAGACTTCGTGGCAGTTTACCGACAGTGGCTTCAGCAGTTTTCTGAAGGCCAATGCCAGAGAAGGAAGGAAGACGTTGGCCATCGTGCCAAGTCTGAAAACAAGCTTGACACACCTTCTCAATTTGCTGAACTCCAGTATTGCGTATCACGTCGCTGTATACTGGGTCCTAGTTCGAGACGATGACGACCTCAACGAGGAAATGTCGCTGTACACGAAAATATCGCCTCCCGCCAAGATATCTGTCCTCGGCCGCTGCAAACTCGGCATAGCTAGCGCGTTCATTTACTCTGACCGATCAAGAAGTCCAGTGTTTTTCACCGCAAGCGATATTCTTGACCGCGGGACACTTGTAGATGTGTTCTGGAGACCAGGGCAGCGGGCATTTACCACAGAAGACATCTTAGTTGGCTGCTTATACACCTTTTTCAGTGAGGAGTCCTCGCGAAAGAACACAAAGCAAAGACAGTCTTACTGCGACTCATTGCAAAACAAGTACTTGCGATCCTTCCTCACACATATGAACGTGTCGCTCATCTACGCTTACCACAGCAGCGTTCTATATGCCACGTCATTGGCCATAGGCGGAAAGCTTGACCTTATGCTAACCCTGACCAGTCTCGATGACATCATTGTTGACGTATTTTCCCTTCGCCGACACTGGCGTCCACTACGACACCTTTTACGCTCTAGCCAATGACACCCGTTTCGTCTCGGTGTTCGCCGTCTTGTCAGACTCAGCCTGGGGTGTCGTCATGACTGTACTTTCCGTGGTTACCTGCGCTCTCGTTTTGACGTCGCTGAACTACACCGAAATGGCAAATACTTTCTTTCAAAGCACCAGCCGCGAAGCTACGTTCCTTATAGCGTCACTTCTGGCCACCTCGACACCCGAACCCCAGCACCGCAGACGCGCTTGGACACGAAGGGCCCTTTACGGTTGCTGGATGGTGACAATATTCTCGCTTTCGGTATACATTCGCAGTCAGATGACAGCCTTGGTCACGGCAGTGCTGCCCGCTGATCACCTGGACACCCTCGAAGAGCTGGAAGAGGCCATTGATGCCGGAAAGGTCGCACCAGTGGTGGCACAAGGCACGTGGAATTTCGCCAACTTGGAAGCGGGAACAAACCACTCCTATTCACTGCTAAGAAAGCTCAGCACAGTCTGCAAACGAAAGCCAGGGGGGCAGCTGGTAACACCAACGACGGTAGACTGTCTTTTGTCAGCTGCGCGCCACGACAGGGTCTGCTATTCTCGTGTACACCCGCGCTGTGTCGTCCAGAGCATTGCCCCAGAAATCCAGCCTTTTCAAGAACCCATGACAATGATGCTGGACGGCAATCCTGCTCGGCACGGTTTCTCTTACCTCCCGGCACTCAGAAGGCTGCTCCTTGCGGTTCGCGAAGGATCCTTGGTAAGACCGCGCTATGTCGCTTGTGATCCCCGTCAAACGGCATCCAATGAACTCAGTGTTGAGTATGGTGAATTCATGAAGCATTACGGCTTTCTGCTCCTGGTAGCAGTCTTAGTATTTTCCGTGGAATGTCTGATTGGCCTGTTTTTCAAGGTACGTCACTCCATCTATGCATAAGCTATCTTGTTATGGTTTCCTTGTATTTGTTTTTGCCTCAAAAGTAGTTAAGAGCTCCTGCAATTTTACTCGCGTCAGCTATATCTCTGCGCTTCTATGCTGCGCTACTTTCTGAGACAAAATTAATTGCTTAGAACCTGCATACGGAGCACATGACAGGTCACATGTGTAATGGGATAGCTTAGAGCACTGCTATGTGAACAAAAAACGTGGTTGTCTGGAAAACATAAGTAGGCATGTGTCATTAGTTCTATATGTCGTCATCAGCGCTGAAGACATTGCCGTTAGCAGCTCACACATAGCCCTGGGTTTCCATTTCCGGCCGTTATATTCCGAGGACTTGCTTCAATGACATAAATAATGCATCTTGCTAACAGGGAACGCGCTCTGCATATAATGGAACCAGTAAAATATTTCTTGATGAGTACCTGGATAGACCCAAAACGTTAGGTTGACTTTGGTATGTTCCAGCTTTATTAACTGAGGTTTCAGTGCAACGAAATTTCCTTTGTCCTAATTTCCCTAGGCAGGTTACTATTCTCCTGTAAATAAGAATTCTTGAATAAAAGCTCTGCCACCTTCTCATATTTCTCATTTTCATCAGCGCTTATACGGGACAGAGAAGAAATTACAGTAACACGGGCGCTGATGTTACTATCATTTCAGCGGCCTTGTCAATGTGATTTCTTGCACTCGTCCCGTTTTTGCACTGTTTTACATGATGCATCAATACCAAGAAGCCCGTATCACGACCATTTTCAGCTTCTCAATTCTGCCTGCCCTCGTGCAGGCCTTCCCGGTCGTTTGACCTTCTTAAATTCTGGGAGATTTTTCGGAGTCTGACATCGACACAGTATGTCTGTTCATTTCGCTTTTTTGCGCCCGTTTACAGTCGTAACGCACAATCACTTTCTACAGTATGCGCTATTAGCTCATGTTTAAAATGACTGCTAAGAGATATGCCATTGCACATGCTTTCCCATGTTTTCACATTTAAATAAACAATAAAACTAATACTCCTGATAAAATGGCGTGTTGTATATGTCCTCCCTTTCAATTAAGTCGTTTGAAGTCACCAGATGTCGATGCCTACTGATGAACGAGGAACAATCATCACAGTGCATGATTTCTCAATTTCAGCGTAAGTTTAGTGCAGTTACTCTCAAACGCACTTTTCAAGTTGAAAGCGTGTTGTTCAAACCAAGAACGATTGGGAGGTTGCCTATGGTCAAGATTTCAACAGGGCACAAGCGGTGCGTAAAGTTGACTAAAATGATTCGGCATCTTTTAATCGAGCAGCAGCGCACTTGAACACCTTTTATCAGTTCAGAATGGGACAGCTTTGCATCAGCCCTCGCACTGCCCCTCGTGGGCCTGTGAGGCGCAGTCTCAGAACGCGCGCATACTAGAAAGAAGCCGAGATAAGTTGGCTCGAGATTTATTGGAAGCCTATTTGACAAAGAAAAAAGGGGGATTCTTGTTTAAGACTGCCATCTGCACAATAGCGAATATCATTTTTTGGATATAGTCTTTCTTAGTGGCCGTGTTTGAAAACTTTGCTGTTTTATTGCTCTCTGTAATGTAGCACGTGTGATATGTACTGGCTGTGCGCATGTTCTCTCCGGTCGATATTTATGCAGCATTCTCCTGGAAATAAAATTAGTTGTGAGTTGGGGCTCTGTCTGTTTCCTTCGCTCTTCCGCTCTAGAAGATTTTCCATCATTCAACCCCTAGTGGGGCGCTGCTAGTCACCGAACCACTATTTCTGTCATTGAGGTCGCCTTCGGGTGTGTAGGTTCCCACAGCTAATGGATGATCCTGTATAATTGTGAGAATTGACGATTGGTTCGTGTATGTGAGGGGAGAACTGCACGGAAATTCTTTATTAAAACTTTGCATTAACACTGGTTCATGGCTCCGTCGAAAAAAAATTGTTTTATGTGCTGCAGGCTTGTGTCACAAGACGAGGCCTTCACGTCGTTGTAAATTTGCCTGAAAATAATACACTTTCCAAGAAAATTCGTGCGTTCACTTAAAATGCGTTCCGGGAGCATACACTGCCGTTGGAACTTGGGAGTTCTTGGTTATCATAGAGCCGATTGCAAATTCCTCTGATAATCCCACGTGTTGCACGTATCTCCATACTGGTAATGTTTTTGTGCACTGTATTTATAACACATTTTGCTCGTGGGGCATCGTGATATATAGGTGCCCTTTTTTTTGTCTTTCGAACCATCAAGGCACTCACTCAGATCTGCAGCAGCGGATGCATCCTCCCGATAGGGCCTGTGAGGACCGCCATTTCCGAATAACTGAACTTCCGTGCTTGAGAGCAATGTGTTCACCACGTAGACGTCATCTCAGGCTCGAATCCCATCGACCCAAAGAGCAAAGGCGCTTCCTCGATGGCGGTGCAGAGCTGAATAGAGCCACCAGAGGGCTGTTAGATTGCGTTCCTGTTGTGTCAATGGGAGAAATTTAGAAACTAAAGAAAAGCAGTTTCCTCCTCCTTGTCATAAAAACACTAGTCCCGTTGAATTTATGTTGGCAATTTGTAAGAGAAAATGGTATGAATGAACTGATTCAGTGTACAGCGTGAAAAGAATGGCCATGAAGAAAGTTACTATCGCAATGTGGTACCAAAAAATAGAACACTCGCATTTCGTTCACTTAGTGTATACCGACATTGGCTTAGATGGGTGGGAATGTATGGCTGGCACGAGTGATACAACAAGGCACCAACAGCTTCACATTCTTGCCATCTGCGACAAGATTAGCGGTAGCGAGATCATGTGGGGACCGCACAGCTTCCCTATTGAAAATCCGCCTGCCACCCATCACCATAATCCACCATAACCACCAACTCAGTGGTGGTTTTTATGGTGGACATGGTGGTTACACGGTGATTGATGTCATGTGCCTCGCTGAATGCACATTTATTTGGCTGAGTCCGTCCAGGCCTCTCATGGACCTCCGTACAGTTGTTTACTATTGTGTGGACAAAAAAAAAGCACAGAATAGCGAGAGTAATGTACAAGGTAGGCGTCGTCTCTGATTAAGAGAAGGAACCTTCAGTGTTCGTTTGCTGTTGTGATTTGATGCTTTATTTGCGTCGACATAACTGCGAGGTAACTGGGCGCAGGTTTAAAAGAGTACGGGGCGCGTTCAGCCAATTAGGTGTGCATTTAATGAAGCACAAAATATCACCCACCATGTAACCACCATGTAACCACCATGTCCACCACAAAAACCACCATGTCAATGGTGGGTATGGTGGACTACGGTGATGGGCGACCAGCGTATTTTCAATGGGGTTCGTTGTACACGCGGGCGTGGGCTAGGTTTGAGCCGAGCGAATAATGCGAATCCTTCACGTCATCGATGCGTTCCTCATCCACCATGGGAAGAACTTAAGATTTTGCATAAAGCAAGAATAAAATAACGCCCTTTAAGCGTTATCTTAACATCTTCCCTTGTATTAATACCGGAGAACATTAACTTCACTAAGGAAATGCTCTTCAAGTGATACTCCTATGTAATCCCACTCTTCTGGTGCATGTCAAAGCCGGCGTACCACGTCGAGAGAGATATTGTAATTCTTTTAGATAATCTGTCTTTTTTTATTGTTGGGTTTTTGTTTTTATTCCAGTATGTGTTTTGTATTATTTACGTTTTACTGTTCGCACTCCTGCAAATCCTTTTATTATTTATCTGTAACTTTCACCTAGCTTCCCGTTGCAGTCATTGTACTTTCGGACCCTCGTCTGTATACCATATGCCTTGTAACTAACCTGCTATGTCACAATAAAAACTTGTTGATTGATTGATTGATTGATTGATTGATTGATTGATTGATTGATTGATTGATTGATTGATTGATTGATTGATTGATTGATTGATTGATTGATTGATTGATTGATTGATTGAAGGTAAGTCTCCTGCAGGCGCGTGCCCCTCTATGAGCGAAAGCGAAAGAACATTTGGGTACTTAATAAAATTCACGATAAAAAACAGGAAGGCTTACCGCAAGGGGGCTCAAAAGAAGAGACGCCACAAGACAAGCGCATGTGAAATGCATTCTAAGGCAAAGCACTTCAATGTCTCACGCGAAGAATGACCCTGAAAAAAAATCTCTTTCGGCCTATCTTATGTCCACTGCACGACGAAGGCATGTCCCAACGCTCGCCATTCTTCCTGGTCGCTTGCGAGATTATTTCCCTTTATGCCTGCAAAGTCCTTAATGGTGCCACACCATATTTTTTGTGCGTTTGTAATATGATACCAAATAGTAGGCGAATATGTCTACTTAGGCAAGGTAGTGACCCCTGATCTGAACCATGAGGCTGGGGTAATTAGGAGGATTAGAATGGGGTGGAGTGCATTCGGCAAGCATTGTCAGATAATGAATGGCAGCTTACCATCGTCTCTGAAGAGGAAAGTGTATAACAGCTGCGTCTTACCGGCACTCACCTACGGGGCAGAAACTTGGCGGCTGAGAGGGTTCAGCTTAAATTGAGGACGACACAGCGAGCTATGGAACGGAAAATGGTAGGTGTAAGATTAAGGGACAAGAAGAGAGCGGAGTGGTTCAGGGAACAAACGCGTGTTAGGGACGTATTAATACCAATTAAGAAGAATAAATGGGAGTGGGCGGGCCATGTAATCCAAAGACAAGACAACCGTACGTCATTAAGGGTAAGAAAGTGGATTCCTAGAGAAGGCAAGCGTAGCGTGGGGCGGCAGAAAGTTAGGTGGGCAGATGAGATCAGGAAGTTTGCAGGGATAAATTGGGCCCAGTTAGCACAGGACAGGGATAATTGGAGATCCATGGGAGAGGCCTTTGCCCTGCAGTGGGCGTAGACAGGCTGATGATGATGAATGATGATGAATATGATACCGCCCAAACACACACGAGCTACATTATAGTATACTAAGCTGCATGCTTCGAAGGTCGTTTTCGTGTCGTGCTTCGTGTGATGTCACTTTCTTCGCGCACCTATCCGTCGACATCGGCGAAACTGGGCTCAAATTATTGCTACGTAGAACCCTCTGAAATAAAATAAAATGAAATCAATCAATCAATCCTGGCCAATTAGCCAGTCCAAGGCCGCCGCGACCGCCAGCATCCAGCGAGGCCCAGGCTGTGGTTGTCTAGTGGATCTGCCACGGTGGTCTGGCAGCTACGGCACTAGACTGCTTACCGGAAGGTCGTCGGATAGAATCCCGGCGGCGGCTGCTGCATTTCAACGTAGGCGAAATGCTGGAGGACCGTGTACTATGCGAAGTCATTGCGCGTCAAAGAACGCCAGGTGGTCGAAATTTCCGAAGTCTTCCACTATGGTGTCTCTCACAATCATATCGTGATTTTGGGATGCTAAACCCCAGAGTCTGACACTCATTAACGCATTCAGCAACGCCATTGGGAACACTCGTCCTTGGCCGAGCTGTTTCAGCACGCGGAATGAACATATTCGTGAAAACTCAACAAATGAAAGTCCGAAATGCTGTCTTGAACCAAAATTAATCGCCGCGATTCCACCTATCACTTGTAGCTCTCTGAATGTCTTTCGAGTGCGCGCTAGTCAAGAGTGAAATTCACAGCGGTCCCGCCTATGCGCATTGATTGGTAATTTATTTCTGGGGTTTAACGTCCCAAAACCAGCTCTGATTTTTAGAGACGCCGTAGTCGAGAGCTCCGGAAGTTTTGACCACCTGGTATTCTTTACGTGCACTGACTTCGCACAGCACACGGGCCCCAACACTTTGCCTCCATCGATATGCAGCCGCCACGGCCGGGATTCGATCCCGCGACCTTCTAGTCAGCAGCTGAGTACCATAGCCACTAAACCACCGTGGCGGGGCTAAAACGAAAAGCTCCATGTAACGCGTGTCGCCGCTCGGTAATGTTATCACAAGCGTTCTGCTTAGTTTTACATTTAGGCGAGTTGACATAAATTTCCTGCACATCGATGTAAATTAAGCAGCTGGGAGAGATTCTGTCATGGGAAGAAGGATTGAAATGTTCACAGCTTGGACACGGTTCATCGAAATACAAGCCAGTGAGAAATGTGACGAAGAAACATCAGTTCGAATACCAGGCGAGCATCACTAGGTGCTGCTAGGCAGAAAATAAGAATACGACAAAATGTTCTGATCCCACTCATCAGTATAATCGATCCATATATACTTTTAATTGCATATTTAAGCAAATCAGAGGATACAATGATCTGACACTACTGCCTGTCACGCGTCTAACTGGAAATTCTATCTCCTTACCAGAATTTTTTTTCTATTAGACTCCTTTCTTTTTCCTTGCACTGTCGCTGTTGGTGTCAGCATGCTGCATTACATTGTTACGGCTTGCCAGGAAACTTCTACCAATACACGTATGTTATTACCATATCAGTCTATGTTCTAGAGGAACCACAATAAAGAACCACACCTTTGCTTTCAATCTGTATGCGCACCCAAATTGGTTCAGAATTTTACCTATCTTTACCCAATCGTAAGCGAAATTTCTAGTTACTTTTTAGTGCACTTCATCGGCGTATGGTGTGTTATAAACCGAAATTGAAACGCCTCCTTTTTTTCTACTTAGTAGCTACAGCAGGACAGACTCGTCTACAACTTTCTTTAGCAGAGCAAATTAAAGATAAAGATACCCGCCGTGTTTTGTTCAACTGGGAGACGCAAACATGCAAGCACCGCCACCAGATTGCAATACAGCCTACTTCGGAAAGACTTTAATCATGTTAGCTTCATGGAGCACTGCGGCACAAACTGTGTTATCGAACCATACAAATAGTATACAACCAACAATAACGGCATAGTCGCGGTACGTTCCTGCAGTGAACGACGTCGACTTTATACGAATCGATACATCTCCACAACTACAACGTTGTGCCGAAATTTTGTTGGATTCCTGCCTGGAACGCAAAAGCCTTCTACTCGGACAGGGAAGAAATCGCACAGAACTCCTTCGAGACCACAGAGACAGCAATGGCGTGCACGAGTGGTCGCCGCAACTCGCGTTTCTGCTTAGTATTTCTAGTTCTATCCTTAAGTTCGAAGTGCCTACTCCTTCAGGGCGAAACCGCAAGATGCACTGTCTTTGCTAAAACGGAAGAAGTGCTACGGCGACTGCATACGAAAGAAGTCAATGTCGTAATGGTCTCCTTTCTGTCTCACTGGGACGAGGATGACCTGGCGTGGTCCAGGCTGCTCCAGCACAGCAAGACTTCGTGGCAGTTTACCGACAGTGGCTTCAGCAGTTTTCTGAAGGCCAATGCCAGAGAAGGAAGGAAGACGTTGGCCATCGTGCCAAGTCTGAAGATAAGCTTGACACACTTTCTCAATTTGCTGAACTCCAATTTTGCGTATCACGTCGCTGTATACTGGGTCCTAGTTCGAGACGATGACGACCTCAACGAGGAAATGTCGCTGTACACGAAAATATCGCCTCCCGCCAAGATATCTGTCCTCGGCCGCTGCAAACTCGGCATAGCTAGCGCGTTCATTTACTCTGACCGATCAAGAAGTCCAGTGTTTTTCACCGCAAGCGATATTCTTGACCGCGGGACACTTGTAGATGTGTTCTGGAGACCAGGGCAGCGGGCATTTACCACAGAAGACATCTTAGTTGGCTGCTTATACACCTTTTTCAGTGAGGAGTCCTCGCGAAAGAACACAAAGCAAAGACAGTCTTACTGCGACTCATTGCAAAACAAGTCATTGCGATCCTTCCTCACACATATGAACGTGTCGCTCATCTACGCTTACCACAGCAGCGTTCTATATGCCACGTCATTGGCCATAGGCGGAAAGCTTGACCTTATGCTAACCCTGACCAGTCTCGATGACATCATTGTTGACGTATTTTCTTTCGCGGACACTGGCGTCCACTACGACACCTTTTACGCTGTAGCCAATGACACCCGTTCCGTTTCGGTGTTCGCCGTCTTGTCAGACTCAGCCTGGGGTGTCGTCATGACTGTACTCTCCGTGGTTACCTTCGCTCTCGTTTTGACGTCGCTGAACTACACCGAAATGCCAAATACTTTCTTTCAGAGCACCAGCCGCGAAGCTACGTTCCTTATAGCGTCACTTCTGGCCACCTCGACACCCGAACCCCAGCACCGCAGACGCCCTTGGACACGACGGGCCCTTTACGGTTGCTGGGTGGTGACAATATTCTCGCTTTCGGTATACATTCGCAGTCAGATGACAGCCTTGGTCACGGCAGTGCTGCCCGCTGATCACCTGGACACCCTCGAAGAGCTGGAAGAGGCCATTGATGCCGGAAAGGTCGCACCAGTGGTGGCAGAAGGCACGTGGAATAGCGGCAACTTGGAAGCGGGAACAAACCATTCCTATTCACTGCTAAGAAAGCTCAGCACTGTCTACAAACGGAAGCCAAGAGGGCAGCTGGTAACACCAACGACGGTAGACTGTCTTTTGTCAGCTGCGCGCCCCGACAGGGTCTGCTATTCTCCTGTACACCCGCGCTGCGCCGTCCAGAGCATTGCCCCAGAAATCCAGCCTTTTCAAGAACCCATGACAATGATGCTGGACGGCAATCCTGCTCGGCACGGTTTCTCTTACCTCCCGGCACTCAGAAGGCTGCTCCTTGCGGCTCGCGAAGGATCCTTGGTAAGACCGCGCTATGTCGCTTGCGATCCCCTTCAAACGGCATCCAACGAGCTGAGCGTTGAGTATGGTGAATTCATGAAGCATTACTGCTTTCTGCTGCTGGTAGCAGTCTTAGTATTCGCCGTGGAATGTCTGATTGGCCTGTTTTTGAAGGTACGCCACTGCATCTATGCATAAGCTATCTTGTTATGGTTTGCGTTTTTTTTTCCTTTTTTCCTCAAGAGTAGACAAGAGCTCCTGCAATTTCGCTGGCGTCAGCTACGTCTAACTACGCTTCTATGCTAGGCTACTATCTGAGACAAGATTAAGTGCTTAAAACCTGCATACGGAGCACACGACAGGTCCCATGTGTAATCGAATGGCTTATAGCACTGCTATGTGAAAAAAAGGTGGTTGTTTGGAAAATGTAAGCAGGCGTTTTTCATTAGTTCTATATGTCGTCATCAGCGCTGAAGACATTCATGTTAGCAACTCTCACATAGTTCCAGGTTTCAATTTCCGGGCGTTCTAATGGGAGTACTTGCTTCAATGACATATAAATAATACATCATGCTAACAGGGAACGCCCTCTGCATATAAATGGAACCAGCAAATGATTACTTGATTAGTACTCTGGATGGAACCAAAGCGTTAGGTTGACTGCGGTATGTTCCAGCTTTATTAACTGAGGCTTCGGTGCAACGAACTTTCCTTTGTCCTAATTCCCCCTATGCCGCTGACTCTGGTCTCCTGCACGGAATAATTCCTGAATAAAAGCTCTGCCAGCTTCTCATTTTTCATCATGTAAAACAGCGCTGATACGGGCAGACACAAGAAATCACAGTAACCCGGGCGCTGATGTTACTATCAGTTCAGCGCCCGTGTTACTGTACTGTAGGCCCGGCCACCTCAACCTGCTGGTTTCCATAATAAAGTTCATTCCTCCTCCTCCTCGTCCCGTTTGTGTCTGTTTTACATGATGCGTCACTATCAGCAAGCCCGTATCACAACCATTTTGAGCTTCTCGACTCTGCCTGCCGTCGTGTAGGCCTTCCCCGTCGTTTGACCCTCTTAAATTCTAGGAAATTTTTTGGAGTCTGGCATCGACGCTCTATGTCCGCGTTTCTGCGCCCGTTTATAGTCGTAACACACGATCACTTTCTTATAGCATGCGCTGTTAGCTCATGTTGCTACGGAATACACCGTTGCACATGTACATTAAGACCCCTGCTAAGATTGTGTGTAGTGTATGCACTTTCTTTAATTAAATCCTTTGATGTCATCAGATGTCGATGCCTACCGATGAATAAGGCACGATCGTCAGAAGTCACTCACAAAAGCCTTCTTTAACTTGAAAGCGTGTTATTCAAACCAAAAGCGATTAGGAGGCTGCCTGTGGTCAAGTTTTTCATAAAGCACAAGTTGTGAGTAAAGTTCACTAAAATGTTGCAGTATCTTTTAATAGACTAGCAATGCACTTGAGCTTATTAGAAGTTTTTTTCATCACTCAAGTCTTAGTGTGGTGATGCTGGTCACTGAACTACTATTTCGGTCAGTGAGGTCGTATTCGGGTGTGTAGGTTCCCGGAGCTAATGGATGATGCTGTGGTAATGTGCGCGTTGATGATTGCTTCGCGTATATGAGGGGAGGACTGTGCGTAAACTGCTTATTAAAACTCTGCATTGACACTGGTTCGCGGTTCCTTCGAAATAATTCTGCTTTATATGCTACCGGCTTGTGTCACCTGACGAGGCGTTTGCGTCGTTATAAGTATGCCTGCAAATAAAATACTTTCAGAGAAAATTCGTGCGCTCATTTGAAGTGCGTTCCGGGACCATACACTACCGTTTGATTGCACTTACGAGTTTTCGATTATCGTCGGGCCGATCGAAAATATGTCTGATAAACCCACGTGTTACAAGTATCTCCATAATGGTAATGTGCTTGTGCACTGCGTTTAGAACCCGTTTTGCTCGCGGAGCACCGTGACGTATAGGCGTTCTTTTTTTTTTTTTTTTTTGAGCGATCCAGAGACTCACTCAGACTTTAGCGAAGTATGCATCCTCCGGCTAGGGTATGTGAGGATCGCCATTTCCGAACTACCTGAATCCCGTGCGTGAGGGCAATGTGTTCACCACGTAGACGTCGCCTGTCCCATCGACCCCAAGAGCAGAATCATTTCCTCGATGGCGCTCCAGAGCTGAATAGAGCCACCAGGGCTTTGCTTTGCTCTGTTTCTGTTGTGTCCACGGGCCAAATTCAGAAACTAAAAAATAAAAAGGCCTGTTTCCTCCTCCTTGTTGTAGAAATATTTGTCCCGTTGAACTTATGTGCGCAGTTTGTAAGACAACAGAGAAATAATTAATTAATTAATTACTAATTACTTATTAATTATTTCGGAGTGCAGCATGAAAACAATGTCCATAATGAAAATGGCTATCGCGATATGGTTCTAAAAAGTTGAAAACTCACGCCTCATTTAGTTGGTATAGAAGTGACACCAAGTTATCACTGATGCCAGCCATAAATTCCCATCTTTCTGGGCATATAAGGGGGGGGGGGGGGGATGTATGGCTGGCATGATTGATAGCTTAGGAAGCCAATAACTTCACATCCTTGCCATTTACGACAAAATTAACGGTAGTAAAATCACGTAACGATCATACGGCTTCATTCTACGTGCGGGCATGAGCGAGGTATAAGTCGAGCGTATAATGCGAAACATCCACGTCATCGGTGCTTTCGTCATCCACCAAAGGAAGAACATGAAACTTTGCATGAAACAAGGATAACGTAATGCCCTTGAAGCCTTATCTTAATATCTTATCTGATATTAATACTGAAGCACAGTATCTTCACTAAGATAATGGTCTTCAAGCGATCAACGTATGTGAGCCCACTCTTGTGGTGCATGTCAAAGCCGGCGTACCCCGTCGAGGGACGTAAGGTAAGTCTACGGCAAGCGTGTACCTCTCAATACGCCAAAACAGCAAAACATTGGGGTACTTGGTAAAATTCACGATGAAAAACAGGAAGGCTTACCGCAAGGGGCTCAAAAGAAGAGACGCCACAAGACAAGTGCGTGTGAAATGCATTCCAAGGCTTTTAAAACACTTCATTGTCTCACGCGAAGAATGACCCTGAAAAAAAAGTCTCTTTCGGCCTATCTTATGTCCACTGCACGACAAAGGCATGTCCCAACTCTCTCCACCCTTCCTGGTCGCTTGCGAGGTTATTGCCCTTTATGGCTGCAAAGTCCTTAATGTCGTCCACCATATTTTTTCTGCGTTTGTAATAATGATACCGCCCAAACACACACGCTGCATTATAGTATACGAAGCAGCAAGCTTCCAAGCTCGTTTTCTTGTCGTGCTTAATGTGATCTGCCTTTCTTCGCGCACCTATCCGTCGACATTGGCGAAACTGGGCTCATAACTTATTGCTACGTAGCACCCTCCGGCCACGCACGGTATCCCGGCCAGTTCGCCAGTCCAAGGACCGCCGCGACCAGCAGCGTCCAGCGAGGCCCAGGCTGTGGTGGTCTAGTGGCTTTTCCACGGTGGTCTGGTGGATACGGCACTAGACTGGCCGCGGCTGCTGCATTTCGACGTAGGCGAAATGCTGGAGGACCGTGTACTATGCGATGTCAGTGCACGTTAAAGAACGCCAGGTGGTCGAAATTTCCGAAGTCCTCCACTACGGCGTCTCTCACAATCATATCGTGGTTTTGGGATGCTAAACCTCAGAGACTAACCCTTATTAACGCATTCAATCAACGCCATTGTGAACACTCGTCCTTGGCCGAGCTGTTTCAGCACGCGGAATGAACATATTTCGTGAAAACTTAACAAGTGAAAGTCCGAAACGCTGTCCTGGACTAAAAATAATCGCCACGATTCCGCATATCCGTTGTAGCTCTCTGAATGTGTTTCGAGTGCGCGCTAGTCAAGAGTCAAATTCACAGATGTCCCGCCTATGCGGAAACGGACGAAGTGCTTCGTTACTTGAATTCAAAAGAAGCGAATGTCGTAACCTGCCTCATTGCGACGAGGACGACACAGCGTCATCCCGGCTTGTGCAACACAAGATATTTTCGTCTATTTTCTTATTTTCTTCATCGACCGCTTCGGCAGTTTTATGAGAAGAAACGCGAGAGAAGGTAGGATAGACGCTGTCTACTGCACCGACCCTCGAAATAGACTCGACCAAAGTGCACCTAGAACCCGACACACTTTCTCAATTTAGCGAAATCCACTTTTGCGGACCACTCTATAGCCAATTTGATCCATGTTCGAGACGATGCCGCCCTCAAGGACAAAAAAATTGACGGCAGATCCACGAGGTGAATGATGATGAGATTGGGCGAAGCCCCTGGAAGTAATCATCGGTTAAACCGTGAAATTTCGTCCGTTAAAATCGCGCGATAAAATTGACGTGAAACAATTGAAACAACCTGTATCGCGATATGGTTTTGATATAAAACCATTGCTTTAGAAACACCTGGCGCCGTTTCCGTTAAGCAGCTGGCGTCTTTCGTTTGGCTTTAGGAAACATCTGGCGTCTTTTTCGTATGTGCTTTTAGAAACATCTGCGTCTTTCGTTGGTTTATTTCGTCAATCAACGGCGTTTTGAACAAATTGTTATTGTTTCATCACGCCCAGGAGAATCTCACCAGGCACTACCTTGGAGGTAAACAATGGCTGCTAATGGGAATGAGAGACAGAAGAAGTCGGCTTTTAGCTAACACTTACACTTCTACTTCTACTAACGTTTCCTACTGGAACTTGCCAATGGCTGCTAATGGGGAATGAGAGGCAGAAGAATTCGGCTTTTAGTTAACGCGCACGCTGCGAATTTTTTATTGTTCAACAACGCACAGGAGAAATCTCCCACCGGCACCACCTTGGAGGTCAAAGCGTAAGACTGGTTACGCACTACGACTACGACGAGGGACGAACGGGTGCCGCTTTAAGGAGCTTCGCCCCTAAAAAGCGACGGCAATCGAAATGGTCGCACAGTGCGAATGAACGATGCCAGAGGAGAGTACACAACACAGCGTCTAACTTCGACTAAGTTTGATTAGCTAGATGCATGCTGCTCCGTATTAGCGAGACGCATGTTCCGGCGAAATGCTGCCGCTGTGGCCGGAATTCGATCCCGCCACGTCGAGATTAGGAAGCCAGTACCTAACCGCTAAGGGACTGCGGCGGGTGCTCGTCATGTTTTGTATTAAATTCTTGGCGAACATAATGCCTCCTTGTTACGCAGCGTTGTAAGCACAGTGTTCAAGTGACATTTCTGGAAGATGCTGCACCCGTAACGCATGGGGAAAATATGAACACTCTTTTAACTTTGTCCTGCAGGTGTTCCCTCGTGAATTAGGGCACCGTAATGCGGCAAAGCACGCCTTGGGCAGTGTCTTCTGTTTTCTGCCACGTTGCTGAAATTCTGGCCGGTTAAGAAATGAAATATTCGGCGCCCTCGGTTAACAGAAAAGCGCTGCACTCGCAAAAAGAAACTGCAGCACCAAGACAACACGGTTCTGGTCGAGGCGGTATGGCAGTGAAACCGCCGCCTCTTGTGATACGACTACAGCCAGTGAGTTCAGACTCAACAAAAAATTCAAGGTAGTTCCACGCCATGAAACCCGCCCGAACAGCGACGCTGCTCCTTTATCGTTAATCATCATCGGCAGTCCAACACCAGGTACGTTATCGTTAATCGTGAGGTAAGTGTCAAGTGTGTCATGGCCCTTGATGTCCATGGCGTATCAGCACTGCTCGTTGTACCAACCTACATCGTTATCTACTGATCGTAAGTGATCCTTGACCACGCACTTATACAGTTCTTTCTTTATTTATTTATTTATTTATTTCTTTATTTATTTATTTATCTCTATTTATTTCCTTTCTTCCTTCCTTTCTTTCTTTCTTTCTTTCTTTCCTTGCGCATCGCGCTGTGGAAATGCATGGATCGAACCAAGAACACCAAACTAAACCTTTTCTACACTTTAACGCGCACTGAGCTTCGCATAACGACGATCATGTAGTAATGGGTTGCAGGCAAGAGAGGGTCCACTTTTGCCTCCTTGCATAACTCCGGACACGGCGAAGTGTCCACTTATGACAGCTTCGCTGTGAGAAAGCTCGAGAGAAAGAGAGAACGACAAAGGAAGAACGTGGGTGCAAACCAGAGATTTTCTCTGGTTGGATACTCCGTACTGGTGAAAGGGGGAAAAAAAGTTCAGGATAACATCGGAGAAATCATACTGGAAGAAACAGAAAAGCAGAGGTGCGTGAAGGAATACTTGTCGCACAAAAGTCATTTATATAGTTGCTTCATTTCTTCTGAATTTCACTTTAAACTGCAGCTATGTTGACGCAAAACCATTTGCAACAGTTTTCAAATTAATCTTCCTGTATCTCTTGAGAATGACACCAGTGTTTCTTTTTCTTCTTTTTTTCTTGCATATCCGAGGCAAAGGAATATTTACATTTTGAGTACTAAATTTACATTTTGAGTACATCCGAACGAAAAGGTGGGCACTATATTGACTCAGCTTTATTTGTATTCACATACTTCTTCATTATCATTTCATATTTAGATATTTTACGAAGAAGGCAATCCAGCAGGCCGAAGATGCCGCTAGGGCCCAAGGGCTCGAGGCCGTCATCTACGCATAGAGGCCTAGGTCTCACAAATCTGCTGCCTTAAAAAATAGAGTTTATTCCTCCTCCTCATCAACATCAGTGTCGCGAAAATTGCTCTATGGCAGCTAGACTGCCTTACTAAGCGCAAGCTCAAGTTCATCAGTTGTGCGTATGAAATCTCCAGCACTATTCAAATATTAATGCTCCTTGTGCTACAGGCGCCCCCTCACCGCTGACACGCAAGCTACCACGCCGCGCACGTTCGGAGGTGTTCTCTGGGATGGCGCTGCGTGCGTTCTCGTATGAGTTCCCGAGCAAGTCAATCGTGGATCCACAGCTGTTTGTCTTTCGCGCGGCCATTTTAATATGTAAATATGAACGCGAGGGGATGTGCCTACTATGACTACCTGTTGCGGGAAGGAATCTTCCCTCTACGGGCACCCCTTCTCCAGAACGAATACGAAGAAGAACATAGTTGTGCTAGCCTTCCTCTTGAGGTGTCGGTCATCATTAAAGAAGGCTGTTCTGCTTCGTTGAGAGCCTGTTGATTACCTTCGCGATAACCTTTCTCCATTGGCGCCGTTGTCATACTGGTTAGCTCTGCCCAACTTTGGCTTCTGTAGACGGCAATCCATAAAAGCTCAGCTGGCTTTTTCTTTTCACTTAGTAAAATTGCCGTCCAAGGCTCAGTAAAAGGGAGAAAGAGGGGGATAGGGGGGTAAGTGCGTTTTGGTGTATTTAGGAAGGAGTTCAGTGCATTCCGGGGGGGCAGCAAATAGCGTTCCTTCCTTACCCGAACCACAATTAAGTCCGGTTTATTGGCCATATGTTGATATCGTTTTCTTAACGCGAGTGTTAAGCAGGAATTTATACAGCATGGATTTATTGTTTTATTTGTTTGTTGTTTTTACGGTATTATTTCACAAGCACGGATTTATTTATTTAACGCGCAGCTTTATTTCTAACAATTTCTAACGCCTTGATTTTTCATTTACTAGCGTAAAAACCACTCCAATGATAATACGTAATTAAATGAACGCTACGGATCGAGGTTATGCACATATTCTGTCTCAAATATATTTGTCATATATGTTGTCTTTTGTGCAGTATAACGTTGATGTGTATGACACCGTACCACCAGTGCTCGTGGCTCGCTTGGCTTTGGTCGGCCGGTGGAATCGATTTTGGCCGGATGGTTGAATGGACGAATCGAGTGACTGGCAGACAGACTGACAGACCGTGTTTTTCGCGTTTATGAAGCCCAAGGAAAGGCTATAGTCTTCAATCAAATTTGTTCGCGAGTCGGGATTCGAGCACGAGTACCCATGGTCCGTGGACGTGGGGACCTTCGGACTGTGGGTACTCGGTCCACGGTCCATAACCACTACGTGCACACTTGGAGAACATGTATTTATGGGAACCATATTATTGCGTGTACCGACAATTGCAAGCCAACTTCCTATGTGCGACAGAAAGAGAGAGAGGGAGAGAGAAAGAAATGAAGATGGTTACACAGAGATATCGAGAGGGAGATCGTGAAGATAGTTGAACGAGTGAAGCTGAATGATTACCTTGCTGTGGACAGAATAATCATTTCGGGTGAATGAAAGAAGTTGCTTTTGTTGGCTTTATTACGTCATTACAGCTTATATAGTGCAATAAAAGTTAGGTGTAGCTTTTGTAAAAAATCCCTTCTCCTATGCTTAACTTCGTAATGCTTTTCTAATCCCCCACAGCTGCACTGGTCCTTGGTTATTGGTCCCACTATTATGATATGCCGGGCCTGGACCATTAAACGCGCTTCTTCACTCTTATGCCTGTACATAAACGCGCATTCGTCAAACTTGGGCGTGCAGTTGCAGTCCCGGCAGGGGAGCTTATCCACGCAACATGTAAAGCGTATCCATGGAGCGTGTCCTCTCACCATGGAGCGCATCCATACGTCATGTAAGAGATAACATAGACTATGTACTGCCACTCCATTTAGCCCCGGAGAGATGACGTAGGATCCCCGCTTAGCTCTAGGGACTGAACATGATAATACCACGTTAGTCTCCGGTCTAATAGGATACCTAGGAAGCCATTAGTTGTTGCTATTTGAAGAGGTTGTCGCTGGAGGACAATCCGGAAATCACCACGTCTTCCTAAAGTAAACGGCAATATGGCTGTCTTTGAATCAGAGCTATTCCTCTCCTTGTAAGAAATCGGTCTTCACAATGTAATCCTTCCTGTAATGATTGCTTAATATAGGAAAACGATGGACCATACGTACGTATCCTGACGTCACCTGCATATACTGAATATCTGATGTTAGGTGGAAGGTAACACGGGAGCTGGGCCATGGCAGGGTAGCGGATCGTCGGAACGCCTGAATGGCTTTTGTTTGCCAGCACCTGCGCGTGCTGGTCCCCGCTGCCAGTGCCAACGCACGCGCAGGCTCTTAATACGCGCAAGTGCTGGTAAACAAAATCCACTCAGGCGTTCCGACCATTCTCTACAACTGCATTGAAGAGTGTCGGGCTTAGTGCGCTGCCTTGTGACACTACTTGACTCACAAGATGCCCTCATGTTGGGCCTCTCTTTGTATCAAGAAGAGTTCCTTGTTCATAAACTCGCCCCGCCACGGTGGTCTAGTGGTTATGGCACTCGGCTGCAGATCCTAAGGTCGCGGGATCGAATCCCGGCGGCGGCGGCTGCATTTCGATGGAGGCGAAATGTTGAGGTCCGTGTGCTGTGCGATGTCAGTGCACGTTAAAGAACCCCAGGTGGTCAAAATTTCCTGAGCCTTCCACTACGGCGTCTCTCATAATCAGAGCTGGTGTTGGGACGTTAAACCCCACAAATCAATCAAATCAAATCATTTCTTCATAAACTCCTCAATCCAGCGCAGCATTTTTTCGTTGAACCCTTGTAAAGCCGTACCTGACTAGGACATGAATATGGCTTACTGTGTGAAGGGATGGTAGTTTTTTTATAACGTATTTTCTATATGGATTCCTCACAACACAACCACATTCGAGAATGGTACGAGTGAGAGTTCTTTAAGCAGCTTGGTTTCTCGAGAAGCAAGATTGAGCACTCCGTACAATGTCAATAACCTAATCTCTTAAGGGCCCTGTTGGAGGTGAGATCAATGCGTTTGGACCATGACAAATTGTGCATAATAAGAATGTCGGCGTATTTGAATTCGAACACTATGCACAAGGTAGCATTATTATAGGCATAGTCAAAAGACAAGGCATGACAGTCGGGCAAAGGACATAGCTATGGTCTTGCAGAAGTTAACATTCATTTCCCCCGATTTGGATCGCGACTTGGACCACAATTTGGAGCGCGATTTATGCTCAACATCACTCATGGAGCTCGACTGCCCGCTAACGCACCCGCTACCTTATGCCTCTAATGAATAAGGATTGCTGTGTCACCGAAGAAATGGTGTAGAGCCACAGCCTCTGCCATCAGCGGCAAGTAAAAAAAAATTTGTGCCTGCAATAGGTAAATTTGGGTGTTCTCTGAATCCTATGTTTACGCATATGGTGTCGCGTTTCAATGAGCGCGACACGCAAGAAAACTGGTATGTGTGTACGTCGGATGTACACTTCGCATAAAAAAAATGTCGATGCGAGAGCTTGCTCTGCGCGAAAAGTATGGCGCGGGTGACTGGAACGTCTGGCAACGTCTGAAGCATGTGGGATAGTTACACGCTGCTGAAGTTTGTTCATACAACCCCTCGACAAAATATAGCAACTTTGCCTGTACAATCAACCTATGGCCATGCAATGTCTTGCCAGTCTGTAGTGTTTTATATTTTGTAAAAGACCCGACAAGTCAAACTCAACAATTTCAAGTCAGCGGAGATCTTTGCGCCATACCCTAAATGACCATCAGCCACGTTGTCTTCTCAACACATGCCACGCCCATGCCCATTTCTTCATCTTAATATCATCTGAAAAATCAGAAAAAAGCGGAGATGTTTCCGCCGTACCCCAAATGACCATGAGCCGCGCTGTCTTCTCAACACACGCAACGCCCGTGCTCTTTTCAGCTTCTGGATATCCACTGCAAGATGTCACTAAGATGTCGTTGACGCATGCTTGTTCCCTGACCCACTTCACTGCTGTCGTCGTTAAGAAAAGCAGAGCTGATCCTTAGGGAATGAAGGCGGGGCAGGGGACGGTAGTAAGCTAGGTGGGCATAGGAGATCACAAATTTTGATCACGAAGTTAGCAGAGCACCGGGTTCATTGGAGAAACATGGAACAGGCCTTTTTCACTGCGTTGGGCGTAAATAGACTCTGACGACGCTTTCATTACACACCCTACGTGTTTCTTCGATACCCACTTCTGTGTAAACAACCAATTCTTTTTATCTAAACACACCTTAAAGACTTCGATCCCGTGACAGTGACCGATGTAAGACCACGACGACATTCCACGTGTCGGCAGGCATCTCTCTTTACGATCTGTCGGTCCATTTCTGCCAAGTCACGGTTGAGCGAACCATGACCTTGCATATGCACAACGTCGTGTGTTGCCGCTCCATCGGATGTATAAATGACGTGTGTTCCCTTCCCAGCTTCTACATTCCGGCCTTTGTTATGCCGCATGGAGGCCGCGTATCATAGCTTCGGGCCACTTACAGCTTCTCGCGTTATCCTTTCGTCCGTTGTCCCACGCACGTGCTATTTTCGCACTCGAGGTCGTCGATTATTAATTTGAACGCCTGTGCTAGCATCTGGTCCCTGGTCCAACTCCTGATCGAAGACCATTCTTACAAAATAGTCATATATGGCGATATCAGGAATTGGGCATATGTGGCTATATGTGGTACGTGGCCGTATGTGGCCTTATTTGCCTAAATCGTGATAAACGCACATATGGTAATGAAACGCCAACACGAGGAATGCCGTGTAAGACTGATACGTATTGGGCAAATGCAGCTACATGCATACACGTGCCATATCTAGCCAGACGTGCCCAATTCCTGATATCGCCATATATGATATTTTTGTAAGGGCCTTTGCGTCGCTCTTAAAGTGAGGGATGTAACGCATGCAGACCATGCTGAATTAGTAAAGGCCATTGGACTGTTATATGACTGAAGCACTTTCCCTTACGAAAACGCCGTACATGGACATATATATAAAGAAACTGCCGTATGTATGACTATATCTTGTATTGGGCCCCATATAATCATATATGGCCTTATGCGGATCCACATATGGGGCTGTATAGTCTCCTGTTGAACCATAGATATTCACATCTGGCTGTATATTGTTTATAAATGTGCCTTCCTTGAGTGCACGCTTTCCGCAAACGAACTTCCTGAATCAGTCTTCCAGTTACCTATCACAAGGTACGCCGTGATGGCGGACTCCGAATTAAGTTGAAACGCTTGGGGCTTTTTAACGTTCGCTTAATCAAAGCGCTCGGGTGTTCTCGAACTGATCCCCACGTTGCAGTCATACGAAGCCAATGAATCAATCGCTTAATCAATCAACTAGTTTTGGGTCCTTCATCGTTCAAAACATGCATCATCTCCCACTTTAGCCCTACATCGAACAAAATATCCGGGCTAGGTTTTCGAAGTAAAAGGCTTCAACGGGAATTGACTGTTTTTCTGTCAGTCAAACTCGCCTCGACGAATATCTGCCACTGAATACGTGCATATGCCATTCACTGGCGTAAGCCACTAAAGGATACAAATACGTTTGGCGAAAAATATTCAATTTCGGTGACGTCATCGCTCTTTTTAGCTAACACGAGTGTCAGACCTGTGACGTAACGAAAGAAGGGGAATGGGTCAAGGGCTCCCTTATTTATTACGCACAACCCAATGAAGCCAACTGACAATGAAGCCACGGAAAGCATAGCGGACATTGTTGTAGTTTTAGCTGTAGTGTAGGAATTAGAGTATAAATGGAAATTAATTAAAGAAAGTAACACCTGCCATCGTTAGGGGCCATACCTACACCACTCGGATAACGCGTTTGATGCTCTACCAACTGAGCTGTGAAGGCAGCCCTTCTCCCGTCTCAGTACGTAGAGCAGCGTATGCGTTGTAGGAAAGTCGTGCGTTATATCCCCACTAACGACAGGTGTTTGCTCATCCACTTTCATTTCTCTTCATTTCTGTCATAATCAACAAACTAAAGTTAAAAAAACGCAACTAATGTCCCCTATGCATGCCTTCCGTGGCGCCATTGTCTGTTGGCTTCATTAGCTGTAGCCTTGTGACACACGTACATACAAATACACACGAGCACACATACAGGGAGAGGGTGTGGAGAGAGGGAAAGGCATATGTCTGTCCTTTCTTTATTTCTTTTTTTCGGCAAAGTAAAATCCTGGCTGCAACACTGACGCTGTCTCAGGCATATAGTACGGACAAGGGCTGCACTAGTCCAATAAGTCAAACAAAAAGAATGAAGAAACATGCAGAGAAGCGGCGCATCAGGCACACGCGCTGCTAGTGGGAAATTTTAAAGTGCACAATTAGGAATCACAAAGACATCGAGCGCTAAAGAAATGACGAGGGTTACGGAAACTGTAATCTTGCACTCTAACTGCGTTTACTTGATTACTTGATCGTCCCATTGTTCCCAGTTCTCTTTTGCTCTCTCTCTCTCTGTTTCTGCTGTGGTTGTCTCGCCCTCTTGCACATCTCTCGGCGCTTACACCGTGAATAACCTCCCAGCAAGCGTTTCCGTCGAACGCCACCTTACGCCACTTCGCAACGGGCACCTCATTTTTAGGCGGTGAGACTCGGCGCAGGGAAAGGAAGCTGGGTGAGAATGTGGAGAGCGTCGTTATTACGGACGTTTCTATTTACATCCTTCCTCCTTTACCTTGCTGCGAAGGTCCTATCGACTACACTTCGCTACCCGCGCCTATACGCCGGCGAAAAAATTCGTGTTCCTCATAGACTTCCGTCGCCCAAGACCAGTCCCGCGCGCGTTGCTCCCGTCCTTTGCTACCTCGGCTTTATTGCAATCCCCCTGCACAAAGCTGGGATTTAGTACGGTTCAATCATGCTGTAGCAGCGGGAACAGTAACTTCATCTATTTCGCTTGCTTCTTACGCGACAGCAATCACCGTACAGCTCAAACTTTTAATTCGAGTGAATCTTGCGCCGTTGTGAACGTTGCCCAGGCTCTCCTCTATAACAGATTTCACACAGTATACGCCAGATATGAGGACGTCGCTGATTTTGTGCGCGACATTCTCGCTCCTGCTCTGGCGCGTGTGGCCCTACCTGACGCCGCTGTCACAACTGGGCAGAATCCTGGGTTCCACGTGGATCGCCCTGACGCTGTCCTATCACCTCTCTCGGCTTGTCTGGACGCGGCTTTTTGTGGCCAAGATATCCGGGGATGGAAAAGCTGTACTCATCACAGGTGAGCGCATTGGTTTACCATTACATGCCCGCAATGAGAGCTAGGGATTGATTGATTGACTTGTGGGCTTTAACGTCCCAGAACCAGCTCTGATTATGAGAGACCCCGTAGTGGAGGGCACCGCAAATTTCGACCATGTGGGGTTCCTTAACGTGCATTGACATCGCACAGCATACGGGCCTCACAATTTCGCCTCCATCGAAATGCGGCCGCCGCGGCCGGGATTCGATCCCGCGACCCTCGAATCAGCAGCCGAGTGTCATAGCCACTAGAACACCGTGGCGGGGTACGGTCATCGAGGTCAACACGTTAGTCGGTGAATTGACTTGTTGCTCAGCGGCGCCTCTTCTAATCCGATCTTTCTCGCCGCTTGCTGAAAGCAAAACTGCAACTGGCCAGCATGGAAACGTCTCTAATTAAATAAAAGCGGCGTATTTAAGCAAAACAAGGATGTCCACAGGTAATGAGTGGGTCATTAGCAACTTCCTGCCACCAAAAAAGAAAAAACTTTGACAATTCGATATTTTGCAGGTTGCGACACTGGTTTCGGCAACCGCTTGGCAAAGCGACTGTCACGCCGCGGCTTTCTCGTGTTTGCCGGCTGCTTGAATGGTGACAGTGCCGGCGCTGAAGAACTTAAGGGCCTCTCCAATGTCAAGGTCCTGCAACTTGATGTCACCAAGCAAGCGCAAGTGGATGAGGCCTTGGAAGCCGTAAAGGAGCACCTTGGCAATAGAGGTAACTCAGCGTTTGCGTTTGTAGGGTAGTGGGAACTACGGTGGTTTATGTTCACGCTGCAAAGTGAAAATGCTGTCCAAAGGCATATATATGTAAAACACTAAAGGAAGACCAGTACCCATTCCCTGTCGAGAAAATAGGTCAAAGCAAAGTTTCTGAACTACCTTTCATTTTACATTGTTGTCTAGGCAGCGCAAACTTCGCTAGTATTGTCAAGTGAATGGTGAAGGTCATCATTTCTGCCTCCACTTTCGCGCCCAAACCGGTGCACCTAAACGTCGATATGACGTCACAAACTCTTTCTTACGATGGAGCTGTTAATCGCTTTGTTATGTCATTTCTCGCCTAAGGAAAATTGTGGGCCTACTCTGGCAACAGTGCAGTTACAGAGTACCGTTCCAGGTATCGTCGCCTAGCAGTCACTCGTCATAGCCGCGCTAGCATAACATGGCTTAGTTACAGCTAGGGTGACCGCGTAAGATGACGTCACAGCTAGTTACCAGATTTATGTCGCGTAACATGATGTTACATCTAGTCATGTCACTCAGCGCTATACCTAATGCAGCCGCACCTGCATGGCGCCTAGCTTACTTAATGTCAGATATAGTGAAAACATAAAATGATGTCACATGTAATCACCTGAACACATGACGTCACGTTTGGCCACATGACATGTTCCCGCCAAAACCACGTAAGATTTCACGACTGGGCATTTCCCACCAATCCAATATTTATTTATTTATTTCAAAGTACCTTACAGGCCCCATTGGGGGCATTGAGTAAGGGGGTATTGCACAACTTATAATGAACGATTGCTTAGCGAGCTGGCAATTCATACTAACGCAACGGTGGCGCAAAGCAAAGGCAAACACAAGTAAGTACACGAAACACTATGTAAACTATCAAGTGCGGAATTTTATTGAAACGGCTCTATATATACACAAAGGTAGTAACGTCTCACAAACACGCACGCGCATAAACAAAAAAGCGTATATAGGGTTGTTCCGATAAAATTCCGCAGTTGATAGTTTGCGCAGTGCTTCGTGTACTTCCTTGTGTATGTGTTTGCTTCGCGCACCATTTCATTAGTATGAACTTAACACGTGACCCAAATCACAAAACATGTCGTCACATCTAGTCATGAGGCATGTTGCCGCCAAAACCATGCAACAGTTATAGTCGCGGCACATCTTCCCGTCAAAATTACGTAACAGCTAGTGGTGTGACGAATCACGTGGCTTACTCAAGCTTGTAAAAGCCGCAAGAGGATTGCCAAATCTGCTGAATACAGCAAACCACCTTCGCATTGATTTTATTGACTACTCTTGTGGTAGCTTTAGAAGCCACGCATATTTTCTTGCGTATGTACTTACATCGAAAGCAAATTTTGTCCTTATTTAATTCATTATGACGAAATATCACTTCCAACTGCTGGACTCTTTGTGTGCAGAGCTGTGGTCGGTGGTTGCCAATGCTGGCATAGGAAGCTTCGGCCTGCTAGAGTGGATGACGATGGAAACCCTGGCCAACATTTTCGATGTCAACGTCTTTGGGGGACTTCGAGTCATCAAGAAGTTCATGCCCATGCTCCGAAAAAGCGGCGGCAGGGTCGTCGCCATTGCGAGCCCTTTCGGTAGGGAAAGCCGTACATGATAAGTATCATCGTGCCGCCTGTGTGTTGTAAGGGCACGTCCACGCCAAAGTGAACGCCCATCCAAACAGCGTATTAGTCAGTAACCTCCTCCATGCATAGGTACCCCTTTTGCAAGATTGTTGGCGTATGTTCTAAACATGTAAATGTCCAGCCCGTCACAATCGTCCCAACTTACGGTAAAAAAATTAAAGACGTTAAGCTGCTCCTTTAGGAGTGGAACGCGATAGCTCGGCGAGTGTCCCCCGGACGATGTTTACCAGAGCTAACGCCTCCTCTGGCGTTGCTCGCCCGTGGCGCTGTGCTGATAGAAATGCTGGAACAGGGGATTCCTCTTGAGCTTCCTCGTAACAAAACCAAGTTTTGTGATTGAAGAAGACAACCAGCTAAGAACACACGGACGCAGAAAAAGAAGGCGCAGGCTTCCGTGCGTTTTTAGCTCGTTTTCTTCTTCAATCACGCGCCGACTGGCTCCACTCTCGACGCTCTTGCACGTTTTGTGGTTCGTTCAAATCGCATTCCGAGCTATCATGCGTGTAGGTTGTAGTTGTAGCTAAGTCCCAATTTTGCTGACGGATTTCACTTTCGAAAATTTGATTTTGTTTACTGATGCGTCTGCGTCATGGCAGAGGGCCTTCGGGATCAGGGTGGTTCAGGATATTTCCTTCCGGAGCCTACGCAGCACATCGGATTGCCTGCGCCATCCATAACGCGATATGTTTGGGACAACGAGATTGTGAAAAAAGGTACCTCCTTCGTTCGGAACGAGACCAGATTTCCAGTTCTGTGGTAGTCTGAGCTTTTTCCTATCGCGTCCTTTTTTTCTACAGCTTATGGTGATTGCGTCGGGAAACATTTACAGTATGAGGAGTCATCAGCCCACGGTATAATATATAGTAGCACCATTCACTTTATTATTATCGCATTATATCGCACTACCTTTCCATTTCGTTGGCAGCTATTCAGTTAAAGGCGACGACCACTTATAATCGCTTCCAAACAATACGGGACGGGTATGACGTCACTTTCTCCCCTTAACTTATTCTAAGCGTGCGCGATTCAAGCATCCCCCCCCCTTAATCAGTTAGGTAAGCTGTTTACTTGCTTATACCCTATCGGCAAGAAACTCCCTGCGACCGCTAGGACCAAAAAAAAATGTAATTGATCCGTTTGTCATAGGGATCAATATAGCGCGAAAGCAAAACCAGTCTTCGCGAAGCTGTGGAGTGCACAAGCCGCAATCTGGCGAAACGGAGAGGAGATCGATCGTGTACTCTGGACATGTCAACCATTTACATGTGCACATCAGCGGCACCTCTTCATAGCACACGGGGGTCATTGACAGTTGTAAAAATACGAAAGTTCTCGAACGACTCAGATTTCTCCGGAGACACTGCATTTCTCGCTACAGAGCCCTCCGCCAGCCTGCCATAAACCGTGCAGGAGAAATCGAGTGGTTTATCAGCAGATCCTTTCGTGACCACACAATCCGCTGTAGTCAAAGTCGCCTCATCTGCTTGTCAACGATCATCTTGGCGTTCCTGGAGCATAGCACGTCTCAGAACAGGTCGCGCATGACAAATTTTGCACCGGCCGTGGTTGTCCTACTTTGCCGATGCAACGCCCCGGAAGCACGCGCCACGCCGCTAATCTCCGTTACCAGTGACGTGCTGTGAATGCCGGAGCGCTTACTGCCGGCGTCCATTAGCGCGACATCCTACTTCGCTCCAACGCTCCTAGATGGAGGCGCCACCGCTGCTAACCAAGTGTGCAGTGGAAAACAGGCGATGTTATTTCAAGAGTGATTTTGTCGGCTGAACGGCTTTGCTTTAACCAGACAGCTATGGCGTTCTGCTCTCAAAGGGGAACTTTTTTCACGATGTTCAGATATCAATGCTTTCCCATGGCACTGGCAGTCCTGTAACAGCCATTGTGGTTCAGCTTGCTCAGACACGCACCAATAATTTTAAATCACCAAAAGGAAGGCGTGTTTAAACCGAAACCGTCGCCCCGCCACGGTGGTCTAGTGTTTATGCCACTCGGCTGCAGATCCGAAGGTCGCGGGATCGAATCCCGGCCGCGGTGGCTGCATTTCGATGGAGGCGAAATGTCGGGGCCTGTGTGCTGTGCGATGTCAGCGCACGTCAAAAAGCCCCAGGTGATTGAAATTTCCGAAGACCTCCACTACGGCGTCTCTCATAATCAGAGCTGATTTTGGGACGTTAAACCCCAGAAATCAAATCAATCAAAACAGAAACGGGTAGATGCTTCGTGTAGTGTATGCGATGACGTCGTAGCCTCCCAGCCATCAGAAATATGGAGCTGGTGACAGAAAAATACCAATGGCGAGGTCACTCGACGACGTATTGAGTAATTCCAACTTTTCTGCACTTTACAGCGACAATTTGAGCGATGAAAGATATCTACCTTGATTTTGAAGGGCTGCTGTCTCGTGTAGCCAGCTTTGAAGGTGATGACGTCAAAAACACAGGGTGGCCCGCGTAGGGTTCCACTAGAAATTTTAAAAATTGCTTTTCGAGAAAGCTAAATGACCTGCGACCGCCTGGCTTGGCACATATTATTATTACATTACCGAAGACAACACGTACTGCAAATTTCATTGAGATCAGGACACTGAAAAAGCGCCGGAGTTTCCCTTTAAAGGTCCAACTTGACCGTTCTCCAGTTCTTGTCATTATTTTTTTAGATAGCGCAGAAATATAGAGGAGACGCTGCCCCTGAAGTTGTAACCAGGTAGGGTTCTTTAATGCGCACTGACAATGAACAATACACGGGTCTCTCGTACAATTTCGCCTCCATCGAAAATGCGTCCGCCGCGACTGCAGCTTAATGACACATTTTTTTTATTCAGTGTAACACGCCTTTGACAAATCGAATTCGCTAATTATGATTCCTCGTGTGTTTATGCAGGACACTTCACAAGCCCCATGATCGTGCCGTATTGTATGTCGAAGCACGCCATGGTCTCCATGATGGATGGCCTTCGAATGGAGTGTCAAGGTAGTGGTGTGGACTTTGTCATCGTCGAGCCTTCGGCTTACCCGTAAGTGCACGGCGAAAACAGTGCTCAACGAGCTGTCAAGCGTAATGCGCGAAAACATGCAATGGTGTCGCGTTCCCGGGGGACCTCATAACATCGGAGCTGTTTAGGGGAGCGCCATGTCCGCCGTCATGCAAAAGCGAAGAGTGGGACCGCTCTTGTGCTTGACTTACTACACATACTCTTGCCCTAAGTCCACTGCTACGTCACAGTGAATATGCGAAAGTCAATGGAAAGAAAGAAAGAAAGAAAGAAAGAAAGAAAGAAAGAAAGAAAGAAAGAAAGAAAGAAAGAAAGAAAGAAAGAAAGAAAGAAAGAAAGAAAGAAAGAAAGAAAGAAAGCTCGTGTCGCGCAAAAGTGAAAGGTGGACCCGCACTTGCCCTCAATCCAGTACACACACCCGTGCCATCAGCCTAGTGTCATTTCATAGTGATATTCTTGATGACGTTGCTTCATGATAGAGCTACAGAGCTTGACACTGTTGCCGCAGCTCCGCTGTGAACTAAGTGTGCACGAAAAGTCGTGTTTTGAAGGACGCTAACAATTTTAGCGCTAACCAATTTTGCGCTTACCAATTTTGCGCAGCGAAGGGGTGAAACTAACAGTTTCCGAACTTGAGTATAGCACGAGCAATATGTCGCACACAGAGCGTTTGTTGCTGCATTCCCTTTTATCAAACAATGGCAGCGGCGAAAGTGGGTGACTTGCAATCGCGTTCATGGCTGACTCTGGCATCCTCAGAAACTTGTAAACACTTATTCTATAAAAACCCCTATTGTGTGCTGCCGTTTCTTTGTACACAAACAAGGAGAGCTCAGAGACTCAGCAACTTGAAACAGACCTGATGAGCCACGCCGACATATTGCACCCCTCGCAATCAGCTGCTTTCTACACAGTGCTTACAAATGGAGCTTGCAAGTGGCGCCTATGTGCCCAACAAAATCAGGGCTAATTATATTTTCGTTAAATGCACGCCGGCATCGACATGAATTCTTCCTTGAAGCAGAGACGTCGCACAGCTGCTTAACGTAGCCACTCATCAAATAGTCCAGCCTGCTTTTCCTGTGCCTTGGAATGACGGTCTACTCGGCCATTAATAGAAGAGCTCACCTTCTAAGTAGGAAGCAGGCCATGGTAACATAGTTTTGCCTTTACATACGCGAAATATGGCCCCGTTTGTCGCCACAATGACAGATAAGTACAAGCCAAATAACGTAATCTTACTAATGAACATATTTATGCTCATGTACTTCTAATTGTCTATTAATTCACCCTCGCGTTGCCAATTGCTAACCTCTTGGTCAGGTCAACTGGTAGGCGATCGCCCCGGACAGGCGTTTGTCCCTTACCCGAACCACAGAGTAGGACGAAATTTTTGTGAAATATATACGAAGCTTTATTTACTACAAACACGCATCGATTTCATTGTAGTTTGGTGTCACAGAGGGGTGGATGTGAATGTTCCCTTTCATAACCTTCACCCCGCCCGGCGGAATTCCGCTCAACGCACATGCCATATTCATGTCCATGTGCTTTAGGTTGTCTATCAGTTTGCCCTCGCGCTGCCAAAAGGCTAGATTAGATCAGACATAGATAGATAGATAGATAGATAGATAGATAGATAGATAGATAGATAGATAGATAGATAGATAGATAGATAGATAGATAGATAGATAGATAGATAGATAGATAGATAGATAGATAGATAGATAGATAGATAGATAGATATGGAAATTTCCTGTTCCTTATCTCTAGAATGGTGGCTATTCGAGCTTGTTGGTTGTGCGTCAGTGACAAATTCTTGCCCAAAATAAGAAAAAGACACAAATGTGCTCCTGTCATCTAATCTTTCCTTCCTCGACACGCAGGACACCAATCTACGAGGTGGGCGGAAGTCCCATGGACCGCGTTATGCGGGAATTCAGGCAGCAAGAGCCCGAAGCCATCGCCGACTACACACACCAGGACGTCGAGGACTGGATCAAGGTCGTTCGAAAAAACTTTGAGGCAATCATGAGAGCGGATCCGGAAGGGGGCGTCAACGTCATGGAACGCGCTGTGAGGGAAACGTTTCCCGAAGCAATCTACACTTCGCCGTGGGGTCTGGACACGCCTTGTGTGCATTTCATGACACAGCTGCCAAGAGATATAACTGACCTTGCCTTTATGCTTGTGCGCAAAGTTCAACTCAGTTTGAAGTGATGCTGTCGGTGACGCAGTCACGCAAGAAGCTATTCCGAAGAAAGCGCTGTCACCGTAGTGTAGAGCATTTCGAGAAGCACGTCTCGCAAAGCTCAAGCACGTTGCGATCGCATTGAGAAGATTATGCAGATCTGCAGGCAACGCGTCTGTGAACATGTAAGCCGATTTATTGAACGATAGACAAGAGTTACTACATGAAGAGTGGTAAAACCAACACCCATGTGGTCCGACGGTCGAACTACTGTACTACTGCGATGGCCTTGAGTGGCTGGTGACAATTGAGTTTTACGTGCCAAAACCACAATGGGTATAAGAGACACGCCGTAGATGGATGACTCCAGAAATTTCGTCCACCTTGTGTTCTCTTTTACGTGCACTGAAAGCGTACAGTACACACACCACTGGCATTTTCGTCTCCATCAAAATATAACCACCGCGGCTGGAAGGAAACCCGCGGCGTCCTTTGGGTCGGCAACAGAGCGTCGTAGCCACTGCACACCACCGCGGCTGATAGCAACGGCTGGTGGGACCTGTAGGTTAGTCTTACGGGGTTTCGGACGTCTGCTCCCGTTCTGTATTGCTTTCGATTATGATAGCAACGCTTTCCAGTCTCGTTCATTTGCGGCTGTTAAAACTTCGTCATCAGCGGAACGTGCATGCTTTTACGCTTCATGTAGAGCATGGTACAAATATTGAAGTAGTAAACTCAGTACGGCAATCATTTTACGGAAGAAAGCGCCAAGAAATTCGATGAACCAGGCACAGTAGAATTAGCTGATGCGGATAGAAATAAACAATATTGCTACCAGAGCTGTTCTTATTACAATTTTATGGCCTTATTCAACCGATTTCCACAATTGCACGTCATGGAAAGCAATTGCTCCTTACAAAAAATGTTAATTTTTTTTTTATATTCTTAAATGCGGAGGAAGAAGAAGCTTATCACGCACTTATGAGAGGCGTGATCTTAAAGAATCTCCAGCAGAAATTAGTGATAAAGCGCGCGACACCAAATAAAAAATAACAGAAGAAAGGCCGCGTATCTGTGTGCTGCGCTGCAAATGCCGTGGAAAGATGATAGTCTTCTACCGGCCGTACTACGCTGCCTGAGATATGAACGCCATCTGGCAGTGCCGTCGGGAAACATGAGCTTGTGCAGAATCCTTGGGCAACTGCCAGGTGGAGGTACCAAATCGTCGGCAGAGGGCTTTTTCTTGCATAGCGTCGCATATTGAGCGCAGCCTGACAAACACTAGGGCCTTTATAATTACGTATCTGTGTATTTTCTAGTTAACGAACACACCACCTAATACTTACTTATTGATGTTGCGCCTCAGATATGCGCAATATTCGCTTTTTGATCGACAATGTTCACAAGTATGAACGCAGCTACCAGTTCAAGATGGCTGGGCGCTATGCAAGCGCTTAAACTTGGCCGGGTGGCTGAATCGTGTGACAGCAGACAAACAGACAGACCAAAATTTCTGCGTCCTAGTATCCCAAGAAACACTATCGTCTTTGAAACATGCGCATACTAGACACATTTTCTTTCTGTAAACCACCGCATGCAGGCAACGATCTGGCAACGACGTCTCAGACCGCATGAATGACGTTTTGACTGGTGACAAACAACCTCTTAATTAAAACTCACACCTGAGAACCAGCCCCGTCGGACACTATAACGCATACTCTATGTTACATGTGCAAAAGGCGCTCATTCAGCACAACGAACTACTTGCTAGCAATGTCTTCAGCACAAGAAACAGCAGAACTATTTGTGCAGAAAAAGGAAACAACTTACCGTAAGGAACAAGGCAATGGGTGAAAAATGCGGCGATGTGGGCGTAACAAGAGCACATGACCGGCGCAGCATCAGCAGCGATGGAACGTGACAACGCAACCTAGTGGATGTATGATAAGCAGTTCGTATTTGATGTCAAAGGGAAAAGGAGATCGCTACGCCGCCTCGCGCATGCACACACACACACACACACACACACACACACACACACACATATATATATATATATATATATATATATATATATATATATATATATATATATATATATATATATATATATATATATATATATAACAAAAGGGAAGGGAGTCAAGAGCTCGCTTTACTTGTTAGAAGCAAGTTAATGAACCAAAGAACACTGAAGCCTAGGAGAAGTTATTAAAATAAGTAATATGATGGTGTAATTTTCGGGTAAATAGAAAGAAATTAAAGTGGACGAAAGGACAAACCTACCTTCGGTGGGAACCTAACCCTTCGGATAACGCTTCCGATGTTCTACCGCTGAGCTACGAAGGCGGTCGTCCCTCCGTCCGCTTTATTGGGCATTTATGTATATGTAATCCTGGGGGAGTTGTTTCTAATAAACGAGCCCTTTACCTCTCACTTTCGTGTTATATATATATATATATATATATATAACACGAAAGGGAAGGGGGTCAAGGGCTCGTCTTTATCAGTTAGAAACAAGTTAATGAAACAAACATTTGTTGTTTGTTGTTTCATGAACTTGTTTCTAACTATATATATATATATATGCGCGGCTATGAGCCAGTAGTAAGAAAGAAAGAAAATCACCAGAGCATATACTCGTGATTTTCGTGACAACCCGCCGCTGGAGAACATGCTCGGGGGCTATTACAAAATTACTCTCTGTATCCATAACAGCTTATCACGAACATCAAATTTGGCTGAGTTGTACGACGTAGACGCGAAAACAGAGCGTCAGTTCAGTACATATAAGTGAAACTTCAAGGTAATTACTGAGTATTTATTAAAGGGGCTGCAGTGGTGCACTACACTGCGCATGCGGCGGTTAGCCAGGGACGTAGGCAGGTATGACCCACTCGTAAGAAAGAAAGAAAATCCCGAGTGACTGGCACCAGCCACTGGAAATGCAGGCAAGAGACAGCTTACCTAGATTTACCAGAGGATTCACCCTATACAGTGAATTAAACGTTAGCCAACTAGAGGCGGCATCGAACCCGGGTCCTTGAAGCCAGATGCACCCCGAAGAGGACGAGTGACGACGTCAGTAAGGTGACGTCAGCTGCAGGGTTGAGGGGAACGCGCACGGGGGAAACCGAAACCGCGTTTTTTATCGCTCTAAACCAATCTAAATTAAACTACGGAACAATACATATTGTTGATTGGTGGATCACGATCCCGAATAAGCGCTTAGTACAAAATCTTCCGAAAGCGTTTTACCACCCATTTAATCCTACTGGTAAGACATGGGTGAGTGCCAAGCAATTCGGTACCTACAGAAATTCTTGCAGCCTCACAGAAAGCCTCGTTACTTACGGTCTAGCTCCTCCTCTTTACGGTCCCAGCTGTTGCTCTTTACGAAGACCATCGAAGCGGACGTCTATCCTATATGTTTCAAGCCGCTTCACTGGTTCATTGAATGAGTCACTCACGTTGTAACACATCTCCGAAAAACAGACCGTCCAGCGATAGTATAACCAGGACCACAAGAATTCAGATAACACACGCACAGGAATCCAGATAACACACGGGGAAGCACAACAGAACATCATCTCGGGAGTGGGCGTTTCCTGTCAGACTAACTTTTCAAGCGCGCTTTCCTGCAGTGGCGGGAACGGCCCCTTACGTTTTATCAAGGAAATAAACGCATATTATTAGACAAATACAAGAGTCTGCGTTTTCATTTCCCACATCTAAGCCGTTTAAACCAGCCTGGAAGAATTATATGTTTCACTAAGATAAATATTGTCGTGTTATTCGTTGCAAAAGGGCTTTTTTTTCTAATAGAGTTTCTTCCCTCCACACATATAGTCGCGCTTCAATCGCAGCGCCCATAACTCTCCTTACTGATGTCGCTGGCAATAGGCTCTGAATCGCTTTTCATCCGAAGCTTCGCAATCTTTGAATCGACTTTGTGTAATAGCTAATAGCAAAATGTCCAAGCCTTCGATTCAAAAATGAAATAAATTACTTACCTCGGCACGGTGAAAGAAGAACCTGCCTCGGCGCTTTGCGGCAACAGCGCAAGCGATTCCTTCATTTCTTTGTTCACACCAGAGGATAAAAATAAAACTTCAATTCACACGTGGCTGCAGTTTAAGTCTACCACTTTGCCAGCACATGTAGACCACAAGGTAAATACGAGTTGCGGCGAAAGAGCAATGTTTATTGTTTTATTACGAGGCCACCCACTGCACTCTTCCAGCTGTAATTGCTGAACCTTGAACGTCTATTAACACATTAAGTTGACAGCTCACTTTGATGCTCTGCGCTTTCGACACTGATTGACGAGATAACGAAATAAATTCAACGTACCACGTTTTGAACATTGAACATGGTTCATTTGCAGTAGAAATACAAAAGTTCCCTGCATAAGGCAACGACTAACGGCTAGAAGCCTGACGAGGTCTTGACTCCCTGATGACAGCCTGTATAACATGACATACGATACACATTTTCATGAGCCCGCAAAAGAATCCTACTTAAGCCGAAAACTGAGGCTGAGAATGCATTTAGTCGACAAAATTTTGCACAATCTCTATCGATTAGCCACACTGCGAAATTTATGTTCGTCACTATTTTTCGTGATGTTTCGTGATGTCCCCTAGTTCTCGTTACTTGAAGGCCCTGTTTCAAGCATAATGCCTCGAAATGAATCTAGATTGCAAAGAAAAATATGCTGTTGGCAGTAGCACAGGCGACCGCTATTTATTTTTAGCACCAACGCTCCTACATTGTTCGAATATTAAGAAGTTTACATATTTTAAATTAGAAATAAAGATAGTAAATAACGTCCCAGCGCTACCACCGCCTATTACCTGGATATGGCGTACACAATGTCCTTTTTTTTTCTTGTTTAAGAACCCTGCCTTTAGGGTGCAGTCGCAATTTGAGCAGGACGCCATCCATGCTGGCTGGTATGAACAAGCAAGCACGCATGGCGTCTACGAGTCTTCCAACCATTCCTTAAGAACAGGCTGCTAGCATGAAACGAGTCACCGCCATCATCTCGCTAGTGAAAGCAAGTTGGACTTTTGTCTTCAAAAAACAAAATCAATTAATTTTAAAAAAAAACACTCCCAGGCCATACGTAGAGGAGGCAGCACCTCGTAAGCTAGATGTTGTTGCGTGCCCTCTCATTTTTCGCTTTAAGTCTTGGAGACCTGCTTCTGCACCCGCTCTTCTTCATCTTACAATGTCGGCCTTTTCTGCTTGCTCTACCTTGTCGACGTCTGCTCTTCCTTATTCTTCACTGTCTTCGCTTCCTTCTTCGTCATCTTCTTATCAGCCTACTTCTTCTTCTCAAATCTTTCAGTTCAAATATTCCAAGCCACAGTTAAGAGCATGGCTTCCATGTCTCTCATAGTCGACGCTGGCTACCTCGTAATTGGTGGCGAGCGTGTTGAAGTCGTCCCCGTGGGCGCACAAGCCACCAACTTCTCCTGCCTGTTTCTATACACGTCCTTCGTCTGTAAGGAGCCCTCGTCCAGGCGCTGCCCCCTTGTGGCAAGGTGCTCACTGCGACCAGCGATGAATGCACGGCGATGTGTATACTCACAGGAACGTGCTTCATTCGCACGGAGGTGAACGTTGCCAATCCTGTGCACAACTATTCCTGCATATCCGGTCATTGCGCCACGTTCGACTATCCTGGCCTCCAAAGTGTATGCCGAACATACTGTTTAAGTGGGGACACCTACGAGCCCAACGCACGGCGCCGTTTTTAGGTCGCTGCGGCGTGGATGCAAGCGCGTGAATCCAAGAAGACCGGCAGCTCAGCCTCTGCCTGGTCCAAAACACGTTTTCGAAAGACAGTTTCAGCTGTAGCTTTCAGCAATGCTGCAAGGAACTACTGACACAAAGCACAGTTCCTGCTCTTGTTCTGCATGACAAAACAAGACAGCAAAGATGGACTCAATAATTTCGTTATGTTGCTTCCGTGGATGCGCCTGGTTCCTGTCACCATGATTTCATTAAAGAACGAACGCGGACCAACGCATGCCACCGGACGTGCGACGGTGAATGAAGAAGGAAGAGTACGCGTGATCCTACGGCTTCCTTGTCGTCGCTTTCTCCGGCCTTATCGCGTGACCTCCGTAACGGCTATATGGCCGCGAAAACTCGTTTTCACTACGATGCACGTATGAGCCAGCTTATTTTTTTCTTTCCCCTGTGCCTTCATTACCCTTCCCCGTTCTATAATACGCTCGTTTCCTTCTCTCGCTCTCGGACGCATTGACGGCGCTTCGTCGCACGCTTTTTCCTGCGTCGTCAGTGTGAAACCTCCTCTCGGCATGTGGCATCTACCTACCCAGTGCGCGGTTTCTATGTCTGTATGACGAGTTGTTTACAAGACCCTAGCGCAATGGCATACCTGGACTTGGACCTCAGCGATATGGAAGTGCAAGTGGTATGCTCAAGTCTCGTCGTGCTCGCTGAAAACTTGAGCCTCTTTCACTCAGGAGTGAATTGATTGTTTCGCCATCAGTGTCACGTAGGAAAAAAAAAGAAGCTTCAAGATTTCGTTTGAGCACACCGTTTTACCAACTGCAATGAGGATGTCTTTTGTTTTTCTCTTCGCCTTCCTGTTTCTCTTCTGGAGACTGCGGGAATACATGGTTCCTTTCTACGAGACTGCCAGGATCGTCGGTTCAACGTGCATTGTCCTCAAAGTGTCGTATGTGCTGTCCAGATTTGCTTGGTCACGTGTTTTTATAACCGAGATTGGTGGAGAAGGAAAGGCGGTGCTCATCACCGGTGAGTATGACTTCAAGTAGCTGTGCCCATTGTTTAAACGACAAGAAAAATTTGGAGTTGGGAGAGGGGAGGGGGGAAGAGAGGTGCAGGCTTGAAATGATTCATGAGAAAGTCGTTGAACAGGAATGGCCGCTCGAGGCAACGTTTCCACAATCGGTGTGGTCTTTGTCAGTGCAACAAGAAGACGAGTTTCTTTGTCCAGGCGCTGGCTATAGCAACTGTTCGACGACCTACCTAGCTCTCACATGAACTTGTCCCGTTCTTTTTAGGGTGAAAGATAGAAGGCGTCGAGAAAACAAAGCTCTTCTAACCGTCTCTTAGCTGACCTCGCCTCCCCTACTTGAATTGCACTGAGATCAGGGTCAGTTCGTGCTTATGCGTCAACTTTCTTCTGTGAGGCACAAAAGCAGTGCAATTACAAGCCATGCTTTCATGCAATATAATGTAAACGTCCAGGATTCGTTGGGTGTACGCGTAGAATGTAGCATGCGCGGAATACGTGTGCAAACGCAACATTATCTAATAAGCATGCATGATGAGGAAAATAAAAGTTTCCTAATCAATACGAAGATCTTTCTGAGCAATGCGATTAGTTATGTACTCACTTTATCAGCATGAAATTTAACCGGCGGTGTCGTGTACTGAGGAATCAAACCATGCGAGCTTTTTGTTTACGCACCAGGTTTCTTTCATGAGAATTATGTTAGGTTGAATGAGTTCAGTCCGACTGCTTCCCTCACCTGTATATGTGCCGACGTGCAAATGTTTTGTCGCTGGAAGTGAATATTTTTCAATGGAACGCGAGATATGTATCTACATGCCGTAGAAACGTGCCTAGGGAACAAGACAACTTTACGACGTCTGGAAAAATACACTCAAACATTTCCCGAGTGAAAGATACTTGCGACATGAATACATACTCGTTTATGGGCAATACCTGGAAAATGGGCGCCTGTTAAACCCAGGAGAGTTTCCTCGTGCTGCGTGGTACCACGTGATTTGCGCGTGAAACTCGTTCTTTCGGGCCCGAATGTGATCGGTGTGAGTGGGGCAGCTTGTCAATCATGCAACCACGAACACCGTAGGGCTTGTGGACTCCAAATAGAGCAATCGGATTGGTGCCTTTGCAATTCAGCTAAGAGAGAATGACCACTGCTGCGCACACCGGTAGAGAGCAGTTCTGTTCTTTAAGCGTAACCTCTGGCCAGATTAATTTCACAGGAGCTATACCACTTTGAAGTGTAAGTTTATCTTAGATGTAACACAGAAACGATACAAAACGTCTTCGAAATGGCTATCCTAGACGTTATAGTCGTCACAAAGACGTCGCTTCAGTTTAGAAGATGTCAGATATCTCAATTATAATTCTCCGCTTGTTTTATAAGACCACCAAATGGACATATTCGAGAAAGGTCGCCCTCGAAACGGTCTTGCGGAGACCTGAGAACGCGGTCGCCAGACCGCGACAGTTTAGTGTGTACAGATACGCTTGCATTCAGACTCACGAGGACGTTTTGGAAGCGTCTTCACGGTCCCTTCATAAGCGTTCCTACCCGGCACGTCTCTGAGGCGTCAACCGCTCGAAACAATCTGTTTAAGGATGTTTATCCCTTAGTAAGGTGTCTTCAAGACATTGTGTGCTACCTGATTGTGCCCATACTTACATGTGTCGGAGCCCATCTACACGCCGCAAAATGTCTGCACCTTGTGGTTCCACCTTGCAGGATGTGACACGGGATTTGGCCATCGACTGGCGAAGCGACTCTCACGCAAAGGCTTCCTGGTATTTGCCAGTTGTCTCAGTTTCACCAGCCAAGGCGCGAAGGAGCTAAAAAGCTTCTCGAACGTAAACGTCCTGGAGCTGGATGTAACGAAGCAGGAGCAAGTAGACAAAGCATCAGTCACGGTAAAGGAACATCTCGGCCGGAGAGGTAAGCCATGTTTGTCAGCAATTTAATCGAGTAACAGCAGCTTCTGTGCCTTGTTTTCCATTGACCGAACATTAAAACCTTACTGGAATTACGCCCAAGGGTATGACGGAACCTTCGGGATGTTAGATTGCTATGAGCTTCGAT
Source organism: Hyalomma asiaticum (assembly GCA_013339685.2). Taxonomy (NCBI): domain Eukaryota; kingdom Metazoa; phylum Arthropoda; class Arachnida; order Ixodida; family Ixodidae; genus Hyalomma; species Hyalomma asiaticum. The sequence continues at coordinate 22,725,890 of CM023488.1, read as the reverse complement.
GGCTGCTTGGAAGGCGCTGAAATACGATATGCGTGTACTAGTCTCTCCACCAGTGAGCCACTTGCTCAAGGAATTTCGATGATAAAACACTTGTAAAAATAGACGCGGCCCCTTACCGCGGCTGAAAATGCACTACGAGGATCCGATAAGACAATGTTGAAAACGAACAAACAGAAAAATTTGAATCGTATGTTACGTGCAAGATAAACGCCGGAGGATGACATCGACTGAATACGGCCGAGATTACGAGTGACGAATACAATCGAAAGGCTCATAGGACAGACAAACAGCGCATGCGTTCACAGAAATGAAGGCGTTCACTGCGCCTTCATTTCACTGCGCTCTGCCACCTTTTAGTTAAATGTGAACCAACATGCACTCGTGACCACCATTACCAAAAAGCCACTTTAAACGCGAGTTGACCTCTCTCTTTCTCGCTTTCTTCTTTTCTTCCATTCCTTTCCTGTCTCCCTTCACCCCTTCCCCAGTGCAGGGTAGCAAACTGGATATCTTCCTTCCGGTTAACCTCCCTGCCTTCCGCCCATCATCTCTCTCTCTCTCTCTCTCTCTCTCTAAACGTAGCACATACATGTAGACATGCTTTTTTTAAGTCAACGTCACCGGGTTTTTTTTTTTATATGTTGGTTACGAGATGCTGGTCTTCTTTATTTTTTTGGAGTGCCGGCTACTCCTTTTTGATAGACAAGGTAGTTTAACACATCACATATATAGCTTTTTGTTTTGCCGCAGAGCTCTGGGCGGTTGTTGCAAACGCCGGGATTGGAAGTACTGGCCTTTTGGAGTGGCTCACGATGGACACGGTTGTCGACATATTCAACGTCAACGTCTTCGGAGTACTTCGAGTCACCAAGAAGTTCTTGCCCCTCTTGAAGAAAAGTAAAGGCCGGGTTGTCACTATCGCGAGCCCCTTGGGTAGGTGAAATTCTGCAAACTCATACTCCTTAAACCAATAAATAAAGACAAAACCTCATCCTCCTAGCTTCCAGCTGAAAATAGGCTCGCTGTTTCTCTAAGTAGAACGTCACAATTTTTCGGCTGTCATCCATGTTCCTTTCATCTTGCTGATTTCGGTATGGTACAGTCAGCGCGCTGTCTTTATGCTCCGACTTTCCGGTTGGACTCGCTCTGTAATTTTGACCACATGAAGTTCTTTAATATGCACGTAAGTGCAACTTCGCGTCACGTGCCTTTTATAAGTACGTGATCCACCACGCATCCAGACATACGTACGTCAACAAATCCGCCGTGGCCTAACTCAAAAGCCACGGCTTCTAGCTCAGGAACTCGAGGGCATGGAAAGTGAGCTACCCTGCTCTTTTCACTACTTTTCTCCATCTCAGAATACATTTCCAAGCAATAGCTTACAATTGCTGGGCATGTTCGCACCGTATGCTGAGAACGAAAACATACGTGAACTTGAGATGGCATTACGAAGTAGGCATTATAACTTTCATTAATAGATGTTATGCTCGTGTTGCGCAAGCTAAGCACAACAACTTCTATAACAGTTCTGTAATCAATCAATTTCAGGTCGCTTTACCGTCCCGATGAATGTGCCGTACTGCATGTCCAAGCATGCCGTGGTATCCATGATGGACGGCCTGCGCCGAGAATGCTATGGGAAAGGCGTTGACTTCGTCACAGTGGAGCCATCCGCTTACCGGTACGTTGATGGGAATATAGTCAAATGTATCTCAATATTCTTTAAACTCTGCACGCCTTGAAACCTATGGTTCCGACATGCCCTTTATGATTTCTCTTTGAAACGCCTCAAAGATTAATGCTTCTGTGAATCCCTTAAATTTACGTCTTTATTTTAGTGCAGGCTTGGTTACATGACCGGATGCACCAGTCGCAGTTAGCGTATATTTTAGCGCTTATAGGAAAAGGGAGATAAGAATAAGCGCTCGTGCATATGCCAGAATGAAATTTCTTACATGTGAGACGGCGTCACAGGGGCGCTTCCATAAAATGCATGTGTTATTCATAAATACGCTTCCAAGTTCCTTAGCTGGAAGCTTCTCTTATTCGTAACTTGCCTGGTAAGATAAAGAAAGAGAGGGAAAGTGTCATTGGCCTGTTTATATCTTAGACACAACATAAGGAAGCCAACAGACAATGAAGCCAAGGAAGGCATAAGGGACATGAATTGTATAGCTTTTTTTAACTGTACTGGGGTAATTATGACATAAATAGAAAAGGAATTAAAGCGGCTTGTTCGTGGAAGAAAGGATAGGTATTCAGCACGGTAAACGGCACAAGGCTGCCTTGAAAAACGATATAAGTATACTTGTGCACATATACTTGTCTTTCATAAGTCAGTGCCGCTAAATCTGTGCCCCTAACCGAGCCGGTGAGCTGCATTAACATAAGAAACAAATATACGCAGGAAACAACAGCTGGTACTGTTCAAACGGCGTTTCTAGTGTGTTCCGAAAGAGTCTCAACAGGGTGCTTATTAGTTTTTCTCGCGTGCGCTTATCATTCCTAGGACGGCCATCTTCAAAACCGGGTCGGCACCCATGGACCTGATAATGCGGGAGTTCAAACAGCAAGATCCAGAAGCAGTTGCCGAGTACAGCCAGCAGGACATTGAAGACTGGGTAAAGACGAGCGAGAAAGGTTTCAACGCTTTTATTAGGGAAGACCCCGAAGAAGGCGTCGAGGTCATCGAGAAAGCGGTCACAGAAACGTATCCCAAGAATCTCTACCGGTCACCCTGGGGCCGAGACACGCCGTACATATTCTTCGAGACCACGTTCCCCAGTGATATAACTGATTTAGTATCTGCCATTACGCGGAAAGTTCAGCTTATGACGAAGTGACGGTGCTTGTCGGAAATGAACTCGAACGATGTGGCCAGATTTCCTGCTGATGTTGACACTGTCTGTAAGCAAGTCTCCGCATGTTAACAGCGAGGACAACACAGCAGTAGGCGGCGCCTTAGCTGACGCACAAGTCTGGACACTCTTTCAAGCGTTCATGAGTATTCAGGCAAGCATCGGCTTTTCGCGAGCACTTGCCATTAAACTACGCCTCAGCGACTCACCTGTGTGATATGGTTAGTGTAAGATAGGATGGGTGTTCAAGCTACTTTTGACCTTCTAGGACCCTTAAAGCAGTCCTGAACACGTGGTTTGCAAGCGTGTTTCCTGTTATTGCCATCATGGTAGTTCGCGCATCTTCCATTATGTACGCCTGTTGAAGGCATTCTATTTACATGCAAGCTTAGCACGAACGGTATGTGTAACCAGTCACGTTCCACTGTACATGCGCAATTTCGAACAGGCTCCCCACATGACACGTTCAAAGGATTTTTGAGATAACCAATAAAACCTGACATTTCTTTATTTTTCAAATTTCTTGCAGCATGTGTTCTCATCGTGCACAAGAAACTTGAAATTAGCAGACTTGTGTCCTCCAACCAGCACATGTTGCAAGTAATTATGCGACGTCAAGTTCTGTCGTATCTCTCAAGTCGTCAGAGAGATGACAGCTAGTGCAAAACAGGCACAGCAATTGTATTGTTGTCGATAGTTCCCACATTATTTGGCGATGAGTTCTGGGAGGATTTATTGCTCTGCCCGGCCCAGGAGACCAACTCTTGGCGGTAAGGATAGCAGATTACGCAGCCTGTATCCAGGGGTACCTCACCGCCGTCTAAGCGCGGACTAGTCCCACATCTACTGGTACTACAGAGTAAACGCAGTTACCACTCCTCCATTCATCAGGGCGAACTCTTCAAATACTCAGTACCCGACGACAGCTCAAGCGAACCAAGAGCCACCGAAAGGACACGTTGTGATATGTACAAGGGGTAAGCCTAAACGCTCGCACGGTCACTTCTTCCACAACGCCATCCGTCTCGACCATAGTAGGATAAGGTCCACCGCCTCGGCCGGTAGCACCCTCAGGCACGTGACCCAAAGGTAGTCGAAGATGGCCATCGTCCGATACCTCGTCTTCGGGTCAGTCTCCCTGACAGCTAGGGCCATTTGGTCGACGAGATCGTTGATATCATCCTTGATTCTCCAGTCGTAGAGGGCCTTCATGGACCGTGTCCAGTCGTGGAGTTCTTGTGCGTCGAAGCCAGACATCACTTCGGCTGGCTGGCTCTTGAATTCCTTCTCGACGTCACGGAGGCATCCTACGGCATCAGTAACCTTTGACCTGTAATAAGGAGCAATATGTAAGTTCTTATTAGTTTTCGCCGAGAACGTTTTCTTATGTGTTTGAAAACAGCATCTCAACAGAGTGTTCATGGTGCATGTGTGTTCACGCCGAACACACATGTCACGGATATAGCGAGGAACATTTATGTTCTTATTAGTCCATCGTCTCCAACCTTAGCGCAAATAAGATTAGCACGACAAAACCGGAAGTAATAATCATATGCGTGTGCCTCTTCTTGTGTGCTGCTTTTCCTCTGAAACAGATCAAATTGATATATTCCAACCGACCCTATTCAATTTGCTCTTGTTCCTTGCTTATTTATTTATTTATTTATTTATTTATTTATTTATTTATTTATTTATTTATTTATTTCTACATACTGCAGCCCAGTTCATGGGCTATTCGCTATGGTAAAGTATTTCGTGCACACTTCACATCAGATTATTCTCTTACTGCCTACATCGGGGCAAATCTCAGTGCAAGTTGCATGTGTGTTCTTTTTTCTCTGTGTATGGCTGGAAGTGCGAATGAGTGTACACGGAAATACTGGAGCATGTAAATGCTCATTTTTGCGTGATTCAGGCGCAAGTGAATGTTCAGAAACTCTCTCTAATATAGCTTGTGTACTGGCACTGAAGGAGGCCAGTGGTTCAGTGCAACTTCAAACACGTCTAAAGCAACCATGTTAGCAGTCATTCTAACAGGAGCGTTAGTAACAGCAGCGTAATGCGTTCTTTACTGAACTGTACACCTATCACGGCTCCTTCAGGGGAGAGCACATGAACAAGCTACTGACAGCAAACATTGCAGGCCCATTGCGGCGCTTTCAGAAGGGGTACATGGGATGACTTTGTCTGCAACAATAACACAAATGGCTTCCTAATTTTACATATAGTAAAATTTCCCAACGAAACTTCGATGCGGTTTGCAGGGGAATCAAAGGTGCCTCAACAGTATTCTTAAGCATACTATCGCAATGTGATATCTCTGGTGCCCTGGGATTGTACTGATTTCACGTGTAATATGCAAGTTATTCTGCAGAGAAAGGTGACGAGTATGACTTGCGTTACCATCCAAACCGGTCTCCACTTACCTGTAGGTCAGTGGCTCGACAGCCACAATGTCGACTCCCTTGCCGTGACACTCTCTCCTTAGACCATCAACCAGCGACTGCACCGCATGTTTGGTCATTGCGTATGGTGTGGTAAATGGCAGTGTGAAATGGGCTGAAATGTTACAGCAGAAGTAATAGTTTAGTCAACGTGATTTTTTAAAAATTCAATTGAACTGAATTTAATTCAAGAATGTCTTAGTCAGCGAGAATTATAAATTGAACTGAACCAGGCAGAGAGTACAAAAGGTGCTACCACGTGGCGGAGTCCACCCACGGCTCAAATACACATGTCATCACGTAGTGCTCCGAGTTGAAGCTACGCGTATATCATGGCAGCCCATTCGCATATCATGGCAGCCCAATGGTGTTCAGCCTGCTTCTACTTTTACCAGCCAAGTATGCTGACATTGACAACGTGAATAATTATTCAGACGGCAGAGGAAGTCTACCGCTGTACATTACACAATACCGACAATCATCAAGAATTGCACCGCTTCTCAGACGCATTGTGCCGCTGCTCAAGGTTGAAACGCTTGCTCAATCCTTTCATAACCTCGACAGCTCACGCGCAACTAGCTCTTTGCATTTAAGGTAACGGAGAAGACAGATACCTAACTTCGGCAACTAAATCTTGTTTTCATTTCTTTAATTTTACCTCACAATAGTATTTATTTCCCTGGTGGTCGAAATTTCCGGAGACCTTCACTACGGTGTCTCTCATAATCGGAGCTGCTTTTCGGACGTTAAACCGCACAAATCAATCTATAGTATTTATGCTACAGACGAGCAAGAAAAGACGAGCACTGAGCTCATCTCACTGTTATGCCGGCTAGCGAACCTCGCATTGTTAAGGAAATAAGTGAGTGAAATATTCGAGAATACCAGAAATGAAGTTAACTAACGGAGACACACATTATCAATCAGATATTGCGAACGAGCGGAAGCTTGAGATGCGCAGTCACAATTTTACGCAAGTGCGCAGTCACAATTTTACAGCGCTCCACTTGACAAAGCTCCATTTGGCTCTCAGGTATTCCCAGCAGTCAATCACTGCACTCACATCCCTACGCTTCAAGTTAGTTAGCCCTATGCTCACGCTGAATACTGTATGATACTCTTAGGACAAAATAGTCCATAAAGCGAATGCAGATGGAGAACACGCATAACAATAATTTGTCCTGTCTCGTACTATAGCTCAGAACAACAGAAAGGTAAGCTAGTTTGCACGATTACGTCTTAGAAAAAAATGGGGCATTCCAACACAAACACAAGAGGAACAGACAACCACAGAACCGACCATATACTAATGGGTCGCTATGTGACGAAAAAAAAAGTGAATACATAATTTATCTGCACAGGCTTAGGCACAGCGCATTACCCGTGGTCCTGTCGTATGTGAGGATCTAAGGAAAAGCTGGCTGTCGAAGAATTACATTTCTTCTTTAGGCGTGACATTTTCTTCGTATTAACGAACTTTACTCCCAAATTTTGGCTGATATCTCGGTACTGTGTAATGTAGCACCTGATGCACAGCATCGCGGCAGTATTCTTTCCGCAAACCCAGACACCCATTAATTTCTTTATCCGTCAATACGTTTCGCAGTCATTTAACTCAAATACGTGCATAAATTACAGCTCAGGTGTTTGGGTCTAACAGGTGTACAGTCTATAACGTGTACATTTTTATGAGGAAGACCATGAAGAGCTACGCTGTCAAAGCAAGTTCACATCAAATGTCGCTCAAATGAACACAGAATTTATACATCTTGTTGAACAGCGCCATCTAGCCATACGCGTCACTGCGCTCTGTAGAACGCACGTCTTTATCATAATTGTAGTGTATACACTGATGCTTCATCTTGGCCTGAGCGGCATGTCCCAATTATGAACAATATCTTTGTGGCACGCTTTCAAGTGAGCACTTTGGCTCGTCACTGGCTCATTTATGATGCCCTAAATGACACTCTAAATCTCTTGCAAAATTTCCAATGACGCGCTTTACCTCAACCAAAAGAAATCTGCTACCAATATTCTGAAATATGTCGTTTTTTTCTTCTAAGTGTCACTTATTTCATTTAACACAGCAGGACTGTTTTGTAAGAGACACTCATTGCATTTTGAATGCCCCTTTTAATAGACACGACAACAATATTCCTCAAATGCCTGAATTTTCGCTACCGTGGCCACTACACTACTTGCCTAATCAGCTGCAACGCAATGAGTCTGGCGACATAAATGTACTCACAAAGACTGCTGGTGACGATGACTGCTCTGCCATGGTTCTCCTTAAGCATGGGCAGGAACTTCTTCACCACCCTCACCACGCCGAAGACATTGACGTCGAAGATGCGAGTGATGCTTTCCATCGTCAACCATTCGACGAGGCCGCTGTTCATGACGGCTGCGTTGCACACCACAGCCCAGAGCTCTGCGAGGGATTTCGGTTTGCAATCATACGCGAGAACATTTTTAGAGCAAATTTATCTATGTTTTACTTGTACAGGCCGGGGTTATACTGTAGGCTAACAGTCAACAAACTTTCAGTACTCCCGTCGCATCATGATGGCCCAAGTGCCTGCTATGTCTCTCACAGCTTACACTGTGTTGCTAGGGGTAAGTGTATCTAGGTCAGGTAGCGTTCAAGCTTTCGCCATATACTGTAGCTGTAAATCTATACTGCGACCACAAAATTTTTGCAGATGACCCCTCTATGTATTTTATCAGGTTACCTCAGAAGAACCTCTTTCGCTTTTCCTTGCAGGCACCAATACTTCAGCTTTGCATCCTGCAAGAAACCGCAAACGGCGTACCTCACAGCCTGTAGGTCACATTCTTTCACTTCCAGGTTTATAGCCAGCATACAGAATCGGGTCGAAAGTGCCAGTGGGCAATGGGTGGAGGGACCAACGGAAGGAGATCATCCGACTCTCAGCACTGCGTCAACCTTGAACGGTTCCGATTAAACTGCATGCAAAGAGCACGCACTCAAGCCCTTGCGCTGTTTTATTTAACACTTTTATTTTGTCTAGCATTCAATTTATTTTTCCTTTTTTACTTTAGGTATATAGCGGCCTTGTCGACGGTCACATTCCACTTCGCACGAGCCCGTTAATGCTTTTAGCTTAAAAACGATAAGGAAGTTGAGCTCTCTACCGACAACCTCAGAGGACACTTATATTTAGCTTTGACTTCGTTATTTTTTTGTTGAGGTATATCATTATCTGCAGTGTGACCTATCCCTGTCTGGGCTATGTGCCAACCTTTAGAGGCAACAACAACAACAACAACGACGACAACGACGACGACAACAACAACAACAACAAACAACGACGACGGCGACGAGGACGACGACGACGACGACATAAGAGCATCACAAGCCGCTACCGGCTGTGGCATTGAGCCTCATGAAAGATCGTGCAAGGGCGCCCGCTCCTACATTGTAATAGCCCGTGCTGTGTATCAAGGAAAGCTAGCGTGGTCCATTTCGACGCATCGCTCGCTTTGCGACCGGCACCGAAGCGTGATGCTCTGGGCTTCCTTCATCCGGCTTGGGCGTCATTAAACCAGCAGGTGCGGAAAGTAGACGCGAGCGGCGTGTACCAATGTACACTGGTACGCAACGTGAAAAGGCACGCCGAAATTGTCATCAGTAGGTGGAGCGCCTCAACAACATGGGAAAGAACATAAATCTACATAAGACTGTGTTTCAAGCGACATTTACCCGTAGTCTCCTCCATCGTTGATTGAAATAAAGAAAGGTGTTGTTGTTGTTGTTGTTGATGATGATGATGATGTTGTTGTTGTTGTTGTTGTTGTTGTTGTTGTTGTTGTTGTTGTTGTTGTTGTTGTTGTTGTTGTTGTTGTTGTTGTTGTTGTTGTTGTGAGTAAACGCGCCAGCGGAAAGGTCCCGCTTGCAAATCACGACGTCAGAGTGACATCCGTGTATTATAATACTTCAGCACGAATCCGGCGTTTCTTTATTGCATTTCTCAAGGCCGTATATTGAGCGGGCTACTATTTCTACAATTAAGCATAACTTTGTGCGTAGCATACTTTCTGTTATTCTGCGTATTTACTTATTTATCTTTAGCACTGCATTTCGTACATTCATTGAGACTCTTTCTCTACTTTCAGAGTGGCAATGCGGCACTTGTTGTTAGGCACGCCTGCGCAGCGTGAAGCGCAAGCCACTGAACGACAGTAGAGTCCATAAACATCAATACAGAATGGTAAAGTACGCGGTAAGAATGTTTCCAATAAGAACAATTGATCCACCGGACTGAACTAACCGATTGGTCAATCAACGAAACAAATGGCCCACCGTCTAGCCAGTTCCCTTATCCGCTTGTTCTTATGATGAGAGGCACTGCTTCTGGGAGAAAGGTCTAGCAAACTTTCGTGGTGTCTCGTGATGTCTCGATTTCTCTCGCGAACTCTCGCAGGGCTCTTTCTGTGTATTGCTTGGTATCGTAACGTCTCGCTGGCTCCGGCTTGCTCTCGTAAATTTTGGGTAAACTCGTGTCAGGTTATCGGCCCCACTTGAAAGCTTCACGGATATCGTACCCGAATCCGTTTACACACTTCTAAACCAGCCCCCCCCCCCTTTGTTTTGCTCGCTGTTTACTGAAAAAAAAACAACGCAGTGAAGTGACAAACTGCACATGAATGTCCACATGGTAGCAAACTGCACATGAATGCCCGCCGTGTAACAGGTATGTGTTGCAATGAGCCCGAATCCTTCAGTAATGCAATCTTCTCCACAACTCCTGCGTCGCGGGGTTCTGGTTCGGTGCGTCCGCCTAGTATGAGCTCCCTCTTTTCAGCCCCGTGCAATGGTCGTACCGCGAGTCAGTATAAAGGTGTGTATAAAGGTCTCTCTGCAAGTGAACATCGCATGATGGTGAAAAGGTAACGCCACAAGTCTTACTACATCTACCGCACTAAAGTATTCCACCGCCTACACATGTGCCCAGCTGAAAAGGTTATTTGCGTAATCTCCTTGGGCAAACGAACAAAAGAGGCGGACAAGAGACTGCTCCCATGCAGGAGTTGGTATTCGTACTCGAATGGAGAAGAGGCACGCATGCGCAGTTGCTACCCCTCTGAAGGCATTGTCCGTCTCCTGCGACAAAGGATTTCCTCTCTAAATGCTGCACGCTGGGCAAGCGTCGCTGTCTCGCGCTACATCCATTAATTAGTAGCGAGGAGATGTAGGAGACGATACCGCGCAGCTGCGATTCCGACTCTACAGAACGGAGTCCTGAGGATGGCTGAGGAAGGCCGATGAGGGCTGAGGAGGGCTGAAGAGGTAGCGGAGGCCTACCGCGACTGGTACACCAACGTTTATATGTAGACCTACCCTAACCACTCCCCCATATTTCTTTTAAGAGAAGACAAAGTTTGTTCATTCATTCATTCATTCGTCAATGCTGTCCAGCACAAGTCGCCTAAATTACAATCGCAATTTTTCGTCGAATCCAGACCGGTTACCCTGCCATTCAGGAAAGGCGTGCTACAGTCAAGGTTTTTTTAGGCGTATTGAGTACCAAACCAGAAGCTAGTTTTATTTCAGACTTACAATAGTTTAAAAGGATGTTATGTCCCTTACTGTGACTTCCAAGCTCCTCTTCGACCACGCGGCGTGCCCCGTCAATTTCGACGTCCTTGGTGACGTCCATCTGGAGAACCTTGACGTTCGGCAGCTTTTTGAGCGACATCGCACCTTCGCCGTTCGCATCCAGGCAACCAGCGAAGACGAGGAAGCCGTCTCTGGCCAGGAATTTAGCCAGCAGATGTCCAAAACCTGTGTCACAACCTGCACAGCAAAGCAAAAAAATTGTGTAAAAAAAAGAATGCGTGATAGGCATTCCGCATAAACTCAGCGCGTCTTACGCAAACGTTTAGCAATAAGGAAAGTGAATGCATCGCACGCCTGCCTTTATTGCAGTGCTACAACTGGCTATAATCACGGGACACGTTGTGGATATACTACCAAGCATCGCTTCAATCGATATGCAAGACCACGTCCTGCAGCGCATATATCATACAGACATAGACACAATGATTATACCTTTGGGTCAAATCTGCATTGCAAAAACGCAAGCGGATACACCTCAACGCAAGCGGTTGCATTGACACCGCTTTGGCTATAACAACAGGCGTAAGAAAGTACAAGTCCTTCTTTTTTTTATTGATGTAAAAATAAATTAAGGAGTTATTGTCGCCATTTTTGGTGACGGCTACCCCTGTTCGCTTAGATATTAAAATAAATAAAAAAGAAAATATAATAATAAACTAGTCCCAAACAAGCCCTTCTTGTTATTAAGAATGGGGGTACGAAACACCTGCGCTGTTTATCACCCTCGCTGCAGTTGTTGCATTCTCTAAAGTGTTCACAGTTGTCATACGAAACATAAGTAGTATCTAGCCATTTGAAGACAATATTAGAAGACGACAACATGAGAGAAAGAGGAATGTTAAAGCAAGTTAAGGCTGTCGGTAGCATTGAACAGCAGAAAACGTCAGCCAGATGACTTCAGTATACAGAAGACCGCTTTAGTACTTCTGTGACCGGACTGCATGAGTTCAAGAGTATGGGCAAAGTCATCAGAGACATAATCCGCGTCAGCTCACCATACTCTACTGATATAGCAACGTGTGAAGGTCAGTTGCAGCCTAGCGTTTGTGGGTGCCATTGCGGTACCTCCCACGTTTTTCAACCGACCGTTTTACAAAGAACGTTCGCACCTCTAGGAGAGAGAGAGAGAGAGAAATAAGGAAAGGAAGGCAGGGATGTTAACCAGTCATGAGTCCGGTTTGCTACCCTACACTGGGGGATGGGAAAAGGGGAATAAAAGTAAAGAGAAGGAGAGAGGGGGAATGCCTACAGGGCAGTCCTATACAATATCATAGGCGCTATATCTTAACTGCTATATCTTAATGCGACGTGAGTCACTCACCTGTAATGAGCACAGCATTTCCCTGTCCGCTCACCAGGCTGACGCGAGCGACTCCCCAGAGGAATTTTGCGAGAAAGTAACTCGCACATGCCATAAAGAACAAAGATCCGAGGCCGTGTGCGATACCCGGAAGCAGCGGAAGTCGTGGCCACAGGTACCACAGCATGGCAGTCAGGGCGAAGAAGAGAATCCAGGAGACCCTCATAACTGATTCCTTCTGGCTTCCACGAGGTGATGCACTACCTCACCCAGTTTGACAGGACGCTGCGGCAGGAAAGTACAGCGTATACGCATTGAAAAAAAATGTCTGAAGTGACTAGACCAACACGCTTCATCCGTTAGTTCAAGCACGGCCAATCTGACAGAAATATACCACAGTGCAGTTTGTCGAGGATAATCAGTGTCACACATGCACAAACATGCTTACAGTCACCAGTTGAGAAGTGACAGTGGGGCGGGGTGAAATGACATGAAGTGAGCTAGTCGATAGCGGGCAACTTTACCAACTTGCTACAGTGCTTAGTCTAAGCATTTCAATTCATTTTGGTTTTTGCCACACTTAGCAGCCCAAATTTTGTTAGTACAACATCAATGCAGAGCTTATGCTAGGGTCCTTGCCTGTCTTAGGCCAACCATCAAATAAAAACATGTTTAAACTGAAAAATATACAAGCCACAAGACATCGTACATGTCTCTCATCTCAACTTCTCGCAATCTGCTTCCCCAAACGCAGCCATGGCTATTGCGCTGGGACACTGGAGCGGTGTCCTTTGAGAAGCTTAGAAGGAGGAGTGTAATTGGCCTAAAGTACACATCACAACCTCCTTTCATGCTCGCCTTATCTATCCGGGCAGATGACTCTTGAACTCGATTTGAAAGTCAACGCTTGTCCTACATAGTACGCAACAAGAGCGCTCTTTAAGTAGAGCACGCTAGGGCACGCTATTTGCCTGATTTTGCAGCACTACTGGCGAGGCAAAAAAAAAGAAAAATAGTCGTAATACGAGAGTCACATGCGAAAGTCGAAACGTCAGCCGATTTCATAAGTCTGCTTCGTCTGGCCTTGTTCTTTTTTTTATCATAAAGTGAATGTAGGTACTCCCAGGGCGCAACACACTTCCTTAATTTTTTCACATGCCGTATACGAAGAATTTTTTTTAAAAAAAGGTCTCTTTTACCAAACTCTCATCACAGGTTACTACACAGGCCCTGCCAGTAGACAACGCTGAGACCACACCGCAATAGTCATCAATGCGACATTTATTGGAACTGCAAAATTTAAATTGTATCACCTATTACGCTCACGCCGGACGTTCTTGCGACGACGAAAGTCAATGAAGCCGAAAACTTTGCAGGAAGATATAAAAGATAGCATAAGTAACTTCGCACGATGTTACGCATATGAGTTGCAGAGAGAAAAACTGCACACTTGGTCCATGGCCACTCGCATCCCTGCATTGCTGTCTTAATCGCTCAAAAGCACGCGCTACAAAAACATGGACACCAGCGCCGGCACCAAGCAACAGCGTAACATGACGGCATTAGACTCGCGTGTGGGAGGCGTACCTTTCAGAAGGTGTCCACTCTAACGCTGGCCGCCAACCGACCGACTGCGTCTGGCGAGATCTTTTCTTGAGCAGCGCCGTCCGAGGAATTGAAACTGCCCGCGAGCGGCTCTAAACGGCGACAATAGTTGCCGCACCTTCCAACAACACACGCACACACACACAAGCACTAAGAGTACGTGTCACGCAACCGAGCTATTGGAATCAATCCCTTCGCGATCGCCGCCTTGCGTCACGATCTCACCGGTGTTACGAAATCGTTCTGCAACGTTCACCACGACGTCCTTCGCCTGGTATCAATCGTGGCCTACGCCATAGATGCGGGGTACAAGTGAGCTCCACCGCAGCGACCAATGTGGCAGTGTATCGTTCCTCGAGATGGTCACGTGAATCCAGGGCGCCACCTAAGGAGAAGGCGTGCGGCGAGAGCACTCGGAGCTGGCCTAGACGTCGAACAACGCACTGCATGAACGTACAAATGCTCTACTTTCTCTCCACCGAATGAAAAGCCTTGACAAGTATACAGAGCAGCGATTCTGCACACCCGCCGCTTCACCCTGCCGTTATTCCCAATACCCTCCTTCGTGGTAACCTCCTCACCCTGTACCTTGAACTGTGAGCTCCATCGGCTGCGTACATTCGTACTTATGTTATGCTGGTCTGCGCTTTTTTTTATCTCACTTTCTTTGCTACGTAACTCAGATCGACGATAAACGATAAAGCCTCCGGGCAATAAACAGGTCGCTCTGCAGAGCGAGGGAAACTCATCCGGACCAATCGGTCTCGTAGTCCGCGCTGCTTGTACGGCGAGTGCCGAGTCGTAGCTAATAGGTCCCATCGCAACGAGTATAAACACATAACCCTGGGGACAACAAGGAAAGAAAGAAGATACCAAAGTGATATGAACCTCCTTGACATTCACTTGAGGAAAGTTTATGCTTACATGCTAGAATAACATGTGGGGGATTCATATGTGCACGAGTGTTTTGGGGTCCCCATCCACTTGATTCTCGTGGGAGCTGATGTTTAGTCCCTGCTGAAGGTTCGATGACTGGGGTGGGAGGCGGGAGATAAGTAAAGGCCGCTTTTAACGTTTTTTTTTTTTTTGTAGGGCCTGCATTTTTAATGTAACGACGTGAAAATAAAGAAAAGGAAATAGAAAGGAAGGGTGACATAAGCTACAAGAACTCTATAACGGAGAACCGGTTTGCAAACTCACGAACGCGTACACCGTTTTGAGTATCGGTGAGAAATCGTAACGGCCGCAAGCGAAGGACTCTGTATTTCCACTGTCGTCGCCCTTTTGACCTTCGAGGAGCGCGTGGCCGACACAAGATATATGTGCTTGCAGCGAAAAATAAAAATCTTCTCAGCGAAGACAAGTGGTATCGCAGTTTCCGCTGACGCCGTACAGACGACCGTCTGTAGCCTCGGGTTATCTCTTTCTTTCACTATTTTTCCGCCTGCTTTCGACGATTACACCGAAGCCCCTTACGTGTGCTTTATATCATCGGAATCGCGCTGATAACGAAGTATCTCATATAGGGAACGATATGAAATATCAAATGTGAAAAACAGGAAACAGTGATATGGGTGATGCGCAATGTTGTGTAGAGTTGCGTATGAGAATGTCGCTAACAGAAGTCAAACAAGGTTGTGAACTGAAGACTGGGAACCAGCTGAGGGACAAGAGTATTTTTGCGTGTGCTTGTTGCATTATGTGCAGTTATACAAGACACGGGCCTCATCACTTCGCCTCCATGGAAATGCAGCCTCCACGCTCAACTGAATGAAAGACGTGAGAATAGCGAAGACGATACCAGCAACGAAAATGATGTCAATGGCACAGATTCCGGGACAAAGGAAGCCAAGGGCGTAACTATAGTTAAAAATAGTAACGCTCTACCTATCACTGCACAGCCTGGTGTGCTCGTATTTCAGCTGGAAAAGCGTGAGCCTCATTCGAATGGAAGGAAGCGACCTTTGTGGCCGACCTCCTTTCGCAACGAGAGTGGGATTTCTTTCTTTTTAATGCTAGATCGTGGAGGCTTGAGAATACAAGGGGAGGCGAGACACCACGTGACAGTAGTAGAGGCCCTCCCTGGAGCTTATTCTTACTTGCCCTCAATATGTCAGAAGTGAAAGCAGGAAGCAAGACCTATCGGTATACCGGACGACCCTGGATTAGTAAACGGTGTTTCTTTTTTTGTTTAGCACGAATATACTGCAAGCAGCCGCACCTTTAGTGACGGTGCAAGTTTCTTATGAGAACGAGAAAGTGTTCCGCTAAATCGAGGACTTTGCGTGCTGGACCATTTGAATAAGCCAGCAAAATGAACGACAAAGGCCGTCCTGCTAAGTTGCCTTTCAATGACGGTTCTGGTTTCGGTTTCGAAGCAAATGAAACGGTAAGGCGTTTCCACAGGAAGCTGAGAAATTTGAATTGTGTAATGTTAACGATGGACCCGAGAGTAAAAAACTGTATGTGTTCTTAATGGTCTTGTAGATGACGTCTACGCGCCAGTCTGTGAGTCTCTAGGCTACGTGTGAACGTGCAGCCCATTCAATGAAGGCATATTTCTAACTCTATTTACCTGCGAATTCGATCCCGCGCGTCTCATGCCTGCATATTCAATGCGGATACGGGATGCACTTAATTTTATTACCGTTAATCGAGGCATGCCTGACGACCACGTCACGATGTAATGTCACGACATGTTGATAGTTGTCTCAGTGATACATTCCTATCCTTCCATGCCAGTTTTGGTATATAGCAAGTGAACTAGACGTCAGTTTTCGACTCTGTCTTTTTTGCTGAATTTCGTGACAAGCATTTCGGCAAGATTTTTGCAAAGTTTTTCAGCGTCACGAAGGTCAAGTGCTCCGCTATAGGCTTGTCTCGCTAATGCCTAGTGCCACGTAATATATTTTTTATGGTAGTTTGTGCCAGAGCCCCGGCATAATGAAGATGCGTTACCGTAGCAACGAACTACAGATCAGTTTGCATCGCCAGGAGTTCTAGCACGTAGACTGAAGTCTGAGTACACAAGTGCGTCTTTTATTCTGTATCGTTTTCGTCAAAACGCAGCCACTTCCTCCTGACTTCGGTCCTGTCTTCTTCTTGTCCTTCGTCTCTTTCTTGCGCTACGTATTCTATTCCACGGTGGCGGGGCCGCAGTCTTGTAGACTGTTTAAACAACTGTAGTGCCACTTCCTCAACTAAAGTAAAACAAAAACACACAAGGAAACAGCACGTCCTCGTTGCGAGCCTTGGACTCTTGTGCGACGTGTCTGCTGATGTTGTCCCGGAAGAAAATGCCACGTTCGTCTTTCTGATGACTTCGATAAGTACCGCCTTGTCGGGAATACTTGCGCCTACATTTTTTGTTCGTCTATATACACACCGCAGCTCGAGTTGATTCGGATCAATGACGACCTTGGGTGACTGACGACAGCCCCCCCCCCCCCCCCCTGGAGAAGCGAAAGCAAATACAGGGAAGTCATTTCGTAATTCTCGATAGCTCCGGTGCGTATTTGCATCTGGCTTGTACACACATCACGCGTCCTTGTGAACTTGCTCAAGCGCCTTGGCTTAACGCGTGCTAACCGCTATTATGTGCGAATTATTGCGTGCACGATGGCTCGTATGGTTTTGGGACGTAAAACAGCGCAAAACAACAACGATGGCTCGTAACACAATCGCAATCGACGGCGGCGTAAGTGAGCGTTCGACGGAGACGCGCCCGAGTTAAACGAGCACAATGCGATGCGGTCTTACAGCACACGCAATGCTTTGGGGAAGACAAATAAGGAAAGCGTAAAGAGCTGTACGCGATACTCTCTGGACGATTTCGAGCGGCCACACGATGCCCCGCCACGGTGGTCTAGTGGCTATGGTACTCGGCTGCTGATCCGAAGGTCGCGAGATCCAATCCCGGCTGCGGCGGCTGCATTTCAATGGAGGCGAAATGTTGAGGCCCGTGTGCTGTGCGATGTCAGTGCACGTTAAGGAACCCCAGATGGTCGAAATTTCCGGAGCCAGCCACTACGGCGTCTCTCATAATCATAAGTGGTTTTGGGACGTTAAACCCCAGAAATCAGTCAATCAGTAGTCACACGAGAATCGCCTCATCATATAACTCACCAGGAGACGTCGCAGTCTATTATGCCCTAGTGAGACACCGCGTTCCTTATTACAATTATTCCATATGTTTCCGTAGGCAGTAAATATGTCGCCTACATTTGTCGTGTACCATTCCGTGTGAATCTTACGGAAGCGTGCGTATTTGTCGAAATGGCCACACGAAACATTTCGCTAAGGTGTATTAAGCGTGCTATGGTCAAGACGTTCAATATTTAAATCCGGTCGGCTGGCTTCGAGACTAGTACTGTCTTGCTATGCTCGATGACGTGGTTCTATCTTCGGTCACGGAAGCCGTGCTTTATTTTGGTCTAAATACAAATACAGCCGTTTAGATTTTTCTAAGTGCTTCTTACGGAACCCGATGGAGAGGACAAAGTCAATCGTGAGTCCCTCATAACGATGTCTTTATCTTGGCTTTGAGACGTACAATCCAAATTCCATTTCATTGTTATCCTGGCGTTTCTTCACGCATCCGTTGTAGTTTCCGGGTTCGCTGATATGTTCAGCATTCTCCTATCCTTGCGTGGTGAATGGGTCTCTTGAGCCCTCATTCACGCCAACGCAAAACGAACAGTTAAACACTTCTTCGTTAAAAATACACGCCCCTTAAGGAAACACTAAAGAAGCAAAGTGATATTTTTCTCGTATCAATGAAACACTCTTTACCAAAAGCACCCCTATCGCCGTGGTAAGGCGCTTGGCAAACGAGAAAACGCGCAAAGCTAAAAAACAGGTGGCGACGCCGCCTCTAAGTTCCTGCGCCAACTCGCTGTGACGTCATAGATTCCGAAGGCACCTGCTAGGCCCTACGCAATTATTAACCCCGGTGAAAATGAATTTCCTTTCTGCTCGTAGGTGGCCATAAAGAACGTAGCAAATCTAGAGAAATTCAACTCAGCCAAAATGGAGAGAAAAAAAAACCTTCGAGATCCAGGACGTCAACCTTGAGTCAAGATACGGTGATTGATGATTGATTTGCGGGGTTTAACGTCACAAAACCAGCTCTGATTATGAGAGACGCCGTAGTGGAGGTCTCCGTAAATTTTGACCACCTGGGGTTCTTTAACGTGCACTGACATCGCACAGAACACAGGCCTCAACATTTCGCCTCCATCGAAATGCAGCCGCCCCCGCCGGGATTCGATCCCGCGACCCTCGGATCAGCAGCCGAGTACCATAGCCACTAGACCACCGTGGCGGGGCAAGATACGGTGGTCCCAGTGCGAAATTCGAAATATGAAATGCGGACCTTGATTTCCGTCTCCAATATTGAGTCCATTAGGGCGAAATCAACAACAGGATTCTGAAAGAACAATTTGTCAGTATAAACTGATTTACCGTTACTCTGTAGTGTCCCTTTAGCCCCTTGATGCCTTTAGAAGTTACGCGGAGTTGACCGTGCCACAATGAATAAAAGTTGCACACGGGAATGGCACCCTGAAATGGAGCCGCATTATCCTGAACACTTCAGACAGCTCTTTTATTCAACTTTAGCGTGAACCAGAGTGTATGAGATGGGTACGTTTACAAAGCATTTGCGCCACTTACCTCAGTATGCCTGTTTCCTTGAACCAATAAATACTTGGGCTACACGAGAGGATGATAGCTGAAGGTACCTTCACGCGCACGCAGTCCACATGCAGGCGGTGCTATTTTCCTGTTAGCCGGTCGTCAGCAGGCTACGAGAATATCCAAATGCCAAAGAAATCAGTCGAGCAGTTGCGAAAACAACAGCTGTGTACTCTCGTATCTGCCACGGAGGCGAGAGTCTGTGTCCGAGTGCGCATCGTCTGGCAATGTATACAGACCCTCGCGCAGACCATTATCGTCTATCGCAAGGGGGAGGCGCGCGCCGCGTCAGATTACCCGCACAGACAAGGCGGCCAAGAGCGGCGTAACGACAGACGCTTGCGCTTCTTCAGCGCAGTGTCTTTTCAAAAATATTTGACGATTATGCTCGTCATATCGGCTGCGCTTTCTCATGCAGAGTGAGAAAAACATTATCTTAATGGTGAGGAGCTGTAGCAGACACAAGAATACCACAGAGCGGGAAGAGCTGTGGGAGGCTGTGCTCTAGAATTTGAAAGATCAGCGGAAGCTGGTGAGCCACAGCAAATGTCGGGTGGCCACCTGCCGAGAGGCATAGTCAAGACTGCTCCTTGCGCTCTTTCCCGTCTTGCTTGCTTCCTTTCTACTCGTGCAGTACGATACCTGATCAGCAACCATCTCACTCAATAGGCACGACGTGGCCACCTGCGAAGAGGGAGCCCTGATTTGCTCAAGACAGATATCGTGACCTCAGTCAATGGGCCTTGGGTGACCGCCTCCGAAGAAGGCGGACTGATGTTGCCAATACTGATGAGAAATAACTTAATTAGAATGTTTCGAGTGGTCGAGAAGAAAGATCTGCCAAGAAGATAGAGTTGGCTGAGACAGATGCCGGCACCTCAATCAGTGGGTCTTGGGTGGCCGTCTGCCGAGCGGGAAGATTTCGGTGCCCGAAACTGGTACTGCTGTCGAATTCAGTAGGTTTGAGTGGCCACCTTCGTAGCCCCCTCAGACAAAACGTCTGAGGTGGCCACCTGCCAATAGGAAAGACTGAGGTACCCAAGACTGATGTTGTCACTTCAGTCCAAAAATTGGAGGTGGCCATCCGACGACAGGGTAGAATGAGGTAGCCAAGAACAGTGTGGCCACCTCAAAAGGGAGGCTTGACATTGCGACCTGCCAAGGGGAAAGGCTGCTATGGTGAAGAGTGGTATCGCCACCTCAGTGAGAAGGCTTGAAGTGGCAGACTGCCACCTGCCAAAAGAGAATTGAAACACACCGGTCCTTAAACATAAGAAGTATTTATTTCTTTCTCTTTCTCCTAGGCCAAGGTCGCGTCGGTGAAAGAGCAGTAAAAGGAAGAAATGTTTCTTAAAACTTGCAAAGATGCTGTTGTGTCAGTTTAGAGGACCCTTCGCAAGGCCACATAGCTAATTTTAACAGCGAAGCTGTTAAAGTGGACGTAGGCCATTATGCGGGCGCAGAACTATCATCATAAAATAGCTGCGCGTGCACTTCTACGAAATGCGCAATGTGCAGCGTTTGCGTGCGCACTTCTCATCTTGCGCTCATGCCTTTAGCCCACTACTACATAAAGACAGAGGCGTTTCATAAGACGCTATAGCACAATAGCAGCGCCATATCTCTGGTGAGCCGCTAGGCTGCTGTCTTGCGAAGCTCTTGGTCGCAGTATCGAATCCCGGCCACGGCGACCGCGTTTCGACGGGGTCAAAGTGCAAAAGACACCCGTGTACTTTGAGTTAGATGCACGTTAACGAACCACAGGTGATCAAAATTACCCCTGAGCCCTCTGCTACGAGAAGTGACACGCAATCATTGCTTAAAACCTCTGCAAATATTATTAACATGCTGAAGTACAAGGTGGTGGTGGTGGGGGTGGTGGTAAAAACATTTACTGTAAGGGATTAGACAGGAGGTATGCTGGGACCAGGCCGTAAAAGGCTGGTCCTCACAAACACTAGGTGGAGCTCCCTAGTTCGGGACTCCAGTGGTGGTAGCCGCCGCCCGTGCGCGCCTGACTAAGGCTTGTTGCGCCTGTAAGTCGTGGCAGCCGAGCAGGGTCGCCTCCCAGTCCTCCCGAGTTGGGTTGGGGTTGGGGGGAATGGCCGAATTGGAAGGGCAAGCCCACACCATGTGGTAGGTGTCTGAAGACACCGCACTACAGTGCGGGCAGCTGCCGCTAAAGGAGGGGTCAAAATGTTTTTTTTGGGGCTGCCGGGCACAGCAATGTATTGGTAAGAAGGCGGAGTAAGAGCCGCTCATCCGCCTTCTTAAGGCCTTTACATGGGCAGGGGTAAAGGCGATGGCATTCTTGATAGAATTTTGTGATATCTTTGAAGGTATAGGCCGGATTAAAATGGGTGTCCTGATCGGGTGGGGAGGAGAAAACAGCCCGGAAAGAGAGCGCGCGGGCGGCTGCGTCTGCTGCCTCGTTTCCTACCAACCCCTCGTGAGCAGAGGCCCATATAAGGTAACGGTGTGCGGGGTCCGTATCCCGTATGCAATTTTGGTAGATTTGGTAAGCTAGAAAGGGGGTCCAGCCTTGTACGACGTTCCGACAAGCCCCTCGCGAGTCGGTAATGATGTAGTATTTCGAGTCGGAATGTGAGGCCGCCAGAGCAATAGCGACTTCTTCCGCGTGAGTTTGATTGGGCGCTCTAAATGTGAGGCCGTTAACTGTGCTGTTATTGTGAACTACTGCGGCCGTATACCATTCCCCGTGGTGGGGGCCGGAGGCGTCCACAAAATACACGCCTGTTTTGTTGCCATAATGTCGGGCCAGAGCTTCCGCCCGCGCCAGGCGCCGGCCATTATGGTCTTCGTGTGACATGTTGGCTGGAAGAGGTCGCACGTGGAGGGCGCGTCTCCACAGTTCTGGGATACGAAGCCTGTCTTCCATGGGAATGGTGTGTTGGATATGGAGTCGAGCAAGAAGACGGCGACCCGACTCCGTTTGCGACAAGCGCGTATACTGGTTTGTAAGGTGCGCTTCCCGAAGCTCCCGAAAGGTGTTCACCACCCCAAGGGCCATAAGACGGCCGTTAGAAGTGGTGACGGCGAGGTCCAGGGCACGCTTAATAATTTTGCGAAGGATCACCTCGACGGCTTCCCCCTCTTGTTTCCGTAGGTGAAGGTAAGGAGTCGAATAGAGAATTCGACTGGTCACGAAGGCATTTGCCAGCCGCAAGGCATCAGCACTTCGTAACCCCCCGCGTTTGTTGGAAACCCGGCGGTCCATGCGGCCCACCTGATCCCCCACCTTACGGAGTTTGGCCAATGTGGTATCTGGCCGCCTGTGTTTGTGAAGTACAAGGAAAAATAACTTTTGCCTGAAAAATCACGAAGTGTATAGTCACAAGCAATCTAAGTAGCTTCTATCGCTCTCTTTTCCACCTGCAAATCTTGCGCGTAAGAAAACTCAGGGCGTCCACGAACTCCGCGGGCCCTTCCCGAAGCACAAAGTAGAAGACGGGATCGAAAGGTCCCCAGGCTGCGTAGTACGGCTTGGGCTTAGACTCTCTGACGGCCCGCACCATCTGTTCGACCACTTCGTTGGGATTCTCGCGGGCCATCCACTTGAATAGATATTCAGCAGTATTCATCCATTCCAGTATCTCAGCCTCGCTGTAGTCCTCCAGCACCTCGCGAGGGAGCCGGTTCAGGTCGTCCTTGACCATCTCCAAAGATCCTACGTTGGCCACTATCCGTGTCCTGTCGGGTAAGTAAATGCAACGCCTTGTAGGCCATAAAACAAACAGCTTAAATGGATGCTAAAGTAGCATCCCAAGGTGGTCGAGACTTATGGAGTATTGTTGGGGAACTCTATTATCGCTAAATTTGTCATTCCACGTTCAACAATAGATGAGAAAATTAAGGTCAAAGTTACATCTATACATACCGCGCCGAAACATTGAGGAGGTGATGTCATGAACCCCGTTCATTTTTTTCGTATTCTCGCCACATTGGCTCAGTAAAGTTACCTGAAACACGTAATGACAAGCCTCTATATCTCCTTAGAACATAATGTCTGCATATCTTACGCACAAAAATAATTATGTATGTAGGCCTTTGTAGACCCTATCAAAGATTTGACGTCAGGCATTGGTGCGGCAAGCTTCCGGCAGGCGTCGCCGCTTGCATTTTCTTTTACGCATCTTCTAGCTTATCAAGCGTCTTCGCGTAGTGAGAGTATATAGTGTCTTTGGTAATATGAAATAGTTCAGCAATAAGAAAAAAAATTGTTTGTTACTTTACTATCCCATTTATCTAGGGTACTCGGCCCTTTGTTGACACAGAGGCTCATTGCAGTGCGCTCGACGCGTCACGGTTAGTAATGCGTTAACATTTGTCTCTTCCTTTAGAACAAGTGAATATCAATATATTAGCAATTAATTAGGGTCTTCAAAAGCTCCTAATAAAGCGGATGCACCTCGTGCAAACTAACGACCCATGTTGCATATTTTGCTTGTGCAAAATGTATAAAGACGTAACCAAAATTTCCAGCCAGCACACTTCGTCATTAGGTAAGGCTGCAGCAATCTCAAGCCCGATGCCATGAATATCTGGCGGTGTTCTGACAATTCCAACACCACTCAGGTGTGGTTATTCAGAGGCTGTACTGAGACGAAAACTGTCGAACAGACACAGTACTTAAGGCTGCTACTGAAAATTTGTGTTAGCCATACGGTAATAATACCAAGCTCCGAAAAAAATGATCAAATTGATTGCAAGTTCTCTTACTCGCATTTTTAGCAAAACACATAGCTGCTTTGTCACGTCTTATATGCAGTCTCCATGAACGTATGTTATCTCATGTATGAACAGCGTCCAGCAGGAAGTCGTTCGTGTGGCGAAGCATTGCACAAAAAATAAACACATTCCAAATGGCCACGGATGGATAAAACAGCTGTTTGACGTACTGACGCTTAAACTACTAAACCAAGTTCACCTGTAAGCAGTTGGTTCAACGGTGCAGACGTCAACCCCTTTGCCGAGGCACTCTCGACGTAGCCCATCTGCCAGGGATATGACGGCGTGCTTGCTCATACAATAAGATACGCCCGCTGGAACCGTACCTCGACCTGTGAATAACAGACACCCCGGTCAGGATAACCTGTACAATATGGAAGTGTATGAGCACTCGCAATCGATAAATATGTTACAGAAACGGCATAGGCACAGGCATCAACACAGACACAGAAATCAACGAAATAATCATTGCACGCGGAATATCGCCAGAACCATGGCTTCGGCAAGCGGTCTTGCCTTCGTCCGGGACGCTGCTTACCGAAACGTTGGCTTTGACGAGCTCCTGTTTTCACGGGCGTTTCGACCCCAGCAAGACCGCTTGCCGAAACGCTACCGCCAGTGCCATCCCCGGTTCGACGACTTCTTCATCACTACAAGTACGCGCTTCGTCCTGAACTTGTTTTGTTGCTTAGTCTCCGCAAAGTACTAGTCCTAAATGGTGCAAGTGAGGGAGGCAGAGAAGAATGCACAGGAAATGTAGGCAAAATGGGCAGGTCTCACTGGTTTTCCCCTGCTCCGTGCCCCAGCGTAAAACATACCTAAAACGCTGCCGACGATAACGAGGCGGCCCTTGGACTTCCTAAGCAGCGGTAGAAACATCTTCGACACTTTGACTACGCCGAACACGTTGACGTCGAAGACCTTTCGGATCGATTCCATGCTTTCCCATTCGAGTAACCCGTGACTGGGTACACCTGCGTTTGCAACCACAGCCCAAAGGGCTGCGGGAGAAACGACGGCACGACATTTAGAAACGACGAAAAAGCCGCTAAGTCGAGATTTGTCGAATGATATTCAGATATGGGCTTGTCTAACAGACTGGTTCCACCTTGAAGTACCCATTTCACCAGTGAAGGTACTGAAAATAGGCCTCTGTGTGTATCATCGTCGATGGAACCCGTCGCGTGGAACCAATAGAAGGCAGCCGAAAAAATAGCGATACGCAGCTCTGCAGCATGCGATAACAGCAAAGCCTGGCGTGCGCATGCGCGCATGCTACGGTGAAACCTTGGGAAGTTCCGGGAAAGAGGTATCCGCACTTTCTATTGCCGCAGGAGGGGAACACATGCAAGTCTTGCACAAAGGAGAAAGTTGCTGGTCTGAAGGCGCAACGAAGCCCTTTGCTCTATCCCCGCCCCGCTTCTTCCTTTCTCTTTTTTTTTTTTTTGTTGTTAGGGTGCACCGCTTAATTATTTAAGTGATAACTCATCACACGACAGATGCATTCTCTTACATCACTTATCTACCCGTAGCAGCTTCGGAAAACTAAACGATGAATGTGAGCAGCACACTCGGGGCAATTCCTCGTTCCATTTACGCCGTTACATGAGATGTCAGGGTAACAGAGTGGATTTGTAGAGAAGGCAAGCGTAGCAAGGGGCTGCAGAAAGTTAGGTGGGCAGATGTGATCAAGAAGTTCGTGTGATAA
Organism: Hyalomma asiaticum; assembly: GCA_013339685.2. NCBI lineage: Eukaryota > Metazoa > Arthropoda > Arachnida > Ixodida > Ixodidae > Hyalomma > Hyalomma asiaticum. Next base: position 22,699,888 of record CM023488.1, on the reverse strand, counting down.
AGGAGTCGGTGTTAGCACACATCCAGAATAATTGGGGATCTCGGGAAGAGCCCTTCGCTCGGCAGTGAGGCGTAGACAGGTTGATGATAAGAAGTCAGAGGCAGTATTTTTACTCACCTCGGGGATCAAGGGTGTCCTTGACTGTAACGAGTGCTTCCTGTATTTGGTCGTCTTTCGTGACATCCATTTGGAGGACCCGAATGTTGGAGTGCTCGCACAGCTGGCGAGCACCGTCTCCATCGGCATCCAAGCATCCGGCGTATACGAAAAACTTCTCGTGGGCCAGCCGCTTTGCCAGAAAGTGTCCGAAGCCCGTGTCGCAGCCTGAGAGTCAAGCGCAATCCACACAGCGCAATCAAGAGCATGAGAGCGTGACCAGCCATAAGTTTGACTCGAAGTTCAAGGTACATTATCCCCTTCGTTTTGCGATAACTTCTACTATCCCGCACAGTCAGCCGTGACTAAAAGCAATTTAGACGTTTTGTCTTCGCTTCCAAACAAATACGTGACTTCGACTCGCGTAATTGTCCTTGATGGCGGCAGCGAAATGTTCACTTAAAGTAGGGAGGAGTTAAAGCCCAAACGCTCGTTACAGCTGAACTTGGAGATAGTGCAATTACCAGCTTGAAGACTTCGACCGCGTTCCGTTATCCGCGACTGTGCCTACACTAAGATTAAGGGGACAGATCTCTTTAAAAAAGTCAACAAAGGATTATTTACTTTGAGTACGCACTTCTTGCGTCGCCTGAAACCTGCAGAAATTTTAGCCTTTCTGCTTGTCTGTCTGTCACACGATTCAGCCACCCGGCCAAAGTTTAGGCACTTGCCTAACGCCCAGCCATCTTGAACTGGTAGCTGCGGTCATGCTTGTGAACATTGTCGATAAAAAATATTACAGCATATTCACTGGGGTGAATGATGATGAGTGGGGCGAAGCTCCGGAAGGAATCATCGGTAAACCGTGAAACTCTTCCGTGGAATTCGCCCCACAATTAAATGTGAAACACTTGAGTAAATGTCATCAAACTATTATAACATCTCGCATCTTTCATCATCAACTACAACTACCGCCATCTAGTTTTATAACATCTCGCGCATGCTACGAATCCTCACGGTTCAACTATGCACAATGCACAAGTGAAATCTCCCACCGGCAGCTTCATTGCAAGTCAAGATGCAGTGCCTATATATATATATATATATATATATATATATATATATATATATATATATATATATATATATATATATATATATATATATATATATGGGTTGCCGGTGAACGCTTCTCCAACGCGAGCAGTCGGTATTTCTCAATCAAGAAACTCGCTAGGAGACGCTGCCTGCGCCAACGTTGTCTCTCGCGGGCGAGCGCGTGCCGGGAGCCACGCGCTCGCCCTCGGCGCGTGCGTGCCTCCCGGCAGGCACGCGCCGGTGGCTACCTACTACTAGGGACGCACGACCCACGCCTTAAGGAGCTTCGCCCCTAAAAAGCAAATAATACGCATATCTGAGGTGCAACATCAGCACGTAAGTATTAGGTGGTGTGTTCCTTTACTTGGAAATACATAGATACGTAATTATAAAGACCCTAGTGTTTCTCAGGCTGCGCTAAATATGCGACGCTCTGCACGGAAAAGGCCTGTGCCGACGATTTGGTGCTGCCACCGGGCAGTTTCCCAGGGATTCCGCACAAGCTCATGTTTCCCAACGGCGCTGCCAGGTGGCGTCCATATCTCACGCAGAAGACTATCATCTTTCGACGACATGGGCAGCGAAGCACGCAGATACGCGGCCAATTTTTTATCTGATCTGCCAAAATGACTACAAGATGCGGCAACCAACTAGCCCCCATTACCACTTTGACAAGTCAAGTTATTTATTACCAGCTAATGCCGATATTCGCGGTGATCGCAGAGCCGTATAAGCGTGTGCAGTGAGGGCCTCTAAGCAGGTACTGTTCCTTACCGGTAACCAAGACAGCTTTGCCGTCGCCTTCGACGAGCTTCATGAAGACGTTGGACGAGATGAACTGAGCCAGCCAGAAACTCGCCAGCAACACCAGACACACGGAGCCGAAATAGGTGGCGCACTGGGTCAGAAAGTACCAGCATTTCCAGACTTCCCAGAGAGGCACCAAGAGCAGGAAGAACAAGATCCACCTTGTCCGCATGTTTGGTTCTGCTTGACCTTCCACCCTGCAGCTAACTATATTCGGAACAAGTAAACTACATGACAGAGCGCGATAACAAAGAATGAACAACAACGTCAATGGCGCTTGTATTCAGATGGCTTATTTTAAAAGAATTATTAACTTTTATTGGTTAATATTGGCGTTCTCTTTAATTATTATTAATTGATATTTTATACTGTCGCATTCCGCGCATAACACGCACCTTTTCTTTTTTGTTCGCAGTCAACGTACTTTCACCCTCCCTCTATGATGTGTACACCCTGCGCATACAAAGAATTAAATTTGTCGTGGGTAGCAATTAATGTAACTTAACGTTGTAACTTGGACTCCTGCAATTTACTGCTGCTTTTCTAAGGCCACATTTATTGAATTATAGTCACGCCATCAACCGCGCTTCACTATTGTTTATTGAAAAAAATGCAATGAAAGCTGGAACTAACCTCACCGATCGTTTGAACCAAGACACCTTAAGCTCGTTAAAGGGGCCCTGAAACGCATTTTACGCACATTGATTTTATTGCAGATTTGCTTTGTGTGGGACTTGACGATGACCGAAACACCAGTGAAAGCGGCGAAATTGAACCGTATTATATTTTAATTTGTACCTGAAATCGGTTTCCGCGCAGACTGCAGCGCCATACATCAACAGTTCCTCCGAGCGGATATGACATCACCATGCTGCTTTGCTGCAGGTTCTGATTGGCCGGGAACAGTAGGGAATAAAAATATACATCGCACATATCGATAATGCACCGAATATAAGAAATTCCAAATTCAGAACGTGTTTTATGCTTGCTAAAGGTACAAATTTGGGCATTACAACTTCATTTTGCTCGTAACTGACACAAGGATCGCTGTGCGGCCCACGTGGTGGTTGTGGTAGGAAGGCCACAGAGGGCAGCACGGTTCCGGTTCTGCAAGATGTAAGCCGCGTTTTGATTGGAAGCAGCATGCACGCCTTGGGATGCCGATATCTGTCGTCTGCTTTTATTTTGAATTTGTAAGTTGAATAACTTGCGTTTGCCTGCATCGATCTCGAAAATTCTTTTTGCATTTACCTCAGAACACTACAACGAACCCGTTTCGATGCAAAACTCAGCGAATAAAATATGGTTTCAGGGCCCCTTTAAAGCACTCAGCTTTCTGTGTTACACTTAACATTTACCCGGGATCGTATGATGACTGGAGTTTCAAAGTTTGACCCGAATTCCAGGTCTGAACCATGCGAGCAAATAGAAAGCCGGCAGACCACAGGATAAGTGGCCTTTCGCAGCCTCTTAAAATTTTCAAACCCCGCGGTAAGAGACGGAGCACAATACGGAACATATTAGGCCATTCTGTGGGTGAATCTCCTAGCAACTGGTTCAAATCACCACTTCGCTGTACTTCTTTTAGTTCGAAAGTTTGCCCTCAGGAATATCATTAAGGGGCATCAATTATATACTAACAAAATTGATTTGTCCACAGAGTCTCCGAGTGAGCGATCCATTGCCGGTGGGCTTTAAAGTACGCATCAGTGAACACTCCATAATAACATGCAGACAGTCAACGAAAGCATATATGTCCTGCTCTATACGCCAAGCCATATACAGCAAAAAGAATGAAGCACTAAGCACTATACGGCAGTGCTAGTGAAATGCTTAGTGAGTACTAACGACATCAAAGGATTAACGGCATTTTGTTTTCTGTATTTTACATGATGTCGACCATCCTCACCTTGGGCAGAGCAAGAGGCCTGAACCAATGCTGTTGGACTCTGTGTCTTCGACCGTTTCCGTGCAGGTCTCTCAAAAGACTCTATAAAAGCGGCAGCAGATTCTCCCCACCTGCTTTTGTCAAGCGGCTTCCACAAAGTGTTTGCCGTCTGCAGTCCAACGAAGTCCTGGTTTGCACGTATCGGCACAGTAGCCCCGCTGTACCTTCGTTCTGGACACTGGCGCCTTCTACCACACACTGAACCGGGAATCTGATCCGAATAGGAAATATGAATCACCGACCGCATCAATTCTTATGCGCTGTGCTTCGCGAACAAGAATATTACGTCGAGCCGGCCACCTGCTGCAGTGAAAGGAACTGGGACATGTGCTAGTCGATATATACGTCCCAGCTCTCCTTAGCCCATGCAAGGGTATTAGCACTAGAACGATAGAAAATAAAGTGGCATTGGCGAACGTTGAGTGTCTCAGAGACTCTGAGTCCGATATCTCTGCAACTGGGAATGAGCAGAGCAGTACAAGTCTCATAAGTGTCCGCACTAGTAAAGTACGGGAGAGGGAACACTGAAGCCGTAACTTCATTGCTGTCCTTCGACTAGATTGATACTTAAGAGATGGCGAACACGGCGGCAGCCTTGGATAGGAGGCACCCCTGCGCATGGTTTGCCATAAAACTGCAACGCAATGTTTCAGTGGATCAAAGTCATTCCTTGATTTGTCTTCCGATCGGCAAGCTTCTTTGAGAGACAATGCGGCCTCTCAAAGCTGCATGTACTACTTTCAATGTTGCGTTGTTTAGGTTAGAAAAGTAAGATGATCGTTACCTCACTTCACTTATCTTTCAGTATCTACCGTAGAGATAACGAACACAGCTTTCAATGGGACAATTTGGAGTCCCGATAAGAGGCAAATCCAATTGTTTCGGTCTCCTCCGAGTTGCTCGAGCTACGCACACATCTCGTGTAAGAAGAAATAAATGAAAGAAAAGCCAGGCAAGCGGATATTCGATTATTTAGATATTTTGTATATAATTCAACATGGACTCGCAATATTTTTTCTTTGTCTTTACCGCAAGCGCTTCAGAGAACAGTCATCAAGGACACTTCATGTTCAAGAGTATTCAACGATACTAAAAAAATCTCGTTCGCAAAGCAGTCTTCCACTGCACGCATACCTTTCGTGGTACGATAGCAATACTACGAGAACGTCTCCGACTCCGCATTCCCCTCCTTTACCCCCCCCCCCCCCATTTCCGGTTTAGGTTTTTCAATGATTCGAATCGATCGAAAGTGCCGAGAGCTCTAATCTCTGAGGCAACGGTAATCTTTAGGAGATACAATCTATCTCGAGCGCATACATTGGCGGGCGTTTATAATGTTATCAGTCAATCGCCTTCTATCCCACCCACCGCCTTTTATCCCACGTACATTGCTGTGCGATCGAAACGCCACGGTACGGCTCGTATGATGGCCGTGGCTTCTTGCGCCACCTCTGCTTGCTGCGGGCACCGAACTAATGTACTATGGCACACGATAAAAATCAGGGCCTTTCTTGATGCAATGCAAATGGCCTCACCGGCTGTCGCCCACAACTCACCCGTGGCGCAAGAAGGACCGGTTGCCACTAGGGCCAATCATCCGGTTCGAATCGCTAAGCATTCATACATAGAACGGGCCTTGAAGTACACACACATTATAGACAATCTCAACAATAATTATGCTTCAAGGTAACGTCCGTATCGCAATAAGGAATAAAGAACCTCTGAGCAGCACATTTTGACGTAGACAGAGGAAGGGTCGCGGACACCTCACCTGATGGCACTTGACACAGCACCGCCTGCACCAGAACACAGATGAGTAGATGCTTTAGTGAATCTAAAAGTACGGCGTTTTGGGCTAGTTGGTTGGATGCATTTGAAGGAAACATAGCGCTAGAAGACACGGACAAGGAAGAATGATTGTGGTTGTCAGCCCCTTTTTTATGATTGTGCGGTTGTGTACAGAAGTGCGGATAAACATACTAGAGAAATTGTCGAAGCTATCCTGATAGCAAAAGCAGGGAATAGTTGCGTCAGCAGCCCTTCTGTTGCTTTGACGGAAAGTGTGTTGGAATTTTTAGATGCTGCTCGTTTCCACGTGTGATGACGGGGGATTTTTGTGCGCGTGATCATAAATATCGTGCTTTGCAGAAATAAACCATGAGTTGAAAGTTAGCGCTCGTGTTGTCGTCTTCCTTGTCCGTGTCTTCTAGCGCTATGTTTCCTTTAGTGAATCTAATTGTCCCATTTGCGAGTATACCGGACTTTGCATGATTCTTTCAACAAAGTTCATACTTTTCTTCGGTCTCACCCTGCACGCCATTGAGGCGTGACACCTGCAGCACCTCTTGCGGCCCCTTTTGTCACACAGGCCTTCTGGAACACAGGAAAAAAATAACTCCCAGACATGCACAGATGACCGCACATGCAGCGGCAGCGTAATCGAGATTTTTCAGCCTGCCTTCTTCTCTTTGTCTTATGCCTTCTACACCCCACCTCGTCTTCTTCCTGTTACATTTGTTTTTTGTGCTTCCTTTCCTTTGCTTCTCCCTCGATTGGCTTTCTTCCTTTTTCTTTCTTTTTTTTCTGTTGTCATCGTCTTCGTCTTCTTCATCGTCACGGTCTTCCTAGCCGACTTCTTCGTCGTCGTCTGCTTTTTCGTCTTCGTCTTCATCCCCGTCCTACTTGATGAAATCAGACGGTGGCTAGACCTACATACAGTGTCAGAGTCATGGCTGAGAATATAAAGTGATCAGCCATATGCTGCGAGTCAGGGATGGATGCCACTGCTTCTCCTATCATATCAGAGTCGTGGCTGAAAATTCAAAATGCCAAAATCAAGCGGAGAAAATCAGCCAGGGATATAGCTGCACCGCTCCTATTGAGATTGGTTCGAGTGCACAAATTCAGGGAGATTTTTCTTTCACATTGAAGCTGATGGCTGCTACGGACACCGGCGGCGGCGGACGCCATCGCCACTGATTTCGACCATTGTAACAAGTCCACAACAACTTACACTGTAAAACGCGCGCCTCTTCCAGTACTTTGCTCTTCAAACATAGGAGCATCAGGGCATATTGAAGCAGGGAAATGAAACTTTATTCATGACGCTAGTACAAAATAAACTACAAAACAATTGTTTATGTATGAATAATTTATTGCACTTTTTATTATCACAGGATGTGACTTTGTACAAATGAAAACGGAAAACTGTCAATACAAATACATACATAGTGCTGTACAATATAACTTTCCCGCAACAAACATAAGTACGATCAGTTGCGATGCTTGCGAGCTATGCATATGGTGGAGCTTCATCAATGTAGACATTGATACAAGCACACAAGATTTTTTATCGCGCACCAGACGGACTGTGCTGTACACAACATTACAAGAAACACAGCGTCTTGAAGTCCGTTACGGCACTTAGCCGGTTTTAAGATTACTACTACTACATTTGGGCAATGGGGCGTTAGTTCCAAGAAGGGAAAAAACATTTCCCGTAAATATGATAGCCCGAGGGCGTTCTTCAAACCTTCTACTGACAGAGCTCCGCCACTTTAACTATCATCACTTTACACTGTCACTAAGATTTCCTAGATTTAAAATTTAAAGACCGGCTCGTGAAAGCCTAATGTTTTAACGTCTTCTCAGCGTGGTTTATATGTAGTTGTGACAGCGCTGCAATGCAGTTAGCATATATTGTTCATAATGTGGTTGGCTGTCCAGATCTAGATAGTCAAGTGGACGCCATCTTTGTCGATTTCTCTAAACCTCTAAAATCTGCGCTTCATTCTAAGCTACTGGTGACGCTAGAATGCCGTGCTCAACGACCTCCGTCTTCTTTCCTCGATATTCGGTTTCCTTTCGTTGTCGTCAACAATTTTTCTTTGACTCAGCAGAATCATGCATCGTTATAGTCCCGTCCCACATTTCTCCAAGAACCATGATTTCTTTGGTCGACGGGCACTCTGTGCTACGACTCTGTGGTAGACTCTCTGATAGGACTCTATGGTAGAGCTCTGTGGCCGCCATATAGGTATTGCCAGCCTGTGGTATTGCCATGCTGCTTTATTGCCACACCGCTGCGCATAAATATGGACTAACATGTGGTTAGAACCCTGCAAAAGGTTCCAGCTTAGTCCAGTGCAGCCCCACATGTATTCTTCCTAGTTCAGCCTCCTCGCGGCGGCACAGATTGTTCTGATTCACACGAAGCTGTCAATGAGAGTGTGGACTGGCGAAGTACTACAGTGAACTCAATTCAAAATTGAGAAAACAACAAAGCAACGGCATGAACATGTGTACGAACAGATATGGCAGCGAAAAATTGGCGTGTATGGCACCTTTTTCACTACAAATCGTTCCATCACGAACAAATAAATATATGTGAAGAATGTAGTCTATCCAAGTAACACACATATTTCATTCGAGCACCTGATGCGAGAATGTTTAAATCACATGCGTGAAGCGAGCTAGTCCTCATGAAGGTAGTGTGCCCGTGTGTCATTATGCATTCTGACAAACTCAAGCATTTCGGCCAGCATTTCGTCGAGTTGAAATAACGTACTTTAACAGCTCGGCCAGCCCGGGCTCAATAACGCACACCTGAGTGTCCTTGCAAAAGCACTTTCACATTTGGCAACAAAATAAGTGTAGCCTCCTCGACAGGAGACTGAATCCACGGGAGTGTGCTGAGCAGCGGAACACCAGAGCCAATAATTCTTGACAGTGTGCTCAAGACTCTTCAGCCATAGTGTGCACGCCATGGAGTAAGATTTGTTATAACTATTGCAACGTGGCATGGGTCGGTGTCGCTTTCTACTTCACGAACTGTGCAACTGCCCGAAAAACTGTGAAAAAGACGTCCAGGACTTCGTCCGGAAAAAGCTTGACGAAGAGCAGGTAGAACTTGTCCGGCAAGGTCATGGCCCGGTAGCAAGGGCGGGGTTTCGCGTCCATGACGGCAAAACTCATCTGGTCCACGACTTCCATGGGATTGTCGCGAATGAGCAGGTCGAATATGCCTCCCAGAAACTTGGCCCAACGGTCCACGCTGTCCTGCGGAATGAGGTCCCTCGCCTCTTTGGGCAGCTGCTTGAGGTCTGCCTCCACGAACTTTGGGCAGGCGATGTTCTCGAGCATGTTCGTCCTGCGATAAGGAACGGCATGTGCAAACAATCATGGCATTCTATCGACAAGATCACCGTTGTTGCTGTTGCGTGCTTTGATGGCTTGCGATATATGGCTCACCTGTAAGCTGTGGGCTCTACTGCTGCAACGTCCACACCTTCCTCCTCGCATTCCCTTCGAAGACCGTCCACCAGTGACAGCATGGCGTGCTTACTCATGCAGTACACGGTGATTCCCGGTATGGTCGCTCGGCCTATGGTGTAACAATGAAATGAGCTCACTCAGATTTCTGCAGTCGCATGACACATTTACCGTTTCCTTTACCAGTCGACTTTAAGAGAAAAAAATATAGACAGGGGCAGGCCATGTAATGAGAACGTTAGATTAATGGTCAATTAGATCGACGGAATGGATACAATGGGGAAAGCAAGCGCTGACAGGGACAACATAGAGTGAGGTGGGTGGCTAAATTTAAAAAATGCAAGCGTGAAATGGAAGGAGCTCGCGTAGAACTGAGAAGAATGGAGATAGTTGTGAGAAGCCCTCGTCCTGCAGTAGACATGCAAAATAGGCTGAATATGGTGATGATGACACACTACGGTTACGTTATGCGAGGTCGCCCACATTGGCTTTTCTGATCATCCTCGCACTCAACCATGATGTCCTTTTCAGATACAACTGTTCCTTAAGCTTTCCCCAAAAGTTATAATACCACATTTTCATCCATCAGCTACAGACGCTAACTCTTAAAAAGTACTGCGATTTCGGGGTATTATTCGTCGGGCTACATCCCTCCGGAGGTTTGACCCCTTCTTGTCCATCGCTGCATACCATATTCATTTTGTCGCTGTGGGTTTTTTTATATTGCTTAGAGCTTTGACGATACTTCTAGTTTACTTGATGCTATGTTATAATCGTTGAATTATTTGTACTCTTCTGTCTTGTAACGGGGTCGGAACCTCATCAGCTTTCTCGAGCATTTAGTGCTGTACTCCTTCTTTTAGTGCTTTAAACGCATATGGACCATATGAGAGGCGACAAGGAATATTTGCTGGCAACACTGCACAGCAATAGGCACCGTAAGACAGCAATGAAGATCGTTTATACCAACGAGCTAATACATGCTCTCGAATACGGAAACATCGGTGCTTGAAACGCAGCACTCACAGAGGCCACTTGTGACGATGACTAGGCGACCTTTGGACTTCTTCAGCAATGGCAGGAACGCCTTGGCTACCCGTATGTGTCCGAACACGTTCACCTCGAAGATCTGTTTGATCCTTTCCATCGAGTTCCACTCGACAGGGCCCACGGCAGTGATGCCAGCGTTGGCCAGCACTGCCCATAGCACTGCAAGTCACCGGAACCAGATTGCAAACAAAACTGTGGAACCCACTGACATAAGCAAGTTCGTGCACACAAAGCCCAAATGTTCCTTTAGGCTTTTTTGTGTCTTTGCTTTGTTAGAAGATTCGACAGCTGTGTTCGCTTGAGATAAGTGGTGTTATGTGTTCCTTCGTTTCCTATGCTAAGACTCCTGACCATAGGGCTTAAGGAACGCAGTGCACTCTATGCATCATGATCCTACCACTAAATACTGCATGATGCACGCATGGCAGTTCGTTTCGTCCTCTGTAGTTATTTTCTCCTTGAAGCCAAACCTTTCTATTGTCTTAATCTTGACTGGAAGCTTCTTGAACGAGCCCATGAGTGACATAAACGTGGTATTAGTTTCTGTTATCACTAACAAAGCCATTTTCCACAAACTGATGAGAACATTTCATTTTACGTGCCTATACACTAATAGGAAAGCATAAACTCGAGATTTATTCGGATTGTTCATTCCAGGTTTTGTTAAGCATCGTACGTAATATAAATCTTAAGATAGTGCGTTCGCTATGGTTAAAGGATTCAGCGCAGATTTATGTTACTGGGCTGCAGGCCAAGTGCGCATAACTGCCTTTGTTTCTACAAGCTACCTCACCATCGGATCCTAGGTTCGTCGTGACCGTCTCGAGTGCCTTCTTGACTTGTTCGTCCTTTGTGATGTCGAGTTGGAGGACACGTATGTTGGGCCGCTTGGCGAGATCTTTGGCACCGTCGCAAGCTGCATTCAGACAGCCGGCGAACACTGTGAAACCGTCGTCTGCGAAACGCTTCGCCGCATGATGGCCAAAGCCCGTATCACAACCTGAAAGAAATATTCATTCAGTCAATTTTGCTTAGGCACTATTGCAATGTACATGTTAAGGTCCTTCCTTATATGATTGGTGCATCTACAAATAAAGCTAGAAATGATAATTTCTCAGGTTCTGCAACCTACTGAACGGTAGCATCTTTACTTATAATCCCGCAAAGTTTAGCGACCGGGGATCGGGTCTCCCATGCAGAGACTTCCGAGACCTTGCCTTGTCGCCGCTTCTCGGACCTGCTAGACTGCCAACTCCTGCGTTTTTGAGGTTAGAGCTGCGCAGATCAGCGGCCCACTTCGACGCAAGAGCCTCTAGAGCTACTGTGATTTCAGGTGCCATAGTTGCGCGCTCCCACAGCATGTTCGAGAGCGTCTCTTTAGTTACCCGGCATAACTTGCAAATATAACACTGGGATACTGGGCGGGGAAAATGTGCTACAATCGGCGCCAACTGGGGAACGTGTCTCCCAGTAGTCCTAAAACCCCGATATGATTACTTTTTATTTATTTAGTAATACTTTCAATCCCGTCAGGGGTTTTTACAGGAGTGGGTTAAAGGGTCTACATACATTATGGCACAAAATTATACAATAATTAGGCAGGGCAACAAAATCATAATGAACCTATGTTATGGAATATGTTATGGAATAATGAACTATGTTAGTGGAAGGCCTCGGAAATTTCGGCGACCTGGATTCCTTTAACGTGTACTGACATCGCACAGTATACGGGCTTCTAGCACTTCGTCTCGATCGAAATGTGGCCACCACGTTTGGGATTCAATCCCGTGGCCTGCGATTCCGAAGTGTAGAAAGCTACAAGTATTCTGATCCAGAGAAGGATCGAGAGATGGGCCAGTTTGTGTGTAACAGCGGTCACTCGTACGTGAGAAGAACGCAAACTTTACTTTCAAATCGAGAGGGTTTTGTAAGCATTTATATGTACACGTGCTTCCGACAAACGTTCAGTTTCGAGTCAGCGCCTTCGTATGTCTCTTCTTCTAAGGTCCGTGCCGCATTCTGTGCAGCTCTTCAGTATGTTCAAGAAAGTACTTTGGTCAAGAACTTAAGCTTATTCATTTTGTTCATTCAAATTACCTAACACAATTTATTACATCCAATACATCTCAATCTTAAGTTTATGTTCAGTCATTTCGTTATTACATCAAACGTTGGCTTATTTCCACATTGCGTAAATTTCGAGACGTCTTAGCACGAAGGTAATGTGCATTTCACGGACATGTATTCACTTTTGTGGAAAGCGCAATAAAAAATATTTAGACCATTTCTTTTCGCATTGCTCCATTTCGCATAGTGTTGCGAACAGGGATGCTACGGGGTCGAGTGCTAGTGAGTTGAGACGCAAAAAGAACGGCAACGTTTTGCTCCAACACCTTACCAGTTTTATGGTGAACATCTCTGCCGACAGATACCGCTTCCCATGCGTCGTTTTATTACTGGCTTTCCTCGCAAGCCTCGAAGTCTTGGCAGATGTTATTAGAGATCACATCATCATTACTCTCCTGGGTGCATTAATTTCGTCGGGAACAAATATATGATATCTTACTATAAACCAAGCGCTTACATTAAGTTAGCAAAAACACTTGACATCTAGTTCGATACCACATGCCAAGACTGTTTTTGAGATAAAGGAGGGTCAAGTGGTTGGCTTCACCTTTGCTGGTCATACAGTGCGACAGCTTCCACTCCAGAAGTTCTTCCTTTCTTAAAAAAAAACAACATTCTTGGCCGCAGGGCTGCTACGAGGACCGTTTTCATGAAAGAAAAAGCGCCACTAGCGGACATGGCAGAAATAAAAACTGGTGGCTCGTGCCTCACCAATCCGACACCATGCAGCGGTAGAGCATCGCGGAGGCAAGGCATCGCGCTCATACTAAGGGACGACAGTACACCAGGTGCCGCCCATCTCGTCGTGCGCTGACCATCAAAAAACATGGCGCGTGTTTCGTCACTGACTCCGCGCGTGCGCGGACTACCCTCGTGAAAAGTTTCATGAAAACATTCGACAACAGTGTGAAAGACAACTTTGTTCGTGTAGAAAGGGGTTGAAGCTTTCTCAGTAGTTATCAGCCGCTCGGTTTATCTCTAAGGAATTCATTTTTATTATGTTCCGGCAAATTATTTACCCGTGCTTAGTAATTTCTCGCCTCACTGGAAGCTCTTGGGAAAAATATCGCGTCTGCCGGTGCAGTATGCTGACCTGAATCACTGCAGTGGCGTCTAGAGATGAACACATTAACACAATTACGCGGTTCAGTGCAGCACTCGGAACGGACTTGCATGGCGTTCGCACTGGCCTTGGAAGGTTACTTAAGGCTCAAAACACGTACATATCTGAACACAGAACTATAGATATTACAGTTACAGCATTTCGAACGCTTACATGCGACTTTTTATAATTATTTCGTTCAGGCGATCAGCTGCTTTATTTAAGTCAAGGCGTATGCTTTCTTCTGTAATGTTTCCTGTTTCTACAACCCTTATGAACGTCCTATTAAGAGGGGCATCAACCTTGCCTCACTCGTTAATCTATTCGGGTGAATGTTATCGAACATTGCGGTGTAAGGTCTAGAGGTCGAACAGGTAAAGGCCATTCGACCAAGCAAAGGCACTGAAGCTGTACTGCTTCAATGGCCGCTTTTGGTTTCACCTTGAACGTGCCTTAAACAAGTCTGCTTTAATCACGTCAGGCCACCTAACTTTATATTTCGTCTACCCAACCCTAACCAGTCTGTCCACGCTCTCGTAGAACCGTACGTTTCCACGAAGACAGTCCTATGTACGTGTGTTTGTTCGCACTCAGACTTTCAACTTGAAATTTGCAATTATAAAACAACCCATCTGTATACACTCACATAGCCTCTAATTGCATTTTTATTCGACAGGATTTATACCCTTGACTGCTCGAGCCATGACGTCAACATCCGCTCTTTAACGTACCAGGGAATAAAGGATCCATGAAAGGTTTTCTTAGAAGCCTTAGCCATTTCTACATTGTTCAATTGGCATGCTTTTCAATAGAGTACTGTTCCCTTAAAAAATCTGCTATGCCATATTTCTTTGCTTTTTGAGCTCTTCATTTGCTGTCGCAGCAATTGTCTGTTTCTTTGTACCTATCGAGGCATATTTGCTGCTTCAACTTCTCGCCAATGCTAAAACGTCCCAAGGTTAATCTTGGCCTGATGAACAGTCCAGCCGAAACCGGACTGCATGCATTCTCGCAGAACGCAAGATCAGAACGCAGCTAATTGATTGGATTCGATTAAAGTTTGGTACACTCGCCTAAAAGAACACCGGATGTAGCAATACTTTCCCACAGCAATATGCCAGCATCGCCTAACGAGGATTCTAGGTTTCCAGACAATTATTTCTAAGGACAAGCCCCGAGGTTGTTTGGAAACAACACAAACAAGCACAAGCAACAACAAAAGTGCGTTCAATGTCTAAACACCGAATACCGTTCATTAATAGAGATAAGGCAGGGCCGCATATTTATACACTTCGTGCCCGAGTCTCATTCCTTCCAGCACTATGTACTGTTTCAGTAGTTCCGTGCAAGCCGCGGAAGCCCCTTCCCACCAATCAGGAGACTGAACACATCTTAAACGTGTCCTTCGCGCTCTGTACGTCGTTTGCGAGCGGCTAGCGTTACGAGCTGAAGCGCCAGGTTGTGCACTGTACATGGCCGCGTAGCCTTTACTCTGCTGCACGGAAATATTGGGGAAAAAAAGAGCACACACTGCCATGTGCAGTGCATAATGCAGTACGGCCCTGTTCTTGTCTTTCCCTACGGTTAACCGTGCACGCGGTGCCGATGTCGAAAATTCCTTGGCCAAAGGGGAACGTCGAAATGCAAGGTTCCGTCTTTCACAGGTGCGCCCGCCGGTCTGTCTTCCGCAGATTGTATCGCAACCATGCCGTCGGCGCTGCGCGGACGCCCGATGAACTAGATAGGCGCGCTAGACCGTTTTTACGGTTTTTTACCGCCTGCCGAGGACGAAAGGTAAGGGAATGATCTGCCGTACGCCTCCAATATGAAGCGTAAGCGGCAGGCGGCCTACAGAGGTCACAAAGAGGGCGAGAGTGGGGGTGGCCTCTCTCACCCTCTGACTCAAATTTCTGGCTCAAAATTTTCCTCAAATTTAAATTCCAGCATGTCACGCCACACCTTTAATTTCTGCTCCCCACTTCACTAAGCCGCCGCGATGGTGGCCACTTAAGAGGTGACGGTGCATGGCTCGAAACTCCGAGGGAGCGGGTTTTTGACGGAGTCAAAAATGCTAGAGGCCTGGGCACTGAGCATTACCAGTGCACATTGAACAAAATCATGAGATCAAAATTTCCGGAGCCCTCCTCTACAGCGGGCCTCATAGTCATACCGTTCTTTTGGGACGTGAAAGCCCGGAAATTATACTGCTACACCTCAGCAGCCGGCGAAGAAATTTTGGGAAACCAAAACTTCCCGTGCAACATTTCTCCCTCCAATTTTCCCTCCGTTTCGTTCGGTCGATTTTATGCATTTCAACGTTCTATTTCAGCGTCAATGAATATGGCGCTTGATGGGTGCAGGCTCAAAGCCATTGTCAGGCTTGACAGGCGGCTACACTACCAGGCATCCATGGCAAACCGGACACATGACTTCACACTACAGAAGCACAAACGGAGCAGAACGGTGCTCAATTACCGACGCAGCTCTTGCTTGTCGTACCTTTCCAACTTACTTTTATTTTCTTTTTGAACTCTCATTTTCACCCCGAGTACTTTGTGGATATTTCCCTAATTGTGTCTTATTGCTTTTCAGCCTGTCATACGTGTGAATCGTGCGGGCGGCCTTAATGTTTGTTATTTTTGGAAAAGGAATCTTCCTTAATTACCGGTTTCAATTTGTTCGACAAAGATTTAGACCCCCAGCGCTGGAACGAACGTTCCACAAAAAAAACTTCCAAATTTTGATCGCAGCAATGACAAACTTGTCTTGTGTACATTGCTCTCAATGCATAGTTAGTCCGGCTTTGTCAGTATTTCTTATTTTTAACAATGTCGCCTTGTCAATAGACAACCCTCATATCTTTGCAACTCAGTCCTAAATGTTATCGTGCGAGGAAATCATTTATCTGATCACAGGCGTCAGTAGGGAAGGGGAGGCAAGTGGTCGCCCACCTCTTCCTTTGAACTTGGCTACAACGTATCACTCTCCTTCAGACCACATACAAGCACACTCGTACTTAAGCACACTCAAGTAGTCGCTTGTTTGTTCTATACGGGTAGTGTGCTGCTGGAATTCATCATGAAGTCATAGGTTTTCGGTGACATGTGCAAGAGCATGCACGCTTGTTGATCAGTAAAAATGTGGTGCATTGTGCTCGGACTGGGCCAGCGGGATAGCATATTAGTTTCAGGACATTTCGTTGAGCAATCGTAGCCAAAATCGTGAAAAGAGCATTGATATCCATGGCGTCCCGCTTACATTAATGTGCGGAGGTTTCGGAGCGAAATTTTACAGCGAGCTTTTGACCTTCCTTTAAGCTACCGTTAATGAACCAGTGAAGATGAAGTGAACGTCGATAGAGTTTTGAAGAAAACAATTTAGCAGTCTTTTGATGCGGTATTTCACTTCAGTAGGCCCTCTATATCAGGATCGCGAAGACGCTCGCTAGTTTGGAAGCGGTGCGTCTGTGTACGTCTATTTGTCGAGAGCACCAGCCTACGAGTTCGGAAAGTGACGCCATCTTGCGGCCGGCGACGCTACAGTAACATGCCGTGCTGTGTCTCGCCTCCGAGAGTTGCGCTACGGTCGCTCTATCAACGCCGTGCAAACAGAAGTTACGTGACTTGACGTCACAATGGAGGCTTGGAAAGGACAAGAAAAGCACCCCTCTCAAGTGCTCCAGTCGAGGGCGAAGAGAGAGTGATTGCGGAGAGGATGGTACGCTGCTTCTGCGACCCTTAAAGGAAGCATGGCTCTCTGCATGATCACG
This sequence comes from Hyalomma asiaticum, assembly GCA_013339685.2. Taxonomy (NCBI): domain Eukaryota; kingdom Metazoa; phylum Arthropoda; class Arachnida; order Ixodida; family Ixodidae; genus Hyalomma; species Hyalomma asiaticum. Next base: position 22,682,620 of record CM023488.1, on the reverse strand, counting down.
CAGTAGTGAAAGGCACGGACAGTTGCCAGTGGGTACGGGGGCATCTAGGATAAGCGAACTTTTTAGACGATAAATAAAGGAGGGAGGGGATGGGAGAGAGGGGTCGCTTTTGTGGGGCAAAGGGTGGCGAAGGGGCGCCCCCACACTCATGGCGTCGCTCCTGCCGTCTTCCGCATGCAAGGGAACACGCGAACTCGTGGACAGTACTCTGCGGCAGCGGCTTAGAGCGCCAGCAGATGGCCCCAAGAAGAAACTGCGTTATTTGTTGGCATTCTATGTTTTCGGCCAGAACAACTATTTAGCGGGGAATAGAATCTATAAGAGACGCTTGCCTAATCTCTGGTATCCTGTCGAATCTTCCAGCCACATATATTTCGCCTGGAGGGGTCGTTATTTCCTTTTGCTGACAATTGGCGGCGCTCCAAGCAGCAACCGCTGAGTACTGGCCACGAGATCGCATGTTCCCTCGCAATTTCCTTGAAACAGCTTTAGAAACTATCCAGAATCGCTCAGCTCGGTTTATTGTTGCTAATTATTCTCGCACTGCTAGTATTACTTCAATGAAAAATTCTTTTGACCACCCCACCCTTTCCAACAGAGGAAAGCAGGCCCGCTTATGTCTTTTTCATTGCACATTGGAACGGTCTTCCTGATAACATTGTATCCATTGCTAACCGTGAAACTTTCCGTGATAACCTGATGTCGTTGCGCGTTATATAGCATTGTATAAAGTTGTTGCCCTTTACTGTTCATAATATTTGTCTTGCTCTTTTATTTTTCCCTTCTTTTGTGTTATTTGTTTAATTTGTGTGTATGTTATTACTGTTTTGTAAATGCAGATGCCCCCCTTACTCAATGCGCTTCAATGGGCCTTAAGGAATTTTGAATAAATAAATAAATAAATCTTTTTCACAAAACGCCAGCTGAAACGCACCTTGTTCTCGCCGCCATGTTACCTTTCATCTCGCATTGATCACAGCCACAAAGTTCACGTGCCATTCCGCCAGACCAGCATGCACTTCCATTCCTACCTACCGACGACTTCGTCCGAATGGAATCACCTCCCCGACTCCATCGCTAGTGACCCTGATAATGCATCATTCAAGACTGCCCTCATGAATTTGTAAACCCACTCCTCTCTGTAACGCCGCAATGGCATTGAGGGTATTTAAATAAATAAATAAATAAATAAATAAATAAATAAATAAATAAATAAATAAATAAATAAATGTCACCATGATGCATCGAAACATCGTTCGCCGTCTGACCGTCGTGCGCGCTCCCACTAACCCGCCAGCATTTCCAGCGTCTCTTCTGTGAATGTCTGCAACAAAGTGGGCTGATATTGCTAAAGTGGCGCTCACACGTACGGCAAAAATTAGCAGCGTACGTTATGCAAACGGGTTGACTAGCCCTTTCAGCGAGGACGGGATAACAAAGTACGATGTGGCCTTGCGCATTCACCCGCAAATGAAAGGGCCGTTTGTGGAGGAGGCCTACTTATCTCACGTAAGTACATTACAACACTGTGGAGCGTCGTAACATGCGAATCGGAACGCAAAGCATATGAGGCAATGTATTCGAGAAATCGCGGGTCAAGGTAAGTCGCCTGAGCGGACATTCCGACAAGGAAACTTGTCCTAGAGCAACAATGTTGTCGAGCTTGACGGACTCGTATATCGAAGCGTGGGGTGTTCTTTGTCCAATGATTTCGTATCACTTCTAACCTCTGTTTTCTCTTAAGCTTCCGTGTTACCGAAAAAAACACTGTAAAAGCAGAGAGACATTAGCTTTTCTAACCATTCCTTGGTACCAACTGGTATATTATCCTTCAGGCGCGGATTATGATCCACCATCTAAAGGTATCGCAAATTCGCACAAATTAATCCGATAGCACACGTTATTCCATTGAAAGGGAGAAATAACGGTAGTATCTTGATTTCAGCATATTCAGTAATTTTTTACGACTAGAGTGTAATTACAGACGTAAGACGTACTCATTCTGAAGCAGCTGATATTTTATTATTTCGTGAAGTCAATCAACTTTCAGGTTCGAAATGCCTGTGCAATTTCTCGAAGGTTGTGTTCATTTCAATCCAACAAAACTTACACTTTTGACAATGCTCCCACAACGGGCTACGCTGGACAACTGCTCCAGCAAGGATCGCCTTCTGGGAAGCGACAGTCTGCAATAACACGCTACACGTATAGGTAATGAACTTGCAGGTGGCTGAATTCATCTACAGATCAATGTATATTAACCTTTCATGTTCACTATGTACTCATCTGAACTGGCAAAAATAAGTCGCTTACATATACGAGGTCATAGCGCCTCAAGGGACAATGCAGTCGTTACGAACCTTCTTTACTTAAGTCATCATCATCATCATCAGCAGCAGCAGCAGCAGCCTGTTTAGGTCCACTGCAGGACGAAGGCCTCTCCCAACGATTTCCACTCCACCCTATCCTGAGCGAGTTGGTTCCACTTTATGCCTACAAACCTTTTAATTTCATCGCTCCATCTAACCTTTTGCCTGCCTCTGTTCCGTTTTCCCTCTCTTGGTATCCATTCCGTCGTTCTTATTGTCCATCTGTTATCTGTTCTCCTCATGACATGTCCTGCCCAGGTCCACTTCTTTCTTTTAATTGATATAATAATATCGGCTACTCCTGTCTGTTCTCTGATCCATTCCGCTCGTTTTTTATCTCTTAGCGTTACCCCTATCATTTTTCTTTCCATTGCACGTTACTAAGGTTAAAAGCTACAAGACAGAATCTTTAGGCACTCAAGCACATAAGACAGAATGCAATGCTTATCTCATTTTTCCAGCCTAAAAACTCGCTTGTCATCACTTAATGCAGATAATCACAGCGTACCGTTATACGTTGAGTTTACCGCTTTTGTTTACCGGTTGTTGGCGTTTGAAATGAAGAATTGCGTGTAACTTTGCGCATTTATTTATTTATTTATTTATTTATTTATTTATTTATTTATTTATTTATTTATTTATTTATTTATTTATTTATTTGTTTATTTATTTATTTATTTATTTGAGCATCACCTGCCCTTTAGAGAGCCAGTATAGGAGTGAGTACATTAATATATCGCGCGATATGGAACAACAGTCACACAACAGAACATCAACCAGTTATAAACAACAATTCAGGACACTTCCGCTCAACAGCTTGTGACACGTAGTACAGTACAGTCGGCCTCAATGAAACAACCACAGGCTACTAATAAGAGGATTGTTGAAGGTAAGACCGAAATTTATCGCAGACAGTCGCTAATACCAAACTCTCTGGAAGTTTGCTCCACTCTCTCGCAGCTTGCAAGTGGAAAGAATCTTAAAAGCAGTCTTCTGCGGTGACATGACGTTCTCGATCAGTTAAGGTAGGCCTCATCTCAAACTACTGTCTACGTAGCCAGACTTATGCAGCTCAGCACGATTGTGTCTCTATGTATTACGGAGATATTACGCAACCACGTCCGAGTATAACCTCAGGCCAATGGGCATTGACCCGCTGTGCCGGCAAAGTCGGCCAACGTGTTGCCCTGCTGCGTGTGACGATGAGGGTTCAATCGCCGGTTACACTGACCACATCTTGATGCATCAAAAGTGCAAAGAAAAAAAGGCCGTTTAACATAGACTTAGCTACACACCGAAGACTTCCGCGGGGCCAAAATTATCCCAGAGTCTCTCCTTACGAGGACCTCATGGTCAAATCGCGTTTGTCGCGCAAGTCAGTCACTCAATTTGGCATTCGTTCCAGCGTCAGAATTAGCGTCAGCAACATAAAGAACACGAGGACAAACACAAAAAGCTACCATCTAGCAGCTTGACAAGGTCCTTGCCCCATTCCTCGACAGCCAAAACTACATCGCACAGGCTTGGTGGTGCCACAGTCGTGGTGGAGCGGTGGTTATCGTTCTTGACTGCTGACCCTACAGACGCCGGGTCGATCTCGGCCGCGCCAGTCGCGTTTCCAGTGGAAACGAAAGTGTCGCAGGCACGTGAAAGCTGCGATTGCTGTGCACGTTACGGCGTGTCCCTTGGTCATATCGTGGTTTCCGCACATAAGACCCCACCAGTTATTTTCACGCAGGTCCCCCTACTTTGGTGTCTGTTTAATGCGCCTTGAAATGTAAACTCGGTTTCGCGAAGCTCATGGCGGCACTGGGCGACGATAACAGCAGCAACAAAGAATGTTGAGACCGAAGAAAGCACTCACCCGTAACCAACACCGCCTTGCCCTGGGGCTCGACCGATCTCCTCAGCGCCCTGTTCCAGAAGAAGCACGCAAGCCAGTAGCTGGCAACCAGAGTCAGTGTCCAGGAGCCGAGAAACACGGCGGCGTCTCTCAGCAGGAACACCCGATCGCACAGCAGGTGCACGGGAAGCAGGAGCGTCGCGGTCACCAGAAGCACGGACTGCATGCTGATGTTTCCCCAACCACGTCGTTTCCTCGAAGGTCAACCCCCCGTCAAGTTCCTCAGTTCTCGAGAGTGGATGTCGAATGTCGGCTGAACATCGACTCGAAGCGACGTCTTCGCCGCGCCGTGGCTACCTTCCGAAGTCTTCGACGACGGAACAACTAAGGCAGTTTTTGTCGATAGGAAACACCCCAAGGTCGCCATTGAGAGGGTAGCCACCCCGGCCGACCCGATGGCTCGCAAAATGCGCGCGAATTGCGGGTGCAAGAAAGGAAGCCTCGGACGAATCGAATGCGCGTCGAATGGGGGGTGGGGAGCGAAAGTGGTGGCCGGCGATGAAAAACACAAAAGCGACGGCGACCTTGGCAGTTCCGACGGGGCGTGTGCATAACGCTGGAGCGCCAGAGAGCGCCGGCAGCCAGACGGAAAGGAAGAGAACGGGCGTTACAGAGTACGAGCGAAGAGAGGATATGTGCTGATCTGTAGGGACGATATGGTAAACGAGCACAGCCAAGTCTGGTTTTCAGGCGGGGAGAGTATAACGATATGGGAGAGGCGCGATTTGAAGTATAAGTTGCAATCCGCTCGCTTCCGCTCGCCTGCGTCATGAAATGGACCCCTACCCCCCCGCCACGCAAGGACAAAAATGTGCGTTGGCGTTTTCAGAGGACCGCAGCAGCAGCGGGACACGTCAGGTGTTGATCGCCGGTAACGTGAGGGTTTCGCACCGAGGGATTAGTGTGGACAAGAGCGAATAAGAACGTTCAAAAAAGCGCCGATATGATTGTTCTGATGCAGAATATTTTCTGTAAGAGAGCGGGGGAAAAACACATCGTATCACGGCAAGCGTAGTTCACCTTCAGGATATTTCGTTGATATGTGTGTGTATGGAAGGAATCGGCCTAATAGACTGTTCACAGGAGGAAACGTTGCGATCGGAGTGCGATGGGTTATGACGGGCAGGGAGCGTTGTGACTATCTAGCGCGTCATCCGATCAGTGAGTTTCAATTACCACCATAGGCAAAGTCACAGCTGTAGTTCTTTTGTTTTGTTTTTTCCCCCTATAAGGCAAGGCACTCAAGCGAAAGCACTTCACACCTCTGCAAATTACCATTAATCTGCAAGCACCTACACAACAACATGCCCAGCAAGCTACCCTATCCCAACAGCGTCGTAGGCAGCGGCGCGAGTTTGCCTAAACAAACGATTGCTCCACGAAAGGGAACGTCGGTGCTCTCTGACGATATCATCCGTGCTTCGGGTGTTATCGAATGTCATCTAAATTTAGCCTCCGCGCTGGATGTTTACCTCTTCTTTTGTTTTGATTTTGGTCTTCTTTTTTCTTTTTTATCGTGTTTGTGACAGGCCAAGGCTTGTATCTCTGCCAGATGCACTATGAAGGTATTTATTTCTCGGTCGTCTTTTGGGGTAAAACGCCGCAACAGATCTGGAATCGAACGGAGGGATGTTAACATCTGTAATAACAAACTACTCAGGGGAAGATAGAGGTTTGAATCGATGAACAGATCGCTAGCGATTTGGAACAGGGAATGTCGCAGGAGCCAACATTTCGACAAGTCGACTTGTCGAAATGTTGGCTCCTGCGACATTCTCTGTTCTAAATCCTTTTTAGTCATCTGTAATAACAGTAACTCCTGTGGTTTCGCATCCCAAATCCACTATATGTGATTACTAGATTGACTGATTTCTGGGGTTTTACGTCCCAAAAGCGTTGTGATTACGAGAGACACCGCAATGTGGGGCTCCGGAAATTTCGACTACCTGGGGTTATTTAGCGTGCACTGACAACGCACAGTACACGGGCCTCGTCGTTTCTCGTCCATCGAATGCAGCCGCAGCGACCGGGATTCGATCCCGCGACCCTAGGATCAGCAGCCGAGTACCATAGCTACTAGATAACCATGGCGGCGCAAGTATGATTATGAGAGACGTCGTGCACTGGAGGTCTCCGGAAATGTGGACCCCCTGGGATTGTTTCAAGTGACACTAAAGAAGGATATAATGTTTGGCTAGAAGGATTATTTACCTGTGACGGAGTCAATCGTCGTTTCCTGCACGCCAATTTTATGTTGAAAAGAACAGTTTATGTTGACAGCAATTTTATGTTTTATGTTAAAACAAAAATTTAATGTTGGAAATACTATGGAATGAATGGTCAAGAGTTCAAGAAGGTTGTGAGCTCGAGCTCCGTAGCATATTCACCAATATACGATTCCTAATCCATATCTGAGCAACTTTTGTAATCATTAATCATATTTTATATGTGTCCGTCATGGTTTTGTTTGCTTCTGGCCTTCCTAGTGTCACGTGGTACTTTTTTAGCACATTTTGCACAGTGCCCTTGGTGCCGACACATTAGTTGTTCAAGGACACCTTCCAACAACTGTTATAACGCTTTCCTTGGCTTAATAAAAATGACAGTACAATACCATCGTCTAATGCTCGTCTTTCGCAAGCCGCACCAGTCCCGCTGTCTGCAGCCCGAAAGCTTATGGCGGCAAAAATTGCCCCTACGACGATTCAAACAACACTAATGTCAAGGATCTCTCAAAATACATCTTTCCCATTACTTGCCTCGCAGATGGTGACCGCTTCGGACCTCATTACTTGTCCTACAAATGTATCTCAATTGGTCCTCTAATTACACGTTAAAGGCGATGGCTTCAATATAGCAATAGCTATTTATGGCCATTGGAGCAAATAATAGATGTGCCTGTTATCGCTTTCGCGGCTCGATTACGTTTAGCGCACTTCTTAACAGCGTCAAACTTTCCTTCGTAGAATCATTTTGCCGATGTCGATGACGTCGTGGCCTCGCACGTAAACAAAGAATAAATTGAGCCCTTCCTTTTGCTGTTTTTTTTCCTCTCGCAATAAGGCTTATCGTAAAGTCATCGATATCGTCCCTAATCTGCATAGCCGGCATTGCTTGACCTTGTCCTTCCCACTTACAGCGAGCAGTATAATTTGCACACATTCGTTCGCGATCGTAGGTGATAAATATCACGCTAGCCATGGGAAAGCTAGAAAGGCTAAAGAAATGCACAATTAGCTCGCTCCCAGACATTGTAAAAGACCTTGTTTGTGTTTTGGTCCGCTTGTGCATATTTAATGTGGCCGCGTCGTTCGAAACTAGAACTTCACCAATACCGAGGACACATTGACAACAACAAAAACAACATGACTTCCGCAAGGGCAATCCCTTCGTATCGTCGCTTTGATCTTCACGGAGAAAGTCACTCCTAGTTTCTTTAATATTAATGGTTGACGTCACGGAGACCTTGAGCGTCTGGTCTAACAGCGATCGTTACTAATTAAGCGGTCACGTGACGGGAAATGCGGGAAGGTTAGGGCGTGAAGGCCGCCTGGTACTCAACACCACCAGTGCAGTAAAGGCAGCATAACTGTCGCATGCATTATTCAAAGCTACGCACCCACCTTACCACACTGTATACCATGTGGCCCCTCAAGAGATCAAGCTATTCACAGACAAACAACTAATCCATGCAATACTTGAATATGCGTGCGTTGTTCGGAATCGATTTCATGAAAACGATTCTAGCGAGGCTGAGCTCTCGCGAAAGGAAGCGGTTAGTTTTATCTACAGTCAACGTCATACAGATTCCCACCTTCTTCGTTATAGACTGCTTTGATAACAAATGCTCCAAGAATACGCAGCATAAGTCCAACTAAACCGCCGTGACCAGGACGTTCACGTAGATGTTAAAATAACCGTAATTACCTGGATCAAAGAACAGCGAAGATCACGAGCCTGGTACTCAGGTATAACGGTGCTTCCTATTTTATAAGCTTGCACATGCATTTTTGAATTCGGACCTCTTGTTTCATAATTCCCCGCCAGCAACCTTTCAAGTCTTCTCCTTCTGATCTCTACACCGCAAATTCGTTTAACGCCCTAAAATTATATTTGGAACCTGATGATATTGGAGACCTGCTCCTGCTTTCAGTAAATCGACACGTCATCCGGGTGCTCATCACACGAAGTGTTGAGGGGGGGGGGGGAGTACACTTGCAAAAATTTCTGGTCATTTCCACGCTGTGAAAAAAACTGTGGGAACAAGAAAGTTGTGCTGTTACCGTTAAACTTGACGTAACTGGCAGGGACGTCAAGTCTACCATCACCGTCAGGTAACAGTGAGATGAGGGCAAGCGTGTGCGTAGTGTGCTGAAAGCAAGAGCGGGTCCTCTGCTCCTTTCTGCGTAACATGAGGCTTTCTTTCTCTCCACCTTTCTTTCCTTTCATTACCTTCCTCTGCGGCGGCTGCATTTCGATGGAGGCGAAATGTTGAGGCCCGTGTAATGTGCTATGTCAGTGCACGTCAGTGAACCCCAGGTGCCCGAAATTTCCGCAGCCCTCCACTACGGCGTCTCTCGTGATCATAGCTGATTTTGGGACGTAAAACCGCAGTAATCAGTCATTTCATTCCTTCTTTTCTCTTTTTATCGTCCTTTGCATAATCACCATGATGTAGCAGTGGGGTTTTGACCTATCTATCTATCTATCTATCTATCTATCTATCTATCTGTCTGTCTGTCTGTCTGTCTGTCTGTCTGTCTGTCTGTCTGTGCTTCTTTCTTCCTCTTTCGTTCCTTATCACTTTCTTTATGTCATTCTATATTGTTCTTCGCATAATCGCTATCACGTAGCAGTAGGATAAGGTCAAGAGTGTGGGTATTGGGTCCACGGCAAAAGTAAGTCGGCTTTTCCACCTTGCGCGACGGACGACAAGCATTGCTAGCATGTAAGCAGCGGCGCTGTTAAACGATGAGGGCCAGCAATTATTATTATTATTATTATTATTATTATTATTATTATTATTATTATTATTATTATTATTATTATTATTATTATTACAACAGCCGACGGCAAGTAAACATGTAGGCCGTTTGGCTCCAAAGACCGTCAACAAATGGCATTCGTTCTGTCCATGAATTACAAACGAGGCCGCAAATGATTAACGGCGCAGATACTCGCAAACACTGCACTGCGATCAGTATGCACGGAAACCGTCTCCTCACGTACCACTCTATATTCAAGGGCAGATTCTTACACGCACCGGTTATACTGGCAGGTGCTTGCGCAAGGACGGCTTCTATTTAAAAAAAGAGAGCGACCTACGCAGAGGTAATCGGCATATTCGCAGCTTTTCGCCGCACTCGCGAAAAAGTAATTTGCACAGGTGGCTTATGGCAAACAAACAACAAATGTGAAAGCGAGCTCGTGACGTTACATACACACAAACCCTACTTTAGAACCTATGCAACGGTACCCATATGACAGCAAGGATTGGCTACGATATCCCAAGGGGCACGCGTTCACGGAGGGAGTAACGAATATGGAGAGTGTTATACTTAAGTAATCATCACGTGGTAAATCATCATCGTCATCATCAGCCTGTCTACGCCCACTGCAAGGGCAAAGGCCTCTCCCACAGATCTCCAATTATTCCTCTGCTGTGCTAAGCCCAATTTATCGCCGCAAACCTCCTGATCTCATCTGCCCACCTAACTTTCTGCCGCCCCCTGCCAAGCTCGCCTTCTCTAGGGATCCACTTTGTTACCCTTAATGACCAACGGTTGTCTTGTCTTCGCATTACATGACCCGCCCACGCCCATTTCTTCTTCTCAATTTCTATTAATATGTCCCTAACACGCGTTTGTTCTCTAACCCACTCCGCTCTGTTCTTGTCCCTCAAGGTTACACCTACCATTTTCCGTTCCATAGCTCGCTGCGTCGTTCCTCAATTTAAGCTGAACCCTCTTATTTCTGCCCCGTAGGTGAGTACCGGTAAGATGCAGCTGTTATGCACTTTCCTTTTCAGAGACAACGGTAAGCTACCATTCATTATCTGGCAATGCTTGCCGAATGCACTCCACCCCATTCTAATTCTCCTAATCACCTCAGCCTGATGATTCGGATCAGGGGTCACTACCTGGCCTAAGTGGACATATTCACTTACTACTTACAGTGCCTCGCCAGCTGTCTCAAATCGCTGTGCTTGCCCAAGGCTATTGAACATTAACTTTAGTTTTTTGCATATCAATATTCATGGTAAATGGTGAATAGTACAACTCAAATTGCTTCTTCTGGAAACGCAAGTCGCATAACATAGGCGATATTAACATGCGCAATATAACATTCATGAACTCCCAGGTGCATATGCGAGCGAACGGATGGAAACACAATGTGCAACAAGATACTTAAACACGGGGTTAAGACACGTCCGCCTCGCCGCCAACCGTTTCTATGAAAGAGCCCATCATCGTCAATGGCATTTGACAAAGACATCGTTTGGTTATGTTGTACAGAAAATGGCAAGGTAGCGGTACGGTGCCGACACTCCCGCACACTATACCGATGTAGGTGCAACTTCTTTGAATTGCGCGAACGCCCACGTGATACAATGTGCTTAAGGAAGTCACGGCAAACGTGTATTTCCTCCATCGCATCGTCCTACCCCACCACCGTGCCAGATTGCTCTATTGTACTCGAGCCCGGGACGCTTTCTTTCGCTTCCGTTATTCCCTTTCTGTTGTTCGTCGCTTGGTGTCCTTGTAGAAGAAAAAAAGTCACAAAGGAAAGCGCAGAAACTTCTCTCCTGTCGTTTCTTCCGCTTAGCGTGCCGATATGTCAATACTTGGACGTGCCAAGTCGTGGCGAAACGGCTCCATACGCTCGGCTCGCAAACTACTTATAATGGCAGCTCCTTGTGGGCTTGGTCTCCCATTCATTTTGACATGCGTTGGTATTCGTCACTCAAGTTCTCAACTGATTTTCACGAAGCGCTTAAATTTATGAAATGAGAAGCCGATTCCAGTTACTGCCTTACACGGTGGCAATAATAATAATAATAATAAATCATGGAATTTTACGTGCCAAAACCAGTTATAATTATGAGATATGCCCCGTACTAGAGGGCGTCCGAGTAATTTTCGCCATCTGAGGTTTTTCTAACGTGCACCTGTACCTAGGCATACGTTTTTTTTTCTTTTTTGCATTTCGCCCCCATCGAAATGAGGCCGCCGTGGCCGGGATTCGAACCCACTACCGCGAGCTTCGCAAGCCAAAACGTAGCCGCTAAGCCACCATGTCGGGTTCGCGTAGTGACACTAGGAAGTTTCATCTTTGGGTCGAATAAGCAAGGGAGATTATTTAATAGAAGGCAGTGCAGTCAGCCTGAGATGGTAAGCTCTGACCATCAAATCTGCAATACCGAGAACCTAAATTAAAGGCGGCAGTTACTCTGAGCAAACGGGAGCAGAACGCGTCAAGCACCCGATGTAAATATGATTCGCCTGCACTGCAGACGTTGAAACTCGGACAGTTCCTAATACAGGTACAGGGTAACGTTAGTCTGAAGTGCTCCAACATACCTCACTGATGATGATGATGATAATTATTGTGGTTCGGCAAGGAAAGGACGCTAATTTCTGCAGCCCATGTAGGGAGCATGGCTAAGCGTCCGTGGGGGTAGGGAAAAGGAGTGAAAGAGATAGAAAGGGAGAAATAAGCCGTTGTGGAGGGCTCCGGAAATTTAGACCACCTGGGGTTCTTTAACGTGCACCGACATCGCACAGTACACGGGCCTCAACATTTCGCCTCCATTCGAAATGCAGCCTCCGCGGCCGGGATTCGATCCCGCGACCCTCGGATCAGCAGTCGAGTACCGTAGCCGCTAGACCACCGTGGCGGGGCGAGCCTGCACGAAATGCTCCTTCGGTGGCTACGTGAATCTTTCAAGGACCCCTTTCTCGTGGACAAATTGCAGAAACCGTCATTCGTAAGCTTGCGAAAGACTCCATTCTTTTTATATATCGCGACTCCATGCTGGCGCTCTAATTTAAAAAGCAATGAGTGGAAAGAATGATAAGACGATATCCTCGGTTCTCGTTTTCTGGTAAGGCACCCTCACTAAGTGAAACCACCGTTGGGAAAGAGAACCAATTTTCCCAGAAAGATGCGGCGGTAATTGCTGTAGCTTGTGCTTCAGGAGGCGTGGCACAACAATGAGTGAGCAAGTTGGCTCTTCATGGATGGTCCCCGCTACTTAAAGACAGCGAGGCTACCGAAGTGACATTCATTACGAGACACGTGGCGTATACTGTCAGTTCGCCGGCCTCTGATTTCTTGAGGAGCTATCGTGCACACGTCTTTTTCTCCGGCAGAAACGAAGAAGACCAGCAGACACTGTGGACTGCGATGCATGGAATACCTGAGCTGGAGTGAAGAACGGTCCACCTTTACAATACAGTTCAGCGTGTTTAATTTAAGCAAAAGGAGCCTGCATAGTTCTGTGTTATCTCTAGTCAGCTTCCACAAGCTGATAGCCGTTTCACAACTGCTGCTGCAGTATCGCCCCGGCCGAAGACATTTCCGTTTCCGAGCACGGCACGAGCCGGGTTTTTTTAGGAAGTTAGAACGTAGTATATGTTCTTTTCACCTTTGACCAAAGTTTTATTTAGCCTTTTATTTATTATTATTCAGGTACAGCTGCTGGCCAGGTCTGTCAAGCTACCCTTTCATAGCTATCTCTTCGCATCTTGCATGCGTGCGTGAGAAAGGCCGGAAACTTCCAGACGAGAACATGGTGACCGTCACCCAGATGGCCGTACCAACTGCGGCTCTTATTTGGCTGCTCAGCTGGCGACTACCGAACCACACATTGGAATTTGTCACCTCCCTTAGCCTGGCAGCACTGGCGGTGTTCGTGTCATACTGGTCACTCTGGTACATTCGAAGACTTTTCCTGAACGGGTCTGTCGATGCACAAGGCAAAAGTGTTCTAATCACAGGTGAGTGCAGCCTCTGCCACCCTCCTTTTTTTTGCTTAGATTTTTTTTCTTTAGCTTAAGCTTAATAACAGATAGGACATTTCATCATGTGCTTAAATATCATTCTCGGATTTAGGCATGGCGAATAAGATTATTGTACCCGGGAATAAGCAATGTGGCGCGCAAGAGCAGGTGTCGAAAATGCCCTATATAGTTATACCAGGAGCTGCTTATATTAGGTCATATAAGGCATATGTCCGCATATACGGCAATATTTCCTTAATTTGTGATATCGCAATACAAAACCTATACAAGGATTATATGGATATATTACAAATTGTGAAAACATGACCATTCAAAGACTTGTACCATATAAAGCCCTATATACCCAAGTGAAATGTCCATATATGGCACTTTTTCAAGAACTACTGTGATGTATCTACGCTCATTGTTAGAGGGCAGCAAATGTTCCGGATACAGCACATTTTTAGTGCTTGCCATTTTTCCATATACGCGGAACAAAATCGAACCTTGTAGTTTGAGCCCTTACTGTGAGAAGTGCATCCAGTTTTGTTTCGCAAGGAACCTTTAACACTACTTATAAGTTATGCACAAGTCAATTAAGAAGCTCGGATACCATGCGAGAACTTGTCATCGAATAGGGGTGTTTTGGCAGAAGGCTATGCGTTCACAGTTTATTTTCTTTTTTTATATTTTCCTCAGTGACAACTAGCATCCGGAAACACCTAAAAGTGCCATAACTCATTTCAATTCAAGCAGCTTTAAATTTAAGATCTGGCAAGGTTTATTTTTCACCGTATTCTGCTCCTTCGTTACGGAGCTATCAAGAACACCTATTTTGTGTTAAGATCTATTGAACACTAAGAGCAAAGTAACGCAAAGAAGACGACGTGCAAGAAATGTTACATCACTTGTAGGTCTGGTATTCGTCGTTTGTGTCTCAGTGGCTCGGCAGTTTGAACATTGGGATAGCTATTGACGCAGTGGTGTATTCTCGTACAAAGAAAGCCGTCTGCACGCTAAAGACAACGCGCGTTTTGTTTTCTTTTATCAACTCTACAAGATGTGCTTCCGCCTATAGCTTACGCTGGAAATGATAACGTCTGGTGAATATGCATTTCTTGTTCATATAAACAAGTGTGCTTCTTCTCGTAATTATATTACCAGTCTAGTTTTTTGGTAAATGGAACTGATATATTTATTGCGCGGGTTATATTGCAAGTTATACCGCAAGCTCTCACTAGTCACTATATTTTTCATTACTTCGAATTTATAATGTTTGCGCTAGTTGTTGTGGAACTTAAATATGTCGTGAAAAATTTTTACGACACGAAAGTCCCCATGCATCAAGTGCTGTCCGATGTCCCACACACGCGTTCGTCCATCTTGTTGGTACCCATTGCATAGCCATGCTGTTTTACAGGGTGAACAAACAAAGTTTAGGGCAATGAAGATGAAAGAGTAAGAAAAGCCGCCAGCCTTCACGGCAACGTTACGCACCATTCGCAGGCTGCGATACCGGCCTTGGCCACATCTTGGCTAAACAGCTGGCTGCTGACGGTTTCTTCGTGTACGCGGGATGTCTCAATGCCACTGGAGAGGGAGCCAAAATGCTTCGCACAGTGACCAACATAGAAGTACTGCAGCTGGATGTCACGAAAGATGCTGATGTTGAAGCTGCATGTGAATCGGTGGAGAGGACCCTCGGAAAAAGGGGTAGGTTCAGGTCTCTTTTCCGTAAGCGTTCTTGTTTGATATATCAAAGTCAACGACAGCCGTGGACTCATTCATTAAGGCACAGTTGTTCTGCAGTTGTTTTTCGGTAAGAACGTTATCGCACAATCATTGAACCACAGCGGAAAAGTCAAAGTCGATGGCAACTTTGCCATCGCCAAGGTAAGCAGACTGTACCAGGGTGATACAAGGTGCGGCTGATAATATATCCTCGCTTCTCTAAGCTAAGACAGACACATCCTAGTATGACGGTATTAAAATGGCTGGTCTTAGCGCTAATTCAGTCTTAAAACATATATGATAATCAATTTGGTTACTGGAGAATTCCCACAGTGCTAGATCTGCAAAGACACGAACGGCGAAATAAATGAAAGCGAGGTCAGACAGAGTAGAACCAATTAAGCTTTGAGTATAACAAAAAAAACTTGCAAAATATATGTAGTAAATATCGAAAAGTTGACATTTTTTTCATTCAAATGTCTTCCTTGAAACTATACATCCTGCAATTATATCCTCTAGTCAATCTTTTCTTTTCATATTCACTGATCAACTGCAGCAATTGTCTTGCATTTTTTCCTCGTCAACTTTTAGAAATAGGCACATTTCCTCAACTTAATAGGCAATGCATAGGCCCTTTGCTGTTTATAATATTTTATTAGGGCAGTCAGGGCGCACGGTGTTTATAGCTTACATCACTACAACACTGAGGCGAGTGGATAAGGCCAATATTGGGCACCAGGTTACACTAAACATCGGAAAGGAGGGAAGGGGCCGAGTAAGGGGTGCGCGTCTAGGCACATTCCTTTTCCTGGCTAGGACCTGCGACAAGCCGACTTCAGAGAGATAATACGGCATAGGATCGATCATCTTTCACAGCATCCGGTACTGTTGAACCAACAAACCCACATTGAATCTGGAGTTTCGAAACAACGTTTTGATGAATTCTCGCATGCTTCACCAGTGTATGTAAATTGAACTAAAGGAAAATAACCTCTAATCCATTGCAGAGCGCATGTCCTCGCTAAAAGTGGCCCTTGATTCTTTCCTGCTTCAGAGCTGTGGGCAGTGGTGGCCAACGCCGGCGTTCCGAGTCTCGGCTACATTGAGTGGCAACCCATGAGTCGGATACAGTACGTGTTCCAAGTGAATACCTTCGGTGTGATCCGTATCGCAAGGGCATTCCTGCCACTCATGAGCAAGACTGCCGGCAGCAGGCTCATCATCGTCACTAGTCTTTTAGGTACGTTCGTACTGCTATTATTGTGTCCTCTATGTTCCCATAGAAACAAGGGACTGGATTTAGAGTAACTCTGTGCTCGACAACAGGGGAGCGGTACGTTGCCTGTACAGTCTTCAAGGCCAGGAAGGCGGTATCAGAACACAACTCAATTATTCGCACTACTTTGATCAGTTGTATGCAGAGTTTTCGCTCCATGCAATTGCCACTTAGTTTTCTTAGCTTGTTATGATGTGCCTTGAAGCCCATCGTAATTGCGCGATTCTCTTTTACTCTTTTAATCTTCTGGCACGTTACTTTTGTTCAACCTAACAGCCTAGGACTAGAGTAATGTTCAATATGTTGGTCACCTGTGCATACTTTCAAAAGTACTGTCGACATTCTGCACATACGACTAAATGTATTGAACATTACAATAGTGCTAGTGTTATTCCTTTATGTTTCTACTGTATAAAAGGACAGGAAGCTGAGTGAGTCGGTGTGGGTTCACTATGCAAAGTAAAGGGTGTAAACACGGACACAAGCGAAAAAGAGTAGATAAGACGAATGCCGCAAGTAAGCCTTGCGTCTTCTTCCTTTTTTGTCTCGGTGCTGTTCTTCACTTGATAGACGGCGTTCGTGTCGTCTCCTCTTCTTCTCTCGTGTCCGTGTTCGCACGCCTTGTCTTTGCTTCCTTTTGTTGTTTCCCTCAATTTTGGCACATGAAGTTTTCGCTCCATTCCTGTGTAATATTTACTTCAACATCTTTGCCCCCGGATGCACTCTTCTGCAGGAAGAATGTCCATGCCGGCATCGATGACGTACTGCATGTCCAAGCACGCTTCCACATCGCTGGCGGACTCCCTTCGTCGCCAGTACTACGACAGGGGTGTGCACGTGAGCACCGTTGAGCCAGGCGCGTACAGGTAAGCAGAAGTGAAGGACGTTGGCGACGGCTTACCCTCAACAACACGTCTTCTCTTTCTTCGCGTTCATCAGGACTCCCATGGCCAACCACGACGTCATGGCGGCGACGCTGCGAAAGGACCTCAGTCTCCTTCCACCTCGTGTTCGCAGCGGCATAAGCGACCACTCCCTGGGAAGTCTGCGCAAGTCATCTGACGTCCTGTACTCGTCCATTATGAGACAAGACTCGCAAGAGGCCGTCGATGTCATGAAGTCGGCCGTACGAGACACCCTGCCCAAGGCCTATTACAGAGCAGGCGGAGTCAAGGACATCCTCTTGCGTAGGCTGTACGAAGTGGCGCCAGCCGAAGTCACGGACGAATTCGTCCACATGATCCGTAAGGTGGCTCGCGCGGCGAGGCGTAAGGCATAGGAGACGGTGCTGGAGCTGGACAATGGGCTTAATATCCTCTCTGGACTCCCGAAAGGCGGCCCGCAGGCAACAGCATATTTTACTGTACAGGGCAGAAACAGCGTGTACTTCATAAGGACAAAGAAAGGCAGAACTACACACTTTTGTGTTCTATCATTGTAAAGCGCCATGTATGATCAACCAACCATCTCGAGATACGTTAGTCGAAATTTTAGGCGCATCGTTATCCGGCCTACACCGTTTCTCAAGACCAGTAATACATCTTCAGACGCACTTAACGAAAAAAAATAGAATGGCTCGAAGGATCCATTTGTGAATGACTCAACCCCTTGAAGACAAGAAGTGCCGAGTAGGTGTTTTCCTTTCGTTCACGCTAATTAATTTTTCCCGATCTCGTAATCTGTACTACACTTCCGCTGAGGAGTCCGAATAATGGTTCGTGTGTCTCCCTTCGCTCCATATAATTGTGTTCACCTTAATGGCGGGGACAAGCTGTCCTTCCGTTCGTTCATTATTCACCGGATATCACACAACCACTACACCTCCATTAAATATTGCAATAAACACTCCTTATCTTATTCTTGCATTTATATAGTTGTTATGGCTGTATTTTCTACGTTGGTTTGAAATGTTGAGGTGTTTGCGGAATTGTCTGACCTCTCTGCCTTCTGACGAGTTGTCTATCTCTCTCTGTTACAACATTGTTATGCGGACGGTTTGTGTATCGTGACGCTGTAGTTTTCTGCCAAATGTGAGCGACACAAACGTGCATCTGTGTGCCGAAATTCGACTACTTCATACCAAAAGCAAGTGAGCCTAATTGAACAAAGCATTCATGCAAGTTATTTTTGCGTGGAAGAACGAATGCTGTGTACGGTAGGTGTATTTATTCTTAGGTTGTAACAGACAATACCGACACATAAATTTAAGACTTGCCTTGTTTTGAAACGGACACATACTCCATAGTTCCTTTTGCCTAAGAAGGGAGCCTGGTAGGCTCCGATTTTCAATATTTATGGATAGTTTTGCTTGTTACTCTGTTGCATGAGGCTCCTGAGTGTGTGTATTCTTTCTTGTCAAGTGAAGCAGGTGCCTCTTCTGCGCCTTTGTTTACATTGTCTCGCGAGATTGTGCTTACTTCCAATTGGTATGCTGCTTGTGTACAAACCAATTCCAAGTATAGTGATTATGAAGGCGCAATTACTGCATCGAATGAGGCCGCTATTTCCCTCTATTTTTCGCCCAAGCGCCCCCAGGTGGGCTATTAGCAGCGGGTACAATATCATACCGTCGAAGACAACAAAACCTTTCTGTTGGATACTCGGGCTGATCATTTGTCTCACTCATAATCAGGGTGCAGCATTGTCTGAAAACAAAAAAGTGGCATTTGTTATCCTTGCGTGGCAGGCAAGGACTTCCATGTCACTGCACTTCTGTGATGGCTCGAGTGTAGTAGCTTGTGACGCCCTGTGGCGACGTATAAAGAGCGAACCCAGTGAATGTATTGTCCTTCAGCATCCGGAACCGCCTATGTTTCAGCCTAGGGCGAATCAGATCTGCGGAATACGGCAAGTTGGAGCAAGGGTTGTGGTCCGGGGTGCAAGTTTTGGGCAATAGCTGGTCTGCAGTTTGAATCCCGGACCAGGACGAATTTTTTGTCAACTAAGAAGGTTTTATTTCTGAGAAATCCGTGTGGATTTCCTCGTAGATTCGCACTACAAATGGATGAATGTCAAACGGGTGAAATGTATTTCAGCCTCAACTGCTTCAAACACACTTTGGTTCGTGTTGTTGCAGCAGACATCATGCTTGCAGCCAAGTGACCTATACAACGAAGAGTTTTGAAAGTCCCGAGCACTTCATTGTAGAGGCGCTTTGTTGTATTAACATGTTGCGCTAGCACAATAAGAATGTTGTCAAATAGAATGGAGGCCATTTTGCATAAGAAGGAAACTACAAAAACTGAATTCCTTTTTTTTTAAACGAGGCCTTCTTGCTGGATAATTATTTTGTTTTGTCGATCTACTCATGCTTTTCTATTTTGCTAACGCGGTACGCTACCAGTGCCAATTCAAACGTAAAACAGATTACCGGAAAGTTATGGTGTGGAACTTCTGACACGCTAGAGTCAAATTTCACCTGTAGAAATTGGGTGACGTATTGTTAGTGTAGAATATCTCATATAAAAGTTATACCTAAATAACATTTGTTTCCGTATATAAAAATTTCACCTGTGGGGAAATAAGTGTTCTGATAGACAAGAGTTTGAAATTTTGTTGAATGTGTTATGGTGTTCTATGGTTATATCAATAAAATAAACTTTCCATGTATAAACAGTAGATTTCTACTAAAAAAACACTCTTGTATTCGAGACTTCAATGACGCCAACGTCTGTACCACGAGATTGACGACCAGTGCAAGGACAAATTTACTTGCGTGGTGGCCTCTGTCATTGGCTAACGCATAGCCATTTACGGCCCAAACAGCTGCAACCCCTCGAAAATGTGAGATTTCGAGTCTTTCACTTTCTGGACTTCATTAAGGTAAGCGCTGCAATTAAGGCTCTCAGACATGACATTGCTGCCACCAGGTTGAAGGTGAAGACATTCAAGGCAGCGACAAAGAACGGAACAACGCAACAACGAAGGTTGCCTTGAACCTGACAAAACGTCAATGACGCGCACGACTACAACGCCTGCGTGTGACCCTGGTCTCTCTCTCTCTTGCCTCGCATCCTTGCGGTTACCCTAAGGTCGCAAGGTCGCAATCGTCAGCGTAGAAATGCATCGTTGCACGCTGCGAACCATCCCGCATGGCTGGCCAAGCACGACGAGCTTGCATGGTTCAACATACTGCAGATACGTGTCTTAAGACGTGCACAGCTTTGCACTACACCGGATGATTCATGCTCGATAGACGGCCTGCCCGTTGACGTGCATTAACTCCACGAGATGAACTGGTAGCAGTGAAAACCCTGACCACCGCCGTCAACATTAGCGCATACATTCTTCTCTCAGCTCTCAATTTGTGTGCCTCCAGACGAAAATAGACAGTAACGCCACGATGGTTAATTGTGCCGTAACTACAATGGGTGTCAAGTTCGCTGTCACTTTTATGTATCGCTAACATAGAGCAAAACTAAAGGAGAAGCTCATGGGAACATGGAGGCTTGAAACGATGAACAGATCGCTAAAAACGATGTGGATCAGATAATTTCGCAGGAGCCAACGCTTCGACAAGTCCACTTGTCGAAACGTTGGCTCCTGCGACATTCCCTGTTCCACATCGTTTTTAACAAATAGCAGTGGGCTGAGAGAAAGGGTATTGGGTCGAGTCCAGGAGCAGGTCCGTTTTTCCACCTTGCGTGATAATTGACGCCGGAAATGGACATCACGAGGCCCTAAACAGCTTTGACGTTAGAAGTAATGCAGAAACTTTTAATTTGAATTGAATTTGACTTTTGGCAAATGAGTTCTGCTGAAATCCGCAAGGTGGAGTTACGTTTATGGAAGGGAAACTTAGCATCCACCCGTTTGTAGCACAAGGCTACAAGGTAATCCGTACAGATTTCACAGAAATGAAAGCTTCTTAGTTGCAGAAAAATTATTCCTGGTCCGGGGTTCGAACCCGGGACCAACGCCTGTCCGGGGTGCTTGCTATGCCAATTGAGCTAACCAGGAGGCTAGCGATTGACAGCGCGAGGGTGAATACATCGACAACTCGAAGCACATGAGCAATCGAAGCACATGGACATTAGGATTTCCTTGCGGGACCCGCAAGGAAATCCTAATGCCCATGTTCTTCGAGTTGTCGGTGGATTCGCCCTTGCGCTGTCAGTCGCTAGCGTCCTGGTCAGCCCAATTGGCGGAGTGAACGCCTCGGACAGGCGTTGGTCCAGGGTTCGAACCCCGCACCAGGAAAAATTTTTCGGCAACTAGTAAAGCTTTCATATCTGAGAAATCCGTATGGATTCTTTTGTAGCCTTGTGATACAAGCTGGCGGATGTTCCCTTTCCCTTTTCATGAATTTAAATTTTATTTAAACAGTCGTTGCCTGAAATGAAGGGGCTAAAGGCAGACGAAACTGCCTGACGAAGGCCCCCCACACGTACATTACTTTGAAACTAAAGTTGTCAACACATGCGCAAGCATTGCACCGTTTACTCATCACCTTCGTCTTTGAGTGTTCTATGTGCTTTAAAACTTCGGGGTTGGAGCCTCTATATACTTCGGCTTTCGAGTGTTCGGTATCCTACGCACTTCGATTCAGGGCGAGGTCGTGAGTTCGACCCCACTTCACCCTCACCCTCCCCACCCGTATTTGAGAGGACCGGAGTAGAGTTCGTCTACACATCTGAAGGTCAGGGGCTCGAAACTCCATGTAGTTTGGATAACAAGGGTTCGAGCCATGACACATTTGGTAAGCTGTCGGTTCCAGCCGCCATTGGCTGACTCAGAAAGGCATGGTGGGTCAGACAGCAAAGCGAGGGAGCGGGGGAACTGGCTTTGTACTCTTCTTCCTCCGAGCTTTCTGATGCTGTTTACGACGAACTAGTTATTCGGTACATACGACTGACTGAAGTACGCACGAATACGCAGGAAATTCATGGTTTCACAAGTACTTTCCATGGAGCCTTACAAATACCTATGGCATAAGGCAAACGAGAGCAGAGGTTCAAGGGAATACAGAGGCCCGAAATTGTGAAAAAGTCGTTGAAGACAATGAAGAACAAGGAATGTCGCTACAGCGAAAGCTTGGGCAAGTAGGTTTGTCTTTGTCAAGCCTAAGGTGCATGTATTTCCTATATAATTCCCATAGAGACCTATGTATGCCCACATAAAAGGCATTACGTTATAGAAAGACAGACGGGCAGGTTTCCTGGTGAAGTAGCCTACACGGACGGTTACGCATTATGAGCGGCCACGAAAGCGACGGACGGAACATTTACGTTCTTTTATAAGCTGGTGCACCTGTATGAATGCCTCTCGCAACTGCCTGACAATAGGTGAGGAAGCTGTCACTACTACTCCTACTGCAAGCCCTGCTCTATCCCAATGCTCACAGCGCGTATCGGCGCCTATAGGCTACAATTCTGGATACACTTAAGTGCCTCCATCTTAGAATGGCAACATGCGGCAGCTTCGTATGTGCAAGAGTTGAACGAATCGATAGTAGATTCACACTCACGATCATCATCATCATCATCATCGTCATCCTGTCTACACCCGCTGCAGGGCAAAGGCCTCTCCCATAGATCTCCACTATCCCTGTTCTGTGCTAATTTAGCCCGATTTACCTCCGCAAACTTCCTGACCTCATCTGCCCACCTAACTTTCGGCCGCCCCCTGTCCCGCTTGCCTTCTCTATGAACCCACCCTGTTACCCGTAATGACCAACGGTGGTCTTGTCTTCGCACTACATGGCCCGCCCACGATAACGGTACGATATCCCGCGTTTCATGACCATGTCGACCGAACGCCACAAAACACAAAGCGGTCAAACCACTCGTACGCAAGCCCACAGTTAAAATAAGAAGGTCCGTATTCGGCGCCCCTCGGTGACCCGAGTACACGCTGGCAGCACGAAGTGAGAGTCGCAGGCCGTTGAAGAGAACGTTTTATTCCACTGCGCCAAAAAGCGTCTGTCCAGGCTGAAGCCTGAACCTCCGCTCCCCTGCCAGGGAAGAGGAGCCACCTAATATACCCTGGTTGCTCCGCCCCTGCATCCCCGACAGCCAATCACAAACGGCGATCGACACCCCAACGCCGCACTAACAACCGTGAACAGTACAGTGGGTACGCTTGCTGCCCACCACGCCATGGGCGAGGGCGCCAACCTAACCATGTGGCGACTGCAGACATTCCTGGACATGCTGACTAACGCCCGTCAAACTGGTTTCCAATTACCAGCTAGCCCGTTCCCAGCTGAACAATGACTTCCACAGTGGTCGCCACCTGCCTCGCATGTCCGCCATGTGGCTTTGCGCCTTCTCACAAACCCGAACAACATTCCACAATGTTTGAGGCCGGCACACGGCGATAGGGATACCCCGCGCTTTCCACGTCCCGTATATGCCCGGCCATAAGCAGCAACACAATGCTCATACCCCTGAGACTGACTCCTCCCCCCTCAAGAGTGTTACTAGACACTCGATGTCTATGTAACACGATAAAAAAAATAAACACATTCTCTTCCCCAGTAATAATAACAAAAAAAACATACACAATATAACAACACACAAAAAATCGCATACGCCCTTTGGAACCTGTAACTTTGTCCAGCAATATCTCCATATCGCGACGCGCGGACACATACAGACAAGAACTGCACTTCAACATCTCACATCACGCAATTGTCCTATCGTGTGAGACACATTTCAAGCTCTCTCTGGTTCTCGAAGCACTCTCAAGGGAGCCAGTGGCACACAAACAAAAAAAGGAAAAAAAACGGTCTCTTTCGCGGTACAGTTGAAAAGGGTCCTCGCCGAAATCAAAAAAATACATACACAAAGTAATACAATATACACATACTGACCCAAGAAAACATTCGCCTCAAACTAGCGGGCACCATAATATTACTTAGAACATTTCAAAACAAAAAAGAAGAAAACAAGCACACACAGTTCGTGAAAACAACAAAAGAAAATGAAATACTCGGAAGAGCTTCGGCTGCCCCGTCTACGCGGACCATTTACCACATTTGCCATTTGCATGCCTGACATGTGGGGGATCCACTGAGACGAGCTGAGTGGGTCAGGAAGGCTAGGGGATCGTCGTCAGTTTTAATCCTGACCTTTATGCCGAAAATCCACCTGCCAAATGTCTCCCTTGTCCACGCTATCGGAAACGCACCCCGTCCAGCTGCAGACTCTTTCTCCCACGCCGGCGCTTGACCCTTACCGAGAACAACAATCTGGCACTGGTCTCCGTCCTCCTCCCGAGAAGGACAATGGCGGATCGCTTTCCCTGACCATGAAATTGGCGCTGCCAAGGCCGGCTTCGACGCGACTGCCTCGCCTACCACATGAAACGCATGACGTGCCTTTGCCGACGATTCGCCATGCATTCCCTCTTTTGCCAAAGAGTTTGCACTAAACGGCATAGGCCGTTCCTTTTCCATTAGGCTACACACCTGCGCCTGGTCTCCGGCGGTGCTCACTTTAGCTAAGCTGGCCTGTTCTCTGTCGTCTGAAGCCGGGTCAGCCTCTACCTGTCCCGACATCTCAATGTCTACCTCTTCCTCACTTTCATGTGGCGGCTCTAAGGTAGCTTCCAACCACATGTTGCCCTCACCTTCTTTGTTCGGTTCTTCACGGACCGCGTCCCGCGCTATGTGCGCGTCACAAAAAGGAGTGGGGGTATCTCCCCCTTTTCCATTAGCAAGGTTTACCTCTTGCTCTGCTGGCCTCTCCACTAAGCTGCAGACACTGCCTTCGGGCTTAGGCTCTGACAGAGACATGGCGAGACAATGACTACCATAACCACCCGGAGTCAGCAGCACATCAGCACTAGTGGCCAATTCCGGAGTCACGGGCAATGATACGCGTCGAGTATTCCCCGACGGACACGGCAGGCCGATAGGAACGCACACAGCCTCGGCTGTTATCGCCTTGCCAAACTGGCCCGTGAGCTTCGTACGATCGCAGCTTTGTTCTCGTACTTCCTTCTTGATTTCTGGGAAGCACCTGCGGTACTCTGTCGGGGTCAGTTTTAGGTCCTTCAGCACTTTTTCCTTGAGTTCCCCATAGCAACAAGTGCCACTCAATGACTGACTGACCATCGACGTCTTGACCTCCTCGGTGAGGAAAGGCAGTATGAGAGCGCCCTGCATTTCCTCTGGTACTTCGATCATCTTTAGCAGCGAGTCGGCCATTTTAAACCATGCGGGGATCATGGTGTCATCAGCGGGCATGAGGACAAGAACAGCCTTTAAATCTTTGGCGTACCTGCCTAACCCGCTCGTCTCGCTCCGTGCTTTTGCTGCATTCTGCAAAAATCGCGCAGTCTTCAGCTTTTCTACCTCGAGCTGAAGCTTAAGAGCTTCGATTTCGAGCTTTAGCTCATCTGTACGACCCATCTTATGACTGGTCGTATCAACACACGAGCCCTGTCAACACACGAGCACTATCATCCATATTTCCACGCTCCCAGAGAGTGCCGGAACGCAACTGCATTCACTCGAGAACCAACAGAAAGCACGAAATGGGTCTCACCTGCAGCGACGCTCGTTGCCGGTTGCACCCTGGCTCCTTGGCTTGCTGTCCTCGTCGAAGCCTCGTCTCGCAAGCGTCCAGGCTCACAATGGTTGGCTCCAACTCTCGGCGTGCCGATGAGCTGCAGGGTCACCTACCCGCACAGCAGCACTCTTGTCGCGCGGCAACAAAGTTCATTTTCGGTGGTTCAACACCGTCACCTCATTCACGGCGCCCAGGCTTTCTGCTACCGCCGCTACCTTTTCGCCGCGGCTCCTCTAACCGAAGCGCTGCCCACACGTCCGCCGCTTGCAGCCGTGCCTTGCCTCGTCCTTACTCGACCGTGCGCCCGAGGACTCCGCTGCGGGCGTCTTCAGGCAGCTTCCTTCTCGCCCACGAGGTTTTCCAGCACCTTCAGTCCTTCGCAAGCTGGACGTTGGGCACTTCTCGTGCCGTTCTTGCAGTAGCGCCCGAACTCTTCAAAGTCGGCGCAATGGTGACGATGACGCGAGCTCACCTCCACCGAGCTGCAAACGTCTCCTTCGCTGCGGGCTGTCCGAACCTGGAGTCGACTGCGCCAGTTAAATAAAGAGAAGGTCCGTTGTCGGCGCCCCTCGGTGACCCGAGTACACGCTGGCAGCACGAAGTGAGAGTCGCAGGCCGTTGAAGAGAACGTTTTATTCCACTGCGCCAAAAAGCGTCTGTCCAGGCTGAAGCCTGAACCTCCGCTCCCCTGCCAGGGAAGAGGAGCCACCTAATATACCCTGGTTGCTCCGCCCCTGCATCCCCGACAGCCAATCACAAACGGCGATCGACACCCCAACGCCGCACTAACAACCGTGAACAGTACAGTGGGTACGCTTGCTGCCCACCACGCCATGGGCGAGGGCGCCAACCTAACCATGTGGCGACTGCAGACATTCCTGGACATGCTGACTAACGCCCGTCAAACTGGTTTCCAATTACCAGCTAGCCCGTTCCCAGCTGAACAATGACTTCCACAGTGGTCGCCACCTGCCTCGCATGTCCGCCATGTGGCTTTGCGCCTTCTCACAAACCCGAACAACATTCCACAATGTTTGAGGCCGGCACACGGCGATAGGGATACCCCGCGCTTTCCACGTCCCGTATATGCCCGGCCATAAGCAGCAACACAATGCTCATACCCCTGAGACTGACTCCCACGAACAAAAAAAAATAACAATAAAATCGCCTGCGCGGAGGCAAGCAAGTGAAACTATGAGACCCCAGAGATTAGCGCGGAAAATAGGCGACCAGAAACCACCATCAAGCCTCTCTTTTTCCGCTTTCCTGAAGGTCGCTCGGAGGCGCTTTAACACCCGTGCGATTCACTCCCTCCCCTCCTGGGAGCAGCCACAATTACGTCGACGTGCTTCCACAAAAGCGGCAGCAACGACACCCATTGTTTCGAAGCGGAAAGGATTTGCCGCGCCACGCCATCGGAATACGGGGAGCGGCCATCTTTGGTCTCGTATTACATATACATCCTGGTGGTTCACCGGGACACGGTATTCTCCTGTTGTGCCCGAGGTCACGGGTTCAGAATGACATTACGTGTTCTTGACATCCCAATGCTAAGCACCGTCTACGAGAGATGTTGGCGTAGGATGGAGAAGAAAGAATCGGTACGGAGTCCTTTAAGTTTATTGGAACCCCCGTTGTTCCTTATCCGTGTAGCGCGAAATGTGTCACCTCTGCTACGCTGAATGCTACTTCAAAATCATTATTTAAATGTGGCACTCTCAAGGAAGGCCGTATAGATGAATTTTCCATACGTTACAACGAGTTTTCGGTTGCTCAGGGTCCAGTCAACCGTTTACTAAAATGACGTTTTCCACGCTCGCTTCCCTTCTAACACAATTAATGAAGTAAACATAATAAAGCAAAAGAAAAATTTGAATGTTTGGGGTTCAGCCCCCACGGTATATCTGTTTTCGCATTCACTTTATTCATTTGCTTTAGAGTCATAACTACTACCTTTGGGGCCGCCGTGACCGCATTTTCTATACTTGTGTGCGTGTAGCCGGGATTCGATCCCGCGGCCTTTAGTTCAGCATGCCAACACCGTAACCGCTAAGGCACCACGGCGTGTACCGAGCCCATATTAGAGGCAAATGAAGTTGAAGGACCGCCAGCGCTCAAATTTATCCACAACGAGCGAAACGCCGTGCCTCATTGTCAAACACTGCATTTGACACGTAAAACTATGGGGCGTTCTTAAGTTGTTCTGTTTTGTTTTTCTGTTTCCCTTTTGGAGACGAATGTGTGATATAGTTCCGAATGTCACGTGCGCACGTTAAGTAGGTTAAGGAGACACGTCCTGTAGAAGCTGCAGTAACATCTAGATTGGGTCGGTTCCCGACCCGTTCGACACTTCAACCACAAAGTATTTTAGCTCACTACTGACTCCATTGTTTAAACAAATACTTAATTTTTTAGTTGTGGGCGTATGCCCAATTCTGTGTGCGTGTGTAAACATGCTTACCGCCTGTTGGTAACATACAGTCAAACGCTGTTATTACGAGCTGCTCGGAACCTCTGTGGCACCTCGCTGGTCACTTTGATGTAAGCAGTTACGCGGGGCGAACATCGCAATCTAGCAGGAACGTAAGGATTACTTCGTTATGCATGTCACTTCTTTTAGAACTGTTCGTTGTATAGTTGCTAGATTTCAAGTGTGTGCCTAGTTACCAACACGCTTCTTTCATGCCCTGTCCTTTATTTAAAAAATGAGAACTTGGCTCATTTCTGAGTGCTACAACCCATTTGTTTACTTCCTTGAGAGCAAGCATGCGTACGCGTGTCTACTGTCCCTCATTTCACATGTTAGTGAGAGAGGGTAAACGGAGAAGGAAACCTCTTTGTTTCAGACCTACACTATATATATTGGTGCGTTCGCTCATTATTTCCCGTATATCGTCCCCTTTCCTTTTTCCCCGAGTGGCCATAACTCTTGAGATCATGTTCAAACAGTGGTCTCCGGCGCGTACAAACCTAGATGGGTACGACGGCAGGCGCTTTAGGAAGTTGGACTCGGTTCCACGTACTTGCATAATCATTAGCCGTCGGACGCGTTTAACTTTCTCAACTCGAGGTCGCCTGCCAGCGAAACAAAGAAAGCTCGCGGATCGCTGGGTGCCCATATCCAGCGCGCGTGTGTTGTCCCCTTGAGTCTGTGGTGTGCGCTCCGCGCGGGCAAACCCGCACTCGTCGAAAGAAAACATGCCGACGGTGGCCCAGCTGACCGTTCCCGCGGCCGTGTTGTTGTGGCTTGCGGCTCAGCGACTGTCTTCGCTCCTTTCCGCAGTGACAAGCCTCAGTCTGGCGGTGCTAGCCCTGTACACCGGTTACTGGTTGTTGTGGTACCTCCGACGTGCATTCTTCAATGGACTCGTTGATCCCAAAGGGAAGTGCGTTCTCATCACAGGTAAGCAGGCTGCCGACTTCATCGACAAATGCGGTGCTTTTTTGGGGTTCCTTTACTTACGTTCTAAGTGCACTGAAATAAGTGTAGTTGTATGAAGGATATAACTATAGCATAAACTCGTTTGCAGCGCAAAGCTACAAGGGAACCCATGCGGATTTCTTGGTAATGAAAGCTGCTTAGTTGACGAAAAATTAGTCCTGGTCCGGGAATCAAACCCACGACCAACGCCTGCCCGGGGATGTCCCTTTGCCAATTGAGCTAACCAGGGGTCCAGCAACTGAGAGGAAGAATTGGTCGACTACTCGAAGCACACGGGCACGAATACGGCAAATATAAATGCACTAACTCCAAAACCAGCAGATGGAAACATAATGGGTAACAGCGGGTGTAAAAACTGCGGTAAGGTGCTTCAGACTAGCTGGTCAGCCTTTCCATAGAGGGATGCATCTTCGCTAAAGTTCTTCCATCGAAACGTTGGCCAACCAGACGGATCAATCTCCTTCCTGTTTTTTGCAGCTCCTAGAGCACTCATACTAGCTGTGACAGTTCACACCATCGAGGTAACAGCTGTTGCAAAGCTCCGTACGCTACTGATGTCAGAAGGCCGGTAGTTTAGCAATATTCCTCACAATACATCAGCCGAGCCTAATTATGCACACCTACAGGAGTAGATATACTGCCCACACTGCAAGTCATTCGTGAACTGTATGAGCGAAATGGATCTGCAATATTATGTGTGATGTGGCTTGGTGCCGTTTAGCAAACTGGCACAAAAAAGATGTGTAACAACTGCCAGACGAGTGTCTCTCGATCCTTTTAATCTGCGCCAACTTCCATCAGTATCGAATCCTGCGCTTCCTTATGTCATTCATTAACTTTTAGTAAAGAGATTATGCTCTGTACTGGAACGGAAAGACTATTTTAAGCGTTATAAGTACGAGACAGCCTTTGCTAATAATCCCTATCATTGCAGGTTGCGACACAGGATTCGGTCACATGTTGGCCAGACAGCTGGCCAGCGACGGATTTTTCGTTTTCGCCGGTTGCTTGGACGCTAACGGTGTGGGCGCGAAGTACATCGAAAACGCAGAGAACACCTTAGTTCTGCAGATGGACGTCACCAAAGAAGAAGAAATTAGCCGAGCACTAGAAGTCGTTGAAAGCCAGATGGACGGTAGAGGTGAGGCTTTTTTATATAACTCAGCGACGTACTTCTTATCATGCTCGCAAGACGACAAACTCGCACTGTACGAACTGGTTTTTGAATAGTGCAATTATAAATATCGTTTAAAGGGGTCGTGAAAAGAATTTGGAGATGCCGGTTTGTAGTTTTCACTGCTTCAATACGCATTCGACAAGCCGATTCCGAAATATTTCGGCGAAATATTCAGTGCACATTTAACAACGCCCGTTTTAAATCTCAGCTTTCTTGCGCTCCCGAAACGACTATGCGACACTACCGGCCGGCGTGGTACTATTTGGTGACGTTGAGTTAAGATACTTTTAAGTAAAAAGGCACAGTGAACTCGCGTTTGCTCTAAAGGAATCGAGTTACTTGAAAGCTAGAAAGGAAGAAAATACTTGGAAACCGTGCGGTGCCACCATTCGGAAGAAAAGTGGCAGCACGGTTTGTTTTCCCATGGCCTCCGAGGGCGCGCCAATCTCGGAGGTATGACGGCTACTAAGATGACGTCATCTGCAGAGTTGAGGGGAACGCGCGCAGTGAAACCGAGACCGCGTTTTTTATCGCTCTAAATCAACGCACACGGTGCAACGGAACAATGCATATTGTTGATTGGAGGGTCAGGACCCCGAATACGCACTTAGTACAAAATGTTCAGAAAACGTTTCACGACCCCTTTAAGGCTACTGGTTTGCAAATTGCTCTCATGTATGATTTTCTGCGAATTACGCTTCAGGAACGTGGTACAGAAGAAGACAGTACATGAGCCTAAAGATATATATATAACGGATAGATGGGTGTTGTCTTCATGCATTACGTGTCCTTTGTTTGGAACACTTGTGTTTGTGTGGGCGCACACTTACTCTGCCAAAGACAACTATTCATGCTTACCGCGTATGATTGCCGCTGTCCTGGCATGTACAGCTTCTTTCTCACCCTTTTCAAGTTTGGCTTTCGCACTTCCGTGCCTTACTATCGTTTGACTGCGGCGTTCCTTAATGTTATTTTTGCACGATGGCTCCATGGCTATGTGACTGGCGGAAGTGACCCCTATTAAATGGCTGCAGTTCATGAGGAAGATGAAGCATGATTAAATCGACGCAGATGACGAAGGGACCAATGTGCGCATAGCACAAACGCCGAACTGTAATTCTTGAAGTTCGGCTTTGGTACTACGTGCACTCTTCTTTGGTTCCGTCGCTATTAGGGCCGATTTAAGGATGTTTCATCGGACCAGGAACTAACTAGTCCATGTTTTTATCTTAAAGGCATAGGAAAAGCGCGCAGCAATGTGATCCTACGACCGTAAGCAATTTGAGTGAAGTTCTCAGCAACGCCCTGCTTCCCGCGGTAACTCGCAAGAGATATTGTACACAGTTCACCCTGATCTTTAGTATCAACTAGACCCCCAGTTCCAACGGTGCATCGACGTATTCGTGCATTGTCTCCGGCCTGGAAGTGCTTACTAATTAAAGAACTTATTAATTCAAAATTCAACGTGCATCATCCTCAGCATGTTCAGACGGCCACGACGACGAGTATGTGTATCAGTTGTTGATTGACTATCCCAAGCACAGGACACGCAGACAATGACTCGAACAAGAGCTGCGTTTATTAGATACAGCTCGCACCTTCTCGCTGGCAAAGATATTAGTTCCCAGGGTCATCAAGGATCCATAACAAGGCAGCTCTCACCTGTTCGCTGACAAAGATCTTAGTTTCCATGGTGATCAAGGATCCATAACAAGGCACTGAAAGCCTTTCGACGCTTCTTTGAAGAGACTTCAATTTGTGGCAATCACTGACCGAACTCGTTCTTCTGGGTACACACTGCTTGTGCGTATCGGAGGCTAACGGACTCCTTTAGAACAGCAGTTTTGAACTCACAGAGCCGAACACTTTAAGGTTTTATTTACTTCTTACTTTCATGTTACGGAACCTAAGCGGAAAGGGGCAGCCATCTCCAGAAAATGGCGACAATGCCTTTACTTACTTTTTTTTTGTATTAAATTTTCAAGAAAAAAAACGGGGTTGAAATAATGCATTGTCGCTTTGAAAATGGCAGTTTGTACGGCCGATGCTGTATGAGTGATCTGCACTAATTCAAGATCATTGAGTGTTGTTTTTTCTTTTTGTTCGTGTCCGCAGAACTATGGGCGGTCGTGGCCAATGCCGGGGTTGCCTGCTTGGGCTACATTGAGTGGCAGCCTATGAGCAGGGTGCGATCAGTTTTCGACGTCAACACATTTGGAGCACTCACCGTTTCAACGACATTCTTGCCCCTGCTGAGGAAATCTCGGGGCAGGCTGGTACTTGTGACAAGCTTTCTGGGTTCGTGCTTATTTTTTTTAACCAGATGATCAGTGGTGCAAGCGTTCACAAGTGAGAGACATGGCTTAGGGATACTTGAAACGCCGCTGTGTTTATTCTCAAGCACAAGGCTTATTTTTGTGTGGTACCGGTATCCCCAAACATATATGTCCTTAAGTTAAAGCCAGACAGACGTCCACAAGAAACTGCACATGTAGGCACTAGTTATTACTACGGGTAATTCAGGGAGAGTTCGCAGGAAACCTACATGGTGTGCGTGAATATACTGGTGATTTTTTTCTTTGTCTCGTGTCAACAATTCAGTTGTTTGAGCATTTGTACCGTCTAAAGTCCCCAGTTTCATGAGCACTTACATATAAGTGACTGAGTATTTGAATGTCTGTGCGCTTATTTGTCCACATTTTATGATTGTTCGCAACTTTCCAACGACAACAATCATTAAAGAGATGAGGAGTAGCTAGCGCCGTGCATAGGTACCAAAATCTTCAACACATTCAATAATAATAACTATCGGGAACACATAAGATGTCTTTAAAGTCAATGTTACGACAAGGCAGGCTTATATGATGCGTGACTGTATTCAACATATGCAAGTCATATTCCTGTAGCGTTGGTTCAAGGCGCACACCTTGTTCAGCAACCTTTTGGTGAGTGGAAGATCATAAAGCTTCACAACCTCCATCGGTCTACGACAATAAAATAAAGGACCTGTTTAAGATTACCGAGGTGGTCGCGTGCGCAATAAAAAGCGGAAATGCTCGTGGTCAGATTTAGATGCGCTCCAACAGGGCTTTACAACAAACCGTTCAAGTGAACATTCGTTGGGTCGCAAAAAGGTTAGGTGTTTCACTGTAACGCTAAAGTTTAGCAGGTAATCGTTCCTTCACAGTTATAGGCTCAAATTCAGAAAGAGAAGGTATGAAGATTTCAATTTTCAAAGTTCAATTTTATCGTTTCAGGCGCAACAGCTAAGTGTAGAAAATCAAACAGCAGATCTCACAGGCAAGGTGTGTTCACTTATTAGCTGGTGCGTCATTTTTATTGATCGATCAGTCAATTAGCTTCGATTTTCTTGTCAATACTATGAACGTATGTATCGACTGAAGGCAGCTCAGCAATTTCTGGAACTTTGAGGCGTTCTTGGGGGCAATGTTTCTAGGCTTCTTCGTGTTCTTTCAGCGGTACTTAGCTGTGAGTGTAGAAAAAACTGTTTACTTGGTGTGCTTCTGCTGACATCTGTGCTCTCTGTGTGTCCGTGAAAGGGCTATTATGCTATGTCATGGACACAGGCCTACAATGCAAGACATGCCGTGGCATAAATACCCACAGGTCTGATTGTGTGAGCAATGGA
This sequence comes from Hyalomma asiaticum, assembly GCA_013339685.2. Classification (NCBI taxonomy): domain Eukaryota; kingdom Metazoa; phylum Arthropoda; class Arachnida; order Ixodida; family Ixodidae; genus Hyalomma; species Hyalomma asiaticum. Next base: position 22,648,556 of record CM023488.1, on the reverse strand, counting down.
GTAAACCACAGCAAGGGGGAGCAATACCAGCAAATCACAAATTCAACGAACATATCAGCAATCGCTTGACTGACAACCATTCTCCTATTGTTTCCGGTCAATATTCCGTTAAGTGTGTCTTAAATCTCTTTTTTTTATATAGGCGTCACCGTGACCCTAGAGCACATTTTTCTAGAGGAGCATGCGTCTTCTTTATGAATTTTTTTTCTTGCTCTTGATTGAGTTGGGCTTCCACTAGACCGAAAATGAAGACCCGTAATATTTTCATTTCTTCCCGATTTGCCCAGGTCGTGTAACGATGCCCGAGTACCTGGCATACTGCATGTCCAAGAGTGCTACCTCTTCTATGGCTGACGGCCTGCGTCGGCAGTACTTCAACAATGGCCTCCGCGTCTGCATTGTTGAGCCAGGAGCATACAGGTTTGTTCGGCGTGGTTTAATATTATGTCGTGCTATTGGGCCTCTCTGGCCACGTGCGCAAGTGTGAATGCAGTAAGCTAAGGACAAGCTAAAAGGTAAATATATTAGCTTGATAGGGGCTCCCCTTTACCCTGCCCCTCCCTCTCTCTTGGCCATAACTCGACAGACTAGGTATACCACATAAACCAGAGAAAAACTGCAAAAAATCAGCAGTAGTAGTGAAGCAGAAAAGAAAACATCGGGTGAGGAGGGTACAAACGTACATAGCAAAGGGAATTTAAAGGCCCATAAAGCAAAGTAGCCATCATCGCCAGGCTGCATGTCCAACTGAAGCACATACTTTGTGTTGATGTCAGAACGAACGTTGCAATCACCTGCTCTTTGCCATGAATTCAACTGAAATACAGTAGATTTTTATTTAAGCAAACTTGAGTGGCCCTCGCAATTCGGTTACCAGATGCTAGCAGAAGTGTGGCGCGGTGTAACATACAAGGAAAACCAGAGATGGGCAGTTACTACGTGCATTACTGCCGCCTTGGTCTTTTTTTTTTTCTTCTAGGTGGTTTCGAATGGGCTGAAAAGTGTTTCCAGGCAATAAATTTGATTCTGGCTTTTGAAAATACATGAGCTGTGTATAAGAAACCAAAGCAACCGATAGCCCCGCCACGGTGGTCTAGTGGCTACGATACTCGGCTGCTGATAGAAGGGTCGCGGGATCGAATCCCGGCCGCGGATGCTGCATTTCGATGGAGGCGAAATGTTTAGGTCCATGTGCTGTGCGATGTCTGTGCACGTTGAAAGAACCCCAGGTGGGCAAAATTTCCGGAGACCTCCACTACGACATCTCTCATAATCAGAGCTGGTTTTGGGACGTTAAACCCCACAAAACAACAAAGCAACCGATATTTCTGGTAAGCATAATTAAGAAGTACAAATTAACAGAATAAACCGAATGGATCAGCTTGAATTAAGCTTTTTTTTAAATTCTTTGAAAACATACAAGACCACTCAAGAGCTTTCTTTGAATCATCAGAGTTGACTTATCAAGGGTGTGCTATATTTGAATTCTTGAGAGTCAACACGCGCGGCTCCGTTGTAATCCTCCACGTGAAGTGGCAAGCATTAGAAATTGCGTTTAGAAGCGGTTTGCTCCAAGAACGCTACGAAAAAAAATCACAGCATATCCACGGGGTGAATGATGATGAGTGGGCGAAGCTCCGGAGGGAATCATCGGTAAACCGTGAACCTTCCGTGTAATTCGCCCAGTCGATCATCATGTAAAGACGTCTTACGCAGCCCCTTGCACAGGCCGGAACGCGCACCGCGTTTGCCGACGCCATCACATGACTGCTGAGAGAGTATAAGGCGGAGAGGCCACAGCATCTTACACCAGCTTCTTACACGGGCCATGTAAGAAGTGTTTGGTATATCATTGCCATATACGTTTCTATCACGATTCTGCCAAATAAGGTCACATACGGGTACGTGCCATATATAGCCACATATGCCCAATTCCTCATATCACCATATATGGCATTTTTTGTAAGGGATATACCACTTCTACGTGATATATAAAGTTCGCAAACACACTAAGCCGCCAGTGTACATTAAAGGATTAAAACGCTTTACGCACTATGCCTATCGTTGTATACATGTTAAACTGCGCGAGATCGGCTTCCTTGTTGCTGATGGACTGCGCAGCGAGGATATGCATATCTACGTCTTGTCTTACGTCTTTCGAAGCCCGATGCACCAAGATTGCGGAGAGTACAGAGATGCATGAAAAAATCATCATCATTGTCACGAGTGCGAGCGTGTATCTCGGGAGCGCTTGCTCCGATGGACTGAGAGAGTGAGAGGCGAGAGGCCTAAAGCGTTAACAAAAACAAAAGAGACGTTACTTTATAAACAGGAACACAAAGACATGAGATAGATGAACAAACATCAAACAGCACACCAAAAGAGAACTAGGGAAAAATAAACTCAGTTAACAACCTAAAATAGCCAACTACCCATCCTCCGCGTTGGGCGCAGTCCCACTGGGAGTCTCTTAACACTGTGCCTCGCGTTTATGTCCGCGTTGAAGGCCCGCCGCTGAAAGGGTAATTGGACACTGTTACATTGCATCCGTCGCGGTGCGTTTCGGAGTCGATGCTCTCTTGTTGTGTCGTGTCCCGTAGCTGTCGTCGAATGTGCTGCTGGTGGTGGCCGCCGCTCACGCAAGGTCCGTCCTTTGCCGCCTTGCTTCTCCGGTGACGTGGCGGATCACCGATTTGGCCTAACCTAGCCTAGGCCTCCTTCCTGAGTGCTGCTCGGTCTCCCACAAAGACCTGCCCTCTGCAGCGATTCTTCTGCCGGTCGTTCCGTTCTGCCGGCGAAGGTGGAGCGCTGCGGGTACGCCGGGAACTGCTGAAGTTCGGCCGCTGCCACTCCGAAGTCCGTGCTCGATCGTAAGCCAGATCGACGGCACCCCGGAGCCCGACGCCCTCGTCTCCTTGTCACCAGTCCGTAGCTGGCCAGACACCCTTCGTCGACCGGTGCCGCGCAGAGAATGCCAGCTCAGCCTTCTCGATCACCGATCTCTACTCGGGTCGCGTGCCGCGAGCCCGCTGACAACCAATTATGCACATCGACGTGTCTGCGGCGCGTGCTTTCCCGCGCCACTTCGCCGATCTCTCCGTTTCGTCTGGTAGCCTGTGTTTGTGGGGCCCCTTACTCATGACAATCATCATGCATGCTATTGATGAAATGAGCAGAGTGGGGCACCACAGCATCGTACAGAAACAATGCTGTTTCGGCGAAAGTGCGAGTTAGTAGGTGTGCGCGTTACTCATAGCTGATGCGCCTACATAATAGCAAATGTCATTAACAAGGGACGTGGAACTGCAATGCAAGCTTGTCACAGACGTTTGACCCTGACATGTCGCACCTCCAGGGCGACGAACGATTTTTTTCGTATGCTAACCTCAGGTTCAATGTGCACATTGTAAGAGAATGGTTCGGCTTAGGTTGCAAAACAGCATGCGTCTTTTGCAGCTGCCACCAGGATGGGTGTTTAAAAGCCCAGAACTTCTGTTAAGTCCACTGACCACACGGGCGTCAAAGGAAACGGGCACATTTTCTTGGCCCCCAACGCAAGCGCTAGCAAACAATTACGTGACTGCGCCCAACCCACTGTTGCTAGAGCACTATACATTATTAATGTCTTCTAGCACGTGTACCTTATTTCAGAATGGACCTACGTGTGTTCAGTAAGACATGCAGTGCTGTGCGTCTCTCAAAATATGAGAGACGCCCTGCACTATGGCGTCGCACATATTCATATCGTAGTTTCCGGACGTGAGACCCCCTCCCCCCCAAAAAAAAATTATCTTTGTTCCTTACAGAACAGCGTTGGTGAACCACTTCCGGATGGAAGAATTGTTCGACCGAGATTTGCAGTTACTTCCCGACAGAGTGCGCAAAGGCGTGAACGAGAAGGTCGTCAATTACTTCAAGCACACTGCCGACATCCTTCACTCGATGTTCATGAGGAGCGAGCTTCAGGAAGTGGTCGACGCCATGAAGATGGCCGTTCAAGAGAAGCTCCCTCGAGCCTCGTACAGCCCTGGAGCGACCACTCTCGGTCTGCTTCGCTTGTTGCACAACGTAACGCCAGCCGAGTTGGTCGACGAAGTGATGGACGCGGCTCGTAGATTGTCCACGCTCGTGAAGAGAAAATAGTAGAAGGACCGTCAGTCGGGTAAGCTGGAAGTGGTTAAGCAGTTTTAACAGTCAGCGCTAAAAACGCTGGGGTTAAGCGCTCTGGTTTGTGTCCCGCCATGCGTGTGATGCTCGTTTTTAGCGCTGACCGTTGAAAAGGTTAAGAGAGAATAGTGCTGGCGAGCCAGTTGAGGACTATAGGAGTGAGTAACAACATTAAAATGACCCTGCAGAACTTGTATCGTGGAGGCATCAGTAAACATGAGCCAAATATTAATGCACTGCACGCACCTGAGAATTTCCAACGTGTTTTCGAATACGGCCATACGGCTGGGAACAGCCCCCTCTTTTTTCAACAAGTGACGTCACTGGGCGCATCGACTACGCAGCTCGACGCAGAAATAGCGTTGTTTTATCGCATCATCACTGAAGTATCCATCTGTAACGCTTTATTTGTTCATTTTGAGCTCAAAAAAATAAAGACAGTGTATGTACCTATCTTTAAGAAGACCCAGGAGAGTCGAACGGCCTAGCTGGTACTGCCAGTGACGTAATTTGTTGAAAGAAGAGCACGGGATTTACTTCTGTATTTGAGACTGAATTGCAAATTCCCTGGTTCGCACAGCGCAGTAATATTTTGATCACGCGTTCACAGAAGCATCGATGACTGAATAGTACCGTTTTTTGGTTATGTTCAAGAAATGTTCCAGGCCCCCTTTAAGTGTTACTATAACTCACTTGAATGCATTCTGGATTGTCAATGCCTAAACTATATGTGCCATCTGTAATAATTTCGCGTAATCCTAATATGCAAATAAAAGGTACTGGATTTGTGTGTTTATGCCTGTGGTTGCTGTCATTTGGTTTTGAAGGTAATCAAAGCGTCAAACGAACAAGCGGGAACGCCTCATCGGCGCCGAAGTATCGACTGCGGTGATCGATCACTGATGTTTTTCAGCACCTCGCCTCACGAAAGAAATAAAGCCTTAGTTTTTTATCCGCCATTTCAATGAACAAAAAGCTATCGTTACTCTTGAACGAAAATCAGGTATTTTATTTGTGTTAGTCCTAGCAAAATAGAAGTAATTAACGAGCGTAGGCATTGCATTTTTACCAAACAAAGTAGATTATAGTCGCGGAAATATAAAATACACCATTCTATGTTGTTTAAAGCAATGTCAGAGCAAATTCACCGGACTGAATAGGATATAATTCATCTGAATATATTATATTTAAAATCCAACAACGGACTCACACCGGTAGTATCAAAATTTTCTTTAAAAAAAGAAAAGAATGGTGGATACTGCGGATTGACGGCAAAAGCACAGCTTTGCTGTGCTTTTGCCGTCAATCGTGACGTAATCGTCAAGGCGTCAAGTTCACTGTCAGCTGTCACTGTCACTACCGCCATCACTCTGTTAAATGTAGCAGAGGTCTGAGAGGGCAAGGGTGTCGGTAGTGAGCCGACGACAAGAGGGGGTCCGCTTTTCCTTTCTCTGTAACCCGGGACAAGAGATGGACAACGAAGTTATTCCTTTCTATGTTGCCCTTCGCATACCCACTATAATGTAGCAGTGGGCTCAGGCCAAGATGGTGGGTAGTGTAGGAATAGCGTGGGTAGCGTGGGGGTCGAGGGCCGGAGTGGGTCGGCGTTTCCTTTTTGCGTGACAGCGGACACAGTGTGTAAACATGGGGAGCCCTTAAACAAAGAGCCCCGCTACTCCACGGAGTAGCGGACCCCATGGAGTAACGGGGCTATTCACTAGCCTACGGACAGTGAATAGTAATTTTTACTGCAGTAGAAATTACTATTCACTATCCATAGGCTTCCTTGTGTGCAACTAACCAGAAGAGCGAGGTCTCGCCCGCATTTCGCGTCCAGTGAATCTCAATGTCTGGTGACTGAGAAGGAAGTCAAGCTGCCCTGCTGCGGTGGCCTGTAAGGTTTGCACTCCCAGTCGACAATGTCTACGCAGTCAGACGTAATATGTAGACAGCCATTGCCTCGCTAAGTTGCAGAGAAAACCCGGTTACTTCGAAAGCTGCATGTTCCCTATGCGAGATGCATATTGTGATCGCAGTGCGTTGTTACGTCTACTAACCACCCACGACACGAATTTTAACCATTACTGAGCTGTACGGCGCAAACTGTCTGCCTCGCTTTTTTTTCTTAATTCACACATTAGCAAGTGAAACGAAAAATGTTTGCACCACATCTTCTTCTACATTTTATATTACGTTTCTTTTTGCGACGTCGTACTTCATGCTTAGTTAGCGAGAGTGCCTTACGGTGTCATGGCACCGACCGAGTCTAAACTGACATTGTATTCAATTTCCTGTTGCTACCTCTTGTTCTCTTGCGTCAGCTCCCTTTGTTTTGATGAATGGAGCTTCTCAAATCCTTTTTTCGAGAACCATATTACCATTCCGTATGGGTGAGTCGGAATCTACTTATGTCCACGTGCCTAGCATCCTAGCGCCCATCGACACGCCAAGTACAATTGTAAAGCGTCTGTTTTGTTAAAAAGAAACAATGAAAGAACACGCATTCGCACTCCTTTTCTACCCTGCTGAGCTGTTACATCTTGTTTTCTTTTGCTTTTTTGTTTTTCTTTCCTCCGGTGACTTCATAACGAAACCTCTGTTCTTAGCCTCATTTTTTCTTAAGTCCTTAAGAGAGAAGCCTCGTTACAGACCAGGGTATCATCTAGTAATATATACTTTGTTCGTACTGTGCCGGTCGTCGCTCACAGCCAACGATGTTAAGGTTGACCCCGGCGCGCCTGACTTGGTTGGCCGCGTTAGCGCTCTGGCAAGTGTGCTCGCGTGTGCCATGGCTTGCGGATCTCGCCACCAACGTGGGCTTGTCCGTCGTGATGCTGTTGTCCGGTTACTGGTTACTGTGGTACGCTCACCGCGCTCTGTTCAACGGACTGGTCGATCCCAAGGGAAAGTGCGTGCTCGTTACAGGTAAGGCCGTGATCACTCGCTTTCGAATGATGTGGTAAAGTGGTGTAATGAGGCTGGCAGCTAGGAACGCCATGTTGGAGCACTGGCCCTTTCATATAGAGATGCCCATCCTCAAACGCCAATCTCGCCTCTAAATATTCGCATCAGGCTTATCTGTCCTATTCATTTTTATTTCCTTTTAATATTTTTTTTTTCATTCCAATCTCCTCTGGACTCTTTTAATCCCTTCCCAGTCCCTGAACACAGTCGCATGCCAGCGGTTATATACATGCTGGCAAAAATCTCTGTTTTTTTTTTTCAATAAAGAGCCTCTCTCTCTCTCCCATGTTGGAAAGCTTCGGTACCATGTGTTTCATAGGTTTACCCCGCATTTTAATTACGCGCGGATGGTGCAATGGTGAGCATGTGTTTATAAGTCCCTCATCTCCACTGCCTCCGGTTATCTTGTCTGACACTACAGATGGAGAAATAAGCAAACGATAGAGAGGGAGGCCGACTAGACAACGCTTCCAGCTGACCGTCGTTTACTGGGGAACGATGAAAACAATGAAATAAAAAAAATGTCGGTGTGCTCAATGTTCCATGAAGTGACGTTGCGGGGCTAGCTTGTGACTTTTCATACCTACGGTTATTTGAAGTACGGAAAGGGCTTCACTGTACATTAGTCGAAGGTGACGGGTTCGATGTCGCTAGGCTGCGGCTTCTATTTCTAGTAACTTCAAGACCTTACGTTCCAGGCGGCATTAGAAGAAAAGTGTTAACTTTGTTAGCTGCATTTGTGGGCATTTGTCACATATCCTGTGAAGGAGCCCATATAGTAATAAGTACAACACGTCCCATTAAGAAATATAAAACCTACTGCGTAACGACGTCACTATTCATCCGTGTTCAGTGTCTCTCCAGTCACCCCCCCCTCCGTACGCACACCTTTTTTATAGGCACTGACGTTGAACCTCAGCTCTGGAACTAGTATTGAGGAACATCAGTACTATACACGCAAGGCGAAGTAAAAGGCCGTGAATAGCGGGGGCGTGGGAAGAAGATTATATTCTTGTATCAGCTGCATAGTTGTTTCTGTGTATTTCTAATTATGACATATTAGCAAGGAAGCAGTTCCCACTTCGGTCGCCGTCCAAATACGCAGGCGAATCGAAAGGGAATAAAGCCCACGACTTCATGTGGCACCGAATGATGTGGTGGACGTTGAGCTGTTGACTGTTTGGATGTATGACAATTATGACTACGCATGCTTGACGGGGAAAAAAAAACCACTTGTGCAGATCCACTGCGAGTGACTCCAAAAGAGGTACTTCACTTCCCAGTGGAAAAAGAACCTACTATGTAACGGAAAAGGTGACTCGAATGATGATGAAGTCGTCACACCCAATCTTCGTACCACCTCCTCATAGAACATTACTGGCTATATAAGAGTCATTGACTAAGCGATTGAACTCCATTTCAGGGATTCCCCTAAAATTAAAGAAACGTGAAGTTCCCCACTGTATCACGACTGGTGCAGCAAAAAAGAGAGAGAGAGGAACCTGCCATTATTCCAGCATTTTAGTCAACCTTGTAACGCCAAATGCCTCATACATGTATACTAAGCGGTTCTGATACATTTACTTTATAATTTAGACAGGATAACGTATGCATAACCTATAAAATATGAGCCTTTCTGACAAGATGGAAACTGCTCTAGTTGGTAAGCGATTACTCACTATGTTTTATTTTATAAATTTTGTAGTGCTATACAGCAGCTGGAACTCAACAGTTAATCTGGGTTTTTACTATACATATCCATATACTTCCTTCTGAATATCTATCTAGATATGTCGGTCTATATCGCTAGACATAAAATTAAGTAACTATTTATTAATTGATGATGTGGAAATTCATTAGAAGTTAGCAGAATAATGTCTACGAGGCAGACACCCATAGTTTACGCAATCAGTGCGTGCTGGCCACTGGACTTTCACAGTGTCGTGAAGGTGGCTAATATAGAAAGTTAGCGTGTCCGGTAAACCGTTATATGCAAAGCCCTTTCTGTAAATCGGACTGCAGGATGTGAAGAGTGCATGAGCGTAAACGCCTGAAGCGCCCTATACATAGGATAAACGTGGCCGCCTGCCCAAAGCATTTGCCGTCTACTTCGCATATTTCAAGCGGTCGTCATGCGCTCTGTAGCCCCCGAGTTCCCAAGTGACGGTTGTCTTTGCCTTAGCTTTGCATCATTACGGTTCCAGAGTGAAGTGTTCGTGACAATTCGACAACGTTTCTGAGAGTTAAACTCAAATTATCGATTAGCGAGTGGCTGCAGGAATCTCGGAGGACACAGATTATGAGTTTCCTTGTTCTTCCTATTGCCTGTGGCTGGCGCCACTTGACTGCGACAAAAAGGCTTACTATATATGGCTCTCACGGGAGCCATATACAGTAACCCTAGCGACCAACACTTATGCGGGCGCTGTTGGCGTGCCACGGGCGAAATGGTTGCTAAAGCTTCTTTGCAAAGATACCAGTGCTACCCGGCATTCATCTGCACCTTTGTGTATGGAGTTTTGCTGGACGCGCTAAATTTCCGTAACGGCTCGATACAGTATCCTTGAGCGACGTCTCAATCACTTGTCGCAGGATGTGACACCGGCTTGGGACACATGCTTGCTACGCAGCTAGCTGACGCAGGATTCTTCGTCTACGCTGGATGCTTGAACGAGCACAGCGAGAGCTCGAACTTACTGAGGAGGTCCTCGAACATCCGAGTTTTGCAGATGGACGTCACGAAGGAAGAAGAAGTTGCTCGAGCTTTCCAGATTGTGCAGGAGAACCTTGACGGAAGACGTAAGCAAATCAAATCGTATCCACACGCTCGAAAGTATAACCTACAATTATTTCCATCGCGATTATATGAATACTTTAAGCTCATTTATAAGGAACATGATTTCTTGTCCCACAGCTGTCCACCACTGTAGTACTGTATATTATAATGCCAGATGAACGGCAGACCAAGCGATTTCTTCGAACGGGATGACGTGGAAAAAAAACGAACCAAAGTGACACAGAAGCCACTGGCACACAATATTCAACGCAGCTTACACTTAACAGGAAAGGTCGTCCTGTAGCTCAGTCGTCTGGGATCTCAAGCTTGGAATTTTTATCCCGAAATACAAGAGTGACGACCACTTTGGGACAAGGAATCTCGATGCAGTGCTGGCGTGTCATCAGCGACACAAGTTCTCGTCGGAGTAACCTGAGCTTCTTTTACACCCGCGCTTTGGAGTTCAAGGAAATCCTTTAATTGTTTCAGCCTTGTTTCAGTGCTACTGCCAATGTGGAGATCCAAGACCTGTCAAAAAAAAAACTAGTTCCATCTCTTTTATTATATAAATGTGCTTCTCTTATCCTTCGTCTGCTTGCTTCAACCCAGTGAGGGATTCTGGTCCAGCCCTAGCACAAAATATTCTTCGTTCTTTCTTATATTTAAATGCGGGAACATGGCATATTATTCGCTTCGCTTTTCCGCGCACTTGTAGATCTGTGGGCAGTGGTGGCCAACGCCGGCGTCGGCAGCATGGGCTACATCGAGTGGCAACCGCTGAGCCGCGTCCGGTCCGTCTTCGACGTCAACGTGTTCGGCGCCCTCTCAGTGACGGCCACCTTCCTGCCGCTTCTCAAGAAGGCTGGCGGAGGAAGGCTGGTCTACGTCACCAGCATGCTGGGTGTGTACTTCCGTAAACTAGCACACATGCTTCGATTGCTTAGAGACCCGCCGTAGTAGCTTAGCGGGTAGGTGTTGGGTGGTCACGCCGGAGGTCGCGGGATCGAATCCTGGCCACAGCGGCCACATTTCAGTGGGGGCGAAATGCAAAAGACGCCCGTTCTCTCAGATTTAGGTCCATGTTAAAGAACCAAGACCCCAGGTAGTCATAATCACTCTGAAGCCCTCCACTAGGAGGCACGCGCCTCGTAATCCCAGCAGGTTTTAGCAAGAAAAACCATATCAATTATTATTTCATTGCATCAGTGGATGCGACTTCGTCATGAAATATGACACGTAGATGAATGTAAAAGATGTCTACGGTGACTAACGTGCGGGGCAATCTCATATTTCCGTACGCAAGGCCGTGCTAGCTGCAATGCGCATAAGGGGTACCCTTTATGGTGTACCCCTAGTACCCCATAAGGGATACTAACAACTGTGGTTCGGTGGAGGAAAGGACGCTGTTTTCTGCAGCCCTTGTCGAGAGCGCGGCTCAGCGTACGTGAGGGTACGAAAAATGGAATGAAAGAAATGCCATAGTGTAGTGCTCTGGAAATTTGAGCCACCTGGGGTTCCTGCACATTTCCGGGGCCCTCCTGCTATGGCTTCATCTCCTTCCCAGCAATCTTACAATCATTTTCCAACACCTCGATGATTGCCAACGCTGTAGGTTTCCCATTTAGCCTGGGGTAGGGAGCTATAATTACTGTAGGGTTGAAAGCTGGGCTGGTTGGTAAGAACGCATACATCATGGACAACGCTAGTAATTAAACTAGCCACAAAAGGAAGGGGACACCACAGGACAAGTACGGGTGGACGTAAGAGTCAACCGGTACTTACTGTGGAATAAGGATGAGGTGCACAAAATAAATGCATCATTGTCATGATCAATATTTCTGAAATAGGAGTAGGGCAACAACTCGAGCCAGCTGGTTAACATTGTAAAATTTTAACTGTAAACGTCCCTCTCTACATATATCATTTTCACCCATTAAACTCTCAGTTGCGAGTTCGCGCACGTCTTGTTCATTCATTCATTCATATTCATTCATTCATTCATTCATTCATTCAAGAAGCATTTACGACTTCGAAAATTGTTTGCTCGAGGCTCATAGACATGCCTCAGCGATCTATGCCCAGTGGTCCATGCCCCATAGGCATCCTTCCTCTTCCACGTGCGTTCGGGTTCCTTGATTAATCGACGTTGCTGCGGTCCTTTCTGCGCAGGTCGCATGACACTACCAGAGTCTGTCACCTACTGCATGTCAAAGAATGCCTGCACAACGCTCGCCGACGGTCTTCGACGCCAGTACTTCAACAGGGGTGTTCACGTGTGCACTGTCGAGCCAGCTGCCTACAGGTTCGTGTAATATTGTCACGATGAAAAGGAGGACTAGCGAAAAGGCGACGACGAAGAGGCGTAGTCGCTGCTACCGTTGTTTTGGTGTGTTGTCCAGTGCCTCCACCAAAATGTTTCAGGCGGAAACAGACGCATATGACATTTATGTAAGGCTAGTGCGCATTGCCAGAAGCCTATACACTCAGAACATCACGTAAAAGAACGATCGCAACGAGTATACTTCGTGGACGCCTTTTCACATCACGCCAGTATGAACTGCCAAGTGTTTAATCAAACTGACTCTGCCACACAGGTTGGCAGCGTAGCCAAGGCCATACAACAGCTTGGAGCACGTCGTTCGAGGCTTCCCTCTGAGTCGCTAAGACGTAGTCTATTAGTTCTTAAGGACAGCGCCCCGGGCTTGTTTGTGAATGGCAGTGAATTAGCGCATACTTACACAGGGCCTATTTAGAATAACAAGTACTCGGAGGGTCTGCTTGCTTACTCCTTGTCTATTTGTACGCTATTCCATTAATATTATTTATTCAATCGTGCTGCAATTTCCTTTAGATGTGCATCTTAAACGTTAGGCATGCTGTAATGCAAGTCGTAACTTCTACCATCCTAACAACGTATAGTGCGACAAAGTATAGCGTTCCTACAGCGGCTACAGAAAAAAAAATCACCGCTCCCTTATTGTACGCCAAGACTACCTGACGACGAAAGCCATTCTACATTGTCACAAAGATTCTCCGATACGTGACTTGCCTTATCTCCAAATTTTACATCGCGTGACTGTAATTTTATATAGGCTCAAAATGTTAACATTCATTCAAATGTGGCGAGTACCCGCATATCCCTGACGTAGAATTGCTGGAATGCGCCACCAGCGATTGCATTGTTATTGTAAGAGCAATCATATGGCTTTTGCCGTCGCCGTCACGCTCCATAAAACTATGTACATACGGATCAAATTAGCGGGCGCTCGGGTTGGGTGTAAAATGTGCGATCTCTCGGTCTCCAGACGATTCGACTCTTTTTGTTAAGCGTGACGTAAATGACAAACATGCACGTAGGGGTCATGACCTGCCAGTCATGTTCATGCATTCGTACCCTGTGCTGCCAATTATGGTGCATACCAAGTGAACGAGACGACCCTATAGAGGTCATGCGACGCCGACACCAGCCACTTTTTTTTTCACCTTGGATGATGCGTGTAAAGTTTTTGCCTGATAACATTACAAATTAAAACCGTAAGGACTCCGAGGTGCAGTAGCTAAAGACCACGTTGTGTGTTCGTCGTGAATGCAGGACGGCAATGATGGACCACTGGAAGATGCAGGAGACCTACGACCGCGACATGGCGCTGCTACCGCAGAGCATCCGCAGCGCCATCAACCACGGCTCCGTGGCGCGCTCCAAACTCACGGCGGCGGCGCTACACGCGTTCATCACGAGGGACTCCCTGCAAGAGGCAGTGGACGCCATGAAGTTGGCGGTGCGCGAACGGCTTCCGCGAGTGTCTTACAAACCGGGCGGGCTCTCGGACGCCCTCATTCGCTGGTTCTTCGACGTCATACCGACGGACATCGTGGACGAAGCCGTCGAGTTGTCCCGTAGGCTTGCGATACTCTCGAGGAGATAATCAACAGTTCGACGAAAGTTCCTTTGGGCGGGTAACATGATGATGAAATTGAGGGCACCGACCAAGCAGAGGTGAAAAAACACAGGTGTTTCGGATCCCGTACAGGTTATGAAACGTGCGTGTTTTCACCTCGACATGGTCAATGACAGTAACTCCATATCAAGGACGTATAGTAACATGCGTCGGTCATCTCTGCGGTAAACTCAAGTGAGTTTCGTGTCAGCTTCAACAGAAACATCAGAAATTCAGCATTCACCGTCTAGTAATGCCATTAAAATATGTCAAACATGAACTTTAAGTCGCAAGCACTGTAGACTATGTGTCCAGTACATGTCGAGTGTGTTACTATAACCTGCTGATCTGGCCTTCATTTCTCCCAGTGTTCCAGCAGGCAGCACTGACCTAGCTTGAGATCTCGCAGCTTGCCGCCTAGCTATATGTGCTGGGTGACTGGATTGAGCCTGCCGCGTGCGCTGAAGCCACAAGAAAAAGCGTACGGGCGTTGAGCGAGCGGGTGTGGAAGGCCCAGCGGTATGCCGAAGCGACCCCTTTCTATGGTGTTTGAGTCGCGGCAGAGAGGCGACCAGACGAAGCCGGTCACTCGGAGCGTGGAGACAGGCAAGTCTTCTCTCCGCGCAGGTTCGCAATACTCCTGCGACTCTCGAGTAGTAAACTCTCCTCGCCCGGTGAACCGACGCATGCAGATGCCATGGAGGAAGTAAAAACCTACGATATGGTATCTCGCGACATCTTGAAGCCTAGTCATTAAAATTTAAGGAAGGGAGTAATGGGAAGCCCTAGTTACGTGATGGGAAGGTGGTAGATCCACATATAGTCAGGCGCCACTGAATGTTACGGCGTCCCAAACAGCCTCGAGTGGTCGGCCAAGCATATAGGCATAATCTTACCCAAAGGCAGCGCACTCAAGGCTTCAGTGGAGTTTGGCTTGCCGACTGGAGCGGAATCACATGGCGCCGCCATGCGATTGCGCTCCTGATAGCTTTTCCAATGCCTTCAAACACATCGGTAAATTCTTGAAGCACAGCTTCAAGCTTTTGAGTAGCGGAAGAGCATGCCGTTTCGACTGCTTTGGTGGTACTGGTTCTTGCGTCGTGTTCAAACTTCCTGCAGGCCGGATAGTGCCGTAGGCAGGTCACCCACGAGGCTGGTGTACGGTTCGTACCTGTCATATGTAGTACGATGAGGCACATCTTCTTTGCTATGACGGTGAAACGCTGATTGCCATCTCGGACCGGGGGTCCAAAAACACTGGCCAATAAAGTTTTTCACTCACTCTCGGTTGTTAAAAGTTTACCGAACTTGCTTGATTTTCTTGGTTATGTAATCAACACTTGTTTCTTGTCCATAGCCAGTTGCGAGCGAACACGTGTTTCTTGGCGGGCAATCGGGCAAGCAGCTCACTTTCTGAACGCTCGCTCTAGCGTCTCCTGATTCGTTGGCGTTCGCGCAGTCGTCAGCGGCTGCCGTTGCGGTAGGCCGAACCACGATATGTGTATGCGTCTCGCTCGTGCCAATCATTTTAGTCGGCCGCGGTGGTGTAGTGGTTATGGTAATCGGCTGCCACCCAAGAAACGCGGGTTTGATCCCGGCCGCGGTGGTCGCATTTTCGATGGAGGTGAAAATGCCAGAGGCCCATGTACTGTGCGGTGCCAGTGCCCGTTAAAGAACCCCAGGTGGTCAGAATTTTCGGAGCCCTCCACTACGGCTTTTCTCTCTTTTCTATCTCTTTCACTCCCTTTCCAATACCCCCACGGACGCTTCATTAGCCGTACTCTCGACATAGGCTGCAGAAATTAGCGTCCTTTCCTAAAACCGAACCACCACCATCATCATCATGTAATTGATGATGATGAAATTCATTTATTTAGGAAGGGAGGACCGAAGGTCACTGGTGGGAAGAGAGGGTAGTGGGGAGGGGGTAGGCAAACACTAAATCATGCGCGCCAGGCCGCTAGAAACTCCAAAGTGGGCCAGTGTAACGAGACGATCAGGGTGTTCAAGTATATCCTTTTGTAGAGCATTCAGATCTGTGTGTAAAAATATATCGCTGTATTTTCGATGAGGGCGAAAAGCAGGGCAGTGGAGAACGAGGTGGTCGATGTTTGCTGTGCAGAAACAGTGGCAAAATGTGCATACGCAGGGAGCAGAATCATGTAATTAAAACGCTCACCCAATGCCTCCTTTACTAGATGCCTGCGACGTCGCTCGTTTTCACATTGAGGCCCAGGTCCCTCGTAGTTCAGCGTGGTCGGCGTGAGAGAGCGCTCGCAAGCGAGACTATTTCCCGTTTGGCCGGAAGTGACGCCAGTACGGCCAGTGGCACGGCACGGGTCCGTCGGCGGACCAGCCCCTCGGAGGCGCTGGCTCTACAAGCGGCGTCTCTGCAAGGAGGTATAAAAAAAATTTTTTACACCTTCCATAATCAAAAGAAGAGGCGTGCAGGACACGGACACAAGAAGAGAAGTGAACACCACGAACGCCGTGGTGTTCTTTTGATTATGGAATGTTACCAACTCGCTCAACTTTCTGTCCTTTTTACACCTCCTTGCGTCTCTGATACAACGATATCTCGGAGGCAGTGCTGTTTGGAGCGGCCACCGCGAGGTAGCGCTCGCAAGCGGGAGCGGATAGGAAGAACGTTGATTCACAATGGAGGAAGAGAAGTAGGAAGCTTACCAGTAAGTATACATCCAGTAACGAAACGGATGGGACGAAAAAGAGCGTTAAGAGCATGGTCAGAGCGGCGGAGAACTCGGATTGAATAGCAAGAATGGAGAAGAAACCGGCATTGAACAACTACCGAAAAGGGAAAGACGAAATCAAGAGAGAAAAATTTTACGATAATTCAAAGGGAAGCGCTTTACTGTTTGAGGCAAGGTCCGGTTGCCTGAGAACCCGAAGTTACAGAGCGAAATTCAATAAAGAAGGGGATGCATGTACGTGCTGTGGAAAAGCTAGGGAAACGACAGATCATATTTTGATTGAATGTACAGATGTCCACCCAGGTGTAGCTGTGGACACTACCCTACAGGAGGCCATGGGTTTCAGGAGTAACAGGGGAAAGCTGAACATGCCGGCGATAGAGATAAGTAAAAGGCGCTTAGAGCATTGGTGGCGCAAAAGTATGGAGCAAACAAAAGCGCAAGGTAGTTCGGGTAAGATTGTTTCATCACAGAGGAACGATAATAGATAAAATAAATAGACGAGGAGAAAAATTAGTGGTGTAAATATGTGTGATTCGGGAAAAGAAATGTCTGTAGAGGAAACAGAAATAAAGCTACAGCTTGGTGGCCCGGCTACCGCCCCGTTATAACGTGGACGCTCCTAATATCCATCCATCCATCCATCGGATAGAGTTACTGTATATGCTCCCTGGTGCGGAGGGAGAGAGAACAGGAGAGGGCTAGGGACCAGCTTTTCGGCTTACGTCGCAGGCATTGTTTAAAGGAGGCGTTGGCTCACCGTTCCAACTATAGTGAACTAGATATAGGTCCAACGCTAAATGCGACAAGGTGCTGTTTATCTTCGGCGCCGAAGAGCTGGACAGCCGCGGCGCCGGCACAACAGTGTCCACAATTTACCGCGCCTTTGGCCCAACGCAGTGAAGTAGTACTGCTCGCCGCGTTGATTCAGGATTGGCGCCGTATACGCACACTGCTTCGTATAGCTGATACGCTGCTTTCCAGTCTGAACATGCTTCCGCGAGATTTCTGCCCTGTTCGAAGTGCTGAGGTGGCTGAATAAGCAGCATTGCCATGGCTGAGTTGCTGCGTCACCTTACTCCTGACACTATGTTATATCCGGATGTCCTTGCACTAAATGCGATGGCGAGAGACAATGGACGCCATGGCGAGCCATTGACGTGTTGTTGATGTTCTGACAACTCTCTGTTGGCGGGTGGCGTTTATTTCTTAAAAAGGAAGGACAATGTAGGAGGCGCTAAGAATCACTTCTGGAAAGCTGAGAATTCCTGGTACCCCCGTCGGCCTGCGTGCGGCTGTAGCCATTGAGACACTACAACACAACAAAAGGTTGACCATCATAATCATGATTTGCCAACGGTACAACAGAAATATAAATATAGTTTCAGCATAAAAGACCCAAAATTTTCTCGCGGTAAAAACTCAATCATCCAACCATGTCTTACAGAAAGCTGTGTTTTTAGCATGTGCCATAAGTGAAGCTAAAATCAATAAGTAGAAAAAGAGGATTTTCATTTCTTGCTTTACATGAATGTATATGCATATTTTTTAGTTATTGTTACGTAAATGACACATGCGAAGACCTAAGAATTCAAACTTTGTATTCATGGCCAATTCCCCACAGTGGGTACAAGCCATCAACATTTTGGTTGCCACGTCACATCGCCAAGGGGATGTCATTCGAGAGACGCAGCAAGAAGCTCTTCGTCATCGCAGCAGTTATCCTGCTTAGCGTAGCCTCAGTAAGGAAGCACTATGAACGCCCGCATGTTTGCCCGCGCAGGATCGGCTCCCTTGACGGGCCAGGACCGGGCAAGGAATGGCACATTGGCGGCTGGGCCATTCGACGGCTTTGCAGCCAACCACTGGACACCCTGTTCTTCGTGCACACTGCACCGGCACACTGGGAGCGCCGCATACACCACCGCGACACAGTGTTCGAAGATGCAGCACGAGAAGCTTTCAACTGGACTGGCGTCTTCTTCATGGGAGAACACGAAGACCCCCTGGTGAACCTATGGACGAAGCTCGAGGCTGAGGCCACGGGAGACGTCGTGATATTTCCTTACAACGACACCTTCCACACCATACTCTACAAGCTCGTCTTCGGCATGCGATGGGTGACCGAGCATTGCCCCAACGTGCGAAACATCGTCAAGATCGACGATGAGGTAGGCGTACAGCCGTTCGAGCTTCGCCGGTACCTTGACGAGAAGCTCCCGCTGAAGAACACCTCCATACATGGATTGGTTTGGAAAGGAAGCAAAGTAGTTCGTGACCCTCGAGACAAGTACTGCGTCCCTGAAGACGAGGTGATATTGGACAATTACCCCCCATACTGTTCCGGTCGTTCCATCATAATGACGATGGACACGATGGAGAAGCTGTATAGGGCCTCGAAGATCGTTAAGGCTTACGCCATCGACGACACCTACCTGAGCGGGGATCTCGCTTTGTTCACTAACACTGGTCATGAGGACATAGCATCGTGGATAAGCTGGAATTCTTCGGACGTTAACACCGAACGCCTGCTCCAAGGGAAAGCAATCTTCACGCACGAACTTCTCGCCTACGAAAATTCTCTTGGCCGCAGAGCGCAGTGGGGACAGATGATCTGGTCGCAGATGATGCAGCATCGTAGTAGACGCGCATTTAATTTCTCCTACCGACTCGACGACCGGGCGTACAGGAACGATTTTCGTGAGATTCGGCGTGCCTTGGCGACAGCGCGCGTCACGTGATTATAGTTGAGGTAAATACCCTATAGGACGTTGACACGAGTGTGGCGCGATTGGGCAGAGATAACTGATATAATACGGATACCTAGCAAGTTTTTGTTTAGACACCACTGAAATACTGCAGGTCAATAAACTAACGTTTCTAGCAGTTTTCTACGAGATGTAGTGCTTATTAATATATGAGTCTTGCTTTGCCCTTTATATCTGTATTCAAACGAAGCTTGTGTTGTCTACCGCGTGTCGGTGGTGTCACGCGGAAATACCCACAGGGGAAAAGGCGGCACAGCCTGTCCCTCGATCCACTACTACTTCATGGTGGATAATCACGCCACGGACGCGGCCAATCAGGGTCGTTCGGTGCTTAAACAAGGAGGGGGGGGGGGGGGGGGTGCGCAGAGCCACCATCTGCGAATGGTCTCTGTAACCGGATCGGGTGGCCACGAGTACTGCGTTCCGCAGAACAAGTTGCGTTCGCACGACGTCGGCAACTCGCTGGAGAAAGCTCTCGTCGTGACCCTAAAATTCGGGCGTAATTAGTATAGTACAAGATCTAGCGAGCGAGAAACTCTGGTGACAGCTTCTCTCTATATCCTGCATATACTATACCACAGTCATTATTAGCACGCCTCTTACGTGTTGAACGATGGCCGGGATTTCTGTGATGAGTCCTCGAAGAACTGGTCCTCGAAGAACGGGCCGCCACAACGAATGTAAGTTCTTTGTCCAGGCGACTCCGAAAAACGGACCCATGGCATCCGTAACTTGCGACTTCTGAGCACGCTGCTCTTATCTGGGGAGCCACTGGCGTTAAGCGTATCGTATCGCCCTTGCACATACCGAGCAGTCTCTAGTAGCAAACGAAACTGATGCGGCGTCAACATGCTTGCGAGGCACAAAGATTTTTTTTTAAAGGTCCCAGACAAATACCAAGTCACACCACATGAAAGTACCGCGCACGTCATGACAGCAGGGTCAAAGGCAGTTCGAGTCCGTGTAGAAGGCGCATGGGAACACGCGTAATGTCCTCAAACCCAACAACCCTCAGCTGCTGGACAGCTACAGAGCTCAGCGTGGACCACAAGCCCCACAAAGGTCCAGAGATAGAAGCGAGATGGCTGTGAGTGTCGCGATGTTCGTTCCTTGTCCACGATTTCGAGCTGCTTCGCGCATGCGTCGACACTCGCGGACGGTATTTTTTATTCGCGGATTGGTCTAACCGCGTTCATCGTCACCGGCTCTCACGTGGCCAATGTGGCCAAGACGCAGTTCTTTTCGCGGCAATCAGCGGGACTGGCGATGTAGTACAAATAAAATCTAAAGAAAAAAAAAAGGTGGTTGGCGAAGTATATAGGAATGTTGGACAAGCTTTTCCTGACACCAACTTCCGAGAGACGCGTAACTTCCGAGAGACTGTTACATTTAACGCACAGTTTTCACAGAGTAATCTGATAGTTATCTTTATTTCTGCTTGCTCGTAGTCTGTTTCTGGTATTCCAGAATTTAAAAGGAAGTATTTGCCATGCAAGTCTACGGCGGCTCAGTTCGCGATGCCGCTGTGACCACGGAAGTCGCAGCACGTTCCCAGACAAATAAATTACGCGGTATTTCAGGCACAAAAGCCACGGTCCAAAGATACAGCATGCCGTAGATGCCTCATATACCGCATCGATGAACAGATCGCTGAAAACGATTGAGAACAGGGAATGTCGCAGGATCCAACGTTTCGACAAGTGGACTTGTCTTCGCCAGGACGGCGACTGTCTTCTCCAGCGTTCGTTATATAAACGAACGCTGGAGAAGGCAGTCGCTGTCCTGGCGAAGTCAACTTGCCGAAACGTTGGCTCCTGCGACATTCCCTGTTAATCGTTTTTAGCGATCAGGTCATCGATTCAAGCCTTCATCTTCCCCTGAGCTGCTCTTCTAGTTTGGATTTCATATACCGCATGCAGTTTGTAGAAGTCGGAAAGTGTATTCTGTGTTCTCCGTCGGCATGGCGTTGGCGCGGTCGCCGCGTCATCTGTTCGTACGTTATACAGTCGTTTGGTCGACATGCCTGGTCGACATGCCTTCGCCCTGCCCATGAAGGCCGCGATAATAGTTCCAAATTCCCCATTGTGCATCTCGGCATGCTCATATGTAATAAAATTGTGGTTTTAAGTGGGACAACCACGATCTAGTCGTGAAGCGCTGCGCATATATGTGTGCAACCGGATGAACTTTGACCGCCTAAATTTAAGACTGCATTTCTTACTCTGCTGTACGTTCTATTCAATGCTATGCATTTCGCGTCCATCGAGCATCTGGCGGTCTTGCATGCCAGTTGGGCGAGTTGGTTATGCTTCACATTTAAACAGCGCAAAAACACAGGTCGAAGGAAGAGTGTCATTGTGACAAGGGTTTTTCGCACCGCCATACACGGTCGTCTAGTGGCCACACTCAGCTGCTCATCCGAAGGTTGCTGGATCGAACCCCGGTCGCGGCGGCTGCATTTCGATGGAAGCGAAATGTTGAGGCTCGTGTACTGTGCGAAGTCAGTGCACGTTAAAGACCCCCAGGTCGAAATTTCCGTAGCCGTCCATTACGGCGACTCGCAATCATATCGTGGTTTTGGGACGTAAGACCCCAGAAATACATCAAGAGTACAATGCATCAAATCCTGCTGCATCATAAACGGAAGCACTTCAACTAACAGCTGTTACCTGAAAGCGCGTGGTCATGGAAGCACCTGGACTATTTTTGTTCATTTTTTGTTACCTCAAGTGACGACGAAGTCATTGGTTATCTGGAGAACTTACGGTGGGAGGGGGTATAAATTCCTGGGTGAAAGGCATGATGTGCTCAAGAAGCACGAACAAAAATGTGGGCAGTGTCAGCGTTGCAATCCCCAAAAGGCCGCGATACAGTTCGTTTCGCTTCCAAGCCCGTTACGTGCGAACGTTCACTGAAGCGAGTTGAAAAACTCGCGTGGTGGCGCTTGGGGCGCATCCGGTTATTGTAATGCAAGCGCTTGATTTAAGCTTAATAAAGAATTATCTTTTCCACGTTCCGCACTAATAAACAAATGAAAAAAATAAGCATTTACTCACCTATCCACTATTGTTGCCACCCTCGCTTTATTCTGGCAACGTGGAAAGTTCAAAGGAGGAACTATTTTGACCTCGCGGAGGTACAGTGGCTGGCGGTTATAAGGGCGAGGGAGGGGCTTTCACTGTAGACTTGAGTTGTATCCGACAATAGGTGGTATATATATATAGTGCCTAGAATATTCTAGGCACTATAATAGTAGTGCATCACGTGGCCTCGCGACGGCGAAACAATTAAAAGGTTTAAAATAGAGTGCTTGCGAAGTTTGACTTGCAGTCTGTTGTGAACTTTGGTAGAGTGGATGGGTCGTAACATTTTTTTTTTCATACATGACCACCTCAACCACTGTACTTACCCAGCGAATATTGCAGACATCGAACGAGCTTTGGAAGTCGCCGTGATTCACATTTAACAACGTGCACTTTTTCCAGAAAGCGTGAATGCACGCCAGCGATTTATTAAAGCGATCCTAGCTGTACTACCACATCGGTTGTATTTTTAAAAAATGTGTCCAGAGTCTAATGTCAGCAATGCATTCCCCGCCGTTGCTCGCCTTGCAGAAACCGACAAAATCCTCCGTATATACCAAAATAATCGACGCATCCGAGCTATTCAAGTTTATTATATCATTTTTCACCACCCAGACTAACCATACGGTCTAAACGTGCCCTACTGGTTGATCCAAACACTAATAGTCATAGCCAGATAATGCCAAGTACTGCCCTTCTTTTAAGGCGCGTATCGTTGCGCGAAAATCATCTCGGTACATAGTGTCTGCAAGACGACTGGAGTGGTTAAACGCGTGCCCACGTGGAGCTTGCAACATATGCTGCCAGATCATCAAACCCCACTGCGCTCTGCGTCCAACAGTGTTTTCATAGCGGTAATTCTCGTGCGTGAAGATGGCCTTTCCTCTGAGCAAGTCTTCTGTTTTATCCACGCTGTACCAGTTCAGCTTGGACGTAATGTTCTCGTGTCCGACGTTCGCGAACAAGGCGAGATGTCCGCTGACGTAGGCATCGTCAATGGCGTAGCCCTTCACAATCTTCGAGGCACTGTACAGCTTGCTCATCGTCTGCATCGTCATGATCATGGAACGACCGGAACAGTACAGAGGGAAAGTGTCCAACGCGAGTTGGTCTTCCGAGATGCAGTACTTGCTTCCGGGGTCGCGGTACACATCGCTTTCCGACCAAACGTAGCCATGTATCGAGCTGTTCTTCAGCGGCAGCTTCTTGTCAAGGTACCGGCGAAGCTCGAACGGTTGTACGCCTACGTCATCGTCCATCTTGACGATGTTTCGCACGTTGGGGCAGTACTCGGTTACCCATCGCATGCCGAAGACGAACTTGTAGATGATAGTGGAGTACGTGTCGTTGTAGGGGAATATCACGACGTCCCCCGTGGCCTCAGCCTCGAGCTTCGTCCAGAGGTTCACCAGGGGCTTCCTGTGTTCTCCCACGAAGAAGACGCCCGTCCAGTTGAAAGCGGCTCGCGCTGCATCTTCGAACACCGTGGCGCGAAGGTGTATGCGGCGCTCCCAGTGTGTCGGCGCAGTGTGCACGAAGAACAGGGTGTCCAGCGGTTGGCTGCAGAACCTTCGAATGGCCCAGCCGCCAATGTGCCATTCCTTGCCTGGTCCCGGTCCGTTTAGTGAATCAATCGTATTCTGGCGGCAGCCATCGGGTTCGGGGTATTCGTAATCCTGGTCCGTAGACGCAGTTCTTTTCTGTTCCGAGACAGAAGGAGGCGCTCTAATGAGCTTGGCCTTCTTTATGCGGACTGTGAACAAGGTGCCCAGGAGGGCCGTTGCTGCGATGACGAAGAATCTCCTATTGCTGCATGCCCTGGGCGACGTCGCCATGGCAAGTGTGCTGCTGCTGATGATGATGACGGTTTTTTTTTTCTCCGATGGAACGCACGCGCTGTGAGAGCTAGGTATGTCACAAACACGATTGCATATCAAAGAAATGTGGAATGCCATTAAAGATAAATATGTAGAATTATTAAGACGTTTCCGCCATATCATATGTGAACTATGCATTTATAAGGCTTGATAATGAGATTTATGAAGACGTACAAATGCATAGAATTAGTATACTGACTCCACACATCGCTCACTTTGTTATTTAGCATTGTTAATAAGCCTCCGAGGGAGTTGAGCCACGCTTTGCCTGCTACAGGTCTATCACGATACAACTCAGGTCTGCAGTGAAGCCCCTTCCATACCCTCATAACCGCCTGCCACTGTTCCTCCGCGCGGTTGCAAATAGTTCCTACTTAGAACTTTCCGTGCAACCAAAATAAAGCGCTAATGGCAAACATAAAAAATAAGTGCATAAATTTACATGTATTTATTCGTTTATTAGAGTGGAACATGAAAATACCCATTCCTTATTGAGCTGAAATGAAACGCTTGCAATGCAAAAACCAGGCGCGTGCCACTAGCGCCTCCACCTTAGTTCTTCAACTCAGTTCGGTGAAGTTTCATGAGTACAAAGCACCCGGAAGAGAAATGAACTGCACCGCGGCCTTTTGAAGATTGAAACGCTCAGGCTCCACACATTTTTGCCTATGCTTCTTGCACTCGTCATGAATTCTACCTGTGAAAGGACTCAAGAAGAGCAGACGCTTCGCAGGTACCGAAAACATAAGCATGGCGCCATTTTGAAAAGGTTCGATGACGACGACTGTACTTGTTGGCTGGCGCAGTAACACCGACCAGCGATATCCGTCTGCTCTTGTTGCCAACTGCTGTTTTAAGTTGTATCCTACTATAGGAAACATCGATATCAGATCATAGTGAAAAAAACCGCCGGAGTTTCCCTTTGACATAGGAAAAGCTCGGATTTATGTAATTTTGCATGGCGCTTCCTGCGAGGATAATTCATGGCATTGAAAATAAGGTTTTGCAATCTGATAAGGTATCGCACCCGAGGTGGCAAACAAGCCTGCTACCAATAGATCACGGTGTCACAGATGTGTTTGACTAAACTTGTGTCTAGTGCATGCGCAAGCGCATGTTTCGCACAGATTTCTCGCGGGGATCCGATCGCTTAGGTATTCCCTTCTCTCGTCCAGAGGAGTGCAACAGAGGTTTATGACACGATGTGACAGGAAAAAAAAAAAAAAAAAACCTCGACTGAAACCAGCCAATGACCGCGTACCTTGCATTCACCTACGTAATTTGTAGAAAGGGAACAGAGCGATTTCTAGCTGGTCGTTGAAACTAAATGGCAAATTCCCCTCTGCGCGCAGCGTAACGTTTAGTTCACATGTTCACTGTAGCAATGACTACTGGTCGGCAATATTTTCTATCTAAAAGAAAGTAGAAGCTTCGATAGTAGCCTTGAACTCTCATTCATGTCGTCCTCTCACGAAACCTCTAAGAAACGTCGTGAAATGGCTACAGATAGCTACAGACGTCTGTGCAAGATGGCCACAGATAGACGTTTTTCAACACGTGCCTCTCAAGTCAACGAAACACATTCCGGTTACAGTTTTGAGCACCTGTGGTGACGCCAAAGATTGTGCCTGTTCACAAGTTTGCGACGTCTGCCTCACGACTTTGTTTACATGTAACGTCTAAAAGCACGAAAAAAAAATGCCGGAACGGCTCACCAGAAATGCAGACTGCCGGTTTTAACAGCAAAAGGCAAGCGAAAGATGCGTAGCAGATGAGCTTCCGTTTTCAACACAGGGTGATCACGCGATACCAGCCAACGACGCGTCTCGCTAACAGTCCTAATAGCTTGTATAACGTTCCTAGAGCCATTATTACAAAGTTACGAAAACGTCTAAAAAATGATCTTTAATCTTTGCAAGAGGCGTTTTACCCAACCATTGTCGTAACGTAAGCAGGTCCCGGAGTAAAATAAAAGAGGCTGATTTGATTGTTTTCTTGGGTTTTACGTCCTAAAACCACGATATGATTTAGAGACGCCGTCGTGGAGGGTTCCAGAAATTTCGACCACCGGGGTTTAACATGCACCGACATCGCATAGTACACGGGTCTCAACATTTCACTTCCATTAAAATGCAGCCGCCGCGGCTAGCATTCGCTGCCGCGACCATCGGATCAGCAGCCATGCGCCGTAGCCACCAGACCACAGCGTCGAGGTATTACAAGACACCTCCTCCCCCGCCGCGTCTTTCCCTGCTCGTTAAAGACGGGTGGGGCGTTTGCTCTCTGCTTCAGCGGCAGCCGTCCCGATTGGGGTGGTGTTATCGCATGCGCCCTCCGAGCGACGGAAATCGGCCGGGCTCGCTTGACTGGGTTCGTCGGCCCCACTCACATGCTGTTACCCGCGGGTAGAACGTACGATGTGCGGGTGGTTATCGATTTGGACTTTATACGGGACATGACGGCAGCAGCAAAAGCCCGTCGAGATTGTCCATATAATTATCGCAATAAATGCGGTGTTTCCCCGTCAAAGGACCGTCCTTCAGCCAATGGTGTCGCTCTGTCAACATGACTTCGCGGTGGATTACCTCCGCGCCGCGGGGGCCGTCTGCCACGTCACGTTAACAGAGCGGAAGTTGTCTGGAGGGGTTCCTTTGATGAAGTTACGGAGTTTTTTATTCACCTGTGTCCCTGTATTGATGATGACGAGGACATGGCAAGGCGGGCAGTACCGGCAGTTGAAGCTAACGAACGTCTCGGTGCACGTAAATGGTACTGTAAGCAACAGAGAGGCTTACATGCTGAACCGCTTTACCTGCAGATATGTTAGGAAGGAGGCTAATACAATCTGCAGCCGCTAAAACGCAGATCACCAGGCAGTAACGATTTCGTTAAGCCATCCCGAGCAATTTCTTGTAGACGTGTCTAAACACACTCCTATGCTGATGTATAATATGATCTAGCCATCTCCTCAGACATTTTGTAGTTTTCGTTGTAATGATGAAGCAAGCCTTCAAGAGATCCGCAGCCGAATCGCCAACACATGCAAGTGGGGCTCGAGCTGAATGTTGATGCTGCTCTGGCTAAGTCTACACCACCGTGGCATCCACTCGGTGCCTATTGTGTCATCCACAACCGTGTCAGGCTTCCTTACCACATTGGTTACAAAGGGTTCATTTATCGGGTCTCTTGAGTGTTTGTGGTAGCCACGTTTTACCGTACAAGCAAGGCTGTCATTGCCTTGACAAAGCAATGTCCGCTTACCAAAACGATGGTTCTACCAACATGTCTTGTTCAGTAACTTTTTCATTTAGTGTTGCACCAGCCCGAAAGAGTGATGACAAGCAACAAAATCCCAGCTTGGAAAAACTCTTTACTAAAGCACATCACAACTATGTACATTCTCATAAAGACAGCAAAAATGGGAATATGTTAGGTTTTTAAGTAAGGCAATGCTTCAACCACTCCACACAAACATATGCTGCAAAGGCATTTGGGCAGCAGGATATGCAGAAGACACTCATACTGTATCAACAAAAGGTAAAAATGTGCATCTTTGTGTCGGTGGCCAGCAGTCTGATATCAATGAAACAGAGGCTTGGTATTGCCTTTATCAATGGGTATGACAAGCCTCAAGTGTACATTTTCCACAAGTGCATAGAGACAATAAACGATAATAGTACCAATATCCAGGAAAAAGGGATCACACATGCGGCAAGCACAAAAAAGTGAAACAACTCAGAATTCTGTAGATGGCCCTACGACAAAAAACATGGATCTGAAATGCTTGATGTGTAAGGAGATGGCAGGACAGAGTACTGTGAGCAAAGAAAAAAATCTGAACACACTGTTACATGTGTTGATAAAAGAATAAAGAAACCCATGAATGGGAGCTCTCAACACACAACATAACAGTAACAACTATCTTGCAGCAGCTGTTAAATGGAAACAAAAAAGATAGTAGGGTGCTCTTTACAGGTACAAAATGCAAGTAACTTATACTGTCTTTAGCATTCAGAAAGCAAATGACTTCTTTGGTTAGACGAGAAAACAAATGACTTATTGACTATCAAAAGGCAAATGCTCATTTGCGACCGACGACATAGGCTGACAGTTTGAGGCATTACAAGTTCACAGAATTGAGATATCTTGTCATTTTATATCTTATACATTCCAAACAGCCGCACTAAGGATTCAGACAAACTTTGCAATTAAGGTGATGCCCTTCTCTAAACACTATCAGATGGCCGCCTCCTGGCAGACACTAAAACGCTGTCTTGCACGTGGACACCAACACTGGGACGACCATACAATCACAAGTCTCCCTCGCGCCTGGAATGGTATTGTAATGCAAACGTTACACGCTAAGGATCCTACTGTGTTCTTTCACGTTGCTTTAAATTATGGCATTTTACAGCGGTCATCATAACCACATATATACATCTTCTGCTCCACTTCACTACACAAAAGCACACACCTGTAATCCTGTAATGCGTCAATTAGGGGCTCCTTTAATAGTATGCACAACCCTAGTCGGCAACAAAAACCATAGTTGATATGCACACATCATCAGAAAGCAATGCCGCACTAAACAGCACATACTATTGTTCACACATTACAAATTAATCTGGAACACACCACCACTGCTGAAGCGCAAAACAATGAAACCAACCTACATGCCTCCAACTGCAACATCCTCACTTGCGGATGCAGACATGAATATCACGGCACACTCCAACTCTCAACTGTACCTCATGCATTAACATTTCCTAAATCAGTGCTCACCATGCACACATCACCTTGTGACCCAGCCAAATAAGCTGACAGGCAGTTAAACCGACAGCAACTGACAGACTATTTCTTTGAGCATTTTCTTCATGTGCTTTCACCACTGCCATGTTACTCTCAGATGAAACAAATGCAATATCTTTGTATTGCCTAGAAACTTACTCTTTACATTTAACATCCCACACTCGATGCACGTAGTCGCAAGGACTGAACTAAACATGGTGCTGCATGCTAGCTTTGAGTAAGCTCACGTTTATCCGCACTTGACCTGTAGTTAAGGGGTGGAACAAAATGGACTTGTGTGGAACCACCCACACTTATTTAACCATATCAGTCGATTAACACTCACTTAACCTCATTCACACAGCGATCAAATGCCCCATCACACCAGCATCAATAAGATTTTGAAGTTGAATGGTGCTGTATGCCTCTATGCAGGCATAGAGACCCATGCTTTAAAACTGACCATTTGGGAGTTAGTCATAATTAATAAAAGCCATTTTACAAAGTAGGGCCTGGCAGGCCTGAGAGCCACCACGGCTAGAGCAGGGGCTGTGCTAACGTCATGATTGTATCCCGAATAAACCTGTTCGTTTATGTATGCTTTCCAAGGTGGCATGGCGAATACGGATCAGCGTGCTTTGGCAGTAAAACTGGTCAATCAACACTGAAGGAAAACGTGCTGCTGCTCAACGCCTGTTCATAAGCAGCCCTCCATTGAATTTGCACTCTGTTATGACTACTGTTTCTGTTATGCGATGGTGACATGAAAGGCTTTGACGGCTGCATGAATGAGCTTAGGATGCACACTCAGGCAAGTTGGTAGTATCTCATGGTAGTGCTCTGTGCAGCATATGAAATCACTGTGAAACAAAAAAGAAAGAGCTACAGAGAAGAAAAATGATCACTTGTTCTGCTCTATCTTTTTTTTCCAAGAAATAGCCTTTCACAAGCTGCCCAAAATGCTGCCATGGGCACCTGTACATTTCGTGAAAGAGTAGGCAGAGTAGTGCGTTCCACTTATTTCTAGCGCTGCCTGTACAGCTTTCAACTACACTGAAGGCAGAAGAGCCCTGTCCCAATGCAAGTACCTCGCACTTCAATGCCCTAAGTGAACCAAAACACGATGAGAAAACACTGCTGCCAAAGCAGCAGCCCCAACAAATGCACAAGATGAACGTTCCTGGTCCGATAGCGAATGCTCAGCTCAACACAAAGCTCGCGTGTTCCTCGCCTTCTAAAGCTGCAGGCTCTTGTTTGCACAAAACATGCAGCCTGATTGATGCAAACGAGACACAATGTCATGGTCCAGCCCTTCAAACGCCGTAGTGGAACTTGACCTTCATGAGATAGCGCATGGTGACCTGAGCAGTGTCGTACACGATGTACCTGGAGGAAACTTGCGTTAAGGAATGACACATGAACAGAGGCATTTTTGGCCAAAAAAGGTAAAAAAGTTAGACAAAAGGAGGAGAGGTGCTAACCAAGCTAAGTATTTGATTCATAAGCAACAAGCATCTTGAAACTGGCTGAATGTTTCAGTATCATACTTCGAGCAAGCGAAATGCCTCCTAATGCTACTATACATGCAACCTACACCACACAAAGAAAAAATAAATAAATAAATAAAATAAAATAAAGAACTAGCCCAAGGAAGCAGAGAATAGACAGAAGCAGAGAGAAGTGTTTCAGAGGATCAAGCCTTACAGGCTATACAACACTTCGACACTTTAAATAATGCTATACAGAGCTTTCCACACATGTAATACAATACAGCAATTCCATTTCCAGCAAAAGACGTCAACTCAAACTTCCTCCCACACAAAAGCCCACTTAAGTCCTACGTCCTAACGGGAAAAGGGAACTCACATTGGCTTTCCCACCACAAGATCCCACTTATATCCCGCGTCCTAAAAGAGGAGGCCACTTATATAACTCCAAGACTGGAAAGCCCCTATAATACACTGTGGCACATTCAGAAGGATACTCGTTGTACAGCAGGCTGCTGCCTCCAGCTTTGGTGTCCTTGATGGAAGGTCCCAAGGGCACTTCGACACCCTCTGGCGTGACGACCTTGTTCTCCGGATTCGGATAGGTCATGCCCACACCTAGTTTCCACAAGGGCAGCAAGGTCCAAATGAGAGAGTAATGACGTGTTCATTCTCTGGCAGACATCAATCGTAAATAAATCATGCTGAGAAGGTAGACGTACTTTAGTCTGCTACATTACACGATGTCACCATGTCCCCATTAAAGCATGTTTAGTTAGCTACATGTGTCCCATAGCAACGTCATCTAGGGTTGTGCACTCGCGAATTATTATCCAGTCGGGCATGCTTACATTACCTTAAATTAGAATAAGTAATTTTTGCAGGATGCACGCGCAGGTGATGTTGTTGTCGTTGTTTTGTGGGGTTTAACGTCCCAAAACCAGCTCTGATTACGAGACGCTGTAGTGGAGGGCTCCGGAAATTTCGACCACCTGGGGTTCTTTAACGTGCACTGACATCGCACAGTACACGGGCCTCAATGTTTCGCCTCCATCGAAATGCAGCCGCCGCAGCCGGGATTCGATCCCACGACCCTCGGATCAGCAGCCAAGTACCGTAGCCACTAGACCACCGTGGCGGGGGCACCCGCAGGTGAGTTTTGCAGGATTAGCAAAGGCCAATGGCAAATATGACATATTTTCACTGCCCTCTCCATGTCTGTAGAATGACTATGCTTGTGTTCTGAAGAGCAAAAGCTATTGTAGAGTATTTTTCAGTCTTTAATTTCACAATGCAGTATGCTTAACTCATTTTCCATGACAACATAAAATTAAACATTTCGATACATCCTGCCCGCCTATAGCTTAATTCCACAAAGTTTGTAAGGCCCTCGTAGAAACAACACATCTATCCATGGGCAACTACTCTCGTGTGTCAGTAGCAGCCAGAATCTAGCATTCCAAGTCAGTCCACCTAGCAAATTCAGTTCATTTGCTTCATCTAACTTGCTATCCATAAAATTGACTTGTATTTAGACAATGCATCGTTTTTATCATTAGGCCTAAAGGTTTAGGCTAGAAGTCTGTAAAGGACTAGCATTTCTGGCTTAATGAAATTAAAAGTAAATGGCAGCTGAATCTCATGCAATAATTTCTTATTGGCAATAAAAAATACACAGATGCGGGCCTTCAAGCAGGGCCTTCAAGCAATCTCATGTTCAGGCCCACACGATATCAGGCTGCAATTACTACAACTCAATGAGCATGATGCTCAATGAGCATGATGCTACAATGAGCATGATGCTCATGCTCAAGCGCAGCCGCCATGCTCAAGTGCACGTTCTTCTCGCTCTAGCGCAAAGCATACTGATAAGCTTACCCTTTGTGGAATGGTAGTTTGGAGGCAACTTGGTGATGAATTCGGCATTCTTTCGTTCATACCTATGAGAAAACAAAACAGTCGCAGATGTTTTTCAGAACACAGTAACAGCCACCATTCAGAACAGCACCACAGGATTCGTGTTCCGCTGTCGACAATGATCCACCTTGCAAGTTGGCAAGATGAGCTAAGCAAGGCTACCAGCACGAAAGACGTAAAGGACAAGACGACAAGCACAACAGATGCCAACAAAACAAAGTATCCAAGTACAGTATTCAGCACATCATAATGCACCCTTAATCATAATGTACACTCGTCTTTTTTGCAACTGGATATCAGAATTCAATAGTGCTGTAAATTTAGTAGATCACTCTAGCAGGAGAGAAAGTATTTTGTTCTCACTCGGAGAAATGTGCCCACTGTTCCACTTGAAAACCAAGGCGTCAACAGCGATAGCAATGAATCAGGCAACCACACGAAGCAACGCACACTGTTTCATCAGCCATATATTGCAGTATACTGTTGCTCACTAATTATAATTGAAATTACACAGTTTTACATGCCTAAACCCCAATACTATAATGAGGCATGCCATAGTGGATAACTCCAGATTAATTACATATGACCACCTAGAGTTCTTAAACGAGCACCCAAATCTAAGTATAAGGATGCACTTTGCCCACAGTAAGACATTGCTGCCATGGCTGGGAATCATACTGTATTTACACGATTGTAAATCAACCTGTCAACCCTTCTTCTTTTAAAAAAAAGATCGATGCCCATAGTTGGGGGGTACGCTTACAATCAAAACTGTAATGTGTAGCGCCAGTCAGTTCCTTTTTTTTCTGATTATTTTTATTTTGGGAGGGTCAACCTACATTCAAGTAGACTTACAATGATGCAAATACAGCACCCACGTTCTGAAGCGTGGCAGTGCAACATTCTATCTGCTAATCTACCCCGTGGCTGCCTACCTTGCTTACTAATTAATTAAAGAAATGAGCCTGGTATCGCGTGCCCACACGAAAATGCGCACAAACGCATCTCACTAGACCACAAGCATTCCCCGTCAGAAGATCCATGTGACAGAGTGGAAACGTGTGTGAGCAACTGCATTCTGTTGCTTCTCACCTTTAGCGCATGGCCTGATGCTATTGCAACTGCTAAGCCAGTTTTCACTCCCAGCATAAGCAGCCACCTTGCAAAGCGGTGCGAAATGCAAGAATGCCCACACACTTGGATTCGTGACTGCGTTCACCTTTTATGTGACAATGTTCCAAAATTGAACCAAGCAAAGAATTTTTATTTGCTCAATTAGTACAACATTCATTTTAGTTCTTGCTCTTGCACACTCACTTATCATAACAGAAGACTTAGCAATCATAACGCTTATTATCAACACGTACCAGATACGGTAAGCAAACGTCTGCAAACAGGCAGGTCCTGGGTTCAGTCACTGCAAAGTATTTTTTACATCCTTGTGCTTGAAAAAAAATTTGCTTTCCATTTTTCAAATGAAGAAAAATGGTCAACAAATACTAGACACTGCAATTCAAAAAAGTAGAGCTTCTCCACCTTCCAGTTTTCAAAGGGTTTTATGTTGATATTCCTTTTATTAGAAAATAACGAAAATAAACATGCTCGTTTATCACGAGTAACTTAGAAGGCCTAGGTGAAATGTAAATCACCTATTTGATCACTGGCTCATGTTGCCATGTTTGAAGAGTTAAAGAACTCCAGGTGGTCAGACTTAACCCGCAGTCCTCCACACTTCAGCATACCTCGTAATCGTTATCGCGGTTTCAACACGTCAAACGCCGTAATTCGTTCCGTCAAACTCACATGTTTCCAAGAGCGACCTCGCAGAGCAGCAGCAGTCCCACCGGACTGCTTGGCGATGTGCAGCAGTAGTTGGCACTCTTGGAGACCATGTCGGCAAAATAGATACCCTTGCCGAACATGTAGCCAGTCTGCAGAGACAGAAGAGAGAATAAAATCGCAACAGCTCCTCTAACGTGAAACCTAGGTACATGCCAAACATGGGGTGATGCATCAGTGTTTCCCACAGGAACACGTCAATCGCTGATAATGGGCTCGCTTTACTGTGGCCACGACGAGGACGACGTTAGACGCTAACAGCCCGGGTTCGTTAACAGAAATTCGTTAAAATGGCTTCTGACACGACAACCCTACACATAAACCGTCTGACTGAACTGCCTCCAGGATCGGCCCACATAACTTTTTCCAACCGAATTTGACAAATTCCTGTTAATTATTACAATCAATCCTGATCATTCCTGTATTTTAAAGTAGTTTAAATCATATTAGTTTTGTTATGAGATAATAATGCCTAATAGTGCACAATGGCAATAATGCGTGGTATTTAGAGAGAGAGAGATATTTTATTGATGGATCCGGAGATGCTAGCCTGGTCAATGGCCTGGCTTGCTACTCCAGGTATTAGCGGTGATTATGATATTTACAATGATCACGTGTAACACTACACGTACATACAGTCACACACACACACACACTCATATATACATATATACACTATAACGCAGTTTACAACGTTTCATTGGTATTTAATGCACACAGCCAAGGTATGGAGAAACAGCACGAAAACGGTATCCATGAGTTTTCAGTGAAAATCATTTTAACAGCTCACGCAACATGCATGATGCAACAAAGTGGTTCATACATGGCTGTGTAGAAAATAAAAGCGCAGTAACTATTAGAGAGCTTTAAATGCCTCAGTATATGTAAACTGATGAACTTGCAATGCAATTGCAGAGAATGCATTTCGCAAGGAACTGCTGTTTCATGGACACTCGACAATTCTACTTAATTGTGCTAGTCTTTGAACGTAGCTCAGGACAGTGTTAGATTTCACAGGTAGACTAACCAAAAACATTGCTTCTCTGAACAAAATAAGTACAGCGTGCAACAAGTACAGCATGCCAGTGAGCACACCTAAAACTTTTTCAGTCAAAAGCCACTCGGATTCTTTAGAGAAATTGTGAACCAACCCGCACAGGGCAGTGTATGCATGACAATACCACAACAGCGTGACAATGCAACAAACAAACACACATACACACGCAACATTTCATCGTGATAAAGTTTCAACGTACCACGGGTGCCTCGGGAGGAGCAATGCGAAGCCCCTGGCAGAGGATGCCAGCAAAGTTTGCAAGCCGCGAGCCGTGCCAGAGCAGCTTTCGGTTGGGCAGCTTCCGGAAGGGCTTGTACCGTTTCGCCTCGCCATCTCTCACCACTTTGAACAGCTAAAGGACGCACGGAAAACAGTGTTAGTCAGGGTTCTCCCCACAGTGGGTGGCAGTCTAAATCCCACCCACCGTTATGCTTCACTACTGAGTGCTCTGGCTTTACTGCCCACCACTCCGACCTACCCCAGTGGAACCGAAAATGGCAACTGCACGCTGCTGACACCAACAAGGCAACACAGGCAGCACTGTGGTTGAAAAAGATCGGCAAATCCAGTGCGAGTGATAAAACACAAGAGTCCCAGCTACCACTTTATGTGTATGTTATGTGAGAATCATCATCTGACAGAGTCGATGCTCATGCCCTGCAGGTAACAGATGTGCACCGCAGCTGCTAGAAATGCACGACCAGAAATATGTGTCACTTCTTCACTTTGTCTATAAACACAGCTATGCAAATAGTAAAATTTTGAGTGGGAAGCAAATTCGAACTTTAACGCTTGAGTGTGAATCGAATATTTTTTTAAAATATTGTTCAAATACTTTTTATACAACGGTACCATGTTAAATTACAGAGAAATGCGCTGCTGAACATGGGTAAAAAGAAAAAAACAAATTTATTGTCCAAATAGTGTATTCCCACAGTGTTGTCCCTACAAAAAGAAAAAAAAAACAGTTCAACAGAAACCTGTGCATATGCATGAGCTAACTTCACCACAGTACACAAACATTAGCTTCACCACGGTACGCAAGTGCTGGCTTCGCCACGGCACACGAGTGTTATGCGGCAAAGTACGCTACGTGCAGAACTGGGCCACTTGTCACCAGAAACTGCATATTTTTGCTCTTAATTGCAAACTTCAAATAGTTAAAATAGCAAAATTTCAGTGCGAATTGAACTGAATAGCAAACATTATTAAAAAAGTGCTGCAATATTTGCATACCCCTATTTAGAAGAGCACACTCTCTACGACATCATGACACCACAATAGACCCTCTTCATAATGTGCAAGTGCATTTTTCTCCACTGCACATTTGCCCAACGAATGGTGGCACCCGTCTCATTTCAAATGCTCACGCAGTTAAGAGTTGCACAAGCGGAGGCTTGTTTTTTGTGTGTTAGAACCAGGAAAGCCGAGCCTACATTTTCTGTGTCACAGCAAAAGCAAACTACGCAAACTAATCGACTAAGCCACCATTAGTTGGGCAAACTGTATGGCACGAAAGCTAGCTTTACAATTAGGAAAAGGTCTATATGGCATATTCTGACTGGAGGGCCCTCGTGATGAAATTTTTTGACGAGAACTTGAAATGCTTAAGCGCAACAATCTGGCCACAAACTTCTGAAGTGCACTTCTAACTAACGAACGATTCTGTACAGATAACACAAACTGCTGCTAGAAGTTAAGAAACCTTAAACTGCAGGCTGTTGTATTCTCAGTCTAGGTAAACATTAAGCATGTTTGTAAGCAGAGGGTCCCACAATGTTTTACTGCTGGTAATACACGCACTCCTCTTACCTCGAGAATCTCCAGCTTGTACGAACGATGTGTCTCAGCGTGCGTGGTCTCGACGAACTTGCTGAGCAGCGAGAACTCGTCGTGCGACCTGTCCAGCACCTGGATGTCCGTCTTCAGCTGGCTGTAGTGGAAGTCCACAGGGTGCAGTTTGTCCTCCTCAGTCTCACCTTCGCTCTTGAGCAAGTTGACGGCCACCTCGATCTCCAGCAGCGAGCTCAGCATGTTGACCTTTTGCTGTGGACGTGCGCCGGCAAGGATCAAGGCACAGAGCCATTGTTGGCAACAACATTGACATTCAATGAAGCTTGATATTTACGTTAAAAAGACATGTCCCCCTTCCCTTCTCTTCCTTTCTCAAAAAGCTTTTTCTTGAGATGTGGCTAAACGCACGGGAATGAACGCAATGACTTTAAAAAAATTCAATAAATGCACTCACATCCATGAAAAAATGAAGTGTGGCCCTCATACAATGTACAGTAAAACCTTGTTATAACGAAGTTGAAGAGGGAGCCATAATTACCTTGTTATAACCATTAGTTTGTTATAGCCAATATCAATTTCATCTATGGGAATTTCAAGGGGAATTGCAATTGCTTCGTTATATCCAATAGTTCGTTAATCCGGGTTCGTTATAACGAGGTTCTACTGTACAATAATACACAGGTAACCCAGAGAAAAGTAAGCCCGAATACTGAGCAGTAGACAAATATGGCATCCAACGCCGTGGAAAACGTACCTCAATAAGTTTGTCATCCTTGAGTATTGTTGGCTTGCTCATGCCGAAGTCGTGCGGGATGAGTGTGTAGAAACGGTTTGAAGCATCCGTGAACTGGTTGTCAGATCCACCATTCTTAATAAGCTGTGTGGAGAGAACAAGCATTTAAAATTTATTTGATTTGTAGATCATGGATACTGTTCGTTTCTTTAAAGGAACGCAACGATTTCTTTAAAAGTCTCGTTGTTACACTTGGACTTCCTGCCTTCAACTGTCTTTTTTCACATCCTGACACTCAAAACATCGAAAACCAGTACACATTCCTGTGAATAATTCGAATAGTAAAAGTTAAATGCAAATAGAATGGAATAGAAAATGCTATTAGAAAATTATTCGAAATTTTGAATATTTGCACACCACTATTCGACTTCCTTATGGCGTGAATTTGCACCAATTCACCAGAAAGTTTGCTTTCATGGAGGTGAGAAATACAAAAAACATCATTTGTGAGTACAGCGCTGTCAATCAAGAGCAAGATTAAACTTAGTGGCCCCAAGAAGTGTTTGTATGTTGTCTTGTTAAGCACTACAAATGACTAAAGCACAGTCAGAAATGTTATTTAAACTTAATGCTTCTCATCTTGCATCACATCCTGTATTTCATTTCACAGGG
Source organism: Hyalomma asiaticum (assembly GCA_013339685.2). Taxonomy (NCBI): domain Eukaryota; kingdom Metazoa; phylum Arthropoda; class Arachnida; order Ixodida; family Ixodidae; genus Hyalomma; species Hyalomma asiaticum. The sequence continues at coordinate 22,609,985 of CM023488.1, read as the reverse complement.
TAAACATTCCACGCAGAACATTACACAACTGAAACAGCAGCTCACCTCTGACAGCTCTGTCAGCACCGAGTATGCCTTCTGAATCTGCCGCTTGGACAGCTTCCCAAGTGGCATCTTGGTCAAGTCAATCTGCAAAACAGGCCACCATCATCACTGTCTTTGTTACCACCATTCTATTCTACATCCAACAAAACACTAAGGCTTCGTGTCTGTCATGTGATGGTGCTCAAATTCTTAATCCAATCTATATATCTATCACTGCACCTAGCTACATCTAGTTTTCTTTGATTATGTAAGACACCATTTAAGCAAACCTGATAGGACCCTGGAACATTTTTGATAAATTTGGGTTTTTTTAAACAAAGAAAAACAATAAGGTGAATATAACACTGGATTCATTCTAAGTGCTTGTAAAGGTGTAGTTTTTTTGCCCGCATGCACGTTTTTCGTAAACGACAATTTGATCAAGGCCATCTTGTGTTTCCGAGTGGCAGAAGAAACGTTTTTAAAGAGTCAACAGTGACCTTTACCTAAAATCGAACCTTGCACAGCCACACTTTCCCACAAAACATCGTCAGACCAACCTATATGTTATGTTCAATTCCGCTCTTCAAGGTTTTCAATGCAGTACATATGTGCCCTGAACATGCCTGAGAATTTCCAATAAAATCAACAGTTTCATGAAACTTGGTCTTGCTAGTTAACATACCACTGACTGCATACGCAGCACATCAAATGACCTGCATAACTTCTATTCTCAACCACGACGAGTTTACACGACGACCACACAAACTTTCATTTACATTTCGCTAGCTTAGTATCTATAGATATACCACCTGCATATAGCAAATGTTTTTAAAAAAACTGGAGACATGTGCAAATTCAAGCACTTCATGCAACACGTAGGTACAGGGCAGTTCTGAAAACTTCTTTAAGAGCTTAGGCATTTCATTATTGCAGCCTGAAATCTAAGCCTATGCAAACATTTTGCTGGCTACAAGCACGGTACCTTCCAGACTCTCTGCTAGTATTACATGGCAGTAACAGCACACGCTCTGGTGGCTCTACTAACACCGGTGTTAAGCTGAGCATTTCAACCGATGCCCCGAACAGATGGTCTCACCAGATTTTCGACTCAACTAGTGCTGATACCTGTTCTCTATTCGATGCTTGATGTCGGCCACACCATCACAGGAGAAGCCATTGCGGAACTCTCCCCTACAGTTTCAATACTAAGCTCATCACCACTGATGGCCTACCTCAAACTCAAGCATGGTCTTCTCAAAGTTGTTTATGTCGAAGATCATGCAGATAAGCTCTTGAATGGCCATGTGCAGCTTGGAGTCCTTGCTGGGCTTCAGCTGCTTCTTTTCAGCACTTTCCTGTTGTAAGGACAGCGCAAAAATTCAATGTCAATGTCCAATGCAACCAGTATGACTCAAAACTCACAATAAGGTACAGCACATGTGAATCCTGTCATAGGTGTCTGCTTGTTGCACAGTAGCGTGCATTATGGGGTCATGCAAAAACGAGTGTAAAAGTTAATGAAAATGTGCGCTTGACTGCCTCTGCTTCTTCTTTCCAATTTTGTACTTGAACAGTACAACACAAATAAAAAGAGCCTGACTGACCTGGCCATAGTCAAGCTCGAGGGGGTAGAAGCGGTTCGGCTGCTTGACGAAGTTCTTGCGGTCCTCCCAGATGTTGCCGGTCTTCTCCTCGAAGAGAGACTTGAAGTGCGTTTTGGCCTCGTGTAGAGAGTCCATGTCCTCGACCTTGTTGCCGCCCACGCTCGTGCCCACACGACCCCACGCACGGAACACCCAGTACCTGCGACACGTGGCCAATTAAAACGCTCAGATTACCCGTGGTTACAGGGGCCCCTACAGCACGTGCCAGTCAGTCATGGAGTCTCCTGCGAATACACCAGGCAACTACAGTAAAACCTCGTTATAACGAAGTTGTAGGGGGAGCCGAAATTACTTTGTTTTAACCATTAGTTCGCTATAGCGAATATCCATGTCATCTGTGGGAATTTCAAGGGGAATTGCGATTTCTTCGTTGTATCCAATAGTTTGTTATATCCGGGTTCGTTATAACGAGGTTCTACTGTATAGTGCAGCATTGCATGCGTCGCAGAATTTGCAATTCGGCTTTGAATACAGCTGGGAAGCGCCTCCTCACCTTTCAACTAATGACGCCACTCGGGGCATCGATTATGCCGCTTGGTGTGGAAACAGGGTTGGCTGAGCTATCAGTTCAATTCATAAAGACAATGCATGCATCTATCTTCACGAGGACTGAGAAAAGTCAAGAGGCCTAGTCGGTGACCCCAGTGGTGTTATTTATTGAAAGAAGAGCAGGCACTTTCCGGCTGTGTTTGATACCGAATTGCAGATTCCCTGGCGCGTGCACTGCAATAATATTTGGCTCACATGTTCACAGCCGACTGGCACAAATTTCTGGCGATATTCAGAAGGTGTTGCACCGGTCCCTTAAACAAGTAAAGAACCAACTTCCCACTCTCACTCACCGGTTCTTCCCGTCACTCTCAAGCAGCTGCAGCTTGTAGTAGGAGTTGGTGCCCCTGCTTACGTCTACGAGACCCAGGACGGAGCTGTAGATTTCGTCGCCCTTTGTGTAGACATGTGCAATGTCAGCCAAGCCTGCAAACACGACGCATACATTCTTATTGCGTAACCGTCATTATAAACCTGTTCACTCGATCTCCTGCCACAGTATCTTACTGTGTTGACCCTGCTGGTGCTGTCCCCGCCCTGGGAGTATATCAAGCGCTGTTTGAAGTTGCAATTTTCGTTGTAGAATGTGGGATGTTTATGGTACACAAGTCTGCTGATTGATTTATGGGGTTTTATGTCCCAAAACCACGATATAATTATGAGAGACGCCGTAGTGGAGGGCTCCGGAAATTTCTGCCACCTGGGGTTCTTTAATGTGCACTGGCGTCACACACAGTAAACGGGCCTCACAATCACACCTCCATCAAAATGCAGCCGCCGTGGCTGGGATTCGATCCTGTGACCTTTGGATAAGGTACAGAAGTCGGTTCTGGTACATACACCAGCATAACTTAGATGCCATATACAAATGTACACTGTACCAGAATCCACCGCATAAAATCAATCAATGTAAAAGACAGGAACACTGCAATTTGGCAAGTTGTATCCGTCTGTTGCAAGATCTGCAGTAACAAGATGATACCGTACTATGCATACTAGTGTGCTGTATAGTTAAGCGCACTCATAATGATTCCAGCTAAACAAAAAACTTTGCAGCTCCAATTCTGTCAACACGAGCAAGCAAGCACCTGAGTCGGGTTCCACAGCTGCCAATCCTTTAACTGTCAACTTCATGGTCGAGGGGCCACTTTTGACAAACATTCTGTCCACTGCAAAAAGAAAACAAGAAAGGTAAGGACGCAACAGATTCTGATGTGTCAACAGATCAACAGACATTCAGCGAATTAAAACGACAGATGCCCAAACAGCGATTCTTCAACAGACATGGAACACAAATGCAAGCATGGCAAATCATGTAATTCGAATCTAATAAAGAAAACACAGACTGGCATATGAATGAAAGTGCAAGCACCTAATCAAGTAGTTGATGGATAATTACCTTGCCTTAAATAAGTTGAATCATTAATCTAGCAGACTTTATAACATTAAGCTATGCATCTGAACTTTCCAGTGGCAACTGTTCAATCCGAGTCCCAAACCAACATATTGGTTATTTGGCTGTACCAAACCAGCAATCGGTAAAATGTCTTGCCGACTACCTAAAAATGTTCAATACTTTACAGTACACACACTTATTCTTGAAAGAAATTAACGCAGCTGAAACAAGTCAATAAAGCAATGCTTACTCTGGGACTTTGACTTGTACTTTTCAATCTTGGACCCAGCCTGAATTGCAGCAAAGGAAAGAAAACACAAGGATAAACATCACTGCAGCATAATTCTAGAGCACCAGATATGGCGCGCTAAGCGAGGTCACGAAATAAATTGATGGGCACCCAAATTTCATTTCTTAAAAAAATTTACTTTTGACTGAAAGTCATAATAATGAAATGGCAGAAAGGTTTAGAGTTGTGTTGAAAGCACCTATAAATGCTGGTGCCTTTGGAAGATGCCCTACTAGCAGTGCTCTGGGTGTCGCATCGAAATAGCCCATGAGACGAGACCGAAGAAAAGCAGCCGGCAGTTCATGTCAAAAGAAGACGTATTCACCTTGACGTTTACTGTTTGTTCAACTCAGAACACTGTATGCAGCGTGGTATGGCGCACACAGCCTCACTTATTCCGCGTTCTTTTAGCAATGTCACGATAGCGATCAATCGCGCAACACAACTGTAAGTCATGCCACGGCACAAAACACCCTGATAACATTATGACGTCAGGTCCATTATTTCAAAATCAACATTAGTATCAGGAGAGAAGATTGTATGCGTATTTTTAAACCTTAACGCTCAGTAAAGGTAATTATTTTATGCACATGCCATAAGACACAATATGCATTTTTACACAGACTTTTAGCCCACAACACGTAGAAAAACTAGGTAAAGGCAGTTATCAGAGCGACACAGATATCAGCAAAACCTTTACACTTTCTTTAAAAGCAATGCTAACGAGACAGCCCAGGCAATCAGCTCATCACTTTTTGTCACACAAACTTTTGCAGCTGTGCTGCTGCAGGCACTGACTGCTTTAACAACCTAGATTTAACAATACGTTTTTGGATTTTATATGCCAAGGCCACAACATACTTATGCAGTACACCACACTCAAGTAACTCACGATTAATTTTGATAAGCTGGTGTTCCCTCAATGTGCCCCTAAACCTAAGTTACAGGTTCTTCCTGCACTATGTATCCACTGAAATGTGGCTGCTGCGGTCGGAAAATGCACCTGTGTACTCTGAGCGGCAAGACATCATGACCACTTAGCGAGTACAGAACACTAAATTTTTGCCGTCAGAAGACACCAAACGGAAATGTACAAGTACTGACGAGTGACAGTTCAAAAAGAACTAACTGATTTTTTCACTACTAACAACATTGCAGAAAAACTTCGTCAAGTTGTAAGGCAAGCCCATCCGATAAATACAGCAACAGAATCTCAATGAATCCTGAAGCATATGCTCCATTTAACAGGAGTTTTGCTTACTAAGAAAGATGCAAAGCTGTGCAACAGTCAAATACAAAACAAACACAATTTAGGGCTGTTCCATTTCAGTGGCGATCCAGTTAAGTGATTTCCGTTTATGAGACATAGGGTAGTTTGTTTTCAGGCAAAACCCGATTTCATCCGATTCTTATACCCAGAGTGTGTTCCCAGAAAACGAGGTTAAACCTGACCTTTCCTTGGATTCTAATACCCCATACCAACTTTATTTCTATACAGCAGAATCTCGTTATAACGAACCCAGATATAACGAACTATCGGATATAACGAAGCAATCGCAATTCCCCTTGAAATTTTTATAGGTGAAATTGATATTGGTTATAACGAACTAATGGTTATAACGAAGTAATTACTGCTCCCCCTTCAACTTCGTTATAACGAGGTTTTACTGTATTCTGCATGAAGTTTACGATGCAAGGGGGTCATAGCTACTCGACCTCGGCACAACAGTCTCATCATTTTTACGTAAGCTCCAGTGATGCAATGTTCACAGGCTGCATGCAGCATTGTGGACACTATATACTACACAGCTGTTGTTTGTAAACTTAAGCTTGTATACATAACCACAAAACAAACCTAATTTCTTAATGGTTAATAAAGAACCCAATTTCTCCCTAAACATCACCTTTAAAGATATCACCCAATTCTTACCCTGCTCCCCCAACTTTGAAAAAAACTGATAGAGTTGGCAGGAATGAAATTTCTCACAAAGGTTTGGATTATGCAGGCTCCATCCCCAAACAGTTTGCTTACAAAGAATGCAAAAAATAACGAAATCGCCACCGACAACGTAATCGTTAAGGCAAGCACTCGACACGAGGCAAACACTAAACACCAAGCGTGCTCGCCAGGTGGCTCTCTACAGTAAAACCTCGTTATAATGAAGTTGAAGGGGGTGCCGTAATTACTTTGTTATAACTATTAGCTCATTATAGCCAATATCAATTTCATCTATGGGAATTTCAAGGGGAAATGTGATTGCTTCGTTATATCCAATATTTCGTTATATCCAGGTTCCTTATAAAAAGCTTCTACTGTACTTATTTCCTGCCTTTGCCTGTACGCTCCGTATCTGTACAGGGACTTGTGCTTGCAAACCCTGTTCATCAGAAAGCGCTGTACATTTGCTGTTGGACCGCGTCATGACTGAGCCGCTAGTCTTCAAGGGCTCAGCGTATCACAAGGTCCAGCGCACTACAGGACACATGGCACACTTTATTCGCAGACAACTTTCTCTAGCTGTGAGGCCGAAGCTATGGAAACAAAGTGCTTGTGTACATGCGCTACTGAACAGTGCCACAAGGCTAAACTGACTCTTCACGACATAAAAAAAAGGCTTCCGGCATTTAACAGGGATATGAAAGGATACATTCTCAATCAGAAGGCCAATTGCATAGATTTCTGAAGTAGTAAAGGTTACCTGCACAAAAATTCCTGATGTAGCCATAGCAAAAGTGGTTCGAGAAGTTAGCAACCTATCGAAGTACAGCAGGTTCTCCACCATATGCAAAACCAAAGGCAATGCTGAGCCACTCTGGACTACTTGTAAACTAGCACAAGAGTGACAGCTCTACACCTGCAGCAACTGTTATAGCCATGAATATTTTGCGGGGCATGTTATATGATATGTTTAGGGAGGGGGTGTTACACAATGTGGTGTGTAAACATCACAAGTGAAAAAGACATTGAGCGTAAGGGGCGAGGCATTTATGCAGCACTCAGAAAATTTTGGGGAGTTTTTTGACACTGAAACAACCCCACGGCTACACCCATGCCCATACCGTTCTCTTCACAGCCGCAGAAAGTTGGCAGCAAGCAGGCCTTGTCTTCATGCTCTCCCTTCGTCAGACAAGGAGACTTGTCTTCATGCTGGTCTTCATCAAACAAGAACACTTGTCTTCATGCCACCCTTTGTCATGCCACTCTCGGTCAGAAAGGAAGAGTTGTCCTCATACCACTCTTCATCAGACAAGACATGTCCTCATGTTCGTCCTTGCCCCACAAGACTCATCATTACACTGCTCATCACCATACAAGACTTGTCCTCATGTTGCTCTTTGTCACACAAGACTTGTCTTCCCACTGCCTTCACCAGACAAAAATATTTGTCTTCATGCTGGTCTTTGTCAGACAAAGTGCATGTTCCAAGCTGGTCTTCATCAGACAAGATTTCATGCAGCTCCTTGTAAGGCACGAATGTTTCTTCATCAGACAAGAAGACTTCTCTTCATCATAAACGGTGATTCGCCAAAAATGCTGACTCAGCCACATTCCTTATTGCTAATGGCTTCTCAACACCTTCAACCTCCGTCTTCCCCTAACTTCTTTGTCATCCATGGTAAAACATGGACTGTCCACAGCAGCAAACAACGAAAAAAACACAAAAAAAGAACAGCTGAGGCAGAAGTTCATGGTACATGAAGCAAGTTACATGGTTGGCACGATACAGCAACATTCCACACATGTGACCAGTTCTGTGTGCTCCATTTCTGTACAGGGCTTCGAGCTGCACACACCCTGCCCCACCTAGAGAAGCGCTGTGTCCTTACTGTAGGACCTCGCAATAACCGGGCCGCAGTCACTCGAGCAGCCTAGCATGTTCAGAGGTCCACATCATAAATATGTGCAGGAAAGAAAAATTTCCATGCTTTCAAGAGGTCTCTCAGCTTAATATCATATTTACTGGCGTACAACACAGGCCCCATATTCGTGATCAGAAAAGAACAATGCAATGTCCTTTACTGCTCACTTAACAGTTTTTTAGAGACGCAGAGAATAACAGTGAATTCCTCTCGCAGGAAAAAGTGAAATGTACAGCATCCCAACTAAACCAGAGTAGGCAGTGTCTCATCACCCATCAACCGCTGCAAGAACATTTCAAATCTAGCGCTATGAATAACAAAGCGCTGCTTTTCTAAATGCCTTTCCCGCCATGCCGACTGAAGTGACCAAATAAACTTGCAAAGTGTGCTTGCAATGTTGGAAATGCTACACTTAAGTGCAGAACCGAATGCCTTGCAGAAATGTTTATTGCTTAACATGACAAGCCACTGAGTTTCATATTGAAACCTAATATGTGTGCCCCCCACACTGGATTCTTCTGGAAAAATTTGACAAAGCTAGGTCAGCACCAGTGCTACGTTTAAGTACCTTCCGGCAGTCAGGCGTTGGTCCCGGGTTCGAACCCCGGACCAGGACGAATTTTTCGACAACTAGGAAGCTTGGATTTCCTTGTGGCCTTGTGCTACAAAACGGGTGGATGCTAATTTTCCCTTCCTAAGTACCTTCCATTTCAAAGAAATGTGCTCCAGCAATAGAAGTCTTCAGTTCCCTCCTCCATCTCCCATTTATTCAGCTCCAACACCATAGCACAACTCTCCTTGGTCACTGCTATAGAGCTAATATGAACAAAAATTAATTTTCTAAAAGCAAGCTTGTAGCAGTCCCTTATAAAAGCGGCATGCAGTATGTGTTAACAATAAATACGGGTGCATGAATACTCGAAATTTCAAATTATTTTCTAATAGCATTTGCTATTTGATTCAACTCGCACTCAACTTTTACTATTCGAACTATTCGGAGTTGGAAATAAAGGGCAAAATATGCTATTTGTCATGACAAGTAGACGCTTCCTGTATTTAGTATGTTTCACAGCAAAACAGTCGTGTACTACAGTGGAGCTAACACACATGTACTGCAGCGAAGTTAACACTCGTGTGCTGCAGCGAAGTTAACAGCTGTGTAGTGTGGCAAAGCTAATACCCGTGTACTGAGGCAAAGTTAACATTCGTGTAGTGCAGAAAAGTTAACTCACGTACATGCACAGTTCTCAGTTGGACTGCTATGTAGCGCTTGACTGCTTCGTTGTTTGTTTTTTTTTTCCAGGGACAGCAATGTGCAATGGAGTACACTATGTATTCATGCAATAAATTTGTTTTTGTTTTTTGCCAATGTTTAGGAGTATATTTTCATGTAATTTACCATGGTATTACATTAAAAAAATTTCAGACATTGTTAAAAAATATTCAATTCTATTTGCACTTATGTTAACATTCGAATTCGCTTCGCACTCAAAATTTTGATTCGCACAGCTCTACTAATAAAGCTAACAGCATATGTGCGGTGTTTTTTGAAGAAAACAGGCCTGCATATTCTGGTGAGATTCAAAACCAAAGCTGTGTTTACAACACCAACTACTAACAAAATAGCGAGCACCCTACAAGAACCTACAATGAGATCCACAAGATGGCCACAGAATAAGTTTACACAAAGGGCGGTGACGGCGACCCACGTTTTTCATTGTTAGGGCTTGCTTAGTTAAATTGTTAGCTATCCTACATTGTATTACAGGACAAAAGAGCAATGCTGTTAGCCTAAGTGTGAGCTGTCATCTGGATTGCAGAGGAGATATCCACAGACAGCAGCATAGAGCTGTATGATATTGATAACACATATTAGGTAGAAATAAATTTGCACACAAAGGTAATAAATTTTACGGACATCCTGCGTCACAAATGCTGAAGGCGTACTAACATTTTTCTCAGTCCTGAAAGTTTTGGAAGCCCGTGACTAGCTTGCACTGAACCTGTAACAGCTGGGCAAATGTTAGGTTCAGTGTACTAAAGAAAATCCAGTAAATAGAGCTACAAATGCATAATAAAATTTGCATCATTTTGACAGATTTTAACTGTACTCACGTCACCACCCCACGGCGCAATCTTGAACTTGTCCACACTGGTGGCGTCACCTCCGCTGGCCAAGGAGTCAACAAATTCCTCGGACACGACATGCACATTTAGTGCCTCCGCTTCCTTGACACGCTTGCTCTTCTTCTTGACTTCCTCTGCGTTGAGAAAAAGCAAACAATGCACACTCAGAACTCAACCCTTGGCCTCCTCATAAAAAGGGACAAGTGCCTCGTGCAAGTACGGCCAAACCCAGATAAACAAGCACAGGCGGAAGTATAGTTGCCAAACATTAGGTACAAATTCGGGGTGTTCATCATACAGTTTAATCTCATTACAACAGACCTTGATAGTGAGGAAGATTCTGGTCTGTTCTAAAAGGAGTATGTAGAATAGAAATACTGTTAAAACAGACTTTTATGTAGACATTGAATGAGTTATAACTGAAGTGAATTACAAGTTACAGACACCAGTCAAAGAAGGTATTTATTCCTCTCTAACTTTTCTCACAGAAGCTTGTCAGCTTTAACTGTGCTAACAGTTTGGACACTATGCATGCCTCTATCATTACAAGGCTGTTGACTTTACATGCCATCATAGTACCTCACTGTGTACATCATACAGGTGCTGTCAAGCGCCATTTGAAGTTGGAAGCTACTGAATTTGGGTGTTCACTGTACATAAGTCTGCTGCAAAGGAGGTTTTCGAACTCGTGCAAATACAGTCGGTCCCCCATATTGTTCTGAAGTTAGCAGCTGCAAATCTGTAAAGCCGAAGTGCCTCGCAAGACTTCATCATCATCATCAGCCTGTCTACGCCCACTGCAGGGCAAAGTACAGTGTAGACCGCTTATAACGTAAGTCACGGGAGTTGTAAAAATCCGCGCTATAAGTGGTACCGCGTTATAACCAAAGCATGCTTTTTTCGGCCTTTGCCTATGTCAAAAGGGCAACCCACCTTTCAAAAGCAATTTACTACACTTTTCACTCGCAGACACATTCAACACAATCACAACACCGCACGGAAACAAAGTTCTCAAGTCCGGCATCAGCGGAAGAACGCCGTTATTTTCGTCTGGCGATGCTTGCGAACAGCGCTGCGAACAATTTCGTCCTCCACAAAGCTTAAGCACTGAAGCGATTTCTCGCTCAAACTGTTTTTCGCGCAGTACGTTTTCACTTTAGCGAGGTATTCCAATGCGTCTTTGCACGGGAAATCTGGTTCTGGCGTCGGGTCGACATCGTCTTCGCCGTCCGACTCATCGTCCGTTGCAACCTCCGCACTACCGCGCACCGCTGCGACGATCGCGTCATCTGTGCTCGCTTCCTCGCAGACAGAAAGCTCCGACTCCCCGGCATCGACAAATTCTTGGAAAGTGTCGGTGGCGGTTACAAAGTTGCTGTCAACGAGGCCGGACCACACGTCGTCAGTGTTGAGGGTCTCATCGGCGAGCGACGTGTCGCTCTGCTCATCGTCTTCCAGAGCCTCTGCATTGCGCACGAAGCCTGCCCTCTTGAAACACTTGCTTATGGTATCGGCCTTTACCTGCCACCATGAAGCGACCACCATGTCAATTGCGCCTCTTAAGTTCACTTTAAGAGGCTGCTGCTGCTGCATGCTCAGCAAAACTCTCTCGCAAATGCGCTTTTTGTACAGCGCCTTTACGGTTGCGATGACATCCTGGTCGAGAGGTTGACTTTTTGCTGTAGTGTTGGCAGGCAAAAACTTTAGGTTGACTGCGGTCAACTTCGGCTTGACGTTGTGGGCCGTGCAGTTGTCGAGGATAAGCACGACCCGCCGCTTCTCTGCCACCATATCCTCATCAAACTTGCAAAGCCAGCTGGTGAACAAATCCTGCGTCATCCACGCCTTTTTATTGCCTTTGTAGGTCACTGGCAGGCACTCTCGCTTTTTAAAGCAACGTGGCCTTGCCGATTTACCTATGACAAAGAGGCGGCGCTTGTCGCTCCCGTCCAAATTGGCGCAAAACAATACAGTTATGCGCTCCTTTGAGACCTTGCGGCCGCAGCAGGCTTCGCCTTTCAGCGCAAGCGTGCGGTTGGGCAAAAGGTTATAAAATAAACCAGCTTCATCGGCATTATAAATGTCTCTGTCAGTATAGGTCGACAGCATACTCTCCAAGTTCAAGCGAAGCCAGACTTCGATAGACTCGTCGTCGACAGCGCCGCTTTCTCCGCACACCACTTTGCAGCTGATGCCATGGCGATCTTTGAAACGCTGAATCCACCCGTTGAGTGGATTGAAGTCGTCGTGGCCTAAAAGAGCTCCGAGACACTTGGCCTTTTGTTGGAGCATGGGGCCACTTACTGGGATGCTCCGAGCCCTAACTTCGCGGAACCACCTGAACAGCGCTGCGTCCACGTCTTCGTATTTTGACGTACGTATTCTCTTCCGTGACAGGGAAGACGAATCTTGCTGCAGTTGCTGCCGCAGTTTGTCCTTGTTTTTGTAGATGGTCGACACGGTCGTGTCGGAAACGCCGTATTTCGCCGCCACCGACGCCTTCTTCAGGCCACTCTCAATGTCCCTTATGACGCATTCCTTAATCTCCAGCGATAAGGCACGGCGTTTTTTCACACCGCTTGAAGACGCCGCCGACGCCATGGCGACAGGAGCTACGCAACACACGTGCTCTGGGCTCTCAGACGGCAACAACACGGCGAAGCGCACACAGCAAATCCAAAGAGGCAAAAGAAGGAGGTTGAGAAAAAAAAAAAGCATGCTACCGCTTCTCTCCCCCACTCCGCGCAGCGCGCACCCGGATTGGACGCTGCCACGGTCGCCACGGTGACGAAAACACGCTCCCTCCTTCCAAGGTCTCCCCGACTCCCTCCCTACTGTACCCTCTCTTCTCCTCCGCAATTTTTGACTTTTCGCGGCGGTCTCCACGTGCGCCCTCCCGCTCACACTCCCAACGTTCCGGCGCGCCGGGAACGCCGCCGGGAAACCGTGCCGACCGTGCTCCGTTCGCCGATTTTATGGTCGCGCGCCTAAAAACTCCGCGCTATAACCGGTATTCTCCTTCGCGCACCTACGCAATAAACGGTCGGCCTATACATTGAGTTCTATGGGCGACATATCGGTGGTCAAAAAAACCCACGTTATAACCGGTCCCGCGCAAAAAGCGGTTACGTTATAAGTGGTCTGCACTGTACTCTCCCATGGATCTCCAATTATCCCTCTCCTGTGCTAACTGGGCACAATTTATCCCCGCAAACTTCCTGATCTCATCTGCCCACCTAACTTAATCCACTCTGTTACCCTTAAAGGGCAACTCCGGCGGTTTTTTCACCATGTTCTGATACTAATGTTTTCGAATAGTACTGATAGTCCTGTAGCAGCCAGGGTGGTTCAATTCGCTCAGAAACGCACTAATAATTTTAAATAACCAACCGAAAGGCGTGTTCAAACCGAAACCGAAACGGGTAGACGCTTCTTGCAGCGTATGCGATGACGTCACAACCTTCCCGCGTTCAGAAATATGGAGAAAAATGACAGTGGCGAGGTCATCGGACGATGCATTGAGTTATGCCAGCTTTTCTGAACTTCACAGCGACGATTTGAACGCTAAAGTACCGCCGTTTTGCTTTTGATGTCCCGCAGGCTCGGGTATGCAGCATTGAAGGTGATGACGTCAAAAACACAGGGTGGCCCGCAGTGGAATCCGCTAAAATATTTTAAAATTCGTTTCCAGGGAAACTAAATGACTTGCAACCGCCTGGTTTGGCATATATTAGTACAGTGCCGAGGAGAATACATACTGAAAATTTCATTAAGATCAGTGGACACTGAAAAATCGCCGGAGTTGCCCTTTAATGACCACCTACAGCGCAGAAACTTGGAGGTTAACTAAGAGTGTTCAGCTTAAATTGAGGGCAACGCAGCGAGCTATGGAACGGAAAATGGTAGGTGTAACTTTAAGGGACAGGAAGAGAGCGGTGTGGGTTAGGGAACAAACGCGTGTTAGGGACATATTAATAGAAATTAAGAAGAAATGGGCATGGGCGGGCCACGTAATGCGCAAGACTTACCGGCGGTTGAAATGAGGCAAAGGGTCTTCTCAGTGACCTTGGGTGCGACCTTGGCACCAAGAGGCGTCAGCTTCTTCTTGAGTTCCTCGACAGGCGTCACCGTCTTGGCAAACACAACCTCCAGGCCATCCAGGGGCCGTGGCTTGCCAACGCTGCCACTGAGACATTGACATTGACATAAGGGCTGAGAGAACACACACGAAAGAAACATATCTGCATCTGAATGGATGCAACATACATCCACAAATGTAGGACGATTGGAATGTAAGGCACAAAAACACAATGTTCATATATGTGAAACACCACAGGAAAGAAACACACGTTTTAAGCAATGAGACTACTTCATTTGTCTTTGTCAGTGGCCAAAAGCCCGCTGCTACCCACGAATCATATTGGTGTCCTTGATACTGTGGCATCCTGCAGCTCCCCAACTTCCAAACTCTTCGGTCATCAAAACAGCTTTCTGTAAGAGCCGGGCATCACACCAGCCTCAACACATAGCCACCATTCCAGAAAGAACGAGTGAATAGATATATTCCTGGTCCAAATCCTCACTGCAAACTAATGAAACCACTACCACATTGGGCATATGCTGGAGAAATGCCAGAATTACGGCACCAAGAAAAAACATAGACTTACAACGGACTCCAATTTCGATGCACAAGTACATGCGTCGATTATGCATTAGCAGCCACCGAAACTGAATGTTTCGTTAAAATTTCAAGCACTGCACTGAATTTTTGGTTGGCATTTTAGCTGCAACATGAGGGTTGACATCAATCAACAAAAATTTTAAAGAAAGCTCACATTACATTAGAGCAAACACGGTATGTCAAGTCAGCTTGATACTTGAAAGAAATTAGTGTCATGCCACTGGGACCGCAACTTACTTGGCCGACGTCGACGGTTCTGAGGGCTTTGGAAGGTTCTTTGGGAAGATTCGTTTCTTTGTGACGCTCTTATACTTGTTGCTGAAAACGAAATAAACATTTTTATAAAGGGTAAGCACATCCTCCTTTTAGCAACCCCCCACAATAGTGGTGGGGATTGAAACGACTGCCATTACCAAGAGGCACTTGAATCCCTCAAGCTTAACAATTGGCCCAAAGAAAGACTACTAGAGCAACGCAATTCTGCGGAACTGCGGAACATTCCAGCTCTGTTTTAGCCGCAGGTTAACAGAGTACGTAGACAGTGCCCTGTGCTCAATCGGTCTTTATGTAAGCGACATACTCACACACATTCCTACTTTTGCAAGGCTGCACTCACTAACGTTTACAGTCACCAGTGGCCACTTATGCCACGCTCACACGTCCTGACAGTCACTCGCATTTGTACTTGCATACAAACTCACCATTACCAACTTTCCTTCGTGCTCACATAAACTGTTCATATCCACTAAAACTGCATGTAGGCTACGTTATGCATAAACCTTTATCATGGGAAGAATACTGTGAAAACTCCTACTTGTTAAAGGTTCCTGCAAGATTGGAAACCATCATTTTTTAATTGTTTGTCTTCTGTATTCATCCGTCGAAAATCCGTCACGACATGCGGTGCATGTCTGTCGTTCTATCTTCTATATATGTCAGGGCAATGTACGGTAGAACTTGTTATAACGAACCCGGATATAACGAACTATTGGATATAACGAAGCAATCACAATTCCCCTTGAAATTCCTATAGATGAAATTGATATTGGTTATAACGAACTAATGGTTATAACAAAGTAATTACCACTCCCCCTTCAACATCGTTATAATGAGGTTTTACTGTATTCCCTTTCAAACTCAACAGCACTCAAGAATTATGAAACACTAAGAAAAACACTGACACACGTGCACATCTGCTTTCACCAAGCACACTCGTTCACTGCTACGACAAAGACACGATGCTCACAGGAATGGATAGGTCTCCTTGAACTCCTGAGGAATCTTGAACGGCACTCGAGCTGGCTCGAGCGTCACGTAAGTACATTTGGTCCATCCACTGATATTGCCAGTGCATGTGTAGCCGTGCGTCCTGCGCACAAAGTTGACAAGAGGGCCAGGAAGGGACGAGATTAGGATGATATCCTAATGTTAACTCCTTTGTAATGCCATTACATTACGCACTTTGTCTTGCCCGAGTACTTGATGGCACGATTCTAGCACATAAAAAGGGAGAGCCCATGTAAGGTGACAGGACAAGCGCTTGTCCAGTTACCTTACATGTGTTCGTCCTTTTTAGGAGCTAAAATCTTGTCGTGTGTATCAGGAAGTTGGGTGCCGATTTATGTGTCAGTGAACCTTCGGTACATCTCAATGATAAAGAGATGAAATTTCTGATAAACCACTAAGGATGCTAATGCAGAGCACGTGTCAAAATCATTTAAAACTAGGCAGTGACATGTTGTTCCCCGTGTGTTTCGTATCATTTCTTTTGTATTTTTTATGGTGTGTTATCGGTTGTCCTACAACATCTGGTGCTTGCGCATGTGCGGTGGAGTTTCACTAGAACAAAAATTTTCGAATAAACTTCAGTTGTAAGTCCAGCCTCTGTTCTGTGCATTCCTTCTTCTTTGTGCTTGCGTCGTTTTCAGCTGGAATTTATTTTACGTTCATGAACTCGCCTAGCAACAAGTTCTTACCTAAGTAGTACCCCAGAGACGGAGCACCAACGCGACTCGTAATTTCACGTATGGCAGGCGATAAGACAAAAGCAAAACCGGCTGTGAAGAAACCTTTCCATCAACACTGCAAAATCTAGTATCTTCATCGATTCTTCATGAATTACATTTCTGCATAATGACAACAGAGTACTTTATCACTGCATCATTGGCCTACTGTTAACACTCCCTCCAAGCATGCGCGCACGGTCCACAACAGGCAGTAATGGCAATAGACCATAGAATGGTTGTCAGTTTTCAACATCACTCCTGGTCATATTAGAAAATGGAAGCACACACAAAACACATTGACCAGCATTCCTTATGGTGGCACCACACTTGAGTGCCTGTACAATTAATAACCTTAGTTCCTTTTATGAGCAAAGAAATCAAATTTCAATGGCATGTTAAAATTTCACTCTTTCCTAATGCAACCTTCATTTCATGGCGACAAATTACATTCCGAAGTGAAAATTCAGGTCTGGCTGCACTTATATTTATCACTATGCGAACGACTGCACAAAGGAACAGGTAGAGAACTTCCCATGTTGTTTCTCTACTGTAACATTGATATAAAAATCTGAAGGACATCAGCCGCACGATGCACAACAACCTACTTGAGTTTCAGCTGGCCCTCCTTGCATTCAGGACAGCGTGATGGAACGCCAAAGGCCATGCAGTCCGACAGAAGGTCCAAGATCTGCGAGAGCACAGGATACAAGGCAAGTCCTCAAAATCCACCTCAATAAGTTTCAGCTCCTCAGGACAACAGCAAGGAAGCTTGCCACGATACCAAGGGCTCGCCACAAAAAGAAATTAATGTACGAGCTATTTCGACTCGAAAATTGCCAAACTTGGACTGTAGCCTTCACTTCCTCAAATTTCTTAACCGAGAAAGATACCACACTTCCTCAGATCTTCAACGAACTTACGCTATTCAATCGCAAGAAACATTTATAAACAAAGCACAGTAGAACCTCGTTATAATGAAGCCAGATATAACCTATTCAATCGCAAGAAACATTTATCAACAAAGCACAGTAGAACCTCGTTATAACGAACCCAGATATAACAAACTATTCAATATAACGAAGCAATCGCAATTCCCCTTGAAATTCCTATAGATGACATTTGGCTATAACAAACTAATGGTTATTACGAAGTAATTATAGCTCCCCCTTCAACTTCGTTACAACAAGGTTTTACTGTACTAGTAAACGCAGCCCTGCACATAACCTGTAAATGGCAGACCGCTGCTGACCAGAGGAAGGGCATCAACACACCTACCCACTGCGTATGCACCTTTTGCCCCTGTTTTAAGGCAGAGCTGTTGAAATCGAGCTTGGTCAGTGCACAACTGTGTTTGCAGCCTAGCCGGGGAGCTGTCCCGCAGAAGGGAAAAGTGGGCCCGCTCTTTCTCTTGATCCACTACCCACTCTGCTATGTGATAGTGATTATGCAAAAGAATCATGTAGAAAGAAAGATATGGAAAAAAAATGAAACAAATAGAGAAAGAAAAGTCTAAGGCTTTGTAGAATGGTAACACAGACCGATGCTTGCCCTCAATTCACTGTCCACATCCACGCACTCAGCCCACTGGTACACCGTGATAACAAGAAGCAGCCCCAGTGGATTAAACCAGGTCCCTGTTCAACCAGTCTTCGCAACACGCCAGTGAAAGCAGCTTCAATGTTTTGCAAAGCAAACATGGAACGCCTCGTTCTCCACTGTCCTGCTGTCCACACGCACTGAAAACAACAGCGATATATTGCTACATTCCAATTTGGGTGCTCTACGAGAGGACATATTCAAGCACCCTGATCGGCCTGTCACACTCGCCCACTTTGGAGTTTCTAACGACCTGGTGTGCATCATTTAGTGTTTGCCTAGCCCATCCCTGCCGCCTACTCTCCTCAACAGTGACCTTCAGACCTCCATTTTTTAAATAAATGAATTCTATCTATCTATCTATCTGTCTGTCTGTGTGTGTGTGCGTGTGTGTGTGTCTTGAATTTATACAAAACAGGCTCTATCTCAAAATTTCTGGTCGGTATACTTCCTTTTGAGGAAGTAGTAATTCAGAAAAGCTTGTCTTAGCTTAATCACCATTGCAAAGACGACCAGGAACAATGCGGTCCATTCAAGCTTCAGAGTACTCGTGTCCAAGACGCACACCTCAGAAGCACTACCTGCCCCCACTCCTAGCTACGGCTTCTCTTCCAAAGCGACTAATATCGCCTCAAATCACTATCATCGCTGCAAGACTGCAGCAGCAGAGAGAGCTGTTCACAGACAGCGCTGACAGTCTGTGGTCTCAAACTATCAATGCCGCCCAGGACTGCCCTTTGATACATACCCTGCTTTCGCCGGGTGGGATGTCCAAGGAGTTGAATTCAAGCAGCTCCTGCAGTTCTTTTTTTGAGAGGTTCTTCTGCAGGTCACCACGGAGCTTGAACACGCGGTCTGATTGTTTCTGAGGACAGAGGATGAGAGAGAAATTTTTCAAATCAGTAATCTTTTTCATAACGCATAAAAAAAACCGTGGGAGAGACATGCCAAAATTCGGCCTAGAAACAAGTTTGATGTTAACTGCTACCGAGATCAATCACTGACCTCCAAGAAAAGTACCTGTCAACGAAACACTAACAGTCCACAAACGGGGTTGTATTTTCCACTTTTGAAATGAGGAGCTGCACTTGAGGTTTTCACATAGCTGTCTGCTTATTTACGTTGCTGTAATTTATAAACTCCTGCTGCCTAGAAGAGCCCACAACTGGGCACATGTTACCATAACATAATAGCCAAGTCTTAACAACGCAGGAGACAGGACGGGAAAGAAGAGAGTACAAAGAGCGCTGAACTTTCAAGAGTTTACTGGTTTGAAAGCGCTGCACACTCGCACACCAGCCATGCGTGACACACAACAAAATAGCAGTTAAAGACGTCCCAAGTATCTCTTCTCTTTATCAGTGAGAACAACAGAAGGCGTACTGACACACTCTTTCTTCAAGGAAAAAATTTTTTCTACTTCGACGATTTCGCGTGTAGCACAATCTCGGGACTCCACTCATTCTCGGTAATTCGCTCAAGACTTTGCCTGCTGCTCAATTGCAGTTTTTGTATGAAAATGCAGTAATTCAATTGACATTCTTGACTTTGCGTGTACCGATGCCTGGAAAAATACTGCCATGGCCTCATGGGGCACCTGAGTATGATTCTCACCAATGAAGCTAGCAACCACACAAGAAAATATTACTGTGCAGCACAGAGTGACACTGCAATAGACGACACACATTTGTTCTTGCACAGGTACATACTTTTAATGGCAGTAGTTGCTAAGGGCCCACTATCCTACTTGTCTCGTTCCCAGGACCCATCAGCAAAGCCCAAAAGTGCTTGCAAGAACAAAAGTGCTTGGAAGAAAAGTGCTTCTTTAGGCTAGCCTGCGTCGTCGTGGTCAACACACAAGGACTCAAGCCCACGAGAATAAAAATTTACTGCCTGGCTGTTGATTTGAACCACTGCCTGGCAGGTTGCAGGGCGAGCACACTAACCAATTCAGTCACTGTCGGTTCATCATGTGCATACTTTAAAGCAGGGCTTTATGTGCACAAAGAAGCAGATGCAAGGCAAGGCACATGCCCATGACATGTGCACACTCTCCGATAAACCCACGGCAAAGAAAGATGTGAATGTATCTGAGCCGTGTGAACCCCTTAGATCTTTCACCAAGAAAAGAAAAAAAGATGGCAAGAACAATGAAAGTAACAAAGAAAAGATGACAGACAGAAAGGAAGGAAAAAGGAAGAGGGAAAGGAAGATGGCAAGAAAGAAAAAAGAAAGAAAAAGGCATGCACATGCCAAGATTCGCCTGCCCCCATTTTCCCAACAGGGGTAGGGCACTTCAATTTTTTTTTGTAAATAATAAAACTGATGTAGTGGCCGTCGCGCAGTCAATTCATACACTTGCATGTGCCCAGATAAATATCTTCCTTTTCAACAACACTGCTATTGTTACAGATACTGCAGCTGAAAACTCTATGATTATGCACTATGACTGGTTGACAACGCACTCTGAAGCTTATCAATACGAGTGACGAGGTGAAAGAATTTTAAGGCCAACTCTGGCAATTTTTTACCATGTCGAGGTAATGGCGATTCTATGTTCATGAGATGCTCAGTCACATTCCGGATAGTATAAATGCTCAGCAAATGCAAAAATATTTCTTAATAAGCTCAAAAGTACAAAACCGAAACCCAACCAAGCGGTGCTGTCCCCTTGTAGTCTCAAAGCAATTTGAAGAGCGCGGCCTTGGGTATGTGCGCAAGCGGCGTGTCACGTGCTTGTCTTGAAGCTCACGGTATCGTACCGATTGGCTGCTGTCACTTCTGTTGCTTTGCCTATGACGACATCAACAGACAATGTGGGCAATAATTCTGGGGAGCCAGGGGGGCAGTTTGAGGCAATCCGTAAAAATTTATTTGTAAGGAATCTGGGCATCTCTTGAGCCCGTAAACTTGCATAAATAAAGTGTCCCAAGGAATGTACCCAACGAATTGGTGATCACAGAGATCCACCGACCTCGGAAAAGTGCTGGAGTTGATCTTCTAACAAGAAACAGGTTTTAAAAAAAGTACCGCGATTTTGAAGAGCCACCCCAGTGTTGTGGAGTTGGATGACTAGCAGAAGTGCACTGCTCATTCTCGCCATGTTTCACTCAAGTATGTGTTGTTGCCATTTTTTCTAAGTGCACAGCTCTTCGAAAGTCCCCGCAAAATGCTAGTCTGTTCCACAATTGCAGCAGACGATGGTCTCGCTCGGTATAAATGAGCACACTTTCACTAGACTTGACCGATACAGACGTTCCTTCAACGCCATCTGGCATCTGCACCTGCAACTTCTCTGCCTCCTCCTTTCTCAGCACACACATCTCTCACCAGTGAGAACGAGTAATGCATCTTCTGCAAGTGACCGCGTTTCTAGCATCTTGTTTTATCTTCTGGTCAGGTGTGGAGTCTTTTTTTTTTTTAGGTTCCCCTGTCGCTCTATAAGTGGCGCCAGGGGTACACTAAAACACCCCTTTTTCTGTCTACACTCTCCTGCGGACACCATGAAATCGAGGAGGTGTGCCATATGAAGTCCTGCAGTTAAAAGGAGGAAACAGAAAGAACTCTAAGCAGAATCTCTTCTAGGATTTGTCTGTACCACTTATGTATAAGTGTTTGATTAGCTGTTTTGTCACTGTGTGCTGCTGTGCTGAGTTAAGGCCAAGTTGCTTAAGAGGTTCAAAAACAATGGGTATTAAGTTTTTGCATACTCAGAATTTTCCTTAAGGCCGAACCACACGTACGCTTCTAAGACGCATGCGATGCGCGTGCGCTTACTTGCGCACGCTCATTCGCTTAACTGCGCATGCGTACACGGCGCAGGCGCATCTGGGCGCGTCTAGGCGCGGAGAACAAGCCCGGCTTGATATCCGCGCTCGATTTCACACGTCCCACACGCGTTTGGAGTCCTGTATACATGCGCAACTACGACGTGGCTTTACTGCTGCACCAGTTCGATTGTTTGTTCTTTGCTTTTCATGCTTAATTAGCGAATGTCTATGAATTACAACTACGCTTGTACTCATATATTTATTTTCGACCACTGTTTAAAGACATTTAGGCACACTAAAGCACTTATTGGGCTCAGGTGTCTCCCGTCACCGTGGGCGTGGTTGCACTTCGTCGTGCGCGACCTATCGTGCACCTTGCTACGTCGTGCACGACGCCATCGAATGCGCGCTAGTGTTCGTCTAGCGGTGCTTCGTGGTGTGGAGTGGCCTCGTGAGGCACCACCTCTGCCATGGGATTGTGGCGAGGCTTACATCGCGTAGCGTGAAGCTGTATCAGTAGATCGGCACGAAGCGGTCCCTGCTACGCAGACGTCTGCATAGCCGGAGTGAACGCGCGCTGGCGCGCGCGACGTGCGGTTGCAAGCCACTATTCCGCGCCAGGCGCGGCAGTTTCACGCATCGACGCGTGCGTGGATGCGTACAGAAGCGTACGTGTGGCTGGGCCTTTATGTGTACGATTCTCCACATTGGCTTTAGGCATCATGCCGGAAAGTGCTTTTATTTGACGATCTCAAGATATTTTAACAAGGCCTTTGTAGAAAGTCTTCTCTTTATAAAACTGTTTTGTACAACGTAAGCATACGACTAAAAGAACAAATACATGTTACTGTTCCCTTCAGAGGAATCGGTATAACATGAAAGTGGAGTGTGAATAAACATTCACATAAACAGTTGAATGTTTATTTTACATCGAGGTAAACTTGCCCATTTTTATCGGTGTTTCGCTGGTACGGCACCGTTTGATGTGGATGAACCCACGTTATTGCCTCCACAACATCAATGACCAACCCTTTGTCGTAACTGAAGTAGTTTACGTAATAAATAGTCACAGTCGATAGTAAGTGCCATGCAACAAAGGCATCAATCATGTTTACTTCCGCCTCACTGACCCGTCAACGTCACTGCTAATGGGCTCATGCGGCTCCACATGTGCATCGAGGCGCATTTTGGAACGTGCCTGGAATGGTGCCACCATCTAAGAGGGGCAAAGTGAAGAATGCGCTTTTGGCACAGCCAGACCAAAGACATGTGCAGGAAAATGTGCGCATCTCTCCAGTCCGGCCATGAATTTAAAACATGGCTGGAATGGTGCTGCCATCCAGGAGAGGCGAAGTGAAGCTGCCATGCTTCACTTCGCCACTCCTGGGTGGAAAGGGGAAGCGAGATAAGAAAGACTAAGCCGTGTTCGTACACCTTCGAGCATGTGCACCGTTAGTGCAGTGGTAGAGAACCGGCCACCTTTCGTCATGGAGCGGGGGCCTGTGAATTCGATTCCCAGTGCATCAAAGGCAGTTTTCTGTGTGTTTTCCTTTGTTGTTCTTATGTGTATGTTTTAAGTCACATCCTTTATGGATATGACGTGGTGGGGTCATGTTGGAACCCTGCATAAAACACTTTCGTGTTAAAATATTATTCACTTCAGCAAGTGTGGCTGTTCAGTTAGAGCGGGTAAGACACTCACCTTCTAAGAGTGGACCATGCATTCAACACCAACCACCGTCGATGTTTATTCAAAGCCCACCACCATGTTCTAAAGGTCAAGATTTTTATCTGCTACCCTTCAGTTTGCTGGCGACCCCATGGGCCATTGTGGTTTTCGCAAGGATACAGTGAGTCGTCCTAGCGGCTTCTATACTCTGTTTCATACATCAGGTGCAACGCTGTGAGGGCTACGCAAGTAATCTGTAAAGAAAAGGAGAGTGTATCATTGACAAAAACAAAAAATATGTGGTTGATCCCTTTGTCATAGGAATTGGTATAACACAAAGGTGAAACGTGTCTTTGCAATGCTGTGGAATGGATGAGTGGCAACCTGGCGAATTAAGGGGCAGGAGATGGGTTGGGTACTGTGGACATGTGAACATGTGAACACATTACATGCAGACATCACGGCACCTCGACATGGCCCAGGGATCCTAGACAGTTATGCACAAGGGAAAGTTCATGAATGACTCACATTGCTCCGGAGACACTGAATTGCAAGCACCAGAGCACTGCATAAACCTGCCATAAACTAGGAGCGTCTGCAAGCGAAACCGAATGGGTCCTCAGTGGATTGTTTTGTGAACACACTGCCCACTACAGCAAAAGGCCAATCATTTGCTTGTCGACGGCCATCTGCATTCCAGGAGCAGCACGCATTGCAACTCAACACGCCCGGCCACGCAAGACAAATTTTGTAGCGGCCACGTTCATTACTTTGCCAGAGGAACGCGCCGTCACAGTGCCACCACAACCGTAACTTCTGCAGCGATCAAGCCGCCGACTAGCGAAGCCACAGTGAACCTAAGCGAACCGAGAGAGCAGTGGAAGGGAGGTGATGTTAATTTAAGAGTAAATGACAGTTAGGTGCAATTTGTAAGGCGCTGTAGTGAAGACATAAGTCCCATCTGTTCCCTATATGAACGATGTTGCAGTGGTGTATCGGTAGAGCTCAGCTCCTTTCATAGAATCCTAGACAAATGCGGGTTCGAGTCCAAGTGCATGGAACTTTTTCATTGTAAATGTATGTTCATTTTTTCAAACATCCACTTCGTTACGGAAGTATGTCACTGATTTCTTGGTGGACCCCAGCATAAAACACTTTCGTGTTAAAACGCACATATTTCGACTGTTTTCCCAGCAGTGCAAGCATGTTTTGTCAAGCTGATGACAAATGCATTATGCTTTAATGCTATCGCAAAACATTTGTTTTTCGGTTACTGCAATAATCAATGCACTACCTTTTGACTGCAGAAGTGCACAGTGCAAACAGCAGTAGCTCTGACAGTGTTGCACCTGATGTATGAAAGGGACTAAAGAATCACTAATCATTCAATCGACAACAGCTACGATGAACTGCACAACAGGGACTATGCCTGCCAGGCATGCATGCTCATTGTGTCATGTACTGGCTAGTCAGGTGATCACTATTTCCCATCCCACTAAGTGAACAAAGAACACGTACACTATTTTGAAACTTCAAGAATTGGCCAGACCTGGTAAGTGGCTGCGTTTCACACTGGTGTAGCCAGAAATGTTTTTCAGGACGTTCTTATACAACACAGTGTGTAAATATCACGTGTGGAAAACAGATAAAAGGTAGGAGGAGACAAGGGTTATGCAGCACTCAGAAAATTTTGGGTGGAGTCTCAACACAAAAACACACTAGTTGGCTAAGCCCGTGATGTTCTACCTCCAACACAGCGAGACGGTCACCTCGGCATCATACAGCTGAACTCCTTTATCATAGACGCTGATATGAGACATCATATCACACCCTCAGATGGTTGGCTGCCCTATTTCTCCGATTAGATGGACCTCTTTTCGTAACAGACATGCTCTTGTGAACAACTGTTTATAAAGAGCAAAATATCCTTAAATTCAAGTGAACAGTCTTACTTGTAACAGACATTTCGACTTTCGAATACAGCAATGTTGGCTGCTGATTGCATCTGCAAATGATGGTGGAGATATCATTTCTTTTATACTAAAGATGATGCTATGCACTTTGGTACAATGCATTTTCAGCCAGTAGAAGAAAAATTTGTTGGTCCACCCAGAAAGGGCTTGTTTTCTTGCAGACAGGAACACATTAACACTTAAAAAATATTAGGATATAGAATTGTTACACCAAATACAGCACACAGAATGCATCGAGCTGACACATTGTTCTTTCTTTTTCAAGCTCTCCATCGCTTCCAAACACGCATTAAAATTCCACCCATGAGACAGGATGGCTCAGACTTGAACAGTTCACACTTAAAAGTTCAGCTGTTCCAAATGAGAAACCCTGCTTAGGTAAACACCATCAAATATGTATTGGCACACGGAGTAATGTGTTTGGTCACAGGAAAAATAAAGAAGCAATTGTAACTCACATGCCTCAGAATTTGAGACACAAGAACAGCCCTCGGATGCGTACCTTTTCTAGCAGACATTGGTACCATGTACCTTATCCCAAAGTGCTGGAGCCGAAGTTGAACATTACCGGCACCAATGCTGCCATTCCAAATTGATCCCCACAGAAGGAACAGACGCAAGACATTTATATCCTGTTATGGCTATACTTTTATTAAGGTCTGCAGAAAAGTCATGCAGTGACAGTCAGAGGCAAAAAAGAAGACAACACAGAGAGGAATGATTTTCAATGAGGAATAGCAAACAGACAGAAAACGTGAAGGAAGAGAACAATCCAAGCATGATGAGACGTCTGAGAAAAACTGCATGCACACACATTCTCAGTACAAACATAAAGAAAAAGTCCGCAGGTTCTATGAAAAATGTGACATCCCTAATAGGAAAAACAACCCAAGAACAGTTTGTGTAAAAGAAAGGAACAATCTGAACATGAACTACAACAGCTATAAGAGAAATGATGTCACAGGCATACAAGAGAAATAATAACTGTAATGGAAGTGCCAAGAAGACAGAAACAAAAGAGAAAGACATAAACTGAGAGGACCCATGTGGGTTTCAGGCAAAAATCACACATATGGCACAAATACAAATCATCAAAAGAATGACAGCACACTTCTCGGTATCCTGGCGATTGCGCATTAGGTGCAAACAAATATTTGGCTGTTTAGAATATTCTATCAAATAATAAGATATTTGGTGTTCGCTCTGGCTCTAATTTTAGTATGCAATGTTCTTGAATTATTCAAAACGAACAAATGTACCCCACTTTCCCAAATATAACGTGCATAAAATGATAATTTCGTGACAGTGCGATGCACACAGCTGTGACACCACCCTTTCAGACGCGATTAGCATTGTCTTGAAGACATGCATCAAGAGGATCTTTGCATATCGCACACCACCTCAAAATAACTTTTCCTTTAACTTTAGAATGACTGGGGTGCATAATTTACCAAAGTTTCAATACATGCTGTACGCCCAACTATAATAGATCAAATATAAAAGGCCACATGTGTAACCCAAGAAAATAATGAGATAAAGTTATTGCCAGGACTAATAGAACTTTGACTATAAACTGACTGAATGTCTTTACATCAAAGCTGTTTTTTTTCTTCACACGAATAAACAACTCAAAATTTAACAACATTAGGCACTTGTAGTTTCAACATGTTTCGAAAATCCCGCAACTTCCACTACAAAATTCAAGATCATTCGGTACTAGTTAAAACTTGCTTCAACTTCTTCCGACCAAACCAAAACTATTTATATTCGCCCACACCTCCTCATCACATAAAACAGCAGTCTAAGGGAATCGATGAAGTGCAGAATCCCAGGTTGGCAGTAATGCAGTATGGTGAACAAAAAAGCAAACAAAAATATAACTGCAGACAAGAGGACTGCAAGTATAACAGGTGTCTAAGAGTTTTGCGCAAGTATCGCACCTGCTTTTTTCAGGAGGCAGTGCAAAACTAAATCAAGCCAAGCTCGATGTCACGTAGCATAGGCAAAATAAACTTCTTAAAACTAAGCAAAAGCCAACTACCTATTCAAGCAAGTGCTATCACTTGAAACTCTCGAGACACAAGGCAAAGCTTTTCTGACAGCTTTCCCCCAGAATCTATGTGAAAAACAACTGCTTCATCGCGGTTCATGTTAATGATTCACTGATCCACCTGTATGGTTCAACGTATCAAAGTAACCTCGGGAAATCCAGCGATGACTAATTAAGTCACGTGTTCATCCAGTTCCAATGCAGCGCAGTATCTGCGAGGCTTCAATTGTAGGCTACAGATTAATTTTTGTCATCCAAGCTTCCTCAGCCTGCAACAAGATCTCATTGCACTAAGTGCTGTTGCGATTCGCACCTTCTGGAACGTAGCCACCAAAGCTGCAAGGGATACCTACGCCACCCTATCCACAACAACAAGATGTTACCGCTACTACGCCACTGCTGCACATCATCTTGAAGAGCAACAAAGTTTTCCACTGCTCTTTCACGTCTCGGCACCGTAAAAAGCAAACCTATCTGACATGTTTCATCCATATTTTGTGCCCGGAATTACGGTTGAACTTCGTTATAATATCTCGTATGACACCACAACAAAAAGAAAAGTTTTGTTGTATACAACGTTACAACATCAGGGCCTGTTACCCTGATGTAAGAGCAATCCTTTTTGTAGTTACTCTGCTCTATCCAGTAATTCATAACAGTATACAGGACATTTATAATGATGTTTCACTGTACCTGTTACTCTTAAATGTGATAGCGTTTGCCAGTTAACTATATAAAATTAACCACCACATATTGACAGACAGTACGGTCAGCGTCATGGCTGCCCCGAATCAGCTACTCAAGCTCTAAACAAGGGTGTCGCTTTTCGGTGGGCTAATCATCGGCTCATCTGTTAAGCTAAGCACGAGCTGCAAGCACAGTTATAGAGGGCTCACAAAATGTCGCCCTTTTCAGAGCTCAGCAACTGGCGTTTATCTAAAGCAAAAAGCTGCGACATCCATGCTCCTACAGAGAAAAGAGAACAGACTGGCAAGGTCCGCTAAGACGCGTCATCTTCTACCTTGAGGGCTTTCTCCTCTTCGGCTGTCGACTTCTTTCTTGGGCTGCTTTGCAGACGACGGCCCGTCGACCACATCCCCACCTTCCTTTGGCTTTCGCTTCCTGAAATTCAGGAAATGCTTCCCAATTGTAGCAAATATACTTACCCATTCAGTGGTTGACGATTGAATGCCTTGTTGATAGATGATAGACTGATTGCACAACTGAGCGATTCATTCGGTACCACCTCGCGAAGCAAAACAAGGACTGTCAAGGACAATGCAATAGAGGCACTCTTGAATTTATCTCTCATGGACTCCACTGAAGCACTGTGAGAACTACTCACATCAGCCAATTAGATACGACAGCCATAACAAGGGCTCAGGAACATCAGGTTTCCAGCTTGGCAGGCATGCACGATATCTTGAGTTACTGGGGCACCAACACAAAAGTGATGGGTATTAGCTTCAGACACAAGAGCCGGGCACTTCGAGCGGGCTACACGGTTGCAACTTATAGGTTTCTAGGCCATGGTTGCACTGGGTATCAATCCCTAATTTAAGCCAGTAAGCTACATGTGCACTAAATAAAAAGGAAGAAAATGTGCCAACTAATCGTTGCGGTAGTGCAGGGCTGCATACAATAATTTGGTGCCCCTTTTGTCCGTCTTGTCGCTACACAGTGTAGCTACAAATCAATGACAAAATAAGATCATAAGTGGTGACAAAACAAGGTTATAAAAATAAACAGTCGAACCCCAATACAGCGAATACAGATGTTGCAGATTAATGGTTATAACTAGGGGTGTGCAAATATTCAAATATTTTTCTAATAGCGTTTGCTATTTAGCATTTGCTGGATTTGCACAAAATTTTACTCTTCGAAGTTTGCAAATCTGTAGTGTAATATGCTGTGTCTGAACAAGTGACCCATTCCTGCATGTAGTATGCTTCACTACATAACACCTGTGCACAGCGGCGAAGCTAACATCCGTGTATTGCAGTGAAGCTAGCACCCTGTACGGCAGCAGACGTCACCCGCATACTGCAGTGAAGTTACAGTCACTCATGCATACGCAGTTTTTTATTGGACTGTTCTTTAAGGCATAACATCTTTTGCCCGTGTTTAGCAGTACATATCTGTTTAACCCGGAATTATTAAAGAAGTAAGGAAGTATTTGAAAATTATTTTTAAAATATTCAATTTGATCTGCACCCAAACATTAACATTCGAATTAGCCTTGCACTAAAGATTTTGCTATTTGCACTGCTCTAGCCATAGTAAAACTCACAGAGAGTTGCACTGTTATTACATATTACAGCATCGCCAACACGTTTGGCTGTAGTCAAAAGGTATGTAGGCATAACGAAAACATACCTGTCCAATTTCTTCAGCTTCTCCTTGAGCATCTTCTGGTCATCCACGCCGAGGGTCATGAAACCTGGAAGGCTGCGGCATCATCATGCTTTGCATTATTGGCTGACAACTCTCAACGTCTGGTGCATACATAAAACCTGAGCTTAGCTTTTATAGCCAGTGATGAGCACAGCAGCCGGCTAAAGAAACATTTTATCAGTAATCACTGCCATTAATTGAACTGCATATATTATTCTCCATATGCCCTCCCACTGTGGTGAGTGAGAGTATCCAATAGCGCAATGCAGTACAAAAGTGCAATATGAAAACGGCGTTGAGCAAAACATAACATTAACATAACTGAAATGTACAAGCCAGTACCTACATTGCGGACAAGGGTAAGGATATGGTCAATAAACAGTAGCACAGCTAAAATTTTGCGAGTTAATTAAAGGAACATTGGCAACAGCAGCTAACAAATTTCAGCAAGTGCCACCATGCTCCGTCCTTTCTTCTTTTTTTTTCACAGGAAAGGAGAGAGTGGGTTAAGACAGAGCTTTAACAGAAACATCTTAAATAAGTGGACAGAATGTATGAGTGAGTAACTAGACAGAAGATAAGAGTGAGCTTGTTGGTATCTATGCGTGTCGGAGCAGGTAATGCACAGTTAGGAACAAAGACGAAGCGAAGCTACACTGTTCCTCCTTGCTTCGTTATAAAAGGCAGCTTGTTATATCCATATCCTTTATAGTGAGGTTTGACTCTGTTAATACAGATTTCCTCTTGTGGCTTTGTGCTACAAATAGATGGCCGACAATCTTTCGCTAGCAAGAATATATTCTTTTTCTCTGAGTAATGATTTGATTTGTGGGGTTTAACGTCCCAAAACCAGTTCTGATTATGAGAGACGCCGTAGTGGAGGGCTCCGGAAATTTCGACCACCTGGGGTTCTTTAACGTGCACTGACATCGCACAGCACACGGGCCTCAACATTTCGCCTCCATCGAAATGCAGCCGCCGCGGCCGGGATTCGATCCCGCGACCTTCGGATCTGCAGCCGAGTGCCATAACCACTAGACCACCGTGGCGGGGCCTTTTTCTCTGAGTAGTTTGTGCGCAACGTCGTGGACTCCTTAAGGCAGGTCGTTGGTATTTTCCTGCCAGCATCATGTCTTTGATATGACATGGATGAATACAGCGTTGCACCTAAATGCACTCAAATTAAAGGTAAATGATGACCTTCACTTCTTTGCTTCACCTTTGTCCTTGACTGTGCGCTACATGCTGCGGCATGCATTTTAAATAAGAACCGTGCTTCAGATAATGAATGCTTTCTCTATTGTGACACAGAACCCTCGCTAAGGCAAAATCCAACATTACTCACACATTTAATGTCAATTTACTAATTAGAACAATACTCAGTTTTGACACTTCAATAAATCGCAGTTGGTTAGTTAGTGCACACTTCAAACCATCTATCATGGCCACGTCGTCTGCAGTAGATACATACTACGTGCGACAGCATTTTCGTTATCGAACACATCTTTTCTTTTTGGAGATTGTCACCGCTTATCTTGAATGAACAATCATGTACAAGGTTGAAATACAGGCTCAGTGCACATTCATTAATACAAAAAGAGCTCTACCTTTCACAGTTCCTGGAAATGTGCCGCCTCCGACTATGTCTCAAAGAAAAGCGTGCTTCAAAATGAAATGAACCTGGTCAAGCAGTTTTCTGACAAAATGCGAAAAACACCACATAGCTTCCCATAATAACCACTAAACGAAATGAACAGCAGTCGCCTAAAGCCGTTTCCGAAACGCTAGGTCCTTCTAAATGCTAACGCTGCCAAAAGGATCGTGTGCTTATCCGTCTATGTGCTACTTACCTTTCGGCACCCAATGTGTAGTCAAGGTCGTCGCGTTTCTGGACGAAGCAGTCCACATGGAACCACATAGGGATGGGCCCTCGCATCTTGGCATAGCCGCTGTCATAATCATTCTTGGAAATCCTGACCTCTCCCTTGAAGAAAGGCATAAAAATATTATGGTAAGGAGTGCAACAACGCCCCCTTTCTACCATGCCTCTACGATAATGCCTAAGCCCCATCTCATCCCCCACATCATATACCGTATTTTCCAGTGTATAAGACGTTGCTTTCTTTAATTTTTGGCAGTGCATCTCACAGTATACACAAAAAATGTGTGAACTTGCATGACTAATATGCAAATCCTTTTTTTCTTTTTACACCTACAGTAAGCCTTGAGTGCCAACAATATGAAAGAGATACCATATTTTGTTTTAATAGAGCAGTGACTGTCGCTGGAGGTGTTGGGTATTTGCTGTTTAAACAACATGGCAAACAAGGACTTCACAGCCATGACAAACCACTATTTCGATGCATGCTATCTTGCTGCTTTACGTAGCTCATTTTATTTCTGTGGAGCTAAGAAAATAAATAACAAAGCAACTTAAAGTTTCTTTGTTATGTTGTAGGACCTGCCACATACCCACTCACTGCAAAGACAAAAGCACCACTGCATATCATAACCAGTTTTCACGTAAGAAGCCTCGCCAGTGCAGCAGCAATTGCAACTCCCAAGATTTGGTCATCATTTACCTTTAATCTGAGCACATTTAGGTGCGATTCGGTATTCATCTGTGTTCATACCAAAGACTGATGCTCGACAGAAAATACCAGCAACCTGCTTCAAGGTGCCCACAACAAGACGCACAAGCTACTCAGAGGGAACAAAGATATTCTTGATAGCGAAAGATTGTCAGCCATCTATTTGTAGCACAAAGCTGCAAAAGGAAATCTGTATTAACACGGTCAAACCTCACTATAAAGGACATGGATATAACAAACTGTCATTTGTAATGAAGCAAGGAGGAACAGTGTAGCTGTTACGTTTCATAGTTACATCACATAACAAATTATCAGATAAAATCAAGCTATGTACATATCAAACTGTCATAGGAATGTTTAAATGTGCGCTACAATACGCTAACCCACTGGTCAGCTCAAACGGCACAGCGACCGCCCAAGAATGGTGTCGTTAACAGGTTAAATCCCAAACCAAGACAAAAGTTTCTTCAGCCAAGAAGCTTTCTATATAAATGAAATGCATAAGAATTTCATCTGTAGTTATATGCAACAAAGAGGAGGATGGCAATTTTTCTTTACCAGCGCTGCACTCACTACCATGATGCTTCCTTTCTACTCACTTTTGCGATCTTCTCATTGCATCCTTTGCAGGTGCTTTTACCAGACTTGGCATATTCGGTGGAAAAGTCCTTGAGGTCTTCTTCAGTTGTTCCAGTAGCCAGTTTGGACTCTGCAACAAAGCAGCAGACAGTGTCACAATTCCCTCACAAACCTGACAAAGCTCGCCTAGAAGGCTCATCAATTCTGAGCTCTGAGACAACTAAGCAATTTCTATCTAGCATTAGCAACTCTGTGCATGAGCGAGTGATGCCTATCATTCCGTACTTATAAAATACATACAAACATCACAACAACAGCACAGTGAAAGTACAAATCACTTGCTACAGCTACAAAAGGACAGAAAGTTGAGCGAGTTGGTAACAGTCCATAATCAAAAGAAGAGGCGCGCAGGACACGGACACAAGGAAAGCAGTGAACACCACGAACGCCTGCTCTCCTTGTGTCCGTGTCCTGCACGCCTCTTCTTTTGATTATGGAGCTACAGCTACCACTGGTCTGAGCCACTCACCAATTTTCTCCTGAATGCGCTTCTGGTCTTCATAACGCAGTGTGCCAAACTTGTCGATGTCGCCAACAGACTTTGGTCGCTGCTTGGCGAAGAAGCACATGAAGTGATACCAGTTGGGCGTCTTGCCATCGAACATAGGCGACTGCAAAAAGGAAACACCAGAGGCTGAGCATATGCATGTCACTAATGAGAAAACTGATTGCACTTGCAGTAGTAAATTACCTCACCACAATACTAAAAACACCACTCTTGCCACGAGTCACAAGAAGCACGAAAAATGAGACTAGGCCCTGCCTCCAGGCTGCCGTGTCATCATCGAATTTGATGCCGTTTACTAGAGCATCTACAATTGGTTATCAACAAAAATCAATCCCATTGTGCAGTAAGAAAGTCACGGACTCAAAGGGACGCTGACACCAAAATTTCCATCTGACATTTTCTTGTAGCAATACGTAGCTGGGGACTTGTTACTCATAACACACCAAATCAGTTGCTCCAGCACACGACGGATAATTATCCACGGCCTGTTTATTACAGACTAGGTGCAATTTTGGTTTGGGAAAGCTCCAAAAATGAAAAGCCGCCGGGCGCAACTGGCGCAACCTAGCGTTCCCGATAGGGTAGACAAGTTCGGCCACATGAGCACACTGAACTGTGATGCACTTCCACACTACCTGGAACACGTGCTTGTTACAGCGCAAGCTGTTATGAGATTACAACAAGGGCCGTTTTTGTGCCATAGTTGTCCGCCGCCACTGCCCCTGCCGCCGGTGTCCGTAACCACTATCGCGCAAATTTAAAAAAAAATAACCAGGACCGAGAAGTATTCCAACTCATCCTCTGCGTCGATTCGAATCCACACTCTCTGAGTGGCAGTCGAGCATTATACCACAGAGCTACGCCTGTGCTTGAAAAATCATTGCTAAAAGACCTAAACAGGTATAACGTCTGCTGAGGGATCGCATTAAGAGATGTAATGTTACGTGGCAGAATAATACTACGCGACTATACGTCGCGGAAAGTAGATAGCATAACGAGTTCGAGGAATAATTTCGAAGGACACAGGGTGCATGCTTCGTAGCTCTGCACCCATTACAGAGGCATCATCTACACCATTATGAAACAATCTTCTTCAACTTTACCGTCATCATTATTACGAACCGCTGCCCTTTATCGTGTCGCATCATGCCATGCGACATGCGGCAGGCTACGTGCGCAGCCCCGACAGCAACTTATCTTGGCTCTTCGATATATCCGATGGCGCCTCCTCGTAAGGTGCGGACCGCTGCTGAAGAAGCGAATCGCTGAGCTATGCGCACGGCTGCGGCAAGGCAACGTCGGGCACAACAGACAGCTGTGCAGAGAGAAGCCCAAACTGCAGCTCACCGTCAACGCCGGGCCGAGAGTTCGGTTTGTTCTCAGGAAAACGACACCAAGAGACTCTCTAAGATGTGCAGTTATACAGATTTGCATGTTACAATGCCGCAGTAATTATGACGTAGTGGGTACTTCCCTACTTGGCAAAATGATAAGAGTTATGGTGCTGCGGATACCTGCCACCTCCAGCTACACTAGTTTCCCCAAGCATTTAAAATGGCCTCTAGAACATCGGTCCTCCAGCTTACGCTGCCACTGTCCTGTGGTTCCGTGCAGGCCTGGCTCTTTTTTTTTCTTTTGCCTGTTGCATGTCCTACATGTTGTTGTTGTTGCTATCATGTCGTCGGGTGGCAACGATTTCCTTGAGGCCGGGTATCACAGGGAGTCTATTAACACAGGCGCACCAAACAGGCAATGGTGGCTATGACGTCACGACTGCTAGCTGCAATGCAGCCATGGTGATGTTGAGGAAGTTACGTGTCTCCTTGGGGTCACCTTTTATATTGTCACTATCGTGAGGTGTGGTGTGCAGTACTCAACTGCGCAAGCAAACTGCACTATTCATTTACGTCGCCTTCCGAGCTTCACTAGCTGTTGAGATTTGGTAGATGACATGTGCATGTCCACGAAAATCGATTTCGCACGCTGTCTCATCAGCAAAAATTTTGGTGTCAGTCCACTTTAACACAGCAACTTATGGATTGAGCTAATGCGGCCTAAATGCAGGAAAGACTTTTAAAGGGTCTTAAAGGAGTACTGACACGAATTTTTGACATTCTCGTATTATTGCTGTAAATGAAAGCACTGGCGTGGAGAACCCCAAAAACAATGTCATAGTGCCCCGCAACGCAATGAATATATTTTTAATACGGCTCCCTTAAGAGCTGACTTTCGGTTTCGATTTCGAGGGGGCGGTTTCCTAGTGACGTATCAACGTAGTTGGACGACGTCTGAGTCACGTAGGGACAGAAATTCTTCATAGCGTCGCTGCAACTCTATCGTCTTTGGTCAATTACACTTGAGGCACGCAAACAACGGCAATTTCACGATCGTCCAGTGACTCTGACAGCGATTTCGGCGATTTTTAAGAGCCCGTGTTCATACGTCATCGTAGCGTCCATTGCAATGGGGCTGGCTTGCTGTGCTGGGCGACGAAAACTTTAAAACCAAATTAAAATATTTTGTGCGTGTTTCCTGGCTTCCGTGTGCGGAGGGCGTTAACAATACATGGCTCGGAAACGAAAAATGTATATTTTGCGCCGCCGCAAAATCGTGTCAGTACTCCTTTAACAGAAAAGCTAGGCTTTCGTAATAGCAGATTCCCCATTGCTAGTGAGAACTGGGCATTTGTAAAGGAGAAAACAATGAAATTTAGAAATTAGACTGGCACCCTCTGCCACGCACTGCGGCATTTTATAAAAATGACATCAAATCGCCTATTTTCATATTACTCACTCACTGCTACAACGAAAGGGAAGGGGTCAAGGGCTCGTTTTTATTTGTTAGAAACAACTTAATGAGCAAACAGACAATGACACCTAGGAAAGCATAGGGGAAGTTAATTGTTGTATTGTAGTTGTGGACTGAGTAGAAAGGAATTAAAGTGAACGAAAAGACAAACGGACGGTGGGAAATGAACCCACAACCTTCGGATGACGCGTCCGATGCTCTACCGCTGAGCTACGAAGGCGGTCGTCCCCCGTCCACTTTATTGAGTATTTACGTACATATTATCCTGGGAGTGTTAGGCATCGCCACTCATAGCCATGGCGGCGTGTAATAGCCATGGCGGCGTGGAACACACTTTCTTGCCAGGAGGCGTCACGTAGAACGTGATCTTACGATGAGATGGCTGCGGCCCAATAAGCCCTCGCATGCTACCTAAGGCACCAAGTCTGCCGGCACTCACTGCTAACAATATAATGCCTGTTACAGGTGAGAGCATAAACAAGATACACATGATGTTAAAAAAAACATTCAGTAGGGCAGTGCTATGAAGGCATATTACAACTGTTTAGCTCAGTGAACAGTAGTGTCGACAATTCCTGCTTTCACTCAGCCGCAATGGCTGTGCTCATGCTTTCCCTTGGTTAACGGAGAAGCTTCCGTTTTGTGGCATGCAGTGCTGTTTGTGCTGTTTCATGAAGCTAATGCTAGCTTTAGTTACCACTGACAGCAGTGAAACTAGCAGCAGCTGTTCATTATACCTTTGAAAACGAGCACTAGCTGGGGCACTTGCTCGCGAACACTTGCTGAATCACAGAAAGCAGCAGTGGAGATGGTGACGTCCAGTCCTCCATTTTGGCATGGGCAATTAAATGTGAGCAGCGGCACCTGGCCCCTTTGACAGCTTTCTATGCAACGAATTGGTTTACAGCTGCACAGTCTTCTACAGCAATAACAGATCAAACTTGCCAAACTTAAAGGGGCCCAGCAAGCCATTTTTTAACATAGCCAACACTGTCAATCAGCCGTGGGGTCTCCTGTAAACACCTACCGTAAAAAGCCGAGCAAGTACCCTCCCTCCCCTCCTCGACGTGAGGATAGTGCAGGAAAGGCTGGGTAAGGGGCTTTCACAACTGTCCCAAACTTCAAGATGGCAATAAAAAAAATTGTCACCCCTCCCAGAAATAAATGCGATGTACTGGAACGAAAAGGAATTCATTCTACATTCTAATCGCTTTTGAAAACGTCAGAACACTGGAAATAGACGGCTTTGTTAGAGGCTAGCATTCATTCTAATCACCCTCGAACTCGAATCAATGAGCTACAAGCGCTGTGCGTTAACACAGGTGGCCCGGTCTTTGATTGGGTTTCAGGACTAAACAAGAGTGCAACTATAAGTGTTCCTGGCAGTTTCAGGACAATTCGACAGCGAGGGAAAGTGAGGGAGAGAGGGAGGGAGTGGGGCACTTGTTTGGTAGTGCACAAAAACTCAAAATCCTCAGGCTGTGAGACGGAGGTGCTTGCAAGGGTGAGAGCATTTGATTGTCGTTTCATAGTAAGTGAAATATTATTGCACTGCAAGCACCAGACAATTTGCAATTCAGGTTTGGATACAGCTGGAAACTGTCCAGTCTTCTTTCAACAAAGTGCATCACTAGAAGCACCAACTACATCACGTGAGCAAGAAGAAGTCTGGGTGTGTTGGTAATTCACCGTAAGTTAAAATACATGGCGCCAGAAAGAAACAAATGCTACCAACTCTTAAAGCAAACTGCTGTTGTCTCTTGCCATAGCGATAAGACGAGGAAAATTGTTGAAGCAGCTAGAGATAGCTAGAGTAGGTGACGATCGTGTTAGCATGCCGTCTATCATTTTATCTAAGAGCTTGAATTTTTGGCATAGGAGTGCCATGACTGCTTATCTATCTTCTTTCCTTTCCGTGTGTCTGTTTACAGTGCCATGTGCGTGAGTATATATGCTTACCACCTGCAATAAATCATTTGTTGAGAGTCAGCACTCATCCAGTCTTTTTCTTGTCCTTTGTTTCTTTGCGACACTAGGTATATTTAGGCATAATTTACATCACTTGAGGCAGAACTAGCATTGCTTACTTCCTGGTCGCAGACACATATTCGGTATTGCCTGGTTGTTTGTGAAAATGTATGTATCTATCCTTAGGAGCACCGAAACAAGCTGAGCCAATGTGGCTGCTGCTCCTTGCGATATAATTTACTGAGAAAAGGGCAGGCAGTTTCAAGCAGCATTTTAAACCAAACTACAAATCCCACGGTGCATGCAGTGCAAGAATATTTGGCCTAGATCTTCACAAGAAGCCTCCACCACCTAATAGCACAGCTTTTTCTCAGCGTTCAAAAAGTGTTGCAGTGCTCCTTTACCACTTGCCTTTAGTGCCCCTTTAAGTATGCAACCTCACAATTACGTAACAACCAGAGGAGTACTGATTTGGGCTAGTTGGCAGCAATTCATAGAGAGACGCGCAACACTTGAGAACAAAGGAGAGTGTCCGAAGTTCTTAAAGGGGTAATGAAATGTTTCCT
This sequence comes from Hyalomma asiaticum, assembly GCA_013339685.2. NCBI lineage: Eukaryota > Metazoa > Arthropoda > Arachnida > Ixodida > Ixodidae > Hyalomma > Hyalomma asiaticum. The sequence goes on along the minus strand of CM023488.1, from coordinate 22,570,853 downwards.
GGAGATTTTGAATGAAGTGTGTATTCAGGATCCTGACCCTCCAATCAACAATATGTATTGTTCCGTTGCATCATGTGGGTTGATTTAGAGCCATGAAGACATAGTTTCGGTTTAACTGCGCGCTCCCCTCAACTCTGCAGTTGACGTCACCTCAGTCACCACCAGGCCGAGATTGGCACACCCTCAGAGGCCATGGGAAAACAAACCGTGCCGCAGCCTTGCTTCCGAACGGCGGCACTGCATGGTTTCCAAGTATTTCCTTACTTTCTAGCTTTCAAGTAAATCTATTATTTTAGAGCAAACGCGAGTTCACTATACCTTTGCACTTAAGAATATCTTAAGCTGACTTCATGAAAATGTCACCGAATAGTACCTATGCCAGCCTGTAGAGTCGCATAGTCATTTCAGGAGCACAAGAACACCAGGATTTCAAACAGACCTTATTAAATGTACACTGAATATTTCGCCGAAATATTTCGGAATCAGTTTGTCGAATGAATAGTGTAGCGGTGAAAATTACAACTGAGCAGCCCCGTATTCTTTTCACGACCCCTTTAAGCATTGCGCAAATAGGCGTATTCTGGAAGGATGTACCAGTGTTGAGACCTGGACACAGAATTATAAAAAATGAAACACTGGCCCTCATTCTCTCTTCCAATTTATTTACTGATTTTACAAAACTGCAGGCCCTCCTCCGGCCCATGCAGGAGTGGGTACAACATCGGTACAGTTTGTAAATGGATGAAAAAACCATATTACGCAAACAAAGAACATAAACAAGCACATCATCATCCCAAGTATACACATTTCTCTTCAACAAAATTGGGGATGCCACCTGCCCAGTCTCTGACCGGCCGGTTTTTTTTTTTTTTTTTTAAACAGTGAGTGGTTCCCGGTCCGCACCTAAGACCGGGCCATCACTGCCTGGTTTAACGTTTGCTTCTGTATGTTATGTCACTGGTTTTCTAGATTCAGAAGCAAAGAAGAGCTCTGCATGCATGAGCTGTGTGCATTTACATTTCAGGAGAGCGCATCCATGGCACTAACCAAAGCCTCAACCACATTCAGTATAAGCATTATTCAATTCACTGGTATTTTTATACCAACCATCGGACTGGTTAGTTCAGAGCTGTGCTTTTGCACACGTATACAATATGTTGATTGCTCTCTAGGCAAACAATGTTAAAATGACATTTCATGTCAAACACTGCATGACATTTTTTGTCAACATACGTTCAACCCCATTGTCTCCCCCCCCCCCCCCTTTTTGTGCTTTTAAATGGTTTTTCTCTTCGGGGAAAGGTGGCAACCTTAGATGAAATAGCAAAAACAATATTTTTCAACAGTATACGCCGGCGCGAGTTTGCGTTACCACTTGAATTCGAAATTCTGAATGGTGGTAATGAATGAATTGACGGATGGGCAGTTAACACCATCAGTGGGTAGCATGTTCCAGTGGGAAATGGCGTGTGGAAACAGAGCATTTGTAAGTGCAGTTATAACTGGGATATTGACTGGGATATTAATAATAATTTTAATGAGTATTAAATTAACCATAGTAGTTGATAAAAAATAATTACTTTGGCTAAAGTAATCTTTGTGCCGACTGTTCGTGCTTCACGAGGGATGCAGGTGTTGAAGGGACTACCTCCTCACAGGTAACAGAGTGCAATGCAATTATAATATTGATAAAACTGGAAAAGTTAATCGTTATAACTTATTATAATTATTTGTAGCAATGGAAAAGTTGAGAAATATAAAAAATTTGATCATTACAAGCGATATCATTATACCTGGCGCTGTTACATGTAGATTACACTGTATAGTGGTTATGTAAGGTAGTTGGTACGGCAACTACATTTTTTTTGCTGCTTGTCCTTGCTTAGGTTTCACAGTAACATTACATTATACGTCCCCTAGATGGTCCAATATAACGCCTGTTATTGCGAGTGGCCTGGTTTCTTGACAATAAAAAGAAATGTTAAGTTGTTTTTCATCAGCAACCCTCTTGATTTTCAATCTGCACATATCAGTATGTAATGAAAACCAATTTCAAAATACTGAACTTTGCAAGAGTTGACCACACAATGCCGCAGATGCCATGTTTTGGGATCACTCACTGTGAGTGGCATGAACTAATTCTGCCAAAACCAAGCAAAGAACTTTGTCGATTGCAATACTGAACTATCTTCACATAATGTGGCATCTGGTAGATTCGAGAAAGAACAAAGCAGATCTAAGTGCAAATTCCTCTTCAATGTAAAACGAATTAAGACGTTGAGAGAAGCAGGATAATGCTCTTCCAAAAGCATAGCTTAAAAGCCAACTACCAACACCATGACACAATAAGCGTATCTAACATCACAACGGGCTTGCTGGACCCATCCACTAAATACCATTACCACAGAGAGAAGAGCCGCAGGTAATGCAAACACTCTCTAGCCTTTATTGGGAAAGCACCGACATAACACTGCCGAACAAGGCACCCATGTTAATGCAGAACTGTTCATCCTGGAACACTTGTGCAATGATTTCTCTTTTTTGAAAAATGCCTGGGAATGTTATGACTTTGTGCGTGCTTGTACATTTTCATGCATTCTTTACCAATGTGCCTAGAATCAGTTGCCAATGTTCGTGAAATGCCTGTGACTCTTATGAACTGGCATGTGTTTAGAACTTTACCCACCTTGCTATGATCTGGTGCCAGATCGCAGCATCCATAAATAGGTAGATGATACATATATTTAAAGCGCGGTTCACTCCTAATTTGTGAAGCAGCTTTATCAGCACTTCATGCAACCATTCTTTTTCTTTTCTTTTTACTTTGTCAAGCAGCCGCAATACAACACGACTACCCGACAGCCACCGTATAACGACAACCGTGCTAAAAACGCTATCGTTAGATTTCACTACACTTGCGCGTACCGTGCAAACAGGCTCACGATAAGTACAGCCCAAAGACGGGGAGAACGCACTGGAACGCAGTATTCCAAGTTATTCCTTCCGCTTATCTCGTCAGGGCAAACAATCCCTGCGGACTGCAACACACATATGCAAAGCTAGACGCAATCTTTCCTGTCACTGCCGCGTTACACGTGCATACACAGATAACTGCTTTCGTCATCAGCTTGATTCAGCCACGCTACGTGCTTCAAAAAAATTATAATAAGGAAGTAACAGCAGGCGAGACCTTGGTAATCGCCGCGCGCCAACGCGCCCGCAAGCCGGGACAGCTTGAAGGCGCGTTCGCGCGCGCGCCTCTACAGATAAAAATATAACGGCTGCATTTCTTTCGCCACCGCTGTCGCGGAATCCGGCTTGCGTCCTTGGAACGGCCAAGCTAGCGTTGTCGAGAGATGAGTCGTGACATAACGGCAGTAAAGCTGGCCGGCCTCACACACAGCGCGCTTGCTTGTAGCTATGGATCGGGGTCGTAGGTGGTGCGGTGCGCAAAAGGGGTTTTCGTGGAGACCGCTTGCCGCACCCGTGCGGAAAATTTAAAAAGGAAAGCGCGCTTGGCAGCTCGTAAAGATGCTCTCGTGGACCTGTTTAGGAATCTAAGAAGGGGCCGCAGCTCGTACTTCCTCGCGTTAGCAACGCCGGCATGATCTCTCACCTGCACCATGACAGCGAGGCGCAGTTCGGCGTTGTCGATCTTGGACTTGCAGCCCTTGCAGGACGCCCGGCCGCTCTTGGCGTATTCGGCCATGTACGGAAGATCTTCGGCCATGTCTTCCTTGCTTCGGGAAGCGTGGAAGGAGTAAATATGACGGTACGGCGGTTTGGAAGAAGAAATGCGCTACCGGCACCTCGCTAACCCACACGCTGCCACTCGTGCCACACAAACACAAACAAGCGTACAAAGGCAAAAAAAGCGCGCGTAGTCTTGAACCCAGGGCACGGGATTTTAAAGCGCGTTGCGTTTGCAAAGTAGAGGTGTTCATATGCAATAGACCTCCTCGTAGTTTGCTTCTATAATGCAGTAGTATAGTAGTTGTTCGGATATCTTAAAGTGGGGTTGGTATTTGAGGCTAATTACACAAAAAACGCAACAGCTAAACGCGGCTAAACACCACCTGGAGCGAGGCTGCTACCTTCAAATTTTGCGCGGGAAAGTTGGCACGCCGACCACGTGGTTTGCCGGTTTTAATCGCGCGTCGTTTTCAGCCACGCTGAGCGTTCGACGCCTGCGGCTGAGTTTTACAAAAACGAGAAAACCACCTCGGTCAAATGTGTTTTTTATTTTCACTCCAAAAAACGCGTAGCGGGATGTCTGGGGTAAAGCTGGGTAAATCTAAATAAGGCACGTCTTAGGCCCTCATTCATAAACCTACCTCACCACGCGTTTTCCTTATCTTCCCTGTGCCCTTATCATGCTTCCGTGCACAAATTAGTTCAGTATCTACAAACAGGCCGTATTATAGTCTTTCGCAGTGATTACCATTCATTGATGTCACAGGTGCGATAAGGATAAGATAGGTTTATGATCGAATATGGGCCTTAGAGATGCAGTGGTACAGCTAGTTTTATGATCCTAACATTTGCCCGACATGCTGAAACAAGGATAGTATACCTAACGAGCTGACCTTTCGAATCGAATGTTCCATGGCATTCACTGTATGTGTTCACCAGATTAGCCGACCGAGCTAGGGAGGAGCACTGTAGGTTACTGGCACTATTAGGATTTCTCAAGCACCTCTATACAGCTCCAGTATAATCACTAAGTGCATACCACCTGAAACATCCACATTGACTGATACATGTCCCAAGATCTACATATGATAAAGCTAGGTTGTTTGACTTGAAAAATCACTGATCATTGGGTGGCTACTTATAGAAGCAGGGTGAAAATTTCACCACTTGTACATACACAGGAGAAAACCCACAAGCACTTGTGTCATTTCTGTTGTGTGCTTGTGTTTTATTTAGCCCACTATTTTTTCACAGCGCTAGATAAGAGAACGGAAATGCAACAGCAGCACGGAAAAGTTTACGGAGCAATAAAATTAAGTTCACAGGCATAAAGTGGAACCAACTTGCTCAGGAAGGATAAGTTGGAAATCGTTTGGGAGGTCTTCGTTCAGCAGTGGACTTGAAATAGGCTGATGATGGGATTATGTGCATATCCAAGCAATAAAAAAAGACAAGCTGCACCAATACAGCTGGCATATGATCGTTTATTGAACAACAGGTCTTGGTTTTTTAAAGCATACAATGAGGCCTTGCACAGTGAAATAACAAAAGCACGACATTAGCTAGGCACAGACTGCCTTTATTTTGGCAAGGACTGTTAGCACAATGAAAATATACCAATAATGATGACACTTACCATCTTCAAGAGCACCATGCACTGGCACCTCCTAGAGGAGACTAGATGAAGCTTGATTTGTAAATACGGTAGACAAAACTAGAGAGTTCTAGAAACAGTCTAGAAATATAGCAGTCTCAAAGTTGGCAGACGTCATGTCAGCCCTGAAGCAAAACTAAAGAACCCAAGCTGATGTGCTGGGGTTCAGTATCTTGATCCCTCTTTGTGGGCATGCAAAGAAGCTGCTTGAATCTGTTACTCCTAGAATTCTCCAGTTTGAAAAACAACTCTAAAGGCAAATGTATCACCCATGTCCCTGGGAGGCTACACAGAGCTATCCAGGAATTACAAGTGAAGATTTATTTCCGTGCAACAAACAATATAGCTGTGTGCAATGAGAAAAACAAAAATGTAAAAGGTAGAATACATACTGTAGAGGCAGATTTCAGCCACAAGATGCACATTTCACAAAAGGCTTAAGCCTACAGAACCTCATATGTTACAATGATCACAGCATTGTGGAGTGTCCAACAAATTTTTTTCTTCATCGACATGGAAACAAAATCAAGACATTTCATTGCCAAATAGATTAGAAGAATTGTGGATTACACCAGAAACGATTATGTCGCAGTGCTCTTAGGAAAATATATTCTGTGCACATTGTGTGCACAAAATATACTGTCCACAGAAAGGTTTGGCATTGCAAACATGGTTTGCAACGCCAAACATTAAGGCCACAACTCTTCACACATCAAGCTGTTACACACATTGAAATTTTTTATTTTTTACTTTACATGTACACTGCAGGCTTTGTCTGTTTGTTTGTTTGTTTCAATTTACAAAGGCTATCTGCATCAATGTGAATACAATCAAACCTCGTATTACAGCAGCTTCGCTGCATCAGAAAGTTCGTTACAAATGTAGTATCATAAAACAGTGCTAATGGCAATACTTCGTTATAACCAATATTTCGTTATATCTGCATTCGCTATATAGAGGTTTGACTACATAGTAAATTTACGATGACTGCAATAAAACCAATTATTCACTACACCTGTATGAGGTCTGTGCATTCCAAATAACACTTCAGTGGTTAAAAAACTAATGAAGCAATAAACATTATATATGGTAACAACAAACCGAACTGATACATTTTTGTTCATATCTCAATACAAACCTTATGACATGACCAGTCAGGGAGTGACAAATGCTAACACTTTAAACAAACAACCTGCCAAGTCCTAAACGACTGGAGATATCACACAGAACGTGGCATCCTTCCGGCTAGCAGCAATATTCCTACACAACTCCTAGACATAGGCAGTGAACGCAGGCTACAGATGGAGCTTAGGCAATGTGCACACACACATACACGTCTACTACAGCACAGACATTCATGTACAGTTAGAATTTGTTGTTTAATCCCTCTAGGAAATGCATATAGATTATTAAGCTTTGGTTTTGTTCATAACTATTTTTTGAAAGGCCCCCAAAGCATTGGAGTCTTGCTACTCCGCATTGACGCTACGCAGTTCAAATCGTGATGTTGCGATATGAAATCTTACTTCACGACTGACGATACAAGGCATTATGAGAATGCTAAAGCCAATAAAACAAGATAATGAAAAATCTATGTATCTTTTAGCAGCATCAGCGTGTGCTGGGTCCCACATGAGATGGGGCCAATTCTCATCAAAACGCCCCACCCACCACTTCCCCATTTTGGCCCCTTAGAAAATTACCTCTGCATTGTACAAAGACATTTAATGCTAATGATGATGGCTCTTAGAATAATTAACTTTAAGAAGACATAATTATAGATGTGCAGTTATGTTTCCCTTTAAAAATAGGGCATATGAAACATGTTTAATAATTTACACAAAGTGGAAAGTGTGTGACACATCCAAAGTGTCAGAGACCGGTAGGTTAGAGAGACACCGGTTGTCTAGAAAGTGGGATTTTGAGATAAGCAGGTTGAGATCGAGTAGAATTGTGCCCCACCCCAGGCGGCTGCAAATGACATAACTAAAGCGATTTTTATATGTACATATTTTTTAATTTCATCAGAAATTTTGCACCCTCCCGTAGTAGCCAGGGGAAGCCACGGAGCACCCCCCCGCCCCCAGGTGCTCTGCCACAGCAGCTCCCATAAGTTTTAAATAATGCAAGTATATTTGCTGCCTGAAACTCTTTATTAAATAAACTGTCGCATCTACCTTATGCCTGTTCACTGTTGCCATGGAACTTTGCGGATTCCTTGATGTGGATTTCTGGGATTTCAAAACTTCGACCGCATAAAATCAGGGGCCCCACCAACACTTACTGAAACTGCTGTGCTAGAATGCTGAAGCCTGAAGCCACCAATGTCAGACCCTTTCGCGCGTGCAGTGTGCTCGCCTTCTCCGTCTCTTCCTCTTTCTATTCCCCCTTCCCTCACCCCCAGTGCAGGGTAGCAAACCAGATGCTCACCTGCTTAACTTCTCTCTTCCTTTTCTCTCTCTCTCTCTCTCTCTATTAGAACTGCTATGGCCATAGTGTAGCAGACCTGACATAGTCAAAATATACTTTCTTTTAACAGCCCTTGCGTGAAGCTTACAGTTTAATGCGAGCAACACATCCGACAACAGTGGCACCATCAGGTCTGTCAGCTGAACTACGTCATGTGTGACAGATGTCGATGTCTTATCACTGTGTCACAGGAGGCAATACTGAAGTGCACCTGATAAATTCACCCTCCTGCGTTGTAGAACAGGCAAGAGGCACTCTCTACAATTAACGACTATGGCAGCACAGCGACAGGATCAGGAATACCAGAGATATGCCCGCACGAATGCGTATCGGAACGGCGAAAAGTAAGATGTGAGCTTTGAGTCCAGCAGAAAAAAAGTAGAGAAAAATTTACACTTCGGGTCCCACACCACTCTTTCATTTGCAGCAAAACTGAAAAGTGATGACTCCTGTCGTTAAAATATGAATTACATGTTTTAGCACACATGTGTCAAGGTACACATGTCTTATCCTTGATCATATCATCCTAATCTGCCAGGTTCCGAGGAAACAACCCTACGGGCAATCACTATATTGTTGAGGCAGGGGACAGCACGTCAAGGAATGTCAAGCTGCTCTGTTTGTTTTCTCATCTCTCCTGTATTTTTACAAATGCTTGTTTATAATTTGCTGCATGTCCCTTTTTGATGAAACAGGCGGGATTCTGTCAGTTACATGTACAGTATTCCATATCAATTCTGCATGTGACAGAATTTATAGGATTACTTCGCACACTCCCCTATTTATTTATTGAAATACAAGGAAGTGTGCAGAATAGCTACATGCCTTCTTGGCTCCATGTTCATTCAATATATGCAGAACTTTCAGGCGTAAACATGCTGGCAAATGATGATATAATTGTGACAATTAAGTTTTATCCTTCAAACAAGAGGGCAGCGAGACATAAAGATATTCTTGCACATTGTACAGTTGGTTCACAGTATCAAAAAGACCTGCTGCTTGCCAAATTTGTCATGTTGTACTCCATTATATGCCTACATATGCATGTCTAACATAACACTAAATCCCTTTAATTGCTACACTCTGTAATATAACGATGACTATCACAATAAAAAGGCATACAAAATGTTTCACACACACACACAATTGCAGGTGGGATCCTTATGGACCAAAGCTGAAAGGGACAGTAGCAACACGCGATATGAGACAGGCCCAAAAACAATGTAAAGCCAACTGCAGCTCAAATACAGTCAAACCCCGATATGGTAAATACAGCTATAACGAATTACCAGTTGCAACAAAATTAGCGAATAATGGTCTTGTTATAATTACAGGGCCCACAAAATATGTTTATAACAAATTTTCGGATGTACCAAGCATCTTTTTTGATGTCAGATGCGACTTTGTTTTTACGAAGACTGACTGTGTTGCCACCTTGAGATTGCCATGATTCAGTACGGCAGTTTCGGAGCGTCACAGGACGGACAAAACATAAGTCTTTGCAGGCTCACTAGTTAGCGCTTGCACTGGTCAAATCAGCAATAAGATGAAAGGCAATAACTGCAGTAGACTATAAAACACACCAACAATGATTAATAATGAAAGCATCAAGCTTTCAAAACTAATGTTACAATTATGTAGCTACACCACAGCATAATGACTTCAATTTCATACTGCAAACAGTAAAGAGACAATGACGAGCTTATAATAAAGCTTACCATAGCACATGAACATCTAAGAATGTAAATATTGCCTGTATATTATACTCTTAAGGTTTAAGTATATGGACAACAAAATTACCGTAAACATTGCCTAAAGAATGACCAATAGTATGCAATAGACATTTGTGGCACGTGAAAGAAAAAAATACGAACATCAGAGCACAGACACTTAAGAGCTATCTTATGTACAACGCACCTGAGCCACTTAAAAGTAATCTTCTCATGTATTGCCGTAGCTGCAAAGTGACATCCACACAACGTTGCATCGGAGTAGAGATTTAAAACAACGAATCACGAGTACAAGAGCTGCACCGTCCAGCCGTCTGGTACATGGGAGAAGAAAATTATTTTTCTAACTCGTGCCACGACATTCAATAAATTCATTTAGGTAACCAACCCTACGATCACAGCAATCAGCCACTTAAGAAGATTTTTGGCCATGGCTTAGCGCCAATGAAAAAGAAATCAACATTCATAATGAAGTGCATGGACGTGAAGCACCGTATTTACATGACTGTAAGTCGACTCCTCCCAGATCACAAGTCAAAAGAAAAAAAAACTTACAGGCAGTACACATCCCAGTGGCGATTGTAAGCCAACCTTTGATGGCAAATTTCAACAAAATGGGTCGACTTACAAACATGCAGATATGGCGGCACGTAAGAAACTTAGCATCGTCCTTGCAGGCTGCTTAAGCTTATATTCATGCAAATGCAGCACTAAGCAGTTCTGAATTCTCTCAACCACACTCCCCAACTGAGACATTTGCAGATGGTTGCCTTCACTCTAGAAACAGTTGCACACTTTTCGAAGCCTTTCTGTTACACGGCAATAATCGTCACTCCTTAATGTCTTGGAAGTATAGTGGGTTTGCAGCATGATCAAAAGCAAGGAAAAACAACAAAAACAAATTACTATTGTGTGACACAAAAATTACTATTGTGTAATTACAATTGTGCGACACCTCAAAACGTGCAACCAACTTCGGAGTGTGGAAAGAAAACGCAAACTAACTTGTACGAATACGAACACATTAAACTTTACTAATGTAACATGACAAATTTACATAGCCGCTTTCACAATCACAAAAGATTCTTCATTAATTTTGAGTGCAAGTGCTAGAACAAAACAATTCAAGTATACACACATTCTAGCAAGCGACATAAAGCGAAAAAAAGATACTGCTGGAGCGTAAGCACGCACAAGCAGTTGATCGTGGTCCTATGCCTGTTTTTCAACTGAAATCAAACACATTGGATAAAAAACACTGTAGGAAAATCATAACAGGCAACATCATATATTATTTCATTAGGCAATCCAGTACATAATGGAGGTCAAACTTGCAAGCTCATACGTCGGGTCTAACTCACCTCTTTTAATCGCATGCAGCAAAATCAGCGCCACTTGGGGCCCCAGGATTTAGAGACTCGCTGCACCGTCTAGTACATGGAAGCCAGCTTTAAAGCCCACAATAACCCTGCCCGCCACAAAACTATTTACTGTTCACCACGTTGCTCTTCAGTCCACAACAAACGTCAGGAAGATTCATGCACTTCCACAATCTGTCAAAACACTTCTTCTACCCAGTTGTCACTGGAAACGTCCCACAGGCGATGGGAGAGGGCCGAAACAAAATATAAGCATGCCGGCCAACTGAAAGAGAACACCTCTACCCCGACTCGTCCCTCCAAGAAAGTCACGGCTGTCCCTTGATCACGCATCATCACAAACTGGTCGAAGACGGTGTCGGCCTACTTCCTGAGCTCCACGACGATGTCCCCGTACAGCTCTCCGAACACCGCTCTGTTGTGCGTGACGAGTCGGAGGAACTGACCTGTGATGGACGTCAGCTCTTTCTCGAGAGCTGACAGCCCTGGAGGAATCTGAGTGGGCCGCACCGATCCAGAGGAGATGGCCACCTTGATGAAGTCCAGGACACGCATCACTGCAAATGAATTTGCCATAAAGTGATGGATGATGAGTGCATGCAAACAGTTAAAGTTTTGAATACGAATACAGTAAAACCTCGTTGTAACTAAGTTGACGGGGGAGCGGTAATTACTTCGTTATAACCATTAGTTCGTTATGATTGATTGATTTGTGGGGTTTAACGTCCCAAAACCAGTACTGATTATGAGAGACGCCGTAGTGGAGGTCTCCGGAAATTTCGACCACCTGGGGTTCTTTAACGTGCACTGACATCGCACAGCACACGGGCCTCAACATTTCGCCTCCATCGAAATGCATTAGTTCGTTATAACCAATATCAATTCCATCTATAGGAATTTCAGGGGGAATTGCGACTGCTTCGTTATATCCGATATTTCGTTGTATCCGGTTTCGTTATAACGAGGTTCTACTGTAGACTAGTACACGCCATTCTGTTTGCATTTGATTTGTGAGGTCCCTTATGCACAAGGCATAGCATGTAATTTTCTTCACACTTGACTCGTAAAGCACTTGTACAGCAGCAACAAAAGAAATCTTAGCAAAACTTATCGATGGTTAAAAAGGAGCAACAAAAGTTACGACTAGCATTTCAAATGCTGACCTTAGGGTGGGCTGCTTTCTGCCAGCCGCCTCCACTTTAAAACACGAACTGTGCCTGCCATGTGCATTAGCATGCTTAGGGTGCCGAAAGGGATTTTATCGCTCCAGTCATAGGCCACTTGCATACCAACATTTTCGAATTGCAACCATACATCTTGCCAGTACATAAAAGCATGCTTAGAACTTTGGGAAAGACTCCAAACGAAAGGTTTATTGAAAACTGAGATATCAGCACACCCCCACTCCCCTACGGACATCCAATTGCAGCACAGCACCCTATTTGAAGTATTTACTACAGTCTACGCTCGTTACAACGGACCCACATACAACGGACTTTTGGATACAACGGACCATTATTCAGCCTAAGTTTGGTCTGTGTATTAAATTAATGGAGCGAAGTTCGGTTTTAACGGACCGCGATACAACGGACTATCGGCTACAGTGGACGAAATTAGCGCCACCTTTAGTCGAATTTGGGCGCATAAAGCGGACTTTTGCCGTGTTGACGCGGGCTGATAAGACTTCACCAAGCCACTCTCTGCGAGCTAAAGACACGGTAATTTTAAATGGCAGCTGGCAACATTGGTGGCTTCCGGCCAAGCCAAGCTTCCAGCCAAGCCAGTCTGAGAGCACGTTGGCGACGTTGGTCATGCACGGACGTAGCTAGTTGACGCCATTTTGTCGTTGTGTTCCCGTGCTCGACTGTTCTGTCTGTTCGCAAATTTTGAGGTAATGGCCTCCAGAAAGCGGAAGCAAATTTCGATGAGCGACAAGCTCAAGATAGTGAACGCGGTCGCTCACGGTGAGAAGCAGGCGGACATCGCAAAAGCGATGGGGCTGTCTGAGCAGACCGTGAGTTCAATTGTGAACAACAAGAGTATCACTGGCAAGCAAGCTGCGGGGGAAATACATCCCAAGCGCTTCAGACTCCGCGAGGCGACGTATCCGGACGTTGAGTCCGCACTTTTAATGTGGCTGCGTGATGCCCGGTCTCGTGATATTCTGGTCAACGGACTGTTGCTGAGGAAGCGGGCCGAGCAGCTAGCTGTGGTCCTCGGACACGACGACGGCGTCACTTTCAGCGACGGATGGCTGGAGCGCTTCAAGGCAAGGCATGGCGTCACATTCATGCAAGTTTGCGGTGAACGCAACAGCGTGAGTGTCGACGCCGTCACCGAATGGCAGACCAATGAGCTACCAGCGCTTCTTGCAAGGTACGACGAGAAGGACGTATTTAATGCCGACGAAAGTGGTTTATTTTATAAGGCCAAGCCGAATAGGACATACACGGTTTCCGGCAGCCAGTGTCATAGTGGTAAGCGCTCCAAGGAGCGTTTGTCCGTGTTATTTTGTTGTAATATGAGCGGCACCGAGAAACGAAAACTGTTGGTGATTGGGAAAGTCAAACAGCCTCGCGCCTTGCGGTACGTAAAGAACATGCCAGTCGAATGGACTGCGAATACAAAGGCATGGATGACGAAGGACATTTTCAACGCCTGGTTATTGCAGTTCGACCGGGAGATGGTAAAGCAGAAGAGGAAGGTGCTACTCTTCCTGGATAACTGCTCCAGCCACATGAAGCCACCCCAGCTCGCAGCAATTAAGCTGGCATACTTTCCGCCGAATGCGACCTCGGTACTGCAGCCGATTAACCAAGGAGTCGTGCATTCCATGAAGGCTGCCTACCGCACTCGCCTTGTCGAACACCTGCTCTTCGACATGCAAAATACTAATCGGGCGTCAAATATAGACGTCAGATTTCCGGTCGAAGTGTTGGCGAGCGTTTGGCAGCAAGTGAAAGGGGAAGTAATTAAAAATTGCTTCAGGAAAGCTGGTTTTCGGCAAAATGATGGCAGTTCCGACGAAGAGTCGTCCGTCCCAGATGACGAAACATCAGACCCGTCTGTGTGGCCTCAAGTCAGGGAGGCTTTCGGGGCAGACAGCTTCTCAGACCTCGTCACATTTGACAACGGCGTCGTCGATAATGAGGAGCTGACTGACGAGGAGGTGAGAGCTACGATCGAAGGCCGTTCTGAGCTGTCATCAGACAACGACAGCGAGCACGAAGACGAGTTCCCTGCAGTCAGGCTGACTTCGCAGCAGGTGATTGACCGCATTGATGAAGTGAAGGACTACTTCCAGCTTCAGCAAGACGACTGCAGTGTTGAAGTGTTGCAGCTGAGTGAAATGCGGCGCAAAGTGATAACAGCATCGCTCAAGGGTGCTCGCCAATCGCTGATCACTAATTTCTTTTCAAAGTAACTGTAAATAAGAAGTTTGTGTTTTGTATTAGATGTTCGTCACTCATTGCAGTAACGTTGTTAGACATCGCGACCTATGTTTTGAAAGCAAGACGTTCCGGTGCTCCGAGCAGGTGAGTTCTGCTGTCAAATTAGAATATCAATGCGAGAGGTGCCTTAGTGCTGCTCAGTTCAGAACTCTCAGATGAACTTGGGGCCGTCCGGCGATCCTTGGAACGGGAGGGGGGGGGGGGCTGCGCTCCCGGCAATAGGCGGCCCCACTTCAGCAGATATGCCTTCCCATCCTCACATTCGAAGCCGATCAACAGGAGCGTATGAAAAAGCCTACTAGAAATGCTTTATTATCGGGCTAAGCTTTGCTGCTGCGCAGGAGCCACATGGCGTCCCTGCATCTACTGTAACGGCACTGCGCTGCAATTTTGTTAATAACCGCTGCTAGTGATTAAGTCTTTTGTAAACATTGTTATAACCGGCAAGGGACGCACGGCGGCGTCCCGGTCTTGCGCGGTCGGCGTTCCGCATGGGCGCGAACGCTCTCCTGTGCGTTGCTTGGAGCGCTCATCGCGTTGCTGTCGGACGCAGTCTGCGTCCAGCGACGGACGCGGGACAGGTGGCGCGTTCCCGACAAGCTATAAAAAGGAGGGTGTCGGGAGTGCTCGGCGTTGTTGGGTTTTCCGACTTCTGGCCCACGGGTGGTGGTGCGTCTGGGCCCTCTGATGTAGAATAAAAGCTTCTCTGATGTCCCTCGTCACCGGAGTCTGGAGGCCGCCTCTCATTTGCACGGTCACATCAACTGGTTGGCAGCGGCGGGATAGTTCTGCTCTTTCCGGCTACCGGCGCTGGTGAGTGCTCGCTTTCCGTAGGGGTTCTACCAGGTGTTTTGGATAGGTGGTAACGTGTATCCAAAGGGGTAGATTGGTTGCTGCTTTGTGAAGGTTGAGGTTTATTAGGGTACCTTCACGGCAGCTTGAGCTACGGAAGTCTGCACAGGGTGGCCATGGATTTGAGCAAACTGAGGAAACCGGATTTAGTGATGCTGTGCGAGGAGATGGGGATCGAGGTAGCGACGTTACGTAGGAAGCCTCTTTTAATACAGGCCCTTGAGGATTCCGGCGCCGATGAGGAGGAGCTGTCCGAGTGCTGGGAGCTTATTCAGGAAAGGATGAAAAGGGAAAGCGAAGACAAAGAGAGAGAGACTGTCAGGCGTAAAGAAGAAGCGGAAATCCAAATAAGGGAGATTGAGCGCTTGCGGCTTCAGCTTCAGATTGTCGAGGCGAAATGCGCTAGTAGTGTGAGAGAAGAAAATGCAGAGATTCAGGCAGACGCACGACTGAGCATGAGGGACCTCTTGCAGCCTTACAAGATGAGTGAGGACATTGCATTGTTCCTCGTAAATTTCGAACGAACTTGCGCGAGGGTAGGATTTGATCGTGCCACGTGGCCTCAAAAGCTCCTAACGGTGTTGCCCTGCGAGGCAGCGGACACTCTTGCGCGTTTGCCAGAAACAGACGCAGATGATTACAACAAGATCAAAGCGGCGCTCCTAAAGAAATTCCGGCTTTCTGCAGAAGCGTTTCGCCGCCGGTTTAGGGACGCTCAAAAGACTACGAGCGAAACATTTCAGGAGTTCGCGTTCAACTTGAAGGCCGACTTGGTAGAGTGGCTGAAGGGAGAGGGCGTCTACGAGGATCGGGACAAGGTCGTGGATTTGATCTGCCTTGAACAGTTTTATGGGTCCATAGATGAGGAAATGCGGCTATGGATTCAGGATAGACCAGGGGAGAGAAACATTGAACGTGCGGCTGAGCTAGCTGATGAGTACACAGTCCGTCGCCAGTCAGAGAAAGCCCGTGTTCGCCCATTCAGCAAACAGCCGCTAAAAGATCGCCCTGAACGTAAAGGCCCCTTCACCGTAAAGAATGCGACCGAGAACGAAGCAAAGGAAAACTCGGAGAAAGAAAAGAACTTTGAATCGAAAAAGCCACTGCTGTGTTTCCGGTGCCAAGAGCCAGGACACATAGCGGCTGGTTGTAGGAAACCGAAACTAGTATTTTCAGTTACGGGTAGTGACGATGAAAATATGCAGCTCTTGAGACCGTACCTTCGAGACTTAGTCGTAAATGGCAAAGATTGCAAGGTCCTTCGTGACTCTGGGGCGACAATGGACATTGTTCATCCTGATTACGTGGAAGCTACACATTTCACGGGTGAGTGTGCGTGGATAAGGCAGGTAGCACAGAAGAACAGCATTTGCCTGCCTATCGCGAAGGTCACGATTGAGGGTGCGTTTGGAGTACTGGAGACTGAGGCGGCAGTATCTCCGAATCTACCGAAACAGTACCCGTACCTTTTTTCGAACAAGTCTGATATGCTTCTGAAAAAGAGAGGTCTCAGCTTCGGGGAATTCGTAGTACAGGCCATTACCCGTTCCAAGGCACGCGAGCTCGCCGCTGAGAGGGCTGGCGAAGGCGAGCAGCCACGAGCAGTGGATCCCTGTGAGCAAGCATCCACTAGTGCGGGTGAGGACGGAAGTAGGTATGTAGCACCAGTGACACTGGGCGATGGTAGCGCTACAGACGCTCCTATACCGTTATCAGCAAAAGAGCCTGCATGCGACGTAGTGGAACCGGCATTTCCACGTATCGTGCTACCACATTCTGAAAGTTCACTTGATCTCCTCAATGTCGACGAGGATACTCTAATGCGGAAAGCACCCATAGAGTTGGTGCCGCTAATCACAGAGCCTTTCAAACTTCCCGTAGATGTAGTAGGGCCTCTCCCCGTGATTAAATCAGGCTATAAGTACCTTTTGACAATGGTCTTTCCAGCCATAAAGTTTCCCGAGGCTATTCAACTGAGCGAAGTCAATGCCGGTCGGCCTGTGTTGAAGGCGCCTGATTTTGATCGCCCGTTTGTACTGCAGTGTGATGCTAGCTATAGGGGAACGGGAGACGTGCTTAGTCAAAACGACGCTGATGGAAACGAACACCCCGTGGAATTTGTGAGCAGAAAACTCAAAATTCGTGAGCAGGCCTACAGTGCATCCGAAAAAGAGTGTGCGCGCCTCGTTTGGGCAATACAGAAACTACAATGCTACCTGAATGGATCCAACATCGTGGTCCAGACAGATCATTGTCCCTTGACATGGCTGCGTAGCATGTCGTCGAGAAATGGAAGGCTGTTGCGGTGGAGTTTAGCGTTACAGGAGCATAGATTTGAGATCAAATACCGCAAAGGAAGAGAACGCTAACGCCGATGGCTTCAGCAGAGGATTTCCAAAGTACCAGCTAAAGGAAACGCAGTAAAGTGAAATATCTTTTTAGTCTTATGGCGGGCTGAAGTGCAGCTATTTAGCTTTGTGTGTGTGTGCGTAGGTTTTTATTATTGTTTTGCTTAGAGTTTGCTTGGCCATCACCATAGTGCAGACTTCTGTCTTTAAGTAAGGAGCCTTGCAGTAAATGCACCTGGTGAATCTCGGGAGAGCTGGGTGTTCTCAGTGTGGGTGTCCGGTATGAGAGCACACTTCCCCGCTAAAGTCAGGCAGGAGAGGAGCACAGCTAGGCCTACACGGTCTACATTATGGCAAGAGGAACTTCACGAACTAGACACTGCGGTCTGTGCAGCGCTTCGTGCCACCTTCAACCAAGGGACCGATGGGTAGTGGCGAGCGGGACTTGCAGTTGTGGATGCTCCCGTGAGACCGAGTGGGTGGTGTTGTGCGGAATCGTCGTAAGCCAAGGTGTGCCACCGCAAGGCGGGATGTGCGTGCTTCTCTGTGGTGTGGTGTGCGTGCTTATATGTGGTGTGGTGGATCATCAGTGTGACGCCTACGGGAACGCACAACGGCCACTTCAGGGAGCAGCGCCACTGCAGCCCTTTCGTGACCTCTTCGGGCGGCGGACGGGCTGTTATAACCGGCAAGGGACGCACGGCGGCGTCCCGGTCTTGCGCGGTCGGCGTTCCGCATGGGCGCGAACGCTCTCCTGTGCGTTGCTTGGAGCGCTCATCGCGTTGCTGTCGGACGCAGTCTGCGTCCAGCGACGGACGCGGGACAGGTGGCGCGTTCCCGACAAGCTATAAAAAGGAGGGTGTCGGGAGTGCTCGGCGTTGTTGGGTTTTCCGACTTCTGGCCCACGGGTGGTGGTGCGTCTGGGCCCTCTGATGTAGAATAAAAGCTTCTCTGATGCCTCGTCACCGGAGCCTGGAGGCCGCCTCTCATTTGCACGGTCACATCAACATGCTGGCGAATGCATTCAGCATTCACCAGCAAAACTAGCCAGCCCCATACTGCTGAGTGAAATCGGAACGATCGTCACACGGCAACGCAATTCTCCCCCCCCCCCCGCCCGCGATGTTTGGATATGTATTACGGACTTCGGATAAAACGGACTCATTTTGCCGGATTATGATGGTCCGTTGTAACGAGAGCAGACTGTATTTACAGTGGAACCCCGTTCATACGTTTTTCAGCGGACCGGGGGTAAAAACGTAACAGCCGGGAAAACGGAAGAGTGAGGAAAGCTCCGAAAATGAATGAGAACAGGGCCGCCTTGATTTCAAACAATTTATTTCAGCAAGGTGAGCAATCTAGGTCGCCGACCGATAATTCGGACAGCCGTGCGGTACCAGCAGTGCCCCCATAGACTTTATGTTTAAAAAAAAAACGACCGATATTTCGGATGTTTTCTAGCTCTAAATTCGATAATTCGGACTCCGGCGCCCCGATGAGAGAAAATATGGCCTCGGAGATCGCAATCAAAACTGTGATAATTGAGGCTGAGTTCAAGCGTGACGCGCCAATTTTAGTCGCCCCGTCACTGCGATCACCGCATCCTGTTCCGGCACCCCGCGCGTGGTTTGTGATTGCGAGTACCGCTGGTCGCGTCGGGTCCGCGATCGCTCGATATTCTAGTACACTATATAAATAGCGCTTTCACGTTCCGTCTTCAGTGCTTGTGTACCGTATTTACCCGCATAATTTGCGCACCCCTGATATTTAGCCAGCCTTACAAAAAAAAAAAAATTCCTCGCATATTTTGCGCTCGCCGCGTCCGGCCCAAACCAGCTCGCCGACGCGCGCACAGACAGACTTCGGACAGCCGCGCGGCCGCGACCCTCGCTGCGCAGGCGAGCGCAGTCATACGCAAAAGGGACTGCGAATGCGATGTTCCTTTTTCCGATTCTTTTCTCCGGAAACCCCCGGAACCCAAAGTACGGTCGCTAGAATAAAAGCACGCGAGTGGGGGCGACGAAAACGGCTGAAGCAGAGATCAAGCGCGCCCGGCCCATCTCCGTCGCTCGGAGGCGATAACATCGCCCCTATCGGAACGCCTGCCGTCGAAGCGGAGAGGAAACGCCCCGCCCGTCTTTAACGAGCATGAAAAGACGCAAAGAATAGAAGGGGGGGGGGGGGGGGGTAGTTTCGCTCGGCTGCCGAGCGATAGCATGGCTGCCGAGATAGCACTGGCGCTCACGCTATCTCGGCAGCCATCAGGGGGCGGCGATTCCTGCAAGCGTGACCAAGACTGTCAAAAGTCAAGTCAAAATATGCTTGGGCGGGTACGGCGTGCCAGGTTGCAACCCATCATGAGGGAACAGGCCCACAGTTGCGGCGTAACAGCGGGGCTCGCAACACATGGGATTCTATGGGAGGTATGCCGAGACCGATGAAAAACAACGTAACAGCCGGGAAAACGCAGCAGTGAGGAACGTAACAGCGGGGGTCCACTGTACTTAAATGTGGCGTGCACCTTTTTTTTCGATAACATGAGCCCAAAAATTGCCTCCGCATCAGAATTTAGCACAAAATCAAAACCCTGTCCGTGGCCCCCCCCCCCCCCTTTGGCAGAAGCTCCCCATAAACAGGGGTCAGGTACAGTGTTATCTCCATTGCAAAATGGCGGTGTCTGTAGTGGCACAGCACATTTTGTTGAGAGTTCACATTGGTTGATTTTGTTCTTGACCACGATCGGTTGCATTTCATTTCTTCCCAACTTAGTGCAAATCACATAGCGCTAGTTTAATCACAAAGCTCATGTCAAATGAAAGTGATTCTGTGAGCTGAGGATAGCCACACAGCTTCGTTTGCCCGAAGCCAATGACCCTGAGCGGTGCCAATGTCACACGACGACTTTTCATCACCATCAACTCTGATCCAGATGAGATTCCTTGATCACGATCAACGATGATCACAGCTAGACAGTGGAAATGATGATCAATTTTGGCACCGACTTCAGCCAAACTGCAATGCTCAAATCATGAATAGGCCTGACATTTTTTCATGGTAATGAATGGCTCTCTTAGTGGCGTGCAATCATAGTGTGTGCACATGATCGTAAAGCCATGGAAGTGGATCAACGAAGGAAAGGAGCTGCTAGAAGAATAAATTTCTCATTCCATAAGGGCAGCTGTGCGCACATGCTGTGGGCATGCACAGGGAGCGCACAGCAGGATCCCCTCATTAGGAACGGGGTAGACATGGCAGTCTGTGACCGCGGGGTGTGATGGGAGGTGTGCCTGCTCAGCCAAAACCTCGCCGATCAACTTTGGGCCGTCCGGCACGCCGAGGAAGCCGCCCGTGTCCAAGGGCTCGAGGCCGTCACCTAGGCTGGGGTGCTTGTGGCCCTACCCCGACCAAATCGCCGGACCTATTTGTGGATTAAAGTTTTCTCTCTCTCTCTCTCTCTCCATAAGGGAAAGTAGGACTTTTCTCGCAACATACCACAGTTGACTTGAACGTGAACATTTGACAGGCGTCCATTTTGTTGGGAAGAAGCTCATAAATAAATTGGCAAACTGCAGCTAAGATTCAAGCTGGGCAGATCCGATGTTTCTAAGCCAGTCTGGCTCCTTCCTCAGGGATGAATGGGGCCAGGTTCCAGCAGTGTTTTATAGTCCTGGGTTCGGCGACTAAAAGTCTGCATTCCACCAGTGAATCACTTCAAGTGTGGTCGCCACGCCAAGGACAATAACATGCTGCTGGAACCTGGCCCCATTCATCCCTGAGGAACGAGCCAGACTGGCTTAGAAATGTTGGATCTGCCCAGCTTGAATCTTAGCTGGTGTTTGCCAATTTATTTATCATACCACAGTTTTGTTTTTAAAACAAAACATTCAGGTGCATTCTTATACTAATCCTGTAAGAATTAGGTGTGCATTAGATTCCAGGGTACATTGTACAGTTAGACCTGGATATAACGAAATTGAGAAATTCCCAGAAAACTTCATTATAAAGAGGATTTCGTTATATGCAGGTTCGGCACAAACATTTGAAATATAAACGCTTAAGTAAGCAAAATGGTTACTGACGGCAGAGCTGACCCAAAATAATTATTTTGGGCGAGAAAACATTTACAGCTGAGAACACTTATCCGACCGCTTATAGTACAGGACCGGCAATAATGCGGTTTTTTCTAGCCCCCCCCCCCCCCCCCGGTTTTTTCTGACCCCCTGCATACCGCTTAATGTGCAGCCCCCCTCACCGTCCCCCCCCTTCCCGATATGAAGGACCGGTTATAATGCGGCTGCCCGGAAATCGCGGACAATCGAGGTAGGGAGCAGGCATCACAAAGGAAGTGCGCCGCCCGAAAAAAGCGCAGCAAATCACCGTGGAGGAGGAAGGAGCGCGGAACGAACTAACAATGGGCGGAGGGAAGAAAAAAAAAGCCGCGGCAGCAACGCGTTGCGTGCGCGTCTGAGGATAGGATTTCCAAGGCGACGGAGAATGCTACTACGGCCGTTTGTCATCCGTGAACACTACGCACGGAACGCACGCCCGTGTCCTCCAGTTCACCGCTGTTTGTCTCCAGTTCTTTTTTTTTACCATTTCACGTGCGGTGCCCTTGAATCACCCTGCGATTTCCTGTGCACCCGATCCCTGTGTTGTCAAGGGCAAACTTTCCTTGAGGCACGCCGCCCATGACCCCGCGAGCTAGGCCTAACAAGCACTCTCACCTACTGTCAGGTTACGAAGTGCAGACTCGCGCAGCAACCAGAGTCGTGCTGCTAGCACGTTGAAAAAAAAAAGCTCTTTTTTTTTTCTTTCTCTCTTAAACCAGCGCGACTCGGTAACATCAACTGAAAAAGGAGGGTGGCGGCTTGGCAGGCTAGGCCAGGTGCAGAAAGCAGCCGGAGCAGGTTTGAAGTGAGGGGGAAAGGACACGCCCACGGCGGGATGATCACCGGGTCGAGGGATGCAGGCCCTCCTCACGCACGCTCGCACGCACGCACACGTGCACTCGCTCTCGCCTCACAGTCGCCGTGTCTGAGCGCGCCAAGCGCGACACCGCCACTTCACATTCCGTTGCGGCGGAGGACGTGCTTCCGGTTGTTGCTCGCGCAAAAGTGACAAAATTTGGGGCAAAATCTCAGGCTGTCGGTGGAGAAAATTCGTTATTTCGAGGGGTTCTCCCGCTGCCACTTCGTTACGTAGAGGCTTCAAATACATGTACTTCTATGGAGTAACGGTGGGGAATAGAAAAACTTCGTTATATCCAGGAATTCGTTATATGGAGGTTCGTTATAAGCAGGTTTAACTGTATTTAAGCAAATACAGTACATAACCCCTGCAATGTTGGTTTTCAGCCCCACCACGGTGGTCTAGTGGCTATGGTACTTGGCTGCTGATCCGGGGGTCGCGAGAACGAATCCCAGCTGTGGCGGCTGCATTTCGATGGAGGCGAAATGTTGGGGCCCGTGTGCTGCGCGATGTCAGCGCACGTTAAAGAACCCCAGGTGGTCGAAATTTCCGGAGACCTCCACTATGGCGTCTCTCATAATCATAGCTGGTTTTCGGACGTTAAACCCCACAAATCAATGTTGGTTCTACATCATTTCTTTGGTTGGAGTCTCTCCCAAAGCTCTCAGCAAGTTCCCAACCAGACAGGCGGCTCTGTCAAGATGTTCAGCTACGAAAGGATGCTGCTACGTGAAAAATGCTTATGAAATGGTCTGCAAAAAGACTCACAGAGCAGCTTCCGCACGTGGTGGTCGGGTGAGGTCATGACGACTATCTGGTCGTAGAGCACCCGCTCCTGACTGATTTGGAGCTGGTTGAAGCCGTGCTTCTGCAAGCACTCCTGCACCTCCTTGATCACCTGACTGGCCACGCTTTTGAGGGTCTCCCTCAGCTCTTCCTCACTGCAACAAGGTGGGTCAGTTGATAAACGCTTATTGTGAAGCAATAGCTTTGAAGAGCACGGAGACAGGCTAAAGAACAGCCACTTCAATGTGTGCCTCGTTTCCTCAATATTCGAAAAGAGACACGCACACAAGGACATTGTCATGTGCATACATTGCTTTAGTTATTAGTGAGCAGCCATTTTTAACCAGATCATAATCAATTGAGTTATTGCTTACAAATGCCATCAACTATGCCTATGTTGAGCTTGTCAGTTTATTGCCCTGTGCAGTCGCCAATCGACAATAAATACTCAGTCAGAACCACCTTGCACGCAGAAAATGTTCCAAAAGCCGCCCAAAAATATCAATGCATTGGTGCACCCTTGTGTGTGAGTTCACCAGACAATAAGACAAAGAAGCCACCCAAGGCCAAGGCATGTTTTAGCACTGAACAAATGAATTCCAGACATGCAAAGAAGGGACAGATAGAGCTGAATTCTTGACCAGATGCAAGACTAGATGACAACAGTACTGTCTTGCATACATGATGTGCAGGATGGCCTTGGCAAACATGCGAATTCAGGCTTGACAAGTCAATGACCTGACTTGGCTTGGCTTGTTTCGTGGTTACTGGGCAGTTCACAACTGCTCAAACAACTAGGCTCGGCTACTGCCAGTTCCCAGGAGCTGCTAACAACGTATTAGACAAAAACATCCCGTTTCCTGCTTGCCTTAAAGGTCCCATGACACCAAAATTTCAAACGCGAGATGCTTGCGTTAATTGGTTTTCCTGCATACGAAGGCAATCTTGACCAAGTATTAGCGGCGAACGTCGCCTCTAAGTAATTTTAATATGGTTTCAAAGTAAGCGGGAATGCTCATCCGAGCTTGCAGCCCCTCGCGACATCGCCACTAGTGTGATGTAGTTTGTGGGCCATCTGTGACGTTTCACTTTTGTAAGTTGATATTGTGACGTCACAGAGAGACACGGGCGCGCCGCGCTATGGCCTCCGAGCGTAGCCTCCAAGATCGGCTCTCGCAGCCGATCGCGGAGGCCACGCCAAAAGCCGTATTTTTCTGCTTCCTCTCCGTGTTGGTCGCTCAAGCGTACATTGTACACACGCTATGATGCAAAGCGAGTGTGACGAGCTGGTCTGGCGCTCGCGCTCTCCGCAATGTCACCGAATCTTGAGCTCAAGTGATCAGTGCATGCGCTCACTTCCGACAGCCGCCGCGCTAGCCCCGCGGCGCTAGTTTCTTGCAGTTTTTGGCGTGCGTTTCGAAGCTTCATTAAAACTGAACAAAATTAACGATGCTGTGACTAATTAGACTTGGCGCTGGAGAATTTGCCACTCCATGCCGTGATTACAAGACACTGTTCTACTCATTAGAACATAAAAGTCTCCAACAAAAAAATAGCTGTCATGGGCCCTTTAATGGCCAAATTAGGATGTAGCTATTCAGGTGGAAATTCAAACATCCAACAGCAAGCTGTAAGAGGCCTGCCAACCTCATACATTACATTTTGGGGGTGAATGACAGCACAATTAAGTTGTCTCACTGAGCATGTCTTAAACTATCAGGTCTGATAAACATTGGCCAGTAACTCTTGGCCTTCCATAATGCACTTATAGGAGATAAGCTCTAGCCATGGCAATGAGTATGACATGTTGACAGGAGCTACAACACTACATCATACACTCAAACCTCAATATAACGAATTATCACAAAGAACATATTAAACAGAAATAGCATTGCCATTAGAACAATGTTACAAATATACCTTTGCAATGAATTAACTGACATATCAAAAGCTATTTAAGTTACATTATTACATTAGAACGTGGTTTGACTGTACATGCCTGCAGCTGACTGAGCCTTCGAGCAGGAGCTGCGTGTGGCTCTTGAGGTCGTCCTTGAAGTCCGAGATGCCCTGTAGCGCGGCGCCTCCTAGCCGATAAGTGATGCTCAAAATGCTGGCCACCAGGGTGGCCAGGTGCACCTTGTCCTTCAGAGCCCGATATCGAGCCTCGTCCAGTCGCAAGGTCTTCATGCGAATCAAAGGACAAGATGGGCAGGGTTTGAACCACAGATACAAAGAATTTGCAGCTACTCTCGCACTCTGATACCTTTGAACACTGCAATTCTCGTCACACACTTGTGCACATTTGCACTCGTCAGCAACCACTCACACCCCTATGATACCTGCTAGAATACACCAGCACCCGCTTCTGTCTACACCCGTGCTTCTCTCAAGTTCACTGCGACAAACGCACTTCACTTGATGTCTATCGACACCCTCCTTCACTAAACTTGTGCTATATTCTATGCCTGTGAAATGAATGTAGAACAAGTCGGAGTTGGTGTTCTAGTGATTCAGTATGCTGAGAGCATCATGGCATGAAAAAGGTTTTGGAAGTATTCGTTGGCACAGAAACACTGAAATAACAGCGCATTGGGACCCCGGCATACCGAAGCAAACGTTATATAATAATACCATTATACTCAATGTTCATTACAAGGACACACTATCCCAATCAGGTTGAGTGGGCCAAGGAAATGCAAGTATGATCTCTGTGACATGCCAGGAAAGAGACACCACTGATTTCTATGGTTTCATCGGTGCTTGCAGCAACAATCAGCGGCAGTGCCAGTAATGGCCACCAAGTATTTGGCTCCCGAAACCATGATGAAGAACACCGCAGTGGGCAAATCTGGATTTATTCCGACAAACTGGAGTTGTTTGATGTGCACCTAAATCTCTGTACGAGCATGTTTTTGCATTTCACCTCTGATTGCAATGAAGCTATCATGGTAGGGAATTGAACCCAAGGCCACAAGTTTAGCAGCGTTTCTTTTTTCTTAGGGCAGCTACTGTGACACAGGTCCTCCAGGAGGACAGCAGCAGCACTGAAGAAACTAGCTCGAGCTCTGGAAGTGGGAGGGTGAGTGCAGGAGGGTTGCAGGTTAAAAATTCAGGGAGGCAGCCGTCTCCTGTAACTTTACAGCTTCGCTCAATTTTCCCTCATGACATTACCCCTGCCAACAATAAGCATCACACAAAATAATGAGCAATGTTAAATGGCAAACAAACTTTGCCCACGGTAAAAGCATGTGGGAAGCGATCGGTCCTTAAAAAAAGCTTTTTTTCACTGTTTTACGACCATGCAGTCAGCATGATCACGCGTTGCTTCACACCGTACAATAATACATGCCACCACCAGGGCAACATCGCTCTTAATTGAGACACTCCAGTATTCACCTCTGGGTAAGGATCTTCATCGGGCCAGGATAACAACTCCATGTAGGCGCCCGCAAGGACGCTCGAGAATCCCGGACCCTTGCAACCGGGCCCGTTGATGGGGTCTGGGCTGTGCTGGTCACTGAGGCTGCGGAGGTGGTCATAGCTGCGCTTCAGCCATGCCTTGGTCAGTGCGAGTGGGTCGGCCGAAGGGTTGGCAGCTGTCTGCACCTCCAGGTACTTCTTGAACTGTTCCTGCTCGTAGGTGACGGAGTGGGACTGGATGAGCGGCCGGGCTTGCTGGATGCTGAAGTTGGCCATGTCGATCTTCATCAGCCTGAGCTGCTCCATGATGCCCCTGTTAAATGTGTGCACCATGATCATTACAATCTTTACTGTGATAGGCCATTCATACGGACACTGTAGCTGTACCCGTGGCAACGGGACAACGTCCGAGTTTCCGGTGGCAAAAGAAAGGACACCAGTGTACCAATAGCATTTCCATAGTACAGCAAGGCGCAATTCTTCAGGGCTTGTTATAATATTTATTACAATTGCCATTTACATGGACACTACAACCAATCTCATGGCACTGGCATTAAGTCCTGGCTTTGAGCGGCAGGTGCACCAATAGCATTTGCGCAGTGAGGCAAGGTGAAAGTGCTCAGGAAGGTAACGGCAGAAAACGTTATGGACATGAAAGAATACGGACTCAGGAAAGCGGATACAGACCCAGAAGGAATGCAGATATTGAGGGAATACAGGTGTATATAGAGACACAATAGAAAAAATACAGACAGCACAAATGTCAAGTGTTGCACTGTGATAATAAAGAAGGTAGGCAAGAAACTGAGCATATGCAGTGACATTTTCTACCTATCTTCTTTTTCAAACCTGTGTAGCCTTTCTGCTAACAACCTTTCTGCTAACAATCAGCATTTTTTGAAGAAACAGCATGCCATGAAACAAATGGCAAAGAACTTTTTTGTCTGTCATCCACTTATGTGCTTTTTTTTTTCATGTATGGATAAACAAAGAGACCGGCCTCACACCTCGCTTTGATAATTGGCATTTGTGCTGTCCACTTCCCTTCTCTTGCGTCCAAGTTTGCAAGCCTTGCCTTCTTAGAAGAATTCCAATCAATTCAGCTTTCTGTCATTACGCAATATGTGCATTACTGACTGGCCATCCTAGAAGAGCCAGAACTCTGCATGACAATGCTCATTTGACGAAATGATGATGATGATTGTGGTTCAGTTAGGAAAGTACGCTAATTTCTGCAGCCCATGTAGGGAGCATGGCTAAGCGTCCGTGGGGTGGGGGAAAAGGAGTGAAAGAGATAGAGGGGAGAGAAAGGCCGTAGTGGAGGGCTCCGGAAATTTAGACCACCTGGGGTTCTTTAACGTGCACTGACAACGCACAGTACATGGGCCTCTGGCATTTTCGCCTCCACCGAAAATGCGACCGCCGCGGTCGGGATCGAACCCGAAATCAGCACGTCCCAACATACCCATGAGACGTACAGCACGAGAATAATGTTCTGCATGTGTAAGAAAACTATAAGTAACTTAGTCATATTTATTGAGCCCTGTACACTAATGAATCAACCTGGCACGATATTCAGCTTTTGGAAAGGTGTGCTGGGCACGAAAAACTCGGCGCAGCTTTTGCGCACAAAAGCCTAAGAGTACAATTTCTCATCCTCACTTCTGGCGGTAACCACTTCATCCCCTTCCTCCATTTTTCAAGTTCAAGAAAGCAGATGTCAGGCACTTTCTCTAACCTGAACAGTGGCACAACCTCCTTGATCTCAAGCAGCTCCTTGATGCTGGCGTCACGGATTGGCGCGCACATGCGAGCCATCAGCGAGATGACGTGCCGAGCGTAGGCGAGGAAGTCCAGGGTGCCATGCTCCGCTTGCTGACGGATAAGCTCGACGTCAAGCACCTGCTCAATCTCCTCGCGAAGCCGCGTGCTGTACGGCATCACCAAGTCCAGCAGAACCTGCAAGCATGTTAGATTGTACACTCCACTTTGCCTCAACAGGCATATGCAAATAACTTATACTTAACTCTACAGATTATGCCATGTAAGGTGTACTTCCTGTTGGTTTGTATAGACCATGGATTCCTTGTCATTCAAAAGTGTTATTAACAGAGACCCACTCTTCTAACAACATATTACATTTCAATTGCTTTTAAATTATTTTGGTGCACTGTAAATAATAAAATCAATAGATGTGTAAGAAGATCTGTTCATAAGAGGCGGCACTGCTGCAGCAGCAATGTTATAAGAACACCCTACTAAGCATTAAAACTGAAAATTAAGCAAGTTAGCATGGGTTCATGGCATGGGTTCCATGGTTGTCGGTGCAGCGCTCACGAGCATTTGTGTGTGTGTGTGTGTGTGCGCGTGTGTGTGTGCATGCATGTGTGTGTGCGCATGCGTGCGTGCACATGCACGTTCGCATGTGTATGTGCATCTCCCTAATAAACATGTAGTAGTTTCGAGTCAATAGTGCTAGTAAGGCAGTAGCGCTTCATGCGTACTGCTACCCTTGGCACATTTTGGTAGTATCATTCCCTCTCAATTTATTTAATAGATGAGCCTGTAGGGAGTGGCAGCAGCGTGACGGTGGCTGACGTTGCCGTGCCGTCGTCGCTGCGTTTATTGTGAACCAAGGAACAGAGCGGCTCCGGCTGCCGCGTCTCGTTAGAGCACTAGCGCGTTCCAATCTTTTTTCGCCGCTCGCGCCTCGAGCCCACGCGACACTCGTCGTCTTTTTCCTTAAACTGGGTAAATGCAACTGCGGCGCCGCTACATAGGCTCCCCCCCCTAGCGCTCAGCGCGATCGAAAATTTACTTGGTGAAATAAAGGACAGGCTATATACATGAGTGACAGTTCTTGCATTGTCCGTTACGAAGTCCAGGTCGTCAACGTGAGAGACTTGTACAGTCAATGTAGTAGTTCAGGCGGACTGGCACTGAGAGCTGCGTAGCGGACGAGCGTCACGATGAAAGGACGCCGTAGATGCCAGCAAGGAAACTTGGTGATAGGTTCGTTGGACGCATAGTGAAGCACGTCGTCGAGTACAGTACACGGGCCGACGGCATTGATGTGACCGGTAGTTGGCAGTTGCGCGCTGAACCGCACTAGAGCACATGAGTCTATAGAATGCAGAGGCGCTGTGCTTTGATTGGGCAAAATGAGAGACAGAAATATTTTGTCCACGAGACAGGCTATACGGGCGAATGTGCGACGCCGACTGAGGCTGTTAGACTACGTCCAGAATGCCGGCACTGAAGTGTCATGTCCGGGAGTGCGGGACGACAGTGCTTGATATCAGGCATCAGGGCGACTGAAGTCAAGCAAGTAGCCAGCATGCTTGCTGGGTCATTCACCTTGAGTGGAGATTGCCCGCGAGGACGGACGCTGCAATCGATGCTGGGCATGCGTGACCCTGCATAAGAATCTGAAGGTGCACCTGTGGTCGTGCAACCGCCTCCGATAAGTGCAGGTGTTTCGGTCGGGGCGTCATGCTGGTCTTCTGCTTGCGTGGTTGTTGGGGAATATCCGGGCGGTTCCAATGGGACATCAGACACGCGTTCTTCTGATGCTGTCCTGACGGCATCGTCGCTGTTTATGGATGGTATGTTGCGCGACTCACTCAGGTTGGTGCTTGCAGACTCTGCGCAGGCTTGCGACATGGTAGCCGGCCGAGAATCTGAGTCGTGTGACGTCGACTGTGTCGAGCAGGACGTTGGAGTTGTTGAGAAGAGTTGAAAGCTTGGTGCTGAGGGTGTCGGTGTAGGTGGCCGAGAGCGGTACGTAGCACCAAAATAGTTGAGTACGGCCTCTCGCATGTCCACGTAACGGGTTGGGCTGCACCAGTTGAATCTTAGGTGGCTTTGGAGGTCAGGTGGTAGAATGTGCTGCAGCACCTCGAATTTGAATTCCTCGATCCAGATGCTGTTGCATTCCAGAGCCGCCTCGAACTGGGTAAACCATATTTCGACGCCAACAGATTGAAACGGTGGTAGCGGCGGGTCGAAGTGGGGCTCGAACATGGCTGGAGGCTCGGGGCACCAGGTCCAGCGCCGGGTGCGGTTCCTTGTGTCCGGGTCACCAATTTGTAGGGAGTGGCAGCGGCGTGACGGCGGCTGACGTTGCCGTGCCGTCGTCGCTGCGTTTATTGTGAACCAAGGAACAGAGCGGCTCCGGCTGCCGCGTCTCGTCAGAGCACTAGCGCGTTCCAATCTTTTTCGCCGCTCGCGCCTCGAGCCCACGTGACACTCGTCGTCTTTTTCCTTAAACTGGGTAAATGCAACTGCGGCGCCGCTACAAGCCCACTAGTCAATGTCATAATGCATATACGTTTTGTACACTTCAGAGCAAACCGTTCTAGGCCACTTTACCACCATGTTCAATGAAGTGCACTTAGTTAAGCAGTTCACCTCTGCGTGGACACTGCTAACCACTGTCATGGCACTCTTTGATCACAATTGGCCCTTGCACCATAGAACACCAAATCACTACAACCATATATTACACTTAGAAGAGGTTTCAATAACTAGAATCAACAAATAAACTGTCTGCTTTTCTCAGGCTGTTATGGCTCACCTTCAAGATTTCTATGTTGGCGTTACAGTAAACTTATGCCGATGTTACAAGGCTCTCTTGTAATCCAAATCCTGTTCCAGATCATCCACTTGCAAAGTGAGCAGCAGAACAGCAATAAGTGTACGATGCTTACCTCCTTGGCCTCTTGCAGGAGACGCATGGCTTGGGTATAGTTTGGCGGGTCTTCATTCAGCTCTTCCTCGAGGATGCGCCAGAAAGCCTTGCACAGTGTTTCCTTCACCAGCTGCTCTAGGCTTCGCAAAGTAAACAGTAGTATCAGCATGAGTGACAATCAATCAATCATTACAGAGAAGGTATACCGTAAATGTTCACACACAACTAGAATGTGAAAGTGAGAACTGACAGTCCAGTGACAACCTCAGCTGAGAGCATCAATGACAGTGAAACAAAAGCTGATTTGCAGGACAAGCACTATCAAACCTCAATATAATAAATATAGATATAATATATTATTAGTCATAACAAAGCAAATTACAGTCTTGCTATTGAATTATCACTAAACATACCCTTACAACAAATGTTCATATATAACGAAGCTATTTGCAAAGCTGTTTATGTCAGATGCTTTGCTTGACTGGAAATGGTAAATTATTTATGCAACTGTGGTACCTAACAGTATATTTTTTTATGTGCGTACATGTACACTGGTGTTTAGAGTACCGTATAAACCGGAATATAAGTCGAGATATTTTCAATAAAGCAACGAGCTAAAGTCACCCCTCGTCTTATATAGCGGTGTTTAGCCGACGGTGCGTCGCCGTCAGGCAACATGTGGCGTGCATGAGTGTCAAAAGCCACATACAGCTGTATCCACATCCAAATCCAATAGCAGGCTTTTCTTTTTTCTTTAGTTTCCCTGTTTTCTATGTTCGTGCTGTGCTTCCGATCTGTTCAGTTTTCCGCCCCGATTGACGTCGTGTCTGATTTTTATAGTGTTCCTTTTTTTTTCGTTTATTGAATATGAGTAGCGGCACGAGGACGCAGTTCTCAGCTGCATTTAAACTAAATGTTGTTGATTTCGCCGAAGCGAATGGCAACATGGCCGCTCAGCGCCGCCGCTTTGCGTTTCGGAAGAAAGCGTGCGCTAGTGCAGAGCGCATAAAGGGAAGCTGCAGACGTGCAACCCTCGAAAAACGTCGTTTCGTGGGCGAAGTGCGGTTCATCCACAGCTGGAGGATACCCTCGCGGACTTTGTGCGGGAAGTTCGCGCGCGCGCGCTCGCTGCCAGTGACCGTGGATACCATTCGCAACAAAGCCGTGGAGCTCGCTCGAGAAACTGAGCAGGAGTGGATGTCCGGCAACAACCCGAAGACGCCAACGGGCCGCCTACAGAAGCCTCCCGTTTGCGACTGTCTGCGGCTGGGTGCCTTCCGACTGGCGTTCCTTGCCAGATTCTATGGTAGAAAATGCTTTAAAGGGCCACTAAACAGGCTCCTACTTTTTTTCAAAGCCGCCCAAACAAGCTAACTCAATCATAGAGAAGGTTGCGGCGATCACATTCTGCGAATATGACAGCGCTGCGCGCCACACAGATGCCGTATTTCAAAAAACAATTCGCGCGCTTCTTTCCGGCGACTGACCAGTCGCGCTCGCATCCTAGGTGTTGTCATGTCGTACCGCGAACAACTTTGCGTAGTCGTATCTCGTTGATTGGTCGAAACGTCTATTGTCAGAACCCCTGGCCATCCCACCGGCGTGAGCGCAGGAGCAACCCAACGTTTCTAGAACGGGAGCAACCGGTTCCGCAGTGCAAGCGTCAATGACGTCAAATGATCACGTCAGGTCACGTGTCAAAAGTGGGCGGAGTCTTGACGGCGCGCCACCCCTACCCTCTCCTCAGCAGAGAAGGGTGGGGAGGCCGACCGAGAAAACGAAACCGGCGCAAGCGGTCACTTAAACCCGTGTAACTTCTCTATTATTGCACCTATTCGCAAAATTCTTGCGGGAGCATGTTCACACCGCACAGGAGCGCAGTTATATCTTTAAAACAAATTTTGGACCTCGGGGTTGTTTAGGGGCCCTTTAAGAAACATTGCATTAGCAACTCGCTGGATGGCACGGAAGACGACGCACTGCGGGAGGCGGCCTGCGACAAACTCTCGTCTTCAGAGGACAGTGATACTTCGTCTGATGAATAGGTACAGCTGCGATGGTGGTTGAGGGGAGCTCCGATGACAAGTGGGCGGTGCGCCCGATTCGCAAATAAATGTGTTTCGGCAATTTTGGGTTCTTTTCATTTTTTTCTTTTTTGGTCACCTGAACTTGGGGGGTCGACCTATATTCCCACTCAACCTATAATCCGATTTATACACGATTAATAACCTTGAGAGCTAGCCAAGCACTTAAGAGGACTGTCGACCATCCTTCACTGATTTCCTGTTTTTTATCACAATAAAAAGTGAACCATTCGAAGTGTAAAAGGTTGCAGCGGTTTCACTGGAAAGAAAATAGATATTTTTAAAACTGAATTTCTTTGTGTCCACCCTTCTGCTTGTGTAGAAACTGGAGCAACACTGCTTACTAGGTTTCTGCAATATTAATATAAAAATGAAAATCTCCGTCCCAAAGGAAAGCTACCAGATGTATGTAAAATACCACTCTGAGCAATAAGTTGTTACTTTTAAGCAGGATAAATGAACCTGCTGGTTTCTCTTCATTTTTCATTACACTCAAGAGTTTCACTAGCATCACCAAGGATGGCGCCATCGGTCATGTCTTCCAGGACTTTCAGGGCCAAGTTACAAATATTATTCCTTTATTTATGGGGTAGAGGTGTGCTAGTTTTCATAAATGCAAGAAATGATCTCAATTTCACCACAGCCAAAGAAATTTTTCTGAACGGCAGACAGTCTCTCTAAGATTCTGCAACTGTCACCGCCATCCACCACAGCCACAACAGGACGAAAACCTGCTGTGGATATAGATAGGCCAATGACAATGGGAGTGCTTTGACATTTCAAAAAGAAAGTGCGGATGTGATGGCAGACACAATGCCTTCATTGTCTTGTTGCTCCCTCGGCAACTTTATTAATAAACCCAACTTCGTAAACCTGTTCTGTGACTCGTCCACGTAGCCAAACACCAGCACAACAACCTGTTGTCCCTTCAGAGCTTAGCATTATGCAGTGGCACTAAGGACCTCCCTTTGTGGCCTTTGCAACTCATCAAAGCACACTGCAATGAGTCCAGTACATTTCCTGCTACGCCAAGTGCACACATGTGCAAAAATTTGTACCTGTTTTGCGGATACTCTTTTTGCTTCAGCTCGAAAGAGTCTTCCATGGCTATTTCATGGGCCAGGGCCATGTTTGTCATGCCATCTGCAGTCTTCATGATTTGGTCCAAGGAGACAAACCTTGGCGGAGACTCTGGACAGAAAAATTAGGCCAGAAATAAGCTCACTTAAACATACCGTATTTACTCGAATCTAGGCCGATGTTCTTTTCGAAAAAACGATGTGCGAAAGTGGGGGGGTCGGCTTAGATTCAAGTACCATGGTTTGACCACAGCCGCCGCATACGTAAAGGCCCGGCCGCGCTAGCGGCATGACGGCTCGCCATGCGCCGATCTCAGGCTGCCGTGTGCAGGCGGTTCTGCATGCGCGTCCGAGGCTCATTTTCGCGACATCCTACGGTAGCGCTGCACGATGACGTGGTCGCTCAGGCTCAGCGGCGGAGTAGTGGTCCCCACGGCTACACAGGCCAACCTCGCACTCCCACGTTCATGCAGCGAGGATCGTCGAGCCGGCGACGCCGGCGAGGCGGGCGAGGTTTCACGGTTTCGCGCCCGCAAGGGTGGAGCGTGTCACGTGATTACGGCGCCGGCGATCACCATGCCAACCACGCACTCTGACACCCCCTCCTCCTTTCCTCGCGCGTGCGCGCAGGCGTAACAGGCGGGAGCGAGGTCAACGGTCGGAAAGCCGGGCGCTCCGGCGTCCCAAAGAAATACGTCACGCGTGACGTCAATCGCTAGTACGGCGGCCTGATGCAAGAGCGTAACTGAAGGGGCGGCCGGCGCTGGAGTCGGCGGCGATTCAAAATTAAAGCAGTCAATGGCAGGCCGCCACCGTGCCGGCAAAGCTTATGCAATAAAAATGCTGGGTTTTGTGCCGATGAAACGGCGTTCCTTTTATTCGGCCTGCATTCGAGGTAAGTTTTTTTTTTTTCTGGCCTTGCGAATTTGGGGGGTCGGCCTGCAATCGAGGGCGGCCTAGATTCGCGTAAATATGGTACGCATTCTAACAAGAGGAGAAAGGATAGTTCAATGTGATGGTGCACCACTGCAAGGGTAAGTGAAACCTCTAGGCACCGGCTTGCTTACTATTAGTGCAACAAAAACAGAGTTAATGAAATAATTACATAATCAAAGTGCATGTCCTTGCTTTCAATGTGCCACAAAGAGCTGGCTATAAATCAACAACCAGTAATACAGCAATAGAAATATTAGATGCAACACTCTGAATAGACGTACACATATAAATTAACATGCTTCACAACAGGCATACACCGAACAAAGCTCTTATCAGCACACTCAATGCGTACACAACAAAACCAATAAACCAGGTAATCCACTGAAGAACCCACCGGGCACAACACCAAAGCTTCCTTCCAGGCCTAATGGGGTGGGCACAGATGAATCCCGAGCCTTCTTCTTGATGGGCGAAGGCTGTTTGACCTCTCCACTTGAGAGCACGAGACCCTCCATTGCAGACTCGCTCACTTCTTCACCATTGCTGCTCTCGCTAGACGTATGGAACCGAGCGCCCTCCTTGGCAGGTACGTCTCTGCCACCCGTAGCACCCTCTTGGGGCTTCGGGCCATCACCGGCATCATCACTCATGGTGCCGCCTCCAAGTCTGGTGCTGGCACGCCTTCAATCGCTCGTAGCCGCACTTCGGACTCCAGGTCTGAAAGGCTAAATGTATGTGACATTCAGTGACTACAGATGCAAAGCGCCAGAGAATTTTAAGGCATATTTGGCAAAATGTGCCAACTCATGGACATGATAAATGGATTTTGATGCATGGTACTATTCATTTACTAATGTAGGAAGTTCATTCTTCCCAAAAATGAAACTCGTCATGAATTTTACCAGAAGTACAAGTGGCATGGTCAAGTGACCCATGCCGCCACTTTCCCCTTGGCACTCTGGCGATTATCTACATTCATGTATCATCAAATAAATGAAAATAATTTCCCTTTTTTTTATTTTAGAGATTTGCAGGTATCTACATTCATGTATCATCAAAAAGCAAAATATTTTTTTTTATTTTAGAGATTTTCAGATATAACCTAATTATGACACTTTACATGGCAAAATATTTGCGCCACATTTATTTATGCCAAGAACCCCCAACTCTAAAATGTTAACCCTATCCTCTGATATAATTTTCATGACAATGACTACTGCTATTCATTAGGAAGTAGAAAGAGCTGAAAAGGCACAATTCTTCAGCTCTACAGCGATAGGTATAAACAGCACAACAAAAAGGGAGCACACACAAAAATTTTTACCTTTGTGAGGAAAGAATTGCATAAAAGGTGCTATGTTTTCTCAGTACTGTTATTTATGTCCCTATCTCCATTACTACAGACAGTTAGGTGTCAGGAAGGATACATATCTAAAGGACGCTCACCGCCGGCGTACACGGTCCAATCATACTAAAAATGTAACCGAGTTTTCTTGTCACACCAACACATTTCTGTACTTTTTTTTCCCGCGAAGTGAAACCAGTTGGAATTCATTCCCCTCAGCAGCAGTCAACTGCCTGTCGTTATCATCATACCTACATGCCTTTCAATCCATAACATAAAGTCCTGACGTAGTTCATGAACCTTGATGCCTTTTTGTCACATGTCTATGTGTATACCTACTCATTACTAGGCTTTCATTGTAACATTGTTACTAAAATGTATTGCTGCACGTACTGTTTGTGTTTGTTGTATCTTGTTTTAGGTTTCTTATCTTTTTTTTCAATGTCTATCCTGATGTTCAGTTTTAGCATTTCTGTTTATGCATTCACTAAATGATGTTTTGTTGAAATTCACGTATATATATCGCTGCAAAGCCTTGTATGTGTTTATCGTACCTCTTTTTTTTCTGGAGTGTGCCGACTTGTAACCCACTCTTACCTCAGGTCTGAACTCTAGACCGGCAGTATTGTAATAAATAAATAAATATATAACAACACTCAAAATAACCTCTGAATCACCAGTGATGTGTTGACTCTACAAGATAACATAGACACAGTTCAGTTTCAAAATTAATGGCAATATGTTTGCTATGAATGTGTTGACTATACAGCATAACATAGACACAGTTTCCAAATTAATGCTGACATTTTGTTAAGAAAATAAATAGACATACTATGGGTGTCACATTTTAGCTGTCCAGAAGCAAGACTTCACCCTCTGGAGATCTTATTCACCAGTCTTAAACAGTGTGCACCCAGTACCTTGAGATAACTCACATGTGCATTATTACCCTGATGGAATAGGAAGGAATAGGAACAGGAAGGTGTAGCAGATGCAGTGTTTTCAAGGATATGATGTACGCCAAAAAGTGTCAACTTTCTCGAGTCAGAATACATTAACTCCCTCTGAGGAGTAAAAACACACCGCTTGTGCACTCCAAAAGGAAATGGCATACTTAGGGAGTACACAACTTAGGGAGTCTTTTAGTACCACATTGAAAATCACGTCTATACCACGTGAGTTTTACGTTATTGTCACCAAGTACCGTATACCTTCAGTTAACGAACGACATGCATGCTATCCATGCGATACAGTATGCTTGATGGGAAATTAACGATCCTAAAATTATCCCGAATAGAAGCACCAGCAAGGGACAGAAAACACTCCCCAAAGAGGTGCAAACCATTTTTAGGGTGTTTCAAGTGAGGGGGTTTTATTTGCGCCACCATTTACTCCCCTTGAATAGAAACAGTGTTGCATGCATGAATACACTCCAAAACGCCTAAATTCTCGGGATATTCGCGGTCTTCCCGAGTCTACAGAGCAGTTTTTGTGGCCATTCCAGCTGAAGCGCGCCTATCAGAAGTACTTAACTGGATAGGTTGGTGCATGACGAAGTGTATATTTAACAAACAGCGCCATAACCACGAGAAAGAGCTGAAAAGGCACAATTCTTCAGCTCTACAGCGATAGGTATAACAGCACAACAAAAAGGGAGCACACACAAAAATTTTTACCTTTGTGAGGAAAGAATTGCATAAAAGGTGCTATGTTTCTCAGTACTGTTATTTATGTCCCTATCTCCATTACTACAGACAGTTAGGTGTCAGGAAGGATACATATCTAAAGGACGCTCACCGCCGGCGTACACGGTCCAATCATACTAAAAATGTAACCGAGTTTTCTTGTCACACCAACACATTTCTGTACTTTTTTTTCCCGCGAAGTGAAACCAGTTGGAATTCATTCCCCTCAGCAGTAGTCAACTGCCTGTCGTTATCATCATACCTACATGCCTTTCAATCCATAACATAAAGTCCTGACGTAGTTCATGAACCTTGATGCCTTTTTGTCACATGTCTATGTGTATACCTACTCATTACTAGGCTTTCATTGTAACATTGTTACTAAAATGTATTGCTGCACGTACTGTTTGTGTTTGTTGTATCTTGTTTTAGGTTTCTTATCTTTTTTTTTCAATGTCTATCCTGATGTTCAGTTTTAGCATTTCTGTTTATGCATTCACTAAATGATGTTTTGTTGAAATTCACGTATATATATCGCTGCAAAGCCTTGTATGTGTTTATCGTACCTCTTTTTTTTTCTGGAGTGTGCCGACTTGTAACCCACTCTTACCTCAGGTCTGAACTCTAGACCGGCAGTATTGTAATAAATAAATAAATATATAACAACACTCAAAATAACCTCTGAATCACCAGTGATGTGTTGACTCTACAAGATAACATAGACACAGTTCAGTTTCAAAATTAATGGCAATATGTTTGCTATGAATGTGTTGACTATACAGCATAACATAGACACAGTTTCCAAATTAATGCTGACATTTTGTTAAGAAAATAAATAGACATACTATGGGTGTCACATTTTAGCTGTCCAGAAGCAAGACTTCACCCTCTGGAGATCTTATTCACCAGTCTTAAACAGTGTGCACCCAGTACCTTGAGATAACTCACATGTGCATTATTACCCTGATGGAATAGGAAGGAATAGGAACAGGAAGGTGTAGCAGATGCAGTGTTTTCAAGGATATGATGTACGCCAAAAAGTGTCAACTTTCTCGAGTCAGAATACATTAACTCCCTCTGAGGAGTAAAAACACACCGCTTGTGCAC
Organism: Hyalomma asiaticum; assembly: GCA_013339685.2. NCBI lineage: Eukaryota > Metazoa > Arthropoda > Arachnida > Ixodida > Ixodidae > Hyalomma > Hyalomma asiaticum. Next base: position 22,531,173 of record CM023488.1, on the reverse strand, counting down.
TCCAAAAGGAAATGGCATACTTAGGGAGTACACAACTTAGGGAGTCTTTTAGTACCACATTGAAAATCACGTCTATACCACGTGAGTTTTACGTTATTGTCACCAAGTACCGTATACCTTCAGTTAACGAACGACATGCATGCTATCCATGCGATACAGTATGCTTGATGGGAAATTAACGATCCTAAAATTATCCCGAATAGAAGCACCAGCAAGGGACAGAAAACACTCCCCAAAGAGGTGCAAACCATTTTTAGGGTGTTTCAAGTGAGGGGGTTTTATTTGCGCCACCATTTACTCCCCTTGAATAGAAACAGTGTTGCATGCATGAATACACTCCAAAACGCCTAAATTCTCGGGATATTCGCGGTCTTCCCGAGTCTACAGAGCAGTTTTTGTGGCCATTCCAGCTGAAGCGCGCCTATCAGAAGTACTTAACTGGATAGGTTGGTGCATGACGAAGTGTATATTTAACAAACAGCGCCATAACCACGAGAACTGTACTCTTAGAATGGCGGACTAGAAATCCCGCATATTCATGCCTGATCACGAGGCCCGTGTGATGCGCGTTTGACGGCGGAGGTATACGTGGCTGACTCACACTACACAAAGGTTTCTTCAACTGAAAATTACGTGGTCCCGTGTCTGCAATGTCGACCTTGAAGAAGTACCTTGGCCTCTGGCCGACAGCGCCACGATTCACGAAATATTCATGGCGGTTCCGATCGCCGTGCCGTGCGCTCTGCGCGTTGGCGGGAGGGGGGGGGGGGGGGGCACACACGCACATTCGCCGACCACGCAACGTCCTTTAGAGCGAAAGCAAACACCGTGGGCGCCGCGAAATTGGCGGTCAGGAAACGACGCGGAGGCCGTCGGCCCTCAAATGCACACAGCGCGCCGTATCGCGCCTTTTTTCGCGTTTGTTTGTGTCGGTCTGCGTACATCGACAGATCGTGGTTTTTTCCTCTCCCTCTCCCCTTGCCAGATGACTCACGCACCGTCTGGTGCGCTCGTGCATCACGTGACAACTGCCAAGATGCCTGGCCATTATGTAAGCTCTAACTCCCGACACGGTCGGAGGCTTTTCTGTGCAAGTCACCTGCAGTTCTGGGGTGTCTGTCTTTTGTTGTTTATTGCTCTTGGCTGCCCCCGAAATATGACAAGAATTGAAACACGTACGCTGAAGCGAGAGTTGCAGGTAGGGCGTGGGTTTATTCGAAGAAAGGATAGCCAAAACGCGCCCGCAAGTTGTCCTCGACAGGATTCGCATATCGCGTTCAATGTCGCTTTGCTTTAAACAGACCGCGCAACGCGCGCGCGCTACTGCGCCATGGCGACCGACCAATCGCTTTGTTCGGCGCGAAATTCGAGTGCTCAAACTTTTGTCGTTTCCGTAATGGTGACTTTCCTCGTTATGCGTTCGGCTGCCTAGCTGCATGTACCCCAGCAATCACAGCATTCTGTGTTCAAACTTCGCTCGTCTCCATATAGCAGGGGCGCCGTCCGATTCCGAAACTTCCAAGATGTAAGCTGCTGCCCGTTTGCTGGTCGAGTCAGCGTATCAGATCTCTTTCCATTTTTCTTCTTGTAACTAATACGCGTTCTGCAAATTCTACAATGCAACAAAACTGGCCACCGATGCAATCCCGCGAAAAGTATCCTCGTTGGCCTGCAACACTGCTTGCATTACAGCGCGCACTACGCACTGTCATCGCGATTGCGGAACTTGTCTTTGCAAGCACGCATAAAAATCAGAGACGCTTCCAGCGGCATCACACACAGCGCGAGAACCGCCCTTGCACACGACGACCCAAATCCCACGGACGCGCACTGCATCTTGACGTGTTTCGAGGTGGGAGCAGCCGGAGACCTTTATTTTTGGAAACGGAGGGCCGGCCCGAAAGCGAGAGCTTTCCATAGGTAGCCACAGCCAAGCCAGACAAAAAGACAAACAGAAGGTGCCTGGTGCCGCTGCCGATCCGGTTGCTCGGATTTCCTCGCCAGCGCACAGTTTTTTTATTCGTGCTTGCTTCCGCGGGGTCTTTGAACGGTACAGTTTTGTTTTGATGAAGGCAGAGAGGCGCGAGCTTTGCTGTACACCACGCGCTTCCGTCTAGCGCTGTCATGGCTAGACCGTGCAACCAGCGCACGCCCTCCGTTGCAGTCGCCGTGGCGACCGAAATTGCGCCGCTGACCTAGTTTTTTAACGGTGCGAGCGCCTCCGTCCACGACGACCTCGCAGACTCTCCAGAAAGAATTAAAAGAAAAAAACGCGGAAGTTACGTAATCTCAACCTCGAAGCGCAGCATGCGTGCGTCATGCCCTGCAACCAGGCGCCTGCTCCGGCAAGAGATAAGCACGCACAACTCGCTCGATCAGCTGACCGGAGAAAGTATATTTATGTTTTCGTTACGATGCATGCATACATCCAGCGGCTGCGTAAAATACAAAAGAGAGAAAGAGAGACAGACGCCAGGAAGTTGCCGTAACAACGTGCAATACAGATTTCTTTTTACCAAGTATGAATTAACACCGTAGCAATTTACACTGGTAGCATACGCATTTAATAAATTTAATACACACAAACCAGCATTCCATGCGTGTTCTCAGATAACGTGACTTCGACCTCAATCTGTCATACACGACGAGAGAGTTCAAAAGCATCCTTGCGAACGCTGCTGAATAAATAGTATATGTTACGAGTGCACCGAAGGGGCGCAGAGCAGTACGGGAAGGGCTTCACTGCAACGCTGCCCGCAGCGGCAGTGGAGCACAGTCGTCGAGCTGCGCAGGAAGTGGTAATAAATTATTCGCACAACGCGATCTGATCGTCCCTGTCGTGGTTGACGGACGACCCGTCGTGCAGCTCCGAAAGTTTCAGTTTACACAAAAATTGGCAGGAAAGCTCCGGTAAAAATGCTTCGTGACAAATATTTACCTAGCACTACGTGTGGTGTCAATAAACAGCTGCCATATCCTGTGTATGTAAGGGCTGACATATTTTGCGCGTCGTTGCCTACGCGCGTTCGTGTAGACATAAGCACTATGCAAAGGCATCTTCTTAGCCAAACAGGCCGCCAAATTTTTACCGATAGTCATCTGCAAAATGGTAGATCGATCGCGGCAGGACAGCCCCCATATCCTGATCGCGCTTTATTTATTTACTCCATCCCGGAAGTCATAATTCTTCGTCTCCCATGGCAACGGCTGCTACGACAGAGACCACTTTCACTCATTGCAAGGTTTGCACTGAACACGGACAGCGATTTGGTAGCGAATACAATTTCTCTACAATTATATGCACCGCGTTCGCGAGGTTGGGTCACACCGATAACGATCCAGAGCGGATGCATTGCTTTGACACGCCAAGATCTTAGAAGTCCCATAGAGAACCTGCAAACTGCGCGCAGAATATTGTGCGCATGTCAAGTTAGGCGATGAAGACAGCGCAATCATATATATGGCGCTGCAGGTGTATACGATAAGGTATATGATCGACGCCATATCTTCGTCATGCGTGTCATATTGAAGGTGCGTGCGTGCACAAGAATCCGCTGAAAAGAGGACTGTGCGACGCTGTTTACGTGGCGTAAACGGAGTGGCGCAACGCGATGAAAGCAAAGTGTACTGTACGTGCGTACACCTACACTATACTCTTACGTCGCACCTCTTCGATCCAAGGTGCGCAGTTACCGGCCGCGCGATAACCACAGACGACGCGCGCTTCATATCCTATCGCCGTCGATCAGGAAGCCAAAGCGTGCGATCGCGCTGCTGCAGCAATACTCCAACGTCTCTCCTACGCCGCAGAAGGTCCAGGCGACTCAAGGTGAATGTGTGCGCACAACCTTCTACTATAATCGCGATTACATAACGCTCTGACGGAGCGTTCCGCAACAGAAACAAGAAAGTCTTGTACTCACCCAACAAGGGAACGCGTCCACTGCTAACCCTGCGCGAGAACAGGCCACTTGGTCCCAATGAATAAACTTCGTTACACACAGCAGTTTTTGAGGACACCCTGCTGACTAGACGAGCGCTCGCGGCCCCGCTCGCTATCCGAAAGGAGACTCGCGAGGCAAACGCGACGCATAACGATAAACAACAGAGCAACCCAGCGAGCTCCGGAAGAGCTCGGAAGTTTACCAGGGAAGTGACGTAATCACGCATCAACCTCCAGAAGCAATGACGTCACTTGTCACGTGACGTAAATTAAGTGATGCACGCGAGAGAAATCGAGCTAATTAAAATAAGTTTTGGGCGCTTTGCCGTGCTCTATCCTTCACGAGTTCGGCAATGCAGGCTTCTGATAAGGAGCGTTCTAAATTTGAGGCAAGATACAAGCTGTCAACGCACATCTCTATGGTCATGGTCAACTTTTTTGACGTAATTATGACGTATTTTCAAAAACTGTCGCTTAGAGGCGTAAGGTAAACCAGGGTAATACCTTTGCTTGCAACGCAGCACGCATAAGTTCATAGTACAAGGCGAAAGGGTATAACCATAGAGTTTCTTACTCTATGGGTATAACCCATCAAACTCTATGGTATAACCTTTGTACAAGCACGCAAGAACAAGGTAACAATGACGTCACCAAGGACAATGCATATGGCCTCCGAGATCCTCCTTGAAATATAGTCGACGCCTGCGTCATCAGCGCCTGTCTCATCAGCGAAAAAGCTATTGGTAGCCGGCTACAGCCGTTGCTGAAGCCTCGTTTTGTGTGCATTTCTCGTCGTTTCGTGCGGAACTCTAAAGGATTGTGAGATGCTGCCTAGCGTTGTTGTTTTCACGCAAGAGGTAACCTGAGGAACACTAACGTGAACTGTCCACGAGTCGCCGCTGAGTTGTGGTGCATTTTACTGTGTGTTTCTTTTCGTGACTGGCGCTCACCGAGAAGCATCGCTAAGGAGGCAGTTCGTCACACCTCTTGATCATCCGTGTATCACCTTCTATAAGCTACAAGGTAGGTTCGACGCAGTCTCCTTTGAACGCCGCATAACATTGCTAAAGTTGTTCCGAAGCACGCAGTGCTTAATCGGCGATGAACGATTCGGCCACATGCGAACTCGCCGTTCAAGTTGCCCACAAACGTCGCAAGTCATTACCTCTTCAGTGTGGTATTCGAATCGTGTCATGTTGGAGGCTTTTTCGTGGCATTACTTGACTCTGGCATGCTGATCAATCCTTCGTTTAAAGGCGGAGCCGTTTCACGGTGCTGGGCGGCATGTTGTGTTTGCGCGCTGCTTCCGACGACCGCTTACACACCGGCCGTTCAGTTCGGAGGTGTCTTATGCGTTGCTTTTTATTCGTTTATTTTGTTGTCATTGTTGTGTAGGTCTCCAGCATGGGTGACGTGGAGATCGAGAACTTTGAGATCACCGACTGGGACATAGCCAACGAATTCAACATCAACAGGGTTCGGAGGCGACCCACAAAAAACCAGCAGATTTACGGTATGTGACCTGCCTGGCTATGTTGTTTCCTATGAAACCACGCAACTTAAAACTGTATGTGTGTGTGTGTGTGTGTGTGTGTGTGTGTGTGTTAAATTTGTCCCCCTGGTATGGAAAAAAAATTAAAATAAAGTGGGGGTAGCCCGCGCCACCAGAAGGTATATCGTGCTTAAAGCCAATCGCACCATAAAGAAATAAGGGGAAGTGTTCCCAAAAATAAAATTTTGTGGAATTTTGTGTGTGTGTGTGTGTGTGCGGGCGCGTGTGTGTTTGAGGAAGAGGGTAACAAACGTTCGAAACAACTTTTACTAACGTTTCGGCAGGTTGGCCTGCCTATTACACCGGATCCATCGATTTTCATTCGCATATATATGTCCTTGTTAAGTGTACTACATAGCGGAGATGTTTTCGCGGCCATTTTTTTGGTACAACCTGAGTTTTTCTAACGAATGCATAATGGACCATCTCAACGTGTGGTCACTTGGAAAGTAATCATTATTCATGTATTTCATTTATTCGTACTGCCAGCCCACGATGGATTACTACAGGAATGGAATAAGTACTGAGAAAACGTACAAAAATGCTACATTGCTTGCAAACTAGCAGGCTGTACAAAAGAAGTGTGGAGCATCGATATCGCTCTCCAAGTTACAAGAATATTCTGACAGGCGAAGATGTTATAAAAACCGCAGAATCTCGGTGTACAGAATGCAAGAAAGGTGTTGTGCACAAACTATATGCAAAAGTGTTGCGTACAAACACATGCAGAAATGTTGCGCTTCTTGCCAGTAATTGAAAACGGGGTTCCGTTTAATGTGAATGTCTTGTACTTGGGTTGCGTCAGGAACAGCCTCTGCTTTTACACAGCCAGAAATGTTTCATCTATTGCACTCTCGAAATTACTTACGTTTATTGCTGTGCAGCCTATGACTCTGAAACAGGTGTCAGGTGTATTACTGTTATCCAGTTGGTCATTACATTGTCTACATTAGTGCTCAGCTGCATTCAATTCTTCTTTACCTGTTATCACAGTGAAGGAGTAAAGTGTTTTATTTGCTGCTGTGCTTCAAATCCTCAGGTTAAGGCCACGTGTAGCAAAGTTTTAGGCTACATAAAAATAGCATTGATGTTACGGAGCTTCTTTGCAAAATGTTAATTCTTCAAGTGCTAGCCGAAACGTCGAAGAAAGTAATAAAAATAGCCATTTTGGTACCGAAGCCTGGAAAAAAAAAAAAGAAACTCCATTGCCAGTTGCCACTGAGTGAGGCATATGACCTAGAAGACATGGCTTCCTGGCATATGGCCTGAGAACTATGTAGGCTTTTACACATCTCATAGGCTACATGCTCAGATCTATGTCATTGCGACAAACTCCAGGGGCATTGCGTCATTTCCTTAGGCGCTATTTCGGTTCTGCGGACGAGAAATGCATGTGCCATTACCAACCCGTGTGACCTTGCAAGAATGTCTTTGGGGGTACAATCATCATTTGAGAGTCAGTGCTCTTCCTCTTACCTTTGCTTGCTTTAGCTTTCTGCATTGCTTTAAACTTTACTGTGAATCCTAAAAAACTTACCCTCTGTAGTGTACCTTCGGTATAGCCTGTCCATAATAAACCATTGCAGTGGTGAAAATTCTGATATGTCGTGAAAGAAATAACTAGAATCCACTTACTGTTACAACAGACTTTTATGTGGACGCTAGATGTCTTTTATAAGCAGAGTGGATTATAAGTCACAGACATGGTCAAACAATGGATTTATTCCTCTCTAACTTTTCTGTAAGAAGATTGTCAGCTTTAACTGTGCTGTAAGGTAAACAGTTTGGACAGTATGCATGTCTCCATCATCACAAGCCTGTTCACGTGCCTCCATGATATCTCACTGTGTTGCTCCCGCTTGTGCGGTCGCTGTCCTGAAAGTGCATCAAGCTATGTCTGAAATTGAAAGCTCTTAAATTTGGGATGTCCGCAGCACAGAAGCCCACTGTAAAACAGTATTGACCAGCTTGATGGCCTTATAATTTTAGTCTGTTCAATCCGTGTGTCTGCTGTACCAGAATCCATTGTATAAGAGGCTCAGTCAGTGGAAGAGGTAGGAAAAGCAGCGTAACACTGCAATTTCTCATGTTGAATTTAAATGCCAGTTATTAGCAGATACGTCATAACGGGGTTATTCTGTACTCACTTGTAGTGAGTCTAGCCAAGGTTAAGTTTCATTCATTGCAGCTTGTTTTTGAGCTGTAGTTTGGCAAAAGGCTTTACAAATTAGTCAATATGAATCCGTAATACTTTTTAATAGTGTAAAAGAAGTGTCATGTGGCAAAGCGCATGCGGAACAGTCTGGGCACTGTGTTCATTAGTGCCTTAAGGAGCATGAGTGTTTCATGCCAACAGATACAGGCCCTCATTTAACTGTTGCAAAAGGTGCAGCTGTCGTGCTTTGTTTAAGGAGAGCACAGTTTTGAAAAAGAGCAGTAACACCACTGCCTGTTAATTATCGGAAGCTTATTTCATACAGTCATTGGGATCGCAGTGCATTAATGTCCCTTCTTTAACTTTTTTTAGCTCTGAATTTTGCTTTTTTGGATTATGTCCCACGAGTGTGCTCTATTGATCAAGTTTGTGATGGTTGCCATGCATGGTGTAGACTCCACATAATGTAGCTTCTGTTCTGTAAGAATTAAGTGATCTGATAAAATGGCCTTAGTCGAGGGTAGTGCCTTGTCTCTCATCTTTCTTTTGCGTGTGTGTGTGTATGCACGTGCATGTGTGTGTGTGTGTGTGTGTGTGTGTGTGCATCGGCATGCGTGCGATGGTGCATGTAGTTTTCATTCAAAAGGTATTATGTATGAGGTTTAGTTACATTTGGAGTTGATTGCAGGCAGCTGTAGGCAATTTAAACTTAATGATGTGCCCTTTGATTGATTTAGGCATCTGGGCTGACAGCGACGATGAGGGGGACGCGCGACCCAGTTTCCAGACCTCCAAGAAGCACAAGGACTTCTCCGCGCCCATCAGCTTCGTCAGTGGTGGGGTGCGTCAGGTCGGAAAACAGGAGGAGAAGAAGGAAGAAGGCAGCGAAGAAGAGGTGAGTGGGGCTAGGTTCTACGGCAAAACCTCGTTGTAACAAATTTAATATGTAAGTAAATAGCCTCATCATATCCTACAGTTTATGACATGTTCACAACACTGCTATAACCAGTAACTTATGTCTGCATCTGTTATATACTGAAGTTTGACTGTAACATTGTTAGTTCATAAAGCACAGTGAACCATCATCCCCGATTTCTTCTTATCGTTTGAGACAACGATACATGTTCACAGTATTTCTGCATGCGGGTGTCATCTACAAATGGCTTGAGCCCACAACATGGATGGTGTTTTATAGTAAAAGGAAACACTGTTGGGCATGTTGGTATTCAGAATCCCATGCAGTATAATTTGGAATCCCTGACCACAACATGCCTCATAATCATTTCACAGTTGTAATGTGTAAAACCCCAGAATTTAATTTAATTTATAGCATCCGCTGTACCCTGTATTGCTTTGGCAAGTCAAACGCCGCTATTCAGTGGGCAGCTTGCTTCGATGCCTGTAATTAGCCTGTTAATGTAGCAGGGTGTTTTAGAAGGTGTAAAATGACCTGGCAAGGTTTTTAAAGACCTTCGTTCTTAGTGTAGACCTCTTCTTAGCAGGTGGAAGAGTAGTCTTCGATGGTATCTGCACCAACTTTAGATGTATTTGGATGTTGATGCTCCTTTGTGACTCCTGGATATTGTTCTCGCTGCAGCATGCATCAAGTAGTGAGGAAGAAGTTAAGGTTCCAGCGAAGACGAAGAAGACTGGGTTCTCGGGCGGTCGTGGCGGCGTCGCTCACGGCCTGCTAGGTGCCGAAGGGTAAGTGGTTGCTTTGTAAGCTCCACAAATGATCGTACTCTACGTTTTCAACTGTAGAAGGTAACACTTGCCTGACAGCGTTAAAACTGTTGTTTTATAGGCTAGCTAAGACCAGTGTATATGTTTACATTTGGTAATAAACTTATAAACATCCATGTATTTGGAGTTTCAAGCAAAATGATAATGTCTCATCAATTCAAGCCTGCTTACACATTGGTCAGCCTTCAGACGTTGTCAAAGCGGTTGGTCAGACTTGAAGGAATATATAAATTTTGTTTCAATGCAACATGTCCGTGCTTCAAGTTGCCACTGATGGGGATCAGTTCGCAACAGTGCAGCATGATTGTGCTGATATGTTCGATGCTTCATTAATGGTTCATTTTGGCGCTGCTGCACACAACATTCAGATCGCACTTTACTGCGCACATCAGCATCAGTGGTTGTGGCCGTGTACGATAACACATTCTCCATGAATGGTCATCTCTTGAACAAAGTCCCCTGCAGTCTTACTGCATTCCTGTGATCAGAGTTGCCAGAATCACTCGGAATGTAGCAATAAAAATCTTCAAATGAAGCCACACGTTGTCCAGTCTTGGCTGTAGACTGTAGACATAGCCATACAGGATTGTAGAAACTCACTATCCATGATAACCCATGGACCGGCACTAACAAGATGATTGTAATTCCCCGATGACGATTGTAAATTGTCATCAAGGAATGCAATATTACACAATGTGGGTGCCTGCATGTTGTGTTGTTAGAATTAAATAAAAATGGAAGGCAAGTGTAATGTGATTAGTACTAGTGTAATTTCATGTCACTACTGCAGTACAAGAGGTGATATATAGTTTTCGTGTCTGTTGGACAGTGTAGCAAAATCTGGTAATTCAAATGCAGGGTTGCTTCTTAACCTTGGAGATAATTCTTATTATACAGTTTCAGTAACAGTGAAGTCTAACTTGTACAGTTGAACTTCGATATGAACGCATTCAGAACAAATTATTTACAACAAAGTAAATTGCAATGCATTGTTGTTAAAAAACAGCCCAATCTGCCTCCCTTCTAAATTAAAACATTGCTACAAGTGTACACTTCTACCCAATTATTAAATTTAATGAAGGCACTTTCATGTTACTTTGTTTTATTGAGTTATGACTGTATTGTACCTATATAACATGAAATGTGACAGCACCAAGTAACTAGCAGCTTAAAACAGCACCTTTAATGGTTGCTAGAAATACACATGGCAAGCACTTTGATGCTGTTAGTGTGGACTAAAGACATAATATTGGGAATAATAGTTACTGCGAAGATTCATGGGGACGCCAGATTGTGAAAAGATTCTGTTTGTGCCACTGGTATGGCTGATTTTTCATTTTTGAGGAGTGCTCATTCCACTGTCGAGGCTAAACTAAATCTTGCCCCTGTTTGACCTACCAAGGCACAGTATAGTTGGTCCCAATGGCAGCCGTTATATCGCAGACCACATCATCTTTTAATTTTTATTTTTTGTATTTTTGCCTAATTGGCAGAATTGGATTTTCTAAAATATGCCGGGTTAGCTACCTGGCTTCCTTGTGCTGTATGATGTATACCTATTTTACCAGTAAATAATTACGTGAGCCTTATCAGGTGCTATGAAATCTGTGATTGTGCACATTAATGCCAGAGGCTGAGAGAATAGTGTCACCACCTGCATTTTTAAAAGCTTTAAAAGCGCATTTTATAGCTTAGGAACCATCTTGTTCTCGTAGGAGTGGTGCTTTTGGTACTGCGAAAAGGTAATTTACTGATGTAGAAATTGGTCTTTTTTTTATGTTCCCTTAAAGTTGCTTTAGCCTTGCATTCATGAACCAACGTTACGCTTTTTTTTTTTCTCTTTTTCTTATGTGACCTTAATGTGCATCGTAAACATATTAGGCCAGTATTCACTAGCCAACCTTAATAATAGTTATCTCTTGCCCTGCTTATCGTTTTCGTTCCTTTAAAGGCCAACTCCGGTGATTTGTCTAGGTCAGTGGATCTCAATGAAACTTGCTGGGTACGTTTGTTGGCACAGTTCTGTCATTTGTGCAGTGTTACAGGAATCAAGGATGCACAGTTTGCTTACAAATACAGTTTTTAACTGATTGCCTCAGACTGCCCACCTCGCTTCCTACAATTATGGGCCACATTGTGTGTTGACATCATTATAAGAAAAGCAATGGAAGTGCACCATACTGTGTCCTACGAGATCTGCGCGCATCCGCCAACCTTTGCGACATTACCGCCAGGGCTGATTTACTGATTACTGATTCACCATGCTGATTTACTGATTTGACATCATTGCTCGGTTGGATTTAGGTTTGGGGCTGCGCATTTTGCTCGTTAAAAATTGCTTTCACATTTGCTGAGGATTTCTTCTAACAAGAGTGTGACAGAGGCGCCTTCAGGAACACAGAATCCCCGTTAACTTGACACTCTAAAAAAATCACCGAAGTTGGCCTTTAAGGGGCCAAACACTTTTTGAGCATAGCCAGAAAACTGTGCTGATCAGTCATGGAAGCTCGTGTAAGCATGCGAGCCAAATATTTTTGCACTGCATGCGCCGGGGAATTCGCAGTTTGGTTTGAAACACAGCTGGAAAGTGCCCGCCCTTAGTTCGGCAAATGACGTCACCGTGGCCCCAACTATACCTCATGACTTTTTTTCCTAGTTCTTTAAGAGACATGCACCCATTTTCTTCATTTGCTGAATTCGAAATGAGAACTGAAGGGTAGCAGATTGTCTTTCTGTGATCATGAAATCTGCCAACACTGTTTCTGCGACTTCGTTGGAGCCACATGTGATATGATACGTTGAAAGAAGAGCAGGTACTTTCCAGCTGTGTTTGAAAACAAACTATGTGAATTCCTTGGTGTGCACAGTGCAATAATATTTGGCTTGCATGTTCGCAGAAGCCTCCACGACTAATCGGCAGTCATCTTCTGGCTGTGTTCAAGAGGTGTTGCAAGGCTCCTTGAATCATTAACTCGATCCCCTATAGCCTACAGGTTGCTTTAGGATGACGATTTCAATCAATCATCTGTTCAGTCTGACAACCAGTGCATTCGTTTGGAATATTAAAGCATTGTATGTCAATCAGAATTGCTTCTTTTAAAGAGCTGTTTGTGTTCTCTTTAGTTTGATCGAAGTGTTTAAAGGGGCACCGACACCAAAATTTCGCTGCTAAGATAGCCTGTGGGATCGATTTTCGTGGACATGCACATGTTATCTACCAAATCTCAACGGTGAACACAGCTCCGAAGGTAATTTAAATGAATATTGAAGTTTGCATGCGCAATCGAGCGCTAGACGCCGTACATTGCGACATCGACAATAGCAAAGGTGACCTGAAGGGCACCTCCAACTTCCGCGACGTCACCACGGCAGCCGAGCTCCTAACAGTGCAGGTAGCAATGATTATGTCATAGCCACCATTGCCTATTGGCTGCGGCTGTATTAGTAGACTGCTGGCGACACCAGACCTCAAGAAAACAGTTGCCACCCAACCACGATGACAGCAACGGCGACAACAACGCGCAGGACATGCGACAGGCGAAGGAAAACCAGCACGCGGCGGTTGTCGTGCGGAAGTGCGTCACAGTTATGTGTGCTCACGTGGTCGAACTCGTTTACTCCATTGCGAGCGCTAGGTGGCGCCAGCTTGCACCGGGCGCCTTGTCGTTTTTTGAAGCTCTCCCAAACCAAAACTGAAACTAGTGGGTAATAAACAGGCCATAAATAATTATGTCATGCGCGCTGGAGCTATTGATGTGCCCTTTTATGCCTAACAGACCCTCAGCTACGTATTGCAGGAAAAAACATCAGGCGAGAAACTTTCGTGTCAGCGCCCCTTTAAAATTACTTGCAGTTTAACTTGACTTGTGTCAATTGACCGATGGTGCTTCCAGTAATCTTGTTGTGTTAATCTCTGCCATGTTCCTCTTGTTTCTTTGCAGGGGCTTCGGCAACTGGGAGAAATACACGAAGGGTATTGGAGCTAAGTTACTCCTTCAGGTGTGAGATTGATCGATTGATTTTTGCGGAGTGATCATCGTCGATTGAAGCCGCTTTTCCGAGCTGCCTTCTTTTGTAGTACTATGACGCCACTTTCATAAGCCTAGGTGGCAAAGCATTATTGCCCTTGCAGTATGCCGGAATAGTTTTGCAAAACATCTCTTAGAAGATGTTGACCACACTACAGGAGTCAACAAAAACATGTAAATGTCTAAGATGAGACTTCTTGTTAATTGGAAGGCAGCTGGAGTGGAATGCTGTGTTATTCTCTTTATTTAAGACTGTTTATTCAATTGTTGATTTTTTTGTGCCAATAAGCAAATCGAAGGGCCGTTCTTGGTCATGAATATTTTCCAACTTTCAGCCACCACAGATCTCTGTAACATTAATTGGCTTATCAAACAAAATTAGCATGTATTGGTCACAGATTAAACTGTCAGTAGTTGAGGCAAGTGTGTTCACGTTCACTATCTCTAGGTGTGTTTGTTGTTACTAAAAATGACATTTGTCAGAAAACAAAGGCATTTAGCATACAAACCTGATTTTTTTTCATTATTCTTTCAATACTCTAAGATATTGTGGGCCTAGCCAGCTAATCGGCTACACTATTCACCATTACCGCGTTTATTAAATGTGTGTGAATTACATTTAGGTTACCATTATGAATGTACGTTAGGCACAGGCATTCTTAAGCTGTACTGCTAATCAATCAAGTGCTAATACAGCAAGATACTGAAGCTCGAACTGCCATCAACACTACTATCCTAACTTACCAGACCAAGTAAACAAGGCATTCTAAATGTTGTTCTAAACATTCTTCTAAACATTGTTTTAAACATAGTGTTCTACACTTTTTCATTGTTTCTTATTTTCCAAGCAGGAAGTTTCACTCATTTCGACAACCATCCCACATTTGTTTGCTTCCTGAAAAATATTTAATATATTTTTCTCTTTTTTTATTTGTATTCTACTAGATGTAAGTCATGGTAACGTAACTGGACTAGTTAACATCTTGTAGAGAACACCACATTGGGTTGGTCAAAAGTGCTGATAACCCAGTTCCTGCAAGAGAAAAAGCAACATCGATGCAATGAAACCAATATGTGCAACACTTGCATTAGCTTCGGCAAATGTGAGCTGTTGCCTGCGACGTCTGTGCAAATGGTAAAAGCATGACGTATGATCTCTGTCGAGAGTTGTCCCAAACGAGATCTGGAATTCGTATTTTCCAGTCTCCTCCTAAGGCTCCGTGGTAGTATTACATCTGCATTCTTGCGGCTCATGCAGGAAGTAGCAATTTTGTCAGCGCGTGTAATAGTGTTTCAGTATTACCAGTCATCGTGTTTATCGAGTTGTTAGTATGTGCACACCAAAGTTGCGTGTTCCACTGTACCGTAACGTAACAACTCTCATCAAATGATAAAGTGTAAATGATAAAGGCAATCACACAAGCACATAAATATACTGGGATGAATGTTAGATAGCACAAGAATCAATGAATAGAAAAAAGGATATTCTGAATGAAGTAGGCCAGGCAACATGCTCTTTAGTTTTATATTTTTACTGTCAAGGAGCACCGACTGCATGATGGAATTAAATATAAGCAGTCGTCATTAGATTAATTATTCTACTGCACTTATGTAATGTTAAAGTACTTACATTTACTTCATCAAGGGTAGTGTATATGAATTACATTTAGAATGCACAAGCAACATTACAGTGCTGTTCACTGTTACAGGCAACGAGTAACCAGTGATAAAGCCAACACAACTGTGACATTTCCGTGCTTTGTGTTCAAGTGAAATGGCTGATGTAATCGGCAAGGCGTATGTTCATACGTGACCAGTTCACGGCCACGTCTTTACGTTCATGAATGGCAGAATATCAGCTGTGTGCCAAGGGCGTTAGCAATGGGCTGTTCTTTATTGCAAGTGTAATCACTATCGGTAGCTTCTTTGATCACCTTTCTTTCCTTGTGCCAGAGCATTAGCTTCATTCTACTAATGTTTTCCTTCCCTAGATGGGCTACCAGCCCGGTAAGGGTCTTGGCCGAGACCTGCAAGGCATTTCGGCACCCATTGAAGCAAAAGTCCGCAAGGGCAAAGGAGCCATCGGTCTGTATGGACCGGAGACCAAAGGCCCAAAGCTCATGACTTCGGAAACAGCGGCCGAGGACTCAACGGGTCGCAAAGGGGCACAGCCAGAGCTTAATCAGTGGCGGAAACGCAAGGTGAGACAGAAGAGCTGTTTGGTGGCACTGGTAGGAACTGTGTTGAAACTCAGAAATTTAAATTTTTGTTTATATATAAGAGCATTTTTCTAGGTACATCTGCGAACTATGCCCCGACTGTCTGTGAGGCCTCAGATGAACCACTTTTGCTATACACCATTCAAAAGTAAAAACCAAATTTAAAACTCCTTTGTTGTGTAGATTCGAACCCGGACCTGCGGAACGGCAAGCCTAGGTCTCATTTGTTATTGCTCACACATGTCTTAATCATATGAATCTGTTCATTACAGCTGTAGGATTATATTGGTCGTAGCCAAGTCAAAGTAATACTTGAGCATAGTTCATATAACACAGTTTTTGAATTTATGTGAGACATTGATACAGCTGATATATGACAAATAATGTAAAAAATGGTTTTTATGAGGCAAAAAGAATCATGGTAATGGCTTTTTGCAAAAGCCATTACCATGAATGCATGAATGAATGAAGGTTTTATTGAGTAGGTGAGAGTTGGTTGCCCCATGATGGGTGGTCTCCTCCGTCCAGGAAGCCATATGCCCTAGAAGGCACCCTAGCCCTGGTGGTCAGAAGCATCTGATCAGTGAGGTCCTGATGCCTATTAAAGTCAAAACAAAGAAGAACTTTCTTTTAAGTTCACATTAAATTAAAATTTTGAATGTTGACTAGCATATGTCTGACCAAAAATTTGAAAACAGTGGATCTTTTAGTACAGATGTTGCCCTGTTCCCCGGAAAAGGATGCAGGAAAGAACTGTCACACTGTCGAGTTGTAGATGTCTTTTTCACTTGTCCATTTGCGTGTGTTGTGCATGCAGGAAGGTGAGAAGAAAGTGACTTACGTCTACAAGACGATCGACGAGGTAAAGTCAGAAGGTGTCTACAAGAAGCCGCCCACTGGTCCACAGAGCAAACTCAGCAAGGTGAAGGTGATTGACATGACCGGGCCTGAACAGCGGGTTCTTTCTGGTATGTACATTGCTTTGGAGAAAAGCATGTTAAAAAAAACCTGTGAGAGCGCTCTGAGGCGTGTAACCAGCAATAGAGCTTTAGGATAAATGGATACCAGCATTTGTGACAAAGTGGTTACATCTTGCTGTCGAGTGGGACGTGATGGATTTGATTGCTCGATGGATTTGATTCCTGCCGGCTTAAAAGGGCTTAGACCTTCATTTAACACGGAGAGAATGCCAAGCATAAAAATGCCATGCTAGGTGTGTCTTGAAACCCCATCTGTAAGTTGGTCACAATTTGTTGCTAGCTTGGGGTGGTGCTTTTGAGCTATCCAGCAGGCTTCGCTTATAATTCTTTTATTTTTAAATCTTACAGGTTATCACGAATTGCACCAGCAGCACTCGAGACCCGACGAGCGTGAGGAGATAGAGCTGAAGCGTGCCGTCGGGTCGCAGTTCTCGGTGCCTGAGCTGACGAATAACCTCGAGCTCCTGGTCAACATGACAGAGCAGCAGATCGTGCAGAACGACCGCGATGCCAAGCACGAGGAAGACCGCACGATCAACCTCCGGCACGAGCTGGAACGCCTCGACGAGCTCATCACGGCCGAGGAGACGCAGGAACGGAGGCTGGCGAAACTGAGTGAACTCGTGCAGATGTGAGTTTTTGCTGCATCATGCCACACGCAAGTGAATTTCAGTTCCGGCATTGCAACTATGCTAATCTCTCATTATAATGAAATCTGTTTGCTCAAAATATCGCTTTAGTCGAAATTTCTTGTGGTCCTGACCAAAACGAGCACATTTTAATCTGCATGTATCAAAGCATGTCATTAGCTTGCTCCGCTTAGAGTGTACTAGCGAGGTACAGCTCTGCAGCCCTACGCAGTGGCACAGCGTCATGTAGGCGACCCTTCCCGTTGGCATCACCGGCGTACATAGTGCATGCCGTCTCGTAGCGAACGCACGCCGCCGCGACTACTTTTTGTCCTCGCTGCACCCACATTAAAGGCGAGTAGCATCATATCTCAGTGTCACGTGATATGTATGTCAAAATACAGTTACAGATGTTGATATAGCCACATAACCTTCGCAGCTGGGTGTGCTGTGCTTGCTATTTTAATGCAGGCAAGGAGAATTAAGTGTCTCTGTAAATACAGTTGAATCCTGATGCCATGAATATGGACGCAGCGAATGATTGATCATAATGAAGTAAATCAATGCTGAGTATGTCTGAAAAGGTGCACTGGACCAAAAGAAAATAAAAATGAATTTACTTGACGTTTCGGTAAACGCCGGTAAAGGCCTTGTTCACAATAAACTTTGTTACTATGAACAAGGCTTCCGTATGGGGAGCTGGTACGTCAAGTAAATTCACATTTTTTTTTTTTTTTGATTGATGTATCTTCTCACGTCTGCTCAGCATGTATTTCCCCAGCCCTAGAGGTTGCCGTCAAACCTTGGATTTCATCAAAGTAAATAAATGGTAGTATTCCCATTAAGACATAATAAAACATTGTTGCAAGTATACGTTTATAACAAATTATTGGATGTAACAATTGTTATTTTCGTGTCAGATAGTTTGTCGTAATAAGGTTTTACTGCATCCCCGGCGCCTCTCAGTGGTCGTCGAGTGCAGATGTGTTGCAGTGATTGAAGTTGACAGTGAAATAAGCACATGCGCGTGAGTGGCAAGGCTGTCACTTCCTTCTCCATCGACGGCTCCTTCAACACGACTTCCCTATCTTTTTTTTCTTTTTTTTCAAACAGGATGGTGGATCGCAGCCAGGAAGACCACGTGGAGCCCTTGACGTTAGAGGAGTGTGCAACCACGTTCCACACGTTGCAGAATGAATTCTACGAGGAATACAAGATGTATGGCCTCTCTGACTTGGCCATTACTCTCCTGTGCCCGATGGTGAGGCTTTTTACAGTGAAGCTGTTCAGATAAGCTTTTCGTAATTTGTCGTGTCCCAAAATATGAACTTGAAGTGACCTCACCTAGCAACCAAGCGATGCTACATCCACCAGTGTAACCTTGTAAGGCCTCAACATCATGCTGCGTCACGTGACATGATGTCATAACGATGCATGACTGTAAGAAATGAGCAACTATAAAAAAAAGGAAGAAGATAATGATGATGGATAAGAAGATGATGTTGATGATGAAGACCCAGACCAGCCATGTGCCCATCCGCTTCACCAGCTTTGTACCAGTAGTGCAAAGCAGCGCTAAATTTCTTAAACTCATTATGATTGTTATAATGATCATTGTCCTATTTGATAACAATGCACACCCAATTGTTCCTCCTGGAATAAATTGATGGCATTACAAAGGGTAGTGGGAAAAAAGTAAAGCCAGTTTCCACGCCTGTGAGATCTGAGTAGACAGATGAGCTGGTGCAAGGGTGTCATGTAGCGGTGGCCCAAGGGTGAAGATGTGGGCAGTTGGGCATGGGTCTGCTTTTCCCTCTTGCACAACATGAGACTTTTCTTTCGTTTATTTCCTTCTTTCTTTCCTTTTTTCTTTCTTTCCATGCTGTCCCTTGCATAATCATCATCATGCAGCAAGTGTGGGTCGTGGGCAAGATCTTTTTCCTTCTGCGTGACAGCTGCGCTGTTAACTACGAATGCTTGGTACAGCTAAAGCTTGAACTTAGTTAAGCAGCCCAGCTGTTCAAAGTTCAGCGTAAAATAATTTGTGGAAAAAAGAAACAGCACAACTGAGTACTGTTCTGACGCAGCATTAGTGAATGAAGGTACCAGATTTTAATTAGTTGAATGTCAGTAATGTTAATTCCTGGTAGACTGCAAGTTTGTTGGAATTAAACAGAGTTTGAACTTACAAGAACCTTTTTCACTGTAGCACTCAAAGGCTTGTGCGC
Source organism: Hyalomma asiaticum (assembly GCA_013339685.2). Taxonomy (NCBI): domain Eukaryota; kingdom Metazoa; phylum Arthropoda; class Arachnida; order Ixodida; family Ixodidae; genus Hyalomma; species Hyalomma asiaticum. The sequence goes on along the minus strand of CM023488.1, from coordinate 22,511,696 downwards.
TGAATGGGCATTGAATGCGCATTAATATACCCTGGAATGCTGGGGGTGAGACATGAGCAGTGCATGGCAACAAAAAATCCTTTATTGGGCCTTTCTTGGCAATTGAATTTGCAGGAATTTTTTTTGTACATTCAACCTTACTGGGATCCCTGGTGCTGTTGCAGTTATCTTTCACTTCAAATTAAGATACATATTTGAAATTATCCAAGTTCTACTGCGGTTACCCTAGAAATCCTGTGACGACACTTTCACAGGTGAAGAAGGAGCTGGAGTCCTGGTCACCCTTGAAGGAAAGGGACGCTCACGTCAGCTTGTTCTGCACGTGGAGGGACTTGCTCGAAATATACGGCAGCAGGACGCACGATCACCGCAACGCACCCGAGGACGACCCCTACCACTACTTGGTCTGGGAGACCTGGATGCCACCAGTGCGGCAAGCAATACTGTGAGTTTGGTGACCTCCGCCGTCTATCTCTTCTGTCTCCCTCCCTCTCTCTCTCTTTCTTTTTTTTTTAATGGCAGTTTTAGGGGCGAAGCTCCTTAGGCTTGAGGCTTGTCTGCTGTTGTGATGTCGTAGCCACGGTTGCGCTCGCTCTCGGCGCGTGATCTCTCTCTCTCTCTTCGACAGCGACAGTCATGAGTGCAGCAAATCACACATGCAAGGCGACAGTGGCGTGAACAGCCGTCGGTCGACGGTAAAAACTGACCAACAGCGAAGTGCTTCGGCTTTTATTACGCTCATCACAATGTGTTCTGGTATTATCACCGAGATTCTAAAAGGCACTCAAAGTTTGTAACAAGGTGGCCAGAGATAAAGATAAGCCCATCATAAGCATTCCGTATCTACATGGGTTTTCCCACCGTATGAAAAAGGTTGGAAATCGATTTGGCGTTAAGGTGGTTTTTTCATCAAGGAACAAGTTGGGTCGTATTTGCGGAATGGTAGATAGGAAGGCTGAAGGTAAAGAAAAAATGTGGAGTGTATGTGATGTCAACTACCGAGATCGGGACGGTTTGGCTGAATGTGGGAAGGGTGCTGTGTATATAATTCCCTTGTCTTGCGGAAAGTGTTATATCGGCCGAACCGGCAGATGTGTCAACAATCGTTTGATGGATCACAGGGCTTCATTGAAGGCCCACCTTTCATCTAATTTATGCTTACATTGCAGAGATTGCAAATGTCATCCGCTGTTGCGCCAAACGAAAGTGCTGTCCCGGCATAAAGATAGGAAAGCGCGAGAGGTTGTTGAGGCGTTTTTCATTCATAAGTATGGTAATATGTGCTTCGCTAGGCCTTCGGTTCTGTTACACCAACTGGAGATTGATTATTTAACCGCCAATCTCTAATCGGTCCATGTGATTTTATCCTGTTCTTTATATATATGTGGTTTTTCTTCAATAAATCTTCAGTTGCTAGTCTGCGCTTGTGTCTTCCTTGTCCGTGTTTATTTCGCGCAGTTCGTTTCTGTCATGGATTACCAACTCGCCCAGTGTTCAATCCTTCAGATAGTTTGTCGTAATGAGGTTTCACTGCATCTCCGGCGCCTCTCAGTGGTCTTCGAGTGCAGATGTCTTGCAGTGATTGAAGTTGACAGTGAAATAAGTACATGCACGTGAGTGGCAAGGCTGTCACTTCCTTCTCCATCGATGGCTCCTTCAACACGGCTTCCCTTTCTTTTTTTTTTTTTTTCTTTTTTTTTGCAAACAGGATGGTGGATCGCAGCCAGGAAGACCACGTGGAGCCCTTGACGTTAGAGGAGTGTGCAACCACGTTCCACACGTTGCAGGATGAATTCTACGAGGAGTACAAGATGTACGGCCTCTCTGACTTGGCCATTACTCTCCTGTGCCCGATGGTGAGGCTTTTTACAGTGAAGCTGTTCGGATAAGCTTTTCGTAATTTATCGTGTCCCAAAATATGAACTTGAAGTGACCTCACCTAGCAACCAAGCGACGCTACATCCACCAGCGTAACCTTGTAAGGCCTCAACATCATGCTGCGTCACGTAACATGATGTCATAACGATGCATGACTGTAAGAAATGAGCAACTATAAAAAAAAGGAAGAAGATAATGATGATGGATAAGAAGATGATGTTGATGATGAAGACCCAGACCAGCCATGTGCCCACCAGCTTCACTAGCCACGTGCCACCAGTGCAAAGCTTCGCTAAATTTTTCTTAAACTCGTTATCGTTGTTGTAATCATCATTGTCCTATTTGATGACAATGCACACCCATTTGTTCCTCCTGGAATAAATTTGTGCCTTTGTGGCTGGTGGCATTACAAAGGGTAGTGGGAAAGCCAGTTTCCACGCCTCTGAGATCTGAGTAGACAGATGAGCTGGTGCAAGGGTGTCATGTAGCGGTGGCCCGAGGGCGAAGATGTGGGCAGTTGGGCATGGGTCTGCTTTTCCCTCTTGCACAGCATGAGACTTTTCTTTCATTTATTTGCTTCTTTCTTTCCTTTTTTCTTTCTTTCCATGCTGTCCCTTGCATAATCATCATCATGCAGCAAGTGTGGGTCGTGGGCAAGATCCTTTTCCTTCTGCGGGACAGCTGCGCTGTTAAAGGGGCACTGACACCAAAATTTTCGTCTGCTGTTTTTTCGCTGCAATACGTAGCTGGGGACCTGTTAGACATAACACGGCACATCATTTGCTCCAGCGCGCGTCAGATAATTGTTTACGGCATGTTTATTACCCACTAGTTTCAGTTTTGGTTTGGGAAAGCTCAAAAAACGACGAGGCGCCTGGTGAAACTGGCGCGATCTAGCGCTCGCGATGGAGTAGACGAGTTCGGACACGTGAGCACACATAACTGTGACGCACTTCCGCACGACAACCGCCATGTGCTCGTTTTCTTTCGCCTGTCGCACGTTCTGCGCGTTGTTGTCGCTGTTGCTGTCATCGTTGTTGGGTGGCAACTATTTTCTTGAGGTCTGGCGTCGCCGGCAGTCTACTAACGCAGCCGCAGCGAATAAGCAATGGCGGCTATGACGTCATCATTGCTAGCTGCACTCTCGGAGCTCGGCTGCCGTGGTGACGTCGCGGAAGTTGGGGGTCCCCTTCAGGTCACCTTTGCTATTGTCGATGTCGCAATGTACGGCGTCTAGCGCTCGACTGCGCATGCGAACTTCAATATTCATTTAAATTATCTTCGGAGCTGTGTTCGCCATTGAGATTTGGTAGATGACATCTGTATGTCCACGAAAATCGATCTCGCGGGCTATCTTAGCAGCGAAATTTTGGTGTCAGTGCCCCTTTAACTACGAATGCTTGGTACAGCTAAAGCTTGAACTTAGTTAAGCAGCCGAGCTGTTCAAAGTTCAACTTAAAATAATTTGTGAAGAAAAGCAAAAACACAACTGAGTACTGTTCTGATGCAGCATTAGTGAATGAAGGTACCAGATTTTAATTAGTTGAATGTCAGTAATGTTAATTCCTGGTAGACTACAAGTTTGTTGGAATTAAACAGAGTTTGAACTTACAAGAACCTTTTTCACTGTAGCACTCAAAGGCTTGTGCGCTGAATGGGCATCCATAATTGAATGAGCCTCCATAACAGAAGCGGAGGAGGTAGCAATTGCACTGGCAATCAAGGAGGGCCGGGAGCGCAAAGCCCCACTCACAATAATCACGGACTCGAAGGCTGCGTGTAGGAACTACCAAAGGGGTCGAATAGGTACGAAGGCATACCAAATTCTAACCAAAGCTAATAAGGACATCCCAATCGAATACCCCCAGAACATAATCTGGGCGCCAGGGCATGAGGGTATCACCGGGAACCTATTTGCGGACGAGGCGGCTCGAGGCTTCACAAATCACCGAGCCTCCACGGACACTGTGGTAGAGGACCCGACGCCCTTAGACCCTAATTCGCAACAATTCTGCAGTATTACAGAGATAGCAGAAAAATGTATCCAGCACCACATAAGAATCTCACGGCAATGCAATCTACGGCGCTACGCAGACTCCAGACAAATACATACACGAACTTACACAGGTTACATACATTCTACCCCGCTGGGCATTGAATGCGCATTAATATACCCTGGAATGCTGGGGGTGAGACGGTGAGCAGTGCATGGCAACAAAAATCCTTTATTGGGCCTTTCTTGGCAATTGAATTTGCAGGAATTTTTTTTGTACATTCAACCTTACTGGGATCCCTGGTGCTATTGCAGTTATCCTTCACTTCAAATTAAGATACATATTTGAAATTATCCAAGTTCTACTGCGGTTACCCTAGAAATCCTGTGACGACACTTTCACAGGTGAAGAAGGAGCTAGAGTCCTGGTCACCCTTGAAGGAAAGGGACGCTCACGTCAGCTTGTTCTGCACGTGGAGGGACTTGCTCGAAATATACGGCAGCAGGACGCACGATCACCGCAACGCACCCGAGGACGACCCTTACCACTACTTGGTCTGGGAGACCTGGATGCCACCAGTGCGGCAAGCAATACTGTGAGTTTGGTGACCTCCACCGTCTATCTCTTCTGTCTCCCTCCCTCTCTCTCTCTTTCTTTTTTTTTTTTAATGGCAGTTTTAGGGGCGAAGCTCCTTAGGGTTGAGGCTTCTCTGCTGTTGTTATGTCGTAGCCACGGTTGCGCTCGCTCTCGGCGCGTGATCTCTCTCTCTCTTCGACAGCGACAGTCATGAGTGCAGCAACTCACACTGCAAGGCGACAGTGGTGTGAACAGCCGTCGGTCGACGGTAAAAACTGACCAACAGCGAAGTGCTTCGGCTTTTATTACGCTCATCACAATGTGTTCTGGTATTATCACCGAGATTCTAAAAGGCACTCAAAGTTTGTAGAACGGTCGATACCATTCTTGAAGTGCCATGCAAGATAAGCGCCGCCTGCATTCCGCATCATAGGAAAGTGATAATGGTGCCCCGATAAACAAAGCAAAACAAGTGCACGTGTCAATATAATGAATTTGGGTACAGTGAATGATCGGTTATAATGAATTAAATGGAAAATAGTATAGCCATTAAAATGGCATTATAATTGTATGCTTATAATGATCTGTCGCTTATAAGGAAGCTATTTTTATGTCATACTGAATTTTTTATATCAAGGTTTGGGGGGGGACCTCAGTGTACGAAAAGGTCATGGATTTGATTCCCAGTTGTCACAGCCACATTTTTGTCGGGACAGGATGCAGAAGTGGAGCTGTGTCTTCATTTAGGGGCACACTACAGAACTCCCGGTGGTCAAAACAGCTTGGTGACACCACGCTGCTATGAGTCTTCACTGCTTCACGAAGTTGGGTGGCATAGCTTTACTCAGCTTATCTAGCTGAAGAAAGCACTATTAATGAGATTGTGGAGCCGAGCGCACAGTCATGTATGGCTGTTGTTATTCCTTCGTACATAAAAGTTCAAAAACAGCAAGGCTTGGGCCACATAGATTAGTGGAGAATACCCAAATGGACGAGTTACAAAACCTGGAAGGCAGCTTTTCTGCACGCCAAAGATTCATGCACGATGGCGGCGACACCCGCCGGGACTGCATTTGTTAGGTGCAGCGTATGGGGTGTGCTGGCACGCATGTTCTTGGCTATGTAGCCTCTCCATTGCTTTCGTCACACTCTTTAGGCTCCGTTACATTCTGTTGCGAGCTACTTGCAGCACAGGTTTTTGCGTAAGCTGAATCACCCGCTCTAGCTCAACACCCAAAACGTTGCACTGCACGTAACAACCGCAGCGAGGATGTGCATCACTGCCATTGTGCATGAATTTCTGCCGTGCAGGAAAGCTACCTTCCAGGTTTTGCAGCTCCTCTATACACATTTTTTTTCTTTTGTTTTTAGGGCTGTGTGGATATTTGAACTTCTGCACAGCTTTCGAATAGCATTTGCTCTTCAATTTTGACTTACAGTTTTATCTATTCCAACTATTCAGAGTTGTAATTAAGGGGGCAAAATATGAAATGTCTTGGGACAAGTTGCCTATTCTCGTATGTAGCACGCTTTGCCACGTAACACTTATGTACTGCAATGAAGTTAACACCGTGCGCTGTGGTGAAGTTTACAACTCATGCATATGCACAGTTCTCTGTCGGGCTGTTCTTCAGGACTTGGCTGTTATCTTTGTGGGACTACATGCACTGGACATGCAATAAATTTGTTGTTTTTTTCTGCCCACGTTTAAGAGTACATTTCTCTGTAATTAAAAAAAAACACATTTGAACATTATTCAAAAATTTATTGTAATAGATTTGCACTTAACGTCAACAATATTTGAATTTGCTTCATACTCAGACGTTTGCTGTTTGCACTGCTCTAATTTTGTTTTCTTCATTCTGGCTACTATGCCATCAGCTTTCTCCTTACAGCATAGCCAAGAATTCATCGTTGCTGATCTTATCGTAACACTGTTCTCTCTCTCTCTCTTTTTCCGACAGGGAATGGACACCTCGAGAATGTGATCCATTGATAGAATTGCTTGAAACGTGGATGCCGCTGCTGCCCCGGTGGATGTTGGAAAACATCCTGGACCAGTTTGTGCTTCCCAAACTTCAGACTGAGGTCGAAGCGTGGAACCCACTGACAGACACCATGCCAATCCACTCGTGGCTGCATCCGTGGCTTCCCCTCATGGGTACGTCACGAGAGCGTCACAGCTGTGACAGTACAGAGATGGGAGTAGGGCTGTCGTCACAGTGAGGCAGTTGCGAGCAAATGCATTCTTCCCAGGCTGCCACGATGTTTTTTTTTTCTTTTCTTCGCTATTATTTTCACATGAAGCGAAAGAACTTTTATTAAAGAACAGTCAGGGGACGTTAAAGAAGATATTATGTTGAACTTTATTAGCAAATTATGCATCTGCAGTAGCAGTTTGGTCACTTGTCACAAGGCAGGGCCCAATAAGCCAGTAAATGTGTGAATGTGGAAGATTGATGCCATTTCACTCAAGTTCCCACAGCTGCTTTGCGCAACGGCGTGGTTTTAGAAGTGTCTGCCAGGGTTTGGAGGTCCATTGTACAACAAGAACGATGTCGCATTTTAAGAACCAGGAAAGTGATGCTGGCTTCCAAAACCTGTTCCTTTCAGTAAAACAGCCAAAATGCAGTAATGTATGTTAAAAACCGGTGGCATTACCCCGATGTGGTAATGCAATCAGTACAGCTCTGGGGCCTTTAATTTTTATGGTGAATAAATTCTTTAACAAGTAAAATCAGTCAGATATTTCCCAGTGGTCCACATGGTAACATTCTCCCATTTAAACCAGCAGATCTCGCTTATGGATGTTCCACCAGTACTATGTACTCATGGTGCGACCAGAAATGAACAGCGACTAGACTGTACTCAAGAATGTTGTCACTTTAAACTCTCTTATCATTTTTGTAATTCTAAGCGACTGATATCTGCACATTCAAATAACTTTGTCTTCTCTGAACATCGGAAAGCGTGATGTGGCCATGTGCGGGACACACTTGACATTTCTCGTCCGTTGCCTGCAGGGTTGCGCTTGGAACCCTTGTACCCACCCATCCGTTTGAAGCTGGCCAACGCACTCAGTGCCTGGCACCCCAGCGACGGCTCAGCCAAGCTCATTCTGGAACCCTGGCGCGGCGTCTTCTCTCAGGGTACTCTGGAGGCATTTGTTGTCGCCAACATCCTGCCAAAGTTGGCACTGGCTCTACAGGCCATGCCCATCAACCCACACCAACAGCACCTTGGTGAGCGCAAGGAGCATCTGTTCCTTTACCATGCTTTGTCTTGTCCTTGTTTTCCTGGTTATGTCACGACTATGTTCGCTTGCTTCACCTCATTCTTTGTTTTCCTGTGCTGTCACGTCTTTCTCTCGTATCGTCAATTTATTGTTTGCGTGCAACCATCCCAACCCTGTTCACACATTTTGTCACATTCTACATTTCTCCATTACACGATCAAATCTTATTATGCATTGGTTATGTCACAATCACACAGTCTTGTTTTGTCGCGTTATTGGTTTTCTCATACCGTCACAGGTACTGCATCACGTCTGAGCATGTTGTGCCGCTATGTTCATTGTCCTGTGACGTAACGACTGCATGCATTTTTTAATTCCCCTGTGATGTCACAAGCACATGTCACATGAATACGTTGACCGGTGTAGCTCCATTCTTCATGTTCCCATAATGTCAAAATTGCAACAGCAACTGTATTATGTTTCTGTCCTGGTCATGTAACAGTCTATGATGTTTCATTACATTCTGAGTTTCCACATAACATCACATGTTCATCATTACATATGAGCTTCCACTGTCACACATTTTGTCACCTTGTGATGTCACAGCCACGTGCTCTCTCATCTCACCATGCTTCGTGTTCCTTGTGATACCCTAACTGCTGACTTGTGACATTACGATGCATCAAATTCTGAGAAATCCTGACAGAGGATGCATTTATGCCGTGCTGACATCCTTGCCCTTCGCCTTTCACAGCTTTCAACATCTTTGGTTAGTGCTGGCATAATTCAGTTATTGTACTTCTTTACGTTCCTCTGCTCATGACTTGCGAGTGCCTGCAAATGCACTTCATCCCACTTTTATTTGTCTGCTAATTTTGTTCTTTGACCAGGAACCTGGTCAGAGATCTGGATGCAGTCAATTCAATTTTAGCCAATTTAATGGAAATATTGGCGCTACAGAATAGTTGCAACGACAATGCGAAAATGATTGTCTGGCGGCAGAGCATGCATTGGAAATTTCAGGGTATGCTTACATGCACGTACGTAATGTATTACAGTAGAACCTCGTTATAACGAACCCGGATATAATGAAGCAATCGCAATTCCCCTTGAAATTTTTATAGGTGAAATTGATATTGGTTATAACGAACTAATGGTTATAAAGAAGTAATTACTGCTCCCCCTGCAACTTCGTTATAACAAGGTTTTACTGTAGCATGCAGGCTGGGTTAAGTGCTTGATGCTTTCTTCTTTGTGATGCTTGCAGGCTGTATTGACGTTACTGCTTCTAACAGCCTTGTTAACGACCTGTTCACAGATGCTCGTGGCCAAAGACGTCCCTATCCATTTATGGATAAGTGCCAGCATGGTATGGAATAACTGTTTGAGGATAGGGCTTGCCGACGCTGTTTTTGTGCATGCACTTAACGCTGTTTTCATGGGAACAACTTTATACGATAACCTTAATTAACGTGCATGCAGTGTGTTGTGCGTTGCAGTAAACCTAGATCTTTTGGTTGACAATTCATAAGAGTATATTTTAGAATGCTGCTTAAGCGGCAACACTATTTTTATTTAACTTGTTATAACTGACAATTCATTATATCCACATTTGTTTTATCGAGGTGCAACAGTATATCCGTCCTTCAGGCGATGAATCCATCATGAGAAGTCATCAAAAACGTAGTGCTGCTGGAGCCTACATTTTATAAGGGGCTTGTCTCTTATCAGAGGCGGGTGATTAGAGGCACATGTCAAAATGTCAACCCCAGTGACATTGCTTGTTTGAAGACTTCTCAACACTTCAAGCCTTCGGTCTTCATTCTCTCGGTTCGAGTCAGTCAGTCAATCACGCTCAGTCCACCACGATGGAACAGTAGTTGTGGTGCTTGGCTACTGAACCAAAGGTCACTGGAATTTAATCCCGGCCACAGTGGTCACATTTTTGATCAAGCCAGTACAATCTCTGTGCTATCGATTTCCGTTAAAGGTCAACTCTGGCAATTTTTCAAGTTAGTAGATCTCAACAAAATTCGCTGGGCACGTTCCTCGGCACACTACGATCATTTGTGCAAGATTGCACGCTCGAGAGATGTGCAGATTGCTTGCAATTCAATTTTTATTGTTTACATTAAACTGCCCACCTGGCTTCCTACAATTATTGGCCACACTGTGTATTGACAGTTGTCATCGGCAAAACGACACAAGCACGCCACTCATACCACGGCCTTCAAGATCTGCATGCGCCAGCAGCCTTCACGGCATTACCACCAGGGCAAGGGTGCACACACTGTTGTACCATGCAAAATGTGGATTGACTGATTTGACGTCACCGCTGGGTTGGATTTCAGTTTCGCGCTTCTTTGCTCATTGAAGATTACTTTCACATTTTGTGAGCATTTCTGCTCTCAGGAGTGTGACAGGAGCACCTCAGGAATGTAGAATCGCCATTCGAACACTCCTTTTTTCCACATACAATCTCCTAATGGAATCAGCTTCTGCAGGAAATTGCCGATTGTCACACAGAAGCTTCATTCAGAGCACTACTACAGCACTTAGTTTTCCTCCTCTTTTTTTTTTCTGTGTTTGTGTTATTCTTGTTCGCACAGTTATCTTTTTTTTTTCTGTACATATGTAACCCTGTGTTTTTCCCCTGCTGCAATAATGCCTTTGGGCGCTGCAGGTGTATTGAATAAATAAATAAATACTACGTAAATTACCTTGACTTGTTCAAAAGATTGCCAGAGTTTGCCTTTAAGAGAAGCCCAGGTGTTCAACATTTCCAGAGTCCTCTGCTACAGCGTGCCTCATGATTGTACAGTAGAACCTCGTTATAACGAACCCAGATATAACGAAGTAATCGCAATTCCCCTTGAAATTCCTATAGATGAAATTGATACTGGTTATAACAAACGAATGGTTATAACGAAGTAATTACCACTCCCCATTAAACTTCGTTATAACAAGGTTTTACTCTATTGTGGCTTCGGCTCACAAAGCTCCAGCAGTCATCGCTGATCAATCTCTCTGGTGCCGTGACTGCGCAGACGTGTGGCACTGGGTGATGGCGTGGGAGGACCTGTGCCCGGCGTCCAGCATGGCCACCCTGTTGGAGAAGACCTTCTTCCCCCAGTGGCTGCAGGTGCTGGCGGGCTGGCTGCAGCACAACCCGAACTACCAGGAGATCTCCAAGTGGTACACGGGCTGGAAGTCCCTCTTCTCCGATGCCCTGCTCCAGCAGACCAGCGTTCGCGGTGAGTTGGACGACCTTTTCCGTCTTCATCGTTGTAAAAACGTATGTTTGCACTAAGGCTTTGCGAATAGCAAAATACTGGGTGTGAAGCAAGTTTGAATTGAGTGTCAATTGAATCAAATAGTTTTTCAAATAACACTTCAATATTTTTCTAATAATTCGTGTTTAATTGCGGAGAGAGTGTTATGTTATACATGGGCAAAAAAAGACGAATTTATTGCATGACCAGTGTACTTCCATAACGAAAGGTTGAACTTAGCGCGATTGAAAAATGCACACACAAGAAGAGATGAAGCGAACAAGAACAGGCTGTCATTATCCGCTTCATCTTTCTCTCTTTTTTTTCTTCTTTTTTGCTCCAACTTACATTCTTTCAGCACAGTGTCAGCTAGGGTTACAGCGAACCAAGGTTGAGATTGGCAAGTCTGCACTCCCAAATGTTCTGAAAGCCTTTGTCTCTTGGTGCTGTTTTTTTTGCACAGAGCAATTCAAGGTGGCGCTAGACATGATGAATCGTGCCGTGTCGGGCCTGCCAGTGGTGCCGCCTGGTGCTGGTGGCGGGCAGCAGGCACCGCCGGGGCTGTTGGGATACAGGCCTGCACCACCGCCTCCACCGCAGCACATGCCTCAAGAGGTTGTCGGCGGACGACCAGAATACAGTGTGAGTGGCTCTGCATGTATAACTATGCCACTTAATTTTGAGAGGGAGAAGGAGAAAAAAAACTTTAATAGTATGTAATAGTACACGCCGCCTTGGCCATGAGTGGCGCTGCCCAACACTCCCAGGATAATACATACATAAATACACAATAAAGTGGACGGGGGGACGACCGCCTTTGTAGCTCAGTGGATAGAGCATCGGACGCGACATCCGAAGGTCATGGGTTCGGGTCCCACCGAAGGCAGGTTTGTCTTTTCGTCCACTTTACTTCCTTTCTACTTTGTCCACAATTACAATACCACAAGTAACTTCCCCTATGCTTTCCTAGGCTTCATTGTCTGTTTGCTCATTAAGTTGTTTCTATTTAATAGTATCCTGCAATTTACTGGGATGGGCACAAGTGCTATGCTTCACTGCGTAACTTTCCTGCATTGTGACAAAGCTAACACTCATGCACTGCGTAACTGCGTAACTTTCCTGCATTGTGACAAAGCTAACACTCATGCACTGCGTTGCGGCACTTAATTTTGAAGTGACAATTTTCTTCAGTGTTTAAGGGTCATGAAAAAGAAAAGTAATATTTTGCCGTATAACAGTCAATCCTCATTACAACAAATTTATATATGGCACAAAAATTGCTTCGTTGAATTTGATAACTTGTTAGAACAAATTCATATATGACACAGAATAGCTTTCTTATACCTGATAATATGTTATACATGCATAATCTTAACACTTGTTATGGCAGTAAGTATAATTTTATTGCAAGAAATTAAATGTCTGTGAAGATAGCTTTGTAATATCGATAACTAATTATCAGTGTACATTTGTAACACTGTTCCTATGGCAATAGTATGTTTATTTAGTTTGGTATAACAAATATTGGACGTGCAACTGTGCTATCTTTGATTAATTATAATCAATAGTTTATTATGTCCAAATTTGTTATATCGTAGTTTGACTGCAGTAAATTCACCTTTCACAGTATGAAAAGCACAACTCTCGCCACGAGAAAATTCTTGATAAGTGAGAAAAAGCGCAAAGAGAAAATTTAGGTGGCAAAGATGCTTTGAGCTTCCTGCACCATCTCACTGTGGCATCAGTAGATATTTATATTTACTAAAGCTTAGATAGATTCTTCATTGGTAAAAACCAGCTACATTGGCTGCTGAAGGGGCTGAAGGCTTAACATGCCTAGTTTCAGGAAACATTATCAAACCATTCTGCCCGATATCTGAAAAGGTGCTTTGAAATCTGTGACGTTGCACTGACGTTCATGTGCATGGATTTAGGTGTAAAGCTGTAGAATTAATGAAAAAAATTAAAGAGCCACCCTTTAAGAGATGATATTTACTAATGTAAGGCTCGCACTCTCGTTTTGAGAACGGAAATTCTGTTTATAAATTCACATGCCTTTATCTGTGTGCCTGCCTTTCATGAACTCCTTTAAAGGGACTGACAACTGCCCAGAACATGGGAACGGATGCTTGTCCATTTGGAAAGACGCCGAATTGCAGTGATGCAGTCGAGCACTTTTCACGATTTGAGCAGGATTTGTATTGTTTAAATTGAGTTAGAAGTTTTCGGTAACCACAACGTGGCGTTGCCTGGTGGTGAACCCTTGGTACTGAGTTTTCGAGCCTTTACGTTGCTACATTGCATCACCTGCTGCTCTTTAGATAACCATAACGCAGGTTTAAAATTATACTCGGCGTATCAAAAACTTGTCCCCGACCTATTCTTCGCTTATTACCAAGTAAAAAGGATTGACGCTGGGTAGTGGCGCTGCCTTCACGGCAACCCACTAGCCGTGTTTAACCATGGTGCATGCGCGCAATGTCTCTCAGGCGTTTGCGTTTGTGCTTCGTCTCGGCAGAAGCTGGCACAAACACTCCCGACTGTCGGCCACTGGTTGCAATATGTGTTGCGTGTGTAACTTCAGTGGCAAAAAAATTTTGATCGTAAATGTTTCATGGCATTTCCTGCGTTGCAGTTCCATGATTAAACACAGTGGCTGGTAAGCTTTCTGTTGCTGTGGAAAAAAAAAGAAAAAAATCAAAACAGGTACCATAAAAAGTTTGTTTTCAGTCCCTTTAGGCAGTATACTATGTGAGCCAAACATGTTTGGTCTACAAGAAGACACACAAAGATGGCAGCGGCGCTGTTTACTGCACTTGTGTTCTCTTGGCCCGTTTCTGCACTTTGTGTAGCTGACTTGGAAGCTTCTGTTTTTACGAACTGAGAACGTTGCGAATCGTACTGTCCGGCCAGTCTTCATTTCATTTAATGCACCTGACAAAGCATTGCATGGTATATAGAAGACATATCAGATCAGCTTCACAGAACTTCTTGCTGACATAGCTGATGCTTAACTCTGAGAAAAAAATCCAGGTGCCTAAGCACCAGCAGGGGAAAGAAAGGGCACAATAAAAAGAGTGTTATGTTCTCGTGTTTCATCTTTGAGCTACTGGTGCTTGAGCATCTGTTCTTTCTTGAACATCAACTTCACATTTGCAACATTTTATGAGTCGGAGAATCATCTATTACATGCCGTCCGTGAAATCGTTAACACTGACTTTCATTGTCTCCCTGCAGCATATGCAGACGATACGAAGTTCCACCACACCAGCCAATGCACAGATGACCTTCAAGGAGCTGATCGAGCAAAGAGTAAGTTCACGCTTTCCCGGTTTGTCAGTTACGCTGTGTACCACTGGTTTCGAAGGTGTATGAATATAGTAGCTTCTAACACTTAATTGTTTTATAGTTATTGCATAGTTTTAAAATAATAAATAGGCATTTCCATCACCAATGCGAAATAGTCTTCACATCCCAGTGGATTGACACTATGTTCACAGGCAAGGCATTCTTTGATGAAAAGTGGAACATTACAAGTGGAACATTACAGTCAGTCCTTGTTATTAACAAGTTCAGTATGACTTGGAAATGGCACTGTTATACAGTAAAACCTCATTATAGCGAAGTTAAAGGTGCAGTGGTAATTACTTCATTATAACCATTAGTTTGTTATAACCAATATCAATTTTATCTATAGAAATTTTAAGGGGAAGTGCGATTGCTTCGTTATATCCGATAGTTCGTTATAACGAGGTTCTGCTGTATCTGCTAACGTGTTATAAATGTATACTTGTGACACTGCTTTAATGCCATTGCCATTCTTAATTTAATTCATTACAACCAATAATTTGTTATACTGAGGTTTGACTACAGGCCCTGGTAAGCAGCTTATTTACATAATCAGAATTCATTGGTGAGTGTGAACGAAAGCTGTGTAGCATATTCGTAAAAAAACAAATGGCAGTGTTTAACCACAACCATCAACCTTCCATCATCAACATGCTGGCTGAAGCAGCCATATTGAGGAATTTTGGGGCTGTTTTCTCTTACTCTAATGAAATAGTCTAATTGTTTACCTGGCACTGTTTTGTCTGCTCACCTTTATTTTTTTATATCTGGCTGTTTTATTAAATTGAGTGATAATTAACAGACTCTAAGCAATAAAGAGTGATAAAGAAGAAACAGATTTTTGAGCTGAGTGATATTCTTTGACTGTTCAGCATGCGCCAAATGAGGGATCGTGTTTTCACGGCGCTTGCAGGCCCAGGAGAAGAACCTTCTGTTTGTTCCCATGTCACACCGGTTCCAAGAGGGCAAGCAGGTCTACCGGCTCGGCCACGTAATGCTGTACCTCGATCGAAACGTCATCTTCGTCTTCAACGGCAAGACGTGGGTGCCAACATCCCTCCAGTCTCTGCTGGACATGGCAGGTTGACCCGAACAAGCGCCCCTCGCATCACGGTTGTCGTGTGTGTGCGTGCGTGTGTGTGTGTGGGAGTGGTTGACGGCTCAGGATTGGATTCTCCGTTGCCGTCTTTTATAATGCACAACAGTAGGACATTCGTCAGGATCAGCAATTGGTGCGAAGGTCGCCGGCCAGAAAGCGTGGTGCGCTCGTGATGAACAGATGCAGCAGTCCAGCCGTTGCAGAGCCTCAAGCGAAGTTGAAAGGTCGTGGAAGATGTCAGCACCTGCTTCATTGCCCAATGCGTCCGCTTTGTTGGATTGATTCATGTAATTATGACTTCGAGTTTAGCACGTGACGAGGTCTTGACGTGTCTGTGGCGATAGGTTTTACTGTCACGCTTGCATTTCATGTGTGCTACTGAAGTAAAAAGTCGTCTTTGTGTTTGTGTTCATTTTGTGACGGAGTGTCATTATATTAGGCTGAAACTAAGCGAATGGCCAGGCACAATCACGCATCGCTTGTTGTGAACTTGGGAAATGTTTATGACGATACATTGTCGAATGCTCTTAATCGCACACAGCCCCACAGCACTGAAAAGCTGGTGCTCGCCATACTCGTCTTGATACACATAGCCATGATTTGGCTAAAATTTCCTCCTTTCAATGTGAACGGGCTATTAGTAATGTATAATGAACTTCTAAACCTTCTTCTTATCCTCTCTTTCTCCTTTTTAAAAGAAACAGGTACCCAGAGGTTGCAGGAACACGCTCAATGTGTTCATTATGTGCTAGACTAGCAACACCAATCATACCAAAGCGCACACTGGAAGGCCCTTTTTGTAGCATTGCATTTTTGTGACCCCTGATTTTTCTTGAAGGGCACTTATGGGAATCCTCTCGTATCAGTTGAACAGACTCCGCACAAAATTTTTTTTTATTTTTTGTGATGACATTGTAAGACATTGTGGTGCCTATGAATGTGAAGGGGATAATACACATGTACATACAAGCAGCTATCATTTGTCATCATGTTTTATCAAGTCTCACGGTGTTCAAGTCGTCTTACTAACAGGTTGGAAATGGTGTGGCTTGTGGTTATGTGACAGAGTGCTTGGATTGCCGTCAATTTTTGTAATGCAGTCCTTGCGCCTTTTGCTAAGCTCCCTGTAAATAAATCCTCTTTTCCATGCGCTGTTGCGTTTTTACTTTGTGTGACATGGACATTGGACGAAACCACTGTAAATAAATTCCTTCCTTGATGCATTTTCGTCTTCTTATTTTGCATGGGGAGGGAATTGGGCGAGAGCGCAACAGCGTTTTCAATGCTTCCTGAAGCACAAAATCTGTTGTATGTCCCGTGAGCGGAATTATCACAAGATGACAAGAAAACTGGTGTGACAGTGTGTATGTCGGTGATGACGTCAACATTGTACTGCCATGTAATATAGACGCCAATATTTAGTACTAGTATGTAGTCTTGAAGCAAGACATACCACAATTTCGCATTCAGCACAAATAAGGAGTAGAGACTTTTGGGCTACAGTAAAACCTCGTTATAACGAAATTGAAGGGGGAGCAGTAATTACTTCATTATAACCATTAGTTCGTTATAACCAATATCAATTTCATCTATAGGAATTTCAGGGGGAATTGCGATTACTTCGTTATATCCGATAGTTCGTTATATCCGGGTTTGTTATAACGAGGTTCTACTGTATTTGGTTCATTCTGTAAGATGAAGCCATGGTGCTGAAGCGACAAGCAAGACTACAGGAGATGCACTACCTGTCACACCAGTCCTGTCGTCTACTCTGTCCTTGTCACTTAAGTGCTATGACTTCATCCTATACAACTGGAGGTCTAGCAAGTTCGGCTGCAGTAAAGGCAGTGCTTTAGATGAATATTAGAAAATTTCAAATGACTAATCAAATAATGTTTTGTTTGATTTGGTACTGAAATACTGCATATCCGAAATACCAAATATTTTTCAAATAGTTGACCAGTTGGAATCGAAGAGGAAACTTCACATTAAGGAAACATCAGGATTGCGTTGGGTTATCTTTCAAAGTTTTTAATCGTTGAACTACCACAAAGCATGTAACACAGCCTGTGTTGCTGCTGAGGCTATGTTGATCCCCAGATCAAGGTGTTTTTGCCTGAAGGTTCAGTGTTGCGGAAGTGAAAGTGTCGTCAATCCACTGCCGTCGTCATGATAACGGTACTTTTGCTGGCCGAGCTCTTGGCGATACATGCTACTGCACATGGGGAAAGGAAGAACGCTAGGAGAGGGTGTCGCATTACAGTCTTCGAAGCCTAGTCATAAAAAATTGAAGAGAATCATGGGAAATGAGCCTCTGTTATTGCGACAGGCAAGCGGTTCATCATTGTATGGTCAAGCGCCACCTACAGTTACTTAGTAATACGTCAAAAGCTGTAGTCACGGCTGCTTGCAAGTCTACCCAAGTTTATATAATTTTTTTTGTCCGCTGAATCTACATAATCGTTATGTTCCTTCATGAATGTTTAAATGTTTATGAACATACTTCCCTTGAATAAGATGTGCAATTTTTGGGCTGTTTTTTTGAAAATTATTGCTTAACCATTAAATTCGCTCCTAAAATTCACTGTTCAAACACCCCTACAAAGCATACATCAGAACACAGTATTTTGCCCACCATATTGGTGAAAGTTTCGTGTATGTGTGTGTCCAAATGGCAAATTTCAAAAAGCATACCTTAGAGCTGGACTTTAAAGACTCCAGACTTTTCCTTCCCTTGTTTTACAGTCGCCAGACATCAGAGCCAACCAGCCTATGTTGTACCGAGAAAGTAAAAATATACTGAAATTTGGGAATGGCGTGGGCTGTGCCACAGATACTTTTTCATCCGATTATTGACATATCCACACAATGTAGACAGGGAAACGTCTCAAAGACGTCTTGGTAGAAGTGGTCACTTCACTGCATCACCCTGGAATACAACTTGTCTTTGAACTTTCTACATCATCGTGGCATTGACCATTACAGGCAAGTTACAGGACGCATTCATCGCCTAAGACCAGTGGATTCGAGTCATGATGCAGCACTTGTTTTAGTTTAATGAATTCTTCGCATACACCGATTCTCAAATCGATTATTATTTGCCATCATTGTCACATATTGTTTTGACCAAGATGCTTTCCTTTTTGACACAGAAGACTACACACACTTTAAAGCTTAAAAAAAAGGATCTTCTAACAACAATAGGATAAATCGGTTTTATTATATATTACAGCAAATACACAAGCGCTTGCAAAACAACTGCAGAGGATGCATCACGTTCAAGTCTCCTGCTGTTCAATAGTGAATATATTTGCACTTTTTTCAATGCTAAAAACAATATGTGGTAGGCTGACGCGACCTACTGCTACTATGTGTCAGACCTTTGCAATGCAGTTCCACACGCAAGTTCACTTGAAGACAGATGCTGCTCGTAAAATTCTACTGGGGAAGGCTAGCGGATCCCACTAACAACCATGAAATGGCAGCACCAGCAAATACTTTTTAAATTTAAATATGGCTTGCTTGCAGTGCAGTATTATTTAAAGCATACTGTAATCAGATATTTACTGCTGCCATCGTGGAACAAGAATAGTTCTACCAAATTTTCAGCAGTTTACATAGTACAATATTGTAAAGGAAGCGTTTGATAAGAAAAAGACTTGCCATGGCAATATGGTCAAATCTCAAAATAGAGGACACAGATATAAAAAATGATAAGTTATAACAAAGTAAACATAGAATAGCCTCGCATATGCCATCTAAATGTGCAGAGATATAGCGTTAAACACTATGTAGATGGCATACACTTATAAAAAATTTCTGCATGTAACCGACACCATTTTTTTGTCAGAAGAGACTTCATCAGAATGAGGTTTCAATGTACTTGCAAAAATTGTGCGCTTCAATGCATTGCCTGCAGAAATCTTTAAAGGTCAGCAAGTTTTCAACACACTTTCCAGATATGCAACTCAAAGGCCTACAATGTGAAATTTGGAAGTATTAGCACCATTTCCCTCTTCCCCATTAGTTTACTAAGCTTGAAAGCTTAGGCACTGGCGCTCAGCAAGCCTAGCATTACGCGCTTCTCTCACTACAAGCATTAGGTTCAAGGTACGCTCGTTTGTTTTTTTCATTAAAGATCACAACGGCATCCTCGGCAGAAAAATTTTTTTATACAAAACTTGAGAAAGGCGCTTTGCACAATCCTTTCTGGCAGAAGCCGGTTATGACATCTATTCTCTTCGCAAGTTTTCGAGTCTAGCCTGGAGATCCGCATCAGCGTCGCTGACGGCTGCAGCTGGAGTTGCCTTGCCCTTTTGAGCAGCCGCACTCAACGATCCGCCGGCTTCTGGAAGATCTGTCAGCTTCTCTGAGAGCTGGAGACCCAGTTCGTCCAAGACTTCGTTCACAATGGCATCGCTGGAAAAAAAAAAAAGAGAATTGTAAGAGATTCACCCAGCCTACCGATACGGTTTTCCAAGAAAGGTACAGACTGGAAGGCTCACCCTACTGCACAATGATGTACAGTAGAACCTCGTTACAACGAGCCCGGATATAACGAACTATTGGATATAACGAAGCAATCGCAATTCCCCTTGAAATTCCTATAGATTACATGGATATTGGCTATAATGAATTAATGGTTATAACAAAGTAATTACAGCTCCCCCTTCAACTTTGTTATAATGAGGTTTTACTGTATTAGAAAATGTTTTGTCAGGAAGTTTCAGCTCGCATGTTTTTTTCTCAAGTATATTTCCGTTTCTTTTTGCCTCAAAACAGGGTACATATCAGACGCCTCTTTTTAAGAGTAGTACGCAAAATTTGTCTAAACTGCTTATGAGAGATAGCGTATCTGTAGTTCTTGAGATTGTTTACTCCAAGTGAAGGACATTACTTACGTGAGAGATCCAAGTTACGTTTTCCGAAAATTAGCGACCTCACAGCATGCATGGATATGTACATACAGTAAAACCTCGTTATAACGAAGTTGAAGGGGGTGCAGTAATTACTTTGTTATAATGATTAGTTTGTTATAGCCAATATCCATGTCACCTATGGGAATTGCAATTGCTTCGTTATATCCAATAGTTCGTTATATCCTGGTTTATTATAACAAGGTTCTATTATATACAGCCAGTGAATTCGCAAGGTGTGCCCTTCGGACGAACTTTTGGGGGCTAAACCACTTTCGAGATGTCCAATTCCCTAAATGTGTGTGAAGTACATGGGTGTTACTTCTGTGCTTTAATGTGCAAAATTACATTTCGTAGAAAAACTGAACCCCCTCATCCACATATGGACAGTCCAGCATGCCCATGCATTAAGGCAGGGCCTCGACATTTCCCATGTGGGAGACCTAAGTCCTAATCACATTAAACCTTGCGAGTCGCTTAATAATGTTTTATCCATTCATCCAGGACAGTGTCAGATGAATATGCAATACATTTTGGATGTTATGATATTGCTATGATATTACATCAGCATAAACCAATCTTAGGTTTTTATGTAGTGTGCATTTAAAGGGCAACTCCGGCGGCTTTATCACCGTGTTCTGATATCAATGTTTTGCAATGGTACTGACAGTCCTGTAACAGCCAGGGTGCTTCAGTTTGCTCAGAAACGTGCCATTCGATGATGTATTGAGTTATGCCAGCTTTTCTGAACTTGATGGCAGCGATTTGAACCCTGAAGTATCACCATTTTGCTTTTGACAGCCTGCTGGCGCGGATAGGCAGCACTGATGGTGATGATGTCAAAAACACAGGGTGGCCCGCATGAGAATCTGCTAAGAAATTTTAAAATTTATTTACAGGAAAACTAAACGAGTTACAACCGCCTGACTTGCCATATATGAAGCACTGAGAAGAATATATACAGTGAAAATTTTGTTGAAATCAGTGGACACTGAAAAATCGCCGGAGTTACCCTTTAAAAGTAATAGAGGGACCTGTCTGTCCACATCTGCAATGGCAGACACTTCGGTCACACAGTGCTGCATGGAAGGAAAGCAAGACTGACCTCTCCTCCTCGTCTTCATCATCGCCCATCGCATCGTCGATGGCGTCGTTCATCATCTCCTCCTTCATGTCCATTATTTCGGACTGCTTCTCAAACTCCTGCATTATCTTTTGTATCTG
The DNA here is from genome assembly GCA_013339685.2 of Hyalomma asiaticum. Classification (NCBI taxonomy): domain Eukaryota; kingdom Metazoa; phylum Arthropoda; class Arachnida; order Ixodida; family Ixodidae; genus Hyalomma; species Hyalomma asiaticum. The sequence continues at coordinate 22,490,154 of CM023488.1, read as the reverse complement.
CGGCAGGTTCAGCTGCGGGAACAGAGACACGTAACTCAGGTCAGGTCCTCTGCTGGCCACGACAGCCATAACAAGGGCACGTCTTTCCTTGGTCACAATTACAACGAAAGCCACGTCTTTCTCTGGTCACAAAAACTCGTCTGCCAACGTTTCTATCACAGGCAACAAAGGCCTATTTTCTGTTTGAGCTAACATGAATAGAAAGGAACATATGCAAAAATATGTGTATCACGTAGCACTCCCAAACCTGCACTTGCGAGCAATAAAGAAACTGAATAAGCAATGTTCACGTGCATAAGCGTCTCTACGGTTCATTCCTGGCACAAGTAACGAATTACAGTGGAGCTTTGCTATGGTGCTTTAAGCAATGCTACTTTTCTTTTTATGTAAGTACTAAAACTGATAGGTGCTTTTATCAGTGACAGCTTCTGTAAGTGGAAAGTGGTTCAGGCAAGAGCCAACTATCAACAGCGAAATTTTTCATTCGAGACAGGCTAGAAACAACCTTAACATAAATGCCTTGCACTGTATGGCTGCAAGAGAGGACAAAACCAAAGAACAAGTTGAATGCTATATTTCCCTTGTCATTCATGCTCATCTGCTTCTGCAACTGCATACCTCGGTGAGCATACAAAAAGAAGCCAAACAGCCCAAACAATTCTGTTGCTTGACCACAGCGTGCCTCAAAGTCAGCTGTTTTTGTTTAAACAAGAAACGTGTCATTACAATGCAAACTGTGATGTAGACAAACTTACTCTATTATTATTATTATTATTACAGTTGCTTGTAAGAGTTCATGTAATCATCGCTGTCGTCAATTGCCATCTCGCACTCCCCAATGAAAAAATTCTGGTTCTGTACTTGACTAGTAAAACAACAAATTATCTATGCTAGTATGTGATACAAATAAATATAATTACAAGGACTTTACATGCTAGGACTCTGATATGATTATGACGGATACCACATTGGAGGGCTCTGTAAACTTAGACCGGATCGGGTTCTTCAACATGCACTGCTGCTGCATAGTACACAAGCCTGTAGCATTTCGCCTTCATCAATATGCAACTTCCATGGCTGGGGCCGAACCCAAGTCTTTCAGGTCAGCAGCTGAGCATCACAACCATTATAATACCACGGCAGCCTATATGCAATAAACATGAACCACTGGTTATGAACACTGCAATGTGTTAGTTTTGCTAAGCTATTGCATTGAAAAGTTAAGTGATTCTGAAACTTTTGATATTATAAGCTTTTTGTCACTTACAATGTGCAGATAACCCTTCGTTTGTAGCGCGCATTGCTACTGCACGCTTCTGCCGTCACGTACGAAAGCATGGTTTCGGGTCTAGCTGGCCTTGCTGGGCTCAGCTATGGCCAGAGTCGCGGCGCCGGAGCCCGGCCATTCATGAAGTAGGCGCGGAAAGAACGCCTTACAAATGCTAGATCGGCCTGGTAAACAATGCCAGCTCGTCGCACCGTCTTTTTATTTCGAAAAGTAGTTGAACAGGTCAAAGTGTGGGCGGTTAATCACAGCTACGCTCACTCCTGTGAAAGCAGAACGATGTCCGGAAGCGAGGCGGATTATTGGCGTCGCGATCACTTTTCAAAGTTGCTAGAGTGCGCACTCTGCCTTTTTTAGAGGCTTCTCTGATCGAAAAAATTCCGCGTGCAAAATATCCACACACTTTTGGAAGTAACCGCTGCAGGTGAAAACAGTACAGGGGGCGAGCTTTCCATTGCGCCATAAAAAGAAGGGTCCTTAAAAATCGATTGTCAGTCCCTTTAAGTACACAAGAGTCCACACACTGACCTGTTTGTTCATGCTCTGCATGGCACGCGTTACACCTCGCATGGCTTGTGCCATGGCATTCTGCGAGCGAAGCGTCTGGATCTTTAGTGAAACCGCCTGGATGTTAGCCCGCATCAGGATGAACTTCTTGACTTGCCGCCGTGTCCGAACCAAGTCCCGCGCCATGATCTTCACTGCATCCTGCACAAAAGAATATTTAGAATGACCAGTGCTACCACAACTCGCATTGATCACAGTTAACGTCAGCAGTTCCACAGATGAAGTTTGCTTGCACAGTCAAGTTCTCCGAATGTGTGCATGTTAGCTGAGGGACTAGAGACACCTGTTCGCAACCAAGACAAATGCCATGGGTAATTGACTTACGAAGGAGGACAAGGGATATCATGTGATGACAAATGTTTTAAGCGGAGACACTCTTACCAATGAGTTCATCATGTAATGCGATGACCATCACTGTTTTTTAACATTAGTCACTCCACAAGCTGCATCAACTACTGATGTTGCATGCATTAAAACAGCAATAAATGTGAACTTCCTTGCAGAGCATATAGCCATTTGCATATGTCATCCATCAAATGAACACCAGCTAGAAGTACCAATCTTTTTCTCAAGCTTAGTTTAGACGTCTACAAGACGTAATTTCCTTTGCTTTGCTAGACGGTCTGAAGCAGGCCGATCGATAAACGTGTCAAACAGCTTAGTAAAGCCTGTTAACAGGCCTGGCAACAGACCTGCGAAATATTGAGAGTTCAAAGCACATTCACTGCAGTAAGAGCATCGACAAATGGCAATGACACATACCAAAGAAACTGCAGCATGGTCCTGAAGAATGTGAACAAGCTGTACCTGATTGCTGTGATATTATCACAAGGTATGGGATAACGATTCGCTCGTGGTCGTTTATCTATTTAGGATTTCTAAAGTATTGCCCACCATCTGATTGTCTTTGGCCATCTTCTTGATGTCCATGATGATCTTCTTCTCTTGCTGTTCCATTTTTACGCGCTCCCTGTCCAAGTCGCGCATAGCTTTGTTGAGTGCTCGCTGGTTTTGCCTAAGCATCTCCTCCGGCGACTTCTTGCGACCGAATAACCACTCCATGTTTCTTCTTTAAACTGCAGAAAGCAGAGAAAATGGAAGCAAGTTTCTACCATGCATGCAACCTATATCTCGCCGATATGCATGGTGACTCAGACTCGAACTTTTGTCGGCTAACGGCGAGATAAACATAAAGATCGGCTCACCGGCACTGTTATGCAATGCTGTAGTGCTGATCAGATCCACTGACATTACAAGTGCATGACTAAGAAACATCAGCAGCGCTGATCAGCGCTCTCTAGCAATACGAAACCTGCATGATGTCGGTTCATTGAGCATCAAAACCGACCGTAGGTACAAGCGGCACGATGAAGAATGCCCAACGCATCGTCCCGCAAACTAATCACCGTACTGAAACTAAAGTACAAGTGCACAACGGCGTGAAAGCTTTATACGACTGTCAAGAAGGCCGACGAGCAAATGGGCATCGTCGACGCTGAACTTTTCACCTCTGGAGATCCGCTCGACGTGAAGAAACGTCCCACAGTATTCACACGACGCAAATTCCGAGTAGTGACAGTCTCAGTTTGGCGCAGGATTCCACAATTGTAACTTACGCGATACGTGACTCACGGGAGCAAGCTTTCGCCTCCCTTGCCGTGCCCACAGCCCCACGATCACTCCACTAGGTCCCCTAGTGGAGATCAGTGGTCGCTACAGATGGCGAAAAAATTAACCACGGCGCGCTCCAGCTTCATGCGCTGGGAGTGGATCTACTGACCTCTCTCTCGTCTCAAGCTATTTTCTGCCATTCTACTATTCCTATGGAAGGGCGATCACGTGACTGAAATTTTGGTGAAGTGAAATGCAAGAAGACTCGCGTACTTGGACTTCTGTGCATAAGGAGGCCCGTGTGATAAAATTTAATCTGGAGTCCCCCACTATGGCGTGCTTCATATTCGTACCCTGGTCGTAATCATAACGCCCCAGAAACCTGCCGGTTCAATGCTGGCTGTGCAGGTCACATTTTTGACAGGCAAAAATGCCCACGCACTATGCATTTTCAGAGCATGTTGAAAAACCCCAAGTAGTCAATATTTTCTTGAACCCTCCACTGCAACGTGCCCCAATCATATCATGGTTCTGACACGTGAAAACCGCGAGAGAAATGCAGTTCACTGCATGGAGTTTCCTTTGTCTTTTTAGGAAATTCTATGAACTGGTGTATCGTAAGTCCATAAGAGTACTCATGCCATGCTTCGTTGAATGAGAAAATAAAATAGAAAAGAAAGAAAGGCACACCTCGTAACCATCACAAGTTCAGGTTCTTCTAGGAGACACAGGAATGGGCACCACGGGAAAATGAGTGGGACCAAAGGCCACAAGATTTTGTCCTGTCTGAGGACATCGGACAAGTGGTCTTTGAAGAGCCAAGCGCACGCAAGATTGAGGTGAGGTGAAAAGAGAGATATTTCCTACAGCTCACAGCAACGATCGCCAAACGATAAGAACATGATTCGCGCTAAAACATTACCCGCCTTCTTTTATGGCGCTGAACAAAACGCGCGTTTGGCTAGTGGAGGAGACGCGCGAGATGGGGGAGGAAAAAAAAAGGGACGAAGCTCCCTTCCCGTCATAACCTCTCCTGTGTTCTCGTGAACCAATTTTGTGCCGAAAACATTGTGCGAGCGACATTCGCTGCTGCTGGCTGCCATCTTGAACCGTGCTCCTGTGGTGCTCCGCTTTTTTCAACGCCAACAAGACAGCCTGACACGATGTTCGGCCGCGAACGGACGGTTAATTCAGCGCGCCTACAACGCTCGCTGAAGAGTTCGTCTCGTCGGAGCTTCGCTGTCGGCGCCCTACGAGTGTAACGTTTGTAGGAACCCCCCTAAACCTTGTAAGCAGGTGCGGAGAGAAAAAGAAAAAAAAGTAAGGCAATCGCCGCTGTTCAGATGCGAGGCACAGTTCCCAAGTCACGCTCCTCGCATGCTGAATCGGCCGTAGGCCCGTTAGAACTCAGCTAAGCGCGTAATCTTCAACTTCCGCTGCGTCCCTTAAGCTGCTGCATTGGAGTTTCATCAAGAGCCGTCATTTCGAAGAGTGGTGACCAAAGACAGTACGGACTGGAGTGGTCAGCGAACACCGCTTTTGAGTGCGTGCGTTTTGTGGATTGCTCTGCTTTTTTTGTTGTTCTTCGATTGCGCGCTTGTCTTCATTGTCTTGTTTCGCTCGTTCGAGTGTGAACGGCTCTTTTTTGTAGGCCTAAAAACTATAATCAGAAAAAAAGAAATAGAGCGTGCGTTCGCCGAGGAAGCGTCCAACAGAGAGGTGCTTTGGCGGTGTGTTTCTTTGACGTCCCGTGTCTTTTCTCCTCCCCGACGCATGCTCGACGAAGGCTACTTTGGAACTTGTGTTTAATTAGAGAGATGTGTTCGTGAACTTGTGGTGAGCACGCTGTCAACGCTGCCAAAGATTCCTTCGAAGAGGAAAACTCTCTTCTTCTAGCTCGTTGGAAAGGTCTTCGACTCCTCAGTGCTAATTCATGAAGCGCGCTTGGAAACTCTTGCGTATCGTATAATGCGGCGAAACACACTCACTCCTTTGCCGTGCGGGTGAAGAGGAAGAAGAAAAACAAAGTCGCAGGACGCCTACGGACAGCCCGCTTTGACTGCTTGTTCGAGAAAACCCCCTCCAATCCCCGACAGGTATTACGGAAGCAACTGATTCCCGAATCCAGGTAAGTCCGCGACCTCTCTCTTTTTTTCTTTTTCTTTCCTTCCCCGTACAACAGTACTAAAACTGAGTTCGCGCGTGAGCTGTCTTATCTAGCTCCTTTTTTCTTCCACCCCCGTAATCTTATCGCAGTGCTAGTTTTCCGTGCTGTCGCAACAGTCCACCCTCCTCTCTGGACCGCGGCTCGGAGCGCTGTTTCTGGCCCAGAGAAATGACATCATCGGCGACACCCTCGCAGCTCAAACGTTGCGTATTTAAAGCTGAATTGCCCGAGCCTGTTTTATTCCTCGGCAGCGTAGTAGTAACGCCTTCGCTAACCAGTTTCCCGTTGTGCCGTTGGCGCGCTCCGCTGACGCGCTCTGGGCCTTCGTCGCCTTCGTTCCTTATCAGCTTAGCGTAGCGCGCCGTCCGTAAAAATATGGGATGCGGTCCGCCCCCGATTCGTTTCAATTTAAGAGGGACGCTGTCGAGGAAGCTTCGCGTTCAATATGTGGAAAGCGGCCGCCACTTTAGTGTCGAACGAACTTCAAAACTCGTGCCCATCTGTTGCTAGAGGTGGGTTGAGCCATGAAATTCTTCCTTTTTGTAATCAAATAACCGCGATATCTGTTCCGGCGCGCGTTGATAACTTTTCAACGGGCGCCTGTTGCCTTGTTTAGTTTCCGATGGCGTGTTTTAGTTTGCCGTGCTGTCGTTGCTTGACAGAGTTAACAACGCGAGAAAAAAAATATGATAAACGCCTCGCGAAAGTTATCGTTAGTAAAGGAAGATTCTTTCATGACGGGTCAACTGTCACACGAACTGCTCGGGAATACACTTAAGTTAAAACACCACTGATAGCATGGACCAACCTCAAAAGCTTTTATCACATCTTGAGTTTGTCGAGTCATGCAACAGTGATAACCAATGCTTTGATAGTTTAGTAAACGTTGATTAGTAACGATTTGTTGAGCTGCGTGGTCGAGGCAATCTAACAAACATGTATCTTTTGTGCTTTTCATTGTTTGCACGTTGAAGCCGTCACCATGTTCTGGAAGTTCAACCTGATTACCACATCCCATGTGGAGACGCTGCTCAGCAAAGAGGTTCGTGTTCTGCTTTTACTCCTGTTTGTTGTAGGGTGAACGAGCACAGCCTCTTTTCGCTTGTGAGATACTTAACATGGTGTGATACTTCAAGTTATGCTTGCTATACACCTTTTCACAGAGGGCTCCCTGGGTGCTGCCATAACACCCTCTTGGCAGTGCTAACTATGCGTGAATGCCCCCTAGAAAGCATGCTCCCTCCCGCCTGTAAAAAGGTCTATATGCAAAGTCTCTGTAGTGGCAACAGTCAGGCTTGGCATATGTCTTGCATGGAAGTGGTTTGGCTTTGCTGTTGAAGGCTGACACTGCTGTTCCCTTTGTGTATGACATTTATACCCCTGTACGCAACTGAGCTTAAGCAACCATGCTTGACGAACAGTGAGAAGGTAGTGGACAGTGTATCACTAGAGTGCAGTGTGGGCCCTTCAAAGTCTCTGTTGTAACTCTGGTGTTCTGAAAGAACATTCTTCTAATGCAAGAATGAAGGTTCATGCCAGAATGATTTCAAATAAAGCCTAAGCTTGAGTGATCACGGAATGTCTTGTGCCATCAGTCAAAAATGTATAAGACACCTTGGTTTTGGATTCGGGAAACAGTGGTGTTTCTTGCTAAGCGGAGAATGCTGGAAGAGGCGGCGGAACTTTTGTAATGTGCTTGCTCTTATGAAATCAACACTTGTGGCATTGACATGTGAAATCCGGCGTGCTGTCATGGAATACAGCTCTCCCGATTTTTCTGTAGAGTTAATTGATTTCTACACAATCTGTGATTTTATATTGTCTAATGAAGTTTTATAATGGAAGAATACGTTCCTGCAAAATTCTCTTTCATCAACTTTGAGCCATGCACTAAAAAACCCCTCCCCCCCTTCCATTTTTTTTTTTTTTTTCATTTGAGGACACTGAAGGGGTAGCTGCTTTGTAAAAATGAGTTTAATCGAACAAATTTAACTGACTTGGCAACTGCCAAGTCGGTTAAAATGTTACTGTGGTCTAAACACAATGCACTGAATGTTGTTTTGCTGTTACTTTCAAAGGTTAATAATTCTGGATCTAATGCTGGTGTGGAAGAAGTCTGCAATTTGGGCAGACATAAAAAGTAAATAATGGGCATGCATTTTGACACAGTATGGAAAAGCAGACTTGGAAAGAAAGAGAGAGGAAGACATAGGTTGACCTTTGCTTCCTTTTTCTTTCTTTGTGAAGTCCTTGTTTTCCGACTTTGCGCTGAAATGTGTTCCCATGATTTCATCCAAACGCAAGCATGTACACAGAACATTTGAAGACCACAACTGACAGGTATATGCATTTGCTTTAGAGTTACGCTATGGGAATGGGTGTGATGCAGAGCTTTAATACTGGGTACTCAAGCTGCTTTGCAAGCACAGTCTTGCATTCTTTTGTGCTCTCCTTGAGGGTAGGGGGACAGCAAAAGAACACAGGAATGTGGAACCCCTAGCGATTGAGGCCCCCAGTGCTAAAACGCTAATGCTGTGCTGTGTAGTAGTTCGGTACAAAATTCAGAAGCTCTACAGTGCAACTGCCTTCTGTTTTTTTCAAGAATGTGACACTGAGGGAGCTGATGGACGAGGAAGACATTCTACAGGAATGCAAGGCACAGACAAAACGACTCATAGAATTGTGAGTATGGGTTTCTCGCGTTATCGTGTGTGATTGGTGCTTGAACCTCGCCTGCTTTGCCAGTGAATGAAAAGTAGTAAAATTTGTCAAGGTACAGTTTCTTTTCCTTGTTGTCTTTAGACAACTATATGTTGTGCTCTACATTTTTGCTACCTTGTATGTTTTTGTCTAACAAAAGAAAGACAGAAAGAAAGGAATCCTGTTATTCAAGTTCACCTTCTCGTCCATTGCATAGCAGGGATCTCAACTGCAATAGTTTCGATACCTTTAGATAGCATATGAAGATTTATTGCTCAACCATCTACTGTTAAGAGCTTGTGATGTATGTGAAGTCATTGGCCAAAAGTATGTTCTGCATTTGCCGCCAAGGCCACAAGGGGTATTACTCAACAGTCCCAGAGTACACCAGAAAATGGACAAGGGAATAGCTAGGTGCACATGTGGCGTATTGACGTGACCACGTAAGAGCTCTTGCCCCGTAATGTGCTTCTTAGTCGTGCTTCTTAGGATAGGTTACTCTTCCTAGGTACTATTCACAAACGTAGCACAAGCATGTGCGGCAGTTTTCTTTGTTGTTGTTGTTTTGTTGTTTTTTCATATTCCACGCACAAATTGATGACATCCAGCAATGACTGCTCCAAGCCATAGATTCCTTGTTACGATACGCTATATTTCCTTCTCCGAAAGTGCACATTTTGGCTCCAAACTTCTATTTTTCCTGCTCCAAAAGCTGCTCCAAAACACTAATAGCCACTTCCATCATAGTAATCATATTGTGATTTTGAATACCCCAGCAGTTGTTATTGTTGCTATAGTATGAAATGTCCTTAAAGGAACAATAGTTTTTCTCAGTGCCAGTAAATTGCCCTTTCACAACACAAGAAGCGCAGCTCTCCTCTCGAAGACCCTTGGTAAGCGAGAGAACACATAGAAAAGAAATGCAGTTGATGATGTCAGCTTCAGGTTACCCACTGTGGCGTCATGGATCTCGACAGCATCTGCTAAGGCTTACTGAGTTTTCAATCAGCAAAATGAACTACAAGGCTTTCAGTGGGGCCAGAGACTTAACGTAACGAGTTTCAGGAAATTTTGTTGAGCCAGTATGGCAAAAACTGTAGAAAGATATACTTTGAAATCTGTAATGTAACTATAATGTCACGCTAACGTTATGTGGGGAGATTTCAGGGAGAAATTACAAGGTGAAACATCAACCTTTGTTTTCCATTAACTAACCAGTGATGCTGACATCAATAGACGACAGTAGATTTCATAAAGGATAACTTAATCACCTAAAATAATTCATTCTTTTTGTTTAGTGCCTTTCTAAGTTGTCACGTCAAGTGACCTACAGTGGTGAAAGAGATGACAGTAGAGTTCTTCAGAATAACTTAATAGCATAAAATAACTTATTCTTTATCTTTAGTGCCTTTCTAAATTGTAACGTCGAATGAACAAGTCATCATGTCATGTTATGTTGCACAATGTGGACATCGAAAGCAGTATGAACTTCTTGACTACATACCGTGATTTCAAGTTCAGTACCCCTAAGGAGACCTAAGTGCTGCTGTAATAATCTTGTAGGCCTTTTCACGGGGGTTGCAATAATTTTTGAGGGAGAGGTCCTTGCCCTGCAGTGGGCGTAGACAGGCCGATGATGATGTAATATTTGTTACACCATTTATGGTGACTATATTTGGGTATATGAAATAATTTCACGTTTGAAAAAGAATGAAGAACACATTTACCACTACCAGCAAATGTTATGGCGCTCTTTGGCTGACCCTTGTGCTGTGATACAATATTCATCGATTGTTCAATCGATTAACCAATCATTCAGTCAACCATTTCCTAGCCTGTTTTCTTTACATAGTTTTCTTTCTTGAAGTAGCATTTTTCCTTTAAAAGCGCTACTCAGAATTTTTTTTAGTGTATATCAGAACTGTAGTGGGCTAATAGCCTTATGCAGCTTGCAAAAATGTTTTTCATATTTTGTCAATGCAATTTCATCGTTTTCTGTGCAATTTTACGCTAGGTATTAAAGATGTCGGAGGTATTTTTAATGATTATCCCACCATTCTTCACGACACAGCCTGGTGAAGCCAGAAGTGATGGACGAGCTCGTCGACCTGATCACTCACGAGCCACCGGAGGACGTCGACGAAAAGTTGAGATACAAGTGAGTCCTCACTTGAAATATCTCCTAATTGTCAATGGACTTGTCAATGGAATTGTAATTGTCAATAGAAATGTCAGTGGACTTGAAATGTCTCCTAATTCCTTCGATAAAGCTTATCTGTGTAGATCTTATCTACACAGATCAGCTTATACAGGTAAAGCAGGTAAAGCTTATCTGTTTTATCAGTGCTGCAAAGTAACTCGAATCCAGCCATTGCATACAGTCCCTTTGCATTGTACTTACAGGGAAGTGTAAAGGTGTGGAAATGTAACTTGCGCAGATTACTTACTGCATGTGTAGCATATTGAATGTGCAAAAAGAAAAAAAAATGACATCGGAGTTTCGACCCCTATGTCATTTCACTGTGGTGTGCACCATCCTCATCCTGCCTTTTTTTTTTTTTTTTTTGTCTAACCCCTCTTATAATGTGATGCGACCTGCAGATACCCGAACATAGCGTGCGAGATCCTGACGTCGGACGTGCAGCAGATCAATGACACACTCGTTAGGAGCGAGACACTGATGGCCAAACTGCTGGGCTTTCTCGACAACGAGCCACCACTGAACCCCCTCCTGGCCAGCTTCTTCACCAAGACGTCTGCGATACTCGTTGCGCGAAAGGCAGATTCGGTGAGCACAGCAGGGTGCACTTCCCCCCGTTTATCTTGAGCGCAAAGCCTCCTGCGTAATGCTAACCTTTTTATGTTGTTAATGCTGCTTGAACAGTTTACTTCTCTTTGTTTAAATGGTTAAACCTCCTATGCATCGTTAACCCCCTTACCATGTTTAGGCATTGCAAATGAACTGGCATAGCACTTAAATCGCTTGGTCATGATTGTGTCAACAGGGTATGAAACACCCATGTGTTCTCCGTGTACGTAGTATTCTTAGCCGAAAATTTTATTCAGTTTTGTTTTGTTTCTTTTTTAAAAGAAACACATGTAAGCAAGTAAACTAGATGACAGCATACCTGCAGAAGCTTTCAAATTTTTCATAAAGATACGAATGGAAAGCTGGTTTTAATTGTCTGTGAATGTTTGACACATATCAAGAGCATGAAAGTTCTATTGGCTTTCATGAGACTGGGCAGATTTTGTGCCTTCACCACACGCCCGCCCACGTGCCATACCACTAGAAGTACCTGTTTATGAGCACCAACCCAGTTCCATTGCAAGTGTACAAATTCAGATGCCTTGAGGTTGGCAGGTATGGGATGATCAGTGTTGCATGACAGAAATAACTTTCCAAAAGGCGCTGTCATTTTCAGAGTGTACCTTGTCACCAAATCATTGGTGCTGTTAGGGACATATCTCCGTACGTCTTTTTGTTTCCGTTCGCTGTCGTGCTTATTCTTCCGCCGTGTTTCTCCGTGCAGATGTTCTACGTGTGCATGCAGAAGGAAAACTTCATTCCCTTGCTGTTGAAGCACATCGAGACGTCGGCCATCATGGACTTGCTTCTAAAGTTTGTCGCCTGCACTGAGAGTGAGGCACTGCGGTCATCCATCACGCAGGTGAGGACCGGCGGGGTTCACTATCACAGCTACTTGGGCCTGTTGAGGCATCTTGCTAAACATGAATGAGCGGTGCAGCGGTGTAATACACCATTGTTACACGGTCACTTTTGATCCTGATCGGGCCTGGATCCAGACCAGACCCGTGTAACACGAGCAGTCGAAGAAGTCTGGACACACACTATGCTGTCAGATTTATACACATGGCCCCACGAACTCCGTCATCTTAATTTTTGACTTTCTTTCTCTCGTGAAACGTCATCGGCTACCTCTCGTTCGCCCAGAAAAGTGGAACAAATACGGCCTGGTGGCTTCATACGTTCACAAGAGAACAACGGAAATGCAGAATGGGGGCCGCCTTACAGGTAGCGTCCTCCATGTAAACGAGGTGACGCTGATGATGGTGATAGCAATTGATTTCACTCGTCCATAGTTACCAGACCTCCAAAATGTTTCTGCCAATGACATGTGCATAATACGGGGGTCGCTTTGTTCAGTGTGGTTTCTTGAAAAGGAAAAATTTGACCTATATTCCGATTATTATGGTACTGTCGGAATGTTGTGTTCTTTCCTTCACCACCTTCGGTTAAGAACTTTGCTCACACAAATTGAGTCAGTTTGAGTAGTGTGGGGTAACAGGAAATTTGCTTCGAGAGGCCTTTTCCTGGCAGTGAAACTTTTGGACAAGGGGTGTATGTCAGGCAGGAAGCTTGTATTTTTGGCTATCATGTGCCGACCTAAGCTGGCAGTGAGGGGAAAAATGTTTGAGTGCATTCATTTCTTTTTCTCCACATACCAGTGGTTGGACAAGGCTCAAGTGGTACAGCAGTTGGTCGCCCTCATTGACCCCGCATGCTCCGAGGAGAAGCACAGCAACGCCGCGGAGGCACTCTGCGAAATGATCAAGCTGAGCCGGGAGCAGATGTCACTGCTGCAAGAGAAGGCACCCGCGGACCCACTTTTGGAGTCGCTTGAATCGTAAGTCAGTTTATAATTACAGCTGGACAAATTGCACAAGATACTGCTATCATTATTTGGTTTAAGGAAGAGCCATTGCACATATCAGAATACTCGCATTCTGATTTGCTGAAACGGCCCAAAATGAAAACCATACCTGAACCGAATTTCGGCCAGAATTGAAGCCGAACCCTAACCGAAGAAAATAACATTGGTTATCAGTTTGGAACAAAGTGGTTCAAATAGTTTAGGGGCCGTGATCTGCAGGTAGTGTCTTGCCGGTGCGATTGGTCATGAGCGGCATGATTTACATGCCACGCGTTTCGTTAATGGGTGGTATACCAAAATTGCGATGACACGACTGCATAACGAACGTAAATGACAGGTCATAACATTAGATGCATAATGAAACATTTTGCGCACACAACACGAAGCCACAACAAAGAAGCACACAAGGACTAGCACAGTCCTTTGTTGTGGCTTCGTGTTGTGTGCGCCAAAGTTTCATTATGCAGCCAAACCAACTAGCCCGCCTTTCCGTTTTAATAACATTAGAATCATGAAATGCATGTCATGAGCGGCATGGTTTACATGTCACAGTCTTGGTGCTCTTGCGGCTGTTTCGTTAACTTCATGTGTACCAAAATCGGTATAGCGAGACAACAATGCATGACCAAAATGAGTGACAGGTGCTAACGTGCAAACTCTGCAATCTGAGCATTGCACTGCCTGGCAACTTCCTCGCCGACTGCTTCGCATGACGCCGATTGCCACAGTGCGTCGGATCTGCAGTTTTTTTTTCTTCATACCTACGCGCGTCCTTGAAAACTCTAAAATATGTGTTTCGGACGGGTCTTAAAAGCTGCTTGAAACGTTCATTTGCTTGTGCGAGCTTTGTAAGTAGGCTACATACTCGTATCTTTTATTCTTTCAGAACGGAGACGGTGGCCTCACTGCTGGAGCACATGTTCTCTGGAGACCGAACGTGCGAGTCGGTTTTCGTCAATGGAATCTCCGTACTGCTGTCATTGCTGGAGTTTCGAAAGCAAGGGTGAGTGCCTGTTTCAGGAAGAGTAATTAAAATTGACTTAGAGGGGACGGCAGTCGTCGAAAACGAGCCCCAGTGGAGGAAACTGCTGTTCCTCAAACGACGGCACATCCAGAGGATGGCATAAAACCTGGACCGTTCTTTGGGAACTCTCCCCGTGGTGTATACACACGGTCTGTGCTCCACGGCAAATTGCTTTGAGTGTGGTCTATGTGCCAAATACTATATAGCACAACTTGAACCTGGCCCCAGTCGTCCCTGAGGAAGAGACTGTACTGGCTTCAGAACGTTGGATCTCCCCCAACTTGAATCTTGGTTGGTGTTTCTATTTTATTTATGAGCTCCATCCCAACGGGACAGACTTCTGTCAAATGTTTGCCATCAGGAAGAAAAGTAGTACGTCAGTCACGCACATGCCAAGCTTTGCTTTCCCCCATTCTCTTGACTAGGGAAGGCCTGCAAATTTTTTTTGAAACACGTGCTTTTTTTTGTGGTGAAAGCGTGGCTGTTTTCAATTATCATTTCAGGCTGGCTGGTCAACAGCAGCAGCAGCAACAGCAGCAGAACAGCAATAACGCAGACGGTCCCAACGGCGGAGGACTCGGAGGTGGCAGCGGCGGAGGCCCCGGCATGATGCAGGGCGAGACGGCCTGCTTCGCTTCCATCTTCTTTCGCTCGGAGAACGCGGAGCAGATGACTGCGCTCGACGTGGAGCGCCTGCGAGCGGGCGTCGACAAAGTGCTCGCTGCGGTGCTGCCACGCCTGGACGACTTCCTCAAGCTGCTCAAGGAACCGCCACAAGTGAGTGAAATAGCGCAGCAATTCGAGCGATGGTCTTTCTTTTTTGTCTTGTCATTGTTTTTATGCATGGATTAGAAATCCTGGTCGCTTGGACATCCTAAAATGGCGAAAGGAAACGGACATCAACGCACAGTTGTGTCCATGTGTGTTTTGTACCTGGCGGTGCTTAGAGGACACATGGCACCACCAGTGCCTCCTTTACTGGACACCAGCCGCGCAATCCAAAAACCTGCTTCTGAACCCTTTCCCTTTCTTCATCTCGGTGAAAGGCAACGAGCGCCACATATGGCGCACACCTGCAATATTGATCATTGCCTCTTAGGCTACCATAACGCTCTTGCGGTCTTGGAGGTCACAGGTGCAGCATGTGGTACAGCCGTTGCCAAGCATATGAGTGACTCCGCAATTTTTTTATTAGCGTGTAGGAATGAAGGAACAAAATATCAGTTTGTGGGGGAAGAAAGTGTGGGTTAAACACGTTCCACTGCCAGTGGAAGTGCGAAAGGCAATGAGCGCCACATCGCAGATTTGTGGGCAACTAAGGGAACTACAGCCACAATCGGAAAATTAACGCCAAAGCCGACTCCTAGTAAAGGAGGCATTGGTACTATGCCGATACTCAGCTATATGTTGTAAAGGTGCTTGCAGCGTTTGAAGCCAGTCTTGACCCTAAACAGTGACCGCAATTTATCTTGTGTAGCTTTCTTTTGTTTAACGTCGCATGGACAGTACTTCTAGAATGCTGAACGCATGTTCGTTCACTGCACGACGCAGCGTTCCCAACAGGAAAATATTGACAGCAGAGTTTTCAAGAAAGGAAATGCAAGCAAGGGACATTTTATGCTTATTGTTTCTCTTCAGTAAAGAGTGCAAATTTTAAGTTTTTTATTTAAGGTGTATTCATTCAGCTGCAGAACAAGGCTGCTATATGTCGCGTGCAACAAAAACTGTTCTGCTCTGTGCCCGGCAGAAATTGTGCTGGACGACTACGTTTGGTGTGCTGGACCCACCGCTGGGACAGACGCGGCTCGAGGTCTGTCATCTAGTGAATGCCCTCATCAACTCCAACAACGAAGACGTGAACAAGAAGCTGGCGGAATTGGGAGCCCTGCCTACAATTCTTGTGAGGGGAAACTTTGTCTCTATATCCATGAAGGATGACTAGGTGCTGATAAAAGCTTAGGTTCAGATGTCGATCCAGATGTATTGAGTAAAGCTGTGTGAATAGCAAGATTTTGGGCATGAAGTGAATTTGGATATTTATGTTAGAGTGTGAATTGAATCAAGTACAGTATAACCTCGTTATAACGAAGTTAAAGGGGGAGCCGTAATTACTTTGTTATAACCATTAGTTCGTTATAGCCAGTATCAATTTCATATATGGGAATTTCAAGGGGAATTGCGATTACTTCGTTATATCCGATATTTCGTTATATCCGGGTTTGGTATAACGAGGTTCTACTGTACTTCACTATTAATGTTCGAATATTTCTTTGAATGATTTCATGTTAACTTGCACGGAAAAGTTTTGTTGAACTTGAGCAAAAATAAATTTACCGCGTTGTGTATTCCCACAATGTTACTAGGAGAAAGGACAATCCAGCAGAGAACTGTGCACATGCATGAATTAACTTCACTGAGTACAGAAGTGTTAGCTTGACTGCAGTACGCAAGTGTCAATACTACCGCAGAACACAAGTTCTAACTTCGCCGCAGAGCACAGGTGTCATGCAACCCAACGTGCTACATGCCGGAATGGGCCACTTGTCATGAGACAAAGCGCATTTTGTTCCTTAATTCAGAACTTCGAATAGTTCAAGCAGTAAAATTTAGGTGCAAATCGAACTTAATAGCGAGTGCTATTCAAAAACTATTTGAGAATTTGGATATTTGCACATCCCTGATATCAAGTACTGCAAGTCAGTTTTATTGTGTTAGTGCAGGAATGCAATGAGAAATCAAAAGGTGGTACTCAGATCCATGCTTTGATGACAGTGCCTTCTGTATAGAAAACTTGCAGGACTCAAGTCATTGTTCTGCTGAGTGCACGTAGCAGAAGTGAATGGATGGGCAGGACAATGTCTGAGACTTGAAAGAGCTTTCGAAACAACCTACTGAGGCAGTATATTGAAAAGCGTTGCATGATGTCAGTGATATGTAATGACATGGTGAAGCCTCTGAACCAGTAGTCTTGTGAGACGCATTCAGACAAGGAAAGGCAGCTTCGGAATTGCAGGACACTTGTACGGGTAAGTACTGCATATAGGTAAACCTGATGGCACAGCACAATCTCGCATTGGTTTGATCGTGTTAGGTGAGGTTAGTGTGGGTTTAATACTATGCATATGTGTTTCAATGTTTTACTCAATGAGAGTGGAATATCCTAATGGTTCTGACACAAAAGAAGGCGATGCCTAAAGGTCAAGTGCACGGTTAACTTCATCACCTTCATGATACATTTTGGGTCCCGTAAGTATTCAGAAGTCTCTGCTACTGCCCACGTTATTTATGCCACGCATGTGTGAGCCCCGAAGAGTTACCTGTGTACCGCCTCTCATGCAGGACCTGTTCTTCGAGTACTCGTGGAACAACTTTCTGCACACGCAAGTGGCCCAGCTGGTGAGCGCGGTGGTTAATTCGGCGCACTCGCTCGACCAGGAGGGCAACAAAGTGCACCCCCTGCTAGATCAGCTCCTGGGAAGCTGCACACTGGTCCAGAGATGCCTGGACGCCTGGGACGCCAACACCCTTGAACAGTTGAGTGGTGCACACAAGTTTTTTTACCCTTCCCATTTCTCGACTAGCTGCCCATGACCTTTCATTTTTTTTTTTTTTTTTACTGTCTGTCCGACTGATTTGGATCACTCTTTATATCCCCTTCAGCTGCGGCGTGCGCAATTGTGTTTGCAACTCGTGTTCGACCATCCAGTCAACAAGCGGCCACGAAAGCTCAAGAAACACTGAGCTTTGGATGAATTGAACACTTGACATACTCAGTTTGTCGTCAGTTTTCTACGATGTGCTGCATGTTCCTGCTGGCAATTAATTTTTTAAGGCATTACAGCAAATTCTCATGAATTCGACCCTCATTATATTCAGAAAGTAGGATAATTCAGACTTGTTCTCTGCTGTTGTTTGCCACATGCATTGTCCAGTGGCGTCATACTCGTGTTGATTTGGCTATATTTGGCCACACCGCGATTGATTTGGACAATCTTTGTAGTGTGCCGAGACCCACAAATGATGTGCCTTGCAAAGAAGTGAAAATGGCATCGGTGCCTAACCGAAATGATGTGGGACAGTACAAATCATCGTTGTCAGCGCAAACTGTGTGGGAACGACAGGAAAGCAGAAACGCTTCATGACTGTTTGTTCACTGCCGCATGTGACACTATGAAGGGCATGTGCCTTCGGGAAAATGTAGTCGCCATGTATTATGGCGTGGGTTAGCAACCTACGTTTCATCCTCTGCGGCCGCGGTCGTTTTCACGATGCGTGTGATATGCGTGGTAGCATTCATAGCATTGTGACCACAGAGATGCGTGGACATTATTTACAATCACATCACCATTCTGCTGATCATAGCTAGCTTCCTCGCTGTTGCTATCTATGATTGTGTTGCTAGTGGCATTTGTCGCTAGGAAAGTGTGTGTGTTTTCAGAAATGCACACACGTCCTGTGAGTGCGTTTCTGAAGAATAACCAATTCAATTCTCATTCAAACAATAACATTCAAACTTCCTCAGCACTTAAAATTTTGCTATTCGTGTAACACTAGTTAAAAATTTCTTATGCCTGTGTTTTTTTTTTTTCCAGATCGCAGCCCGGAAAACACCGCCGTGGTTACATGGGCCACCTGACGAAAATCGTCAATGACATCGTTGCCGCAGCGGATGGCGGGAACAACTCCGAGATTGTGCGGGAACGGTTAAAAGGTGCGGCTACTGGGACGCAAAAAAAAAAAAGGTCCTTGTGAAAATTCACTGAACACGACTTTAGTACCCCTGGTAACGATGGTGACACGTTCAATGCTTCACCTTCAAGCTATGTAGAAGATGCTATTACATATTGACTGCATGGTCATAGTGCCAATACAGCAATGAACAGTTGTGCTGCGAATGTGAAGTGGGTGAAATGAATTGTGGTGCTTGATCCACTGTTACTGCCAACAACCGGATGAAGCCAGTAGACCGCAAGGTAGAGGAAAGCATTGGGGAAATTGTATGTACTTTTTAAAATTGAAGTAACTTGCAAATTGAGGCTCCTATAAATGTAGTATATGTGTGTGTTTTTATACATCAGCGTGTATTTCACCTGCCTTCTGCGACTCATTTGTTGAACATAGGAGCTGAAAACATGAACAAGGCTTGTATGCTACCCAAGAGGGAATGCGTGGCACTGTTGACAATAATACGGTGTTTCTGTGCTGGCTGCCTATAAGAATTTTGTCGTATGTTTTGTCATGAGGCACAGCTAACCATGGCAAGTGTCTCTGAGGACGTCTCCTTGTTCCACTTCTCAGACCTTCCCGAGGATATGCAGGGACGATGGAAGGCGTTTACGACGGAGACGCTTGTAGAAATAAACAAGAAGAACACCGTATCCTTGGTAAGTTGGGCAGGATTATCCTCTTTGCTGTGCACCATGACGATACATAGGCTTTATAAAACAATTTGATGGTTCTAGAGTGAAACTTCATTTTAATGAAGTACAGTAAAACCTCGTTATAACGAAGTTGAAGGGGGAGTGGTAATTAGTTCGTTATAACCATTAGTTCGTTATAATTTATATGACATGGAAATAGCTTTATTTCTGGAAATTTGTTTTAACGTGTATTCATTACTGTTTTGTGGCAATAGTTAGGTCTCACCGTAGCGAAGACCACCTGACACAATGAAATCTTTGTTATAACGGACAATTTGTTATAAATGTACAGTCATAGCGCTGTTTTAACGGAATGCTGTTTCTATGTTATAACGGATAATTTCTCATGTCTGTATTTGTCCTATCGAAGTTTGGCTGTACGATTCTTTAATTATTTATAAAGAGTCTATTATATCGGTTTATACTCTAGTTAACATATCCTGATGTCATGATGAGATCATTCATATAGTTACACGTAGCACCTGTTGAGCACACTCACTTCCTTTTGTACTGTGGCTGTTTGCAAGATTACCAGAACTTGGCAACATGTCAAAACGCTGAACATGGTGCCATTCAATCAGTAACATCAATATTGTCACATTGAAGCCACGCCATTGCATGGAACGTTTAGGTTTGTCTCTGGCTTTCAAGTCTAGAACAGGCATTGGACAATTACAATAAAACACCGCCAGGAGGGCCCATCAGCCTGATAGCCGCCATCGTTGCTTAGCGGCTGAAGTGTTGTACTGCTAGGCTCAAGGATGCAGATTCGATTCCGTGCCACAGCAGGTGAATTACAGGGTGGCGAGATGAAAAGAATAAACAGAATGTGAGGCGAGTTTATAGCCTGAAGTAATGCAGGGGCACGCACCTGCTCTCGTTTCACTTGCGCATTCATCGTACTGGCTATGCCTGCCCACAATGCATTGTGTGGAGAAGCTTCTGCAGAGGAAACAAGTTGCCCCATGCAGTTTTGCAAGTGGCGCGTAGGTCAGGGAATCGCTCTGCACATGCTCCAAATAAAGCGGCCGGCAATGGGCATGGCAGCCGCAGTGTAGCATGACTGGATCCAAAACAATGCTGTCTTGCACATCGAGCTCGTTGGACTGTGAATGTGCCGTTAGGTGTGTGAGGATCCCAGGTATTCGGAACTTATCTATTGTCTCCTGCCACAGTATGCCTCATTGTTGTGGTTGTGGCACACAAAATCTCATAATTCACCACTGTGTGTGAAGCAGATGATCATCATTGCTGACGGTTTCCTTATTGTGCCTCTGTGTAGGGTGGGAACATGCCCAATGTGTCCAGCACGGATGAAGATGAGTGCATCGACCTTCGTGACGTCAGCTTCCACCAAGAGGCAGCGCTTCAGCAGGTGCGTAGAGATTGCCTAAAGCCAGGAAAAAACACATTGCGAGCTTCTCACTTCATGATGGGCAAGAACAGTGCGCTCTACGCGGTGACAGGGAAGGAAGGCAGGACAACACACGTGCGCTGCGTGTCGTCCCGCTTTCTTTCTTTGTCGTCGCATATAACGTGCTGTTCTTGCCCATAAAGCCAGGAATCCTATTAAATTAAGATTGTCATACATTAGGAGTGCAGTCCTGTTGGCTGTTGCGTAGCAAGTGCACGTGCTGGTTCAGTTCTAACGGTCATTGCCGATGTCTTTTACACATTCTCGGGCTTCTGTGATTGGGGCTGTGGGCTCTCGGCATGGGTTGCCACACTTTTGGAATACTGTTAAACCTGGATACAGGGAAAGTTCGTTAATTCAACCCCTATTAATTTGGAAGACCTCTTCATTTGACCTGCGTGCTACACTTATCTAGAGGAGTCTGTGTAATGGAACTCTCTTTAATTCGGCAAAATTTTAACGCGCGTCGGTTAATTCAAGCTAGAATGGCAGCCTACGAACTCATCCAGTCGGTGCAAAGAGCGGGGGTGGGGGGAACCGCCAAAAGCAACACTACTGCGCAGCTGAAAAGAAAAAGAAAATTAGCCACATAGGTATCGCCGACAAATGAAGATTCGTAGAAAGGTGACGACTGCGACCAACTGCCCCAACCACCGAAACACACTGTGAAAGAAGCCACAGGAGCATTGTCCATGCTGGACGAGTTTTGTGAGCAAATTCGACATGGTGCGCATGCCATGGAGCATGTGAAGGTATTGCCTCCGCTTGAATTTGCCAGGAAATAGAGGTGATTACAAACTTCTTTGGTGAATAAAGGTACGTCACACCAGGGAAAATTTGGCATTTAGTTGTTCATTTGATAATTTGACAATTTTTGTGATCCCACCAGTGTTGAATTAACAGACCTTTTGCTGTATAACAAAATTGTCAAATGCTTGAAAACTTTTCTTATAAAGAGATTTTCGTTATATCCAGTTTTGGCGTGGAAATTCGAAAAAGAAACATGCAAACGAAACAAAAGGGCAACTGGAAGTGTACCCAGCCGCGAACGCATTTATTTTGCAGCAAAAACGCAAAAGGCATAGCTCGAATCATCCTCCGAAGATTCGTCGCCAGCACCTCATCCACCATATCTTCAGTAGGGATGGCGCAGTCACCCACAAAAAATTATTACAGATGAAGAAAAAGGAACAAAACTGCACACAGTCTAGGTGCAGCGCATTCACGCACAGTGAAAGCCAAGCTCATGCATGATGGGTGGACCATTTCTCCACTGAGGCACTCAATCTTGCCATGATGAACCCAAGTGACTGAACGTGTGGGTATGAGAATCAACTTGCACATGCATGTACCACGTGACAAAAAAGAAAGCGAACGGCATGGTGGCTAAATAAAAAAAGTCGCAGTAAAGACCAGTTGGCCCGCGAAATCTCAGAAGCGTACTTTATCAAACAAAAGGGCGACACATGCACCAGCACCACATCTATTTGCTTGCGTGACTGCGAGATTGGATTCCTAAATAAGAGCTGATAGGTGTATTAATCTATGTTTTTCATTTGGCCTCGCGCATGCGCTCATTGTCTACATCTGCTATAAAGGGTCACTTGTGTGGTTTTAATAAACATAGTCGGAGTAGCGCCCGTCCTGTGTGTTAACCGTACTGTCTACATCTTACAACTAGCGCTGAATATTTGAAGCAACGTGTGTGACCGACTAGCCCCGCAACGTGTTTTGTCAAATAAAAAAAAAATGCGCATGGAGAGCTACAGCAGCGAGTGGTGGTGCTGGCAGCGTGCAACTCACTAGGAACACGATATGAGGCTAGGAGGGAGGAAGAAACGACACAGCTGCAGCGGCAAGAATTGCGTCGTCAACTAGAGTGGCGCAGGGGAGCCGAGAAGGAGGTAGTGGGGCCTGGTGCAGGACAAAGCCCCCCCCCCCCCCCTACCTCGTGTTTCGCTGACAGCACTCCGTGGAAGGGAGGCGCCCGCAGTGGCTGCACGCACTCCATTCGCGATGACATCGCTTCGCTCTCCATCGTCGGTAGGTTAGCCGCAGGTGTGGATCTAGCAGCTGCTTGTGCTGAAATTCAATATTTGGGGCGAAATTACTAGGGTGTGGTAGGGGGAATTCGTTATATCAAGGGTGTCTTCCGCTGCCACTTCGTTATACAGAGGTTAAAAAATACACGTTCTTCTATGGAGTTGTTGTGGTGAATGAAAGAACTTCGTAATATCGAGGAGTTTGTTATAGCCAGGTTTAACTGTATCTGCGTGTGCTTATACGATGGAAGCTAAAAAGCAACACAGTGATTCTACCTGTCTACTACAGTGAAATCACATTGACATGAACCTGCTTAGTATTTTTGGGGGGATAATGCATGTTCCCCTTTGGCCAATACCCGATAGACACAACATATTTTCATACAGTTGATGCAGCTTTCAGATGGTATGTTTTATTTCCGGATCCCTATGAAGATTGTATCAACAAAATTCTTCTGTGTCAGCTGAAATTGATTAGATTATAAAATATTGTGTGACCTTGTTATGATTTGTCCCATACTTATTGTCAGATACAACTCAAGTCTGCACAGTGAAGCCCCTTCCACGCCCTTATAACCGCCAACCACTGTACCTCCACAAAGCTTGCAAATAGTTCCTTCTTTGAATTTTCCATGTTACCAAAATAGAGTGAGGGCAGCAACAATAATGGATAGGTGCATAAATTTTTATGCCTTCATTTGTTTATTAGAGGGGAACATGGAAAGCGTAATACGTTATTGAGCTGAAATCAAGCGCATGAAATGCAAAATCCCGGCATGCTACAAGCACCAGCACCCGAATTTCAAGTGAAGTTTTACACGTAAAGCAAGCTCGGAAGCGAAATGAACTGTATCATGGCATTTTGTAAAAGGGAATGCTGAGACTGCACACATTTTTATCCATGCTTCTTGAGCACCTCATGGCTTATACTGATGAAAGGACTTAAGAACAGCAGACACTCGGCAGGTACAGAAGGCATAAACGCGGCACCATTTTGAAAAGGTCGCATGACGATGATTTCGTTTGCTGTTGTGATTGGCTGGCGGAGTAATACCGTTGCATTCGGTTTGTTGGCCCTTGTTGCCAACTCCTGTTGCTGTTTTTTTTTTTTTAAGTTGCATTCTACTATAGATGTGATCTTAGCAGGAGTGGAAATTGGAATGTGCACCCATTTTGGAACCTTGAGGAACCTTGCCTTAAGCAAATAAATTTATTGTGCTCGAGATTGAGAATGAAGTTTTGAAACATGGCTTACAGGGGGGGGGGGTGTTCTTAACTCAGAAAAAAAAAATTCTCTAGGCAGCTATTGTGCATTGTTGTTCGCGTAGAAACTTGAAGAACTTTGGAAGTGAACTCATTATCAAGACCAAGAAAGCTTTTCATGCTTCTTTCGGATACTTAGTTTACAAAGAATGTACCACTGCTGGAAGGAATGAGCAGTTCTCTCCTCATTACCTAGTACCATCTTTTGTCTTATAGTCTGCGTACAAGCGTTAAGAACAGATTTTATTAACATTAGTATGACTGCATTGAGTACTACAGTAAAACCTCGTTATAACGAAGTTGAAGGGGGTGCGGTAATTACTTCATTATAACCATTAGTTCGTTATAACCAATATCAAATTCATCTATAGGAATTTCAAGGGGAATTTCGATTACTTCATTATATCCGATAATTCGTTATATCCGGGTTCGTTATAACGAGGTTCTACTGTATTACATGTAGGTACGACTGGTCTTTCAGTAGAGAATGTCGGTTCTGTGACAGCCAACTGCATATTTCATGAACTGCGTTTTCAGCTGGTAGCTAGCAAATTGTGTCAGAAACATGTGTTGGGCTTTTGTGAACAGAAACAGTTGCCAACTGCTTTGCTTCTCTCATTAAATCCAGCACATACTTTGATGCTTCCTTGCTTTGCTTTGTGTGAATGGGCCATCCTAAGACTAAAAAATGGGCCCTGAGGGCTAGTGAACAACAAATCTTTTAGTGTTCTCCAGGGCATTAGCAGTATCACCGAATTTATCATTGCATATAATTACAGTTAAGACTATTCACTGTGATGTTAAAACATCACAAACAGCAACTACAATGTTGGTGTATCGTGAGATGCCTGTAATTTGAGGAGCATATTCCAATTTTGGGACCACTCTTTCACACATCACTGAGTCTTGCTTTCCTTCTGGTATTCCTTCCCTGAGCATTTTCCAGATGTCGATCGATCCATATGTGACGAGCTCTAATTTTCTGTGCATTTGCTCATCAAAGACTGTCTTCTTGAGTTCTGGGTGTTTCTCTCCTTTTTTTCTAAGCAACCTTTTTGTCATCTTCCCCTGTTGGGTGTTAGCATCCCTAGCACCTCTGATGTGACGAATCAAGAAAGGTTAATTTTTTCGCCACACGTGACGTGAAGCACCTTTACGTTTCGTTTTTCGACTGAAGTGTTTTTTTACTTGTACGGGATTCATGCGACTAATCTGCAACTAGGCATGAGTGTGACTAGCTTTCATGGTACAGCAGGGAGAATAACCTGAATTTCTTGGTGGTATACGGCTCGCCTACACTTGTACCTGGTGTACAGCCTTTTTAAAGCTCCCTTGGAGATCAAAATTTTGTATGCAACTTGGTGTGGGCAGGTGTAACCCTCCCTATGATGTGACACCTACAGGAATGTAAATATTCTCGTCACATGTGATGAGATGAGATGTGATGCACCTTCATTCCTTTTGCAGGCTTCTTTTTTTTTTTCAGATTTGCGGCAGTTTTTGCAACTTGTGTGCGAATAGCATGAGCATGACCATTTCTCATTATGCGACACGCAGAGGAACGAAAATGGCCTCGTCACATGGGACGAGAAGTGACCTGCCTGAACTCTTCCTCTTGGCTCTGTGGTGTTTATTTTACCTGTACCAATTCTCTGTGCTTAGCTTTTGAGATGTGGCCAGACTTAATGTAATACAACTTTTGAAATGTGGCCAGACTCGATTTAATACAACTGAACTTACCCTTTTTGCCCGTCGGAAAGATTCTTCCCTTCTCTTCTCGGGCTCTTGGTGCTTTATATTTTATTTTTCCCCAACAAGGGGGTTCATGATCCTGTTTGCTAACCCTCCTCCTCCCTCACTTCCCACAATGCAGGTTTTCCCAAGGTCTGTGCAGCAGGTGAGATAGGCTTCCTTTCTTCCGCTCTCTTTCCTTCTGTCAATCTCTTTCCTTTGTTCCTTCTACATGCACAGAGTTTTTTTTTTTCAAAGGCTACTAGAAGGTGCTCTGGTGCAGAGACTTTTGAGCCACGGTGCACACTATGGGGTTGCCTTATCTGTCGCAGCCTGAAGGCCCGCATACCACAGTTTGAAAGAATCGCTAAACTTTTGGAAAGGTAATTTCTAGAGCTGTGTAAATAGGAAAATTTTGAATGTGAAGCAAATTCAAATAATTATGTTTGGTGTGAATCGTATATTTTTCTGATAATTTGTTAATATTTATAAAATACCATGCCATATTATGGAGAAATGTGCTGCTAAACATGGGCAAAAGAAAGTTAGAGCAAGTTCAGTGTGCTCCTGTGGTGGAATTCCAAAGTACTAAAGAACAGTACAACAGAACTGTGCAACAGAAAGCTGAGCTAACTTCACTGCAATACGCGAGTGTTAACTTTGCCGCAGTACATGAGTGTTAGCTTCACTGCAGTGCATGAGTGTTAGCTCCACCGCTGTACACGGGTGTTAGTTTCGCCACAGTACACGTGTGTTATGTGGCGAAGCGTACTACATACAGGAACGGGCACTTGTCACGAGACATAGCATATATTTTTTCCTTGATTACCAACTTCGAATTGAATTGAATAGCAATTGCTGTTAGAAAATTATTCGACATTTCGAATATTCGCACACCCCTACCTAGTTTCCTCATTGCCCATCGACCTCAGCACTGGAGATTTGGAAAAGGTTGCAGCAAAGGTAGACATGAAATGGTAGACTCGTGTACTTCCTGTGGCATTCAGTAGAAAGATTCTGAGGCAGTGCTTTTACACATGTGCTGCTCTACCAAGTACAGTCTAACCTCAGTGTGACTAATGCAGGTATGAGAATCGTCAATTATAACAAGGTGTACGAAGAATAGTAACATTACCATGGAAGTAGGTTGAAGACAACGCACTTATAGCGAATATTCAGGTGTAATGAAACGGTTTCCATGTCAGATGAATTTTGTTATTGCAAGGTTTGACAGAATTGGCCAGTGCTCATCTGTTTCAGTTCACAGGCAGAGGCACCGAATGGGTGTGGCACACCTCAAGGCCTCTTGAATTTTTGCTAAAATTTGTTAGCTTGAGCTCACCCTGCCATTTTTTAGACACCACATTTAGCTTTGCAAAAAAAAGTAAATGATGCTTTCAGAAACGTTCTCAGGGCTTTGAAGTATTGGGTGGCGTGGGATTGTAAGAAAAATGCGTCCAAAGGAAAAGTTCTAGTGGCACTTAGGTGGTGACCCTAATATAGTCGCACAGGATGCCGTATGTCTAAGGGCTAGTGCTTTCCAAAAAGAAGAGAGAGAGAGGGGGGAAAGCTCATAGGGGCAACTCCCTGAAGCATTATTTCTTTTCCCCAGCTTACTTAGAAATGTTCAGGAGATAAGCTTGCAGGTCTATTTTTGGAAGCTCTGGCACACATGTGCGTTGCTCTGGTAACATTCTGTTCATTGCCACATGAAGCTGTGCCAGTGTAATGCAAATTTGACGTGACGGTCACGTGAGTGAAGTTGCACATGTGCGGTTGCATGTGTTCAGTTGGTAGGGGTGCAGGTGTAGATGTGTGACCACCTGTTTAGAGGGTGTACTAATTCAGCATCTTGACGATTTCCACATTCCACTGACTTTGGTGGGCAGGCGCACTTTTGGCCCCTTATCACCCTTAGTGGGTTCAGGTGTGTTCTTTCGGCGCATTTGTGCGACACAGCGGCTCCCAGGCTGGGTTCAGTGGGACCCTTCGGTTCTATGGCCAGCGTTGCTTTATGTAGAACCAACCACACATGGTTGTCCATTAGCACCTAAGTTGATGACACGAGCTACTTAAGTGCACTACAGTGTCGATGATACAAGTTCCTCGAGGCCACGTAAAATATTCGTATCGTCCCGATTCATATGACCCAACATAAGTGAACTTGCACGTTAAAAATGCACATGTCTTTTGTTAGGATCAATTTTCTTTTAAGTCCATATCGTTTGCACTTTTCTGATATCGATATGTCAGGTTAGACTTGTTGCAAAAGCATAATACAGTAAAACCTCATTATAATGAAGTTGAAGGGGGTGCCGTAATTACTCTGTTATAACCATTAGTTCGTTATAGCCAATATTCATTTCATCTACGGGAATTGCGACTGCTTCGTTATATCCAATATTTTGTTATATCTGGGTTCATTATAACGAGGTTCTACTGTATTGATCAGCCATTTCATTGTTCATCCAAAGAACATTTAAGCGCAACTATTGGGGGTGGGGCATGGTGGTGAGGTTGTGCTAACCAGTTAATGAGATTTGTGCTAGCCAGTTTTTCTTCAAGAGTATTTCTCACTGTCGCATCACATGGCATTATATGGTCTGGTATTGGTTTATTCCATCTACCGGCAGCTGCAGTGGATCAAAAAACAAATATTTGGCATAATTTGCCAATCAGCTATCAACCTAAATAACTAGCCACAGTGACTGATACTTGTAAGATTGACTTGCCGAGTATGTGCCATTCAGGGTGACCTAGAGAAAACACACGTGCTATGAACTATTGTATGTTAACTATCTAGACTAAATCATTTCAGTGTTAGTGAGCACATACATAATATGTATGTACATAAAAATAAATTTGATGTTGGACACAACTTTGTTATAACCTGATGAGAGTATTCGCTGTGAGTATATACTATCATTACCTGTGAGTGAACAAAAAATTCATTTGCTTTGCCGTAATTAGTGTCATTTTTGATGATCCTGCAACCTTAGTTTTGTTGCAAGCACAGGAGCACTCGTCAAAGTAATGGTTGGACAACCGAATTTTGCATTTACTTCATTATATTCACCACTTTGTTATACATCTCAAAATTTGTTAAAATGCCACAGCGAGCAGTGAAGCCGAGGTAAATGCTTAGAAGCCTCCATGTCTATAGCGTAGTGTTCACAGTGCTTCGGTCTTTCATTTTTTTAGACTGCCACCGTATCTGTAGATTTCATTCTCTGGCACCAGGCTTCCTTCTAGTAATTTTTGTGCGAAATTCTGTGCCTGCTTGCCGTCTTGTCTGTCTCCTTGCCTCGTGTCTCTTTCTTTTTTGTTTTTCTTGCCTGGTCCTGAGTTCTCTACTGCCGATGCTGCACGTTGTGGATCGCCTCCACTGTTAGTTTGTGGCTGTGGATGGGTGACTGTATTTGGCTACCAGATTGTCTTGGCTAACGGGCCCCTGCCCGAATTGGGCATGATGATTAATGCTTTTAGAGGGTCGCATGGAATTTTTCTACGGTACCTGAAGATCTTATTTGCAAGTTTAATTTTTCTTTGCCCTGGCTTGTTAATCGCATATCAGAGTTATTGTCATACTTATGGCAGGTTTATGAGTTACATTGCAAGACACGAGCCGTGTCTATGCCACATACATAGCATATCAATCTGCACTCTAAGGCATATTGCATGTATTCGCATGTGTGACTGAGCTGCTGCATTGTAGCTTTCTTTTGCTGAGCCTTCTGCTCCCTGTTAGGTTAGACAATTTTATCATTACCATTCTGTCATGCTCCTTTTGTTCTTGCCCTAACTTGCTGCACTCGAGCTGTTCGGTAGTAGTAGTCCCCTGCAGTAGTTGTGTTAGTAGTAGTCACGTGTGGTGCTTTCTGTATTGTCTCGTGTGCGTGTGTGATTGTGGTGCGTGACCGCGTGACGTCGGTGCGAACATGGCCGTAGGCCTTTTCTGATTACCAGATGGAGCAGGTGACCAGCAACTTCGTTGAGCAGTTTGGCTTCAACGACGACGAGTTTGTCGAGGCCGACGAAAACCTCGTGTGAGTGATGAAACCTTTTTACCCTCTGGTCTCTCGTTGAGCTGCGAGGCTGTAGCGTCGTTGGACGTTTCCACGGCAGCATCGCCGGTTTAACGCGTGCCACGCTTTCCTCGTTTTCAGTGGCCCTCTCGACCAGTTGGCAAGGGCGAACTTTCAGCTCCCGCCCGAGGTTAACATGGTGAGTAATGCCCATTGTTAAATTTTCTATGGCCACTGTGTAAAAAGCGCTACAGTACAGTAGAGCTGTATTGGAATACATGCAACTTCGAAGTGCCTTCCTGATATCCAAAGTTTGTTACAACACGTATACATTATATATGTTCACTTCATTGTTCTTTGTTATGTAGATATCAGCTGTGCAGAAATGCCTGCGAAATGTAGTACACAGTGACAACTGGGTTCAGGGAAGGATACTGACTTCATCAGTACGTCGGAAAAGAATCGCAAAAGATTTCTGTGCAGCCATAACATACATGCTATTCAACTCATGGGCATAGCATTTCTTAAATTGTGATCTTTCGATTTCGTTACCGACAAGGCCACTTGCCTTTCTACCTTTGCGCTGAATGCCATCAAAGAAGTTCTAGCGCAGCAAGATTTTGATTGTGTTACTGTATCTGTAAGAGCTAAGACTAGGTACACACAAATATATTCAAAGTGCTGGCTCTTGGAACAGCTCGGATAGTGTTCAGGCTGCTGGTTTGCAGAATTCAGTAATGAACGGATTTTTGTTAGGTTGGCATCGACGGTATTGGTACAAAATAAAAAAGGGCAACTTTCATACTGCTTACACAGCGTCTGTAACAGCGTTGCTTATATAACAGCACCACATTTAGCATATAGTGAATGTGCAGAGGTTCTGTGTATGCACTTTATGTAGAACATGGTGATTTTACGACACTGCATACACAATACTGTAGCTTGACATTGCTAGTATCATGTAGCTGGTTACCCTGGTAGCTTGTAGCGACTTTAGCCTCTTTGTGTGAAGTGGAAGCAAGTTGAACAGGGCTAGATTGAATGACTTATTGCTACAGATATATTGCTACACAGGCTTATTTGTACTGGGCTTTCTTTATTTTTTTCTTTCCTCTGTTTCACTGTTAAAGCAAAGTCAAGCTGAGCTCTTTGAGCGCATCTGCCGGGAGAAAGTTCAGACGTTGGATGACGCAGATAGTGACGACGACATCTGGGATGACAAGGAGGTTGTCCTCTCACCCGAGGCACGTGGGCGCAGGTAATGTCATCGTTCCAGTGCCGCCACAAAAATTTTGGAGGAATGCTGTCCCTGCATTGAATAATTACTCCTGCCAAGCAGGCGCAATTTCAAGTTACAGAGAATTGTACTGCTAAACCTTGGTGAAAAGAATAGTTGTGCTTACTCCTAAAGAACAGTCCAACACAGAGCTGTGCAAAGCAAGAGTTAACTTCACTGCAGTTCACAAGTGTTATGCATTGAATTGAATACATGGTGGGATTGGGCCACTTGTCATAGGACGTGGCAAAAAGTGTAAATGTAGTAAAATTTCGGTGCGAGTCGAATACCAAATGTCGTTCGCAAAACTGTTTGAATATTTGCACACCCTTAGTTCCTGAGTTCTTATGGCAAGGATTATTCTGACTGTATGACTTTTTTGTTTCTTGTGTTTCATGTTTGTAGGCTTGTGTTTAAGTAAGTATTAACTCTTGCATGGACCCATCTGCATGAATGGTGTGAATTTGCTTGCTGGTGTAGCTCAGTGCTTGCAACAAGAGTTATGCTTGTAGTACACAGCGCCAAAAAAGCAACATTTGCTATGATGTGCGTGTTCTTCTACCTCTCCCCGCAATGCTAACATGAGTGCTTAAGGGAGAAGGAGCGAGTGTAACTACTCTGTTCTGGGGTGTATGGTGTCGAGAACATTCACCATTGTTGCTGTGCTCTTCCACACAAGTGACTTAATTTACAGAACATTTTGATAGGCTCGTTGGTATGGGTTCATATTTGGTTTAAGGCACCAAGAGACGCAAACCACAGAGAGAGTAGGAGCAGGGGCGCTCTGTCCCGTGTACTCCCTCGTGGTTTGTCTTTTTTTGGTACCTTAAAGCTAAATATGATGGTAATTTGTTGGAAGTCGTGTAACATGGTATCGACTTTTTCCTCCCAGTGTTAACTGAGAACATTATTGGTTTTCTGAGCCGGTGTTGGGAAGAAATGGCTACAGTACTGCCAAGAAAGACTCTCAGGCTGTTAATGCCTTAATTTGAATGTATTTGTATTTAGCTGTGGCACCCCTGTAAACTTTCTCAGCAAAGGAAACTCTTGTTAAATGGAATGTGTTTTCCAGGAGTCGTCGAGCTCTTAAAAAGATCCTGCTTTATTGGAAAACACTTTGAAATGTTCAAAATCGCACACAGGTACTGGGACTTCGATGTAGTTTTTTTTAATGGGAGTACAGCCTTCATTTTATCTTCCTGCAAGCAAATATAATGAGCATACAAGTGTGAATAGATACTCATTAGTTGTAACTAATATATTGTTTCACTCTAATTAAAGAGGTAGTTGGCTGTAGCTTATTGTTCATCTTGAGCTAAACTAAAAACGCTGTGATGGTATCTCTCCTAATCTCTAGATGGAAGCAGCCACTTCATTCACTCGTGTAAGACGTGCAGCTTCTTTCGTTTTACATTGTTTATAGCTGATATACATTATTGCATTTGTTTATTTTACATGTGCTGTGTTAATGTGTGGGACTAGACAAGTCATACATAATGCTCAAATGAGCTCACGAGCAGCCTTGCCAGACATGACAATGTACGTTGCCATGTTTGGCAAGAGAAACTCTCGAAATGAATGTCCACCTAAAAATATATCTCCTAAAATGTGAGTTAGAAATGTGTACCTTGTCCAGTTTCTTTAGGCCAGTTGCAGCATCCATAAGCCTAATGGGAAGTGTCGGCATTGGAGCAACAAAATGATTGCAGATAGATTTCTTGCTTGAACCTGTTGGCATAGGGCAGCTTATGGCACTTCCTTATGTAACACTATCGTTATGTTTGAGTTCATGTGCTGAACTGAAGGTTTCGTAAATTAGCACACCGTAATGTCATGATAAGGCGCTTGTGTCTAAGGTGCGCAAGATGAAAGACGTTGATTTAGAACTGTATGGCATGATGCTCTCAGCAGCCTAGTGCTTGCTCCTTAACTCGGGGAAGTTGATTACATGTGCATAATTGTTCCAAATTGTTGCATTTCCAATGCAGCGGTTTACTAAAAAATGAGCATTTTACATAATCAAAAGAAGTCTAGGCAAGTTTATGCCTGCCCGTCATTTCTTTGTTCGCTTAACTGGAAGTTTGTGCATTTAAACCTCAATATTGTTACGGAGAAGCAAGGAAGAGAACGTTGACGACTGAAACGACGACGAAGCAACAACAGCTTTGCTGGCTGCGCGGCACCTGTACATCTCTGTAAATACAGTGTAAATATTTCTCGGCAACCGTAACATTTTTGGTGGAGGTGCTGGGTACGCGTCTTCACCACGGAGCTTCGCAGTGGACGCCTCACCCAGTTTTCGACCATGCCTCCAGCGGACGACACCCCTGCTGCAGCCACTTCGCCGTCTACTTCGACCCAATATGTGGCTCTGCCTCAACCGCAAAACCCTGGCAAGTTCACCGGCCTCGGTGACGTCGATGTCGAAGAGTGGTTGAAGATCTACGAGCGGGTCAGTATGGTGAACAGGTGGGATCCAACCATAATGCTGGCCAATGTCGTGTTCTACCTTGACGGAACGCCACGAACGTGGTTCTACACGCACGAGGAAGAGCTTACTTGTTGGGACACGTTTAAAGAGAAGCTCACCGACATTTTTGGCAACCCGACCGGTCGACAGCTTGCCGCCAAGCAGGAGCTCGCCACCCGCGTCCAAAGTGCTACCGAGTCATACGTCGCCTACATCCAAGACGTCCTCGCCCTTTGTCACAAAATCGACACATCAATGCCAGAACTGGACAAGGTTGGGCACATACTTAAAGGCATTGCGGACGACGCATTCAACCTCTTGGTCTTTAGGAACCTATCGACCGTCGACGGAATTATGAAAGAATGCCGCCGCTTCGAGCAGGCTAAGAGCCGCCGTATAGCTAATCAGTTTACACGGCTTCCGAATACTGCTGCGACCTCCTCTTGCACTGAGCCAACCGAACAAGCTCACTTGCCACCGTCGAACGAAAATGTCACCCGTATCGTGCGTCGCGAACTTGAAGCTGCATTTCCCGTCTCATCGCAGCAGACGCCCTGGAACAATTCTACTGAGACGATATCGTTGATCAAGTCCGTGGTTCGTCAGGAAGTCGCCAACATGGGTTTCCCCACCGCATGTTCTCTGAGTCGTCCTGATATCTCCCCTGCTCCTATGGCTAGATACTACCGCAGTCCCCCCTATGGTGCCCGCTATAGGAATTCCACGGCTTGGCGTACATCTGACGACAAACCGATCTGCTTCTGCTGTGGCCGAATCGGTCACGTTTCTTATCACTGCCGCAACCGCTGGTCATACCCGCCTCGTAGCACTTACTGGGAATCAAGTTCGCCTCGAAGTGCTTCTCCCCGTCGCTCATTCGACGTGTCCGACGCCGCCACCTCTGCTCGCCGCTATGCTCGCTCACCCTCGCCCCAACGTCGCCAGTCACGTCCTCCCCAGCTTAGCCGCTCCTCCTCGCCGACCTACCCAGGACCAATCCAGCCGGAAAACTAGACAATGCGGCACCTCGAGGTAGTGCTGCAGTGTCGCATTCGCCGCAAAATCCTCCTTTGACGCTACCTACACGACGCAACCTTCTTGACGTTCACGTTGATGGCACACCTGTCACAGCTCTCATAGATACAGGAGCACATATATCGATTATGAGTAGCCGCCTTCGCCGTAATTTAAAGAAGATTATCACACCTGCCGTAACTCGAGTCGTAAGAATCGCCGACGGCAGCACAGTGGCCGCCATTGGAATGTGTACTGCCCGCGTGAGCGTTTCCGGTCGCCATGCCGTCGTCATTTTCACTGTGATTGACCAATGTCCGCATGACCTAATACTTGGCTTAGACTTTCTTTCTGCTCATTCTGCGTTAATCGACTGTTCCTCCGGCATTGTCCGTCTTGATCTACCTCTACTGGACGATTCTACAGCTCAGCGTGAAGTTCGACTGAGCCCGACTGATTTTGTTCACGTTCCGCCACAGGTCATGACCTACATCGAAATGTCGCCTTCCCCTCCCGTTCCCGACGGGGATTACATATCAGCTCCGGTAACTGCCGTAGTTCTCACCCACAACGTTACTGTGCCGCACGCTGTACTGACGGTGACAGGCAACCGTACCCATCTTCCTGTGGTGAATTTCGGGCTCACAAAGCAGATACCGACCCTTCAGCATGTGTCCTCTCTGTATCTCAACTCATGGACATGGCCAACGAACAACGTCACGACGCTACCTTGCGGACCCTCATTGACCAACTTGAACGCACTCCCGCTGACCCGTCGTTACGGCGATTCGCCCTGAAGGACGGCATCTTGTACCGCCGCAATTTTCATCTCGACGGCTCACCTCTTCTCTTTGTTGTTCCTCGCCACCTTCGATCCACCGTTCTTCACGAGCTTCACGACGCACCAACTGCCGGACACCTTGGCGTTACTCGCACCTACGACCTCGTACGCCGTCGCTTTTATTGGCCTGGCCTCGCACGCTCCGTACGACGATACGTTGCTGCTTGCAAGCCTTGCCAACTTCGGAAGAAGCCAACGACGCTCCCTGCCGGGTACCTACAGCCCCTCGACATTCCCGCCGAACCATTTTTTCGCGTAGGCTTGGACCTCCTCGGGCCTTTTCCCGAGTCCACCTCCGGCAACAGATGGATCGCTGTCGCTACGGATTACGCGACGCGTTACGCCGTCACCCGAGCTCTCCCGACTAGCTGTGCTACCGACGTCGCCGACTTCCTGCTACGCGATATCATATTAGTGCATGGTGCCCCCCGACAGCTCCTCACCGATCGCGGTCGCACTTTTCTTTCTCAAGTCATCGCCGACATCCTCCGTTCCTGTTCCACGAAGCACAAACTGACTACCTCCTACCATCCCCAGACCAACGGCCTTACTGAGCGACTAAACCGAACCATTACCGACATGCTCTCCAAGTACGTCTCACCCGACCACCGCGACTGGGACACCGCGTTACCCTACGTCACCTTCGCTTACAACTCGTCCCGACACGACACTGCTGGCTACTCTCCCTTTTATCTGTTGTTCGGTCGCGACCCGGTCTTACCATTAGACTCCTCGCTTCCCTTTGTGCGTGATTTGAGGAGCGAATATGCCCGCGATGCCATCGCTCGTGCTGACCATGCCCGTCAACTGGCCCGTACTCGTCTCTTGGCATCCCAGGAAAATCAGAAGCGCGTTTACAATCGCCGCCACCAGGACGCATACTTTGCACCGGGCTCCCTCGTGCTACTCTGGTGCCCTTGTCGCCGAGTGGGGCTCTCCGAGAAGCTCCTTCCGTGTTATAAAGGCCCTTACCGCGTGCTACGTCAAGTTACCGACGTCACTTACGAGATTATTCCCGTCGGACCCACCACGCCATCCAGTGCAATATCCCCTGACATTGTTCACGTCTGTCGCCTCAAACCCTACAACGCAATAGCCGAGGGCCACTTATGAGGCACCGGGACGCTGCCTCTTTCGCCCGGGGTAGTGTTACGGAGAAGCAAGGAAGAGAACGTTGACGACTGAAACGACGACGAAGCAACAACAGCTTTGCTGGCTGCGCGGCACCTGTACATCTCTGTAAATACAGTGTAAATATTTCTCGGCAACCGTAACAATATAATATTGAGCTCAATATTAAACAAATAACTTCATTATATCCGGTGATTCATTAGAGATGCATATTCACAGGACTTTTTCAATGGCTGTAGGGACCCGTAGTGACAGCAGAGCAGCTAGGTTGCTAGCAAGCCCAAGGTTGCAAATCCAAATCCCGGCCACAGCGACCATATTTCGATGGGAGTGAAATGCAAAGAATGCTTGTGCACTGAACCCCAGCTGGTCAAAATTAAGGGGGGACATGGGTCTTAAGACCAAAAATGTTGTCCAAAAATCAATTTTTAAAGTAAAGCATTTTTGCTATCTAGTACATCAATCACTCTCCATGTATGCCAAGTTTCGTATCTGTTAAGACCATATTTCAGCCAAATCATCAGTTCAAAGGCATATAAAGCACCCGATTTTTTGCTGTGTCAGCGCTAAAATGAGACATATCCAATGATGCCACGCTCACATTCTAGTACCTTGAGCATATACTAATGGTAGCCTACCAAATTTTGTAAGTGTGTATGTGTACAAACATTTGGAACTGCTCAAACCTAAACATGGCATTTATCTGTTTTCTTGGTTTTCTCAAAACGCTAGCTTTGCACACCCAGCAAGGCATTTACTCCGATATTTAAGTGGCCATCACAGATAGAATAATTCTTTTTCGCAACATGAAGCGGGATGTTTGGAGCACACAACATAGGAAAGAAATTTTTAATATTACTTGCTTAAGTTTATCAAATTTGCTTTTTGTGAGACATTTGCATGGCCATTTTTGAAAGGATACAGTTCATTGTACTATAAAGCAAAAAATAATGACATTATCACAAAAGTGCTTCCATTGTTGTGATCTTTATGCCTTCTACTAGCAATTAATACACCATTTGTATATTTCGGTGTGGTGGTAGTCTGTCTATTTCAGTAAGAACAAAAGAGGTTGTCTTGTTAATTATGTCATTAAATAACAAGCTCAGGGGAAAAATAACAGCATTTTTAGAATCCAAAAAGGAGGGCAAACCAGCATGCAAACACAAGTCAAATTTGGTTCATAAATAAGTATGGACACCTTTAAGACCCACGTCCCCCCTTAACCCAGAGCCCTCCAATAGGCCACACCTTATAAATAATCATATTGTGGTTTTGTCATGTAAAACCCCATGAATTACTGAATTGGCAATATTATCCTTATTTAATTCATTGTAACCGATAATCGGTTACAGTAAAATTCTGAGCAAGTGCTCCCCCTTGGGTGAGAGATAATAGTTCAGCAAATTTATAGGGCTCACCAAAAATTAAATTTTGATGCACCACAATCTGCACCGAAAATAAATTCACGTTAGCAGCTGACGCAGCTCGCACTTCTCCATCCGATTAGAGCAACCTAGAACTATTCTGATCCACTATCATCTGATTTTTCGAAAATGGCAGCTCATAAAGCCTATTGCCTCCCAGCAATAGTCGTGCTTGGCTATGCAGAAGAGAAGTCTCTCGGCAAAAGTGTAGTTAAAGAACAAATTTTTCATTACTTAATTGCATCGTTTCTTATAATTTGTTGTGCAACCTCTTGAGAAATTGATGCGCACTTTGGGAAATAGGGTTAGAAAAAAACATGAGGGGACACTTGCTTTGTCATTGGTGCCCATTTCAAGTCTCCCAAAGAAGGGAGGGGGTGCTTGCTTTGGATTTTACGGTATACTATCCATAGTCATAACGCCGAGGTTTGGCTGTATAGACACAGTGCCCTTTGTAACTGATCGGGGATACGCAATATTGGTGTCTTGAAGTCCATTTTCTAGAAAACATTGACCTGAGTGTTGCATAGTGATTCCTCAAGGACACCTTGACATGAGCATCTCATTTTGAGTGACCTTCCTCGTGGAGGTGCATGTGTTTGCATATAATGTTTAAGTATAGCGTGCGGATCGAGTAATTGTGGGTAGGGCGCAACATCTGCTGCTGCTCAGGAGGTTGACGGACGACAGCGAGGAAGCGTACAGCAGTGACTCGGACGACGAGAATGGACCGCGGCCCTCTGCCGTCGCCACGTCAAGCGAGGAGGTCAAGATGGACATCGACCAGGCGGCAGAACGTGAGTGTAGGGTCAAGCTTGTGGGTTACTTGGGGAGACATGGATGGATCTGAACATTTGTTGCTAAATCTACAAAGGGGGTGTCCCGGTATCTATTGAGAGCACAAAGATCCTCAAAAGTTAGCCGAGCTTCCTTATTCCAATCAGTGAAAGTGTACAAGTTTCTGTACAGAACTTAGTATAACTTTCAGAAGGAAATATGCAGGGCATAGAATCCTGGCTTAGCTAGACTCTCCACGTACCCAGCATTTATTTTGCTGTGCATTGCGGCGTACGACTGCTTTACTGAACAAACTGCCGAGTTTGACTGGTCATTGAAAAACAACTCATTCTATCAGTTGTTTTTCAATACCAGAAATTTGTAGAGCTGTGTCAGTATGGCAGGGAATATCTTCTTTTGAACGCTGCAGCCAGTAGTTAACTTGTATGTGTAGTTGGGCTGATACTATTCAACTTTTATGACTTGGCATGTCATGACTGGCAGCACACTGCGCACTAGATCAAGAATGGATTACTATGATTTAGAGGGCTTGCTAGAGAACGCAGTGAATTGTTCAGCCACACTGACTGTCCCTCAGTGAAGCCCGCGGCATCTTGAAACGAGTTTCACTTCATCAAATTTATTTACGTGCATGTGAAGGGTTTGTGTCATCTATACGTCTCGTTTCTTTGGCATGTACCAAAATGTCTTAAAAGGTTGGGCAGCTCATGTGCCATGCAGGATGACGCACCTTTCACATAAGCATAGGAGATCATTGTGACTGCACACTGTGGCTTAGGTATTTAGAGTGAAGAAGGGTGCTAGGAGCTAGAGGAAGTATCAAAGTATGAAGGAATTAATTCTCAAAGCCCTTTCTTGCACCTCTGAATGCGCCTTGGGCCAGTTCTTTGACACACCACAAGCACCTGGAACAGCTTCTGTGCAGCGTAAATGTAGTGCAACCTTGCTAATGTCCTGGAGTGAGAGAGGATTGTGATTGTTGAAAGAACAAAGAACACTTGCTGCCAACTGCAGTGGACGCCACGGTCGCCATGGACACTACGAGTCCATGGGAGAACGCCGCGACGTCAAACGTCGAGTCTGGGTGGGCCACATTCGACAACTTCGCCAACTTTAGTGCCGCCAACTTCGAGGCGTGAGTCCCTGTTTTATTCTCAGCCCTAGTGTGTACAGCCTGAACATTTTATGCCTTGTGGGCCTTCTTGTGAAATGTAAGGGAGAGGACAATGATAAAAAAACATGGCCCTAACATTGGTGATTGAACTATTAACATTGTAGGCTTGGGATGTAGGTAGAAGGAATGCAGAATGGCACTTGTATTGTGTTAAGGGTAATCAAATCAAGTCAACATGAGCTTTGTTCAGAGAAGAGTGCATGCATAATAATAGGAGCAGTAGTTGAAGTTGCGACTAGCTGGTCCAGTAGGGATGATAACAAAGGGTCAGCAACAGTAAGGGAATTATGTACCTGAAAAAGTCTTAATTCATAATTTACAAGCCTATTTACGAAGGAAGAGGTATCACATTTGGCTAGATAAGAAGCATCTGCAAGTGACAGCGAAGTTTCTTGTTACTTTTGTGTTCACAAGACCACTGTTGCAAGTTATAGCACCAAAGGGTTGTCATAAATTGTTTGCTATAGACATTGTTTTATTAAGGATTTAAATTGGAGTCGCTTGCTTGTTTCATGTTTGCACATGGAAAGCTGAATATGGTGTTGAATAAAGGAAAACTTGTAGAGCTGTGTGAACAGCAAAATTTTGAGTGTGAAGCGAATTCGAATGATAATGTTTGAGTGTGAATCAAATGCTGTATGTGTCCCAAAGAACGTATGTGTATATATATATATATATTTTATAATGCCATTTTAGATTAGAGAAGTGTACTACTAAACATGGGAAAAAAAAGACATTTATTGCATGACTAGTCTACTCCCAGGAGCTCGTTCCTTGAAAAGAATGGTCAAGTCCTAAAGAACAGTCCAATGGTGAAATGTGCACATACATAAGCTGACTTTGCCGCAGTGCGCAAGTGTTAACTTTGCTACTGTATGCGTATGTTAGCTTCTCTGCAGTACGCAACTGTTACCTTTGCCACATTACAGGAGTGTTATGTGGTTAAGCATACTACTTGTGGGAATGGGCCATTTGTCACGGTACAGCACATTTTTTTCCCCTAAATTACTCACATCTAATAGCTCAGACAGCAATATTTGAAGTGCGAATTGAATAGCAAATCGCTTTTCGTAAAGTATTGGAAAGTTTCAAACATTTACTAACCCCCCCAAAATTTTTGTTCACGATTTTATGGGCTATAGAAGTGACCTCATAATGTCTTAAAGCCACAGAAGAAAGCATATGATGTCATTAAACAGAGCACTACGATGGTGAGAACAGAGGATTAAGAGCATGATGTTGAATAATGTGTATGTTAAAGGGTGCAACAGTTTGCCTGAAATGAACATTTGCATGAAAAAGAAACGAGTCCCTTCCTACTGCTGCGTTATCAGTGTGGTGGTTGGGTATAGAACGTGCATAATCACATCATAACAGTAGTTGTCACTGCTTCAGCACTCACTATTCAGCAGATGTGTCAGTGCCCCGAAGTAGTAAGTGCTAACTAGAGTGCGATGCTTCTCGACTGTGCAGCGCCGCAGACACGACGACTCCAGCCATGCCAGTTGCCATGGAAACCTCAGGACCAGGTGCCATCACCGCCCACACTCGAAGGTCCCACAGCTCCGTTACCACAGCCCTCAAACGAGCCAGATTCAACGAAATGCCCCGGTGAGGAGCGGCGACATATCCAAAATCGTGTGCTATCTACTTTCATGCCCTGCAATTTTTAAACCCCTAAATAGCTAACCCATCTGGTAGGATAAAAATTCGTGACAATTTTCAGTTGCTTGCAGAGTCTCACTGTATTTCCCACATGCTGGTAAGCTGTAGAAGAGGAAAGTGAGGTTGTTTTCGAAGCATGAGTTATTCATGATATACTAGTCGTTACTTGATGTTCAAGTATACGGTAAAACCTCATTATAACGAAGTTGAAGGGGGAGCTGTAATTACTTGTCATAACCATTAGTTAGTTATAGCCAATATCTATTTCATTTATAGGAATTTCAAGGGGAATTGCAATTGCTTTGTGATATACAATAGTTCGTTATATCCGGGTTCATTATAACGAGGTTCTGCTGTATGTGCGTTATCACCTAAGCTGTTCACACGGTGGTTTGGTGGTTGCGGTTCTCGATTGCTGACTTGAAAGACTTTGGTTCAGTCTTGGCCTCAGTAGTCACATTTTGGTGGAGGTGAAAATGGTAGAGGCTTGTTGTCAGTGTGCATTAAAGAACCTCTGGTGGCCGAAATTTCCACAGCCCTTGACTACGGTATGCCTCGTAATAATATTGGTGGTTTTGGCATGTGAAACTCCAGCAATTATTATTATCAATCGTCAAAGATCAGTGTAAGAGCAATGAATGCTCATTAGACATTACTGCATGAAAGTTTGGCATATAATTCTTTTGTAGCCAGTTTACATGCATGGGTTCATCTCCATTGTACACATTGAAGCCAGTACTGTGTTTGTTACTCTCAGAAAGAAGGAATGCTCTAATGTAGCTTTGGAAGTCTCAGAAAGAAGGAATGCTCCGATGTAGCTTTGGAATAGCTTTTCCATCAAACATGTGATGCTCATGTTTTGGTGTTGAACTGTGGCTACACACAGTGCAGTTTTCATGTTGAACCAAGCATACATCAAAATTTATTACAAGGAACTGGTGCACAAACTTTAGCATGACTTTTTCACCCCTGTTTTTCATTTATTGCATTTTTTTCTAACTTGCGATTAGTCTTCCCGGAGAGTATTGATAAACTAGGTAAGATGTGAGGATTACTGTGATGATTATGCTCTTCTTTTTTTTTCATTTAATTTATTTCTTTGTCATTGGTGGCACATTTGGTGTTGATGAATGGCCTTGCGTGTTTCACACAGAAGCCACTCCAGCAGCAATGACGCCAGCGATCGACAGCCATTGTGAGCCGAGTGCCGCCGAGCAAAAGCCCACCGTGGAGTCTACAGTCGGTGACCTTCCCAAGGTCGAGTGCTCTGAGAGCAGTGCACCTAAGCCTTCTACATCCAGTTCGGGTGTCAACTGCAGTCGAGCTCAACTCCGCGGAAGTCAGTTCTTCAGCAGACACGAGTGTTCGAGAAAACCGGTGAGTCTGAGGCATTGTTGAGAAGACCGCAGTAAAGCTTGTTACCTAACCTAACCTTAAGCTGTGAAATGGTAGTTTTCAGGTTCATTTGTATTACTGTACCTATCGCCCGTCACAGTGGTGTAGTGGCTATGGCACTCAGCTGCAGATCCGGAGGTCGCGGAATCGAATCCCGGCCGAAGCGGCGGCATTTTGGATGGAGGCGATATGTTGAGGCCTGTGGACTGTGCAGTGTCAGTGCATGTTAAAGAACCCGAGGAGGTCGAAATTTCCTGAACCCTCCACTCCGACGTCTCTTATAATCATAAGACCCCAGGACATAAAACCCCAGAAATCGATCAGTTACCGTAATTACTCATATCCAACGTCCTTGGGCACAGGCGGCTCCTTCAACGTTTCCAAGGACAAGGACCTACTTTGGGGAGCACCCACCCCAACCAAGTCGTCACATATGTTTACTGAAATCTTGCACTCTCCCTCAAATTTAATGGGCACCTGATTTTCATGGAGGAGTAGCAAATCCTTGTGTTCTACCAGCATTTAGCAGTTTGGCAACCAAGCACATACATGTGTAGGCCCCCATAAAGAAAGTGTCCAGGCAGCTACTCACTAGTGGTGGAAAGACAGAGGATAGAACATAGCTGCTGGTGTTTCCTTCTCCTTTTCCTCCTTCTAACCCTTGCCCCCCCCTTTCCCACTCCTTGCTACACTACTGTACAAGACTTATGCTATGCTCTTCCCTCTCTCCTACTCCTCACCTCCCTTTCCCACTCCTTCCTGCACTATACTTTAGAAGACTGTTATGCTGAACCTTCTCCCCTCCCCCTTTCCCTCCTCCTTTCACAAAAGCATCACTCCTGGTCGCCCTCACTTTCCCAGTCCTTGCTGTTACTACGACGCATGCGCGGCTATGTCGAGGTTATGCCAGGGGGTGTGCGAGCTGTGGCATGGCTGGTTGCTAGGCGACGCGAGGCAAAGTTTCCCGTGTGCGACAGACTTTTTTTTACCCAGCTTCACTGTGGAAAGCAGAAGCCTGTGCCCCATCCTCACTTCACATTTGCTGTGTTTATGCCCCTGTCATATGACCAGCGAAGCAAATGGTTGTTAGGGGATGCTTCGTCATGTCTCTGTCACGTGCCTAGTTTTCTCAACACCAA
The DNA here is from genome assembly GCA_013339685.2 of Hyalomma asiaticum. Classification (NCBI taxonomy): domain Eukaryota; kingdom Metazoa; phylum Arthropoda; class Arachnida; order Ixodida; family Ixodidae; genus Hyalomma; species Hyalomma asiaticum. Next base: position 22,445,899 of record CM023488.1, on the reverse strand, counting down.
ATGTTTGCAACGACGTGCAGCACCTGTATTATTGCTGCACTTCCATACCAGTGGACCACCACAATGTTTCTAGAAAAGCTTAATGGAGCACAACAACAAAAACATGGGTCTATTATAGTAAACAAGGACATTTCCACGGCATTGCCCTTGTCTGAAAGCTGAAGAGTCTGTCTGAAGAGTAAATGTGTTCACATTTGGCTACAACTTGCATAATTTCATTTTGCATAGCAGTCCAGGAGTAGTTCGAGTCTTCACTAAGCACTCGGTGGGTCGCCTCATGTCAGGCCAACATCCAGTAACAACGATGTAAATATAGTGCTGGTTTTGCAAGACCAAATAGAGTAACTATGATTACAGTTATTATTATGATGACACGTATTAGCATGAGCTAAGGATGAAGAGAGTAGCTGAGTAGCTGCACACATACAAAGCTAGTGTTATAGGTTTTGCGCTTGAAACTTCAACAGCGTTCCCGAGCCCATAGACGGGCCTGCCGACTCTACACCTGCCAGTGCAGACAACAGTGCTGCGTTAAAGCCTGTTGCCATGCCGACCTGTGCCAACGGCCCCGTGTCCTCCGTGGAGCCACCAAAGACCTGCAGTGCTACACAGATATCAACACAAAGGCAAGCCGTTGACATTGTCTTGTGTATTTTTTAAGCAGCTGAGCCGCCGCCGCTGTACGGTAAATACTCGGCTCAGCCACAAACCCCAAAGATGCAGGTTCAATGCTGGTTGCACCGGTTTCATTTTTTTTACGGTGCTGAAATGCTAGAGGTCCATGTACTGTGTGTTTTCAGTGCATGTTAAATAACCCCAGCTGGTGAAAAGTTAAGAGGCCTTCATTGCAGCGTACCTCATGATCATATTGTGGCTTTGACTCGTAACACACCAGCAACCATTAATCTTGGAAATGGTGATGCATGTTATTGCACACTTTTAGTTTTTAGTCGGCAGGAGCATCTTATGATGCAGCATAACTCTGGACGACGTTACAACAGGATGAACTAATGTTCTGTGATTCTTTCGTTTGTTATGTTCATATACTTTTCAGAACTGTTGTTGTGTGTCGTACTTTACCATGGCTCTTGAAGCAGACTACAGGGACAAAAGTTGCCAATTGCCTTACATTCATTGTGGCAAAACATCGTGCATGAAAAGATAAGCCAATGCGCTCTGTAGGGATTAACTGCACTAGGGTTCTCAGCTGGGCTGACTAGGTTGTTTGTTGTTGCAAAGACAGTGTAGATGACTGTGCGATTTACTTGACAGTGCACTAAAGACAGCTTGTACCAAAAGTTGATGCTGTGAGGGCGTGCATGTGCGCTTTCTGAAGTCGTTAACTGCGATGTCTAAAGTGCTCTTTATAGTAAAAGGATAACAAATGGCAGAACACAAGGCGTCATTTGTGGCTTCTTTGTAACATGGTTGTCCACTAGTCGTAAGAAGTGTAACATGGTGAGAAATGTTTGGGCCATTTCAGACAGCTGTGCTTGAGCAGTTCATTGGTCCACTTACGCAAAGGGAGGCATGTTTGAACCCTGTGGAAATGTCCTGCAAGTGTTTCCACAGGGCAGAAGAAGAACTAGTATAGTTCTTCTATGCTAGTTCTACTTTTGGGCAAAAGAACTAATATAGTTCTTTTGCCCAAGTAGCCATACTCTGAGGGTGCACTGTCATCTAGTGCTTGCACCATCTTCCATCATATTGCATAACTAATGGCACCAACTTGCTGTGTGTGCATAGTGAAATTTAGAATCGAACCGAAGACGAATCGAATAGTGATACAATCAAAATGCCCCTGTGGTGTAGTGGTTACAGTGCCCGGCTGCTAACCCAAATAACACGGGTTCGATCAGCTGTGGCTCCTCAGGACACCAGTGCTCCTTTAGGTGAGAAATAGAAGACGGCAGAAATTACCGTCACTTAGGTTTACTTATCGAAAAATCATTGTCATTAGGCCTCCGGATGCAACTTTCCCAGAGCCTCACAAAAATCCCTAGATTTCACAACAAAGACCCCATATCCCCATATGGCACTGAAGAACCCTAGATCTCAAGATAAGTCCCTAGGGTTGGCATCACTGCAGAGATTGCATCGGCGACATAGCGACTTTGGTTGGCCGCAAGACGGCCAAGCCGGTGTGGCGAGTATCATCGGCCTACGTATCATGTGGGTCGTGGCGTCGTTACGTGCGGGACTTGCGGCGACATAGAAACTACAGAAACTACGTTCCCCAAAGACCGCCGTGCCCCTAGTTCGTTTTTTCGCCGGTGATCGTTCGACAGCGCTGGAAGCACATAGCAGGCAGCCATTTCGATGCAGACAAGTGGTAACGGTGTGGTTCGTTCGCACTCTATTCTAATGCGCATACGGTTTTCTGACCCATTTTATTGGAAAAAAAGGTGCGCGTTAGATTTGAGTAAGTACGGCATTGTAATAAATTTTGGGGTTAAGAAAAAGAGAAGTGCGAAGACATGTTTACGGCTAGGTATTACTGGTGTCACAGTAAATGGAGTTCCTTCCAGCTGTACCTGTGTGCAATGTATGACTTCGTAATGTAATGACCTTCTGAGTGCTGCTTCTGAAACTTGTACGGACAAGTGCACGAACAGTAAATTGTATGCGGAACACTTGCTTCTATGTTTCCCATGATTTCGGTAACCTGTACCTTCGTTTAGCTGGGAAGATAAGAAGGGTGAAGTTGAATCTTATGGCACTGCTCCTCTAAGCTATGCCCAAGTAGGTGCAGGCGCACAAACCATAGGAAAGGGGGCACTAAAGTATTAGCAGCTTGTTTCATGGAACCCGAAAATATGTACAGTCAAACCTCATTGTTATAAAGTCCAATTGACAGGAGAATAGCTTAATTATGTCTGATGATTTATTAAAAATGTACACTTATAAATCTATCTTAAGAGCAGTGCTGTTCATTTACTTCATTATGAATGATAATTCCCTATATAGAGGTTTAACTGTACACTGCCACATAGCATGCACAAGGGTGTTCTTCCTGAGCCTAAAGCTGCTGTCAATTATCACTGTGGTGTCAGCCACGCCCTCTGTTGAGAGCGCTTGCAGTGCTGTGTGTCGCTTTGTGTTTTCATGACAAGATCACATGATTGGATCTGACCAATCAGGTGGTGATGGAATGTGCCGATACTTTTGGCTGAATAAACGGCTGCGGGTTGGCCCCGTGCTTCTGTCTGGCTTTGAGGTTGATGCACGTCTCTTGCGTGTCGACCGGCCGGCGCCTGTCGAGCCTCTGTCCGCTTGCGAGGCCCTTTCCTTCGGCCGCTGCTGACGCTACAGTCACCAAGCTAAGCACTGTCCTGGTCAGAACTAATATAAATATATTGACTTTTTTTTTTTTTTTTTTTAAGTTAGGAGGTGACCTTAGGGCATAGGTTTGCATTCCTTGCCTTCCTCTCTCCCCCCCCCTTCCATTTCTTTATTCCTTTTTTATTGCTATGCTTAAGCACTGCATCTCATCAGAGGTTATATTTGTACATTTATCTAGTGTCTACTGCATGCTACAATCTGGACCTTTCATTCTTTTTGCAACCGAACTTTGCAGTGCATTTGTGTGACTACACTGCTGAACTCTTCTCTGAATCATCTATGCTTTCCTGTCTTGGCTCATAGGTTAGAAGATGCGAGCAAGACCAATGGTAGCAGTGCGAACGCGGACGAGGCCGACGCAACCACAACAGCAACGGCGCAGCCCACGCCAAGCACAGCAGCGGACAACGCTGACCCCTCTGCCCCGACTACAACCACGACGTCGTCAACGGCACCGTCGACGCAGGCGCTACTGCCTCAACCGCCGGCTCAGCCCCAAGTGCAGAACGGACCTCTGTGAAACATTTAGGAAGTCTTGCTGCTGCCTCGATGGAAAGGGGTCCTTTATTCATTTTTTTTTCTTTTTTTTTTTCAATGCCCTTTTTTTCTCCGGCCATAAGTTGAGAAAAAAAAACCAAGAAAAGGACTTGCGCCATGTGCCGGAGTGAGGAGAAAAAGGTGGTGTCGTGTTCTGGACTTATTTGTGAAGAGGACACGTCGGTTTCTTTTGCTTTTCTGTTTTCCTTTTCCTTTCTTTTTCTCTCTTCAAACCATCTCTGGTGCATGATTGAAGAGATGATCACTTGTTTACTGTTGAAAAGTATGTTTTTCTCTCTGTCTGTCCCTTTCCTCTCCAAGCTTCCAGTAGTCAGCTCTTGTGCGATTACAGCTTTACACTTGTGGTCTTCGAGGGGGGGGGGCCGCTACGTCTCGCGGTAGCACGCGACAAAATGTTCCCCTCTGTATAGCTGCTACTGCAGGAAGCCCGATGCAGCCGTTCAAGTTGCACTACGGTGTGCGGTTACTACTCGCGGTAAACGAATCGTGTGCCGTTGATTTTTTTTCGTTCTTTATGAGCCGTAATGCTAACTCACCGTCACCTTCCATTGATCCCCAGAACTACTGTGTCACGGTCTGGCAGGAACAACAATCACATTTAGCAGGCTTTTCACCTGAAAATGCTGGTGCTGCACGGTCGTTCTGTATCGCCTGGACTGCTTTAGCTTGGAGCTTTGAAAAACAGTAATATCTCTTTTGCTGCCTGTGTGAGCTTATATTTTTTTTCTCTTATTTTACCAGGCATAGACTGTCCTTTGCGATCTGGAGCTTTGCACCCTGTCAGTCACTTAACTGTTCACGATTCTGGCTCGGCTAGTAGCTGTAGTCTCTTCGGCCAAACCTACTGAAGCGCAGTACTCTCCAATCCTTTCCAAGGCTGCGTTGAACGTTGTTCTAAGTGTACTGTAGCTTCCCATGCCGTACGTTATTTGAATGTTGTCTCGTTTTGTTGAAGCTAACGTTATGGTGCTGTCAACAGGTTAGCTTTTCACTTTCACTTTTATCTGCTGCTGTCCTTCTTTTTTTGTTACTTACATGACCCCGCATTTCGCATTGCACCTATAACGCTGGGGCACAGCTCAAAGAAATTGTAAGTGCTTTCTCTTTTGTCTTCTGAAAAGAATTATATTGTAATGTAGCCATTTGTTTGTATCATCGTGCGTTACCTCCCTTACATCTTGCATCAGGCGTCTAACATGTGGTTGCCAATATCCCAGTGGCACGATATTGCACGTTTCTTGCCCCTGCAAATCAGTTGCGAAGGGGAAAAAAAATAGACGTTTGCCATACTTCTTTTGCCGGAAGAACTCTCGACTCTAAGCACTTGCGTAGAACTTGCGATTGTGGCGGTCAAAAGTCGCCCACGCTTTGCCGAGACTTGTGCTGCAATGGTTGTGCAGCTAGCATTGGGAAGAGAGAGCCCGTCGAGATAGTGCCAGATGGACTGGCACTGTGCTGGATTTTGTTCGCTATGCAAGTAACACAGAAGTGCTGGACTTTTTTTTTTCCTCAAAGTAGACACACCTGGAGGCAGTTTTTTGCTAATGAAGTCTCCCTTTCTCTATACTATAATGATGCTGCTGATTGTGCGTTTTTACACTAATACCAAGTTCCATGCATCATCTGCGATTGCATTGCGACTACAGGTATGTCCCTATGAGCCACCGAGGAACTGCGCTGTCTGCAAGCCTTGATGCCATTCTTTTGTGTTTTTATTGTCTCATTCGCAAAAGACTAGTGGACTTGTGCGAGTACGATGCCCATGTTGCACAAGTCTCTCGGGCAATGAAGCTGCCTGCACTCATGGCGTGTGTTCGGCTTTCAGACGCAGCCGCTTTGGTGGCTGTATGTAAATAAAGGGTGTGTGTGGTGGTTGCAGCCCTCCTCATGACTCCAGAAGCTGCCTATGAGAGAGGTCACTCGACTTTCTAAGGGGGTGCCTCAATGCACCGCTACTCCTCTTCAAGGCGGGTTAGACATGGTATCGAGGAGTCGTGGACTTTTGAATAACGTATGCAGGGTGGGGTAGTAGTCATTTTACAGTGCACCACGAGAGAGAAAGTGTTTAAAAAGTCTATATATATATATAATGTGGTAAAAAAAAAAAGCACGAAACCCTTGTAACACCTAAACGTCTGTGGTTTTCAGTAGATGGCCCGTCGACCGCTTTCGCTAGATTTCCGTTCACTCCCTAGGTGGGCGTTGAGGGCTTTGCCGCCATGTACAAGCTAGCAAGGAAGTAGGTGTCTTTGGTAGAGCATCATTGAATACGGTGGCATTTCATGGTGGAGCTTTCACGGTGCAGGCACTTTTATGTTTTGCATGAAAGAGGAGGCCCAGCGAAATGGTGGCCGAACCTTCTTTTGTATGTTTTGCGGACTTTTTCTTCCCCTCTTTCAAACCCCTCTCCCTATGGGTGTAGGCGAAGAACGGCAGAAATCATTGAGCATGAAAACACGCTTGTGAGAGTGTTAGAAGTCGTAGCAGTCACTTGTTCTTGGCCCCAGTCTTTACTTTTTCTTGCAGCCGCCAGGGGTATGGGTTACTAGTGTCGTCCTCTGGTGGCCAGAGTGATAAGCTTCTTTAGGCGCCAACTTCGGTGGGGTAAAAAAAAAAAAAGTGCAGCGAGCGGTACAGGCGACGAAGTGCCTTCTGATGGACCTTCGATTGTGAAGCTGTAATCTGATCAAACCCTGTGGTTGTTTGTCACAACAGAATTTTTGTGAGCGCTCTGGGGAGAAGAAATGTCTCTTAAAAAAGCTGGCATGCAGATTGCTTGCGGTTTTTATGTACCTGTGCTCTCTCTACATACAGTGGAGCAGTGCTTGAGACATGCCTCTGGCGATCATGATTGTTGCGTGTGTCGCTGAGTTTTCTTTTTCCCCTCCCCCACCCCCTTTCCCGACTTTTTCCCGAATTTGTGCTCTCGAAGCTCGTTGCCGCTGCTGGGGTGTTAGATTTTTTTTTTTTAAAGCTTTGCTGGAAGCTGGAAGGCAAAACTGAAACGGCGAGGAGTCAGTGATGCAATAAAAGTGAGGGAAAAAAATGCCGCTGTTTGTGTGTGTGTGGGTCTGTGATCATCAACGTATGTGTTCTTGGTCGAATGTGTTCTTAATCGTCTCAGTTTGGCGCAAGTGTGTGTAAAATGCGGTAGAAACCGCAATCCTGTGACGCTTCGTCGTTGCACGAAGCCTCGAGTAACTTGTGCGTCATATGAAATGGCGTCAGAGGTAGGTGCGGAGACATTTGTGCAAATTTTTGCTGAATACCGGTGTTTCTACTTCTCAATTTTCATCTGCGCACTAAGCGCACTGCTTGTCTTGTTACCATACACTAGCGGCGGAGATGAGCGTCAGCGTGTCAGTTGCAGCATTCAAAATTGGCGCCATACCGTAGGGTTATTACGCCGTCTCCCGAAGATGACGAAAATTGATTACAATAAACGGAGAGGAAAGCTTAAAAGTTGCCGCAGGCCGTGCAGTTTGTTCGGGATATCCGTTTTCGTGTATTCGCATCGCAGAAAACGTCCCACGAAAAAAGAGAAAGGGCGGGCGTGCGCATTGCGCTCAACTCTCCTGCGAATGTCTCTTCCCTGCAACGCAAGGTCGAGAGGTGGTGAAGCCGAGTGTGTCGGCGAGGGCATCGCTCTACAGCGTGCGAAACGCATCGTGTAGCCGCTTAGACACGACGGAGGTGTCACCAAAAGCAACGACTAGCGAGGTGAGTCCCTGCGCAATGCTTTCCATGCGTCGGCAATCGCCGGGAAGCGTACGGCGAGGCGAAATTGGAATCGAGGTCAACCCAATCGGCGCGCATGTAGCTCAGGCCTAAGTGACAGGGAAATGCGTATTAAACGTCGATTATTGACGTTTCGTTGCGACGGAGACTTAGAACTCGCCGGAATATTAGGGTCACCATTCACGCTTTATTGGCGGGTCGAAGTTTTCATCACGAAACGACGCTCGAAAGGCAGCTGCCCTCGGTGCGCGCCGCAGCGGCTTGCGGCGCAAGGCGCTTTTTTTTTTTCTGCGCCGCAAGTGTTAGCACGCTCTCGGCGCTACTTGCGACGCATCAGCAGGGACTATCGAGTTCGCTGTAATTTCTCGTTTGACTTCATTGAGTGACCGCTGTCCACTGTACGTGCTCGTCGAGGTGGGGGTCACCATGAGGATTAAAAAACGACAAAGCAAAAGAAACGAGGACGTCGGCATGTGCGCAACTGCGGCTTCGAAACTGGCTTCCGCTCGCTCAACTGCGTGCGCCGAGCGTCGGTGGCGAGCCTTTCCTGCGAAGTCGAGCGAGTGAGTATTGTAATGCCATTTATGTCCTTAAAACTCGCCGCGACACAGGTTCCGTCTTGCTAGAAAGTGATGCCAACGCACGCGGCCGCCCTGCGCACCGTCTCGGGCCGCTGACACGGCGCGCAAGGTTTCGAAAACTGCGTCGCATCGAGTTCGTACCTAAGCCTAGCACCATTCATTCGCGCTATTTCGGCGACCCACTCGGGCGACGGTTTCGTCGCAGCCTGCTGGACGTCCTCGACGTAGTCAGCAGTGAGCCTAGTTCGACGGGCCACCGTTCACGACTCGTGTCAAGCGATGTCACACGCGCTTTTGAAACCGGCCGGCGAGCTGCCGAGGTGTGCGCCACGGATGGCCGTAGCGTGCGGCGCGGGAGGGCATTGACCGCTCCCCTCCTGCGCATGGATCGATTCCTCGGTTGCGCTTCCTATTGCTGGCCCGTCTTTCTGGGCCTGCCATGCGCACATCGTCTTTTGTGTCTCTTTCGCTTGAACTCGTGCCCGCTTACTCGCTGTCACCGCCGCGCCGATCGCGAGAACCCCGTGGCAGGTGCTAGCTAGCAACGGTTGTTTGTCGGGCGCACGTCGCAGCACCGGGCGGCTAGTAGTTCAGCGGGCCTCTCTCCCAAGTTTTTCTTTCTTTTCTTCCATCTCGCCGCTTTGGCGTGGGCGAGCTCTATGACCCATATTCGTGAGCTCTGTGCCCGTTTCGCCGCTTTCGCTTGCCCGCTACATCGTGGGTCTCTAGGTAGGCTGCGCCGTGCGAACACGTTTTCGTTCGTGCCAAGTCATTGGTCGCTCGTTATGTGCGCACGCCTGTCACGGCGACGTAGCACTGGAACGCTGCGCAATAAAATCCGCGCCGTTAGCGACTTAGGCGACGCGCCGTACGATGTCGCAAAAGCGGCCCATGTTTGGTGTCATGGGTGGACCGGCCATCGGACGACCCCTCATGGTCATTCGGAATAACCAACGCATTTACATTTGCCTGTGCCGGCGTTCCCCGTCGCTGTTTTCTGGAGACTTCGTCAGGTGTTGCGACATCAGCGCCCCAGTTCATTGCAGTCCCTGTAAAATTTTCGTATTGCGCGACTATGAAGGTGAAGACCGTGATTGTGACCTGCGTACGAAAAAGAACAAAAACGAAATTATGGAAAGGAGGGTTGACATGGTGAATGTGGTTCATTGTGCTTCACCAGCACACACACTGCCGGCACATCACTATTGGTGAAGGTTGAGATATTCCTGCTTATCTAATAAGCTTTGGCTCAATGATTTTCCGCGGAAACCCGCAAGATGGAGTAACGTTTATGAAAGGGAGTTCACTATTTTTATGTCTCTGTACTTCACGTTTGTTTGAGAGTGAAATAACTGCACATGCACCCTGCACTATTTCAGCATCTCTTTGAGGAAAACGACACTACGTTAAAACCTGGCATACTACGTGATGTGCTAACGTGTGTAAGCCTGTCCCCACCACACAAATCACTTTCCAAAGAAATTTACCCATCATTAGGAGTGTGCATGACAGTTTACTCCGCGTAATAGAACGGCAGTGTCGTCATCTTGTAAATTTTTGGAACCTTGAGGGCTCTTTCGATGATTCCACTCGTGGTGACGGAACAAGTGAAGTAGTCCTCCTCGGGCATCAAATGCCGAGAATTATTGTTCAGCTATGCAGTGATGTCACTTTGCACACTGCGTTGAAGTCCATACGCATAATGTGAGTTGTGCTCTGAAAGTGAAACCAATTTTGAAGTAATATACTCTCCTTTCCTTGCTAGTCTCTGCACCATGAATAGTTAAACAAGTGGATCATCGAAGCACCAATTTGAGAATGCAAAAAAAAAAAAAAAACTGCACCAGTCAATTGTGTAAGGCAATAGTAAGTTGCAAGAACAGTCAATGTGTGTGCCATGCTGTCTGCCTGACGCCAATTTAGCAGGGCAAAAAGAAAGGCCACATCTGTGTGACAGTCATTCTTCCAATCGTATGCTGTTCGAAAGCTGTTGGCATGATTTGCTCAGGCAGCTGACCTCGGAGAGCCCGCAAAATGTGGGACAATTCTACGAAATGTGACATTTTTCAGTGAGAGACCGTTGTCGGCTCTCTAAATTGCAGCTGTGTTGAGACAGCTATTAATGATGGTGCTAAATGATGGTCGCACAGGTGTTTGCAACAGTGAGATTGCATTTTAGAACATTATATGGCCTATAAACATGCCACCTGTTCCGCAGGTAATCTCCATCAATTATGACTCGTGATACATGGTTAGCGTTGATCTTCTAGTTCTCCATAATGTCTGTGGTTAGAAGTTATTTTGCTCAGGAGCACAAAAATACCATTAGTGTGTGTTGTGTCTGGATGGCCTTGGATTAAATCCAATTACGAGGGACGGTGGACGCCATGTCTAGCTGTTCACGTGTTGTTGGCGTTGTGACCAACCCCCCTCTTGGGGGTAGCATTTATTTTGTGACAAGGAAAAACACTAGGGGGGCACTAGTAACCAACTACAAAACAGTGAAAATGTGACTGCAAATTGTTGTGGCAAGATAGAATGAAACATGTAGAGGCTGCACATGTTAAGGCAGACAGACAAGGAACTTTATGGAAGTCCTGAGAAGCGCCACCCGTAGTGTAGCCCTCTGGACAGCCCGGAGTTGTGGAAGAAGCTAGGAACTCCTGATCGCAGAGCTCCACTCCTCCTCGGCGACTTAATTGGGTCCTTGTAATGAGGGGCACCGTCCGAGCGTATGGTCCAAGCCGCTAACTGACCCGCAGTCCAGGCTTGTGGACGCCAAGTCATCCGGAGCTGTAATGCTGAGGAGAGTTAGACAGGGATAAGAGCTGCTACATTAATGATTCCCAGTGTGATTGATGTTATTAATAAGTACACTAAAAACCGTGGGCTTGTTGAAAAAAAAAAGGTGAAGCAGGCTGAAGGTATCTGGAAAAGGTGTAATGAAAACATTCGGTGCCCGTTGGTTCTTATATAGAAGGATGACCATCGAAGCTGTGTAGGTGGGAATGGCCCATCTCTATAAAACTATCTGTTGACACCACTTTATAGAAGGACATGGTTTTAGCTAGGACCTAACCATGTACAGCTTGATTGATAGAGCACTGATGCAAAATTTTGAAGGCGGGATAACTTGATAGATCGTTGGGGACACATATGCATCATCTGTGAACCATCAACAGCGAGTACAGCTTAGGTCATATTTAAGATCAATTTCAAAGTACGTGAAACGTAAGTGAGCAACGACCATCCACAACCAGTTTGGTGATGGCAGCTACTACTGCCTCTGCTGTGCTGTGCACTCAACACATTTCCGGTTCCACTGTTGTTCACTCTCCCCGCCAGAGGGTGTTATTGTTGGGGCCCTAAGCATTAGGGGCCATTTTGTTGTCTCCCCACCTTCTACTGTCTGCCAGAGAGTGAAGCACTTGCTTGCATTGCCGAGCGTGGTAAGCTTGCTAAGACTTGTGGGTTAGTGCAGCCAGCTGTGTGTACAAAAAAAGTCAGCCTTTTGGCACTCTCTGGAACGGAAACTAGAACTGGTTGCCATAGAAACATCTCTAATTAACAGTTGTAGGCTGAAGCAAAGGAGGCCTCAACACCCGATGTGGGCCATTAGCAACATACTACAACCTAGAAAACAAGATGCAAAATTCTTGCGTCAGTGCTGCGTTACACCTTTGGTTAGCTTAGGGCACCTTCGAACCACTTTGATGTGCATTTCATTGGCTTTATTCACTTTGATTAACATCGAGCCACCTTTAGTCCACTTAATGCACCATTGATTCGCATCACTTCTCACTTTGTTCACTCGATTCTCATTTTACTTAGCATATGAGCCACTGCTGCACATCCTGCACTGGCCCCAGGATCAGCCTAGTGCTGTATACTCTGCTTCACTAGTTCTGTGCAGCAGAGCCAAGGCTATGAGGCCATTGAGCATAGAATTCTTCCAAAGCAAGACGAAAGGCCATTGTTCGGACATGCACCTGCGAGCCGCTACTGCCAACAGCTTTATCCTCCTCCTCCTTCGAAAGCTGTGGTTGCCACTGCAGCGCTCACCATTGGCAGGCAGATGACAAGCCGTGGAAGGAACGTGTGTTTGCCTTCCGGATTGCCCGTAGAGGCCCGTAGGTTCCACAGTGCTGTATGGAACTTTTGAAAGCGTGTATAACTGCAGTTTTACATGTTCTGTCCGTGGGTGTTATCTGTCAAAGCCTAGGCATATGCAGCTTTGCTGTAAAAATCAGTGGTATTCATTCTTAAACATCTTCGCTAGGTGTACAAGTGTAATCTACTGATACAGCCTACAGATATGGCCCCATAGTATGGTCACGCGCAGGTCATGTACATATACATAAACAATCACCACCATGAACGTATAGCTCCGTATCAAATTTCAAAGAAAGTAGGCTTTGCCAACCAAAACTAAGTTTTGTAGTCTTCTGCTGCTTGTATCTTATTGTTGTACTTTCATGCTGTTGGGCATGGCCTGTTCGTAGTTCCTTCTTTTTGTGAAACAGCTGTTTTACAAAACAGCTGTTAGTCACTATCTGCATTCATTGTTTTGATAATCGGACAATTTTTCCGGACAAAGAGTGATTATGGTACAGACTGTCACTTCAGATTAGGCGACCTACAAGGCCCAACATTCGCAACAATTCTGACTGGTCGTTAGGAACCACTTAAAGGCCTGGAGGCTAACTCCGGCAATCTTTTGAGCATGTGAAGGTAATGGCGATTATATGTTCATGAGGTGCTCCTGCCATACTCCTAATAGAGATGCTCAGCAAATGAAAAAATAATTTTTAATGAGCAAAACAGCACGAAACTGAAATCCACCCCAGCAGTGATGTCAAATCAGTCTGCCAGCCTTTTGCATGGTGCGACAGTGCATGTGCCTTTCTGGCGGTAATGTTGCGAAGGTTGGCGGGCATGGCAGATATCAAAGGTTGTGGTATGGTACCGGTGCGCTTTTTTCACTTTGCCGATAATGACGTCAACAGGCAGTGTAGCCAATAATTGTAGGAGGCCAGGTGGGTGATTTGAGGTAAAGAGTAAAAATTGAATTTCGAGCACCCTCTCGAGCCTGTCATCTTCCACAAATGATGAAAGTGTGCCAAGGGACATATCCAGTGAATTTTATTGAGCTCTATTGACCTCTAAAAATTGTGGGACTTGGCCTTTTAAGTGCGTGAGGCCCACTAAGTGATAACAAAAAGATGTGTGCATATTTCGGAATTAGCATTACCTTCCAAGTTCGATGTCATTCAAAGCATGGGTAACAAAAGCTAATGTTCTTTTACCATAAGTTTGTTTGCTTTGGCTTTTTGGAGTTATTTGCACTTTCCTGGCATTATGTGCACTTCTAATTTGCAGGCAGCGAAGCATCGGCATAGTATCTGACTCGCCATTGCATTTGTAACATGTTATATGTGTATGTTACATATATGTTAAATATGCTTCAATGTTCAGATGACCTGCTGAGCCAAAAGTAAATTGGCTGAGCATAACCTAAACCCTTTTCATTTTGACCACTGCAATTATGAAACTATGCAAGTCTCCGGTGAAACTTCAGTTTTATAGTAAGATTTTGGCCATTCACAGCAAAGGAAACGGAACCTGAAGTGTGTGGCTTCTATTCTAAGTTTGCATGATGAATGTTCTTTCAAGGAAGTTGAAAGAGATGGTCAAAGTTGAATTTTCGAATTTGGCGCCTAAACTTGGAGAACGTGACGTCACAAGCTCCGCTCCCTCGTTTTCTCTTTTGCATTCTGGTCGCACAGAATTGACGATTTGCAAAAATACGTCTGCGCATGCGCGAGAAGCCGCTCGATGGGCGCGCCCTCTCGTTGGTTAGATCCGCCCGCTTCGCGGATTTCGGAGGCCATACCAGGTGGCTGGGCAAGTTGTGAAATTCAACGAGGCGTCGGACGTTGCGGCTGCGCTTTCAGCAATGCGTTGGTTACGGCTATGAAAATTATTTTTTAGAAGCCACGGGATTATCCTTTTTTTCGATTTGTGACCGAGAAGAAGTTGACGAACAGAGGAGCGCGAGTCATTGCGGTAGCAGACGCCTGAAGCGGCAGTTCGCTATGGGAACAGAAAGCAAAATCGTGAATTTTACTCAAGGCATTTCTTTTCATTTTTTTTTCTTATACGACCGGTGACCTCCTGCTTTACCAGATTATATTACTTATGAAAGATTATATTACTCTCTCTACGTGCTTTCCCAATACTCGGGGAGCTCCAGATTGACATATAACTTGCTTGCACAGTCTTGTGTAGCGGTGCCATGGGCACGTCGACACTTTAGATCGCGACAGAACCCAGCCTATGTAACAATTCCAATCGCAATACAAGATTATGCCGCCGTGTATCCCAACAATACCCTGACAGCATTTGTTGAGTACCGACCTGCATGGATATATGCACCAAGCTTGCGATATAGCAGTCGACCGCGTCAGGCGCTCGCGTGCACGATGACTATAGGCCGAGAATGTTTCTCACACAAACTTTAGCACCTTACTGAGGTCATGCCACAAGTTTGAGTGTGTCGTACGGGCTGCTCACGCAGAGACCGCAGCCACGAAAACCGATGGGCCGCGATCAGCCACCGCACAATGAATCTGTTGCGCTGCTCAGGTGCGCTCGCATGCGACCCCTGTTGTAAATTATTTCTAAGAATACAGTGTTCCTCCTTCAAGACCCAGCCACACGACACTTGCACGCAACACAGTTGAACCTGACGAAGGATATGCGCGCTGGAATACGGTTTTCGCGAAACGCCGTTGATCGATGGTCACGACTGCAAAAAATCTCCAGTCTATCCACCTCGAAAAAGAACAAATAGCGTTCAGTCTACCTCTATGATGTCCACAAAGGCATGCAAGAAGAAAGGCCACTGAAATGCGATCATAAACAGCAAGAAGCAACGCCGAGCAACGCATACCCATAGGCATCTCCGGCACGACTTTCTAACCAAGAAGTGTTCCGGGCGCCGCTCGGTAGAGGGCGCGCACTATTTTGCAAATGGTCAATTTCCTTAAACACGTTGTGTCAAGTATCGGGGTTCTTAGAAACAATATATAATCCTTACCGGGAAGCAAGTAGGCCTTACCAGTCGTCGTCACTAATCTGTGATATCACGCATGTTGAGCGGGACCTTCCGAGCGGTGTCGCCTTTGCGCATCTTCTAGCGAAAGCAGCGCGAAGCACAGACTCGGAGATTGGCGAGGTCGTGGTGTGTGTGGCCATGTCACATGAGGTCAATCCATTTGACCATGGGCAGAGTCAACTTCCTGGGTCGATTTTGAATAGTGGTCAACTCGGCTTTTTGAATTGGGCGCCGAAAACCTTGCGATGTGATGACATCTCGTCGGAGTGTGCCGGATTGTTCCCCTTGTTGGGGCATAACGTGTCTTCGCGTTAAAAATACTTCCTGTGCTTGTCTCGTGTGGTGCACATACCTGTAAGTTGTGAAAGGTGGGCAGCATGACTGCGCGCTGCCGGACTCGGCAAAATCGTTCTGGACGTTGCGTCAACCGTGGGTCATCGGGCCTGTCGACAAGGGAACGACGTTGACCGCCTCTTTCCCCGTTCACCCGTTCTCCTCTGTCGCGTCTGTCTGCGCCCCGACGGACAATCAGGTTGTCAACACATCATTGCGAAAGAATGGGAGCGTTGCGTTAGCCTACCGGCGACGCCTGGTGCGAAGAAGGGTCCAGATAGTGTGAACCCGCGTGATCAACTGCAGCGACCGCGAATCTGGTAGCCAGATCTGTTGACGTTGTCGCATGTGCCATTGTCGAAGTTTGGCCACTCAGACCCCACAGCAAAATAGCGTTGTCTCTGCTTCTCGGAATAATGCTTTCCTCCGGTTCGTCCGTTACAGATATCCCTGACGTGTCATGGCTTGGTCAACTCCGGGGATTTTTCAGGGTCCACTGATCTCTGTCAAACTTTCAACATATGTTCTCTTCGGCATTGTAATAACATATCCCAAGTTAGGTGGATGCAAGTTATTTAGTTTTCCTGAAGATGATTTTTTTTTAAAATTCAGCGTATTTCCTTGCGGGCCGGCCTGTTTTATTGACGTCATTGCCTAAGACGCTGCCTACGCGAACAGGCGGACGGTCAAAATCAAAACGGTGACACTTCAGCGCCCAGATCGTCGCTGTTATGTTCAGAAAAGCTGACAACTCAGTACATCATCGGGTGGCACCGCCACTTTCATTTCACCAGCTCCGTATTTCTGAAAGAGGGGAGGCTGTGACGTCACCGTATGCGCTGCACGAGGCGCCTGTCCGTTTCGGTTTGAATACATCATTCACTGTGTTATTTAAGTTATCGGTGAGTCTCTTGCTACAAGGCTGTCAGCGCCATTTGGAAACAGTGATATCGGAATATGGTGGGGAAAAAAAAAAAAAACCGCTGGAGTTGATCCATAGGGAGCGTTCTCTATGAACAGCGGAGCTGTCACGCGAAAGGGAAAGTCGTACCCGATCTTTTCCTTGACTCCCTACACGCACTACTACGTGATACTGATATTCTTTGAAGGACAATAGAAAAGATAAAAGAAGTGGGGGAAAACTTTGTGTGTGTAACGAAAGGGAAGGGGTGAAGGGCTCGTTTATTTGTTAGAAACAACTTATGAACCAACAAACACTGAAGCGTAGGAAAGCATAGGGGCGGTTATTCAAGTTCCTAATTGTGGTATTGTAATTTTGGAGAAAGTAGAAATGAATTAAAATGGACGAAAAGACTAACCTGTTTGCCTTTGGTGGGAACCGAACCTATGACCTCCACATTATATATATATATATATATATATATATATATATATATATATATATATATATATATATATATATTCCTTCACAGATGAGACGGTTGGAACGAGCCTTCTCAATCCCGCCGGCTTAATGTCAGTAGTTTACGTACGTCATGCCGACGTCAGGATCGCCGGTGACGAAACCATAGCGCATCAACGATGTGCAACTACAGTGGCGGCGTTACTGCAGCGAACGAGAGAAGGCGGCTAGCGCGATAGATTGGGTTCTCGCGCGGCATTTTTTTTTTTTTTCGGCGGTTTCTTATTCCGCTCCGATGCTCGTGGCTGTCGTCATGCTTCCCAGTATCCGCGTCGATGCTCCCGGGATTGCCCCCCCCCCCTTTTTTTTTTCCCCTCCGTCTTTACGAGAGATAAGAAGAGGCGCTACGACTTTGTGTGTGTGTGTGTGTGACGCACGAAAGGAACCGTTATGTACGCGCGTCGCCTTCTCTCTGGAAGCGCATGCGTACTAACGTTTCGTTGTAGTCTGAGCGCGTTTCGTCACAAGCGGTTCTGTCGTCTAGACGGCTTGGGAAAGAAAGCGCCGTGGGGAAACAACAAACGTGCGAGAAATTGCGCGGCAACGGAGACTTGACTGCATGGCTGTTGAGAAACTTCCCACTTTTCTTATTTTCCTTTCCCGTGCGACGATACACGCTTCTCCTTGGGTTTCTTTACCCCTTTAGTTTCTTTAGTTTTGTTCGTGTGGTGCTTTATAGCTTGTCGAGTTGTGGCACTGTTCAACGGGAAGAAAGGCAAGGCAGCTCCTCAAGGGTATGCGGGAGTAAGGGTCCGTGGTGTCCTTTCCTACCTTCTTAAAAAAGGCGTGCTCCTTCTTTCACCGTGGAACGCTCACGAAAAAAGAAAGGGGGGGGGGGGGGGGAGGCGCCCAGTACCGCACAAGGGCGGCGATGGTAGCGCCGCGCCGCGGTTGCTTGCTGGAAAAGAAATCGATTTCTTTCCTCGCCATACCCCTCCTTATTCGCGGAGGCAGGAGGAAGGGAATTCCCCGGGACTTTCCCGGGGAGGGGCCAGCTTTGGGAAGGATGGGGGTGCGGAGTAGGGAAATGGGGAGAGGAGTGTTCGCTGCTGGGGAAACGCCAGGGAGAGAGGTGGCGATGACAGGGGAGAGGTAGGGAAGAGCGCTACGGTGTTGGGGAGGCGAAAGTCGAACGGCGGAGTGAACGAAGGAACGTCGACGTTCTCTGGTTGCAACGTGACTGAGCAGGGAAAAGTGAGGGGGAAAGGGGAGTGTTGGGGAAGAAGGAATCGGGCACCGCGGAGTGCGCAAGCAGCCAGGGGCGGACGGAAATCGTTATGTCCGCAGTCGGCCGTGGTACAGCGCAGAAGGGAAAGAGGGAACGGTGAGGGGGAGCCAGTGGAACGTTTCCGCGCGGGGCCAGCTGCGGCGCAACCACTGCATCGCCGTCGTTCGTGGCGACGATTCCCGTATCGTGGTTTTTCCCGAATCGCTCGTCGATTCCTCATCTCTTCCCGTTCGCGTTTCGTGGGGGGGAAGCACTGCGGGCCGCTTACATCTGTCCCCGTGTGCATCGCGTGTAGTGTACGATCGAGTGGCAGTGCGTCAAGGAGGGAGGCAGGTGCGGATCACTTTCGGATCTCTCGCTATCGGCCAAGGACGCCGCCGGGGCAGGCGGATCGCCGTTGCTCCGCACTCGTCAATGACGGCCGTGCCTGCGCCAGGGCGACTGGAAGAAGGCGGCGGCGAAGAGGTGTCGACGGTGTGTTGCGTGGCCAGCCTGACGAGCGGGCCGCGGTTACGGTGCCCCAGGAGCAGCGGCAGCAGGGAAGCGGCGTGCGGCGACCGGTTCGAAGGTAGCAGCGCCACGGATCGCGGGTCAGTATGTCGGTGTGCCGCACCTCCCCCGCCCCCCTCCTTCCGCCAATCCCTATCCCCCCTTCCCGGCCAGCATCGCCCTTCCCCATCGAAGTGCTTCGCTGAAGTGCTTGGCTTTTTTTTTTTTTTTCGTTCGTGGAAGTCGGCTTATCACGTAATACTAAACCGACCTCGGTAACCTAAACCAGTCGCCGGCAATGCCACATTGCCTGGAAGGGAAGCACACGCGGGGAAGCGGCGTTTTCTTTGACCTAACCGCGCAACCCATTCCTTTCCGCGATGCGAGTACGTTCCGTCGCATTCCCCCGTCATTGCAAACTTTTTTCTTGGCGCGTCGCATCGTACTTCCGAGCGTCAGTACATCAATTACGCTACACCACTCGTAAACGGCGGCCGATAACGGAACAGCTCCGTTTTTCTTTCTTCCTGTTTCCCTGTAAACTCCTTCGACGATTACCTCCGCGCACGTGATCGCGAGCGATTCGCGGCCGATTTTTTTTTTTTTTTCTTCGAAATCTCGACCGGTAGCCGAGTAGAAAGAGCGCTGTTCCTTCTAGCCACTCTGCATTGAACGAGTTGGTGGCGGTGAAGGGGGGAAGGGGGTTGAAGGGCGGGACGTCTTTCACCGAGAGATCGCCGTGGCTCCTTTGACGACGACCTTCAGAAGCGCGATCGCGCGCTAGCACGCGCGGCCCGTGCTAGTGGCGTGCGGTGCGATACTCCGAGCGAGACGGGCCCGTGCGGCCAAATATGTGTGTCGAGGTCGAGGCAGCTAAGGAGCGCGACCCCGCGACGTGAGGTCGTACGCCCCCCATGCAGCCGACGACTTCCGTTGCGACACAATTGAGCAATGACATCATTGGTCTGGTGTGTGTCGGCACTGTCCTCTCTTGGCGGTCGCGAAAAGCTAGAGCGCTCGCTTGTATGCTTGTGTAAAGCTCACTCGTCTATCTGCCTGCTCTTTTGTCGTGACAAGGCGTAAATGTTGCCAGATCTTCAGTAGTTGGCGTGTCTCAGCAGACCTGGACATTGGTGGCCGACAAAGCTTGCTGGATGTGTTCTGTGGTGTCCGTGAGTGTCAACAGCAGCGAAATGCTGTTTGCACGTGTGCGAGCGCAATGCGTGCATTACCTCCTCCTTCAGTTGCCTTATCGATCTCTGCTGCTTGCTTCCGCAGTTTCGGCGTGAAATTCAAAAATGAAACTTTTAACTCCCTTTTCTCTTCTAATCATCATCAGCCGACGATAGTGTGTTAAGTCCACTGCAGGACGAAGGCCCCCCCCCCCCCTCCCGATTTCCAATTTACCCTATCCTGAGGGAGTTGGTTCCACTTAACTTGGCTACACATAGCTGCTCGCCATGTTATTGTCGGCATGATGGTCATCGCGCAATCGTGGACCTGTGCAAGCTACACGTAGCTGCTCGCCATGTTATTGTCAGCAT
The DNA here is from genome assembly GCA_013339685.2 of Hyalomma asiaticum. Lineage (NCBI taxonomy): Eukaryota > Metazoa > Arthropoda > Arachnida > Ixodida > Ixodidae > Hyalomma > Hyalomma asiaticum. Next base: position 22,425,546 of record CM023488.1, on the reverse strand, counting down.
GATGGTCATCGCGCAATCGTGGACCTGTGCAAGCTCCCACACTCATTCTTGCCCGATCTTATTGAACCTGTAATGGTGAAATAAATGACAATGGAGTTGTCTAATAACCTTTCAGTCTGTACTGATTTAGTGTTTCAGTTTAGTGTCCGTTTGAAAGGTTCGGTAGTGCTGGTGTGGTCCAAATAGGAGAGGATGTACTGAAACTCGCTGTGCGACATTGATGTAGGTATTCCATATTTTGGGTCTATATTTCAAAAAGGGGGAAAGCCTAGCCTTCACTTTTCCATGCAGTAATCGCTGTTAATGCATCAAGGAGTGAACATGACTTGTTTTGAAGATGATTCATCACTCCAAACTTATTCAGCATCTGTCTCCATTTTCATTTGACCTAATGTGCCCGTCTTCCTCCTCATCTTCCTCTGTTTCTCTTATACTAGCACAAAGCTTTAGTTGTCGGCAAACTTCTTAGTGTTCTTCGCGGATTACTTGGTCGCCAGAGACAAATGTGAGCGCCAGATCAGTGCCGCCCAGTTCAAGCTGGCAGGTGCATAGCCGTTGTTGCATAAACTAAGTGTGTTCTTCACTGCTTGTGTAATTATTGGCAGTGGCATAACGGTAAGTGATGCCTTTTAATGCGATAGTGTGAAGGAGCTCGTACTGTAGAAAATCTGGTAGCGGTGTAGGCATCCAGCGGATATAATCATCTTGAGCTTCCTCTATCACAATAGAAATCCATAGCACACCACGCAAGCCCTTTACCATGGTGCAGCTATTTCAAAGACAAATTCCATTCTTTCATTAAACAATGCTACATAACGAAGCCAATATAACCCGAAATCCAAAAAAACTTTCCCTGTGAATTCAGCACTCAAAGTAAAATCCATAAAAAAAATCGTAAACTGATTTCACTTGCAAATATACATGTAAAAGCTCGGGCTGTAATTCTATTACATGGAAACTATTACTTGTGCTACGAAGAAACTCATGTTGTGACAAGACTCAATTCCAGCACTTTGTTGAGAAGGCGCCAACACAGAAACTGTGCGCATGACATTTGCATATGCGTGTAAACCTTCCACTGCACGCAGACGCCGAAGAGGGCACTTTGACATCAGCGCTAGGGCAAAACGCGCTGCAGCGTGCGCTCGTTCTTCACACTCATGTGATGGATTTGGTACATTGTTCTGGTGCTGGGCACACTGCAGGCGTTTGTCATCGGCAAGTACTAGTGGGACATCTATGTCAACTTGTACGAGATCGTGAAGGAGGCCACACAAAACGGAGGCAGTGTGTGAACTAATAAAGGAATATGTGCCGTGACACCCAGTGCACTTATGTGGCTCAAGAGCATGGCAAGTGAATGACAAGGCGATGTGAACAGGGCGCAATGATGCTATCATGTTCCACTCTTAAAGGCAAAGCTTAAGCGTCCCCCAATTTTTGTGTCGATAGGCATTGAAGGTAGGTGAAGCAACTCAAGGTGTCGCTACCATTTTCCTACAAGTATGTTGTGCAAAAGCTATTGTGTATTCCGGAATACTAGACATCGTCAGACTATCCATTGTAGTTTTTGAGTGCCTGCATGTTTTGTTAGGACTCCTCTTCTTGCAATACATAGTACTTGTGCACTGTTTGCAGCCTCCTTTTCTGTAACTGAGTGATTTCTTCCCCTTGGGGCAGTTGGAGGAGCTGGTGACCAGGCGGCCATGTTTAGCTTCCACAAGCCCAAGATCTACCGCTCTGCGCTCGGCTGCTGCATCTGCCGAGCCAAGTCGTCCTCGTCGCGATTCACTGACTCCAAAAAGTATGAGGCCGAGTTTGCGCGCTGCTTCCGCATTGTGGCTGAGGATCGCCGCTCCGGCGAGATCTGCAATGCCTGTGTGCTTCTGGTCAAGCGCTGGAAGAAGCTCCCACCCGGTACCACCAGAGACTGGCATCACGTAAGTGGTTCCCTCTTTACACCCTCCACCGGCAGTTTGGTGAACCAGTAGTTTTAGGTGCACCAGCAACTATGTGCATTGGTGTCTGATGGCAAGTGCTGTTTCTATAGTCCACCAGTAATAAAGTGCACCAGTGATTAGGTACACGAGTGATCAACTGAAACTAGTGATTTGGTGCGCCGTTACTTGTGTGCACTGGCGGTGTTCAAGCATTAAAATGTCATAGAGGTGTGCAAGCCTCTGAAATTTCGAAAACTAATTGAATAGTCCATGCTGTTCTACATGAAATCCGACATTTTATTGTTAGAAGTTGTTGTTTAGTGTTTTCTTTTTAATGTATAAGTGATAAAAATGTTTATTAGAGGCTCTGGTGAGAGGGAATAATAAATGTCAGGACCATTCTGAATGAATTGGCTGCAGGATGACTATCATTGTTGCACAAAGGCACCAGTTCCTGAAGTGAAACGCGAAGCAGGTGACTTCTCCATAACTTCCAGTAGTTCAATTAAGGCGGATCACCTTTAGGGAGTCTACACGTAAATCTGTTCCTAGTTACCATCTGAGCAATCTCAACAGTCTATCAATGTAAACTGTTGTAGTGTGGTATTGTGCATTTCTCCTTCGTTGAACACAGCACTGTACATGCGTCTAACAACACAGGGTGTCCTTGTTTCATTAGGTTCATTGCCATGTTGTCCCAAGTAATTGAAGCTGGTTGTTTGACATTTAAAAGTTCGTCAGTTGCTGGAATGTGTTATTTTAATGATACTATACATCCATGCGTCATTGTTGATAAGCCTGATTTCCTTTGCTATGTAGGCTCTCACAATCTTGAGAATTCATGTTGCTTTAAATTGATAAAATACCATATTCAGCTCTATTTCTATTTTTCACTGCTTGAATTCGTCTACGATGAATTTCATATGAATTGACAATGTGCATGGTGCTGTATGTAGTCAAGTGAGTGCTGTTCCAAGATGTGTGTGCATTATAGGCCAGCCTCAAAAGGCATGTTACGACTTTTGAGGTGCTTTACACTTTGTGTTGTACTCTAATGAGCATACCATGGATCACAGAAAAGTGTTTTATTCTTCTACATGTTACGCAGCATCGATAACAACGTAATGATGTTGCAGTATTGTGAAATGGACGTGAAATCAGTTTGCAGTGCTATGGCTACATGCCACCACAAATATTGCAAAACAAGAACAAGGAGCTGGAGTTACGTTCTAAACCCATTTTAATTATCGCACAGCCATGCACAAGACGTTGTAACTACGGAAACGACGCATCCGCAGCATTGCTGAGCACATGGGCGCCAGCGTCCACCTTGCTGAAGCTGTTTTAACCATATAAGTGACGACATGGCCTCCGAGATCGGAATGTGCACTCCCCGATCACGGAGGCCATGGTGATGCCATCAACGTGCCAAGCAGGCTTGGCAGCTATGGTGCTCCGGCTACTACTACTACTACAAAACATCAATGCCCCATGCTGCTGTCCGTCACTCGCAGTTCTGTGTTCTTGGTGAGTAAAAAGTGGCATCTGCAACCACGACGACACGAACTACGGGTAACCTTCATTTTTGTTGTATTTGGAAACTTCTGCCACTGATAACCTAGGTTTGTATGCTTATAACCCAGCTTCTCTTGCACTTACTTCGTTGACATATTGCTGGGAACAATATCTACAGCAAAAACGATGGCCTAGAAAAGGCATTGCAAGGGCCGTTTATCATGTCTACTGTATTACAAATATGTAGTGTATGTTGTCCTTAAACGCCAACTGCTACAAAATTTCGTTATAGGTGAGTACTTCTTAAATCTTTGTAAAAGCATCGGGCTAATAACAGCAGAATAAGTACCATTGTTGTTATAAGTCTCCAAACAGCACTGAGCAGATGTGCGCACCCGCTTAAGGTTATGCCACAGGTTCAGGTACACAGCCTGTGAAGCACACTTCATCACTTGGTTGTACTGTAGAAGAGTGCAGTCTCTGTCATGCCCTTGTTATTCATCACTTCCAGAGGGCAGCAAGGTAGCTCTACTTTTTCCAGATTTGGCAAAGGAAGTGCTACCTTTATGTGCCTTTCGATGATGGGACTTCTATTGTGAATGCAAGCTTTTGTTTTGAGGCTCCTGTACATTGTTGCTGTCTGAAACGAGGCTTTTTATTTAACTCCTTGAAATTCTGTTGCAGTTGGCCTTTAATAATAGCAACAGCCTAAGCACACTTTTGGGAGGTTGCCAGATCGTTTGTAGCCAGCAGCTTCCTAAACGCATGCGGGAGGCAGGGATTGACTTGTGACAGCAGCGTCTCGGGTCTCCTCCTCTTTAGGTGGTTGACGCGAGGGCAGGGCCCGGGACGAAGTCGGTGAACAAGGGCAAGGTGAAACCGCCAAAGCGGCCGCTCAAGAAGCACCATCGACTGACTGCTGAGAAGCGGTGCAAGCTCGACCTGAGTGGTGGCGCCCTCTCGGATGATATCACCAGTGAGTATCTCTCTCACATCCCCCCTTCCTGCTTTTTTAGGGGCAAAGCTCCTTAAGGTTTGGGTCTGTCCATCTGTTGTAGTAACGCGCTACCTACTAGGAACACGCTACTAGGAGGGTGCGTGTGGGAAGCACGCCCTCGGCGCGCGAGCTCTCTCACTCTTCCATCTGCTGTCTTGTGAGAGAGAGAGACAGAGCGAAAGGCGCGCGTTGACTATGGAAACGCTCTTTCTTTGATGAACGCGCTACCAGCTCGCAAAGAAGGAGAACGCGCCCTCACCCGCGAGAGGCAAGCTTGACACAGGCAGCGTCTTCTAGTGAGTTTCTTGATTGAGAAATACCGACTGCTTGCGTTGGAGAACCGTTCACCGGCCACCCATATATATATATATATATATATATATATATATATATATAGGCACTGGATCTTGACTTGCAATGAAGTGCCGGTGGGAGATTTCACTTGTGCGTAGTTGAACCATAAGGATTCGCAGCGTGCGCATTATCTAAATTAATCCGGAACTCGGCACGATCTACGATGAACTTCCGGAGCTTCGCCCACTCATCATCATTCACTCCGTGGATATGCTGTAATTTTTTTATTAAATGTCTGCACCATGATGCCTAAGCACGGAGGAGTAAATAGTTGGGAGACGCCGTCATGTGGCAAAGCCTAGCGAAAAAAAAAAATCTCAGATGGGGAATAGTTCCTGGTCACGTGACAGGAAAGCGATAACACCATGGGTAACACCTCCCCCAAAAACGAAATTCTGGATAAACCCCCGCCATCAGAGAGATCAGAGGAGGTAAGCTTGTCGAGGCTGGCGAAATTGTGCGATGCCACCTCCTGGCTCTCTTTTATTTCCTCCATGTGTTTTAAATGTCAGTGTTGCTTGCCTCCTTTCTCCTCGTGTTTGTGCACTGCTGACCTTAACCACTCACCAGCTTGCCTAACTACTCCACCCTCTAATGGGTACAGAGTACAGCTTGGAATGTTTCTTGAAGTGAAGCTTCTTCAGGCTAGGCTGCGTCATTGTTGCCGACGCGCAAAAGCTCGAGCCGCACGAAAAATTTCTGACCATGGTTGCAGACTTTGTTTATGGAGCTGCATTCAAAGTCATTACTGGTGACCTCCAGTGCATCAGAATGCAAGCTGTGGAGATAACACATGCCTTTGGATTCACCGAGAGGAGTACATTTCATGGTGTCTCCGTTATGGTTGCAACACTTTACGAAGAAAATGTTCGAGCCTTTGTTCCTTGGCTTTCTGTCAACTGGAACCAGGGTGTAAATGCTGATGCAGAAAAATAGTACTTTCACTGTGCAGCATTTGATAGCTCGTTTCAAGGCTAGGGTGCCTTTTGATGCTTTGGCCATTCAATGTACTCTTTTCGCATTTCAGTATTTTTAAATCGCCTTGCCACGGTGGTCTAGTGGTTATGGCACTCGGCTGCAGATCCGAAGGTTGCGGGATCGAATCCCGGCCGCGGCGGCTGCATTTCGATGGAGGCGAAATGTTGAGGCCCGTGTGCTGTGCGATGTCAGTGCACGTTAAAGAACCCCAGGTGGTCGAAATTTCCGGAGCCCTCCACTACGGCGTCTCTCATAATCAGAGCTGGTTTTGGGACGTTAAACCCCACATAACAGCATAACAACAGTATTTTTAAACCGGGGTGGACCTGCATTGCAGTACGACCCGTATTTCAGTTTTTGCAGTATGTATAAGTATCTGGAGCCACCAGAAAACTGCCCAACTCGCCCGGCCTAACTAGACTGCAACTGCAGTAACCTAACCAGAAGATACAATATGCTCACAGACAATCTGAATTGTCACGCTTTCATAATTGATAATTGTTAAAGGGTCCCTGAAACGTTTGTTGACATTGCACCCCTGATTAGGCAACACAATTGTGAAATCATTCACACCATAAATAAAGCGAAACACCATGCGCTAAGGCAGCTATGGGCTTATTTCTGTCGCCTTCCTCCTTATCACTGCTGTTCCTCCTCAACTCAATCTGCTGCGGAGTGCGCGCTAGCGACGTAAGTGCCTCCCGCGTCAGCCTCTCTGCCAAGCCTTCCGTAGCGACATAGCGCCCCTCACTGAGGTCGCCCGCCTCGGCAGTGCTAGCCTCGGCAATAGAGCGCCGGCGACTCGTGTGTACGCCGCCAGATGCCGCGACGATACCGTTGGCTGAAACGAAGGAGCACGTTGTAGGAGCATGTTTTTGCAGTTAGATTGGGAAAATTATGTGCACGGTCACTTGTTAGTGGGCCAATCAGCGGCCTCCCATTCCATCGTTCGATAGGCAGGGGCGTTTGAAAATGCATTTTGACGAGCCGCTGCGATCTTCTGCGATGCGCGTGTTCAAAGCCTTATTCTAAATTACACACTTTACGCAGTGCTCTGAAATCTGTCCTCTAATGATCCTAGTGACTTTTTGACAAGCCGCTGCGATCTTCTGCGATGCGCGTGTTCAAAGCCTTATTGTAAATTACACACTTTACGCAGTGCTCTGAAATCTGTCCTCTAATGATCCTAATGACTCGCTCTACCGGATCACCATGTTTCCACAAAATCGTCAAAACCGTTTCAGGGTCCCTTTAACAGTATGGAACATCATTTGTACACCACCTGCTAATGCCCCATAACTGTGATCGCGTGGGGCCTGCAATGATTCATGATTCCTCGATATTATTCCTTTATGTGACCTCCGACGTTTAATTTCTTTTCCTTTAATTTTTCTATAGCCATCTGTGTCGTAATCATAGCATCATATGATCTTTCAACGTTTCATTTTTTCTTCTTTGGCAATCCATAGTCATGTCGTGCTGCTTGCTTCTTCATTGCTGTGACAGTCGGCGACGAGAGCCTGAGCGAGTCATCAATGCCATCGCCGCCGGAGAGCCGGGCAGCCAGCCCAACGCCGAGCAACTCGTCCGAAGACTCGGGCATCCTGGACGAGGATGAGGAAGAGTACGACGACGAAGACCGTCGCCGGAGCTGCCGTACGATGAAGCCACGGCCATCAAAGAAGAAAAAGAAGAAGCGAAAGCAGCGGGGTAGTGGGAGTGGCCGCAGGGACGACTACGTGGTGGACTCGTCTGCCAACAGGCGGGGCAAACTGGCCACACCATTCAAGATCTCCTCGTTTCTCGACATGAGCTTCTGGAGGAAGTGAGTGGATCGTTTTACTTTTAGTAATTCAATCTGTGATACCTCAGACCTTCGGTTCATTCGAACAAGTTTAAAGTTTTTGGTTGGCCAGCTATGTTTTCAATGCGTCTAAAAGCTCCTTAAACTGAACTACTCGGTTAATTCTGTTAATTCATACATTTTGCTTATCCTTAGCATAAGTATTGGCTGCCTTGGTTGTTATATTTTTTAACAGCCAGAAATAAAGCCAGTCACCTGCCAGCACTATACTAGTATATACTATACTAGTACCACTATACTAGTGTACTAGTATGGTATAGTATACCACCATACTAGTATACTAGCATAGTATAGTATACCACCATACTAGTATACTAGTATGGTATAGTATACCACCATACTAGTATATAAAGGAAAAAGAAATCAATGAGGCGTCGACAGTGCTCGCAATGGCTGGCCGTTTCTGCTGCCGCACTTCTGTCAAGGCAGTGATGCGAGCTAGTTGGTTGCCTGATCTTGCAGTCGTATTGGTAGTGCAGATGAAAACAGACACAGGGAGAGGACAGTCAGAGTGGACGAGCACTAGACATCAACTGATTTTGCTTCTGAAAGCGCACATATAGGTTGAACAGGTTACTCATGTTCACACGTGCGAACAGTACGCAGGCACAGCCCTATGTTGGCAAGATTAACGCCTAAATAATGGGGGTGTGCAATTATTAGAAATTTCGAATAGTGTTTGCTATTACATTCGATTTTCACTTTTACTGTTCGGACTATTCAAAGGTGGAAATTGGGGGGGGGGGGGGGGGGGATGTAGTGCCGCGTAGCACCCGTGTACGCGGCGAAGTTAACATTCGCGTACTGTGGCAAAGCTAATGTACGTGTACTGCAGCAAAGTTAACACTTGCGTACCGTGGTGAAGTAACACCCATGTGCTGTGGCGAAGCTAACACTCTTACATCGTGCCAAAGCTAATAATACCCAGGTACTGCAGGCAAAGGTAGCTCAGCTTTCTGCGCAGTTCTGTTTTGGACTGTTCCTCTACAGGATTTCCTCTACAGGATTTTGGAATGACACTGCGGCAGTACACTAGTCATGCAATAAATTCTTTTGCTCATGTTTAACAGTACCTTTCTCCATAATTAGGTGTGGCATTATTAAAACAATATACGAAAATTATTTGAAAAATATTCAATTTACACTTGAACATAAATGCAGTAGAACCTCGTTATAACGAACTATTGGATATAACGAAGCAAGTGCAATTCCCCTTGAAATTAACATAGATGAAATTGATACTGGCTATAACGAACTAATGGTTATAACGAAGTAATTATGGCTGCCCCTTCAACTTCGTTATAACGAGGTTTTACTGTATCTGAATTCACTTCACACTCAAAATTTTGCTATTTGCACAGTTATACTAAATAATCAAGCTGCTTCTGGGAAAAGTGATAGGAGAAACACTGATGCATGAGTTTTTTCTTTTTTTGTTAGCTATAATCGCTAGTGCCTATATAATTTCTGCTTGCATCTGATAGTTCAAATGAAATTCTGGGGACCCCTCGAGTTTGAATAAGCGAGGAGTCTGCTGTATATGCATGACTTGCTGAAGGCTTAGATTGTTACACATTGTGTTGTCATGCATTTGCATGGAGAGGGCCAGAGGTGTTACTAGGCATCATTAGACAGTGGGGGTGTGCGATTATATTTGAAATTTTGAACATGAAGCTTATAATTTTCTTATTAGGAACACATCCAATTAGGAAAAGTATATCCAGATATTCCCATATATTCCCGAATATTCGGCCAGCGGTCGAACATGCAGTAATTTCAGTGAATACTTGAACAGCTTTGAATATTCAAAGTAACAAACTGCAAGTACTCCGCATTATGTATTTTTTACAATAGAATGTCGTAATCTATGTATGCGCAAATGATTGAATGAATATTACTGTATTTGAGTTTGCCAAGGCAGAAGTTTTTAGTTGCTGAAATTTGGAAGCTTTCTAAACAAATAGACATTTTTCCACACACACATGCCACCTGTACGGCTGGCAAACAAAACCTCACTGGGTTTATTTGTGTTTCACCGGTGCGTGTAATTACCTCCCAAGTTACTTCACGAGGCGCCCACATACTTTGCTTCAGTCGTGCTAGTTTAGGGCACTTCATGCCTCCCACTAGTGCCTCCATCACCCTGTCGCACGTATTCCACGGCCGTCAAGTTCTCTTCACAATGTCTCACCACCAGGGAGAAGGTGTGCTGCGGCATCATCTTCAAGGGGCCGCACGGCGAAGTGCTGATCTATCCCAAGCTCTTGCGGCCCTGCCGGTGCAGACGGCGGCGCCTGAACGCCGCCAAGGTACCCGAAGAAGCCACCGACGACGCCGGCACCCGCCTCACAACAGAGGACACCGACACCTCGACGATGCCGATGGACACCTCGCCGTCCTCCGTTGTGGACGCATCATCTGCACCGGTGACCGCAGTGCTGACGCCCGAGGCGTTGCCTACGGACGACCTGAGCGCATCCGCTGCACTCCTCTTTCCCACGCCCGAGATGTCGGACTGCAACCCGAGCAGTCCCGACGCATCTGAAAACCTCTCGCGCGGTTCCACGTCACCAGACGGCACCAGCGATTAACGTTGGCTTATATCTTAGGTTGTCCCACAAATTCTTTTGTTTTTTTTTCCTCTCTCTCTCTCTTTCTCACATTTGTTTTTTGTTTTGTATTTATTTCCCCCACCCCACGCTCCCCTTGTTAGATTCATGTTCATTTCGCAATCTCAGCTGTATATTCCCACCTTCCCAACATGCCAGATACCCAGTCCCTCCAGACTTGTTAATCATGCCCTGCACCCCGACATAATTTATTGCCCTTAATTTATTCCCTTGTTACGACAAGCGCCGGTTGTTTTTTTCTCATGTTATCGCACTTGGTTTACGAAAGCTTCTTTGGGTGGGGAATGTGGCACAAAACGTCATTGCGTTTTCGTGCGTTAGCATCATTTCGTTTTTTGGTTGCATGTCCTAAACGTCGGTCTTAGACATCTTTCTTTAACAGAGCCTTGCATTGTCACACATGAGGCAATGCTTAGTCGCTGAGCTTCTCTTGCCAGCAACGCTGCTGTGCTTGCTTAACTTTTTTTTCTGTGTCGGCCGTGTTTTCTCTTGTATAACATCGTAACGCTTTGTCACGCCCCGCCTTATTTCTTTTGTTCTGTTCACATACCGTTGTTAAATTTGACATTTCATCCCACTTTGTGAATGAATTGCAGTGGCTTTTGACTGCCCGATAATTTACTGATGGAGATTTGTGAAGTTTTATGCCATAACAGTACATCAAGTCCCACGACTCTTGTTTTAGTGTACATAAAAAAACTCATGATTTGTAGTTTCACTCCAGCGTCGCCTCACACTATTTTGCGTTGGGTGTCAGTGAACACCATCAATATGTCATTGCAAATTCTGCCTGGGGCTCTTCTGTACATTTCATTGCTTCGAGTTGGACCAATTTTGAAAGCCACTTCACGTTTCTTTTTCGCTTTTAAAGCGAGCGAGTGCAGTTTTCATGAAGTACATTCCAAGCCTCATACAAGCATAAGCCTTTACATTTTGTTGCTGAAATTTCCTTCTGCCTTCTCAGTTTGCTGGGAAAGTAATAACGCGCATACAATGAATTGTGACTACGGGCATAATTTCAGTGCAGTTTTGTACCCGGCTGTGTGCCCTTGTTAAGTTTGCAGGCTGTCGTTTCTCCCAAATGTCAGGAAAGTTCATTATGCACAGCCTTCTATCGTTTTTCTCTCATCTTTGGCAGCGCTACAGTGTAATTAGTTGATTTCAGGAACAGTGAAAAAACATACAGGGAGCTGCACTCGCGCAAGTTGTCATTCACACCCCGTCACGGCTACGAGAAGTACGTTAAAGTGGTGAGAAAGGGCACGCATCGCTTCTTCGTCGAGCGCATTCCCTGTGGGTGTGGGGTTGCTTTGTTCTGCAGCTACATCTTCTCATGACGGTAGTAAGGCTTATGTGCCTAGTGTTTTTGGTTCAACGGTAGAAGTTACTTCTTTGCCTGCGGCCCGTGAAGCAGTATTTCACCATCTAGTTGGTTCCTCACCAGCTCCTTGGCTGTCATCAGCCTTGCTCACCACAAATATGCACAATTCCGACAGGAGGCGATGGAAGTGATTGCGTCAGACCCCGTGGAAAACGCCTTGTCCCAAGACTTGTCCTGAACAACGGCATGGTCATCCCTCGCGGAGGAAGAAAAAAAAAAAAGAGGGGAAGGTTGCGTGCAGGTTTTTTTACCTACGAATCGAAGGGAGGCGAAGTAGTAGTCCGGGTGGCGGGAACGTTGGGTTGAAGCGTCATCGTCAAAGTCCGCCACTATCCTCGTCACCCTTTCTCGACGCGGAAGTCGGTATTGCTCCGCCTAACGGAATATGCAAGCTTTCTACATGCTCATCAAGCCGCCACCACGCTCTGCGGACTTGTCCGGGCGAGACAGCGAGGCACCTCAATCCACGCTCCGCCAGCAAGCTGCATTTTGCTTCGGCTGAGCTGACTCGCGTGAGGGAGGTTCCGCAGCTGTGTCGAACTGAGCTCGAACTCATCGTCCTGTCCTGTCTTCCTCCAGCAGATCACTAATGCATGAAGGGCGTCGTGGAAGCTGATAAGCTCGAATCCCACAACACCTTGAAAACGCCGTTTCAAACGCGTTTCCGCCTGGCTTGGGATTTCGAGGAAGGCAGATGGCTCAAACGCGAGCACCCTCGAGCGCCGAAGCCGTGGACGAAGTTCTCTTATTCTTTTGTTGTTGTTCGATTTTCTTTTTGACCGCGAACGATTGTTATGCAGAACCGGTCACCACGTCTCGTTGTCGAGACGAGTCGGAGGGCTCAGGGAGTCTTTACAAAGGCGACACCATCACACAACACATTTTTTCCATTTTTGTACTCTAGTCAGAAGGAAAGTCAAACCGCCGTCACCAGGTGGCGGAGGTATGGACGAAAAAAAAAAAAAAACTGTCTCATTTGAGACGCACCCCGTCTGAGTTGATGAGGAGTAACCTAAGCACCGATGTTGCTCACAGCAAGCGTGATCGTGACAAAGGATCATGGTAATGGACCGTATATGAGCCGGACTTGTGTTGTCAGGATTGCGGATGCTGGTTTTTTTGGACGCATAGACGACTGGCATGGGTAGGGCTATTTGTTGGTTGGCAGGTTGTGTGGCTGACATTTTCGAAGATGTGCCATGAATGACTGGCATCTCGGAGACTGCGTGCAGTTTGATGTTCCTTCCTTTGGTGTAGCTGTCTCTTCCCTAGTTCACTGCAAGTCTTACATTTGTTTTTTGATGTGTAGCATTTTGTTGATGCTGTAGATTAGGCTTTCTGTACGAGCTTTCTGTTAAGTCTGCTTCATAAATCTTGGTTCAGATGTGAACAGGTGGTGTTCAGTCACGTGCATCGTTGTCTAGATGCCTTTTAATACATCAGCAAGTTGTCAAAAAATTTTAAGTGCAAAGCTTGTTGCCTCTCTTTTTGCTACATTTGGCTTCAACCTCGACTTACTAACAGCGCTGCAGATATTCTTGTTAAGCTCTCTGGAGGAGCGTGCGGTGAAATAAACCACTCGCACCCGAGAAAACTTCCGCCGGGCCTTGCGAGTCACCTGCCGTACCTGCATTAAAAAAAAAAAAAAAAACGCCGACTCGGTTGTTTTGTTGACGCCACCAAGTACAACATCTTGTGTCCGCATCAGCTGCAGAATCTCATCAAAATTGGGAAACAGCTGAAATAAATATGGCTCGTTAGAAAGTTCTCGCAGGAAGGCCCTCAGTTGTTGGGCAATTTGTGCCCGCAACTTGAGGGGTGTGTGTTGTAGTTCGGCTCTTATAGCTAGCGGATGCCATGTGCTGTTTCTCTTTTTGATCGTTGTTGTGCGTTGTTTTCTCCAGAGAGTGTTTCGCATTTCCCTGCGGTTGTTGAAATCTGCGCCCAGCCCCCTTCGTGAGTCGTTGGTGTTGTGGTGGTAAACGAGCGAGCTTTTCGGAGAGGTCTCGGTGTGTTCCAGCCAACCCTGCAGGTATATGTGCATTGCTGTGTGATTATTTTCATGTTGGGTGCTTTGAGAGCCATTAGTGCCCTGCCCCATAGCGACTTGGCTCAAGTGATTTGCTCTATGTGACAATTGTGACATTCATATTTGGTCTGTCACGTTTATGGCACACTTGCGTCACATTTGTGACGTTCACATTCAGTCTGTCACATGTGGCATACTTATGTAACATTCGTGACGTTTATATTCAATCTGTCACACTTGCGGCGTAATTGTGTCACACTTGCCACAAAATCCTGGCATTCATTTTAGTCCAACGTTCTACTGCCCAACTGGAAATCTGTAAAGCCTTAAATGTTGCAAATGTTGTGAAATAGCATTTCATAAAAATTATTTCGTTGTGGTTGGGCACAGCACATATTCAGTATCAATTTTCAAACGTTGGTGGGTGCAGTACAGGACCTTTGTACCCTGTGAGAAAATTTTGCCAGTCCCACAGCCAGAGTACATGGTTGACCACAAGAGAGGAAACAATTGATGTTTAAACATTGCTGCTTTGTGATTTTGTATAGCAGCACAGGTTGAATCAATTTTGGTGCAGTTGCTTGCAGGGATTGAGATGGTCAACCGAGCACCTCTCCAAAGGAATGAAAGAAAGCTGCATGGTGTTGGCAAGAAAGTCGAGTGGACGAGAATGTTGTTGTGAGCTAGTCGGGATGTCACTGCCACTTTTTTCTAAAACAAACAAAAAAGAATCCCAAAGCCCACGTTGTACCGCGCTTGTTCTTGCCGACCGGCTAAAAAAGTCGTGGTTGCGTGTGTTTGGGAGGCCTGGGTGTTCTTTCCAATATCTCTTTTTTCTTCATAGCGGTGTGTGCTTTGTGATCGTGTGTGATCGTCCCCTGTTGTTAGTCCTTTCGCTGCATTGTGACATGCGGCATCGATGTCGTGCGATTTAACCCTCACCGTGTATTGTATGTTCACCCAGTGGCCCGAAGTACATCCCCATGCTTAGCTTTTAATGCCAAAAAGACATCTGTGTGTTGTGGTGTAAGCGATGACACAGGGCCAAACTGAATGCAGAACCTAGTGTGATAGGCTTGCACGATGTACCGCTTGAAGTTTCATGCAGTAAGTCACGTATGCTGTCGAAATGGCCCAAATCATGCTCTTTTAAAGCATTTTTACGAATCATAGGTTTTTGACATTTTTTTTTTCTGTCCTTTCATTTCCTCTGTTTTTTTTTTTAAGTTATTCTTTAGCTAGATGATGTGTGCTTGACAAAACGGGGATTGCAGGTTACTGAAATGAATTGCAGGTTAGCGAAATGACCCGTGGCACTTGATCGTCATACGGACTCAAAGTATGCTAATTGATGGAATCCGTTTCGCTGTCCAAAGAATGAAGGTAGTAGAGCTTTGCAACTGCAGGCATTTCATTGACAGAACTTCCGTTTCCGGTGACTGCCAGCGTAATGACGGCACAAAGTGT
The DNA here is from genome assembly GCA_013339685.2 of Hyalomma asiaticum. Taxonomy (NCBI): domain Eukaryota; kingdom Metazoa; phylum Arthropoda; class Arachnida; order Ixodida; family Ixodidae; genus Hyalomma; species Hyalomma asiaticum. Next base: position 22,410,391 of record CM023488.1, on the reverse strand, counting down.
CGGTTTCGCGCATAGGTTCGGCCTTGTATCATTCGGCATTTTAATGCTACGGTTTTCTGGGAACGTGTAAACTTGGCTGCAATAGCAGTTTTCTTGTTTTACATGCAGGTTACATTTAACACAACATCGTTAGTTGTGCATGTCCCCAGCCCTGCATACAAGCTCTGTTTCGCAACAATTCTGGTGAATCCGGTGAACAGTGGATCATTACAGTGGATCTTCGTTGCATCTGCTCAAGATCAATAATTTGTCAATGAATGGAAAATGGCATCGAACTACTTATGTGCATAAACCAGTGTATAAATGTATGCTTACGTACACATACTTTGCACAATATAAATTTGAAAAAAAAAAAAAAATAGAAAAAGAGCAACTTCTCTCCGGTGGTAATTGACCCGTATGCCAAAAAGATGAAAAATGTGAAGTCCGGTGTTTCTCTTAAGTTTGATGTTAATGAGAGACATGATTTTGCAGCCAAGTTTCACTCTGCTTCAGAATGTTGCATTGAGCATCAAGTGAACCTGTGTGTCCCCTCCTAACCCTCTTTCGCTCGGTGTAAGTGTGCTGCATGCTGTGAGACCCCCCCCACTCATTTCTTTTTACAGAATGTGCTTTCTTTTTTTTTTCGTTTCATAATTCCTGCGGTTCGTTCCTAATGTAGATAGCAGACATGACAGTTCTAAAACTTGCTGTGTCATGACCGCAGAACCTCGTGTGGTACTTAAGGGCATTCAGAGAAAAACATATACAGCGGATCGTTGTCGGGTGCAAATTTTTTTTTTCTCCGTGTCTGTGCATAATTTTTTCTTTTACTTTCAAAGTGCAATTCATATTTTAGCATATCCTTGAGGGTGAGAATGTTTGTTCATGTGTGTACATTTATCATAACGAGCCCTTTTTCTTTGATTCACTTGTTTGCTGGCCTAGTGTTTGTTGAGCTGCCATCTTGCATTGTGAATATACATTGGAGATAATTTTTTTTTCGTCACTTATTTATGCTGGAAGCGTTTTACAAGCTGACCAACTTTTGCATGGAATTTTTATCTCATTTTTTTGTCATCGCTTCACATCTCGGGATGATTCTGAATGAGAGGAATGAAAATGCAATAACATTGTGACAATGTTCTTTTGTTGGTTTTGCTGTAGACCAAGAACTTGCTTGTATGTTGCATATATTTTCTACCCTTCTTTTTTTAATTTGTAATTACCATCTCATTCTTGAGGCCTAGATGTTCCTTTCATTATTTAGTTTATGACGTTTGGCCTTGGGCAATTGCTCTCTACACAGCACTCAGGCCTACGTGCATAAAATAATGCATTATACAATGATGACACCATGCAAAATGAAATGTGATTTGCCCTTCTTGACGTTGCAGCTCAAATCGCGCAGGTCCAGCTGTTTAAATGAGCCTCTTGTCATTGCCCCTTGTTCAATTCTTCCCGAATTCAATAGCACCTAATTGTGTTTCTGTGTGCCCCTCCACTGATCATGTAATGTGCCTACCTGGGACCAGGTGGCATGAATGATGGATAACCCGGTGATTCACGTGGTGTATGCTCGTGACTAAATGTTCACGAGACGCATGCGTCACGTCTGTGACACTTTTTGTCGTCTGTCGTCCTACCTCTTCAAGCATAAATTGTTTCTCACATCCCGACAGTGTGTCCCTCTGTGTTACGATCCATGTACACCCGTTCGGGCAGTTTTTTGCACCCCACCTCAGAAAATAGCCTGTGATTGTGTGTTTTAAAGGAACCATTTGCACCTTCTTCACATGCTCCGATTGTGTTTGGTGTTTTCTAAGCTTGAATGCGTGCAGTTAAGCGCAGGCACTGCCTGTGGAGGTTTCACGTGGCAGCGCCATCTGTCAACAAAGTCAGCAAGTTGAAAAGCTTGCTGCAATGTTTGTCAATTGGGATATAGAAATGGAGTGTACAAGAACACCCTCCTACTTGATATGGCGCATTCTTAGACGTTCCGTATGCTTAATTTTTAAATAGTTACTCTGTTTGTGGCATCTTTTCGTCACGGAACGGCAGTTGCAATCTGTCTCTCATAGCGTTCCTTCCTTTAACAACGCGCACTTCCAAACTTCCAGGTCACGAACGGCGTATGCACTGTTCGTGTGACATACCATTCTTGATAGGAAAGTAACATCAATAAAGAAACAAGCAAATCATTTGACAGTTACCATTTTGCGACTGAAAGACTCATGGGCGTAACTATTTTTGCAGGGTTGGTAGTATATGAAACTTCTTATCAGATCTTCTTGGGAGTTTGGAGCATCTCGCAGAAAGAATGAGGCCGCTGTGTAGGCAACGTTTGTCAGGTTTTAAAGGGGAACTCCGGCAGTTTTCTTCCCCATATCCTGATATCACTTTTTTTCCGATAGTACTAACAGTCCTGCAGAAACCAGGGTGGTTCAGTTTGCTGAGAGACTTGCCAATAATGTTAAATAACTGAATGAAAGATGTGTTGAAAGTGAAACCGAAACGGGTAGACGCTTCGTGCAGCATACGCGATAACGTCGCAGCCTTCCCCGCCATCAGAGGTATGGTGCTGGTGTCAGAAAAATGAAAGTGGCGAGGTCATCCGACAATGTATTGAGCTATGCCAGCTTCACTGAACTTGATGGCTCTAATTGAAGCGCTGAAGTGTCACCGTTGTAGACAACGTTGCAGGTAATGACGTCAAAAACACAGGATTTTAAATTCATTTTCAGGAGAACTAAATGACTTGCAACTGCCTGGCCTGGCATATATTGTTACAGTACCAAGGAGAACGTATATTGAAAATTTCATTGAGCCCGGAGGATCCTGGAAAGTCGCAGGAGTTGCCCTTTAAGGGTGGCTCCCATTGTCTGCCTGGCCACTTAATCTTGTTTCCATAGTTGCATGTAGCATTGTCTCTCCGTTGGCACGAGCAGCTCGACAGGCGTGCATGCGAACTGGCACTACATCTTGCTTCGCAAGAATCTGGCCTCGTAGCCTTGCCTTTGCTGCACGGAAGTAGTGAAAAAATGGTATAGTGGTGGCATCAGTCTTTGGTTTCAAATTAGACCAAGAGAGGGCGCTGCTGCGTGAGCACCACGTGATGCCTGCCAAGCACTACAATGCTCTCGAGCAATGTGCCACACCGCACGCATTTTCTCCGAGTTTGACCTGCACGGTCAAAGCAAGTGTGTGTGCTTTCCGTTATTGGTGTCTCCCTACTGTCCACATCGAAATTGAGTGTGTTTCATTGGATTCTCAGTGTGAGCGTGGATGTAGAGTGTTCATAACTTTTTTTTTTTTGTTCCCCCTTCATCGTAGTCATACCCCAAGTGGTCGTAGAAATAAACATACATCTCATGTCAAGAGCTTTGTGTGTCATGTCTGCTTCCTTTTGTAGGATGCGTTAAGCTTCAGTAGGCGGGGATTAGACATACTTTGTCGACCTGACGCCAGGTGTCATGAATGGTCCAAACTATGATGGTCCAAACCCCTGCCATTTTCTTGAAACCTTAGTCCACCTTCGATGTAAGAAAAAAAAAAACTGCATACTTAATGAACACTAAAAACCCTCATGAAAGGAGGATTGTCGTTTTGAGTAAAAAAAAAAATGCCCATAGTGTGTATTCGTCAACTACACTCGTGACCAAATTCACCCAGAACGTTAAGAAGTCTCACTTTGCTAGTGATGTTTTTTTCACTTGAGCCTGGGGTGTCTCTCTGGACCCCCCCCCTAGATATTATTCATATATATATATATACATAATCTAACACTCCCAGGATTCCATATGCATAAATACCCGATAAAGTGGACGGAGCGATGTCCGCTTTCGTAGCTCAGTGGTAGAGCATCGGACGCGATACCCGAAGGTCGTGGGTTCGGTTCCCACCGAAGGCAGGTTTGTCTTTTCGTCCACTTTAATTCCTTTCTACTTACCCCAAAATTACTCTAATCGTAATTACGAATTGGAATAACTTCCCCTATGCTTTCCTTGGCTTCAATGTCTGTTGTTTCATTAAGTTGTTTGTAACAAATAAAATGAGCCCTTGCCCCCCTTCCCTTTCGTTATAGAGAAAGAGAAAAGGATTAACCTTTCTCATCACAACGCTACTGGCATGTGCACATGTGAGCTGGTGTGACCAACGTGGCAATGGGGAGACAGCTTGTTTAGCTGGCTCCACAAGTGCGGCGTTCCCTTCCTTTCTTACATAGCCTTTCCAGGCGAAAATAACACAAAAACGAGAAAGGTTCAACTATCCTAGTGCCACATTTAAATATGCATTTACAGTAAATTTCGGTAAACCGAAGTCTCTTGGAAAAGACGATTACCACTAATTTCGAAGTTTTTGTATTTGACTGCTGCACCCTTCTCAAGAGAACTCCTGTAATTCCGGCGTATCACGACACGCCCAAGCGATTTCAAGGGAAAACCTGAAAGCAAGCTTGGCCTTCCATTTTTTTTACAAGAAACTAACGTTCTCCTGTCAGACGCCTGCTAACTTACGGAGTTTTGTGGCGTCCGGGCGCAAAAAGTCGAGCTTCCTAAGCCTCCTCGAGGTGGCGTTAGCTGGCCACACGCCCGCCTCGCGGCAGCCATTGGTCACGAGAGAGGCAAAGAGGCGCACTAGTGCACGTGTCTCCAGTGCTCTTATTCAGCAACGGCACTCGCGCTGGTATAAAGAGAGAGAGATAAAACTTGTGCGGAAAGCAGGGGTGTTAACCAGGGGAAAATTTCCAGTTTGCTACCCTGCTCTGGGAAAGGGGAGACAAAGGTAAGAGAGAGGGGTAGCTAAGCAGTATCAAAGTCGTTCAACGAGGCTCGTTGGTCGCAGGAACTTGAGCAGCGCTTTCGTCACTCAATATTGTATGTAGCGATCGGTCATCGAAGCGTGCAAGTGCTATAAGTTATGTTAGCTAACAGTGCAAGAACCATTGCGCTCCCTCTATCAGGAGCTCATCGGCTACACTATGCTGAATACGTCGGTTCTCGTCCGATGCAGTCAGGAGATGTGGAGGGGTAACGTGCGGTTTTACAACCGCAATTTTCACACGCTGGTGCATGCTGCTGTTGTGCGGAGTAAATTCGTTTGAAAGTTCATGGCAGGCAGGCAGAGAACTTTATTTAGTATCCGAGGATCCGATTTAGGATCTGAGGATCCGTAGCAGTTGCAGTCCGCTCCCACGCAGGCACCGGAATACCGTGGCCTTCTGCCCTCTCGTAGGCTCTCTGGACAGCCCGAAGTTGAACCGAAAGGTTGGTTGGTTGGTTGCATGCTTCTAAAGGCTTCCTCGTAGTCCTCCTCTTCGTTGAACTCTGTCACGTAACTCAGCTAGGATTGCCAGAGCATGTGAGCAGTAAGCGTCCTCGCAGTTCGGACAATGCGGTTCGATATGTTGGGCGAGAAGCGACAAACAAATCTGCCTCTCGAAGGGGAAGACCCCGTTCGAAGCATACAGAAGGCCGAGGACAGTAGTCCAGTGAATTTAGAGTGAGGAAGTAAGACCCTTAAATTTGAGAGAGATGGTAATGAGTCATGATCACGTGGCATGTTCGCAACCTCGCCTGTGATAGCTCTATGACCTCCACCATTTGCTCAGCTTTGTTCATTCGAGCCCTACGTACTGGACCACACAACCGCTGCTCCTCTGGTATAAAGAAATTATAGAATGCTATCAATCCCAGCAATGCCGGCTTCCCCCACCAAGGGTCTGGATAAGGCGGGATAAAGAATTCTACGCCGACTGCAAACGCGTTGCTGTCCCCGGCAAAAAAGCAGCGGTATCGTCCAATGACGTTCCGGGCTGAGGATATCGCCAAGTCTGTAGGGCCCTTTAGGGGACTCGTACGCTCTCTTCTGCAATAGTTTTTCACCACCGCCACCTCAGCTTCGTTCATCCACACTCAGTCAACGATGAAACTCTTCAGCACGGCATAAAAACTGCTGTCCCTCCGCAAAGAACTCGCCGCACCGTTGCCTGGCAACTGCAGATGCCACAGCTGCGCTTCACCTGCGACAGCTAGGGGAGCGGTAGCAACATTGGCGAGAAGGCCAAGGCGCTCCGCCAACGGAACCCGCCGTGCTCAGCTACTGCAACTACTCGGGTGGCGAAAAAAAAAAAAAAGAAGTTCGATCCCAGCCGCGTGTTCGATGGAGTTTGCGAAAATGCCAGAGGCTCGTGTGCTGTGCGTTGTCAGTGCACCTTAAAGAACCCCAGGTGGTCAAAATTTCCGTAGCCCCGAAACCGAAATGACCTTGTGTGCAATGCAATAAAGTAGGACGAACAAGGGAACACAAACATGTACGGATGCCACACGTCCAAGAAATATTGGCAGGCGACCATTATCATGCTGCCAGTAATGCGAGCAGCCTTCACCATGCCTGCACCACGTATCTCCTGCCAGATGCGAATCCTGTAAAAGCACATTTGAGTTTATGCATGCAACAGGGAAGAAATGTGCCAAATTACACCAGCACTAGTACAGCTGCGCAAACACAAGCCCAACTTTTTTTAATCCTTTTTTTTTTGCACTTTTCTACTCTTCTCTCTCCCCAACCACCCTCCCCACGCAGAGTGGCATGTATGTTCGAATGCCGCCTAAATTCTCTGCCTTTCAATAGAGATCTATATCTGTGTGAATACCAAAATTTTGATTGTCAGCAAATGCCAGTATGAAATAGTATGACTGAAAGTAAATATTTTTGAAACAATTGTATGCGAAATCGCATGCAAAATCCACTACTAGGCACGGGCAAGACGAATTTGCTACAAATTTAGTAGTCCCTCAATACTGGAATGAAAAAAAAAAAAAAGTCCTAAAGAACAGTCCAACAGAACTTTGCAGATGCAAGAGTCAGCTTTGCTGCAGTACACAAGTGCTATGCGGTGAAGCATACTGCATGCAAGAATGGGCCACTTTTTTATAACGTCTACCAGTTTGGACAGTTAGCCTGCATAAACTATTTGAAAGCTTGAGCATTCGCACACCCCCCAGTTACAAGGAATCACGACGTGTATTACCTACGCGAGCCAACATACAAGATAGAAAACCTCATGTAGCAATGTCACCTATTCCACCAAGTTTGTACTGGTGCAAGGTTGGAGGTCCCAAGCGGTGACAAATTCCAGTTCTTCCTGAATGACATTGTGTGGAAACCCAAAAGCATTAGTGTACGCGCTAACGCATGCTTGATGCATTTTTTGTACAATGCTACTATTGCTTTTTGCGACAAAAGCAACAAATGTTCAATGACACCAAATTGTCTAGGCAAGATCATTCCCGGACAATTTGGTGCCCCTGTAAGACCGGTGACTCGCAAAAATGACAGTAGCCTAATGAAAAAAAAAAAAAAAGCATCAAGCATACATCTGCGAACACAAATGAGTTTTTGGACAATTTTGAGAGCACAATTTTAGATAACTTGCAAGTTTAGCCAGAAAACGTAAATAACACTTTAAAAAAAGGCAAGACAAACCTTGGAACGGCACACATTAAGGACCAGAATCAGCTTTATAAAAATTTTCATACTTTTTATTTGCATCAGTGTTCACCAGATTGATTCATTCCCCAGGGCAAAAGAAAAGAAAAAAAATCCAACCGATTCAGCCCACCTGTAACAGGCAGCTATAGTTTCATCTCTTCATGCAGACCATGCGATAAGAGGCTTGCATCTACAATTATTTACCCAGAGCCTGTTTTGCTCATTGCCGGTGTACAAAACACACCTCACATTTGTCCATGTACACACAGTTATTAAAAAAAAAAAAAATACTGGAGCCTATAGCAAATGGGCAAGAAAAAAAAAAGGCGGAACAACCGCGCACTTCACTCGGAATATGCATTTTACTGCCATTCAAACATTTTTAAAAATGCCGGCAAGAAGAAAAAAGATGGAGAACAGAAGAAACAACCTCGTGACTCAATAAATAGTTATTAGCGGGTAAACACACTAGCACAAAGTCTTAAAAAGAAAAACACTGGCTGAATGAAGGGACTGAAGCAAGTGTCCGGCAAAAAACCACAACTCTGGTAGAAAGGAACCCTGAAAACCCCCCTTTTTGTCACCTGCTTTAATTACCCCTAGGTAACGTCGGGGAAGAAAACTTTTTGTGTAAAGTTCTACACGAGACAAGCTTTCCTCCCACCGGACATTTCAAATGCCTTAGTGTTACACAAAGCGCTCGAACATATTAGGATTTGTAAGGTGTGAAATTTTGCTTTACAGGTTAAAAAAAGAAAGAAAGAAGACTATATTGAAACTTGTTTGAAGTCTCAAAAACATCAGCAATGCAGCTCATTATCAACGTTTTGCAAAGGAGGGCATGGCAGTTTCCATTCAATGTTGCCGAAGGACAAGAAAACAAATATAAATGTCCAGAAATGTAACTAGAACAAAAGAAAACAAAGACAGCGTTCCTCGGGGCTTGTCACAGAAGGGTACCAAGGGCTTGGATCGCAGGCAGATTATGGGGACAATGCCGAAGGACAGCACCAGTCGGCAACAACAACTCAAAAGACTCGGCCGGTCTTGAGACTTTCTTGCAGTGGGTGGTGCGGAGACTTTCGCAGTAGCCCCAGCTGCTTGCTTCGATCCTTTCTTGGCCTTGTCGATTGAGAGCGGACACTTCTTTTTTTCTTTCCCCCTTGTTTCGTGTAAATTAAAAAAAAAAAAAGGGAAAACCTCTGTGGGAGAAAAAAAATACAGAGGGTGGTGCCTCAGCCCACGGCGAGAGTGTGTATCCCTACTTGCGCGACGAGTGGAAGGCTGCTTCTATTGCCTCCTGACTGACTTCTTCGAAGTCGCAGGCCTGCACGTACTTGTAGACTCCCACGAGAGCTTTCTTGAGCGCGTCGTAGCTGCTGGAGTAGAGCATTTTCTGCTTGATCTTTGCCTGCTCGGGACACCTGCGGAAGACAACCGAAGACAGCGGAAGCCGTTATTAGAATTCAAGATAAAAGCAGCAGGAAACATACAGCTAACAGCTTCTAGTTCAGCCCTTCTAGAAACTTAATTATCCAATATAAAAACAGATTTTGATGTACAAAGAGACCTTGATTTGTCATAAGGTAGCGTGCGGAAATGAGCGATACAAGCACCAGTCGTCATGGCACGAATGCTGCCACATCTGCTGCTGCTAACCACGCAGCGATTCCTGAAAACGAGCATGTTTACCCAAATTTGTACACTAGCAAACATTGCGCTACCATTTGGCTCCCACATGAGGTCACTCTGGAACCATGCCATACTGACAACGAAAATTTGCTCCTATTACGCGATCATAACTCATGAGGCACCACGACAGGTCCGTGAAGGAATGATCTGTGAAACAACTAATGTAGATGATTCTCTCAGAAAGGACCAAAGGCCCCAACTCTCTCCGATTGTGGCAGAAGACTGTACAAGCATGCTTTTACTATTCCCAATAAGAGCTACAAGCTTGAGTTTGCAACTTGTCAAGTTTAGCCAGACTAGTCTGTGTATACACAACTTAAATAGTCTTAAAAACAAACATCTTCGACAGATGTCTAGCCAAGGAAATAAATTGCAATGAACAAGTCTTGCTTTGCAGGCAGAACAAAGCACCGTGCATCACATGCTGCCCGCAAACCTACGCAAAAAGTGCGGCATGGTTTAACGCTAAACAGCTGCAAACAAGACTACATTACTTCATACACACGTGGAGCGACTACAGTAACACACACACCCCCATGAAGAATGCTTCTCGAGCCCTACCAAATGAGAAGTGCCGAGTTTATATTGAGCAAAAAATAAATTTGTACACTTCAGACAGAGTAGAGTGTAAATGGCAATTAAAATTAGGACAAGAAAGTTGGGAGCCTGACCCTAAATAAATTTGTGGCTAGGGATCAAACCTGCAACCAAGCAATTAGTAAAGGAATGCTCTCAGCGACGCTAAGAAAACCAACCTTTTTCGTTAGGATGTGTGAAGGCTCAAGAACGCCTAAAACATTAATGCTATCAACACCAGTACTTCGTTCACCAAAAATTTAGGTAAACACATGACAAGACTTGAACCACCAGCAGGATATTCTGCAGATCTAGAGCCGTTATGCAGTCTAGTCTCAGAAAAAACTGGCTGTTATCACAAAAAGCAGCAGCGCTGGCTACAGTGAAGCAGAAACAGGTTCCTCCATGGCTGCCAACAGCAGCGTCTGCTCACGGCAAGAGATAAACTCCTGCCTTTCACACAGCTCACTGAACGCCAGTAGAAAAAAAAAAAGGGCGAATCCGCGTCAATAGGACCTGGTTAGGCAGGCAATTTTAATAGCTACAATGGCATGTTGACCATTAAAATCCCATTTCTCATTCAGATTCTGCACTTTCTTGCCAGAAAACAGGCACTACACGTTTGTTGAACGGTATTTCAGCAGTGCATATCAACTTAATATTTGCCTTAGCATATAAGCCATGGCAGCGGGTAAATCCGTAAATCAAATGCTAATTACGGCATGCTGTAGAAGACATTGCCACACATCAACTTGAATGCCAAGGGCGCCCTCACCAGGTCATGAGGACAAGGCGGTCTACAGACATGGCGCACTCTGAGGCCCCCTCGGCACGGATGGAGGCGGGGAAGTCGAAGACACAGTAGCGACACTCATTCTTGTAGTTTTGCAGTTGCTCCAAGAAGTCTGCATAAGTGGCCGAACGCTCCGCCGTGGTCTCCACGTCGATGACCCGTTCATCCTTGATGTGGTAGATAATGTAACGGTACTTCTTGTCCTTCTTCACCTCCTCATAGACTGTCTTGGCTTCATTGGAAACTGTCACACCGGAAGACTGCAAAGCGCAACAAAGAAAAAAAAAAAGGAAACGCTTCAGACACTACCAGTGCAAACCTGAAGGGGATGCTTAATTCGTGGTTAGCTAACTCTTAAAAAGTTTTAATAACAACTGATACAATATAAAAGCGATTCCAAAGTTCACAATCCCTGTTCTAGAATGCTGTCATAGTTGCACATATAACAAACGGTAACAAACCACACCAACAGGACGCAGGCACCAAAATCTGAACATTGAATTGTTTTACATAAAAGGGCAGTTATTGGCGACCATGATAACGGCTGGCATGCAAACGATTATGCCTACCAATGATTTAATATTACGCAATCTATACGGCACAGTTCACGATTTCAATTTCAAAAATCCTTTTAGAAGAGGTCACTCGGGAATGAAAACGCACAAGCGTCGCGTAGCGTTATTACACAGACTGCCCAGATGGTGACGAAGCGATGCACTGTCTTACCCCTGCTTATTGCCAAGGCCTACCATTATTAACACAAACACCTCCAACACGTGCACTTGCTCTCACATATGCAAGTCCGGAATAAGTCCGATTGCAACAAGTATCTAATGAACACCAGTCGCATTAAGCCCGGTAAAATGAGCCACACTTAGTCGACTTGCTGCCTAATCACAGTCAACAGAGCTTTTCTGTACACGTGCAATGTTTATGCTATAGTCGGCCCATCAGATTTTGGTGGCTACACTCATTCAACAGATGGACGAAATCGCTACTTTTCATTGGAGGTTAGTCGGCTAATCTGGCTCATCACAATTATGCACACTAAACAACGGGCACTAAGAGTGACTCGGAAGACTGTAAAGCTTGCCAACGCACAATCAATTTTGAGTGGTATCACGAAATGGCAATGTTAGAAGTCTACCTGATACAAAGCTGAACACTACAGCACTTCAGTATATACATATGCACAAGACATTACAGTTCTAAAATATGACAGTCGAGAATATACAACAGTCATGAAGGTACTCCATTTCATTCTAAGATAGTGCAGCCAATGGTGTGCTGATAAAAGCCACGCCTTTCCTTTCAATGGCGATAGCCTAAATCATTACGCATGTCTTTGCATCTTCGCTTCAGCGCTGTGAAAGGGCTAAGCACTGGCAGTCAGCCGAATCTTTTGCCTGTCCACATAAAGGATAGTGCAAAACACCGCAGTGCTGTGTGCACACATGTGACCCAGTGCAAGGGCTTAATAGCACCGTGCCAGAACAAGTGCACCATGCAAATGCGGCGCACTCCCCCCAAATCTGGATGCTGCAAGTGCCTTCGACCGAAGCTTACGCCACACAACTTAACCCCCCCCCCCCCAATTGGCACACTGAAGGCTCGTTTTATCTGAATGCCCAGCTCAATGAAACTGCCATCCCACAAGCCAGTGCCAACGTACCCCTGCGCAATTGCTACAGTTGAGCAAAAAAAAAAAAAAAGACGTTTTCATGGTGAAGCGTCTCGGCAAGGAGGCTAGTCCAAGCCGTGCCGCCCGCGAGCGGCCCACCTTTCCTCCACGGGTGATACCCACCGTCGCCAAAACGCTTTTTCACCACTTGGCCGGCAAAGAGTTCCATGCCAGCAACGGCGGACAAGCGCAGAGGAGAGCGGGTGGGCGGGCTCGGAGGAGGAAGGGGGAAGCACCCTTCCGAAAATAGCAGGGGCCTCAACTCCGAGAATAAGCGGTGGCCAGATAAATACTCCTGACAGAAGGGAGACGGCCCCAGTTGAAAAACGAACTGTAGCCGAGAAACGCCGACCACGTGGGAGCGGGCACGGTCTGTAGCTGAATCGAACAAGGCCGACAGGGTTCAAACCAGAATGGGAGCAAGAGTTGCACACAAAATGAAATTCAATGTAATAGGAATAACAACCCGGCAATTAACACTGCAATTAACACTGCAATTTAACCTTGACCACCCGGAACCTGAGCACTTGAATTTTAGTCATCATAATGCAGCAGCAGCACCAAGGTATGGAAACCGTAGCCTGTACTCTGGACAATGTCAAAGCCTGTGTGGACAATGTGGCATTAGCTAGCTACAGTTACAAGTGGACTTTGATTAATGTGGCAGCAGAGCAGCTGCAAGCTTGTAAAGTTACAGCCAGTCTTCAGTAGTTCTAACAAGTGCTTTCACATCAAGTGATATACACTTGTTCCCCTTGCAACTTTCACAACAAAACTCATGAAACATGGGCATACTGGGCTTAAATGACAATAATATAATGTGGCGCAACACAGGCTTAGAAGATCATGTATGTCCCATGAACGTATGCTATACAATGAAATCATCACTGCAACCATTATGTTAGTGCGCTACTAGCACTCAATGACGTTCCTCTTTGTAACACTAGGTTGTCATCTGGTTATTTTACTTAACTGAATAACTAGTGTCAGGATAAATCCATCATACAAACTTTTTGTTTCATTTGCATCATTTTATCGCCCAATGGATGGAACTGCTGCCGTTTGTTTCTAGGACAGCAAAGAGCTTCCCACAGTCGACCTCCTGACATTACTACTAGGGTCGGATTTCCTATGCAAGGTAGCAGCACGTGAATGTACAGTCACTAACATTACGAAAGGTAACAGCGAAAATACCTTTTTCAAGAGGCTAAAACTGATATATGCAGTCATCAAGCTTTCAAATCTATTTCAATATCTTATCTGCACATCCTAAGCAACATAGCTCAAACATGATCACTGTTCCTGCTCACATTGCACCCGAAGTGTACAGTAATGTGCGCATGTCAGGTTGCGCAGCATTCCAGTACTTTTTCTGCATTGTATTTTCACACTGTACCGCTTATCATGCATTGAATCATACAGTGAATTGAAGGTGACAGTATGCCTGTTTCCCTACAGCAACCACTACAAGCAAAGACGGGAAAGAATACTTCTGCATACTAACAATGAAAGTACTAAATGGTAACGAAAAGCTTTCCGTGCTCTGTAGATTGTTGAATATGCTCGAAGTGGTACAAGGTAGGAAACTAGCACACACAAATAAGTAAGCACTATCAAAGCCAATCAAGGGCCATTCAAATAAGGCCATTGCTGTATCTCTGGTCTAATCATACATCGCATGACTCGTATGAATGTGTCACAAAATTGCCCAGAGAGCTAACCGGATGCTTTTGTCCCAAGTTCTGGAAATATTCCAAGATGCTGCTGCAAATCCAGGAACTTTTCGACGGCGTGGATTCTGCACATTGCAGTTTTATCACCTAACCATGTAACCACGTAGTATGTTCACAGCAATGTTTTGAATTGCATCAGCTACGTTTCCACTGCTCTTGCAACCCACTCGCTGGCTGATCCAAAGGGGGTGGGGTGCACGAAGCCACAAGCAGAAAACCACAGCACTGCAAGTACTGCAATGTCCAACTTAAGAGCTTTTCTTCACCACTGAACCAAACATTTAAGATCCCTCTTGCACACATAGCTGCAATGCACACAGCACCTCTGGCAAACGCAGGGGCCAAGTACTCTGCCTTGAAGATGAACGCAATCCACACCAAGTGTAGCACAAATCCAAGCCTTGACAGCTAATTTTCCACAAGTACCTTCTACAGATTATCAGCTACTATGTAGCTGACTTACTTGGCACCATGAAGGCTGTTCCCAAAGAACTCCTGAAGCATAAAGTCAGTCAAACACCAGAATACACGATTAGTTGGTGCGGAAATGATGACAAGATGTACTGATAAAGGGTGACTCAACAGCAGCTCCATAAATCCTTCAACGTGGCCAAGGGAACCCCACATGCGACATCAGCAGCTCTAATCTAGCTGACTTCCGGTACAGGCTGGCCGATTCTTTTAATGCTCATGTACTCAATGATCATGAACTCCCCCACACTTGAAGTGCCTGGCCACTTTCAATCCTCCACCATGCTCAGAGATGACCTAACAGATTTGCAGCGTCACCCATGACTCTCGAATCGACACGCCGAGCTGGAGACGATTCGACTGGTGCCAGATCAGCACCAACCCTCTCCGAGTGCTCTCCTTGATAAGACCGCCAACCGTGTCGCACTTGACAATGAGCTGCGTTTTTTAGGGCCACGCAACGCTAGTGTTGGAGGTCCGCGACGTTCTCAAACCGACACGCATGCGTGTGGAGCGATTCTACGCGACCACTGGCGCTGGCGGGAGTTTTGCAACTCACGCCGCTACCCGAGCAACCTCCTTCTGTGGGACTTTTTTTTTTTTTCCCCTTTTCTTGTTCTTGCAAGCGGTGGTGTTTCACCTGCGTGTCGCTCCCTGGGCTGTAATCGCGGCGAACGCCGCCTGCACAGGAACTCGCTCGCTATCTGACTCTCGCAAGACGTCCGGCCGACCGCACAATGGAGAGCGGCGGAACGACATCGCCGTGGATGACTCAACGCGCCACGACTGTAGTGGCCGGCCGCCTAGTGAAATGACGAGTCCGACAGTTGGGAAGGAGAGCTCTCTTCCAGCCTAAACCACCAAGGAAGCAGTTTTCTAACAGCCCCGAACGAACAAACAGAAAAATGAACCAGGAAACGGTCCAAGATCGCACAGCACGTTTCACCGTTTCTTTTATGTTTTTTTACTTGTTTTTCTCTTGCGAAAAGACAGTGGAGCAAGGAAATTGTTCATTTCTGGCGCTCTCACTTGAAAGAAAAAAAAAATGAGGTCAACTCGCTCCAAGAAGGCAAAGTTTCAGAAAAAAAAAGCGGGCTTTCTTTGTTTTTCTTTTCTTTTTTCCTTTCGACCACGAGAAATTGCCAACTTCCGCGCGTACCAGCTCCGCTTTTTTTTCTGAAGTTCTCACGAAAGTAAAAGAAAGCGATCTCGCATTTAAAACGCAATCTGACAAACGTAGCAGCTATTAAAAGGAATGCCCCGAAATGCTGCGTTTTTCTTTTGTCTCGCGTGCCTGCGTTGCGAAGCTAACGCAAGCACAGTCTCCTCCAAACAATCAAAGCGAAGGCGTGGTACTACCGAGTTTAAACCTCGATGACGGCTCGATGCCATCGGAGGAATGCATAAATAAACTCGGGAGGCGTACTCCAGGGGCGGACACGGCGGGTTTTACACAGCGTACTACATCCCGACGGGATGCAGCCGCCCCGCAACCCGCACAAGCGCGGTCACCCGCCGCCAATGCCAAAAAAAGCCGGCTACATGACGATGACTAGGCCTAGCGCTCCCAACACACAGGACAACCACAGAGGCGCATCGCTACGGGCGTTAGGCCTGGCGACACGAAGAAACCGCCCTTTGGGCTCCGTTCCGCAAACTCCGCGGAATTCTGATGCCGACCCCGGACGATCACAACAGATAGTGACCCCGCAACGCTACCGAAGCAACATGACCGCAAATCGCTTACCATGGCAGTGACCGGAGTCGCGGAGCGAAGATAAAGTAAAAAACAGCAAAACGCGGCCTAGGTTTACATTGAAGAAGCCCCACAGAGGAACCGACACCCCGAGTGCGTGTGTGTGTGCATCGGAGGGCGACGCTAACACTTGCCCCCAGCTTTCGGCTTGCGCGCCGCGATTAAAATGCGCTAAGCAGGCGAGACGCGACACAAGCGTTCGTAAATGTCCCTTTTAACGTTGCCAAAATTAGCTGTGAGGAATAGGCTTCGGGGCTGCCGTGGCATGGAGGATGGCACAAACGCCGGTATCGTCATCCCCGTGCCGGCTTTTAACCTCGCCCCTTTCAAAACGACTGGGCACCGAGATCGTGTCCACGCGCGACAACATGCGACCGCTACGAAGCAACCACTGGACCGCGTGGTTAGAAAAATATTCCGGTACTTACCATAGTGCGGCTGTAATTTAATTGATCGAGGGCACAACGTAACCAAAGTCCTTGTTTTCGCACTAGGCCTCTCGACGCAAACGGGAAGGGTGGTTATACCAAGATCGCAGCGCACCAAGTTTTGTGTTCCTCCGCCCTGCAACAGAGGGCGTTCTCGATTGGGCGCTTGTTTTCTTCGTTTGCTGTTCAAACACAGCCGCCACAGACAAAAAATGTCAACTGATGTTACTTTATTTGCTCAACAATAATGAACACTGCTGTGCGGTAGACCACTTACTTACACTACACGATACGCTTTGTCCAGAGCAGATATTTCAACCTCAACTGGTGTTACAGGTGTTTTTATGAGAGGACTACGTTACCGCGCGTCAGCATGCGGTACGTAGCGATGACTCAACAAGGCTAGGCGTGCCACGTGACCGCGCGTGACCCAATAGAATCGCTGGAGTGAAGCTTACCCTTATTTGGAAGTTTGCGGCCTGTCATCGGCTGGCGTGTGTTCTTGGCGCGTCGGATCTGCACATTCAAGCGTCCCTGCGAGAGGTCGATTAGGGGCTAGTGCTATCGGTTCGGCTGTGACGCGATAGCAACCGCTCTTCCTTCTCCAGCGATGATTATTTCCGAGTTGTCCGGCAACCTGTGCATATTTTAGCCGCACAACAGGACATCGCCTGATTACGTCACTCGGGATGCGACGTTTGAGTTTTTTTTTTTTTCTTTTTACATGCGCCAATTCATTTTTCGTTAAAACTTCCACGTGGGAACAACACCTCCTCTAGTTCATAGGAGGCGTTGGTTGAACCAAGAGCTGTGCGGTGAAAGAAAAAAAAAACGTATCATGTTGATAGAACGTGCGTTGCCTCGGCCGAACAAGTGCAAATCACAAGCCGAGCTCTCTGTCTACCTCTCTTGCTGTGCATAGTAAGACTTCATTTAAGGTTCAGCCCTCAGACATTAAAAGTATGTATATGGATAAATAAAGTGAATATGGCTGTTGGCCCTTGAGGGTAATAAATTTTCTAATTTCTCAAAATGTTTCACAGTATATATATGCGAACCTATTTAAATGCTCTAATTGCTTGGCTAGGTGTATAACCTAATAATGTTGTTAATTGCCTGTGGTCCTTGATTCAGCAATTTATTTTTTGATGCTATATGCATAATCTTGTGGTAAATAGTCGCAACTGGTTTCAATTTATGCTGCAGTTTAAATTTGTAATAGAAGTCTGTCTCTGTTCTTTTAGAGTTCCAAAATTCTGTGTGATTCTATTTTACACAAACCTCATTGTTGTACTTTCAATGAATGAGATATTTTGTTCCAAATCCTTTTGGGGCAGGCCATGCTGTGTGCTCCAACTTTTATTCGTGAGGCTCACACCTTATTGATCTGAATTTAATCGGGTAACTGTGGCTAAATGCAGCAGCAAAGAGTAAAACATATGCAAAAATACACCAATTTAATAATACATCAGCTATTAGTTGTGTAAGTTTAAAGATGCGTGCCTGTAGAGCAGCAATAAATTGAGGGGAAAGCATTCAGGCTGTACGGAATCAAAGTGTCACAACTTCATAAATGCACGTGTGAAGTACAGTGTGATAAAAAAAACTCACTTGATCTTGTTTGCAAGCTATGATGACAGTGTTTTTATGGGGCTTGCATCTGAAATTCTGCTACGTCTTTTCATTTGAGCCAGTAAGAGTAGGCAGGGGTGCGCTTATCAGCATGAATTTCATGATACCACAGCCAACTTTCAAGGCACCGCTTGCCGCAAAGTTTTCAATATTAAGTCTTGGCCATGTCAGTGCACCTGCAAACTTCACAGGATGGGTGACTGTATCGAATTCACTTGTATGAAAATACTTTGCCACGCTGAGCAGTGTTGATTTGTTTGATTTGTGGGGTTTAACGTCCCAAAACCAGCCCTGATTGTGAGAGACGCCGTAGTGGAGGTCTCCGGAAATTTTGACCACCTGAGGTTCTTTAACGTGCACTGACATCATACAGCACATGGGCCTCAACATGTTGAGTAGTGTTGAAACAGCTGCCCATGTAATTGACCAGGAGTACAATTCTTTCGGTATTTGTGTCGAATAGAAGTGATTCATCTTATTTCAAAAGCTTGAAATGCTGGTTTACAGCACTGTTAAGGGGGGACATGGTTCTTAGAGATAACAGAGGTTATTTCTCAGCCAAATTAGGTGTAACTGCACAGCTTTGTTCAGTCTTTTTAGCTTTATTTAACTATCCAGTTATATTTTACACAGATCAATTATTTCCAGAGATAATTAGCAATCTCATTCTATTGTTTGCCGAAACAATGAAAAATTACCTATGCAACGTAACATTATTATAAACCCATATATGGATACTGGAAAGCCTAAGGAGAGCAACACTGCAATGTGATTGGAAATTGAACAACTACTTCTCAATTTACAGCACTAATGAGTTCATAGTCTACACCTAGCCAAAAACATGATAATTTTAAAATAAAAATTAAAAAAAATTTGGACTGTAGATTGAAAATCTGCTTGCAGCGTTGCTTTCTATGTATATTTAGCTACGTTGTGCAAAAAGAATTGTAGCTCTAGCTTTCCTAGGTCAACTTTTACAGAAGAAGCAAACAAGCGAAGCGCCCGAAATCAATTTAGCAGCAATTTGCGCTCAGACACACCTCATATTGGTGTTACAAATTAATTTTACGGCAAAAATAATGAGAAGAGAAGCTAGGAACTTTGCATATTTGTGCAATTTGTGCAAAAATAGATAGATTCCAAAAATGTCAGCTTCGAAAAGCTGATTTTTTTTTGCAATTTTCGGCCTTCTAAGACCAGTATCCCCCCTTAAAGAATGATGCAGCATTAGACGTCTTCTGATACACAAAATGCAGTGCTGTGAAGGATACAAAGACATCTCTAGTGGTTGTGTTTGTGATTAAAGAACAGTATTACATATATGTGAAGGATGTAAAGATATAGGTTTGCACCATGTAGTTTGGTGTTGCACTAAGTGTGATGTGTTTATGTCAAAAATAGGATAAAATTGTTTAATGGTATGTATTACAGATGCAAAATTATTTGTCATGAAATAACCAGTGTGATGAGTGGGAGCTTTTCATTTTTGCAATAACAATCGCATTACACAGAAATGTCCTTTTATGCCAATGATAGTACTCTCATGATATATTCCTTGTTGAAATTAGCTTGTAACTCAGGAAAAGAATGCATGGGTGTATGCTAAGAAATTACGTGTTTTACATTATTTCTGTACTTGTGTTGAGTACAAAAGTTTAAATATTGCTGGAGAAAATAAAAGCTAGCTTTCTCACTCCTAAACATGGCAGCGAGAAATGGGAATTCTCGCAGTAATTGCCAGAAATCACTTTAATCAGCCAATGCTCGCTAAATGTCTCTTTAGCTACACACAGTGTCAATGCATGTTATCAGTATGACAGAGCATTATTTACAAGAAAGCAGTGAGATTTCCAAGAAAGGAAAAGCAAGCAAGATAGATTACTTGAGGGCAAGATATGCTTCAGATGGCGTAAACTTTCCTATTTGCGCATAATTTTCAGAGTACAAAATACGTGTGGAAGGGGTGTCTATATTTCTTGAAGACATGGTTTAAGAAGCATTTAAACATATCTGTAGGCAAAGGCGTCCACACATCCTTATTTAGCTCGGTCACTGCCTGCTTTTATCATTTTAGTTGATGTGATTGTAAGACTGTGTTCTTTTCTGCTTTGGTCTTATCAGACTGTGTTTCATCCTGAAGTGCCTGCATACCAATGGCTTGTCACACTGGCTATCCTTTTCGGTGTCATGCTGCACCTGTCTTCACGAACACTTCAGGGGAAGGCATTAAATTTAACTGTTCTGCTTTCTGAAGAGCCATTATAACATTGGTTCTGAACTCCCCCCTTGCTTTCCCTAGAGTTATTTTACTTTCCCAGTCGTTGAACTGTCCCACTTACTCTAAGACTGCTTGTACGCTCTATTTCTATAGTTCAATGAGAATGTCACTGCACCAGCTAGTTCAAAGTGGAGCATGGTTAGCATTACAGCCTTGGCTATAATGCAGTAGCTATGTCATCTTGCCTGCTACCCATGTGGAGTTGGAAGCACATCAAGCAATACTGAAATGGGACAGCATCTTTGTTGAATAGCCTATGATTATCTCCAGCTATCAACATTTCTGAATTACAACTGGCATGTAAACTTAGAAAATTGTTTGGTGCTAATGCAGTCAAGCACACAAACAATGCCACGTTGAATAGGATGTTTGTGAAAAAAGTCATATGCTTTCATCTGCGTACCACTTCACAGCATGCTCAAGCCCTCATTTTGACAGTAATAAGATTTTAAAAATAGACAGCAGTTGCATGCTAATGAAACAACATATGAAATAGGCCTGTTCTGCAAGGAGACATGCCAGTAAAATATGTTTGGTAGGCGGTGGGCAACAGCAAATAAAAAGCCACATATTATAACAGGGGTACAAGTATTATTATTATTATTATTATTATTATTATTATTATTATTATTATTATTATTACTTTATTATTTCTTCGTCATTTTATCCAAGGTGCTTGATGAGGCTTGACATGGCCAAGAAGCTGCTCTGCAAAGCAGTGCGCATAAAAGCTAAGTGACAAATTGAATAAACCAACGCATAATATACTAGTTCTATTACCAAGGTTCTTTGCCACACCCTTATTTTAAGCAATTTTGTTACCCCAATTAGTAATAAAGGGCTTACATGCCGGCCAGTTTGTGACCGTGCAATGCCGTTAGTGTAAAACTCTGCACCGTGGTATGTTCTAAATTATCAGAGCAGAGCATCTTAAGCTTTCTATGAGTCTTGCCAAACCATAAATCTAAAAGCTAGCCCATGAATTGTAATGACAACATCAATGGAGCCATTGAAGGTACACTTTCGACTCGGTGATAATGACAGCGACGATGCGACGGGGGAGGGCTGGGAGAGTCGGTATTGTGGGGTGGTTACAACCCATGATACCCCTCCCCCCATTTGGTGTGCTGCTGGTTACACATTCTGTGGCGCTTTGTGCACATCATGTATTTGTGTACGAGTGTATGTAGTTACCAAAGACTCCATGCTATATTTGATTCGGTTTTTTTATTGAAGATAGATACGGCGTATGAATTCGTTCAAGAATCACTAGCTGGAAATGTCACGGTACTTCATTTTCCCTTACAGGCTTCAGAGCTGTGATAACGTGTTGCCAAGAGGTTGGCCATCTTGGAACCACCACAACAAGCTTTTGCTCGTGAGCGATTGTCTACTCACATAACTAGCTCATTGGTTCACAAACAACAGGAGATCACATGGTGCCTTATTAGTTCCAGGGCTTAGCGTGTTTTTAGCTAAGATAAGCATAGAAGCACCAAAAAGGCGTGGTCATGCTAATAGATACCGAGATGCATATAGAATGATGATGATATGGGCCAGGCGTCACATGCCTGTACACATGGTGGGCCCACCACTGCCAAACTGACTTGTCCAGGGCACTCAATCTGCGTGGAGAAATGAGACGGCCTGCATGCTTTTTCCTGCGAATTTACTAGCTGTAGGCACTGTCGTCCACATCGATGTCCTTGTACGTGTACAACTGACATACAAATCTACAGGAAATAATCACCAGCAAACAAACAATAAACAAAGAAAAAGGCACAGAACTTAACGGAGAGGAGGTAATGGATTGGCGAAGGATTCAGGCAGGTGTATTCTGCCCACACCTTGTACCAAGTTTATTGTCAGTGGTGTGGTGGTTCTGCAACCTGATAGAGATATGAGGGTGCCCCCCCATTTCTTGCGGCAGAACCAATGTGTAACATGCACAGTATTGGGTAGTGGGAGCAGCTAGTCTATTGAGAGTCCCCAGGGGACTCTCAATGGACTGCTTCATCAAAACAAAACTCAAATTTTTATGCCTGTGCGCGGCCACTCGATGGAAACATGTGACTACGCGACCCATCAATCGTTAGTGGTCTGTGCCAAAATGTGCATTTGCTTTCAATTCCTTGTGATTTACATAGAGCCGTCAGGAGGAAACTTAATTCATAGTCGTACTTGTACTATTATTATTATTATTATTATTATTATTATTAGTAGTAGTAGTAGTAGTAGTAGTAGTAGTAGTAGTAGTAGTAGTAGTAGTAGTAGTAGTAGTACAATTTCATCGCGGCACGGGCCGCGTATTCCATGCCATCCTCACTCGCTTCAGGGCCTCCGAGATCACGCAACGTGCCGGTGCGCAAAATCACGGAGGCTATGCTTTCTCAATGGCCTCCGTGATCTCGCGCGCACTCTCGGAGAACGTGCCCGCTCTAGCAAGTTTGTAGATTTGTTTAACAGATGGCGGCACCTATTTAATAAGCGGGAAATACTGGGGAGTACTCTGAAGATATTTCATTTTGTCGCGTTCTGGTTAAACGGCCACTTGTGGTGCAGCATAAAACTTTCAGATTAGCATTGCTTTAGCCCTTGACGACAACTCAATAAATTAAACTTAGTCCTTTTAGAGTGCGTTTCACGTGCCGATGTGCATTGTCGCAGCGATATAAAAGCGGGAGGGTGCGTGTACTTCATAACGTTCCAACTCTTCTTGGTGCCTTTTCACGAGGTGTTGAAGCTCCGAGGTGCAATAACGTACGCACATACATGTTCAAAAAAAAGAAAAAAAAAACGCGAAAAAAAAAATCCGTCGAGCCGGATTCGAACCAGCGACCTATGGATGACAGCGTCGGGCATACCTCTACAGTCCACCGCTCTACCAACTGAGCTATCGACGGAACGGTTCTGTTGCATCTGAATAGAGTGCCTGACCGTAGCTGGAGTGATGGTGGTGTTTTTGTGAACTCAAGTTTGGAGGGGAGCAAACGTACCGCCTTTCCAAAAGCGGCATTTATTATTTTTTTTCCTGACTAGACCATTCCTCCAACAGGGACTCTAGAAGGCAAACTTTGAAATGTACTCTAGCAAGTGAAGAGGTGTAAAAGTGAGTCGGGGAACAATGGCAATTTTAAGTGCGCGCGGGTCCTTTGGGTAGGGGAGCGTATGTGCGCAGCCGGGGGCGGGCACCAGCATAAAATATGGAGCATAGGAGACGTGCTGTCGCACGTCTCCTATGCTCCATATTTTATGCTGTTAGGAGGGGGTGTTAGGAGGGGGTGATGTTAGGAGGGGGTGACAGGAGGGGGTGCTGTTAGAGTGTACTAGGAGATAGCCACATTGGTTTTAATCTGTCACACAAACAGGGCGGCGTGATGATTGAGCAGATGCTTCCGGGTTTATTTTATGCTGATGATATTGTCTTATTCGCGGACAGTCGAGATGATATACAACGGCTGGTGAATATATGCGGGAAGGAAGGCGAGAATCTAGGACTAGGATTTAGTGTGACAAAATGCGGATTGATGGTATTCAATGATCCCAACGACCAGGCGGTATCCATACAGGGCCAAGAAATACCGAGAGTAAGCGAATACAAGTACCTTGGCGTATGGGTAAATGAGGGTGATACATACATGAAGGTACAGGAAAAAGCCTTAATTGGCAGCAAAGGGAAAGAGGAACGCAGGAATAATGAAGCACAGAGCGTTATGGGGACACAATAGGTACGAGGTGCTTAGGGGTCTGTGGAAAGGGGTAATGGTACCGGGGCTTACATTTGGGAACTCAGTGGTGTGCAAGAGGCCAGAGATACAATCGGGAATGGATGTGAATCAATTGAAGAACTGTGGGACGCCTCGCGTTGGGTGCTCACGGGAAAACGACAAACGAGGCTGTAAAGGGCGATATGGGATGGGCGAGTTTTGAGGCAAGGGAAGCGCAGAGCAAAATAAGGTTTGAAGAAAGGCTAAGGAATATGAAAGAGGTTAGGTGGGCAGTGAAGGTGTTCCGCTATTTATATAGAAAGAGCGTTGACACGCAGTGGAGAAAGAGAACTAGGAGGCTCACCAGTAAATATACGGCTCTAAGAGAACTGACAACAAAGAGCGTAAAGGGGAAAAGTCAGAGAGGCGGAGAAGATTTACTGGAGGGCAGCGATGGAAAAAAAACCGACTCTGAATAACTACCGAGAGGGCAAAAACGAAATAAAGAGGGAGGCATTTTATGATAATTCAAGAGGAAGCGCTTTATTGTTCGAAGCGAGATCGGGCTGCCTTAGAACGCGTATTTATAAAGCAAAATTCAGTAAAGAAGAAGAAAAATGCACATGCTGTGAGGAAGATAGGGAAACGACGGAGCATGTTCTGATTGAATGCGGAAATATCCACCCAGGTGTACGTTTGGGCACCACCCTACAGGAAGCCTTGGGTTTTAGGGTGAACAACGGGAAGCTGAACATAGCCGCGATTGGAATAAGTAAGAGACGGTTAGAATACTGGTGGCAGAAAACTAGAGAGAACGGACAAAAATAATTATAGGGAAAAATATGGAATTTCTGCCATAAGGGGCAGGGAACTGGGCTATGAAATTCGATTTTTGATATGGCATGATCAATTTGATTGAAGTAAATTTAAAAGGCATGAGGAAAATTCAAAGAGAGGAAAAAAAAAAGTTCTTAAATCTTCTTACGAGCCTGGTGGCGCACATGTCACCGCCCCGTTACAAAGGGGAAGCTCATAGCATCCATCCATCCATCCATCCAGAAATCCGTGCACTAGAGTGCACGGATTTCTAGTACACTCTAACAGCACCCCCTCCTGTCAAACTGCTACCAGAGAACACCTATATCTGCTACTTCCTGTTTCTGTCTGGTGCAGAATACTAAAAAAAGTACCTTGTTGGTTGGTGTCAACGTATTTCAAGGGGCATCAGCGGTTTATCCCGAATATCGACTTGGAAGGGAGTTAACTATGGTGCTACCAGAATACGCGGTGGGGAGCAGGAGCGTGTGTGTGGGGTTATTGGCTAGATGCGAAGCTTCTGGGGTGGTGTAGAGACCCAGGTAGGGAAGGGGGGTAGGGGGAATCCTTGGGCGGCAAGGTTGGGTTCCCTTCTGTGGGGTGCAGTCTGAGCTGCTTTCGCGAGCATGGGCTGCCGGCGGATAGCGCTGAGGCGATCCTTTGCCTTAGGCAGGCCACGCTACTGCTCCCTCGCGCGAGAGGCGGCCTGCAAAGTTTGATTTCGTCGGGCAGTTCAGCTTCGCCAGCCGGCTGCTCTCCGTGACATAAGGGCTGGGATTTATAAAACCCGTTTTATTGTCTTTGTAATAACTGTATATTAACGGTAGTGCAGCTGTATTTTTGCAGAAAGTTAAAGACGCAACACACGCAGAAGAAAAAAAAAAAATGCGGCTGATCCCTCTGTCAACGGAACTGGCACAACACGAAAGTTTCATTTTCACTGCCAGTTAATTGTCAAACTGGCAGTACGTTTCACGATCTTATGACGATTGCCACAGCTCAATGAATCAGTAAACGATAGAACAAAGAACACTTCTGGCGGGCATAACGTAGCATGCATAGACCACGCCAGAAATTCGCGCGCATATGCGACCAAGCCACTAGTAGCGGCCGAAAAGTGGCTGGACTTGGCGCCTTAGAACAACGCGCAGTTCCAGGACAGATTACAATTCCGCCTGGAGTGAACCTGCGCAGGTTCAACCGGTGAAGGTCACTTAAGTCGGCCTCAGCGCAACACGCCCGGAAAACAGCCGCTTGATGCAACTTCCATGACTGGCACATCGTCAGCTGTTCGCCCTCTCTCGATCGATACCTAAACTCCGTCTGAGCTGCTTTGTACGCGTTGCAGATATAGTATATATTTTTCTCCGCGGCTCTTTGGTTATCGCTATAGAGGTCTCGAATTCTCGATAAAAGGGAAATTGCGTGTACGCGTGCACCTCCAGAGCATGCGGGGTCTCTCCACGACCACGGGGCCGCTCACTGCCGATAAGTTTAATCCCTTAAGAGAGTTTCAGCACTAAAGACACCCCTTTACGCACTCTAAACACCTTTAGAACAGTTGCACCCTTTGTGGAGGATATCGTCCTCTCCGTGGCATGCTTGCGTTACAGAAACACAACGCTCACTACCAGGCATATTACAATTATTATGTGACAAAGACAAGACCAGGGAGCAGCATGATAGCACAGCCCATAAATGTACGATATTTAAGAAATGGGTGTAATAATAATAGTGTAATGCAGAAGTTAAATGACCACATTTTAGAAGATTGGTTGCTTTTTTTTTTTTTTGCAGCCACAGCAAAATACCTATGAGGACTATACCGGTTTGTCTGGAAAAATGTGGTTTGCTCAGGCTCATAGCCAGATGGTTCTGGTTCCGTCCTAGGCCTTTCTTTTTGATATAACATATTAATTTCCATACTAATTATCCACTTCCCTGAACATCTCTACGGTGCTATAAGCCATCAAAACACCTTTTCTTTGTACATTTTAACACCTCAAGCATTGTGTGTAGAGAATCAAATTATTGTATGCCCGTGCGTTAATGTTGACGCAATATATATAGCCGATACACAGTAATCGGGTTCCGTCACCACCTGTGGGAGGACAGTGTCGACCTGTCGCCTGAGCGGTCAACATGCTTGGCCTTTAATTTTGGACTGAATAAATGGGCTTATACTACTGCTACATCTACTACACTACTGCTACCTTAGCTACTACTATTGTGAACAAATTTGATACTAGCTGTCCATGATATCGAGGCGCTCTGATGCGTTTCATGAGGTGTTAGGGTTTTAGGGAAGCTACCAATTTAGGGAAGCGACCAAGACGTACATTGAAAATAAAATTAAGGGGAACCCTGGTTTCAGCTCGACTGAATCTATTTTTCGCTCTTTGTGAGGTTTATGGTTTACCATGCATACTGTCACGCTATTGTGAGCCTTAATTTCCACCCCCTGTCACATTTTTCCGCTTTTTTATTGCGGGGTTCACCTTCTTAAAGCGAAATTGTTGGTGAAAGGTCTTATCAGGAATAGCCTTGCTATTGAGAAGGCCTCCCCTTGAGCACACAAACTACCTGCGTTGCTGCTCTGGTTTCGAAATCACAAGTGCATCCCAACTTAGGAAGGACAGGCAGTACGGGTCAAAAAGGAGACGGTGGCAACATGTTGAACCAAAGCAACCTTTTCTGGGTCTGTCGACACAATAGGGGATAATCACGTGTTATCATCTGGCAACGTTGGGTGTGTCTGCCATGTTCATCGGGGCACAGTCACAGAATCATCTGCTAGCGCTAGCATTAGAAGTTGAGAGGCTGTCGCTGATGGTGCTTTCGAACCAAGAGAAAATGCAGAAATTTCCTGCGATGTCCAGCTACGAAAGGTCACCGAAGCGCACGCTGCTCCTAAAAGTCGATGAGAACACAATGCTCTCGGAAGGCAGCTGCTACAATCGTACAGCTTTGCGATGGAAATAGGACACCGGAATTTCTTCTTTTGCGATGCGTACTAGGCTGAGGTAGGCGTTCGAGGGAATTCTTGGTTGTCGAGGAGGTCCGTGTGTAGGATGTCCGAGATAAGCTTGTATGGCAATCCAATGTCCCAGGTTATTTACCTATGCGATTATAAACGCACGCCATGTATTAAAACCAGGCTGTTTATAAGCCTCGCTGTGCTGTTTTCTATGCGAAGGCACCTCTATCCTTCGCAGTTGCGTGTTTTACGTTTTCTAGAAAGAAGCAGTGCAAGGACACATGAGCGATGCGTCAAGAACGTCTCCGAAAAATGACAGTATCTCATTCGGAGATTGCACGTGCAGCCGGTGTCATTTCATCTCTTATACGTTACACTCTATAGCCACGCTACGTCTATTGATACGACCAGACGGTCTGCTGACAGCTAGGAGGTGTATGTAGCAGACATGTGTGTCAAAGGACGAAAAATTATTGCCGCTCCTGCCAGATGCCAGCCGTATTTTCCTTAGTAAAGGCTGAAGAGGTGTGCGGTGAAAGTACTTAGTTGGTTATTCAGAAAATAAAAAAAATGGTACTCGACAAGGTCGTCTAAACCACTATCTCTGCAACATTCTTTTGCAAGTAGTGGGAGGGTACCCTAGCAAAAATTCTAATAGAAAAACTAATTAATAGCCTATAAGCTTATTTACATCAATGCAGTATTGACTAAAAGCTTTTACAATACTTATAGGAAAACATAATACAACTGTACTAATAACCTAGACGTGTCAGACTAATACGTCAGACTAATACGAATTTTAGTCTGACAATGTACACCCTAAAAATTTAACTCCATTAAGGAAGTAAATGGCTTATACCTCTAGTTACACCCTTCTTGGGCATATAGATACACCCCTTGAAGGATACTCTTTGTGATCACACTGAGTCGCACAGCATATGATTTCATCAGCATTTATCACACACTGATATGACATCGTAGGATTATCGCACATGCAAACACACACTGAAACAATTCAAACTAATTTACGATATAGAACTCTTGCCTTTCACAAATGTACACCCGCAATCCCTTATGTATATTCCAGGTTCTTGACCTGCCGTGTATAGTGCCAGTGGATAAATTACTGTTCTGTTCAATTACAAAATAATTCACAGAGCACCTGCCAGTTTTGGGTGGGCTAACTGGTGGCCGTGCGTCACACATATCCGCTAATCTAAACCCAATACTTGATGCCGAACTGCCAAGAAGTTATCATACATGTCCAGCTTTCTCATTTACACCCTCAAGGGTGCAAATCTTTTGACAGAACTAATAAGAACCCCCGAGTCACAAATTTTGTGCTCTAATACTAGTTATCTAAAGCACTAGCACCTTGCTTGAGAAAATTCCAATATTTTATTAGTATAAATGGTGCTAGATCAACACTTATATGACATCTATTACCGTAAAATACCAATCAAGCGCCCCCCCTCAACGCGGGGATAATCTGGTAATGTTAGGGAGGGGGCTCTTGCTCGGAACTGCCCTGAAATTGAAGATGCTCAACTTACGCCGAAGCTTGGCCGTGCCAAAGTTTTGTTGCAGTAAGCTCTCGAACTTCTTGTCCCACTCGCGGACCCTCTTTCTGTCAATACTGAAGTGGCGAGCTGTCGCGTGCACATTCCTTCCGGCCTGGCGATGCCATTGTACGACTTCAATTTTTTTTAACTGTATAGAAATGCATATGCCAGCGAATGTGATCACATGACCAATTTTTGGATTGGATTTTAGATTAGGCAAGAGCGTAGCCATTGGCGCGGTTTCGGTTTCGGCAGTTCGGGGCGAGTCGGCAGAGAGTGGCGGGTTGATGGGGGGGGGGGGGGCGCTTGCTCGGTAGAGATCGAAAATATGAAATCTTCACGGTATATGAGGGGGGCGCTTACACGGGTGGGGGCATTTGATCGGTATTTTATGGTATACCAATACATATTTCAACAAGTCTTATAGAGCATACTGATACAAACCAGTAAGTCTAATACATCAATGTATTAGACTAATATGAGCATCCATAGGAGAAGTAAAAATTTCTATAAGACTAATACAACACTAATAAGACTAACATAAAAACTTATTAGACTAGTACAAATATTGGTTAGAATTTTTGCTAAGGCAGAGAGGAAAACAGGCTGGATTTTAAGATAAAGATGCAGTTTCACAAGTTAGTTTGGCATTATGGCATACCCATCTTGAAAGTATGATCAAAGTGAGGAATGTGTCAAGACATAATCTTTTAAAACTGTGTAATAATAGCCTACTGATGCGTCTTCATACAGCACGCTCACTATCCTCTGAAACAAAGACAAGCACATTTACAGTGTAGTGACAGGTCAGGAAAACAAGGGTATGATCTACTGAAGAGACAATTGCATGGTGAGCGCTAATCTTTAAAAATAATCAATGGAATGCTCAGCTTTTCAACGGATTCAAAACTGGCAATAACTGCTATTTGAGGTGGTACTTTAAATGGCACCCTAATGAAATTGTTCTTTCACAAATGCTCACAGTGACTAGTGTACTTTTAAGCGAATATAAAAGAAAACTGGTCACCTGACTAAATACATAGTTCTTTATTTGGCATGAGAAAAAAAAAAAGACACAGAGGGTGTGAAGCCCTGGATGGAATGAGATATGTACAGTTGTGCGTAGGGACTGTGTTGCACAGGACATTAATGAATGTCACACTATGCAGTCATAGCATGTGTCCATAGGAAGCAAAGGCAACCCATGTGCAGATGTGCTTGACCATTCAATTATCATTCAGGTCTCGTGAATATGCAAACTTGAATAAGTCCTCGGAAAAGAAAGCACAATTCAATTGTCCTGATATCACAGGCGTGCAGGTGACGTCAGGAAACATGGCCACTCGGTGATGAGTAAAGTGTTGCCGAGTCACTGTTTAAATGCCGCAGCAGCAACGTTACGCAATCCCTGCAGAGCTTGCATGACTCGTCCCACCGATTTTGGGTGGGAGATGTCTGAGAGTGCAAGTTTTCGACAAACTTCACCACTGACTTTAATATTCTGAAAAGAAAGAAACACAAAGGAGATAACTAAAACATTACTGTCGTGGATCACTAGCAGGAGCAAGCAAGCATCCAGAACTTAGAATAATAATCAAATTATACGTAGTTGTCACTTATCAATTCACATTCTATTCTTGAGGTTAATGCTAGTAATATTCTAAGATTAGGGGGTCTAGCTGTACGTATGGGATACCAGTGACTACAAGAGCATATATAGCACATGCCATTATGATGTGCACTTATTCATGCTTATACATACATGTATACCTGTCTTCCTCGTTTTTCTGTGTTACCCTGTTACGTGTTCAAGAATGTGCCAATGTCCAAACAAGACTGTTACTACTACAGCCCACTGAGAGGAAAAAAGAACATTTTAAAAGACTATTTAAGGGTCTTCTTAATACAACATGGCAGGGAATGCTTGACCACTGCTTCAATGACTATTCTGAAAATACCGCAAGGTTTGAGCAGGCACAGTAGCCGTCAACTTCTTGAGCTTTTATAACTTTAACTGTAATGACTAAAAGGAAATATAACATTTAAGTGATACATTGGAGTTGTCAAAGCGAGAACACTGTTGTTTGTCTGCAGATGTATCGAGTTTTAGCCAATATGTGCAGTCGCACATAACCTCCTAAAAGAAAAGAGATCTGTCATTAAAAGTCACTTTCAGCATTTACACTCCACTTGATTACAAAATCTGAACCTTCGACTGTCAATGGTGATGGACATAATAAGAATTCTCACTATGTGTGCCTCCATTTGTATACGTAAACTTGTGACAAAACATCGTGCTTAAAGGGCCCCTAAACCACCCAGAGGTCAAAATTTAGTTGTGGGGTTGCTTTTGTGCTGGTGTTCACAATAAACCCATAGGTGTGAAAGATTTTTGAAATGGTGTCGAAATAGCGAAGTTACACGCATTTCATTATTAAAAGGCTTGCTTGTTTTGTTCCCTCCAACGCCACGCACCGGCCGCTTGCAGCTGCCGGTGCCACCTCCTCACCGAGTGCTCCTCTACATGTCACGTGACATACATTGTCGATGACGTGCAGTTTGCCGGCTTCCACACTCATGCAGGTGTTTTGTTGGTGCTGTGCCAACGCTCTGTGCTAGCGCTCCCCGTCGTGTTCTGCTCGCTGGTACAGTTGTTACAGTTTCTAGTCCACACAAACGACACATGACAAGGAAGAACAGACAGGCAGGAAACGTGTGCAATTGCTAGCAGACTAACCGAAAGTCAACGTTCTCCTTCGGCCAATCAGCGAAGCTCTGCCTCTGTTGATGTCACCAAAAACCACGTTGCTGTCCCTTGTTGTCGGCACGGCTAACTCTGGTATGCCAGAAATGTCTGGAGAGGCGCATGCGATTGTTTTTTGAGTTTGTGGCACGGCCGTGGCATGTAGTGCTGCCGCAGTTGGCATCATTCATCGTGACGGCCTTCTCAACTTGATGTGCATGTTAATTGAAATGTCCAAAAAACTGTTGGCCGTGTTTAGGGTCCCTTTAAGAACTCACAACTACCCAAGAGAAAGTAACTGTGTGCTGTCATGCTGAAGGACATATTATGACACGCATGTCGACTTGTACTTATATAATGTTTGAGGAGCATCCATGTGGGGTTTCTGCTTGTGAGTTTTATAGCATAAAAAGCCTGCCATAGCATGAATTTATCCTGAAGAAGTACTGCATGTAGGTATACACAGCTCTTATGTACCCCATATTCTTATTTAAAGCCAAACCTAGATATAATGAATTATCATTTATAATGAATTGAGCAATAGTATTGCCATTAAAGCAGTGTTATGAATTATGCATTTACAACAAATAATTTGAAATAACAAAGCTTTTATCATATCTGGCAGACTTCAACTGATTAAATTAAAGAAAGAGGTTTGACTAAATGTCGTACAGATCCGTTCATGATGATCTGGCTGGTGAATGAAACCTGGTGACAAGCGCACTTGACGGAACAGAACAGAATAGCACAGAATAGCACAGGTGCACTGTTTGTATGTGTCCTGACATATGCACCTTTTTTTTTCCACACTGAACAAAAACCAACTACCTTGGCTAGGCATATTGTGACCTACCTTAGCAATTTGTCCAACTGCGACTGCTCAAGCAACTCGGTGTCGTTGAATCGACTAATGCAGCAGAAGGTAAGCCAGAGGGTTAAGGAAATTCCATTGTACAGCACAGGTACACTGTAAAGAAAACAATTACAAAAATAAACACTACAAAGTAAAAACTACTATGCCAATACACACATTCGGAAGCTTTAGAACACCGTCAAGTTCACGAATTTAGCATTTAGCATAGTGTGCTCCATAATGAGCATATGCAGATTATAGTAAATGTAGCCAGAACTTTAAGTAGGTACGTCATCTTTTAAATTAGCATTCAGCACAAAGGCACGCGAGGGTGGTTGTATGTGGGGCAACATGACAGTGCCTCTTGAAGTCAGGGGTATCCATTTCAGATTCAACAAGCTCTCAGCGTGCACTGTTCAGCTTATTCATTTACTTCATAATGCTCATATTTGCTTTAGATTCTGGTAATGATGCTTGATCACCCCCTTACAAGTGACAAAAATAGCTTTGTTTTTTAAGTATGCTCTCAATCAGTGATGCAGAAGGCTTGATGAGCGAGTCTCCTCATCCTTTCTGTAGCAATGTTGAGAGGGTGCCGATGACTCTAGCTCAACTATAATCCATTCGCACGTCTCGCAAGGTATAACTGCAAGTACACCAAGATGCGTCAAGTTTACCATGGCAAACCAAAGGGAAGTACGGTTGTATAAATTTGGTTTCCTAAAGCTTGGTATTATTAAATATAGATGATGCCATGTTTTAGTTTGCATTAGAATTTTACCCCCCCCCTCCCTTCCACTTTATTAAAAGATTAACTTGTTCTACACAGAGAATCCTGTCTCAGTGCTGAAGCACATGCTAATGCTAACGTAAGGGTTTACGATGTACTAAAGCTCTCAATAGATATGGAGCGAAATGCATGGATAAGATACTTCATTGATGACTTATGAGCCGGCAATAAGCAATAAAACTTAACTTAATCTTAACTTTGTACTTCAAGGAAACAGGAATTCTGTACCAGGCGTTTAAGGCAATGTAGCCCGGCATTCTTGGTACACGATTCGGCTTTGATGGTAAATTGACCACAACTTTGTATTTCAAAAAAGCAGGCTGACCTCACTCATGTAAATATGGTACCTGACACACCACCATTATGTATCGAGTACGCTCAGTAGTAATCTATTATAGTAACGGAACTGGCATTATACAACAGTAGCTGTAGATGAGGTTGGCAGAGGATGGGAATGATGTGGTGAGAGTGGGAAAATTTACAACCGTGAGAATGAGCCAGCTGTTTCAAGGCCAGTGACAACCAAAGGTCGGTTAATGACAGTTGGGTGGTGACAACAGATGATAATAATTCTGTTATGTTAGTGACAGCACTATCTTCACCGTGCCTTTCAAGGAGCCTTTTGAAGTTCTCCCGTTGACGTGATCGCAAATCCCGCGAGTTCCAGTTCTCTGTCCTTGATACCAGGGTGTCGTTCACCTGGTCCAAGGTGATGCAGGTCTCATCGCATATTCGCCTCAAAAGTGTCACAACCGTGAGTTCCTTCCTGGGCCTGAATACAGTTGCAGGAGCAGTTTTCACCACGCACATTCTCAGGAGGTCCAGATCTGCAAGAAGACTAGGATAAAGTGATCATCTTTATTGCCAGCTTTGATGGATACAGCACTGAAACATAATTCAATATTCATACTGAATTTTACATTCATATTAGAGTCCAGTGATGCATTCATTCATTGAATGCTGCATTAATATAGAGTCCAATGTGCACAAAACAATCCACAATACTGCAGACGTACAAATGCTTGATGTATTGGAAATTGTAAACCCATGTTTCATGTTCTGGCTCTGTGCAACATGGAGAGTCGTAATAGTGAAGGTGGTACGTTCGGTTCCCACTGATGCTAAGCTTATTCTCTTTGTACACTTTAGATCCCCTCATCTCAATATTGCTACACTTTTCTTAAAGAGCTACAATTAAATATAGCCTTGTCTGCTTTCCTTGGCTATGCTATCTGTTGTTATACAGGTAGGGTTGCTTGTTTTCAGGTACAAGCCGATTCTGCTCAGATCTTGCACGCTGAACATGTTTAAGGAGAATCATGTTGAACCCAATTTCTCCCTGAATTTAAAAACCCCGTACTGCAAATTGTCATCTACAATGCATAGAATTCACGGTGCACATGCTCTAGCTACCCCACCTTGAGACAGCAAAGTTATATTTTGTTGATTGGAGTGAAAACTGCTGACATATAGGTAATTTCACATGCTGTTTGTAGTAATGCGGATGCTACACAGCTCTCGTTTGCAAATTTATGCTTGTAAATTTAGCCCCAAGAAACTTGAACTTGAAGTGAGGATTAGTTCCACAAAAAACGTAATTTTTTTATTACCACCTTGAAAAGTAGCACTTAATATTTACCCCCGAATTTTTCAAAATATAAAACACAAAAGTGAACAATCTTAAGGGCTGGTAAGCTTTCACAAACATTGTGGATGTGGTTGTGGCCACCTGAATCTTCAGGACAGTAAAACATACACTTTTTTTGTTACTGCATAACCCTAGGGATTACAGAAAAATACAGACTCTCTTACTGAAAAATGGCAAGCCCTCACTCTCGATATGACGCATAAGTCACGCTAGGCAGACCTTGAATTCCAGCTTCTTGTCAATTTTACATTCCACTTCTCGCCCAGAAGACGCATGCAGGTGTCTATTTCACCAGCCCCTTTGCTTGTTGCAATGCCTTCACAAGTTGCTTGGTTTGTCCCAAGGCAATGAAGCTTGTCGATGGCCTCCTGTACCTGTAGATTACAAATTTCAGTGTGTTCAACAAGTGCATAGGCCATATGAGCAGCAGTTAAAGTTCTGTGGTGCGTTTTTTAATGGGGAGGCCGGGTATGATAAAAGACGATTTGACAGCACACATTCCTCCCTTTATTTCTTTCGTTTAACAGATGACTTGATTGAACAGAATGCACATGTCAATGCAAATTTCAATTCAATGCATCTCTGTGACTTTAGATGTAAAAAGTGGTCTCTTGGAAAATCTTACTGCACAGCAGACACATGGTAGCATAGAATGACACGTTGCTGGGCTCGGCGTACAGTAGCAAAAATAAGGTGTTTCTTTCACGAAATAGTCAGCCACAAAACTCCAATGAAAGAATTGTTTTTTATCAAGTAATTGTAACATGCTCAATGAAGCCCTATTCAAAATTACAGCACTGTGCTACATTCACTGCCGTATTTAACGTACCGGACGTCCAGAAAGCATTCACTGACATTTTTAACATAACAGCCAGTATGCTGCACTGCGCCTTTTAAAAGCAAAATGGTATAACAGTTACTTCATATACCATTTGATATATTTGTGCTGATGAAGCAGCACGGTTTTGGAAGGTACTGTCAAAGAACGCATTAAATATGAAGAAAGGCACATTGCACTCGGAAGAAATGAACAAGGTGCAAGCAGCAGCTGTCTTCTCTGCTATCTATAATGACGTACAGTAAACCCTCGTTATAACGAAGTCGCTTTATTCGAATTATCGCTTTTATCGTTGTGTCACGCAGTCCCGACCCAAATGCGTGTATTTTAGACCGGATTATTCGAAGCATGTCGATAGCTTGCTCCGCTTAGAGCGAAGTAAAAAGTTGCGGACGCGTATTCACGGCAGGTGCAAACTGCTTTGCACATGCCGGATTTTCCCGGTCGCACGCAGAAGACGCTGATGATGACTGCGAGGACTGCCACGATCTCTACGAAGCTGTGAACAGCATCGTTGGCGGAGATATGGAAGGCAACTGCGAATCGTTCGTGATGGCTGACGCATATCTACCCGTCATTGCCCCAGCTACGGAGGCGGGAATGGTCGACTTTCTTGGAGGCCCCGATGAGGAAGATGAGCCGCTAGATGAACAGCCTCGCGAAATTACCAACAGTGGCACAAACGCAGGAGTGTCTGTTGTGAAATACAGTGGAGTGTGCGGGCTGCGACCACGATCTCATAATTTGCCTGAACAAACCGGAGCAGGCACTCTTCGCGCCCAGCGGAAGCAACCGACAAAGCCAGCTGACTGACTTTTTGCGCGTGAATGAAAGTCTGTTTCACTGAATACCACTTCTGCGAAGTTGTCATGGCTAATTTAGCTGTACTTGCTGAGCTCTTATGGGGCATTCGCGTATATCGAATTACCGCTTATATCGAATTTTTTTGCCGTCCCGTTGACTTCGTTATAACGAGGGTTTACTGTAGTATTTGCTTTAGTATGCATCATTTCAACTCAGACCTGCGATACTAAGAGTGGAAGGAATTAACTGACATACAGTGAAGCATACTACACGAGACCAATATCTCGTATCAGATTTACCAAATATTATAGCAAACTATCTTGTGATGCTTTTTGGATGGAATATACCCAGATTTGGGTGTACACAAATGCAGAGGTTGCTAAAGGCGCAAGCAAACTAGTGTGGTTTTTATGAGCTTCAAGTGCAATGTGGATCCCTTTCTTTACTCTATTTTCACCAGAATTTCAGTCAGCAAGGTCAAATTCGCTAGTTTCATTAGAACATAAAGTGCATCCGAAAAGCCAGAACTAAGTATTCTTTGAGTGCATGTACAAGTTGCACAAACTTCCAGTGCTGCCCAAAGAGCCAAATGGGCAGTTTACAAATTCGTGATTTATTGGTTACAATAAGTACAACAGAGTAATAAGTGTTCTAGTGTAGTTTAGTACGATAGGACTGAAAGATAAATTGGATGGTCACAGAACGATGCAATGAATTATTCACGCATGTGCTTAGAAGCACAAGACGTTGTGGGAATGCATGCGCATTCCAGCGGTCGCAGAACGGTTGCGTGTCACATGCGCACGCTTGGGCAAGGGCGGCGCGGTGGGAGAGGGCACTCATGCCGCTTCCCCCGCTGCCTTTCTCGTCGCAGTGCAGAAACCGGTATGCCCCCGCTTCCTCCTTTCTACTCATTTCCCTTCTCCCAAGTTCGGGGAGATGCCTCCTCGCTCAACCTCGCGAAAGCGCGCCGCTTTCTGCAAGGTCTTGTGTCTTTCGTCCGGAGGCGTCGGGATTGACCGGATCCCCTCCTGGTACGCGAGATAGCCGCCCGCCGTCGTCACCAAGCGCCTGCCCTTCCTTCCGTGAGTGATCTTCATTCTTGGTCGGAGCGCAAAGCCACACGAAGCGAGCTGAGTCACTATCAGCCCCTTTTCGTCGTGCGCTTTTCTAGTATTGTTGTTTTGCCCAGCCGTGAGGAATATTACTCCTGCGCGCTGAGGCACTTGCATATTTTATACTTGTTGCGTTGGTGGCGTAAGAAATAAGGTGAATAAACACCTTCGTTTCAAAGGCTTGTCTCTGTCCCCCTGGCCTGAACCCGCCGTGGTTGCGATCTAACGCGAACCGCGGGATAGGGGCCACAGCTCTAATTGCTAGGGCTGCTGCGTTTGTGCTTGCGAGTGTCTGCCACCGCTTGCACCCATGGCAACCTTATAAAGGTTAAGAGAGACCCCTATAACGTATGACAACGTAGTCACTCACACACTGTTCATAATAATCATGATCACACTGTAATGTAGTCATAATGTACTATATATGAAGCAGAAAAGGACAGTAGGTATGAATTGGACTGATAAAAATAAAATTAATTTCATACCTTTTTCCACAAGAGCTGAATAGGGTGAAAGTGAGCCCGATATCTTTTTGACACTTTCCTTAACACTGCCTCGTAGTCACTCTGAAAATATGACAAAGTTTCACTGATAATGCTTGAGATGGCTGTGACACTGCATAGCATGGAACTGTAGCAAATACCTACGTTGTAAATTTTGAAGTCCTATTTCCATTCAAGTTTAAAAGCCAGTGTGCATTACATGATTCACGCAATTTATCAATCTGACAGGGTTAACAATTAATTCTGCCCATCTTAGGTTTGTTAATATATAGTACATAACAATTTTAACTACCTCAGGTTCATTTACACACACATTAGTCTGAGTAGACGAGCGTGCTTTCAGTGTGACTCTTGCTGAAATCGGCCATCACTGCAGGAACCAAAACCTTCATGCTGCATTCATTGATACAAATACACAATGATTGCTGTAGAATACTTTTGTTTAAAAGTGGCATAGCAGGCAAAGATGCCGAGCTATTTACTGATATATGCACACTGAAAAATATGATGTCATAGCAAAATCTAATGTCAGTGAACAAGAACTTTACCGTCACCATTCATGTAAAATGTCTAGAATATCGAAAATCCCACACACACCTTTTTCCTTTGCTTATTTCAACTGCAATAATTTATTAACAGACTTTTTAGACATTGTGCGATGCTGCTTTGTTTGAATAATGCTGCTGACATGCTGATGCTTTCTATTTTACCTTATTATGCTTGTCTTTCTGTTACGGACAATGTATCTGTAACGCTCCATACAGAGTGGTCCACCCACCTGAATATCTGCGACCATGAGTCGCTCATTACTGCATGTAAGTGCCGTCAGGTGCAAGATGTGATGAACAAGACCTTGGCTGACTGTCCTCGGGTCTACTTCACCGTGGGAGACCTTGTCCCTCAACCGTGGCCCTTCGAGGTACGAAAATATGTCGAGGAACATCTCCTGTGGAAGGATGTAGTCAACTTGCAACAAGTCATGGGTGTTTTAAACGATACTGTTTTGTATATTCGTTGATCACTGCTCAAGTGCTTCTTCAGTCAAGGCAGACTTTGCAGAAACTTGAGAGATATGTACTTGTGTTTCAAGGAAGTTCATTATCAGTGTACTGCAATGCTTATATAAAAACAGACAGTGAAAGGGACCCTAAAACGGTTTTGACGATTTTGTGCAAACATAGTGATCCAGTAGAGCGAGTCATTAGGATCATTTGAGGGCAGATTTCAGCGCTGTGCGTAAAGTGTGGAATTTACAATAAGGTTTTCAACACGTGCATCGCAAAAGATCTCAGCGGCTCGCCAAAAGGCGTTTTCAAACGCCCTCGTCATCGACCGATCGAATGAGAGGTCACTGATTGGCCCCGAGCCAGTGACGTGCACGTAATTTTCAAAACCTAGCTGCGAACAACGTGCTTCTACAACGTACTCCTTCGTTTCAGCCAACGTTATCGTCGCGGCATCTGGCGGCGTACACACGAGTCGCCGGCGCTCTATTACAGAGGCTAGCACTGCCGAGGCGGGCGACCTCAGTGAGGATATCGGGGCACTATGTCACTACGGAGGGCTCGGCAGAGCGGCTGACGTGGGAGGCGCTGTCGTCGCTAGCGCACACTCCGCAGCAGATCGAGTTGAGGAGGAACAGCAGTGGTAAGGAAGAAGGCGACAGAAATAAGCCCATAGCTGCCTTAGCGCATGGTGCTTCGCTTTGATTATGATGTGAATGATTTCATAATTGTGTTGCCTAAGCAGTGACGCAATGTCAAAAAAACGTTTCAGGGACCCTTTAAGGCAAATTAAAGGTATTTACTCATATTAAAGAACTGCTTTTCTCACCCTTGCAGTGAAAGTTATGCAGCATACGAACAAATAGAGCCAGATTACGAACCCCTTAATGGCTAGGACGTAATCGACTGGGGACCTGCACATTAACAAAGCAAAATTCAACTGGAGTGACAGATGGGCGAGCTTACAAAGTGAGAGTCTCCAAGGGCAAGCCTGAGAGCATTTGGCGAGCCAGATTCCATTTCCTTTGCAAAGATCTGAACAGCAAGGAAGCAGCATATCAATGAAGCTCTTCATTTTCAAATGTTCACACACACACACACACACACAAAAAAAGCAGAAACAAAAAATAAATACTATCGACAAGATTTATTTTTTATTCATGGATGTCACCATCTCGGGATTTTATACAAATGCTTTCTCTCAATTCTGAATGCTGTGACATCAAATTAACGATGTCTTAAAGTTAAAATGCCTCGGTATATCCATACTTATAAGTCTGTATAGTATAAGTGTATAAGTCTGCTGCAGTACTTATTAAGTACTTACAAGGAAAAAACAGTCAAAATGACGGTACCCAAATATGCAAGATATCATGTATCTTTTATGGCACCTGATGAGGCCTATTTAACTATTTATCCGTAAAAAAGACATGCATTGTGTTATAAGGAAGCCAGAGACATAACACAGGGAGTATGAGAACATTTGAAGGGGTGATTTTAGCAAGGATATCGAAAAAAAATTAGCCTTCTGACATCATGAGGCCCCAGTTCTGGAGTGAATTTGAAAATAAATCATCGACATTCATTTTCTTTTTTTAATATTAAACAGTAGATGGCGAAATTAACGACAATTGAGTTGTTATCAATCTCAAGCACTTCATCATTTTTTTTTTTACTTTTGCATTCCTTTAAAATCCTCACAAAGAAGACCGCCAACTGATATGCTACCTTAAGTCTACCTTAAGTGCAATTAGTCAGCACTGTCATTTATAACTATAAGGTCTTTACCTTAACCCTTATTACTGGTAAATATAGATGTCACTGCAAGTTGAACCAATCGACACCCAATGACGAGTTCTGTTGTCACCAACTAGACATTGTCACGATATGTGGCCAGTGAAAGGTGTAGATTGTCACTGGAACTCACCTCATCCATCGTTGTATACAACACTGACATCTAGAAAGATACAAAAAAAATAAATTCAGACATGCAACAAGCACACATTCATAAAGGCAAATGACTCCTAAAGTCATGCTGATAGTAGAAGGCAAGTGGCGTTTGCTATGTCATGCAAAACTACGTGAAAAGTCAGTTCTGTGTTGTATATTAACTCCTATGTTGATTGCAATCTCTCTTCAGCTACTCTCGACAAGTTATTTGATTGCTCTGGTTAGGAGAGGCCGAGTTTCGAGAGCACTTATAGACTGTGATGATTATGAAAGCACATTCTCTAATGATATACATTTAACGTAGCTTGCAAGTAAGGTCATACTACTTTAGTTGTCATGGTATTAATTATGCCAAATAAATCTCTAAAGTAATCTTAGTTAAGTCGCAACATCAGTGGTTACGTTTATTATCTGAGTTTTGGTTTGATTGGATTAAGTGTGGTTAAATTCAATTTTCTTTTCAGCTGAATTATCATGGTCAACCTTTGAATACTGTGCCTTCTATGTGTGAGTACACAATATGGTACTAACATTTAATCAAAAAACAAAATAATTGTGCCCATATGGCTGCCGCAAGTGTCCAGTTAAGTCATAGGCATGAACGGTTTTTGCACATTTGGCTCTCAAGTGATACAGAAATACAGTAAAACCTCGTTATAACGAACCCGGATATAACGAACTATCGGATATAACGAAGCAATCGCAATTCCCCCTGAAATTCCTATACATGAAATTGATATTGGTTATAACGAACTACTGGTTATAACAAAGTAATTACCGCTCCCCCGTCAACTTCATTATAACGAGGTTTTACTGTAATTTCATTACTTCAGAACCTGGCCTGTGCTTTGTATTTATGAATGGTATGTAACAAGTTACGATTGGAATAGAAAGTAGCGGCGCCTTTACCTCTGCTGTGAGTAGACGATGGGAGCAGTCGTTTACTTTCGTGTAGAGTACTCTCAGTACACATTCCAGCTGGGTCAATGCCAGTATTAAACATTCAGCATACCTAAGCAGACAGGTACAAGAAAGCACTGGAACTAAATGGATGCTTCATTTTCACCGGCTTGCACATCCTACACAACGCAGTACAGTAGAACCTCGTTATAACGAACCCGGATATAACGAAGTAATTGCAATTCCCCTTGAAGTTCCTATAGATGAAATTGATACTGGTTATAACGAACTAATGGTTATAACAAAGTAATTACCGCTCCCCGTCAACTTCGTTATAATGAGGTTTTACTGTACTCAAAAAGCGCAGAGCTAAAGACGTTACAAAAGAACCGACAGGACGGCTTACTCGAGGGCCAACATTTGAACTGCAAAAGAACACAAGCGTTCTCATAAACTGCTCTATTTCTCTCAAACCTGCCACACAAGACTATATCTACAGAAAATATGATTTTTCTATCATTAATGGTAAACAGCTTGAGGGCCTTATTATTATGAGTGTCACACCACGCACTTTTGATTGTAGATGAACTCAAATGGGGTTGAGCCTCTTGATTTTAATTAGCTTATTTCCACAGAGTACAGAAGGCAGCCAATCACTGTCCACAGAGTTTAATCCAATCAGGGCTC
Source organism: Hyalomma asiaticum (assembly GCA_013339685.2). NCBI lineage: Eukaryota > Metazoa > Arthropoda > Arachnida > Ixodida > Ixodidae > Hyalomma > Hyalomma asiaticum. The sequence goes on along the minus strand of CM023488.1, from coordinate 22,366,981 downwards.
GATTGTGATCGAAAGTGCCCAATTGGCACCTGTATGAAACATCTTACTCCCAGCGACCACAATAATCCCACATATTCTTTCAAATAGGACAAATTTATTCCTAAATGCTCCATCCCTGAATTCCATGAATTCCTTAAATAATAGCATTTCTGTGTTGCAGTTAGATTTGAATGCAAAAATTAGAACTGGCACGAAGCAAACGGTTTCTTTAAACAATCTCAGAGACGGCAGCCAGTTGTAAGTTTCCAAAGCAGCTTCTCAACGAGGAAAAAGAACAAGACATACTCACAATCCCTTGCTTAGAAGGTCTACGCACGTCTGCCAGTATGCCATTCGTCCTGGAAGAACCAGGGAACTGGACTCCAGTATCGACAAAAATTGGTCCCGATTAAACTCTACAGCTAGAGAAGAGGAATGAGGAATAAACCATCAACGTGAACATAAATATATGCATATCAAAGCTCAACGCATGTGCATAATTGTGAAGCCATATGATGCTTCTGATGCATATTCAGCACTTAAGTGTGATAGAGAGAAAGAACGAAGAGATGGGAAAGAGCAAAGAACAGCAAGAGCGCTAATGTAAGAACATAAAACGGTATACACGCCTTATCACCACACCCGTCCTAATGATTCGCGGTGCTAGGACAGTTATTTCACAAATAAAGCGTTTTCTTTGTTTAATAATTCATTACAGTAAAAGTTCGTAAATTCGGATTTCTAGGGACCAGAAAAAATGTTCGAATTAACCAAATGTCCAAATTATCGAACGGTCAAAATAAACACAATAAACGCATGAGTTTTTTTAAACGTATCTCTACTGTACAAAGTGATCGTGGGTGCTTGTCTGTTTTCGAGCGGAAATTCACGTGGACACAATTTTCCTGAGCCCTTCAAGGTGCTCAGTAGCTTCCACGCTGTCTGCGGTGCTGAAACAAAATTCTTCGAGGATGATGAGGGCCTTCTGTGGCTTCTTTCACAGTGCGAGGGGGGCCTCTTTGCTGATGCTGCCATCTGCGGAGAGTGCACCCACAAAAGTGTTCAGCTTTCTTTGCGGTCACATAGTGCCCAGCAGGAAAGCACACTTCATCATAGACAATGCAAACAGGATGGCGTTCATCCATGATCTATGATGGTCCATGGTGAGAGAAGGCTTCTTTTTTTCGTTTTCTTTATTTACGAATTGTTGTTCTTTTTGTTTTCAAGCCTTGCCAGTGGCCTGGAAGTCATCGATTTATCCGACTTGGGGTCAAATCCGTTCAAAATAACTAGCGTCCAGTCTGACAAAGTGATGTACATTTTTTACAGGACCAGAGAGCAAGTCCGAATTATCCGATCTTCCAAATTAACGAGAGTCAAATTAACAAGCTCTTACTGTATCTTTATTTCATACGTTACTATTGCATTGGAACATAAACATTCTCATTCCTTTCCTACTTCCGGTACAAAAAAAAAAAATGCGATATTGCAAACAAAAGCTTTCATTATTTCTAACGTAATTAGTGGTGGTCAACTCATGTATTCCATTCATGTTTGGTACACCTACCTCGCTATTAGCCTGTTTCATTTTTGTTTTCAGCATGTGACAACATTATATTACTGTATGTACCTGTACAACCTGCCGGGACTACACTAAACTGTCTAGCATACATCTTACATTACTGTTTGTGGCTGCTGCTCTAATTAAAGGCATGAAAACCCAGCAAGATACCTCAATAGAGGCTTTTCTTCGCTTACTCAGCCATGTACTTCAAAGTATGAATAAGTGTCGATTGATTGACGAACAGATCGATTTGCGGATTTAGCTTGTGCCTTCTGCATGTCTCCGCATGACTTCAAGCTTCACAAGACGAGGTTACTTCACCTTCAACTGCAGCTGGACACGAAGGATGCTTACCATGAAAGTCATCCAACAGTGTCGCATACCTCTCCAGTGAAAAGCGCTTGCGTTGTATGCCCTTTCCACCAACGCCGCCGCGTTGCATCATCTGTTCACCGAGGCTCAGGACAATGCAGATCAAGAGGTAGGCATACCTGTCAGAGCAGATAGCGCTGGTTCAGCTGCGTGCCATGATGGGCAAAGGCACAGCTCTTGCAGGCAGTAGTATATCGTAGTGAAACCTTGGACCTTCGACTGTCAGTGCATGCATTAGCATATATGCATGCGTCATCTTACTGCATTGTTGAAGTGTCGTCAATTCTATTTATATGCAAAAGAAAATATCTTAGTCGCAGATCACATTCTTGCAATTCTTGATCGACTTCCATAAGAGTACCAGCATGAGCTAGCACTGCCTATTGTTTGCTGAACGGCGGCTGCTGTATGATCAGGGTTGTTCATTTTCGCATTTCTTTTTATTTTCATATTCCAGAGGTAAAAATTGGGTGCCCATTTGTCAAGGTGGTATTTGGGAAGAAATCAGGTGTTTTCTTTTTTTTGTTGAAACACTTGAAAATTTGGGTTACTTTCAGGTTATATTTGTGAGTTAAATTTACAAATGACAGCTGAATAGAACTGGAGTGCTGTGTAGAGCCTGTGAGATAAAGATTATATCACTGGAGCTTGCTTAGGCTAACAGGATGTAACTTCACTGTACCAACGCTACATAACCATAGTGCATGTGCGCTGGAAGCTCCATGCAGGATAAAAAACAAATTAGTACAGGGTGCTGGAATTTAGGGAGAAATCAGCTTTAACCCGATTTTCCTAAAACAAGTTTGAGGTATGAGAAGGGGATAAGATTGGGTTTTACCTAATAACAAACTACCCTACATATAATGACTTGCGACAACCAGTCTTGGCTAACGTTTGGTAAAGTAATGGGCAGTGGTAACAAAATTACAGATAGTTAACTGTTCTTATAGCAGCCAAATGATCTTCATTCAGTCTCATTATAATGACACGGTTGGTCCCCACTCTCCCACATACATGGACAACAACCCGAGTTGGTTCTGCCTGAACATATTTTGTTTGTTTGTGATTGTTTGGGATATAATGATGCACACATTGTTTTGCATTCTGATGATAACCACTGCTTGCCAGATGATCATTTACCCCATATATTTTTGATACGTTGCACACCGCAGTTTGAAGTATGCCTTGTGTCATTGTATGTCCTTCCTGCTATGATCGTACAAAGAGGCTAGCACCACACCAAGCTTAATGGTATAGTAAATCACAAATAAAATGACTTGAAAAGCTGTCTTCAAATACAAAGGTCACTCTAAAAGTTCTTTCAGTCCTTGCATACCCATGCAAGTGCAGCATTTCAACTTCATTAAGAGGTTTGATAGTACACGACAAATGGCCTTGTTGGTATGGCACCATGTAGTCAAACCTCAATGTAATGAATGTTGACATAACGATTTAAATGAGACATAGTATTGCCATTAAAGGTATCACAAGCGTGCAACAAATTATAGGATATAACTAGTATGTTTCCATGACATATCTGATCTGTTAAAATGATGTTTGACTGTGTAGCCTGGTCTGTTGAAGGGAGTGCACTGTTCAGTTTCCCCGTCGACTATCACTGAGATATGCTGCAAGGACCTCAAGACAAATTTTTTATGTGTAAATGTTTGTCTAATGGGCAATATCAACACCTCTTGACAACAGGGAAAATAAAATTGGTTAGTTGCATTGTTTCTATTAATGTCTGGTTGATGCACCTGGACTTCATGCCACATCTTCGCAGTCTCACAGGTTTCAAAAGGAAAGATGTGTGAACACAGTGCCTTGTATCCATGTTTCAACATTGTACCTGTAATTTTATGTGTTTTATTTTGTGATACGCTTTGAATCGAGGCCCCTAGGAGAAATAAGAAATAACTGTTTGGCTTTACTTGCCTGCCATCCACCTCCTCCGGCCTGACAAACCCATGCCAGACAACGTTGCGCAGGTTTAGAGACTGCGGAGGACCCACAATGACTTGCAGCAGGGTCATCTACACACAAGCACCAAAGAACAGTTAGTTCAAGAAAAGAAGAATAAAGGCTGGCAGGAGAGATGAGAAAGTGATCCTAAACATATGCTGTCCATTTTAGCAAGGAGGTATGCTTACGAGTTCTGGCCCAAAGGCTTCATGCAACTGGGGCGCCGTTAGGATGTCTTTCAGGAGAAATGGCACCTGAATACCTTTTGCAAACAGGACCTGCATAAATTTGAATTGGTGGTACACGTTTCTGAGGGTTGTATGTGAGCACCAATGGTTTTTGTTAGGAGTGCGCAAATATTCGAGATTTCGAATAATTTTCTAATCGTGCTTGCTATTAGATTCGATTTGCACTGGACTTTTGCTATTCGAACGAGGTAATTAAAGGGATCGACAAGTGAAATTGCGGTTAAATGAAACGTGGTGTGGCCTGGTGGAGAAGAGCTGGTACTGCTATCTTGAGTCCATGAATTGCTGCACGTCGCCTGCTGCTGTTCATATGACCATAACTATGTCTTAAAATTCCAGTCAGTACACACAAACGCATCCCGGTCTTATTATTCGCTTTCCACGGAGCAAAAGGAGTCGACGCTGACAAGCGTCGCTGCCCTCACGGCAACCGAAATCTGCTTTTAACCGTGGCGCACTGCGGGCAGCATCTCCCAGGCATTGCGGCACGTGCTCTGTCGGGGCAGAACCCAGTGAAAACACACACGACAGCTGTCAGCCACTGTTTGCAACATGTTTTGCGTGAAGACTCCATAGCAAGAAGTCCATGATAAAAAATGATTTACGGCACTTTCTCCTTTCTCATTGCATGATTGGACAACCTGACCGGTAAGCTTTCCGTTCAAATAAAGAAACCACGTAACTTAGGCATGTTAAAAATTGGTTGTCGGTCCCTTTAAGAGAAAAAATATGCTATGTCTCGTGACAACTGGCCCCCAGCATAGTACGCTTCCCCGCATAACACCGGTGCACTGCGGCAAAGCTAACACTTGTGTACTGCGGCGAAGCTAACACCCGCGTGCTGCAGCGAAGCCAATGCTCGTGTACTGTGGCGAAGTTAACATTCGTGTACTGCAGCAAAGTTGACATTTGCGTACAGTGGCAAAGCTAACACCCGTGTACTGCGGAGAAGCTAACACTTGTGTACTCCGGTGAAGTCAGCTCAGCTTTCTCTTGCACAGTTCTCTGTCGGACTGTTCTTCAGGACTTTGGAATGAGACTGTGGGAGTACACTAGCCATACATTAAATTTTTTTGCCCATGTTTAGCTGCATATTTCTCTATAACTGACATGGTAGTATTGCAAAATATTTAAGAAATTTTCAATTCAATTCACACTTGCACATAAATATTCGAATCTGCTTTGCACTCAAAATTTTGCTATTTGCACAGCTCTAGTTTTTGTACAATTCAGCTATCTTAGCAGATGCAGACTACTCAACTTTGACATCATTTATAACTCAGTTATGTAGTTAAAAGCACCTTAATTTAATTCTTTTTAATATTGCAATTCCTGATATTATAGCAACAGAAAGCATGACATAAATAAGAAGTCTGTTCCATAGGTCACCCTCTCTAACCTCTTTTGAATGACACAAACCGCATGACAATGGCAGCTAATAAGTACTTGGAGAGAATAATTTGTACATTGATTAGATAGTTACGTATTCTTTATCTTTTCGATATTTTATATTCTTTTTGCTTGTATCACATTTTTCAGTGCTTGTTTACTCGTTGATAGCTTCTCCTTGTTGTTGCTTTGTATAGATCTTTCTTGCACAGAATTTTGGATACCTGCACACTTTGTACTTTTTGTTTGTATTTTTCCCCTCCTGCCTGGGCCTTTTAAGGCCTGCAGTATTCCTAAATAAATAAATAAATAAATAAATAAATAAATAAATAAATGCCATTCCTACTTTTATTTAGGTAAGAAATCCGAGGCTAAAATGGCTCCTTAGCACACTGTAACGTACATTGCCGAGAGAATGCTCCAAGATGGTAGTTATCCTAAGTATGGCAAGGACAGGCCCACAAGGGTCCTCAGACTTGAGCCATCCAAAGCACTCCTGAATGTCCTGCAATGCAAGTTCACATAGTATGATCATTAAAGCAAAAAAGCATCAGCAGAGCACTATGTAATTCTACTGTCTGAACACCCTCTGAGTGATCATTGCAAATGTCACTCAGTGGGTGACATCTATTTGACCACTCTTATCAATGTCCAGTGCAGGACAATGGCCCTTCCAGCAAGCTCCCATCACAGCAATATTGAGTAAGCTAGTCATATGTTATGTATGCTAATTACATAACCTCATCGCAACACCCAGCCATCTCCCATAGTTGACCACATTTTACAGTGAAAGCTGTATATATCTAGGCGAAACGAAAATCCACTCGTCCCCCGTGCACAGACACTTTTCCATTGGCTGCGCCGTCCAGTGATGTTGTTCTCTGCATTGTACCCATGCATGTGCGCCATTCACTGCGCCGTGACGTTGTTCACCCTGTCACAGCAATGCTGCCAAGCCTGCGCACAGCAGTTTGAACTTACAACTCGCACATGGGTAGGCCATGGATTGTACGAACTACCGAACAGCAGACAACTTTCAAAGAACAGCAGCAACAGCAGAACTGCGAGAGAATTCGTGTTCACCGGGTCGATGCTGCAGTCCAAGCACAAGAACAGGCCCGGCAGGCTCGGGTGGCCAAGCGCAAGCAGCAACTGCTTATTGAGGATACGGCAGCCTTCAAAGCTGCGCTATATCGTGAAGCGGAACGCGCTATATCGTGAAGCGGAACGAAGCGGAACACCGAGATAACTCGAGAGATCGAACACAAGTGACAACGGCGAGCCAAGGAGCGAGCTCAGAAACTCACCAAGAGTTTTAAATAACCAAGTGAACAATGTGTTCAAACTGAAACCAAGACAGGTAAACACTTTGTGTAGCATATGCGATGATGTCACAGCATTCTTGCCTTTAAAAATATGGAGCTTGTGCCAGAAAGCAAAAAAAAAAAAAGTGACAAGGTCATTCAGAGATGTATCGAGCTATGCCACCTTTTCTGAATTTGACAGTGATTATGTCAATGCTGAGGTAGGCAGCGTTGTAGGTAATGATGTCAAAAACACATGGTGGCCTGTGTGAGAATCTGGTAAGTTTTTAAAATTTATTTTTAGGAAATCTGAATGCCTTTGAACCACCTGGCTTGTGGCATATATTATTACAGTACCGAAGAGAACATATATTGAAAATTTCATTGAAATAAATGGACAATGAAAAATCACAGGAGTTGTTTTTCATTCATTAGAACCCTGACCTTTAACCTGGAAAACTTGGGAGACATTTGCCGAGCTAAAGAGGTCACAATATGAAAAATAGGCTTTGAACACTCGGCGCTACACAACATGTCCGCTTTGAAGCCACAATGTAAACCTTAAAAAATACAATTTCAACTCTGCTTTGCTGTTCTAATAACAATGCAAAGAGATCTTGAAGAATAGTTTATCAGTACAAACTGATTTACCATTTCAGCTTAGTGTCTATTCATTAAAGCAGTGCTTGTGAATAATATTAAAAAATGCCATTTGATTTCTCTCTGCTGAAAGCAATGTTAACAGTGATTGCATGCAATGTTCCATACCTTCTCTGCACCTGTCCAGGACGAAAGTTCCATTGCTCTGGCCCTAAATTTTTCAACAGACATATCTGTGTAAAATGTCCCGATGTGATGGATAGATGGTGATAGACGCTGTAATGCCATTGAGTGCAACGTCTCGCCATTTTCTATGCCTAGAAAATAAACAACACATTTGCTGTATTTTACTGAGGTATGCGGGATGTTTAAACAAAAATACTAGAAGCAAAAAAAAAGAAAGGGGTTCTATAAAATACAGACACAGATAACAGCACAAAGAAAGCAAACTAAGGGTGCACAAATATTCCGGAGCTTTGGACAATCAATCAAATATACCGTCAGCTTCAATTTGAATGATGTGCTTGCCCTTTGTATGCATGAATATTTATCTAATGGTTTTTTGAACACTTTAAATCCATCAACCAAGGGTGATTGCGCTTGATATTGGAGTGAAAATGCCATCACTTTTTACCATGGTTACTAGCTCGAATTTTCAGGTTGGGTTTGTTTGTAAATGAAACTCAAGTGGTTGAAATGAATTCGGTGACATCTTGTACAGTGTGCCTCACAAGATGTATGATGCTGTTTCATTTTTTGGTCCATAAAGCTTCAGGCCTTTGTTATATAAATCTAGGGAACCGAGATTTATTGAGTTGCGAACTTTATGTACTCTCTCTTTATTCATCGTACACTGCCCACATTGTTCAATATAACGTTCTTTGGCTTTCTCAGAACACAATGTGCATAATTTTTACCGATAAGTAATTACGTAGGCCAGTATTGAAAATTGTGCGTTACGCCTGCTGGCGCCCCTACCTAAAAAAAATAAAATAAGAAAAGTCCGACATGCATGCGCCTAAGCTACGATCTTGAGGTGTCACATAGTGAGGGGTTAATTGAACATGTACCTAAATATTTACACAAACGTCTTCAGCATCTCGACAGCGTGAAATGCCGAGCGGGAATCGAACCAGAGTCCTTGAACTCGGCAGTGCGACGTCTTACTTGCTGAGCTATCACGGTGTGTGAAACTAGCATCAACTGACCAAACCTTGACTATCAAAATTTGGTTCTTGGTTGTTTGACAACAGCGGACGCGCGCCGATGTATAGATAGGCCGCTTTCCATGACGCGCGCTGGCGATCTGATAATCGGCATATGCCAGATTACCATAACTCACAAATCGACCTTATCCTTATCTCTGATGCTTTCCTCATCGTTCCCACGTGCTTAACGCACGTTAAAACGGCTAATTTGCTTACGAAGCACGTCACGCTTTAAGGACACAAAAACGATAAGGGATGATACGAGCAATAAGGCTGATTTTCGTGCACTGGTCACTGGCGAAGTACGACACCGCAAGGCAATACTGTCAAGAGTCTCGTCAAGAATGTCAGCGTCGCCAAGGCGGAAATAACGCGGGGACAGAGAAACAGGCACCTTCACAAGAGTCCAAGATGCTTCCTAGCCGACGCACGTCTATGGTAAGGGACTCCGTAAGGATGTTTTCGAGATCTCCCGATATTCCCGTCACGCACATCATCTTCCAAACGTTCGGTGACAGGCATGTCTGCGTTGCAGCGCTCATTTTTGTTTCACGTAGCCGTCACCGCACGGTTTTTTAACCCATTGCCCATGTGGTATGGTCCCTAGACCATACATGTGGTTTCGCTTTACGTCAATAACTGGTTTCGAAAGGGTGGTTACCGATTCGGCGGAGTGTTCGTCTCGCATTCAATTTGTACACCTAAGGCGACGCTCTTTTATATTCATAAACATGCTACAATATTGCGCTACATTCGAACTAATACGCCAACCTTAATTTGTGTTAGTGCTCGTGTCAAACAAATGCGACACATCGGCAGCGCTACCCGCGGATCGGCGCAGGATAAGTGGCGCATTGTGCAAGGCAGCGGACCCTCCGCTCGGAGCCGAACATTGCCGAACGACGCATGACGTGAGCCGAGCAGCCGAGTGCCTTCCGGAAATTGCCGAGCGCGCCTGTGTGTAAAAAAATCCTAGGTGGTCTGCTCTGAGCTCGCCTGGGCGAAAGTGTATGTGATACTTCAAGGGGGTTTGTTTCCAAACCGCTCTCTGTTCCATGTGCACGTCGGGAACGGCGGGAGCCACGGCCGTCATGTAGGAGGCACGTCCGCGAAAACGCCGAAACCGACGCCCCGCGCGCCCGGCGGATATTTTACGTATGGACGCATCAGCACTACCACCGATGCAGCAGCGGCGGCGATGTTAGGCCTAAGAGTCCAGAGATGATCGACGCCGTTTAGGCCTAGAGAAAAAAACCCCACCGCCGCTTGTTTATCGCGTACGAGAAAAGGAACCCCACCGGCGAAGCCGACGCAGGGGTCATGGATCCGAAGCTCGCACCGGGACCCACCGCCGGCACACCTCGGGCGTCCGACTGAGGACGCCGTGAACACAACGCCGGACCCGGGGTTCCTGAGCGAGGGAAGGAGTCGCCGGTACGAGGGGGCTCCTTTGCGTCGCCGCCGAAGGTTCGCGCAAACGGTACCACCAACCCGACCGAGACCGCTGAAGGATTTCCAAGTGCTTTTCTCTGTTTTGTCCCAAGGCAACCCCACCGCTACAACAACCGCTTCGTAAATACCGTGCGCGCACGACTAGGAAGAGAAAAACGGCGGCCAGTCGACATGTCGGCGCACTCTGGATCGCACCCGGTCTCATCGTCGGCGACGTTCGTCGACAAGATCGACCCGTTCAAGAAGGGATCGCTCAAGCGCAAGCAACGCAAGTCGCAGGGATCGTCGCGATACCGGTCCGCCAACGATGTCGAGCTCCAACCTCTGCCATTGTTACGAGGTAAAGAGAACTTATTTGTTTTATTACTTCGGCGCGTTGCCTTCATTTAGCCGCGTGGAAGCAGAAACAAGGCTACCGAAAACGAGACGCCGCAAAAGCCCCCGTTTTTTTTTTCCCCGCCGAGATGCCAGTCATACCGCGAGCGAGCACGATAGAGGATCAACCCTGCGTCGTGCACTCTGCCTTTGCGAAGGTCGCCGCGAGTTGAGAGGCAAACCGAATGTGCCAAGTGCCTTGCTTTTTCTTCCTTTGCTGGGCACCGCCTTTTTTTCTTTTCTCTTTTTATTCGGCTTCTGTATCCCGAGCGTTTTGGCGTTGCTTTTGCGTGCGCATACCTTTTATACAGCGTTTCGGAAGATAGTTGCTTATGAAGCCTAAGCTACGAATTGATCCTACGGGAGGGAGAGGGGGGGCACACCCCCTTGCCCCCCTGCTCTTTTTGCTCGCATCGCTAAACCTAAAGTCAAACCCCCCCCTTCTCTCTCACACACACAGGGAACTCCGGTGTCCACACACGGTTCATTTGTAGGAAGCGAGTTTCGGTTGTGAACAGAAACCTTTCGTAAACCCCGAAGAACAACACGGCGCGGACAGAGCTTGCCTGTCGGGCTTCTGACGATGCCGGCAAATATTTTTTGCGGGTGTCGCGGATGAAAGAGAAAAATAACAAGCGAAAGGTTAATTCTAATACTCCCCCACGGCGCGCCTTCGCTTGCTTCTCTTGCTTGGTCGCGGCTTCCGGTGTCAAAGCTACGCTCTGGCATCGATCAGAAGCATTGATCCGCCTCGGGTGATATATTGATAGAGAAGCGGTTTGGAGTGCGCGTGGGCCTTATTAAACGATTATGGTTGTGGAGGGGGGGGGGGGGTAATGCATAACTGCGTGACTCCCATCTCTCTGGATGCCATACTAACCGCGACATTTTTTATTTATGTTGTTGCTGCCTCCAGGCCGATACCTTTGACATTACGGCCCTCGGTTTGGCCACATCGGTGGTTCCGCTTGCGAAAGTAGTAATCGCAAAACCATTTTGTACTAACCAATTTGGACCGGCTCCCATCTTCTTTCCGAAGGCGGCGAATCCATTCCGGGAGGGAAGGCATTTCTTCGACACTTGCTCGCGGACGATCGCAGCACTGAAGTCGGGCAGTACAACGGGATCGTAGTTGCCGATGTTTCGCTTTCGCGACTCCTCCCTTCGCTGCTGCCCTTTCTTTCTTCTCTTTTTTCTTTTCCATATTTCGCTGCGGGGTATTCATCGTAGCCCTCCTCAAACGCACTTTGCGCGCGGAGATTGCGTTCTCAAAGGAGTGGCCCTTTCGTAGCTACGCCAACGGACAGCCCACGTCGAGGGAAAAGAAATATTCCTCCTACGCGAGGCGTACCAAAACGGTCTTCGAGTTGGGCTATGCCATAGTACGCGCTGGAGGAGTGCGTTGGAAGCTTGGATATCGTTGTTGTTCGGGGGGTGGCAGGTTGTGCGAAGGGTTCCATTCTTTTAGGCGTTATAGAGTCGGTACCGACGACCACGGCTACGTCGACAGAAAGGCGCTCGGCGATTGCGTGTGTGTGTGTGTGTGCAACCAGTGGAACGAATGCAAGTTCGCTGTGCTAAAGCTCTATGAGAATTGTCGCGATGTGTACTTCGTTCCGAAAGTCTGCTGGCCCAAACGTGGCGGCGCGGGAGACGCACCGTTCGTGAATCGTACAGTTGCTTCGACCCCCACCTCGAGAGCACGCCAGTGGTTTTTTTTTTACTTTTTCCCGATGATTGAGTTCAAGTCCAGGAGTTTGACCGCCGGCTCGCGAAGCGACGTGCTGGGGTCGCTACTCCGCCAGTCGCGACTTGCGCCGCTGTCGGCCGCCTGCAAAGGTAAAAAAAAAAAAAAGTACTTCAAAGAACGGTGCCACTGTCTTGTTTTCTTAAGAGAAAGAATAAACGAAAACGTAACGACTCGCAAAAGAAAAAAAAAAGTGCTCGCAGATTTTCAGCTGTGTCTGAAAGAAGAAAACTCATTGTTCAAGTCGCCCCCTTTCAAAAACTTGCTTTGTGGTAGGGTAGACTTGTACACGCAGGTGTCGGCAGCGTTTTGGGGGGTTTTATAGGTGTCCAGCTGTGTAACAGTTGTGACGTTGTAAGCCCTGTTTATGGACCTCAAGTCTGGGCCGAAACGAACTTCCTGTGTTGCAATTCTCGTAGCAGTTATTAGCGGTGTCGTGACACTGGCGTTCCATTTTGTTGAGGGCCATCGGATGGACCATCACGGCGACACTACGATTGCACGAGTGCCTGTGAAACGTATTTAATGCGTTATAGTGCATGGCATTATGCAATCAACAAATGATGAACACTGCACACTAAAGTCACGGAAGCGATGAACTCAAGTTTGTCCTGTTGTTCATTCATATGGTACGCACTGCCATATGGTATAAAGTTCAACCAACTAGCCTACCAGTATGTATTCTTGATCTAAACGGCAGCATTGTTGTTGAGCAACCTAAAAAAGCTCTGTGCTGACTCGGAACACAGTGAATATGCCTTTGATACAACTGCTTTAAAAGGCCGCATTTTGGTGGGGCCGAAATGCAGAACACATCCATGTACTAAGATTTTGGTTCGTGTTACAGAAACCCTGGTGGTTGAAATTTCTCCAGAGCCCTCCACTGTTGAGCATGCTTCATAATTGCATATGGTTTTAAGTAAAACCCCATCAATTTAAATTTACATAGCTTAAGATATGTGTCTTTCAGTTTTAAGGGGCAGTTCCAAAGTGACGTGCTAGCACAGTTGGACGTAAGTCCAAGTCAAAGTGGGGCAGCAGCTTGTGATGGAGTCGCAACAACTCTGTTGGCTGCTGTCAGTTACATGCAAACAGCAATGATTCCCTTGTCATCCAGTGGCTCCGACAGTGATGTGGCCGATTTCGAGGTGTCTGTGTTCACATGTCGTGTCCATTACGATGGGGCTGGCTTGCAGATGCTGGGCGACATCGAAATACTTTGTACGTGCCTCGTTGCTCCGATGTACAGGGAGAGTTGCATGTCAAGAAAACAATGTCCCTTTTGCGCCAACTTGAAACCATGCCGGTACATCTCTAAAACTCGCTGCGGAACTTCAGTGTGCTAACATTTCTTGCATGGCTGACCTCGTTTGCTCTTACCTTCCAATCGACACTCCATTTGAGCCAGCGTCCTGCATAATGTGGCCGCAATGAAGTTTTACTTTCGGGACTGTTTTCCTCCACGGAACATCCGAGATTGATCTCGCTTAGGGCCACCATACTTAATCGTTCGGCACTCTGTGGGATTCTCCGAACTTTTTTGCCAGCACCATAGTTAACATTAACCTTTTCCTTTGATATTTCTGCACAATGTCCGTGACCCATGTTTACACCACCATAGGGAGAGCCAAGGTGTTAGGCATGTTGTGGTCTTGAGGCTAACATTCTCGTTTTTCATTTTATCTTTTAGAATGCACCTCTCGATTTCGTCGTTGCATTTCTTTGGCATAGCTACTGTGTTCGTCTGTTCTGGATCCTGGAAGGACAGAGTTGTACAACATTTATTGCTTTGCGCCTGTAACATCTGTTCTTCACCTGTTGTCATAACTTTAAGCCTTGTTTACGGCTAGAAAAGTACCACTGTTGTTGGTTTTTGTTTTCTCGTTTGCAAAGTCCAATAACTCGGTGCCTTAAGCTTGCGCCTGCTGTTGGCAGGCAGCCTTGGAACGTAGCGCGAACGACAGGGAACAAGATGAGAGAGAGAAAGCCAACGAGTTGACGGGTGATTTGCCGCTGTCAACTGCTAGTTTGTGCCTCTCCTTTCGTTTCGAAACAATGGCTTGTTTAGCAAAAGTGAACATTTGTCACGAAACTTTGCTTTTGTAGGTTTACCGTTTCCTTGTGCTAATGTGCGTGGGCTTTTTAGTCTTGAATCTCGTTTTAGCTTTGAAACAGTCGGCCAGTGTGAGATCCTGATCCCACGAGTTGCATTTTCTTGGAGCAAATTTGACACTGAAGGGCCTTCTTTGGCATGCAATGGTTGTGTGCCGACAGCAAGAAAGAGCATTTCTAGAAATTTGAAATGGTCTTTGTATTTGGTGTAGTAGGCAGTCTATCGTGCGCCTGTTCAAATGATTGAGATACTACTATGGTGTAGAATGTTCGTCAACAGCTTCAGGTGATATGCAGCCGCGCTGTTCAAGTCGTGTTTCGTGCAGCGATCGCGAGTGGGGGACACTTGGTGAGTGCTGGTGTCTGCGGGATTGCGAGTATGGCAGTTGCCTGAACATGAGTTTGCTTGAAATTGTGGCATAGCTTCTAGTGTACTTAACTTTACAAATCGATTGTATTGAACAACAGATCATGTCATACGTGCAGGAATTTTTTCTCATTCGGTGATACTTATTGCCTTGTTTAGTAAGGTGTGCCTGCTGAGAACTGCGGGAAATTGTACGGAATAGTGCGGCAAGATCATGAGTCACAGGTGCAAAAATGAGACAAGTCCGTTTCTGTAATAAGTTGAAATTTAAGGCACCTTTTTGTTTGCACAGCTGTTCCTGATTTTACCGAGCAGTGATTGTAAATGCTTTTGCAAAGCGCTGTTGCATAATCCATGTAAAGTACGCGTGCAGTTCCAGGTGCAGTATGCTCAAGCCATCAAAAGAAAGGCCCTGAAAACAGTTTTTCTGTTTTTTTTTTTATGATACTGGTTGTAGTGTCGCAGCACATAGCATAATCACATGTCATCGCTGCCTTGTCTTTTGTCTGTTATGCCGTGCCTATGGCACTTGTCGTGGTGTATCAACTTGTCCAACATGCAGTCTCGATAACTCCAAGTACGCAGATGCAAAACATGATTGTGCACGATGTTTGAGGCTTTACGAGAGATTCACGCAGCTGATAGCTTGCTTATGACTCCATCATATTTTTGGGATGGTCTTATACTGTACCAGCCTTACTTATTCTTTAACGTTCATATCAGTTATGAAGGATAGTAAAATGTAGGAGAGTACATGTGTTCTGGTTTCGAGATCTACAGCTGCACTGTCCTCTAAATAGGAACAGTGTCTTCCAAGTTCGGTAGTGCGCCATTAAAACAGCCCTGCAATATAGGCATAGTCTGGCAGAATTTCTTTTCAGGGGAAAAACACCACCAAAAACGGCTAAGCGTAAAAGAACAAATCCAAGGAAATGCATATATGAAGCGATACTAGATTTTTGCACATTCGTGAAACAGATTAAATTTTGACGTTTTACATTGCAACAAACGTTCAGACTGTTCCAAAGTGTTGCTCAAGTGCAGCAGTGAGTCATTCTATTCTTTTACTTTGTGGCCCATGACTACCCGACTTCTGCACAAGCTTCTTCTCGCATCACAAAAATTGATGGCAGCTGGCACTTCCCGGCATGTCGTGCTCAATTTATCCCAATGGCAGGTGGTGTTATGCAACATGGATGCCGCGAAAACATTTCCCCACTGACCGTTGCACAATAACTCTTCAAAAACGGTGCACAGCTGAGAAAATGCCGCGATTCTTGTCTGATGTCTTTCTTTTGCTCGTTTTTGGGATTTGTCAGCGGTCTGTGTTGCGTTCCGCTGAAGTTTCTATCGCCATACTGGTCATGAAGTGATTGATGATGAGGACGGGATGGGATAGGGTGGCAAGTATTGTCGCGCTATACGGTGCCATTCTTTATATGAATACTTAACAGAACGCTAAAGAAATTCTGATTGCTTGAAGTGGCAAAGTTGTTGGGAGGTGCACTAAAGAAAAAGGATAAATTAGTTTCATCTGCTAAGTTAATCTTTGGAAAAGCTAACTATAGTTAATTTCATGTGCATAGATTCATCAAGAAAGGGACAAGGGAGCTCCATTTTTTTTTAACTATACACACATGTGTCAGTGTCATATGGTTTTAAAAATGTCATTTCTTTGTATTTTGGCCATGTTTGACAGGGGGGATTTTGGTGCTGTGGATACATTGCTTTTGCAAGTGAGATTAGTTTGCTTTTTAGTTTATAACTCAGTGGGCACTGACGATGAGGCATAAATCGTGGCTGGTGTATCCCATATGTAAGTTGGATCGATCGGACCCCCTTTGTAACTTGAAAGAGGAACACTGTGCAATGGGGGGGGGTGTTGTCCCCTGTCACGTGGTGACATGTTGCTGCAGGGAATGCTCTTGTAGTTCTTTTTCCAGGCTTGCTAGCTTTTAATAATAAAATCTCCCCCATTCCATAATGTGGCCTGTGACTGTGCTTGTGGAGCATGGAGCTCAGTCGGGGTCTTTTCCCTACGTTTTACTGTCTACACCGAAAGGTTTACTATATGTGAGGTCTGGGACCTCACAATGATTTGATCAACAGCTTTCCTCTTCAAGCTTTTGAAAGGCTTAATGGGGTGTACAATCACAACTTGTTTCGTATGCATTGTGCTTGATTAGCACTTCTGAACTCACAACCTAATTTCCAGACGTGCACTTGTTTCAAGCGTGCCGCAGAATTTCCACATGCCTGTGTTTGGGCTGTAGTAGTTGTTCTTTGAATCAGAGCTTTTGCACAACCTACACTCAGGGACAGTGGCATCACTGTGATAAGGCCATTGCAGCTCTCTACACACTGTTGCCTTATCTTTATTGCAACGTCTAGATTGAACGAGCGATTACGATGGGGGATTGTCTCCGCATATTGGAGGCTACATCAGGCTTGTCTGGTATTTGCTTTGTTCGACGCTAATTTTTCTTTTTTCACCCATCACTCGAGACTTGACTGACAAGGGTGATGGCATAGGTAGGGCACTGCTGAGGTTAGCGACAAGGTATGCCTGACACTGATGTAGCTTTGATCTCTGTGCAGTATGATTGCCTCTTCCTTTTTGAACTCCACGTATCTTGGTACCTAGCCTTGTGGACAGGAATTTTGTGGAAATCTCTGACTGACGTTGACTCTCTTTTGCCAGGCTGCAAGGGTGTTAGCAGTGCTACTAGTAACAAAGCACACGTGCCTGAAACTGTACCAGCAGCTTGAATGTCTGCCTTGTGTTTGTGTTGTTCACCGTTCCAGTGTTTGACTAAGGTGGCATTCATTCATTCATTCATTCATTCATTCATTCATCCATCCATCCATCCATCCATCCATTGTGGTTTAGTGGCGTAGCACTTGACTGTTGACCTGAAGGCCACAGGATCGAATTCTTGCTACAGTGACTGTATTTCGATGGAGGCGAAATGTTGGGGCCTGTTTACTGTGTGGCATCAGTGCACGTTGAAGAATCCCAGGTGGTCGAAATCTCGGAAGCCCTCTACTACAGCGTGTCTTATGTCATGGTTCACAAAACTGCAGAAACCAACTTCATGGATTCGTTATACATTCATTGACTCATCTGTCCATTCATTTTGATTCATCTAGGCACTGTACATGCAAGGAAGAATTGACCCTCTTGTGTTGGCTGTGCAATTTCGATAATGGTATTATCTGACATAAAATACAGTAGACAGCATTTGAGTAATGCACAACTTGAAATTCTTTTAACACATCAGCACGCTTAGGCTATTTCCCCGGGGAAAATATCAGTCTGTCCCTCTATTATGTCATACCTTTTCCATGAGAATGTGTGGGGCTTCACAAAAAATACACTGGTTTCATGTAGTGGTATATAATAAATGACAGCCCCACACACACTGATAGTTACCGCATGCCCTCTGACACTTGACTATCGTAAGGCATCTTGTCACATCCACGCTCACTTCATCATGTTCATGAAACTCTTGGTAGCAAATTATAGTTATCTCAGAGGAACAACTTCTGAAGCAACTTGAAATTCGGCGAGTCACAACAGTAAGCATCTTCAGTACATTACGCAACTAGCATACAGTTACTGACATACGACAAAAGGAATAAACAACATTGAAACACTGTTAGCAGTTCACAATGTATTGACACGTAAAAATAAAAATGACCGGTAAATTTGGGGGTAAGCTGCAGTCATGGACAGCATAATTGCCTCTTCCTTTTTGAACTCCACGTATCTTGGTACCTAGCCTTGTGGACAGGAATTTTGTGGAAATCTCTGACTGACGTTGACTCTCTTTTGCCAGGCTGCAAGGGTGTTAGCAGTGCTACTAGTAACAAAGCACACGTGCCTGAAACTGTACCAGCAGCTTGAATGTCTGCCTTGTGTTTGTGTTGTTCACCGTTCCAGTGTTTGACTAAGGTGGCATTCATTCATTCATTCATTCATTCATTCATTCATCCATCCATCCATCCATCCATCCATTGTGGTTTAGTGGCGTAGCACTTGACTGTTGACCTGAAGGCCACAGGATCGAATTCTGCTACAGTGACTGTATTTCGATGGAGGCGAAATGTTGGGGCCTGTTTACTGTGTGGCATCAGTGCACGTTGAAGAATCCCAGGTGGTCGAAATCTCGGAAGCCCTCTACTACAGCGTGTCTTATGTCATGGTTCACAAAACTGCAGAAACCAACTTCATGGATTCGTTATACATTCATTGACTCATCTGTCTATTCATTTTGATTCATCTAGGCACTGTACATGCAAGGAAGAATTGTCCCTCTTGTGCTGGCTGTACAATTTTGATAATGGTATTACCTGACATATAAAATACAGTAGACAGCATTTGAGTAATGCACAACTTGAAGTTCTTTTAACACATCAGCACGCTTAGGCGATTTCCCCGGGGAAAATATCAGTCTGTCCCTCTATTATGTCATACCTTTCCCATGAGAACGCGTGGGGCTTCACAAAAAATACACTGGTTTCATGTAGCGGTATATAATAAATGACAGCCCCACACACACTGATAGTTACCCATGCCCGCTGACACTTGACTATCAGTAAGGCATCTGTGCTCACATCCAGTCACTTCATCACTGTCTCATGTTCATTGTAGCAACTGAAAACGAGCGTTTACGCTCATGGCTTACTGTAGCACCTTATTTCAATTTTAAGTTTATTCTTCTAGTGTACGGGCAACAAGCTTCTGCAAGCAGCTTGACTGGATCCGGCAGGCATTAAATGTGACGCGAGTCACAACAGTAAGCATCTTCAGTACATTACGCAAACTAGCATACAGTTACTGACATACGACAAAAGGAATAAACAACATTGAAACACTGTTAGCAGTTCACAATGTATTGACACGTAAAAATAAAAATGACCGGTAAATTTGGGGGTAAGCTGCAGTCATGGACAGCATAATTGATCCAGTTGAGCTGTTTGTTGATGTCTGCATGGCCTTGAGGAGGAGGAGGAGGAAAGGAGAGGGGGATAACTGCAGTGACTGGGGGGGTGCGGCTCAGGAGGGAGTGTGGAAGTGTCGCTGTTGGCAAGGGACGCTAGTGCGTGCTCCAAACCCTGCCCCCCCCTCCCCCTTTCTCTCCGGCACTTACCTGCCTGCATCTTGCCAACTGCCCGCACTGCAAACGGTTTTGTTTGTTTACTTGCCCATGCTGTCGCTTTCAGTTTTCGTAACTGGAATATGGCGAACAGGAACGGGGGGTGGGGAGGCTTTTTGCTGTCTCTGTGGCAGTACATGCCAGACCTCCGACGACTTCGGGTCTGTGGCAGTCTAGGCTGCGTGCGTTTGCTCTGCTCGGGAGGGACTTTACAAAAATAGAAGCATTCCCAACTCTGTGGCAAGCTTGACTTAGCAACACCCTTTTTTGTTGTTGCTTTATCTCTCGCTTTTCTCTTTGATTATTCTTTTTTTTTTTTGAAGTCATTATGTGGCGGTGTTTAGTGAGTGGCCAAGTTTCTCGTGCCGCCTGCCCTTTCTGCATCCACTTTGCGCTTGCGGAAGGTCACGGCTCAAAAATAAAATTGGGCGCGAAAATTTGACGTCACAGGTGCGACATCATCATCCTGCTTGGCTTGCTTTCCTTTTCTCTGTTTATTTTCTCTCTCCGACTATGGGGCAATGTGTAAAGGAAATTATTTTACTTATTCACATGCACTGGGCATACCCATTAAGTTAAATTTTTTTTAAAGATTGTGGCTGGTGGCACTTGTCAGGGATATACGGACTTGGTCAATGTCGGTAGACCAGAGGTTATAGGGTCCCGTGCACCACGGTTTAGGTGTGTGTCGAAGAACTCCATGTTATCTAAAATTTATCTGCAGTCCACCAGTGTGGCTCATAATTGTGTCAGTGTTTTGGAATGTAAAAACCTGGCAATCGCTAATTATTTCAGTCTCTTCAAACCCCTGTCATACCTTGCGTATGGTAATGCTTCTGGCGAAGAGTAAGAGGAGACTGAATACTTTGATGAAATTTTACAAAACATGAGCGCCTCTAGTCTCTCCTTGGCCTCATTAGAAGATGCATTTTTATCTGGGTTTTTAAAAAGGATAGGTTTTTGAAAACAGTGTTGACTTGGGCCATTTTGACCTGTACTGCGTGACTTGGTATGATGAATATTTCTAAAACAAATCCAGCTGCTGTATTTGCGCAACTGGATTTATTAGCTCTGGCTTGTGTCTGCTAAGATGGGAAATGTTGGCTAATATTGGCTGTTTGCTGTTATAGCCGTAAAATTGTCTTCGTAATCACGAATCAGTGGTTGTTTAGTGTTAACAGATAAAATTTTTTTTTTCGATTAAGGATCTGTTGTTTCGAGTGCTTTGTCCATTCACAAAATTTTACTTACTGGTTCATGCACAATTATTCCAGTTGCCTTTACACTGCCAGACCTATTTCAGAGGAGGACCTACTGTAAATAGATGCATTGGTGGCGTGCTGCCGATGTCTATGGTAATATATAATTGGTGGAGCTTTAAGTGCCAAAAAACATTGTTATTATAGGGATGCCATGCTGGAGAGCTCTGGAAATTACAACCACCTGGGGTTCTTTAATGTGCACTGACATTGCACAGCACACGGGCTTCAAGCATTTTGCGTCCACTGAAATGCGACCACCGCAGCTGGAATCGAACCCTCAACTTTTGGGCCATCAGCTCAGCTTTTTAACCACTGTACTGGCATGGCAGTTGACACTCTCTCTTTTGATTGCAAAAGTCAAATTGTATAATGCTACTATGTGTTTGTTGTTTGTTGCTCTAGTATCCTTACTAATTTTGAAAAGCAGAGGCATCATCAACTCCTCGTGACACCTGTCACATATAAAACAATCCCCGACCGAGGTTATTTTCTACTTGAGGAGTGGTATGCCTTGCTCGAAGATAAGTGGCAACTTGGATCCAGAAGATTTCGATGGCCTTGTGTATTATAGGGGCTCGCATGGAGCTATTCTCAGCTGTTCTGGTACCTTGTTATGATACTTCGTTTCATATGTCGTGTACAACAGTGTGAAGGCCACGCAAATAGTTTGTAAGGAAAATTAAAGAATTGTATCGCTCCAACAAAGAAAGAAGATACATAAGAGACAAACTCGCACATTTCGATTGTTTCCCCAGCAATACAAGTGTGTTCTACCAAGCTGATGAGATACATTATGATGTAAGGCTGCCAGCGAGGCCTTTATCATTTTTTGCTCACCGCAAGCAACACACTGCTTTTTTGGTCGCAGCGTAAAACACGAGCACTAGCTTTGAAGGCGTTTGCGCCTGCATCATTGCATCTTGCGCACCTTGCATCATTGTTGAATATTAGCTGTGCTCACCAGCAGTGCCTTTCTAACGTTTCAGAATGACCATCAGATGCTTATGTAAATTCGGTCTAGTTACTTTCAAACATCTAATGAGTACAATGCAGTCGTTTTCATGAATGCAAATAATCTCTCGTAGTGGAATGCGGCTTCTGCTCGTACTGCGACCATTACTGGTTGAGTTTGCTTTTCCATCACTGCTCGGATTCGCTCTCTCGAGATCCATGCAAAACTGGACGCTCTTGTCCCCCCCACCCCCCTCCTTATTTTTTCTTTGACTTCTTCTTGCTTCTTCTTTCCGAATGCCGTGTTCGTGTATATGGCTTCATGCTCTTCGGGAGGACATTCGTGGGACTTGGGAGGAAAAAAGGGGGGGGGGGGGTCCCTGTCGAACGCATGCTTAATCCTGTTACTTCGTCGCAGAACCTTCTTATTTGTTTCTTGTTTTCTTTGGCTGTCTCTGCTCTGGCTTTGTTTTCACGGTCACACTTTTTTTCTTTTCCCCCATTTCCCCCCTGGTTCAAAGTCATTCCCCGTTCCCAAGGAGAGGCGAAAGAGTCGTTTTTGTTGTCGTCGCTGTCGCGGCATGCGTTGCACATTTCTCGGCTCTCAATCATCCCGGCTTGAGCGGGCGCACAAGCGTTGATGACCTCGGGTAACCAGGCATGTAACGCGTGGCGACGGCTGGCCCGAAAATGCAAGGAAGGGAAGAACGGCTGCGTTCACGTATCGACATCAAATGAGATTATACGAGGTGAGATCCGGGTATAGAGCTCGCGTACCCGTACCAGCCGTGCAGCATATGATTCGCGCTGTGGTTTTTTGTAATGCTTGGCTGTTATTTTTTGTTTGTTTTACTTCGCTTTGCTCACCAGAGCAGCTGTTAGGCCTCTCATAGCGATGTTCTCGGTGCATATGTCCTTGCTCTTGTTTTGGTGTGTGTGTGTGTGTGTGTGTGTGTGTGTGTGTGCATGTGTGTGTGTGTGTGTGTGTGTGTGCTCGCACATGCTTCTGCGGGTATATGCTACTCGTTTCCAGGTTTAGTGCTCGGGTCTCAGTTTATTTTGAGTTCTTTGCCAGTTTGTCTACGCTTGTGTCGCAAGTTTGTGTGTTTGTGTAACTTCTGTAGGCGTGTGTGCCTTGTGGGTTGTTTTTACACCATGATACGCATATTTTAACATAAAGCCAATGCAGCTTTCATTGCGCATTGTGACTTTGGCATAGAATATTTTTTTGCTGTCACTTTAGGCAGAACCTGAGCTGGTCGAAATTCTCGGAGCCCTCCACTACGGCATATTTTGTAATCGTGTCGTGGTTTTCCCCAAAATCAGTCTATCACTTTTGGTACATTGCTCTATGGAGCAGTTTTATATGCATATCATTCAGTCTGTATAATGTCCTTGCGCTGTCCAGTGTTATATAATTTTGTGCAATCTTAGTTGTTGACTAGGTTCTGTTTGAGAAAGTTGCGGCTTTTCTGTATTGGCATTGCATAGTAGTCAAAAGGCATTCTGAAATTTGAAAGTAACAAAGGGTTAGCAATACCCAGATCCCTAACATACACGTTTAAATTCACCTTGCTGAAAAATTCATAAAGCATTTAAATAAATGTTCTAAGGCCTAATAGAAAGTGGACATCTATATCCTTATCATGCACATTGTGTGTTGTTGTGCATCGTTTGATGCATCACACTGGTCATGTTGCAGTTTTATGGTCTAGTGCTGTGTTTATGTTTACATTCTGCGCCACTGACGCAAAATTTACGGAGCCCTCCGCTACGGCATGCTTTGTAATCATATATGGTTTTGGCGCATAAACTCCAATAATAATTATGGCTTGATGGCACCTTTGTCATGAGTGCCACATACCTATTTCAAGAAATTGTCTGAGCAGTCAAGAGTCTGGTCTCAAGAATATGAGCTGCGCGATGACATTTGAGAACTCGGGCCTTTTGGAGCATGTGGCAACACTTTAATTAAGTAGAGTTTAAGAAGGCAGCGTTATTGCCGAGCGTGTGTAAAACTGTGTGGCTAAACCAGCAGTGCTTGATAAGCGTGAAAGAGGAGTTTTCATTGTTTGGGTGGTCACAGCAAATGGCAACACCATTGTATAAAGTATGATGCAGCGATATATATTTTTACACTTGAATGGGTTGAGGGAAGGCAAATTCTGAATCTGTAATTTAATTACACACATTCCTGTATAGCGCATTCGACATATTATGGAGGATTGTCATGCTTAACCAGAGTAAAGGGGCTGAGTAACACACATTACTCTGCACACGTACATGCGTGGGGGAATGGGATACAAGATAACATCTTTTTTGCTTCAATTTCATTTTTTATTGTATAGTCATCATCATATAGCATTCAAGAACAATATGAAAAATATTCGAGTTTTTGTTCGTGACTTCTTGGCTTGATGCCTAAATTTTAGAACATGACCATTTAATCTGGATACCACATCAAATAGCACAACATTCAATTTGTAGTTTGTAATCTTCAGTAGTAATAAATTCCCATGATACAGCATTGAACGTTCTGGTATTATGCCAGTTGTAGAAGTGCTAATGAAAGCTTTTGCAATGTGAAATACTGATGCATAGCTATTGTGGAGGTTAGCATATGCTTATGAAGTAATTAGTTTGATATTAAATGTGGACATTTGACAGAAATTTGTCTGGCTGGGCAGTGTAATGTTAGACTTGAAGCACGTTGACGGTAACCAAAGAACATTTTTTCTAGTTGCATAAGAAACTTGACGTTTTGCTTCAGGGGTGATGGGGGTCACTAGAGAGCAACGCCTATGTAAGCATGCTCCTTCGTTTGCTGAAGTTACTTGTCGTATGACCAGAAATCCTTAATATTGTTGCAGTTTTATGATATATGGTGCACAGTTTTTTATGCGCCTCGTCGAGAAAATAAATCAATGAGCATTTCTACTAGCTGCACTCAAAATACAATATCTGCAGTGGTTGAAGGAACCTAGATAGCCAGCTTTTCATGCTGACATAATCCATCAATCCACTATGAAATGAAACAAACATGTTTGCAGAAAGGCACACGACTGTTTTTGCTGCTCTGGCATTTCATGATGATTTTTTTTTCTTTAAGTGGTGGTGGTCAGGTGGATTTGCAGGCGATGGTATTTGCATCTAGACAAATGACGTGTCTAAAATGGCACGTCTTATAAGACCTCCATCACGGGGTCCTTTCTAGTTCGCCATGGATGTCAGTTTCGTCTTGGCAGTCCTTCTCTGATAACCTTATCTCTGCTATTTCCCCAGCTTGGTCAGCATCACAAAGATGGTTCCAGTACAATGCCTGTTGTGTTCTTCACCTTTCGTGTTTGATTAGATACGAAGCCCCACCATTGCGACATTGTCCCCTTCTTCTGATGGCTACGCGACGTTCTCTCTCTCTCCATTCTTTGCCCCACGCCCATGGTTGACATCTTCCGGAAGTCTTTCCCACAGCACCCTAGCAGGTCTTACAACTCAAACTTCACGAAGCAAGAGTCTGTTCTTTCTTTGCTAGGGATGCACTGTACTTGGTGAAAACCTGAGAGTTTGGTGTAAGCTCTGTTGACAAAACTGTGGTATGCCTGCCCGTAACCACTCATATCTTGTCTTTTTGCTCTGCTACTATAAACGATAAGCCTGTTGAAAAATGAAGGTTCGTCACTTTTAGCCAAATTATCGTCTGTGGCTGAAACTGGACGTGAGGACGCCCTACAGATTTGTTAAGACATCCTGGTTTTGTACCAAAACCAGCTGTACTAACATAGATTTCAATATGTGTGTGGTTGAGCATCTTAAAAGATGCAAAAGTGTTCGACTGCATGGAAATGGTTGGCTCTTACGTTGCCAGACTGTATTCCTTACGTTGTCGGGAACTATGGTTGGGCTTTTTCGGCTCCAGTGCTGCATATAGCATACCATG
Organism: Hyalomma asiaticum; assembly: GCA_013339685.2. Taxonomy (NCBI): domain Eukaryota; kingdom Metazoa; phylum Arthropoda; class Arachnida; order Ixodida; family Ixodidae; genus Hyalomma; species Hyalomma asiaticum. Next base: position 22,340,993 of record CM023488.1, on the reverse strand, counting down.
CAAATGAATGCTGCTTAAAAGAGATGCCTCAAGCTTTGCATTTTCTCAACACAGGTGCTGTCGTAGTGCGCGCACGTCCCTCTTGTCGTCGGTGCTCACGGTTCCGCATCCTTTTTTTGAAAAAGAAAGAAAATGTGGGGGTGGTGGTGGGCGGCGTGACGAGCAGCTTTTGTTTGCCATGCCATCGTCCGTCAGCACACGGCTGAGTTGTCACAATGCACGCCGCTCCCGTCGCTGCCACTCGTTCCGACTATCGTGCGCGTGGAAGGGATGCACGCGTTGTTGCACACTCCGACGCCTCGCCCGTCCTTGGGAAAGAAAAGGGGGGGTTGGGGTGTGGCTGCTGAATGACGGTGGTGGTGGCGGCAGCAGCCGATGCGACGCATGTCACCTCTTGCGAAAGCGTCTCCCGAGAGAAGCAAATGCAAAAATAAATAAAATAAAGGTGGGGGGAAGGGATTGGCCGGAAAAGGAAGTACTTTTGCGAAATGCCTGCACCTCGCACTTTGTGGCACAGACTAGCATCGGCTGATAACTGCAGATAGCGCATGCCCATTTGGATTGCGCCGCCACTTTTTACCGCGAACAGGTAGCTCACGCTCGATGACGGTCGTGTTGGCTGCGTCGGCCTTCTCTCCACGCCACGAAGCTGCTTGTACATTACAAGAGGCTCTCTTGCCTTTTCCTTCCATTAGTGAAGAAGTGAGCTAAAGCACTTGCTCTGTTTACAGACGTGAGATGGTCGCAAACGCACAATTATGCATAAATATGTTGATGCTATGGGCCGTAACATACTTGGCTGGTAGAAGTAGTGCTGTTGGAGAAGTCTTAGTCCATGCACATTTTTAGTGCAGTTATTCGTGAGCTGCGGTGCTTCCTTCAGACAGGCCCCTCCTTGTGCAACTTCTACAACTCTGAGAAGATGATTATTACTTGCCACTCTGTTGGCGATGCATTTATTTAATGACAACTACCCAAGCACACTGTGTATTGTCGGAGCACTATGCAGCTGTGAAACCTCTACTCTGGCTAATTATGCTTTGTTAACCAGGTTCTCTAGTGCTCACATTTGCGACAAAAAGAATAAAAAGAACGTAAAGAATAACATTGAAAGGCAGATGTTTCTTATAATTCACTCCAACATGGTGTGTCATACTTTTTAAACATTGCAGAATATGACTCGTAACTACACGGAAGGCAAGACAAGTGTGAACGTAATTGCCACGTAACACAGTGACACAGCTCAGCAATCAGCGGCCAGATTGCGCCGCTTGTGCTTGCAACCAAAACATACCAAATTGCATAATGGAGGTACAGTGGTGCGTAGGAGACGTATGGCAGCATAGCTGTGCAGTCAGGCGTTCTTCATTGTGTTACTTCATTCAGGAGCATTTCTTGTCCCCAGAATGTCTTGCTTACCAGCTTTAGTTTGCAAAATTGTTACAGTGCAAATGGCAAATGGGTGATTGGATGCAGTGGCACAAAAATCTTAAATATATTACGCTTGGGGGTTAAGACCACATGTAACTAACTTAAAGCACTGTAGCAAATTTCTTTTTCTCAATAACAATTTCTGTTCTAACAAGCTTTCACTTTGTTTAAGTATACTGCATATTTTAGAATGTTCCTTGATGATGTAACTAATTTTGTCCTATAATATTTTACTGGAAAAGTTCACCACCTGACCTCTTTGTGATATTCCTCTGCTGGACAGGAAACCAGCCTTTACTGGATTTTGGTGGTGGTCTTTGCAAGCTCCTTTTTTATGTGAATCAAAAGTAAAGCAGGCTCTCTCCACCACAATTATACTTGCGGATGTAAAGAAGATACATCATCATATACTTCTTGCGCACCATTGTGCTTCTGTTCAGATGTACTGTGTTATGGTTGTGAGTGGAAGTGGCACTCTGTGGTCGCTGGTTGCTGGAAGCGTGTTGCTACATTATGTGGCAGTTGTGTTCAGATCAGCAACGCCTTCTGTGTAATAACAGCATCATATTCTTTGTTGTAAAGGTATGACACATAAATTTGCATGCAATTACATGAAACCTATCTTTCTTACGCGTTGCTCTAACCTTTTCTGTGGTCTCCACCTGGGGTGCGTCCGATCAGAGGAGCAACTGTGGCTCTTGTCGTGTTGTTCACTGCTTATAAAGCGAGGGCCAGCGAGGTACGGTCGGTGGTGCAGATGTATGTGCAGTGAATTGTGTTGCATGTAATGCTTCCCTTCATCCATAGCTCTTATTTAGGGGGGGTGTGAAATATTTTAAGTATGAAATGTCCAGCTCTGAATATTGAATTATCAGGATGCTAATTTAGCAATGTTGTATTTAACACATAATCATGTTAAGAGAAATGCACAAATTAGCTATCAACGCAAAATATATTGCTATCAGGAACACACCATCTAGACTAGCTTTTATTGCAAATGTATTGACGAAATATTTTACCATAAGCAAGTGATAATACGTACACAAAAAATATCACTTATTCCACATGGTTAGACCATGGCAAATGAGCTCTGCGGAATTCCATAAGGTGGAGTAACAATTATGAAAGGGAAAGTTGGCATCCACCCGTTTGTAGCACAGAGCTACACGGAGATCCATACGAATTTCTCGGAAGTGAAAGCTTCTTAGTTGCCGAAAAATCCGGCCTGGTCTGGGGATCGAAACTGGGGCCAACGCCTGTCTGGGGTGGTCGCTCTGCCAACTGGCCTAACCAGGAGGCTAGCAATTGGCAGCATGATGGTGAATCCATCGACAGCTCGAAGCATATAGGCATGAATACCGCAGATGAGTTATGTGGCATTCTGCAAGGTGAAATAACAATTACTAAAGAAAAAAAAAGTCCAGGTCGTCAATGTTAACGTTAATTTTGCTAATCCCTGTACCAGGGCATATTTTTTGTCAGGTATGAAGCTTTAATTTCTAGGAAATCCGTATGACCTTCTGGCATTGTGCTGCAAACGGGTGGATGCTAATTTTTTTCTTTCGTGGTTAGACAGCTGCAATGCATGCCTGTGAGGTTCTGTGCAAGGAGGTAGCTGTGAATAACACTCTTTGGTTGGCTGTTACAAGGGTGCAGCTCAGTTTCAGCAGTGTTGTCGAGTGCGCGGTTGAAGATGCTTATTGTGGTAGTGCATGTCGGTGGCAAAACGTCGTACGTACTAGTGCCCTTGCCAATGGCTGCAATCAAGCCTTCATGCAGTACCAATGGTTTACCTGTATAGGCATCGCTGGTCTCTGCAACTTGCATGAATGTAGAACGCCAGTCATTTTTGGCAAGCTTACTGGGTCGTACGTTCAGTCCTTCCGAATGTTCGAATAAGCTCGAATGTCCAAACATTTCGTGTACCTCAGTTTTGAATTAGATATTGGTGTTGAAATTGTAATATTTGGTGAATATTCAAATATTCGCACGCCTGTGCTTTTATTATGCTCAGTGCTGCGTGGAAGTAAAAAGAAAAAAACAACAAACTAGCATGTTTAACAGTAACATGATGCCCACATTGTCCTGTTTTGTTCTATCATTGCTTGATAATATTGACCCTTCGGCCATACCAAACAAGAGCATCGGTAGGAAAATGCATGAAGAAAGGATGGAATAGCTAGCTCCCATTTCTAAGAAGTACTTTATTTGGTAAAAAATACAGAACACTGGAACAGCAAGAGGAAAAGCTTACAGTTATCAACAATTGATCAGTTTTTTTCAACGAACGTGGCGCATGGGTGCCAAGGAAGCAGAACCATCTTCCTGGAAAAAGACGCTGTTTTCTGCAGTGCAACTTTCCACGAGGCAATGCAGTGCATGAACAAGCTGAAGTTCAGAACTTTCGAAAGCTTGGCCAGTACTCATCCAGATTTATGTGAAATCGCTTGGCTGTGTTGCCCAGTCTTTTCGGTTCCGATATCTAGGCAGCTCGCAATTAAATTCTTTTTGTTTTTTTTTCCCCTCGAACATTGACTTGAAGACTTGTGTGCCTGAACAAACATTTGATAGATTTTGCCCTGATTGAAGCAGCGGCGACTGTGTTTTGCAAGAATTCTTTTTAACCCCAGTTGGCGTTCATATCTTGTCATCCCGACAATTGTAGAGAGTGCATTTATGCTAAGCAGTCGCTAAGGGTTCGAGGAATAAAAAATTAAAATAATTGGGACACATGACCCCTGTTTATTGCTTTTCTGCTGTCGTTTGAAAGTGCTTTTTATTTTTCTGCATTTACATGCTCTGACAATTCCTTTTCTTTTCTGGTCACATTGCCCACAGACTTAAAAAAACTTGTTTTAGCCCAAAAAGTTTGCTGAGCACGCGTTACCATATTGCAGTTGACGCTAACACGAGTTCTTCGCTCAGATGCTGACAGGAGGATACATATGTAATGTTCTCTGCAAAGTAAAGTGGCTGTTAAGTGGCAGTCTGTGCCGTGTCAGCGCTCTTGATTTTGCTTGTCTGGTGCCTTGATGCAAGTATCATGTCTGTATCGACTAGTCCATCAAAAAGTTCTCTTAAATCTTGTCGACCATTCCGGCAATGTCTGCATTCACACATGATGTTCGTTGAACCCTGCTGTGTGCAGATGTAGGTGCCGGCGAGCAGGAGGAGCTTTTGATTCGCAAGCTGCGCCAGTGCAGCGTTGTCTTCGACTTCATGGACCCCGTGGCCGACATCAAGGGCAAGGAGGTGAAGAGGGCCACCCTCAACGAGCTGGTCGATTATGTCACTGCAGGCCGTGGGGTGCTCACAGAGCCTGTCTATCCAGAGATCATACGCATGGTGAGCATTCCTCACCGGAGAACTTCCGGTGCTTAAACCCTTTCACTGCCGGCTTGTTTCGGCATTGCTGTATGGTCCCTGCCGTGGTATGTTTTTTTCAAAAGGACATTTGGTTCACTACTTGAGGCAATAGGTGTGGCGCTAAAAAGACGAGAAACAAAACAAGAGATGAAACAGTGTACATGGGCACCAATGAGAAAACTTGATTCTACTTGGTTTGTCGACACGCACACGCAAACAAAGAGCGCAACATAGAAGAAATACAGTTCAAAAGGACACGTTGTGGAGCTTGTTGGTTCATTACCTGAGGCAATGGGCAGTGCTGCAGTAGGGTCTTCTTCTAGACATGTAAGCATTCTTACTGAGGATTGTTTCGCCAAATAAAATATTGCACTCATTACAAGCAAATTAAGAAATGACTGACATAATAATTAGCCATAAATCGTGTGCCAGAGTTTAGAAAGCGCTTATACAGTAATACATCATTAACTCGAACTCTCATATCTCGAAAAATCAACCAAATCGGAATTTTCCACGGCACCGCACCCTTTCCTATACGTCCCATGTATTTGTTGCCCTTTATCTCGAAATATTTTTAGGTCGTATTGCGGATGTCTTGAAATATTGACTGAGAGTGGAACGAGAATTCCGCTGCCGGACCATTTCACAATATTTGCGCGATGCTGCCACGCCTGAAGTCCTTCGAATATCTTTTTCTTTTTTAACCACGCCTGTCAGAACTCGCGAAGATTAAAATCATTGGTAGAAGTGCCAACACGAATGCACGGCTGTTACTAGGGGCCTTCTAGATATCTAAGAGGGCAAGTGTGTGTATGAGTGATACTTCAGATCAGTTTGTACAGCAGAGAACAGCTTTTCTGAGATATGCATGTGTAATTGCTACCATTATCTTTGTGTGTGTGTCCTCTGTACCTTGTTCTCTTGTATATTCTCCGGTGGTTCCGGGTGAATAAACAATGTGAGTTTACATTTGCCCTCGTTTGCCCTCTTGTGCCTCTGCGTTTTTGTACTTCCATTTAGTATTAACTATTATACAACTTCATCCTGGGGTGCTTGATGTTCTCTTGCAAGTATGCGAATGTGGCAGCATGTTGATTTGTGCATTTTTCCATTATTTTCAACACACTGTGGTTTCATTTTTGGTATAAAAGTAGTCAAAGCTTAAGATACGTGGACAATTTTTTTTGTCCGTTATGCCCACTGAAGGTCTGACATGGCTTCTGAAAAGCGGCACATCAAATCGCTCATCAAATGTGGCACTGCGTTTATCAAAATGATTCTCTGTAGCAGTGTGTAGCAAAATTGTTAAAATCAAGTGATAGCTGATTATCGAGAAAATGTGTACGAATGTGCAAATAGCATTTCGAGCCTGTTGAACAAACACGCGGCGCATAATGTGCCCCTATGGTTGATGTGTTACACAGCTCTGCGAAGGGGATATTGTGCTGATGCCAGGAAAGGGAAACTAACGATGCCTTCTGACAACGTGCCGAGCTGTGCCAGCATGTTCGAAAACGACAGTGGCACTCATAGTTACGATTTCAGTGGTAAAGGATATTTAGTTTTTAGTGCCCGCCATGACATTACACACACAGGGTGGCCTGTGTTTCCATTCCGCACATATTCCACAGCCTACCTCTGCAGATCCACTTTCAGATCAAAATGCAGTTGCATTTACTGTATGAAAACACATTCTTCTGGTGTCATGTTGGCTGTGAAGAGAAAACGGAGGTATTATCTCATTCAGGCAGTGTCAGCATTTGCAGATGCAACTTCTTTGTGAGTTTAGCTAACTAGTGGCGAAGTAGAGCAAAACACACGGCGGTTTGAATGAATTAAATGCACTGCGTGTTCAGTATGTCTCCATTTTGCTTCATTATGCTGTGTATCTTTACAGACCATCACTTTACTGAAGTCATTGCCGTAAATGGTGAGGTGCTTGACATGCCATATTGTGGGAGCAATCACAGAAGTGTTTTTTTTTTTGCTTTTAATGAATACTGCAAATGACAAATTGCACATGTGTTAGAAGTCTGACCCTTTTTTCTTATGGCAAAATAGACCACGACTGGCTTCAGAATATATTGATAATTAATGAAAATATAATTACAAATAATTACTGAACAATGCATGTCAACATATTAACGCCTTCTCATTCTTGTTGTAAAATATTGAGTGCCATGGAAATGGAAAAAAGCTGTGAAGATTTCGCACATTTAGGACAGCACATTCACCCCTGGGTTATCCTGAGAAATGTATTTGCCAAACAAGTGTCGTGAGGTTCTGTGGACAGTCTTGACGCGTTATTCAAGGGTAGTATTCAAGCTGCAGTGGTAGCGAGAGCTGCATAGAAGGAAACAGTGTTGTAGTTTTCTTGATTCACCGCCCGCCACTGTCTTTTAAAACCTATCCTCACAGATGTGCTTGGATGCTGTCTGGTTGAAAGGACAGTTGTACTGCATTGCATCAGGAAGCGTGTGCAAATTGCGTATCATGCACTGAACTGTGCATTTCGTCCGTTCTTTCAGATCTCTGCAAACCTCTTTCGGACGCTACCTCCCAGTGAAAACCCAGATTTTGACCCTGAAGAAGACGACCCCACGTTAGAGGCCTCTTGGCCACACTTGCAGGTAAGAAAGAATTTTGGACACCATGTTGAATGCTCTTCCTTTGTGTGTCCTGGTCGACAGTGGGTTACCCTAAAGGGCCTCTCACCAAGTACGGCCATTTGGGGTTCACAAACGTATTGTGTACATTGTGCACTCACGATCGTGGCTGCCAAGAACTGCATTGCTACGAGCCATGCAAGGTGCTCAAATTTCAAACTGAGTGTCAATTACTCATTGCAAGCATTGTGCACCAGTAGGGGAGGATGATGCTTCATGCTGCCATGGCTCGGTGTGTCGCCACAAAAATGCTTCTGCGTCACCATAAACCGTGACACATGGCACTCATCGAGAGTGTCATGCGCTCCATGCGCTTCGCCTTCTTTTCCTCTTTTGTCGCCCCTGCAGCATTGGCATGTGTTGAGGGTGTCGTACTGGCAGTGACCCTTGCTTCGTGTTGTGCCACTTGAAACATTATCTCTGCTATTAACTGACCAGTTTGAAAAATCCCTATTGTAGAACGCTCCTTATTGAGCACTTAAGAACCTCTAGTGTATGAGTGGTGAGTGGCCCTTTAACCAGAGCCGACTGGTCCATTTGATTCGCCTCTATGAATTGGTTGACGAAAAAGCATGTGAAGATATGAAACCATGCAGCTCCAGCATGATTGACACTAAATACAAAATGATAAGGTCCAAACTCAATGCAGGGTCTACTCTTGTTCTGTTGATGTGTGCTGTCCGTGCAAGGTTGCACAGCTGGGGACTGCATGCACGGTTATTTTCTGAGGTGCAAACACAGCCCGCATTATGCTGTAGTAAAATCCATCCTGAACACGGTTGCCAAAGTTGGGGGTAATTCCTTTGAGTGTTGGTCACTTTGCCACCTGTTTGCCAGGAGGTTAACAAAGTGCTGTGCAAGGACAAATGATGTGGTGGAAAAGACCAAGAGACCTGGAAAGTCAGCACAAATAAGCTTGTTTTTGTAGTTTGGCTAGTAACTGGTGTACAAGTATTTTGCACTGAAATGTCCTCCTTGCAGGCTTGGAAAAGTCATTCGCTTTATTCATGTGTCATGTTGCATTTTATACTGTATCACATTTCATCTTTTTCTTAATACTAGAGAAACACCTGTGTGAGAAAATTGGCCAAGAAGTACCAAAACTTTCAGCAACACACGTGTAGCTGACTTAGTGTAGCTGCATGTGTGTAATGCTGAACAAAAGTGTGTAATGCTGTGTAATGCTGAACAATGATAATTTTTGTGTGCATTGATATTTTTGCTGATTCATGAAGATTACAAAGGCCCTTTGAGCATTTCATGTCCACACCCTAAAATTACATGTTTTGATTGGCTGTCCTGCTCTTGTACGAGTCGGGGAAATTGTTCCAGTCCCCTCTGCAGGCATCTGCAATACAGTACGACAACACCATCATTGCAGCTTTTAGTGCGGTAATTAATAGACGGTTAAGGCTGTAGACCTGTGTAATACCTGAATATTGTTGCATTGTGGTTATAGCAGTTTGTGCTTTCAAAGCTGATGCTATCTTTCCTGCGTGTGTACTATCACGCTGTATCTGCATTGTGCATCTGTGACCTTTAAATTCAGTGTGCCTCCTCCTGGGATTTGGGGTACTTGAAAACCTGGTGATAGCTGCTTGCAATGTCGCGATCAAATGCTTACGTTAGCCAAGTGCACAGCGCTGTGAAGGGAGCCATGTTGAATTTTCTACCGATGTGATGTGCTATTGTGCCCGCCCTTTTAGTCTTTCTCACAAGTGTGCCGTGTTGTTTCTTTTTCTCTGCCCCTGCAGCTTGTGTACGAGTTTTTCTTGCGGTTTCTGGAGTCTCCAGACTTCCAGCCAGCACACGGAAAGAGAGTCATAGACCAGAAGTTCGTTTTACAGGTAGGTGTCGTTGGCTGTGCAGTTTAACACCAAGAGGGCCCCTTTGAAAACCCATGTTCATAACTATCTTTTTTTCTCTTTGGTTGACTTCTTTTACTTGTAGCAACGGAGCGATAATTTAGACTGGCTGAATTATTCGCGCAGCATTGCAGTGTCATCGCACATCTCAGTCTTAAAGTGGCCCTGCAACACTTTTCTTTGCATTGCCAGAAAATGGTGCGCATCTGTTGTGAGGCTCCGGTGAACGTGTGAGCCAAATATTTCACTGCACGCACTAGGAAAAACACAGCTGGAAGGCACTTGTTCTTTTAATGTATGATGTCGCATGTGGCGCCAACTGCGTCGCTTGGCTTTTTCCGTTACTCTGTAAGAGAGGTATGCACATTTTTCCTACTTGTTGAATTCAAAACAAGCAATGAAGCATTGTAGTTGATCTTTCCATGATTATGAAATCGTTCTATGCTATTTCTGTCTCAAGTGACTTAGCTCTACGTGTGACGTATGTTAAGAGAGGGCACTTTTCATCTGTGTTTGAAAGCAAGTTGTGAATTCCTTTGTGTGTGCACTGCAATGAGATTTGGCTCACATGTTCACGGGAGCCTCTACGACTGATTAGCACAGTTTTCTGACTTGGTTCAAAGAGTGTTGCAGGGGTCCCTTTAATGTTGCGGACCAGAATTTCAGGACTGTTCACACCATTTAATGTTTTGCACACCGCATGCACAACCGCGGCCTCTTTGCGTGACTGGAGTCCCGCAGAAAGAGTAACATCTTTGTACTGGTACACCTCCATGTGTTCTCCAAAGCTGAAAGTAGCGAAGCTTTCTTGACCTACCTATTAGTCGCTGACTGCACGTTGATCTTGAGATAGTGCTGTCATTTCTCATTCAGGGATGTGCTAAAATGGAGCTCTTAGTGTAACTGATGTTCATCTTTTGCCTTCTGAAAGCCATCAGAATCATAGCCACTAAATAGTGTGGGTCACTTGAGCAGGATACCAGGAGGGAGCTGTAAATAGTGCTTGTGGCGACAACTCGTGGCACTTGTCAGCTAAACTGCTTGAGGCTCAGTGAACAGCCCAGCGTCCTTATGACATTTTTCAACTGTTTGCAAAATGTCATAAGCTTTTGGTATAAGGCTTTTAAAAGGCAAGTGTTTTAGTCTTACACTTTTGTTTACCACGTAGCCTTGTGCTGCATATAAACATCTTAGCACATTCTTGTTTGAATATTTTTAGAGATGTTCCCTTTAACGTATATTTTCACATTTACTAGATCCTGCTCTTATGGTGAAATTGTAGATCTAGTGTATGGTAATGCCTGCTTTATTTTGTTTGTTTTTCTTTTTCTTTTTGCTAGTTGCTGCCTGCCGTTAAACATTCATCCCGTGTTAGCTCAGTGTAAGGCGTGCATACTAGTACAGACTTTAAAATAATGTTATCAATTCTGTAGCAGTGGTGTGTAGTAGTGACGTAATTTCTCAAGTGTACAGAAATCTGGGCGGTTTAGCAAGATGCATCTTGCAGATAGGCTTGGACCCATGAGGTGGCATTTGATGGTGAACCGTTGCGCTTACTGCTGCGATTGGAATGTAAGTGTTGCTAACTGTGCTAATAATAAAGAGTCAGAATTCCCCAAGTGATAGTTTTGTGCCTCTGTACGATTCTTCAGCCTCGCTATTACATTTCATTACCAGTAGAGGTTGTGCCTGTGCCTATTATAAATGTCAATTAGGTTGTCATAACTGTTTCTGCAAGACATTTATGTCAAAATTAATATAAGGAATAATGAAAAAGTGCACCATCTGTGGAGGAGGAATCTGTCTGAAGCTTTTAGTGTGAGGAATGTGAAAGTCGTCAAGCAAGCTAAGAGTCCTAGTGCACAGACACCTTGCTATTTGCACATGTGGTCAAGTTCTTGTTCGATTCTCGTCATTTGTAATGTGAATGTTCGAAGATGGCAGCAACAATCCTGCATTGTAGCACTGTAAATGCAGTATTACAGTAGAACCCCGCTGTTACATTCCCGGCTGCTACGTTTTCCTGGCTGTTACGTTGTTTTGGGCCAGTCCCGGCATAGCTCCCATAGGATTCAATGCATTAGGGACCCCGCTGTTACGTCGCAGTGTGGGAACATTCCCGTATGTTACGTTGCGAATCGACACTCCAAGCGGCCACTGCCGATGGCAATATTGACTTTTCACGTAGCTTGACTTGGCTTGACTGTATTAGCTGCACTATGGGCGACGCCCATTACGTTTCCGGCTTCCGCCAGTGAAATTATGGCACAGCTGTGCAAACTGTTTGTGACTGAATCTCGTACAGTGATTACGTTTCCATCGATGATGCTGTTGTCACCTCCGAGGTTTTCTTTGTCGACGAAATGATAGCCGAGTGTGCCGATGCGTGTACTGAAAGCGCTAGCACTGAAATAAAATTTTGTGCCGATCACCACTTCTCTCATTTTTCCATTTTTCCCGTTTCTCGGCTCTTACGTTTCCCGGATATTACGTTTATTTTCTACGGTCCCGTGAAAAACGTATCAGCGGGGTTCTACTGTACATTGCTTGTTGGAATACCCAGGGGTGTTTGACATAGCAGTGGCTTTGTTTGTGATTGCGCAGCTTTTGGAGCTCTTTGACAGCGAGGACCCGCGGGAGCGGGACTTCTTGAAGACGGTGCTGCACCGGATCTACGGCAAGTTCCTGGGGCTGCGGGCGTTCATCCGCAAGCAGATCAACAACATATTCCTGCGGTTTATCTACGAGACGGAGCACTTCAACGGGGTGGGCGAGCTGCTGGAGATCCTGGGCTCGATCATCAACGGCTTTGCACTGCCCCTCAAGGCTGAGCACAAGCAGTTTCTGGTCAAAGTGCTCATCCCGCTCCACAAGCCCAAGTGCCTCGGGCTATACCACGCACAGGTGGGTGTGCGCTTGCTTGTTTACTCCCCCATGTGGAGTATCCTCCCACTCCCCAACTCCGCACTAAGAAAAAAGGGTGTATTTGGCGCACCTTTCTGTTAGACTCTAAGGAAGGTATATTAGTTTGCTCTTGGGGAGTGGGAGTTAGAGTTACTCCCCCATGTGGAGTATTCTACCACTCCCCGAGTCCACACTAAGAAAAAGGTGTATTTGGTGCACGTGACTGTCGCACTTTAAGGAAGGTGTATTAGTTTGTCTTTTTTCCTTGGGACAATAATCATCAATCTAGCTCTGTTTCCTTGCATTATTGCTCTGGACATTGGGAGGCACTCCTTGAGAAAAAGTTTCTTTTCTTCTTGGCCTAAAAATTTCTTAAGGTACAGTGGGGCACTAGTTGGTAATACATTTAGTGAAAAACTTAAACTTTGCGAAGGAGGGAATATCAGTCCCCTTCCTGTCTCTTTCTACTTCTGGTATTTTCTAAATTTTGACCACTAGTAGAGTTTGTGATGCTGATTTCAAAACAGTAATGACATTTATTGTAGCTGTAGTGGTTCTTCAGTTAGAACAACTATGTTAACAAAATATAAGCTCTTTTGTGAACACTTTCTTAGCTTAATAAAAATTTTCCCACAGCATTCTAATATGGCTCGTTTTGCTGCACATTGTGCAGTAGTGTGCCGGAAAAACTATATGAAAATAACATGGTTCATTTGCTACATTTACAAAAAAAAAAAAAAAAAATAGACGTGCCTGCTGTGTACTCCACATTTCCCTTACTGGCATTACAAATTACAAAACCAAAATTCTGTAATACAGCATAGACCGCTTACAACGTAAGTCACCGGAATCTCAAATACCCGCACTATAAGCGGTACCGCACTATAGCCAAAACATTTTTCAAAATACACGTGTGTAAAAAGCGTCGAGCAGGTAGCGGCACGTGTTAGACATTCGAGGTGCACTTTCGGGCTGCTTTCACCCACTGAAAAAAAAAAAGAGAGAGAGAGAGGATACTTAGATCTAAGTCCGCGGCTGCACTGTGCAAAAGAGAAAAGAAAAGGCGCTATAGTGACATTGCCATTTATGCGCACTTCCCCTGGAACCGGACTGTGCAGAAACTGGAAACCGATTACTGCACACGCTATCCTTCATTTTCTCTGACGCGTGCGCAATGTCAAAAATGTCTGCAGCCACCACCGAAAAGGTTGCGCTCCCGGGCAGCGCGCCGCATGGGAAGCTTGCCCTTGACAGCACAGGGATTGGGCGCACAAGAAATCGCACTTGCAGGGTGATTCAAAGGCAGTGATTGTAACGTGGACATCATGCGATCGCAGGCGTGCGCTCTGTTTGGAGCGCACGTTTGGAGCTGACAAACGGCTGTAGCAGCATTCTCCGTTGCCTTGGCAATCCTTTCAATCCTATCCTCGCAGGGCACACCCGCGACACGCTGCTGCTGCCTTTTTTTTTTTTTCTTCCCTCCGTTCCATGTTAATTCGTTCCGCGCTTTTTCCTCCTTCATGGCGATTCGTTGCACTCTTTTCGGGCGGCGCACTTCCATTCTGAAGCCTGCTCGCTACCTCAGTTGTCCGCGGATTTCCCGGCAGCCGCATTATAACCAGTCTTTCATCTCATGGAGCTCCACGTTAAGTGGTATGCATATACATTAAGCTCTATGGGAGGGTAAATGGAGGTCAGAAAAAAGCGCATTATAGCTGGTCCTGCACTATAAGCAGTTACGTTATGACTGGTCTCAGCTGTAGTTGTCAAAATTCTCTGTAGATATCAATGTTCCATGTGGTCCAGAGATACCCTGCACAAAACTTCATGAAAATCTGACCTGTTTATATGCCTGAAAGTCTGTGCACAACACATAGACAGTTTTCACATGTTTTCATGAGTTTGATTGATGAAGCAAGGGACAACGTGTGCGTGTTTCTTCCCAACACTGCAGTGCCCTGGCGGCTAGCGTGCACCGTCATGCGATAAACTCTGCCATCTCAATGTACGCATTCCAAAACGCATTAGTAGCTAAGTTGACATTTGTTGTTGTTTTGTGACGTTTCATTGCCTGAAAATTATGAAGTAGTCAAACATTTTGGTATCTATATAAAATGCCTTGCTTTTCTGGTGGAACCGTGAGATTTTTTCGCGTGTTTGGGTCGTAATGTTTACCTTAGTACGTTCAGCATTACGTTATTTTTCACAAACGTACGAATGAGGTTTTTCCGTAGTGTATAGTCAGGATGTCATTGATGCTGTTGCGGTTTGACATACATATAGGTAAATCAGGCGTGTTTGGTGTCTCTTTTTCAACTTGCAGCTGGCGTACTGTGTGGTACAATTCCTCGAAAAAGACGCTACACTTACAGAACAAGTGAGTATGTGCTTGTCACGCTTGTTTTGTGTCTTAGTGCAACTTTTATGTAAGGCATGCTCTTTCCTCTGAATTTCAGCTTTATCATTTTTCCATCATTCGAAAACTGTCTGGAAAACGTAAGGTGGTCTAATTAATAATGTGCCCATCACTACGGCTCCTCTCAAAGCTTGTATGTTGCCCAAAAGCACTGAAGTATTGGTGCAGGTCGCAGCCATTGTGTGCAAACGTTGCATAAAATGCAATTTACTGCAAGTTGCATCTAGAGGCATTGCAACCTAAGGCCATGGGTTCAGTTTCCGTAAGCCACAAGCCACATTGCTGTGGGGGTCAGGTCCCTGATGTCACTGTTCATCAGTGTCACATTTCTTTTGGTAATGCCCACCAAATGTCGCAGTTCTTTGAGTATTGCATCTGGATGCATTACTTTGTAGCCTAATGGACATGTAGTGGGGGTAAGTTAAGAACCTTGTTTTTGATTAATTGACCATTTGCAAAAATCTGTAAGTTGGCTTTTTCCCGCAAGGGTCTCCCAACCACAAACTCTCTTCTACAGATTGCTTTCCTGCTCTAAGTGCGTTCACGTCTGCACACTCCATCCGACGTGCACGAGCACCACAAAAGCTTCTAAAAATTTTTTGCACGGAGGGAGCCGTCTCACAGTGAGTTCGACAATTTACAAAGAGAGGGGCAGAAGCAAAAGAAAGGCAGGGACGGACGCTGAATGGGATGAATGGTGTGACGAATGTGCAGATGTTCACACGCTTAGAGCAGGAAAGCAATCTGTGGTCAAGAGTATTTGGTTGGGTGAGAAATGCAGCCGCCGCAGCTGGGATTTGATCCCGAGAGTCGCGGGATCGAATCCTGGCCACGGCGGCTGCATTTTGATGTTGAGACCCATGTTGAGGCCCGTGTACTGTGCGACGTCAGTGCATGTTAAAGAACCCCAGGTGGTCAAAATTTCCGGAGCCCTCCACTACGGCATCTCTCATAATCACAGCCGGTTTTGGGACATTAAACCCCAGAAATCAATCAATCATTTTTCCAGGAAAGCCAACTTAGATTTTTGCAAGTGGTCATTTGCAAAGTCGTGTGGGTAGCTACGATGCTTGACAATTTCCCTGAGGGAGTCTTAAGAGGGGGTCTGTGCCTGTGTGCACACTGCATTGGTGAGCTGATGCTCGCGCGCAGTGGCGTGAAGGACTAAAAGGTCCACTTGCCATGCAACACTGGTGCAGCTAGGCATGGCCTATGAGATTACATCAGTGCCAGCGCAACCTCAAAGGCCATAAGCCTCTAAGTCAAGAGGGTGTACGGAGGCTTGTTGGCTTACATGTAGTGGAGTGGCCTTGGATCTGCAATGCAAGCGACATACCAGTGTTGTGTACTGTACATCTTGCTGGTTCATGGTGGGCAGTTGTTAATTCACGCCATGTTCTCTTCATCTGCGTTGCTGTTTCTCTTTGTTGCAATATGGCTTAGCAGCTTTTCATTTTTCACTGTCTTTGCTTTCTCTCTCTCTCTTTCAGCTTCCTAGTCCAAGTTATTTGTCATGCTTGCGCTATCGTACAGTCATGTTCCCTTCCAGGCTGATGAGTGCATTGCGTCGTGATTTCTTGGCATGTCTCTGCCAATGAACTGTGATTGACACCTACTCCCTATAAAAAGGGCCCACCCCCTTCTGTTCCCATGCAGGTCATGAAGGGATTACTAAAGTTCTGGCCTAAGACATGCAGTCAAAAAGAGGTGAGTAGACTTATTTTATTTTATTCATTGCTGCAATTAAGTCGTTTCCTGAACACCATATAGTGTTGTTCGTTCTCTGGTGAAACCTGATTTTACCCGATTGTTGCACCTTGGACATGTTTTCGTATGAGTCGGGTCAAACCTGATTTTTTCCCTAATTAAAGTACCCCGTGTGCCAACCTATTTTATTACAATGCGCGGAGGCTATGGGCCAAACTGGTTAGTCACCCCGTGGGCTAGATGCCCTGCCTTGGGACAACGAAGTTAATTTGTATTGAGTGAAGGGAATGCCATTGACATACAGTTCATTCCACAGGCTGTGTGAAACATTGTGGTTGCTACACAGCTCTTTTACAGTGGATCTGTTGCAGCCTCGCTAGGTTGGTCATGTTGACATCTTCAGCATCGAGTGGAGTGGAGATTGTGAAATTAGGAGAGGAGGTGCAGATAAAGAGATAGAAAGCTGGAGAGATAAGTAAATAAGTAAAAAGAAAAAAAAACTGCGGAATTTTGCATTAAGTGCAGGTTCCACAGTTGCAGACCTAGCAGCAACCAAGTTACAGTGCCAGGTTGTGACTTGGTTGCCGCTAAGTCTGGGGGTCTTCACTTAAGAATCACTTTCTTGCTCCCTCCGTGGCATTTTCTCGTCAAGCATGTTCCGGGTCTGCTCGTTGAAGTCCGTTTGCAGCCGCCTCCCTGGCCACGTAGGCATGATTCGATCACCGGCGGCGGTTACACTCCCGTTCTGCGGCATGCTCAGCTTCCCGATACGCAGGTTCTTCCTTGGTAGCGTGCACTTTCTTCGGTCGCCCCACGTCTGTCTAGGCACGATTGGGTGCGGCCTTTTACGGTAGCAGTCTTCAAGGTCATGTGCATGTATAGAGCCACAGCTGTTTCTGTTGCGTGCAGTGTCTCATGGTGTGCGTGGCTTAGTTCCAGCTGTTACCACCGCGCACGTGCGCCTATGTTGAGGTTATGCCAGGTAGTGCACCAACTGTGCTGTGGCTGGTTGCTTGGTGCCGCAAGGTGAAGCGAGGGTTTCTTCTGCGTGTGACAGACTTTTTACCCCGAGCTGGAACAGCTTTGCCGTCAATAAAATTTCTTGGCCAGGCGGGATTTGAACTATGGTACGCACGGATCGAAGGCGAGCATCATTAGCACTAGGTTATACAGCCACACTTGCGGATTGCTCATTTATGGGAACTATCTGATTGTGTTGCTGTGGGCGAGGGATAGAGAAACTGAGAGGGAAAGAAAGAGAAAAAGGAAGAGATACAGAGCGATAGAAAAAAGAGATGGTGCACTTCCATTCGACTGTGGCACGGGAGTCTGATGTCACTGCCTTGGCAGTGCTTTCTCGGCTGGTCATGTGATCATGTGGCTGGTCATGTTCAAAAAGACTTTCAGATAGCTCTTGGTAACATAGGCAGTTAATGTTCAACCTACAATCTTGATTAAAATCTGAAGCTGTGTGAATGCGATGTGGCAGACCATGAATGAAACAGACGCCTTCCTTTTGCATAATATGCAAGTTTTGCCAGTTGACCATCTAAGTCAACAAAGCTTTGGCTGTGGTTGGCCCTCTTAGGCTTGTCGTCGATTCCCACCAGTCAAATACCCACACGTGACCCCACTTTTTTTTTAACAGGTGATGTTTCTTGGGGAGATAGAAGAGATCCTCGACGTGATAGAGCCAACACAATTTGCCAAGATTCAGGAACCCCTCTTCAAGCAAATAGCCAAGTGTGTCTGCAGCCCACACTTTCAGGTGAGTGCTTCGTTTCCCGTTCTTCTTCCCCTGCCTTTCTGTGGGCTGTGTTGCATCTAAAGTTATGCATAAGCATCATAAAGGAATGCTGATGTGAGAAACAGTGTTTTTCGTGTTAGTAGGTTAGCTTTTCACAATACCACAAAGAGCAGTATTGCAAGGAGGAGACCCTTGGTAAGCTAGGAAACACGCAAAAAGAAACTGCAGGTGGTGACCCCACTTTGGAATTGCATCACTAAGATGTGTGACGTCATAAGTGTTTTAAATGCATCTGCTGAGACCTGCGTAACTATTTATCGGTGACAGACATGCCTTGTACTCTAAGGAAGCCAGAGATTAACACCGAGAGTTTCAGATTTGATGGAGCAAACTTGGTGAGAATACAAAAAGAAAAAAAAAAGAAATCTGCCTTCTGATGTTTACTAGGTTCCAAAGTTGCGTGACTTTCAAAACTAATACCTTGACATTCATTAATACGGTAACGCCAGAGCTTGTGTTACCCTTGTCTACTAGATTTGTTGCAGCCATAGTTCAGGCGACATTTTGGTGCGCATTGTGGGTGTGACTGGATGTGGATCGCCCTACATCGTGCATTGAGAAAACGCGGATGGCAAATTTGCTTTTGAAGGGGTCGTGAAAAGAATTTGGAGCAGCATGGCTGTAATTTTCACTGCTTCACTTAGTTCGGCCTGCTGGTTCCAAAATGTCTCGGGGTAATACTCACTGTACATTTAATGACACCCGTTTGAAATCCTAGTGTTCTTGTGCTCCCGAAATTGAGCATGTGACAACACAGATCAGCATAACAACTGTTCAGTGACACAATCTCAAGACACCAAAAGACTTAAACGTATCCGCTTCAGCAGCAGTGTACACAATTTTGTATCAAAATGGTGTAGGCAGTTCAGTGGACAAGGGCCGAATAAAGTGCAGAGAACGCTGATCTATGAATTAAGTGAACCCTTGATGTATTCATTGTGTCGTCAGTTTGCTACATTGTGCGGCGTATTCTTGCAGGCAATTAATTTTCTGAAGGCGTTATTAAATCTGATGAGCGTGTAGAGATTGTACGCACTGGGGACGATGTCAAAAATGTAATTTTCGTTGGCTTGTAATGAACGCAGCCAACAACAAACTGCACCTGCATGCGAAGCCTGACTTCTGATTGCTTTCATGCCAACATAAATGATGACTGTCTTCAGGGTAAATTCATTTTTAATGATGCTTTAATTGCAAACGATTACTGTATGAGGAATATTTCAACATATAACCGCATTTTCTTGCAATGGAATGAATGTGGAGTGTCACGGGAACTATGTGTGAAAATTTGACGCATTTATTGGCACTACGTCGTAGTCCATGCCTGGAGGGGATATAGTCAACTTCAGTTTGCTCTAAAATAATAGATTTGTAGGAAAGCTAGAGAGTAAGAAAATAAGCCGAATGCATCCCTTTGCGGTGCCTCCTTACCGAAGCAAGGCTGGGAACAGTTTGTTTTCCCATGGCCTTCGAGGGCGCGCCAATGTCGGAGACCATGGTGGTGGCTGAGATTGTGTCAGCTGCACAGTTGAGGACACAGTGCACAAAATTTTCAAGCTTGTGCTGCATTTTGTGTCTTTGATCTCTACCGTTGAGCACCCTGCCACGGTGGCCTAGTGGTTATCGCACTCGGCTGCAGATCCGAAGTTCGCGGGATCGAATCCCGGCCGCGGCGGCTGCATTTCGATGGAGGCGAAATGTTGAGGCCCGTGTGCTGTGCGATGTCAGTGCACCTTAAGGGGGGACGTGACGTTGGAAACCAACTTTCTTATTTCTTTATGGATTTTGATGAAATTTGGTAGACTTATTAGCAATGATTCTGTGATACTACTGTATAAATTTCATGAGCTTATCTTTAAAACTTTCTGATTTACAACAATGTCCTCCTTCTGACCTTGTTCCGAGCCTCAATCGCTTAAAAAATGTGATAGAAAGCTTTTTCAAAGTGCTGTGAGCTCTATGATGAACGGTCCAGGGCGTAACATTCTTAGATTTTTTTATTTGCTACACAATTTTTTTCAGTTGTCGTTTTTTACAAGGTGACTGCACCACAAGAGCTCAGGCTGTGAGCAATTAGTCGTATTGTTAAATGTTGTGAAGGAAAACTGGAAAAGCAAGAATGTCACGCCCTGGGCAATTCTTCTAGGAATATAGGAAAAAAAACGGAACTGAAATAGACCTAGTAGTCATGAAGAAATCAGCGGAACAAGCAAGGCAAGGAGCAAGAAAAGTTGTTTTGAGAAAACGGCTTTCAAAGTTTTTCCATGGATTTTTATTAGAAAAGGGCACTGAATACGCAGTGTTTTGTGTCCTTTTTGGTGCACGGCTTCTTGAATGTCCTTTCTTTAGTTTGGTATGCCTTGCTGGCCTCTTTTTTCCTAAAAGACACCTTTCTTTGCTGCTCTGGGAAAGGCATGTTGTCCAGGCTAGAGTCAAAGTGTTGCACAATACTCAGCATAAGCATGGTGGGCTCAATGACTGTACTTGAAATACTGCCTCATGGACAGATCTGCATGCCAGAAAGGCATTGGTACCAGGGTACACAAATACTGTCAGCAACTGTCTCACTGGAAGGTCTGGACTGAGCCTTCAGACTTTTCTGATATGTTTTATGGTGCAACCCTCAATGTGAGATGTTGATTGTTGACCAGTGTAATTAGTCAGAGCTCCTAGCCCCTTTTCAATACTTTTGAGAGCCTGCACAGCTCTCCTAATGCACAGAAAATCATACGATATTCATTTCACGGCAATTACTACCGCTAGAGTTACTGTATATGTTCCTCTACATATACAGTTACTCTAACCACCCGTTCGCGAGAGCGCTGCCAGACGCGCGTACACGTCAGTATCATTTGCGATGCTGACCCATATCTAGTTCCTACTTAATTAAAAGTTATTAGGAGCGCTGCTGACTCCTACAACGCCGAGAAACGGGTTCAAGGTCGTGATTTTGAACGATCGGAAACTCGTTCGCTTTTTTGCGTACCGGCGCCTGTCATTCCGTTTTCAGCGCGGTCGCACACACACAACTTACTGGCACGTACGCGGCGACCTCGCGGAATGCGTTTGGTGATACAAAATGCGGCTCTAGGCGCGCCTGAAGGGTATCGTCCATACTTGCGGACGGCGTGGCAACGTGACGAGATTCGGGCACATCCGTGGCGCGATCGCTACATGCAGTCGGCAACGTCGGACGCCGCGCGACATGGGCAACGGTGCCACTGCCGCTCGCACATGATGCTTCGCCCGCGTATGAAATGCCACAAAGCGACCCGTCAAAGTTGACAAAAGCAAGCATACCGGCCGCGCGCGATTGATCTGGAGCGGACGCACCATCGGCACTCGCACGCGTTACTTCCGAAACCACGCTCCGCGCGCACCGACAGCGAGCCGAAAAGTCTAAACGCGCCCATCACAACAAAAATCCGCCGCTGAAACTACATTCCGCAAATACCGACGATAATGGCGTGCTGAGATGTCAAGAGGCGCACAAAGCACTCGCGGAGTCCGCTGCCGAAACCGCTCCGTACGCGCTGACGAACATGGCGACGCGATCGTCAAACGCGCGGCGCCACGAGGCGCGAGCACCGCGAGCGATAAGATATCAGCTTTGGGATCAGCTGCCGTTCTGTCTACACACCGCCCGATCGCCGACACTGCAAATACTATCGGGGAAGGCACGCACAGACGAACATACAGCGCAGAGAGGCGCGCCGGCGCGGTAGCAGAAGACGCGGACCGCCAAGGAGACCAATGGCGAGGCTCCGATTCGTCACGTGACGGGCGCGGCCAATTGGAGGCCTCGGCACGGCCTTGAATCTTTTGCTTTTTGTGCGCTTGCTCCTGTATGGAGGAGCTGGCTGAAGCGGCAGATTTGAAGACGGAGAATCGCGCTTTCCAACGAGGGCAAAATGGCGGCGCTCGGTTGCGCCGTTGCGGAGATATTGGGACTTGAAAACTGCCGTTTTTTCACGATTTCTATCGAGTTTTTTCGCCACGTTGGCCTCTATTAACATTTTTTTTAGCACTTCTACGCGGTTTTGAGCGTTCATATTTCGGAATCAGATAAAAAAGGACTTGTAGAAACTGACTATGTGGTTTTCAAAAAAATCGATTTTTTGGTCATTTTTCGCGATACGAAGGCCGCGTCCCCCCTTAAGGAACCCCAGGTGGTCGAAATTTCCGGAGACCTCCACTACGGCGTCTCTCATAATCAGAGCTGGTTTTGGGACGTTAAACCCCACAAATCAATCAATCATTGATCTCTACCGTTGAGGAGTGGCGAGCGGTGCCTGTGTTACATTGTCCCTCCCTCCCCCACCACCAGGTGGCAGAGCGGGCGTTGTACTTCTGGAACAACGAGTACATCCTGAGCCTGATCGAGGAGAACAATCAGGTGGTCATGCCACTCATGTTCCCTGCGCTGTACCGCATCTCCAAGGAGCACTGGAACCAGACCATCGTGGCGCTCGTCTACAACGTGCTCAAGACCTTCATGGAGATGAACACCAAGCTCTTCGACGAGCTCACGTCAGCTTACAAGTCCGAGCGGCAGAGGTGAGTGCTCCCTTTCTCGTGGCGCTGCCAACTTTGTACCTGTTGTTGATGCAGTGTCATGTGCGGTTGCATGTGGACACGGTTGAGCCCATTCCTTTCACTGCAGTGCCTGCAAATTGATGCAGTCAACTGCAGTCAAGCATTGATATAGCAAATTACGCATTAGAATGAAGAATGGCCTTGTCATTAATATTATGCTAGGAATTAATTTAGAATGAATGGATATACAGAAGCTGTCTTCATGTTAGATTCACCTTTGTTTTAATGAGGCTTCATTGCAGTACCAAACATAAATGGAACTCGGGGTGGCTAGCTACTCTACGTATTGCTGTATGAGTTGTGAGCAGAGCTTTCAGCAGAGTTCTCAGCAGGTTCACTAAGCAAATGCTGTGCGACGTCGAATTGTTGCAGCTGCTGCTCAATAGACCCTTTTCATAAACTGTAAAGCTAGCTTCCCTGCAATGCAGCTTGCCCCACTAATGGCGACAGCTGTCTTTATTTAAATGCTGTCAACATTCAAGTTGCACGTGCTGCGGCCCGTTTTTTTGGAATGTTTGTACCAGAAGGGCTGCGTCGACGTTTTGCATGCCCTGTTGCAAGCGCAGGCACACGCTGTTTGCCGGATTGCCAATGCCGCCATTAGTAGGGCAAGCTGCATTGCAGGGAAGCTAGCTTGACAGTTTATGAAAAGGGTTTGTTACAGCTTGTGTCCGGTTGCTGTGCATCCCGCGCCAGTAATGGTGTCCACATCTTCAAGGCTGTTTTGAGAGTAAGCGAAAGATATCAGTTCATGCTCGGTTGTGCGATTAACTTGCTCTGCATCATGAGGTGCTTGAGCTATGCATTGAGCTTGGATTAGAGGCCCCTGTAGCTTGATTGGGACTTGCTGCTGATGTGTAGCTCCGCTAATAATGAGCATGCGAGTTTGATTCTCGGTTGAAGGGACTGCATTTTAATAGGGGAGAAATGCAGAGATACCTGTGTACTCACATTTAAAGGGGCCCTGCAAAACTTTTTGATTGTAGAAACTCTGCCAATCGGTTGTGGAGGCTCCTGCGGATGTGTCGGCCATATATGATTACACTGTGTGCACTAGGGAAACTGCAATTTGATTTCAAAACGCAACTGGAAAGTCTCTGCTCTTTTTTTGACGGATCATGTCAGTAGGTGGGCACAGACTATGCAGATAGAAGAACTAGCATTGGCTGCTTTTCTGATGTTGTTTCTGCGGAAGCCATGGGGCTCTGCCTCATCACTGCGGTCACTCTGGCGGCCTGCGTGTTGCCATTGCGGGAGCGCGCATACGCCTAAAGAAAAGTAGAAAAGACTCGAGCTGGCGACATGCGGTGGCGTAGCTTCTTGCCTCCCTTTTCACCTCTCTTTGTGTAGCTTCCAGCACGTTTGTTGGGTGAAAAGAAAGTGAACATGTTCAGACTGCAGAACTACGCTTCAAACTTGACACTGCAACTCCATTGATACCTGATGGATTTGAAAAACTTGTTGCTACATGTGACTTGCAACTTCAGGAAATGGCTACTTCATCTGTCAATACTGCTGAAATAAACAAAGACGGTCATGATATCTAGAGTCATGGTGGTATTTTCGATTAGTGCTGTGTTGAGGCTTTTAGATTGTAGCATTGAATTGTGATGCTTTGTTGAAGATGAAAGGGTGGTTGCTTCCAACTGTCGATTGAAACAGCTGAAACAGGTGTTCTGTGCATGGAAATGCTTAACGTGTTTGGTGTTGAAGGAGGCAATTGTGCGTAGCAGACCTCTCTGAAAGGTGCAAGCACTTGTGTGTGGCATTGCTTTACTGCTAGAGATGAGGTCTTAACCATTTTTGAGGGAACACTGCTCTGGAACTGATGTTGCAGATTGCATGGAACTGAAATTTATTTTGTCCTTTCTAAAGCTAAGCAAACATGCTCCATACTTAATTACAAGGACAAGCTACGAACTAATGTTACTCTGGTCACAGTACTTTACGATAAAGCAAATACTAGTTTCACTTGTAGGTAGGAGTATACAAGATTTTCCTTCGTTTGCCAGTATCAAAAGGAATGTTTGAATTATGGTGTGTGTCATGAAAAAAATAAACAAATGTTCACTATGGTGGTGGCCATTTATTTTCTTAATAAGAATGCAAATTCTGTTTTTATTGTAAAGTCCGCCATTTGCATCATCTTGCAACACCCTTCACAATGCGACCGCAGTGCTGAACATCCATGTCATAATTCATCCCCTCTCCTTTATCTTTACAAATGCTGCCATCACGACCATGTGTGTGTGAAGGTTTTTTTTTTTTTTTTGCTGTTGGTAAACTGACCATCCGTAAATCGTTTGTCCATAAAGCTTCCGTAATTTGATGCTAGCATGCGGACCACGGCAGAATAACTTATCCACAACAGCTTCAGCCATGTTTTGTTTTGAGCAGGGCTGTGAGAATATTCGAAATTTTGAATAATTTGTGAATATCACTTGTTATTTGATTTGCATTGAGCTTCCGCTATTCAAACTATTCAAAGATGGTAATTTAGGGGAAAAAATATGGTGTCTCATTACAAGTGGCCTATTCCATGCTTCACCGCATAACTTTACCGCATAACACCCGTCTACTGTGGCGAAGCTAACACTTTATTGCGGTGAAGCTAACATCCATGTACTGTGGGAAAACCAACACTCATGTTCTGTGGTGAAGTTAGCTCAGCTCTCTGTTGTATAGATAGTTCTCCATTAGACTGTTCATCAGGACTTTGGAATTACACTGTGGTAGTACACTAGTCATTCAATAATATTTTTTCTTGCCTGTGGTTAGCAGCACTTTTCTCCATAATTTGGCATGGTGTGATTAAGAAAAATATTCACGAAATATTCCATGTGATTCACATCTGAACATAATTTTTCGAATTCACATCGCAATCAAAATTTTACTATTCGCATAGCTCGTTTTGAGGCAGAGCGTGTGTATTGGACAGTGTCAAAACGAAACTACTGAACACAACGCCCGCTGTGGATGATTAAACCGTTGTTTCCGGTTATGTGATTCTAGGTAGCGTCCACATAGCTTAGAAGACACATACAGTGACTGAAAATGAAACTACTGATTGGCGAATCTGCTGCTGACTCAGTCATGGCTGCCGCATTTTCGTAAGCACATGCATGGAGTCGAGACAAAACTACTGGCTGTATGCTCCGTCCATTACGGGTGCAACAGTGATTGCTGGCAACACAATCGTCGATAGCGACTGCGGGGAAGCTAGCTATGTTTAGCAGAATGGTGATTGTAGAGAGCGTCCTTGCAGCTGTGTAGCCGAGATGCTACAGCAATGGGCGCTATCATGAAATTCGCATGTGCCACTCCGTCGCTGATAATAGACGGCGCCTGCACTTTTCTAGGGGGGCTCTGTGACCTGCGCGGGGTTTTCATGCAATGGTAAAAGCAGAGCAGTCGCGAAGTGCTTTAGCTTTTCCGTTGTTCCAGTTTGGCTTGCAGCGATGACAGTGGCGACTTATTTGTACTGCAGCACGTCATTTTGGTTGGACGCCAGGGCCATTTTCGCTTTATCTTGTGGCGCATTTGCGGTATTCGTGCTCGGTGCGCTCCAAGGATCGTTGGCATTAACTGTGGCACAGCCAAAAATTGACGACTTAACGCGAGTTTAACGGCATTGGACAAAGCATGTGCCTGCTGGGAGCAAAGGACAAGTCTGAATTAGCAGATTTTTCGGATTAAAGAGAGTCAAATCCATGACATGTTGCTGTAATTGTAACTTACTGAGGTGCACAATAACAGCCATGAACGTCAATTTCTCCTGTATCCATAGCTGGAGTGACATCAGGAAGGGCAGTGTGAAGCAGTGCAAATTACACTGGTGTCATTTGGCACTTAAAATCGTGAACAGCGCCAGTTCGGGTCAGTTTTCGTGCCTGCCAACAACAGTCACTGGTACATAGTTCAAAGTAATCTGGATCAAATTTGGTGCTGATGTGGGTCAAATCACAATGCACAGATTACGGTTTTCTTGACCTCATTGAGGCCTGGTCACGATTAAAAGTGCCCGCGTGACTTCGGCATCGACAAGTTTGTATGTGAGTCATAAAAGCGCACATGGAGCTTGCTTAAAGGCCAACTCCTGCGATTTTTCGAGCATGTCATCGTAATAGCGTTTCTGTGTTGCTGAGGTTGCTGATAGAAATGCTCAGCAAATGCGAAAATAATTTTTAATGAGCAAAAAAGGCACGAGATAGAAATCCAATCCTGCAGTGATGTTACATCAGGCAGCCCGCCTTTTGCATGGTGTGACTGCGCATGTGTCCTTCCCCTGGCGGAATGTTGGCGAGCGCAGATCTCGAAGGCCATGGTAGGGTACTGGTGTGCGTCTGTCACGTTGCCAGTGATGACGTAAACACAGAGTTTGACCAGAAATTGTAGGAAGCCAGGAGGGCGGTTTGAGGTAATCGGTAAAAATTGGTTTTTAAGCAATCTGTGCATGTTTCGAGCCTGTAATCTTGCACAAATGATGGAACTGTGCCAAGGAACATATCCAGTGAATTTTATTGGGATCCATTGCCCTCGAAAAATTGCTGTAGTTGGCCGTTAAGGGAACACTAAAGTGAAAAAGAGTTTTTCTCGCATTAGTAGGTTAGCTTTCTAGGCGGCGCTGCTTTAAGTTCCAGCACCAATACAGGTGATGTCGCAGATCTTTGATGGTGTCTGCTGAGGCCCACATAACTATTTATTGGTAAGAAAAAGATGCTGTGTTCTAAGGGAGCCAGAGACTTAATGTGGGAGTTTCAGAACATTTGATCGCACAGTATTGGCGATAAAATGAAAGTAAGAAGTTGGCCATCTGACGCCATGATGCCGAAGTTCCTACGCATATTTCAAAACTAAATCCTTGACATTCATTTTCTGCTTTAATATTGAATATGAAATGGCAAAATGAACGACAATCAGGTTCTCGAAATATAAGTTGTCACTCTAAATCTCTTCACCTTTCCACTTTAGTATCTTGTCAATGGAGCGCTTAAAAACATGCAGTCATGTGGCCTGAAGTATTCCTGCACGGATCCCAGCACGCTTGCAGTTTGCACTGACTCATCTGAATGCAATTGTGCCACTGGCGACGTGGCCGATGCACCCCAACACTGACGAATATGAATTGGTTGAGTGACCTTGAGTGCCTTGAGCTAGCGCTAGCTAGGGTGCCTCAATGTCCTCTTAACACTAGCGTATTGGATGCTGCACGGAACAGTACATGTGCTGTTTCGTCGCGCACTATTATTTGCCAAACTCGGGAGCAGCAAGGAGGAAAAGTGATCATGGTAGTTTGTGTTGGCTTTGAAATGGTGACATTAGGCCACGCTGATGATGGCACTGGAAAGTTTTGGCTTCACGGCGCCATGCGGCCGCGTCTAGCTACTTTGCTCGAAGCAGAGCAGACTATTGACACACTTTGGGTAATGCATGGATTCAAATGCGAATGAGTCGGGACTGGAAGAATTCTTTAATTAAAATGCAAATTTGAGTAAAGTGATTACATTATAATGAATGATTACTGTTTGTTTCTTTTCCATTCCTCATCCTGTACTTCTGACCGGAATGTGATAACCTCGTCCTTTGCATTGAGAGAGCCCGTTCCCCTCGGTCCTTTTTTTGCAGGGAGAAGAAACGCGAGAAGGAACGCGACGAGCTCTGGAAGCGGCTGTCCCAGCTCGAGCTGAACCACAGGTCCCGGGTGGCGGGCAACAATGCCGGCAGCGGCGGCGCGGCAGCCACGGCCAGCAACTCCGCGGTGGCGGCGTCCCCTTCCTCCCGTCCGGGCACCTCGCCGCCCACAAACAGCGGCGGCAGCAGCAATTAGCTTCTCGACTTTCTTTTTTATTTCTCTCCTTTCTTTCGCGCCGGCGGCGCCCCTCACGCCCTTCTACCCTCCACCGCCCGCCTTTCCAAGACACGCGAGGGACGACGGCGACACTAAGGGCCGCTCTCTCGCTCTTTGCAAGAGAGAGAGTGAGGTTGCACCGCCAGGAACCGATGGCTGAGGAATAAGCGTGGAGCGTAAAGGGTGGCAACATTCACTTCTGTGGAAACAAGGTGGTGACAGCCTGCTCGCTTTTCCTAAGATTTCATTTTTTTTTTCTGGACTCTCTCTTTCTCCCTTTCTAGGCATAACTAATGCAGTCTTCATGTCTGGTTCCCTCAATTCTCTCCCAAAACCGTACCCTTCTCCCCCCCCCCCCGCCCAGCACTGCTGCGCCGCTTGCCGAGACAGCGCTGCCCACCAGCTTGCGTGGCGCACGCAGCGGGGGCTTTCAGCGCAGCAGGAGAGACGGCCGAAATGCTTCTGGGTCTGAATATTTGTTTCCTTTTTGCACTTTCACCCTGAGCCGTTGGGCATTTTCGAGTCTCCACTGGCTAGTTTGAAACTACCACCACAATAGGCCAGCTGTGCTTACTGGATTCGCTTTTTCTCCCCGCGCCCTCCCTTTCTCGTTTGAAAAGCAGCAGGCTGTTAAACGTTTCTCGTCCCCTGCTTCGCTGAAAGCCGCCCCGTGGCTGCCTTGCCTCCAACAACCTGTCCTGGCTTTTAAACTGCGATTCATCGACGGGAACGAATGGCTACAGTTGACCCTCGCTGCCGCTTTAAACTTCCAAGTGTGTTGTGTCGCCGCAAGTCCGGCATCGCCCTACCCGGTTCCTTAAGTTATGTGCCGCCGTTCGTGGGTGGCGGTTAGTGTGATGACAATGTGTTTCTGGGGCGACGGCGGCCTGTGTGTGTTGAGCGCCCTGCGTGCTCGCCAGCTGGGACCTTTGGCAATGCTGTGCTGCAACGGTCGCGGAGGAAGGGGTAAGCGACGGAGCACACCACCAACCGGACAGCCATGAAGAAAGAGACGATGGATGCGGAGCTGAAACTGAAGGACGAAACGTGACAGTGTGCAGCACGATCCTTTTTTTTTGTACTTTTCTGTTTCGTTTTTTTTTTTTTGGTGCTTCTATGCTTTCGTGTCCTCCTCATCACCTTCTGACCTCCTTTTGCTTGCCACCCATTTTTCAAGGATAACCATTGCACCGGATGACTGTAGTGGCCTGGGGCAGTACATTTTTTTTTACTTATTTCATGCATTTCCTTCATGTATATTTTTTTAACAACCACTGTCTTGTTGTGCCGAATCTACGTGTACAGCGAGTGCAGACCTGCTTCTTTTTTCTTCTTTTGTCTATTGTTGTTTCTGCACAGACTCTTGATCAGATTGATCAGCTGCGATATGCGAGCCTGTAGGGAATTCTTTTTTTTTGTCTGCATTGAGAGAAAAATGAACACAAAGGGCTGTGGTGTTTTTCTCTGCGAGTGTTCATGTCGAATGGTCCTCTTGTCGCCCTTTTGTTTTTCAGGAATTGATTCGCAGCACACACTCGATGCAAACCTTGTAACAGATGAGTCCGTACTGTCTTGTACATAACCTTGCTGTGAAAAAAGGTTCAGATTTCGGTGCACGTTTCATTGGTCTGTTCTTTTGTTTTTTTCCTGGACTGTATGACTGCTGGTGGCAGTCGGCGGCCAGAGAGCGTTTGAATGAACATGTGCATGTTAACACTGTCGTTTGACATAAGTTACGCTCGAAATTTGTGGTTCCTGTCAAGTTGCGATGATGTAACTGAAGTCATAGAATGGTTGAAATTTAGTGGCGGGCTCCCCGATAGTAATGCTATTATTCATTTTCTAAGTGGACGTTCATCTGTGCCGGATAGTTTCTATTCTCCTCTCTAGCACCCAGATACACTTAATAGAGCATCTGGTACACACTGTTACATCACCATTGAAAGTTGTGAGCAGTGCAGATCGATGACATTGAAATACTAATTTGGAAGGGATAATGCTGACTCACTATATTAGCTTGACTTGCTGTGTAGCATTGTACTTAGGTTTTTTTTTTTTGCATCCACATTTTCGATCATATGCAGAATGTGATATGAGAACATTTTTGAGTCTGAGCTTGTGACGTCTAGACGTAGAGTAGTCTTAACTGCGCGAAAGCACATCAACACATTTTTTTCGCCATTGATGTGTGTACTAGATGTGGTGCGAACTTGCAGTATAACGTCATATCACTAAATTCTAGCTGCCGCTTTTCATTGGGAACCTTCTCAGCGGTGCGTCTTGTAATTTATCCGTAGGTCGCGCTGTAGTTCGTCTGGAACGCAGAGTCACAGTCTGGAATGGTTATGGGGACCGCTTTGCAACATCTGTGCTTGCACATTCGGTGTGTGCTGAACTTCTTTGCAAAACTGGACTGTGTGCAAGGCTGTGAAAAGGGGCTTTCTGGTATAATTTCTAGTAGTAGTAAACAAGCTTTTGCAATGCACATTTTTGAATGCACATTTACCACTCGCTAAACTGCAGTAGAGGATGCTGTCGAGAAGGCCGTCGCCATTTCTGCTGTACTTGAAACGGCTGACGCAGGGAAACTGAACGGAGTCTGCAGGCAGACAGTGTGAGAGATGCGGTTCGAGTCCGGGAAATGCCGATTTCTTCAACTCGCGTGGGGGAGTATGGCACAGCGTCGAGACCTGCGTAGAACATCTGCGGCAGTGGTTGTCCCTCCCCTTCCTCCTCCTCCTCCCATTTAGGCACAGTGCAATGAATTTTTGCCTTGTTTTCCCATGATTGCTATGCGAGTTCAATCTCTCACACATGATCCAGTACCGGATTTATGGTACAGGCCGTAATTTATCTAGGAGCCGAGCCTCCATTATGCCAAATGTGTTAGTCATACATCTTATAATTGTGTTCTGTTCCTCAAAGTGAACCTTTTCTTTTAACACCTGTTGTGCTTGAATTCAGTAGTGGGCCACTTTTTCTGGTATGTAATAGTGATGATTATTTTTTGGTGGGAAGTTTGAATGGCCATAAGATTTAGTATTTCAGTACATTGGGTACATTTTTGTTCGAGCCTGCAATGCAAGCTTCAACTTTGCTTTTTTTTTCAACAGTTGCACAGTTTTTGAATATCAATGATGTTGTTGTGAATAAATGTTGCAATGATGTCTGCGTGCGAAGGACTTCCCTAACTGCAGTGTTTGCATCACTTGTAGAGGTAACACTTCCAAAGAAGGAAGAATTTTGATCAACAGTGCTCTCACCATGAACGTTTCTGTATGCAGTAGGGGAACAGGTTCTTCTTCAAGCTAGTGACATCCTTCGATAATTGCTACCTTAGGCACTGGTGCCAGCTTGCTGCAGGTATTGGTGTGTGTGGGCTCAATTTGGCTCAAACTGGTTGCCACGCTTGCCTCGACTGTGTTGGGTTGGCAGAGGTGGCTTCTTTTGTTCTGGTGGGCAGGCTTTGGATTAACACAAGCGGTGTGTGTGTGCATGTGTGTCGACAGTTCTTACCGCAGTGATACGTTGCCTCAAATTTTGAATCCAAGATTTGTCGTCGGAATGGTGGTTCCTTATAGAAACATCATTTCACTTCCCTTGTTTTTGTATGCCCCCCTCCACTGTTCATTCATTGTAATCCATTGCGTTAGGTTCTTGCCATTCATCATTGTTCACCTCCTATATAGTCTGCAGTACCTGGGAAGCATAGCGTTCCACAGTCGACAAACAGCTGGACGGAGTGGCCAACCCCCTTTCTGCAGAGACGACGACGCAGGTAGCCGAGTCTCTTGCATAGGTGGCTATGACGAAGTGGCACTCCATTTTTTTTTCTTTTCACGCAACGCTTTTGGCATCGGCTGTTTTCTTCGTCGTGACAAGTTAGCCTTACTAACTGCACAGTCTTCTCGCGGGGGACCGGTTTCCAAAGACTTTGTACACTTGTTCTAGCATGCTCGTCACTTCCTCTACAACGAGACTGTGCACTGCTCTTGCTTCCATCAGAGTCTCTCAAGAACTGTCCTTTCCTGGCGGGTGCTGTGTGCGTTGTACCTTTATGCAGGAAGATAGAACGGGATTGGAGGGAGGGTGGTGGCTTTGATACGCAACATTTTTTTTTTCTTGCAAGACGGGGGTTGCGTGCCGTCCTGTTAACCCATGGCCGGTAGATTGGGGGAGGAAGAAGATGCGTGGGGCGTGGGTTCGACGACCACTGGAGACACGTTGGATGGCATGGGGTGTAGCCGAAGATAAACCAGTCCACAACGAGTTGTCGTAGCGTTCTAGGTATGATTATTCGAAGGAGGATCGAGTTACCTTTTGTAACGTTTTTCGACTATGCTCGTAGTGCACGCGCGCGCCGAGACGGGTCGCTGTGCATCGAAACGCGATGAGATATCGAGATAAGCGGGGGGTGTACCACACCACACCTCCCCTTTCTGTTGCATTTCTCGGGTGTCATTCTGTAACACCCGTCGGTTTTCTCGGGTGTCAATGCGGAACACCTGTCGTGCTGTCGGTTCACCTTGCGACGCCTACTTGGTGTCGACTAGGCGGCTGCGTGCGTTCCCATTGGTTGGAAAGGAAGAAATCGAATATGGCGGAATTGGACAACAAGATGGCGGAAAATTCGTGTCGGAAGTGGCGCCTCATTGACTCTGAAGAGGTGAGGCTCGACTGGGACTGCGAGTGTTTCGTAGAATGGGTGAGAGAAAAAAAAAAATCCGCCGAAATATGCTTCCGGAGGTCTTTTTTCCGGCACACACACACACGAACTTTCCTTCTGACCTTTCCCCCACCTTTTCCCCCTCCACAGCCGCCGTTGAATGTGTAACATACAAGTAAATAGCGCAGTTCGTTGAGGTAGCGAGTTTTACTTTTCGACTTCGTCTGTGTAACTTGCCTGCTCCGCACAGCGTAGGGATTTAATGATGATGATGTTGGGGAGATGACACTGTGTGGGGCTTGTGGTAATAAAAAAAAAGACGTACGTGATTATAATGCGAATGAGATAAAGATGGAGTGTGGCCTGTTGTTTATATGTTTATTACCTCCTCTGCGTCGTGGAGAATTTTTTTTTTATTCTTTACACTGTCTCGTCCTTGATTTCCCTGACTTACTGTGAAGAGCCGGTGGTGAAAGGCACTGGCGGCGCCTGATACGAGTCGCGTGACGAAGCTTCTTTTTGTTTTGTTTTCATTTTGTGAGAAAACACCTTCACCCTTAATTATTAACTATTAACCAGTGACTTGTAAAGCATCACTTGTCACAAACTGTGAGGATGGGTGATGTGATGTATAAAAATGAAAAAGGAGTAATAAAAATTTTGTGACATGTCCACTGATCACTGTTGTCGCTGTGTACGGGTAACGCCTCGCCCTGTCACGTGCGTGCACTGCGTTGCAGGCGTTCAGGCCTGGTTCATACAATCTGGCTGCACTGCTGCGCCGTATGTAGGCGTAAGCCCCACCTTTGGGACTCAGGGTCAATTGTAGCTATCAAGGGCGATAAAATGCTCCGTTTGGAGTGAAGCTGCACCTTCGCCATCTTAAAAGGGGCGCACTAAAACACAGTGTAGCAAAAGAAAAATTACATTTCCCCAAAGGGAACCATGGGGTGATGCGGAGCATCGCTGGGAGTTTCAACGGTGCATTTAACGGCGGTGTGTACAGGTTTGCAGTGTTGTTGCTTCCATCACACATCACCACCAACTTCTTTCATCGGAGAAGGAGGAGATACTACTGAAGCGAAGCGCGCGCGCTCTCTCTACCCGCCTTATTTATTGCTGCAGCTGTTGGAGAGAGGGAAGGGATAGGAGAGTCGCGCATGCGTAGTTTGAGTGCGGACGCCGGACGCGTGACATACCCGCGAGCAAGAGATGCTCCGCATCTAAAAGAAAGCATTGACCCTAAGCTTCTCGCGTGCTTGATGCCTAACGCGTCTGGCGACAGGTACAGTTCTGTGTGTGTCGTGTTACTGGTTTCCTTCACAAGCCTCGAAGTTTTTGTACATGTTCATCACGTCATTGTGAATCACCTGGATGCATCAATTTCTTTGCGAACAGTGATCTCTCTTTTTTTTTCTGTTAGCCTAGCACAAGGAGGTTTCAAATTAAAAAAAAAAAGTCGGAGTGGTGATTTTGTGCTAAAGGTGAAGCCGGCAGCCGCCCTCTTACTCATGGCATCGATTAACAGCACCCAAATAGCACAAAATAAGCGTTTTCTTCACGCTTCTTAACCACTTTAGAGCGGTCAGCTTCGCTAGACACTGCTTGATGTGCCTCTTTGTGCTACGGGTGCTGGGGTGAAACTTGACCATCGCGGAAATTTGTGTGCAATATCCTGGCATGCAGACCCGCGGTCAGTGGTAATTTATTGATCCAAAACAACGCGCTTTTTAGGGGCGAAGCTCCTTAAGCTGTGGGTCGGTTGTCACGCGTATCGTGTAACCTACACCACTCGCAATGATGATGATGATGATTGTGGTTCGGTTAGGAAAGGACGCTAATTTCTGCAGCCCATGTAGGGAGCACGTCTAAGCGTCCGTGGGGGTGGGGGAAAGGGAGTGAAAGAGACAGAGAGGAGAGAAAGGCTGTAGTGGAGGGCTCCGGAAATTTAGACCACCTGGGGTTCTACGTGCACTGACAACGCACAGTACACGGGCCTCTGGCATTTTCGCCTCCATCGAAAATGCGACCGCCGCGGACTCGCAATACCATGCAACGCCATGCAACACCGGGAGGCTCGCCCTCGGCGCGTGCCTCCCGGCGCGCGAGCTCTCACTCTTCCATCTGCTGTCTTGTGTGTGAGAGAGAGAGACAGAGAGCGAAAGGCGCGCGTTGACTATGGAAACGCTCTTCGATGAACGCTGTACCAGCTTGCAAAGAAGGAGAACGCGACCCGCGAGAGACAACGTTGGCGCAGGCAGCGTCTTCTAGCGAGTTTCTTGATTGACAAATACCGACTGCTCGCGATGGAGAACCGTTCACCGGCCACCCACATATATATATATATATATATATATATATATTATATATATATATATATATATATATATACATATATATATAGGCACTGGATCTTGACTTGCAATGAAGTGCCGGTGGGAGATTTCATTTGTGCGTAGTTGAACCATAAGGATTCGTAGCGTGCGCGTTAACTAAATTAGCAAAGCGCATGCCCTTAAGCCGAGTACCACATGCCGAGACTGTTCCCGAAATAAACGAGGGCCAAGTGCCGGCTTCACTGCTGCTGGTCCAACGTCACGAGTGATACCACTCCAGGATTTTTTAATACCCCTGTCACACGAGGCAACTAAAGTGCACTTTGAGCAAGTGCACTTCGCCGCAAGTGTCATTCGCACGCTGTCACACGGGAACGTGTAGTGACACTCGCTGCAAAGTGCACTTGCAGGCAAGTGCGTTCGCCGAACTCACTTCGCGGCGACGAAGTGTGTAGCCTCGGTACCAGTGGCTTGTAAACAAATACGCTAATGCACAATGCGGCGCCCGTAGTATGTTTAAAACATTGTTTTCGTTATTAGAAGCCCTGCAATGTATTAAAACAAATCATATTTCAACAAAGAAGCCTCGTTATTCTCGTCCTCGGGCAGTTTGCAGCCACGTCCGCTAGGGGAATGCACATTCCCAAAGCACACTTCTGTTTCTCGTGTAGCAGCGCGTGAGCGTAAGTGCACTTTGTGAGCGTAAGTGCACTCGCTCAAAGTGCACTTTAGCTGCGTTTGTAGCTCCTGTGTAGCTACAAACGTAGCTTTACGTAAATGCGACAGTGTAGGTTGTGCACCGGCGGTATATCTAGCCACCATACCAGAGGTGTGTAAACGTGAGCGTTCGGCCGTGGCGCCGCCTCGTGCTTCACAAATGAACTACAGACCACGTGGCTATTGCAAAAACGAAGTTTACTGTTGCAACTTTTCAGCAATGGCATTATCGTGAGCACGTTGTCTTGAGCTTTTTTTTTTTTTGCCAGAAAAGAAAAACGCTAGCAACGTCTAGGTGCAACGCCTCATCTAGACGTTGCTCGCAACGTCTAGATGAGGCGGCGTGGTTGTACATGCACGAGATATCGCTGCCAGTGCGTGGTAGCGCTTATCGCGAAAAGTCTCAGTTTCGCCAGAAAGGTGAATGATTAATACGATATCAACGCATGGATTATACAGAGCTTTGCCGTTTAGCAACTTCAGGGCCGATGTGTTCCCTTTGTTCCGCAGAACCACGCGATCAATTAAGCGGTGTGGCATGCGTGCACATTTTGTACCCTACGAGAAAAGGTTGAGCATTTGTAGTGTCTTTCTGCCATGAGCTACGGATGGTCGTCTATCTGCGCGCTTTCGTTGCGTTATCGCCGCACACCCGGTAATTCCCAGGCACGAACGGTGTGCAGCTGTTGCACGAACGGTGTGCAGCAGATGTCAGCCAAATACTATTGCACGACATCTGCCGGGAATTCGCAGTTTGGTTTTCAATATACACCCGAAAAGCGCCCGCTCTTCTTTCAACAAAACGTCACTCCTTCCACGGCCAACGAAATAATTACGAGAACTATCATTGGCCGATTCCCGTGTGAGTTGCCGTGGATGCCCTGGGGTGGTGCGACGTAGCCACGTCCCCGCAGTGACTGTGGCCACAAGCTTGTAGTCACTGTGGAAGCACGAATACTTTAACGCAAAAACAAAAAAAAAAGATGATGATGATGACGATGGAATTTATTTATTAATAAAAGGAGGACCAAAAATGAGAAGAGAAAATGTTTAAAGGGCAACTCCGGCGATTTTTCAGTGTCCACATATGGTAATGAAAATTTCAATATATGTTCTCACCGTCACTTTAATAATATACGCCAAGACAGGCAGTTTAAAGTCATTGAGTTTTCCGGAAAACGAATTTTAAAGCTTTTTAGCGGATTCCCATGCGGACCACTCTGTGTTTTTGACGTCATTACTTCCAACGCTGCCTACCCGAGCAGGCGGGATACCAAGAGCAAAACGGTGATAATTCTGCGCTCAAATCGTCGTTGTCAAGTTAAAAAAAGCTGGCATAACTCAATATATCGTCGGATCACATCGCCGCTTTCATATTTCTGGCACCAGCTCGATATTTCTGATGACGGAGACACTTGTGACGTCACAGCATACGCTGCAAGTAAGCATCTACCAGTTTCGGTTTCAGTTTAAACAGATCGTTCATTCGATTATTGTAACTTATTGGTTAGTTTCTGAACAAATTGAACCAGCCTGCCTGCTACAAGACTATCAGCGCCATTGGAAAGCAGCGATAACAGGATATGGTGAAAAAAAAAAACCACCGGATTTGCCCTTTAAAAGGGTCGTGAAACGTTTTGTGAAAATTTT
The DNA here is from genome assembly GCA_013339685.2 of Hyalomma asiaticum. Taxonomy (NCBI): domain Eukaryota; kingdom Metazoa; phylum Arthropoda; class Arachnida; order Ixodida; family Ixodidae; genus Hyalomma; species Hyalomma asiaticum. Next base: position 22,303,018 of record CM023488.1, on the reverse strand, counting down.
CTACAGCATGTTCCGTATCCTGGCTGATATACATTATGTTACACCGTCTGCGTTGATGTGCAGTGATAAAAGAACATGGTTTTCGTTTCACTGCGCGCATTTCCCTCAACTCTGCAGCTGACGTTATCTTAGTCGCCACCATGGCCTCCGAGATTGGCGCGCCCTCAGAGGCCATGGAAAAAGAAACCGTGCTCCAGCCTTGCTTCTGTACGGCGGGACCACACGGGGTCCAACTGTTTTCTTGCTTTCGTATAAATGTATTATTTTAGAGGAAACGAAAGTTGACATTTTACATTTTTAAATGTCTTAAGATGACGTCACCGAATAGTGCCCATTCTGGCCTGTGGTGTCGCATGGTAGTTCCGGGAACGCAAAAGCGTGAGGATTTCAAACGGCCATTATTAATTGTACATTGAGTATTACACCGAACCACTCCGGAATCAGCATGTCGAATGCTTATTGGATCAATTAAAATTACAGCCGAACGTCTCGATATTCTTTTCACGACCCCTTTAAGGTCATACGCTCATATTCAATGCGAGTATGAGCCACACTTGATTTTATTGCGTTACTCGTGATGTAACTGACGAGCATGGCGTGTTATTGATGTCATGGCCTGTCACTCATATTAGCACGCATTCGTACCTTTCCATGCTAATTTTGGCACATCTGGTCGAAAAGACGCGAGTTTTCGATTTGCTGTGCCATACCATATTTTTCTAACAATTTTCAAGGTCACCTTCGCATGAGAGGTACAGGCTTTTGCCTTAAATTGATGCCATTCGTTTGCAGTTTCTGGACGTTAAACCCCGAATTAAGTATTTACTTGCTTAGCTACTGCAAACTCACAATATATCGCATGGAGCAAAGGTTTGCGAATGCATACGTCAAACCTCCGCGAAACCTACTGTCACGCTCGAGAACTGTTTGCTTTAATTCAGATTGATCTACCGTGCAGATTACGTTACGGGTTCACGCCTGTACCTGCTATAGAGGGGCGCAGGTTCGATTCTGGCTGCAGGTTAAGCGGTTTTTGTTGTTAGGCGTCGTCGGATCTTCGAGTATACCGCTGTTTGCCGAGGTCCGCCCTTTGCACATTCAGCGGAGTCATTGCCGTGATCAAATAAAAACGCTGCGTTGGTTCGGAACTAATGTGAACAGCGCTTCAGCGCGAGCTCAGTAAAGTATGCAATCAACACGAAGTGCACTTAGAGAAAATTGGCCCCACCCTCAGAACCTGCGTTTATTATTACAGTTTGTTTTTTTCATGGCACAGGAGGACCAATGGCGATCGGTTTTTTACTCGCTTTTTTGCAGTGAAGAAAATGCCTTTGCTCAATTCGGTCCGTAATCTAATTCGCTACAGGAGGCAGCTCTGGCGAACAACGTTCCCACTTTCGCATTCGCATAAAGCAAACGACTTACCTTGTTACATTTCTAAGTTGGCGACATCGACTTGCCTAAGTTGGGAAGTCCCGCTTGGTGCACAGTCCTGTACGATGACCTGCTCCATGGTCAGTCACTTCAAATGGTACGGCCTTCTGTGCCATCTCGCCGGTACGCTGCACATTCGCGGCTTGCAACGCGGCCCCGACAGTGCCAGGGCATCCCTAAGAAGCTGGTACGCCCTTTACGCCTCGTGCTGCCTTCTGGCGGTATACGCCGGCGAGTTCGTCTACATACTACAGGGGGCCAGGAACGAGTTTCAAGGGAGCCACAGGTCTACCAAAATCTCCTACATTCTCATCTACGGATTCACCCAGCTCAAAGTGGCCGTGAACGCCGTCACGTCCGCGTTCAGGGCTTCCGAGTTCCTCGAGTTCTTCCGCACTGCGCAGCGTTTCGAACGAGACACCGGCTTTCGGCAGTCCAGGGACTCCTTCGCGAAGTCCAGGGCGTTCCTGGTGCTCAGGGCAGTCATGTTTGCTATCTACTGCGGCGCTGCTGCAATGACGTTCGCATATCTCATCGAACACTACAACGAGACGCCGTCTTTTGCTTCAAAGACGTTCTTCCAGACGCTTGCTGTCTTGAATTTTCTGCTGTACCTTCCGCACGACACTGTCTACTCCATAGTGTTGCGACCCTGCTGCGAGGTGATGGTGGCTTACATTCGAGCCCAGTGCGAAGAACTGACGCTGGTTGCCAGAAAGACCGATCACGTGTCTCGAATGCATTGCGTGAGGCGGCTCGAACAGGTCAGGTGGAACCTCTGCGGCATCAGGGACCTGAAGGGCCGCTTGGAGCGCGTGTGGAAATGGCCGCTTTTGTTGGCCGGCGTCAACGTGTTGCTGTCGATGTCCGTGGACGCTGCGGCGTCTTTCTACAAACTGGTGTCGGGGGAAGGGCTATTTCTTTCGGCAGTATTCACGGCATACCAGGCGGTGGATTTTGCGGAGCTGTCCATGCTGAGCCAGATGATGGTCAGCGAGGTATGATATATGGACCGTTTTACGGTGCGCTTATGTACCGGTCAGCGAAGTACGCTATGGACTGTCTTACGGTGTGCTATGTCATTTCGTCTCGTCATGCGATTAATTACCATTCACGTGTATCTTTTCTTTACTACAAGATTCTGGCTTATTATAACTTAATGTGTATTAATGTATTATAACTTAACTTATAACTTGGTTCCACTTAGTTTATTTTTCATAGGTGTATGCCTCAGGTACCTCAGGGCCGTGTTACGTCCGAGCCGCCTCGCCGCTCCGCACGTGTCGGTGGCCGCACCGCCGGTGACTGATAGATAGATAGATATGCGTTCACTTCATCTCGCGCTCAGCCTCTGTCACCCCCTTACGTAGACGTGTTTTGGCATGGGTGACGCCGAACGAGGGACGACAGCCTGGGCCCCTGAAGTGCTCAGCACTTTGATAGGAAAGTAAATTTGGTTAGACCTTCACGTAGTGAAGCTGAGATAGAATTGTTCAAAACTTTAACCCCTGCTAGCTATCTGTGAAATTATCTGCCTAAGTTGTTTTCATATTTTCCTTCTGTTCCTTTTTTTCCGTTAGGCTAGCCGTATGAAAGCCGTCCTCAGGACCATGGCGCTAAGGGACTCGCCAGAGTGCTACATCAACCAGGTACGAAGGTTTAAGGACTGATTAAAAATGTTAATCACGTTTTGATGAGCAGAGATTGGACCGTGGTACTTTTCGTGAACAATAGCTGCGAGATGGACGACTGTGCTATTATTACAACGAAGCTGTATACGTCTCAATGGCCGGAAAATTTCGTGGCGTAAGCGCAAGGCAAACGAGATATCTTCATTTGAAATCAGGCATTCAGTGCAGCTGAGGATTCACGAATAATTTGCGCAAACGAGGGCTTTTCGGTAAAAGCTTATATGTTATTTGTAGAAGTTAGTACTGCGGCGTGAAATAATATAGATATATTCGCAGCTTTTGTGTCTAAACCAAAAAGATCTTACTAAAAACCATGGCCGAAAAGAAACAGCCCAGAACCATAATGACAGAAAACCACACAAAAAAAGCATCAAAACCAAATGATGGATGATAACGCATCTGCGAACAGTGGGAACACACTCCCACGCGTTCCCGGTAAAGATTAGGGGCGGGATGGCGGTCAGTTTTTTTATATGAGTTGTTAAAAAAACTTGCTAAGCGCGACTAAAAAAGGCACACAAGAAAGAACGGGACAGGGCGCCTCTACTTCTGGTGTTCCGTCTTTTGTAGAGCTTAAAAGTTCGCAAGGTGAGCTCTGCTTTGACAAGCTCGTACTCTAGGCGCATGCTACACGGGCGATTTTATTTCCGATTCGTGGGCCACCTTAGACAGGACGAATACAGCAGAACCTCGTTATGACGAACCTGGATAAAACGAACTATTGGATATAACGAAGAAATCGCAATTCCCCTTGAAATTCCCATAGATGACATGGATATTGGCTGTAACAAACTAATGGTTATAGTGAAGTAATTACGGCTCCCCGTTCAACTTCGTTATAATGAGGTTTTACTGTATTTATTTTTTCATGTCACGACGCAAAATTAAACCCAACAATGGCGGCACCTTAACGCATACGCAAAATAGCTTGTCTATGCATATATTCGAAGTGTATCCGGGGGCACAGGTCCCGCGGAGGACAGACAACGAATCGGTGGTTAGAAAGACAGAATTAGGGTGTACTAGAAGAGGGGGCTGGGGAGGACATTCTAAGGGAAACAAGGAAAGCATTGTAAAACACTATAGACAGAATGGACATCTTTACTGAAGCGTTCAGTTCCATATTCCAGTAATTTCATATATTTCCATATGAAATCCATATGTATTCCATATATTTGTCCTATATTTGCCATATATTTTGTCATGAGTCTCACGGAAACATATGGAATTATACTAACTGCCATACGGAACGTTTCAGTAGGGATGAGAGGGTAAACGCAGCAGAGGAAAACATGAAATAACGTGAAGCAGTGAAATTAAGCGATTCCCAGGCACAAAACGGAACCATCTCGCTCATGACAGGGCAAATTGGAAATCGTTGGGAGAGGTAGGTCCGCCCTGCAGTGGACATAAAACGTCATGATGACGATGATGACGATAGGGTGTCCAAGGTAAACCAAGTCGAACAGTCATTTGCTTAAGTATTTAAATTTTTCTTGTGATTTGCCCAAGGAATTAGTACGTAAACGTGGCATTGAGGCGGAAAAGGGTCGCTGACCGGACCGGGGTGCTTAAAGTGTGAGTTTTAGCTATTTTTCTTAAAACTTGGCTAATGTTCCCTGGCAGCACATTGTGTTGTGAAACATTGAAGCAACGTGTGGATGTTTTTTTTTTTTTTTGCGCATCCTTGGACAGCTTAAGACAATGTGGCTGCAACGTGGATAGATGTGTTACAGCATTGCTGTGTCTTCAGCAATCCTGATGCAACATACGATGTTAATGCGATGTCACTAATTAACATTACCTCAACGTTAATGCATCACAATGCTTACAGGGGGGACACCCCGTGAACATACGCCGACTACTCTGTACACAAGCGTGCAGTGACGTTGCATTACGAGTTTTGCTTAGAAGACGCCTCCAAATTGCCTTGCAGGTCGTGTTTCTTTACGACGCTGTTCAGCCTTCTGAGATGGCTCTGCAGTGCGGCCACTTTTTCAAGCTTAATACGCCTCTTGTTGTGACGGTAAGCTAGCCTCGTTGGTGATGCGCTGTTGAAGTGCGTTGTTCGCGTACCAGTAATGCAAAGGTGCGCATACGCCGTTAGGCGTGTTATTCAGTTTATATGCTCGCTTTATAGTGCGCACAAAACAAAGACGCTGTCTTTGTCTGTTTTGCGCGCACTAAAGAGAGCATCTAAAAAGAATTTGTACCAACTTCGCCAAGCTTGCGGAACGTTTCGATTAGGTGTGTGTTTACTATTCTCAGGGCAGCGAGGAAAGTAGGGGTCAATTTACGAGGTCTGACAACTGAAGTCTGTGCGCTTGCTGCCAGATGTGAGACGGTGCGTGACGCTATTAAATAAGCGTCAATTATAAGAGTGTTTTTGACCAACGCTGTTTTGACATACCGTCTGTTCTTGGGTGCATACACTAAAAAAATTTGAGGGGTTGGACATTTAGACTCCTCCTCTGCCTCTGGATCCGCCAATTATTAATCAATATGCACATATTCTATGGAATACGTCACTGCCCCTCCTGTGCCTTTATGAACAGATGACACATTGTGCTATGGTCGGCGACAACCTAAGATTTCAGCGCAAGCTTTGCTCAGCAGAGGGCACCGGGCAACCTCTTTTCAAACGTGTGCTACTTTTTGGGTAAAAATTTCTCCGTGTCCGAAAATTAAAATCGAGATATCCCAGAAAGCCCGTTGGGGCTTTCGCGTTTTCGAACGAAAACCAATGACGCGAGCATGTACCTACGAGGCAAAATTCACCTTCTTGAACACGCGGAAGCGTTCGACGTCGCAGAAACGAGACTACGCGATTGGCTGGACCGCCTGTGCAAATTCTGTTTTGGGTTGCACAGTGGCATGTACGGTGGCATGTACAGTGGTTGCACAGTGGCACAGTGAACAGTGTAGACAAGTCGTCGCTGACTACGGACGCCCAGCCAGGTGACCCAACTCGCCTTCGGCTGCATCACCGTGGTAATCATGAACTCACGAGTACTCAGACGTACGCACCCGTCGTTGCATGACCGTGACGTATTCGTGTACGTGTGTAACAAATGATCGCACTTTGATACCGTGGAGTAATATCGAACAGATAATCGCGTTGCAAGCAGAGAACAGCGCAGGCACATGTTTTGATACAGAGCATGTATAACAGCGTGTACAGAGCGTGTATTCGGGCGTACCATGAAGCTACAAAAACACAACAAAACAGATAGCGCAGGATTTTTGTACCGACGAGTATTTGTCATAGTTGGACACTCAGGAGCGCAGATTAAGCATAATGTAACGTCGCAACACGTCCTCATGAATATCTGCTTTATTTTGAATTAATTTAGAAGGTTCCACCTTGCAGATTTTTGAGGAATGAACTGTTACGTCTTGCGCATTGTCTCTGAAATTGGTTGGTGCGTGGCAGCGTTCTCAGAAAGCCATGGTTAACATACCTTTGTGTAAAAAACCTACACTTTACCGAGCACTGGTAAGGTGTAGGTTTTTGTTTACTGGTTGTAATTCTGGGATCTTCGCATGGGTTCCTTTTGCATCTTTGAGGAGCCTACTGGGAGGACCGTCCATATAAACTATTTTTTAACGCTTTAGTTCAGTGGTTTTTCAGACATGGATGAATAAGGAAACCCTTGTGGACCGTTGGAAGTGGCGGGAGACCCCTTGCAGTGAGGCAACGGAGGGCGGGAGGGGGGGAGAGGTGTAGGCGAGCAGGGTGTAGGGGCTATAAGATAATGGGGAAATAGGTAGTAAATGAGGTCATATGTGGCAGTATTGTCCAGATTACACAAAAACGCACAGGAAAATTAATGCGCAAGAAATTTACAGATTGTCGAACACTTTTGCTGGATAGTGTAACGCCTGCAGTTTCATGGAGTTGTGTGGCCTGTGGCGGCTTTTGGCCGCTTCCCGCTCTTAATGCGCTTCACCGCACAACACTAATGTATTGCGGCAAAGCAGGCTTTGCCGCGGTACATTAGTGTTATGCGGCGAAGTAGTATTGCGGCAATGAGGCCTCGCCGCGGCTCAGTATTGTCATGTGGCGAAGCCAACTTAGTAAACCGGCCTCAAATCATTTTTTGCTTGCTTGTTTGTTTGTTTGCGGTCGCGCGTATTGTGGATCCCCCAAAGTGGCTTCGCGGACCTTCATTTGAGAACCACTGCTGTAGATGATCGCGTAAGTGCATCATATTTATATTAAAACAGCGAACCAGTGAACGTTATTGCAGGATTTCATGCCGACTTGATTATGTCCTTCACTTTCTAATTTCTCGTGTTTATTACAACTTTCCAGATGGCTGGTGCAATAATCACCTTCTCCGTGATTCTTGTCCAGACGGTGGACCAGACACAACACTAGCTCCCGTGGGCTTAATTTTAAACGTCGCGCAAGCGGGTTCCTTGGATTTCTTCCGAACCGTCATTAAAGGGATGCTAAAGGGATGATATATTTTTATCGTATTAGTAGATTGCCCTTTCATGATGCAAGGAAGAGCACTACTCTTTAAGGGAGAAGATGCTTGTTATAACGTGCCAAAAGGCGGCAACACCACCTTGAAGTTCCCGCACCAACCCGCCGTGACGTCATCAATTTTGACGCCGTCTACAAGTGCGTACATGAGGACAACACATAAAAAAGAAGCGCCTTTAAGATCACCGTATCATCCGGACATTCTTGCACGAAGATTCCCGCGCGAAATTTAAAAATAAATAACTGGAGCTTCGTTTTCTCTTAGGTTAACAGAACTATGATTGTGAAAGCAATGGCAGTGTAGTTTGCAAAGAATAATTTATCAGTCAAACCGATTAATTATTTCACCCAAGTGTCTCTTTAACAGGCCAAAGGAAAACGCCTTCAAGGCGTTCTCTCCGCAAAAGATGTGTTTGCAGGGTGAAGCCGGGTTCCGCAATTTTCGGTATACAGTAGGCGGCGACTGAAGTGTGAACATATTTGCTAGATCGCGATTACAGTCTGAAGTTGCTCGGCCCAGCCGGTGCTCCATATCGTGGCCTAATGCCAACGCATGCCTTTCGCATTTGCCTCAAGATCGATAACGGTCTTTTCGCTTTTAAAAAAATGCGAACTTGTTTACGGCCTTTGGCAGCATTGCTCCTTGTATGGGAATGCAATACGACAAACGTCATTTCCTTATGCACGACATACCTGTAGTTACATGTAATATAAAATTGCGACCCAATCGAACTGTCGTGCTGCTATGTCTTCGTCCATACAACCCATGTTTCCTATATATACTCACAAAATCTTGGGACAAAGCGAATTGAAGTTCGCCCGACTGGTTCATACACTATTTCTTGACGAAAACGGACGTAATGGTATGGATCAGTGAAAGCTAACCCCCTCTTTTTTTACTCCTCCACGATCATTTACTGGGGCGGAAATAATCAAGGACGTATGCTAATCGCAAAAACCGTAAGCACTGCCCAGAGATTTCATTAGGAAAGTTGGTGCTGCGCGCTTACATACGAGGCGGATAAGTTATCGACAGCTTGCGGAGCGTGCGCGCGCAGGATATGGCTTTTATCGGCACGTTAAACGGCAGGAAATGACGCACGTGGAAAATGCATTTTTTCTGTGCTGCCCACAATCGTAACTTGAGCTGCCTCGTTTTCACCAGATCGCCATGGCACGCTAGCCCGCATTGAGAATGGTTTAGGCCGTTGATGCGGCGGCATCGTTAATTATTAACGCACGAATCAGCTGTGCGCTGCTCCAAAAGAGGAAATAAGGCCTACCGCTATTACTTTACTTGACCTTTCATATTAAAGTTGTGATTGACAACATGACGCAGGCTGTTTCTTTTGGTATTGAAAGCAGCCGATGACTGCTGGCGGTTCTTCGGCAGAAAAGCGTGCAAGTCTTTGGTAACAACAACAACAACAACAACAACAACAACAACAACAACAACAACAACAACAACAACAACAACAACAACAACAACAACAACAACAACAACACAAGCCTCAGCAGCAGCACCCGAGCCCACCATAGGACAACAGCCGAAGACCTCACATCGGACACGTACCACCCCGCCACGGTGGTCTAGTGGCTACGGCACTCGGCTGCTGATCCGAAGGTCGCGGGATCGAATCCCGGCCGCTGCTGCTGCATTTCGATGGAGATGAAACGTTGCGGCCCCTATACTCTGTGACGGCGGTGCACGTTGAAGAGCCCCAGGTGGTCGAAATTTCCGTAGCACTCCACTACGGCGCCTCTCATAGTCATATCGTGGTTTTGGGAGGCAAAACCTCAGAAAGTATTATTAAATAGTTCTTGCCGGCTATATTTACGCCATGAAAACTCCGCCTTCTAAAGATCCACGTCCACAATATCTTGTCTGGAACAACTCATTAAGCCAACAGACACTGAAGCCTAGGAGAACATAGGGGAAGTTAATTGTATTGTAATTGTGGAGTAAGTATAGAAGGGAATTAAAGTGGACGAAAAGACAAATCTGCCTTCGGTGGGAACCGAACCCACGACCTTCGGATGACGCGTCCGATGCTCTACCGCTGAGCTACGAAGGTGGCGGTCGTCCCCCCCCCCCCCCCCCCCCCCGTCTGCTTTATTGGTTATTTATGTACATATTATCCTGGGAGTGTTAGGCAGCGCCACTGGTATTTAGTTCCTTTCTACTTACTCTACAATTAACTTCCCCTATGCTCTCCTAGGCTTCAGTGTCTGTCGGCTCGTTAAGTTGTTTTTAACAAAATAAAAACGAGCCCTTGATCCCTTCCCTTTCGTTAATATCTTGTCTGGGGCACATGGGATGTCTGCAGAGAAAAAAAAGAATCATCCACATATTCTTAAGGTTGGTCTAAGTAGGCGTTACAAAAACAAGGGAACAGAAGACTGGACATTAAACCGCAGCAGCGGATAGGTCCTTATTCCGCGTAGTGTCAACTTAGCGCACTTTTAAGAAAGTATGAACACCAACTGGGCCGTCTTGTAGCTAAGCAAGAAGAACGTTAACATGTTCATGCAGCGGGAGTCGCACCGGTGCATTTTCACAGCGTTGACCCAGTGTTGTTGGGTCACTGCTGTGCTATTCCTATTGACAGGTATAATTTACACCAGTGATTTTGTGCCGTACCTTGACTGCACTATTCTTGAATATATCGGGCAAAGAAAGGTACCGCATAGAGAGAACATTCGTTAAGATGGGGCAAAAAAAAAAAAAGGAAAGAAATAGAAGCAAATAATAACGCCCCTCCCGCACCACTAAGTATAACGGGACGTTTAAAAAAAGAGAGAAAGAAAGAAGGGAAAGGAAAAGTAAAGGAGAATTAGGTAAATGGAAATAAAAAGAAAAGAGAGAGAAAGAAAGGAAAGGAAGAAAGAAAAGAAAAAAAATAAATAAAGACTACCTAGCGCCACCCCAGCCACGGGAACGGACCCAGTCAGCGGTATTTATTTGACGTTTATACAGATTTGTATTTTCTTGATTACAGCATTCTTCAGTCCTTGTTGAAGTCGGGATGTCTTGATGTTCCTCGTCCTTCTTGCTGCATCTTGTACCTTGTCTTAGCATAGAGAGTACAGAAAGAATGCTCTGTCGGTGCACCGTGTTCTCTGCAAATAATGAAAGGCCACAGGCGTGTTCTTTTCTCAAGTTTTTATTGCTTGCGGGACATTCATTAGGTGATAGCGGGCGTGGTCGTAACCATAGTGACAGGTGGACACGTAGGCGGCGCTTCGTACTCCGGGCTTGTCTGGACCAATATGACCGTGTACGTTATTATAGAGCCAGCCATCTGTGCAGGGTGAAGGTGAGAAAGAAGAGAGAGAGAGAGAGAGAGAGAGAGAGAGAGAGAGAGAGAGAGAAGAGAGAGAGAGAGAGAGAGAGGTGACCCCGCGATCAGCGAGACAGCCCACACACAAAAGTTGAATGGTTCGAAACGGCATGTGTGCGGCGGAAAACGATTAGCTCTGTACAGCCGGCGCGACGGCATTTTCTCGTTCATTTATTCATTAGTTTGGTGCAGCATACACTAGGCATGGTGGTAGCGTATGCGACAAATGGATGGTTAAGCATGTGCCGTGCCGCTCACGGCGGCGAAGTACAGGACACCCATTAGGTATACGCTAACATATGGAATACCTATCCGCTTATCTTTTTCATCTGCTTAATTTTTCTGTCTGCTGCCGAAAAATTTTAAACGCATTGTCATACGTCATAATTAGAACTGGAATTCTTTGGCCAAGCCTGGCATTTGCTCTGATAAAACTCATTAATTAATTTTTTTGCCTGCTCTTCGCCCATCGCTCTCTTTTGCTCATCTCCTTCTGAGGTTGGAGGAGAGGGAACAGAGCGGATGTTGTCACGTGGTCTTGTCGATTAAGTAGTAGTAGTAGTAGTAGTAGCAGTAGTAGTATTAGTAGCAGTAGTATTTGCATTAGCAGCAGTAATATTAGTAGTAGTAGCAGCAGTAGTATTGGTATTAGCAGCAGTAATATTAGTAGTAGTGGATGTTTTTTTCGTATATTTATTAGGTCCGGTCTCTTGCTGGTAAATAAAATTGAATTCAATTCAGTAGTAGTAGTAGTAGTAGTAGTAGTAGTAGTAGTAGTAGTAGCAGCAGCAGTAGTAGTAGTAGTAGTAGTAGTAGTAGTAGTAGTAGTAGTAGTAGTAGTAGCATTATTCAGGCAAAGAAAACGGATATATTTTCTTTAGCGGACAGGCGAAAAGGCAAAAAAGCCTGACAGGGCACGTGTCCCACTGGAACACAAGAAAAGACCCTAGTGTGACACACAGCTCAGTGCACTTACGAGCAACAGAAGCCGAAGCATTGAAAGCGTGACTGCTTATTGGCCGAACCGGTACCCAGCAGAGCAGGCAAATCGCGCTGCATGCAAGACGACAGAGGCGACAACAGTAGTCGGTCGTCGATAAAAACTGATCAGCGGCGAAGTGCGTAGGCTTTTATACATGCACTCCTATGCGTTCTAGTGTTATCACAAGTGCTCGCGTACAATACGGAACGTAGTACTCTTTCTAACATAGGCACCGGGCTTGGAAAGTTTGTACAACAGTCGGAACCATTTGTGAAACAGCATGTAAGCTCTCACGGGGCCTTCTCCGAGCGATAACGCATTTCACAACACAGTGTTGAGGCTGTCCCCTCGAAACTAACGAATACGCATTATACAAGGAGACGCACGTGTGGACATAAGTGGTTGCCCCGACGAAGGCAAATCCCCTTGTCGAAACGTTGGCTTTGACAACATCGTTTTAGTGATCCATTGCAGGTGGGAGACTACTCCCGAATATCTTGGTTTACCGTATCTTGACGTTTATCTCGCCTTTGAACAGTGAGGCTGTCTTTGAAGCGCACCTATTGTATAGCATTGACTACTTACCGAAACGAGTAGTGCCAGGTTAATTTTAAAGAAGTCGCTTCCGTTGAGGCTGATGTCGTCAGGGTTGATCGTGGCATGCAGATACTGGACCTGCCGGAACAAAGGTGTGCGCCTTTTCTCTATACGGTAGTAATGAAACCCGGTTAAAACTTCTGCATTTATTGCATTGTTTTCCTTGTTTGCGTGAAACACGCCTGCAGCTTTCACACGTTCCATGCGCGTGGCCTAGCGACGTACAATAATTCGAAAGTAGCGATCTTATGGCGCATTGACGAGTTCCTCAGGGACATTCTTTTGAAGCACAAACACTGTATCCAAAGTGGTGTCTCAAGAAGGTGAACGTGAGGTGTCAAAAACGAGTAAAAGGGTGCACTGCAATGCATAGTAGGAACACGTTAAGCGGGGAAAGTGGCATGATTGCTAATGGGTCACTAGCGAAATGTAAGGCTCCTCTTCTAAGTCGTCAAAGACCTTGTGTTCCAAGCACTTCGCGTCCTGCTGACGCCTAGCATAAGCAGTTCACCCTAATCTGCTCCGGTAACAAGGAGCACCGTAGGGTACCCTTTTACTTTCAGATGCAAACTTAAGGCTTGTTTTCGTTGCTACTGTTATGAAAAAAGAACGCAGCGTCTGAAGCTTTATTACTGTTGTTGCCATGCAAATGCTGCCAAGCTCGCAAGGATATGAAACGTAGACGTGGGCACCAATGCGTACCTGGTGGCTGTGAGCCGTTGTGCTGTCCATGGTCGGCGTCTTGCGGCACGAATCCTTGATCGCCTGTAGCTGTGAAGCAATCGAAACGCGAAAATTTTGGACTTTAGTGCGTGCCACATGACATGGAAAAAGGTACGCGACTCAGGCGAAAACAGTGCTCCCAATGAAGTGACAGACAGACAGACAGACAGACAGACAGACAGACAGACAGACAGACAGACAGACAGACAGATAGATAGATAGATAGATAGATAGATAGATAGATAGATAGATAGATAGATAGATAGATAGATAGATAGATTGAATGAAAGGCAGAGAGGTTGACCGGATGTGCCTTCGAATTTCTGCCCTCCATAAGGAAAACAATGGAGGGGTGAAAAGGGCGATGCAGATGGAAAAAAACAGGCATAGCACCAATGGCGCGCAAGTCTGAAGACGATTAATGTCTTAAATGACATTGAATGAAATTCAGGCCTAACCTGTGCACACAAGCTTGCTACACACGGATATGGCCCCTGGTACTAAAGAAACAGTCATGAATTAACACCAAAAAATTAACTCCTAAGTTTGGAAGCTACGTAATTTCTTCGTGTTTAATACGTGGTCCCTGAAAGTAGACTTCGACGTAAGGTCGCGCATAGTCCCTGCGCTCTACAACGAAACAGTGGTCTTGGCACGCGGTTCCTCGAACTGGTAAAGTAATTTCGATGAGACTGAACGCGACTGAATAACACCGACAAGGTAAAGACACCTGGACATAGCTAACCAAATAAGTAATCTCATTTAACACATGAACACCAGAAGTGGACGCAGGACATTGTATGCAATATGCTCACAGCATTCGACAGGGACTGGCTCACTCGGGCCAGCTCGAGAAACTCGTACGACGTGAATGCGGAGTAGCCGATGGCTATCCACAGCTCGGTCTTCTTCAGGCCCTCAGTGATGATGGTGTACAGCGAAATGCACGTGACCAGGAGTAACCCCACACTGGAGACCACGATCGACCTTTGCCAGATGGCGTTGATGGCGCTCTTCAGCTCGAGCACGGTGCAGAGGTGCAGGCGCACGGCCTGGATCTTCTGCGCGGCCTCCTTCTCGCAGCCGACCACTTTGCAGCCGACGAAACCGTCAATGCAGTGCTTGAGGTAGAGGACGTAGCGTTCCAGGACCTAATGGCAGAACGGTGTGGTTGAAGTACACCGCGAAACAAACAAACAAACAAACAAACAAACAAACAAACAAACAAACAAACAAACAAATTTCTTTCGGATTTATGAAGTGATCTTGTCGAACTTTATCTTAATTGCGTGGTACAAATTAGGTTGAATATTGGGGAAGAAGTGAAGTATGTCATTGACACGCTGCGCTAGCATCTCCTTGACATACTATCGGAGTAAGTGCTTGACTTGACTTGGCTAGCTGAGTGACAGAGTGACCAGTTGATGGAATTGGCTCACTCACTTATTTGACTTCACTTGACGGACCGATCGACCGATGAGCCAACAGACCTGTTTACTGAACTTTACTTGACCTGCCTGACTATATGATTGATCGACATCCACCGACTGATTTGCTGAGCAAGTGAGTAAGTGTTACGGAGATTTAATTCGTGACTGATTGAATGAATGAGATTCTGAACGAAAAGAGTGAAATAATTATTCGACGAGAGGGTTAATGAGAGACTGAACGATGGATGAATGGACGGGTGTGACTGAGTGGTCGAGTAACCGACTTACCTCTGCCGAATGTCTGAGGGCGACGAAATTGACACTGTCGTAGGTGAAGAACAGAAAGGCGGCGAAGAATCCGCACACCCGGTCCACGATCTCCCTCGTGCTCAGCTGACCGTCCTGGTCGACCTTCTGTTCCTGGTGGATCAGGGCGGCCGTGTAGCTGACGAAGTACGCGGTGAATGTGACGATGCCACCGATGTCTGTCCAGAGGAAGCTCCTCTGACCGCAGCACAGACACGAAGGGATGCCCACCTTTATTTTAAAAAAAAAAACCAGCGAGATAGAGAAAAGTTTACAGATATAGGGAAGGAGATAGAAGTAAAGACAGAGAGGTTGAGCAGGCTGATACTGGTTGGATACGTTGCAATGAAGAAGAGGAAGAACCCAAAAGTGAAGAGCGAGAACTGAACGGACGTCCGCACTGTGCGCTGACGCACGCACACGTCCACGAGTCCAGTTTTCCACAAATGGCCGTGGAGGCCAGCGCACCTCATAAAGCGAAGCAGCGTTATTCTCTTCTGTAAAAGGCATGCCGTACTAGATTTCTAATGCTGTAAGATGCTGTAATGAATGACATGTCAGTGTACTTGGTTGGCTAAATTATAATTGAATCTATAAAAATTGTTGTCATCTTCACATATCGTACGCGTAAAAAATTATTCCATTCCAAATTCGCCTTAAGAACACTGCCTGCAATTCATATACTGCAATATGTGCCATAAATTAGGTGAATAGTTAACGAGCGAAGGTTTGTTAATATTGTAATTATGCGGGTTCGATTAAAGCGGTGCTTGCAGTAAAAGCGGCGCTTGCAGGTCTTCACTGTCTGCCATAAAATATTTAAGGAGTCCTAATAATATTGTTTTTACAACCTAACAATGCACGCGCAAGCCCGGAAAACACAATCAGACCAATAAAAAAACAATAAAAAGACCCCACCATGGTAGCTTAGTGGCTAGATTGTCTTGAGAAGCTTGAGGTCGCGTGATCGAACCCTAGCTATGGAGGCCGCATTTTGAGGGGGGCAAAATGCAAGAAACACCCGTGTGTACATGGATTGTACGTAGATTTAGGTGCATGTTACAGAACCCCTGGTGGTCGAAATTACTCCGGAGCCCACCACTGTGGGGCGTGCCTCATGATCATAGCCGGTTTCGGCGCGTAAAATCAATCAATCAATCAATCAATCAATCAATCAATCAATCAATCAATCAATCAATCAATCAATCAATCAATCAATCAAGAACAACTTGAGACTCGCCTCTTTCTCGAAGGCGTCGGCCTTCTGTAGGAACTCGACCATTTTTTTCGCGCCTAGGGCCATGGTGAAGAAGTTGCAGGATGCCTTGATGATGACCACCACGTGCAACAGGACGAGCAGGGACTTGGTGAAGAAGCGGTGGATGTCGCTGAGTTCGATGGCGTGACGCGTCACCACGTCCGTCTCGAACCACAGGAAGAATGCGAAGCACGCCGCGGCGTACAAGGTGTACCAGTGAAGCCAGACCACTTTCGGAGACCTGGACGACAGCGTACGCAGGACAGGAAACGTGATAAGATTAGGACGCATGAGTGCTAAGACAACGTCTGTCACGCGACTTGACATGGAGAAGTCGTAAGATAACGTTGGTCACGCTTATTTTGCACTTGTATACGAGGTGTACCAGTGAAGCCAGATCAATTTCGGGGACCAAAAGGACAACGTGAGCTTATGCCTCGAGGATGGGCTACCATCGGTGAGATAAAACCTGTTCCGTGCACGGGCAGAACATGTGCAAAGCCAGATTACATTTAGTAGCCTGGGCGATCGCATACACGGTAGTCCAAGAAGGGATTGTGACGTATCGGTAGCAAGATAACACTGTCCCGTGGTTTTGGTACAGGTACACGGTGCGCGACAGTGCGAGTGAAATCGATTAACACTTTGGGTCATGAGTGACAGACCTATAGGCCGGGGATATTGGGGCGTATCGCTATAAAGACAACATCGGTCCTGTGGCTTCGGCACGGGTACAACGTGTACTAGTGAAGCCAGATCACACTGGAAACCTGAGCGACCACGCCAGGAAGGGACTGGGACTTATCAGTAAAAAGGTAATAATGTTTCTGTGGCTTTGGCTCGGGTACAAGGCGTACAAGTGAAGCAAGATCACTTCCTTTGCTAAGTTTGCGACGTCTCCAGTAGAGCTTTGCACTTGTACCCCGCACCTCTATGAGAATATTGCGAGACTGGCTTCCTCGTCATCCCATTTAGTCTACTAGCTCTGGTCTTCTTCAGAGACACTATAACATGATAATCTTACTTGGGCGGCCTTGCGAACATGTCCTTGATGAAAAGGCAGCCACAGAGGCGGCAGATGCGGGCCTGGAGTGAGAAGCTGCGCAGCATGTTGCTGTGTTTACCGGGCTTGTGCTTGTGCTCTTTGAGACCACCGTGAGCATCGCCGCAGGCGGTCGGCATGTCCACGGCTGAGCCATTGGTCGGCGGTTCTTTCGTCGTGGCGTTGTTTGTGGGCGAGCCCTTCATCGTCAAGCGCTTCAGGTATTCGGCTGTATGGAGAAATAATCATTTTGTAAACGAGCATTCTCTATAACGTTTAGGGTGCATTGCTAAAGGCCATGTTGCTGCAGTATCACCTCCTGCCGGTCATTGTATTATGCGTCTCATTCATTCATTCATTCATTCATTCATTCATTCATTCATTCATTCATTCATTCATTCAAGGTGCGTATAAGGGCCACCTGCTTGAGAGTATTAAGGGTGGTGCAAAAACGGTAATAAAATGATGAGGCTGTAAACATGGCCCCACAGAGCAATAATTCACAAGCAAGGAGTGAATGTACAAAACAAACCAAACTAATGGTCTAGTACAATAGGCCCAATGGAAGATATAAACACTATATACTGTATTAATGGACATAGATAGCAATCCACCTAGCTCTCGATTATTATCGTGTCGGAGGGCCAATTCTTACTGCAAAGACCCCTCTTGAGAGTCACATGGCGCGATAAATGTTTGCAGCGTGCGCAGCACAATGAAAGCAATATTTGAAGACGCGTGTTTGCAGACGAATATTTTCGAGCCTCTGCCAAGGTTAGCCATAATTAATGTGCATGGCCAACAAAAAGGACAGTGTGTAGTAAAGAACAGAGTACAGTGTGCGATGTGTACAGTGTAGCGCTTCTGTTGTGTCCTTCCTGCCTTCCGTGACTATTCAAGGGCTATACATCTTTTCTATATAGTGTAAAATTACACAATACAATAATTTGAATTAAAACATCAGAGTACAAGCGAACGTAAGGACAATGATCACAGTTGGGTACAGCAGACCGCGCTGTGGGAACTGTAAATGAAAGAGACAAATATGGGAAGGATATAATGGAACTAGCTGTCTCATTTTCGACGTCCACATGTGCTACATATGCTGCTTGGCTCATTTCCTTTGTGGGTGGCACAAAATATTCTGCGTAATGTCTAGGGCAGCGCATTGTTACGTGCTGATGGCGATTATAAATGAGGCAGCCAGATTGAAGAGGATTAAAATCCCCATTGGGTGAACTTGTGCCTCGCCAAACAACGTGCAGGGACAGCGGCGAGCGCAGCTGACGGTAATTGAACATCTGTTCAACAGTAAGTTGAAGTGTATCGTCGATTACACTTGCGTCACTGTATGTTATAGCATAATTCTTAGTGCTCACGAAAGTTCTAGAATGTATAGGGGGGTCCAATGAGAAAGGGAACACTTTTGCACAGGGCATATCGCCATTTTGCTTCCTTGCCAAGCCTCTGTCACATGCATTTGCGGCACATGAGTTGCGGTTGGCAGTTTTCACTCCCTTCGACACATCTGTACCATCGACGGACATTATTTCTGCAGCCAGCAATAGGAAATGCGCATACATAGAGTGCTGTTGTTGTCGTTGTTGTTGTTGTTGCCACCTCTGTTCCTTTTAACAGTGCACGGTGCGGTACATGGCTGTTCACGATGCGAAGACCGTCTGATCGGAATCGCTGTTAACATTCCAGTAGGTATACCAGTAAGTCGAGCCGAGGCTTGCGCGTAACAGTTTTAGCCGGTTAACACCAGCTAGAATGGGAAACGAAAAAAAAAAACATCAAGAACGCGTATTTCTCTCTGGTATAATTGTTCAACATTATCTGTTTAACTGTGTGAAAATAGACCGGGCACGAAAAAATATCTGCCGTCATCAGAAAAAAACAAAAACAAATCCGTCTTGGAGAGATGTGTGATGATCATGCACTTTCACTCAGGCGATCACAATTTTTTTTGTAGTTGAGCTCTCAGCAGCAGAAAAAAAAAAGAAAAGAAAAGAAAGATGGAGTCACTGGTCTACTGTTGCTATCTCGTACGTGTTTCAATTAAAATGAAATTTGTAATCCATTCTCCCGAACCTTCTACCCACTTTCTGTATAATGAAAAATATTGGTTTTCAGAGGCGCGACCTTAAGATAATAATAATAATAATAATAATAATAATAATAATAATAATAATAATAATAATAATAATAATAATAATAATAATGCAAAATCTTAAACTTCGACACGATCTAAAAACCTAAACGGTCTATTGTTTGAATGCTTCTTGGGAAAATAGCGTACACAAAAGTACAGCGCTAAATGCAATGCAAGAGTTTCGTATCCAGTATATCTAATCTGACACAACTTAAGTTTTTGAAGGCTCTGCCCAATCCAACTAAACAAGCCGCTAACCGCTGCTAACCGTACCATGCCACGTACTGCAGCAAATGACCGCAGTGTCCGGGTCGTTGTGCTGTTTCTAGACATAGATTAGCCTCCCTTGCCAGTACATCGAGTGAGAGCAATGCGGATTCGTTCTTTCTGTCTTCTACCTGACATCCTGACGTCATTCACCCTCCACATCTCCTAACCAAATGAACCCAAATGCATTGAAATCAATTCCTCACCCTACTGTAATATGCGCATAAGGAAGTATGCCGCGGACTGCCGGACCACTGAGTCCGGCGACATGGACATGCAAAATACATGGTCTTGAGTGTTGACGCATGCAACATCCATAAGACGGATGGCAGACGTAAAATGGCTCACCTGTTAGGCGTTCGCCCGCTTCTCAAGAACTCTTCTTCCTTTTTACTCTCGCTTCACTCCCTCGTAAAACTCCGATGGCACACCGCGAGCAGCCGCAGCCCGCGCAAGGAACTCTGCAGCGTAAGCCAAGAGACGCTCCAGTAGCCGCTTCAAAAGCCGCTTCAGTAGCCGCTACTCAAAAGGCGTCACGCGCGGTTGAGATCGCCGACGAAAGGACCTGCTACGCCTGCGCGCTTTCTTCTTGTTGCGGAGTCTTTTCGAACCGGGGGCGTACGGACAGCGATTGTGAAACAGTCGCCACTACATCATTATCGCTTTGTATGCCTTCATTCCTCAGTGATCGGACTCACATCGCGTGACAGTACTTTCCAATCATCGGTTTCTTTCCCCGAAGAAACAGCGGAGTGTTCAAGGAGGTGCGCGGATCCCACTTCCGGAAGGTGTACAGGGCGACTGCTAGATGGCATGTCCAGCTGGCCGTTCGTTGCACCAATTTCGCATTTATACAGTAGCTCTCGTTCTGCTCTTCGCGCCACCTGGTGAGCGAATGCAGCGGGCTGGCCAAGGGCGTCGACGATCGCACTTTGGTTTAATATTAAACGAAGGCCTGATGTACCTTTCAGCACCTATTGCGTTGCTGACTCGACCCTTGAACACCGCGTCGTTGCTATGGCACCCCGAAACGGAACTGCTCAAACGCGCGAGTGGGGCGCGGTTTGCTTGCTTGATTTATGCGTCCATGGGTCCTCACAGACGCCCCCCCCCCCCCCCCCCCTTCCGCTCGCGTCTCTCATCTCTCCATTCTCACGCATAACCTTTTCACCCGCTGTACAGACGGCGGTTGCAATACGGGCTACAATATACTGACCATTACGGCGGCCGTATCGACCGAGCGCGTGGGGAGTGTTCGCCGTCTCTCGCAACAACACTTGCGCGCCCGTAGCACGTCGCGTCCTTAGCGGTTGGAGACGCGAAAAGGTTCTTCGCATCCATATCAAGAATGAGGCCTAGGTCTCTATGGGCTCCCGCGAATGACTCATCGACACGCCAAGGCTACAGAATTATGCTAATGGCCGCACGAAGACCGACGAAGATGCATCTTCGCTCTGCCTGGAAATGGAATATATCATGACTCTCTCAGACGGTCCACTAGATGTCGATTTAGGAGGAGTACTTTTTCTGAATTTCTAACGTCACGTAGTTACGCTTAGGAGACCTCGGGCCTGGGTGGCCCTTTATGGGTAACTGGTCCAACTTACCACTGGATGGCACGTGTCCATGCTGCTGCGTTTCGGCAGTGGAGTCAGATGCACACCACTCAGTATGGACGTGTGCACAGACTTTGAAATGCGTACGCTTTCGTCTACTTCTGCAGGGTGTCCTCCGCTAGAGTGCGATCACCAACTATGAACACTATATGCATGACAACCGATTGTACAAGACGATGGTTCAATTAGTCTTTCAATACGTCTTTCAGTACAAATGTCACATACACACCAAAGATAGACGCTCAACGGAATAGAGGGGCTTTGAGTGATGAACAGATCCTTGGAAACGATAGTGAATAGGAAATGTCGAAACTGGAAACGTTGCGACAAGTGGTCTGAATTGTGCTGACAAGGAAAGCGCTCGTTGCCCTGACGAGGAGGAGAGCACTTGTCAAAGCGTTGGATCTTTCGAAAGTCCCCGTGTTTGGTCGTTTTCAACGATCTGTTCATTTCACACACGCCAGGCATTGTGCTTTAGGACATACCTCTTTCGCAACACAAAAAGAGGAAGCTTTTACGAATCTTTTATGTATTGTAATTATCTAATCGAACTTAGTCGGTCTCTGCACGGAGGTGTGCAACTTGGCCTCAGTCCATTTGTCGTTAGAGAGGTCGTAATCTGAAGACCTAAAAGTCATGCATGTGAAGTGCATTAAATGACTCATGCTTTTATTGCTAGCCACATGGGTCCGTGACAGTGTATAGATGTAGTGCAAGATCCTTTCACATGGAGCAAAACGGACATCGATTGACTTATCGACTGCAGAAGTATTGATTTACATGGCCTACCATCAAGCATTCCCTTCTTTCATGTGATGAAGTGATTTGCTTTATGGGCGGGGTTTTGTGAAACGAGCTGCATATGAACATTTCTGCTTGTGCCGTAAATATACATTGTCTGTTGACTTAGCCGCATTATGCGCTTGTGTAACTCCTTGCGTGTTTGCAATGACCGAAGCAATAGCGCCTTAGCAACAACAAGAAATAATGAAAAGCAAGGTTATACAAGTAGAATACACGTAGTTTATCAGGTCAACACGGAAAGACACTCGAAGGCCCGGTGCCTTGTCAGTTTAGGCTGCATTCAGGCTTAAAACATTTTCTTTGCTTATATTCAGCACGTTGGCTTGCTTGACAAGTTCCAGGTAATGCTTTATGCATGTCAGAGTAAGCGACTTTGACATCATATGACACGCCATGTGACCCCTCATATTTCTCCCGTAGCATTCATACGATTATAGGAACGCGGTAAAATACGCGTTTTTAATGATTAAAAAACTGCTTCCGTTTCTTTCTGTCGCTCTCTTTTAGACTCTCTTTCCATGGGGTTCTGCGGACACATGAAATTATAGAGATGGTGCATCTGGGATGCTTTGCGTGTTTGACGTATATATGTCCACAACGTCAGTAGAGCGAACTTAGAGAGCATGACCATGCTTAGAGAGCATGACCATGCATAGCGAAGTAAGGTTAGTGAGATGGAGTGATGCAAGGGTGAGAAGGGAAGGAAAATAGGGGGAGGGGGGGGGGTAGAGGGTAAATAGCCTTGTGCAGTGTAGTTTGCGCGCCACAGAAAATGGCTATGTGCTAAGTATCTCTTAGCGTAGCATAGTCATGCATAGCAAGGGGTCAGGAAAAAGAACTGACATTGAGGGAAAGGAGTGGGGGAGAGGGTAAAGCGTCGCATCGCATTTAAGACTAGAGTTTAGTAAGGGGATGCGAAAGGGAGGTAAGGTGAGGAGATGCAAGGATGAAGATGAAGAAAAGGAGGAGTGAGTGTATTATATAAAGATGTAAAGAAACGAAGATGATAAAAGAAAGGGAGAAGATGTAGAAAGAGGTAAACAAAGAAAGAAAGAGAAAGGGTAAGAAGTTGAGGATAGATGAAAAAAAAAGGAAGATACTGCATTCGCAAGGCGGTGGCAATTGCTTGCCAGCGGCGCTGTTTATGCAGTTGCACAGGCGTGGAACTGGCGTCAACTTTTTAAAAGTAATTATGCATTCAAAACATTTTGCCGTATATTACAACAGTGGCATTAGTTTTCGTGCTAGTTTTTTTTCTTTTTTCCTGCTTTGCTTCCGCCACACATCCAAACGTGCGCTATTGATCCCTTTAACAGGCATGTTTAGCTTTCTTGGTCTGTCCCTAAATCCCAAGGCTTCATGTGTAGGCTAACGGACAAACCCCTCTTTGGGCGAGCATCTCCTCATTAATTTGAACAGGGGGGATGGATGGATAAATGTGAGGAGCGTCCCCTCTATAAAGGGGCGGTAGCCCGCGGGCCACCAAGCCCTACCTTTATTTTATCTTCTACAGACATTTGTTTTCCCGAACCACACATATTTTCACAACAAATTTTTCTCCTCGCCCACCTATTTTATCTGTTATCATTCCGCTGTGAAGTAACAATCTTACCCGGACTACCTTGCGCTTCTGTTTGCTCCATACCTTTGCGCCACCAATACTCTAAGCGCCTTTTACTTATCTATATCGCCGACATGTTCAGTTTTCCCGTGCCATCCCTGAAACCCATGGCCTCCAGCAGGGTAGTGTCCACACCTACACCTGTGTGGATATCTGTAAATCCAATCAAAATCAGGGGTATAGGTTGGGGGCGCCACCTGGTGGTGAAACGTTCAACGACAAATGAAAACGCCTGGTGCAAGATGTCGGCAGCGAAGTGACGGTAAATATGTTTATTTTATTGTAAGTGTTCTTTATGAGGGATCACATGTATCACGAACTCATATCCACCATGTTGTGGTTCGACATGAGCTAGCTCTCATAAGATGGCACTACTACAGTTGTTGCTGGTAAACATAACCACCATTCCAAAATGTCACTGCCGAAGTTGATAATCACCATCACCGCTATCATCGTTATCAGCAGCAGCATCATCTGCACCTTAGTACATCCGAGCCAGTATTGTGAAGAATCAACATGTTCACTGATCGGCCGAAACTCTTTATGCCTGGCAAACGCACTGCTAACGAAAATGACAATTGACAGATTTCACTTTAGGAGAAAAGGAGGAAGTATCATGGTTATGAGAAGTATTTCGGTGCACATACAATGACGCCAACTGGTGGGACAAGTAAACCACAGAGGTCAACGTTTTTTAGAACATCGATGACAGAGCCGCGTAGTGACTCCAACATCAGTACCATTCGCGTCGTGCAGCGGTCTTAGCTGGAACCATTGCCTCTGAGATGGGGGACGCTCGGAGGCCATATCGAGGTATGTCCTGTCTGCGCGGTGGTATGTTGAGTGGGTGTTCTGGTTGAGTTCTGTCGCGGTTGTCTGAACGAACTCTGGCCTGTCTGCAGCAGTATCACCGTGTACGTGATTATCGCAGCCGCCATCTGTAGATAAAAAACACACAGAAAACAAGGAAAGTTATGAAAGTTTGCTTAGCGAATGAATGAATCCAATAGCACCCAGTTGTATTTCTAATAAAGCTGACACAGTGTACCGATGTGTTCCGTTCGATTCTACGCCCGTCTCGTCCACCGTTACCAATCGGCTGGTCATGCTGATAACATGACTGATTAGGTCCCAAAAGGAGTGGCGTTGAAGTAGTATTGCTACGTTTTCACGTGAAAACACTAAATTTATCGTAAAAGAACTTATTTCGTTAGCTGATATCTCGGTACACACGAACAGAGAAATTGCACTTAGTGGCATCTAATAAACAAAATTTTATCAAGTTCATTGTATTTCCCTGATAAAAAAGGACGTTGAAGTTTAGTGTCTGTGGAAGGGAGACTGCTCACCTGCATGGTAGAATTACTGAGCAGAAAGTGCACGTTACCTGATCAAAAATAAAACTCACTCTGCAAATAAGTAGTAAACGATATCGGAATTATCGGAACTGCTTCGCATAAAATGCGGATAAAACTCATTTGTAAAGTACCTCTTATGCTGCGATTCCTATGTAGGACACGCTAGAACAATCCGACGCAAACTGTAAATTCATGTGTCAAATGTGTCCGCTGTGGAAGATATAACGGGCGCAGCTTGCAGAACTAGGGCATCTTTATCTATGCAGGTCGAGCTGCGGATATGTAAGCATTGTGCTACAAGTTTTCTGAAGGGGAGTAGTTCAGCAACCTGAGAAATCAAGTATTCACAGATGGGGTATGTGCAACGTAGATAGCACGTATACTTGTGCCACGTCTGTCTGCATGGGAGCTAATGTACCTGCTACACATATAAAGTGTCTAAAGCGTGGGCAGCATAGGCATAACAGTCACCTATCTGATGTCTATGCTTGTGAATTGACGTCCTTTGTCTAAAAGCTATGTTTCATATTAAACAGTACGTAAACGCTATACTGTCCTTTAACAGCCGTAACGCACAAATTATCGCACTCTGCTGAATTGCGACACTCAGTTTTTCTTTGGCTGGTTGGCTGGTTGGCTGTCTGGCTGGCTAGTTGGCTGGCTGGCTGGCTGGCCAGTGGTTATAAGGGTGCACGGAGATAGGCTATAAAGGTGCATGGGCTGGAAATGACCACACTTGTTCGTCTGTTTCTCTGTTGAAGAACGTCGCACTATAGTTGACTGTCACTTTCTTAGCAGAAGACATAATGACTCCTTAAGAACCACCCTCGTCCCTTCAAAGGACATAACCTGTCACGCGTACGCGCTTTTTATGCTTGTTATGCTTCTTGATGCTAGGGCGAAAACGCCATCTAGTATTTCTACGTGTGCGACTTCAGTGTGAATAGGCAGCGAAATGCACGATATCTTACCGACACGAGCAGGGACACCTTGAGCTTGAAGAAGTCGCCTCCTCTGAGGCTCAGATCTTCCGAGTCAACGCTGTCACGGAGATACTGCATCTGCGTTGAAAGTAACGAATTCTTTTTAGATTTGTAGGAGCGCAGCAAAGAACGAGGACACACAGAGAGAAGACGACTGAAGGCACATAGGGATAACTTCCAACAAAGGTTGTTTCCGTTATGCAGCAGTATTTATAGCCTTTCACGTCATATCACACGTGAACACATTTCATACGAATAAAAAGCAACCCTAAAGAACCTTGTTCACTGCGAACTACTCTACCAAGGAAACAAAATTCACCTCGTACCGAGATAACGGTGTTCTTTTTCTTGCAAAGCGATCGACGCCCTACTTGCGCATGCGCTACCAGGCGCTGATATGTTTCGTGCTGCTATGATCAACCATGTCATTTCGCATCCGCTTTTGTTCAAGATAATAGTTTCATCAAATTTTGGCTTACAGCTACATCTAACACAATGGGAAGCGAGGAAACCACCACCCCGCACCTTGTTAACTTTGTCATTGTGTTCGCTTAATCTTACGTTGGGAGTTGGGAGTCATGAGCTTCCGATCGGATCTCGACTCTCACGGCTGCAGTTTTTCAAGATGGCAGTGTAACCACGCAGTATCAGCGTAATGACGACGTTCACATCGCCGAAGTGAACCAGATTGTATTTACTCGCCGCCATTAACTTTTCGAGGCACTTAAGCGCGAGGAAAATGCTAGGATAAATATGGACGCCATGGCAAAAATATCTGCTAGGAAATACGTCAATTGCACAGCCATTCTGAAGAATATTCCTTGAGGGTGTGCAACCCGCGGGACCCTGTAGAACGTTATCTGCCCTTTCAAAATGTTCGCTTCCTTCAGCGGCTAGCTGAAAATGATGAGGGCTCTAATACCACCACCACCGCCGCCACGATCATCATCATCATCATCATCATCATCATCATCATCATCATGTTTAGGTCCACTGCAGGACGAAGGCCTCTCCCAACGAGTTCCAAATACGAATGTATTTTATTTGAACGTACGCTTTAAAGACAACTGTAAGTTTCTGTAACTTACTGTTCGAGTACTTAAAGGGACTGTCTACCGTCCTTCATCGCTCTCCCGTTTTTTGGCTCAACATAAAGCGTACCTTTCGAAGTGTCCCAACATGCAGTAGTTTCTCCAGAAACTGAATAGAAATTATTAAAACGCAATTTTTTTATCTACGAAGTCGCTCCTTTCCTAGTGTAGGCATGCCAGCAACACTGGGTACCGCGCATGATGCGTCGTCGTCTCCCTGGAAACCCTTTCGGGCGCGGCAGGCATCTCAACGCGAACCGGCTTCAAGGTCGACATTCCAGAGGCGACGACGCGGAGGAAGGCGAGGGAAAGTCGGCGCGCGGGGCTGCGTCTCGGACATGCAGCGGCGCATGCATGACAAGCGCACTACTACGCGCCTTCGCAGGCAGACGAACTAGGGTGCCTCGATGTGCTCGCGCACATCGAGGCACCCTAAGACGAACTCGAAGGCAGCGCCACCTGCGCCACCCCGAAAGCAGCGAAAAAAAGAACAAATTGCTCTTGCACGCTATAACAAGGTGTCTCATAGGGTGAAGTACGCTTGTAAGACATACATAATAGTTTTTCAGCAGAGTATGCGTACCTGCGTGGGCTGGTTTTCGTACACTTGGAAAATGACGAACACGCTGTTGGGTGTCGCTAGCGGCGTTTTTTGCACCACTTTCAGAGCGAAATTAAAGACATAATTCCTTTTTTGTGGGGTGAAAGCGTGCTCGTTGTCGTAAATGTGACGCACGATCTGCCCAATTTTACGACAATCTTAAAAAATTTTCTGAGCGGTAGACAGTCCCTTTAAAAGTGCTTGGGGAAACTGGCAAAGTACAACACAGAAACGAAAACTGTCCTTGTTTTATAGTGTCGCACACCGTGAACAACGCAGTTAAAATGAGAAATATTATTCTACACTGTGATTTATTAAGCCGCGAATATCATTTGTCGTGCTTGACTATTTCTGCGGAGAATGGCCTCATTACTACATTAATGTGACGCTTTACTTACTTGGCGTCTGTAGCGGTCGTTGTCCACTCCGCGAGTTACCTTGCATGCGTCTTGTATCTTCTTGCCCTGTTATGGTTGGATATTTTGGTGCTGTTATATGCATACGTTATGTGTATGTTAATTAAAACGGGTGCACTCCTTCGAAAAACAGCTATTTTATTACGTCGACGTCTTGACCTGAGACCGGCGGTGAGGAGGTCAAAAAACCAGGGCAAGCTGAAAAGGCCGGCCCCAGTCGAAACGCCGACATAATAAGATAGCTGTTTTGCTAAGAGGTGCACCTGTTTTAGTTAAAATACTACAGCAACCTAAACTAGAAGAGAAGCTCAGGGGAGAAGTTCAGGGGAAGATGGATGCTTGAATCGATGAAAAGATCGCAAAATACTATTTAGAACAGGGAATGTCTCAGACACGGCTGTCTTACACTTTCTAAATCAGCGGCTATAAATTCAAGCAAGACGTTTGGGCAGGGACGAAGGCTTTAAGGGAAGGGACGTTGTCGACCAATAAATGTCGCTACATCCCAGGTTTCCAGAATCCCGACCGGTCCCACCAAAGCGCTGCCTTTAGGACACTTCTTGTCTAACGATTTCTTACCACTATTACTAAAGTCTCTGCCTTCCTTCGAAAGTCGATCTTGTTCTTATTTCTAGCCACTGAGCAAGAAAGCAGTGAAAAGCTAGCTTCAGAATTATTCCTTGTTTTGCAACTTTTGATTTCAGTGACTAGAAGTGCAGCATCGAACGCTCGGCCAAGAAAGGCAGAAGGCAAGCATTTCGTGGCCGGCCGTGAACTAGGAACTCGGTGAAAGCTGCCTTTGGTACCGACTCACCATGTTCGACAGGGTTTGGCTGAGGAACGTAAGCGACACAAACTCGTAAGTCGTGTACGCTGTGTAAAACCAGCTTCCGTAATTTTCTCGACCTCCCAGTCCGTCCGTACAGAGGTCGTACACAGCGGTGCAAAGAAGGAACAGGACGAAGACGCCGTTTATGACCAGAGACCAGTTCCACACGTCGTTGACCGCGCTCTTCAGCCTCTGTATCTCGCACACGTTCAGCCGAACTGTTTCCAAGCGCGAAGGGATGTCGTCAGCTGCAAAAGGAGATGGAGTCTGGTTAGCGACAGCTCCGCGGGTGATGCATTCTTCGAGGACCTTCAGCTGGATCTTCGTGTACTCGACCAGCACTTGACAGGAAGATCGCAGCGCTACCGTGTGGACGTTGTCATAGCAGAAGTAGAAGACAGACGTGACCATAAAGCTGGTCCAGAAGAACACCGGCATCCAGTCGCCGTCGTCGTCCCCGGGGGGACTGAGGGTCGACTCAAACACCCGAGGAGCCAAGAACGCGGCTAAGCCAATTGCGGCGCAGTAGACGCCGCAGAGGCAGGCGCGCCGCAAGTCGGACCAGAAGTAGCGCCGTGGCGCGCAGCATTCGCAGGAGGGCATCCCGATTCGTCTCTCGAAGACGGCGGCCCGAGCGTAGAAGTCGATGATACGCGAGGACCCGCGAAAGAGACAGACGAGGTTGACGATTATTTTGACCAAAGCCACGGCATTGGAGACCGCTCTCAGAGAGCTGTCCAGCACGCGGCGGCTCCTGGCGGCCCGGTAGCCGTTGTATACGATGTCGTCCACTACCATCCAGCAGAGCAAGACGATGCAGCCGCTTGAGTACAACACGTACCAGTTCTTCCAAGCCACCTTCGGTGGCGGACCCTGGTCGGGGTGTCCGAACAAGTTGCGTATGAAGAAGCATCCGCAGAGAAGACAGAGGTGGCCATGGAAACGGAAGCTCCGGGCCATTAGTGAAGCGCAGCTTGAGGGTCGGTGTCTGACGGCTGCCGAGCCTTGGCTTGTGGCGACGTTACGCACTTTAGCGTGGAACAGCGTCGGCAGTAACCGCCCCCGCTTCATCGCTCGCAGCCTTCGCGTTGGGTTGTGGAGCTGAGGATTTTCCTTAGAAAAGAAAGAAAAAAATAAGGAAGAAAAAGAGAGAGAGACGTTATGGGCAGTATAGGGGACGACAACAAATGTGCGTAACTCACGAACGTCGTGCATTGTTCCGAATGCTATGGCCTGTTCCAGCCAATCACTATTGAAAACCCCATTGATGTATAGAGCTGCCAGATTTATCCGGAATTCTGGTTCAGGAGGAGAGGTGGGGAGGGGTGTCGTACTCTCAAAACAGAGGAAGACAGCAAGTTGTTGGTTGTGACCCGTCCTACTTCGGGTAACACAGCACGGCTCAGCACCGACGCGTTAATGAATAGCGCGATACAGACTGTGTTGTACTGTTCTTCAGTCCCTCTTGCGTGTTAAGTTGCGCTGTTGCCCAAAGTACCAGAGGAAGCATTTACTTTCACAAGTAACGATATGGGGTAAAGTGCTGACAGAAGAGAAGGCGATCTCTCAGAAATACACTACAGTGTGACAGTTACAGTAGGCCCTGCAAACTGACTCTGCAGCTACCCTGTTTCAGGAGTACGGTGCGTCTTTCTGCGTTAGTGCGTATGTCCTTGCCAGCCATCCACCTTTCTAGATTTCTCGAGAAATTCAACCTTGTGAAGATGCGGTGCTCCTGCAAATGCCTTGTCTGACGATGTTAAGGCCTCAAAGGTTTCTGAGTAATACAGTGAGACTCACCGCCATTCGGCTAACGGAACGTAACTTCCAGAGAGGCATGTAGTAAACCAACGAGTAAACCAACGAACTGCGGGAGTGCTGAGATTGTAACGTCTGACATTCTTGACACCATTGTTATGCACGAGAAGTATTGATCGCGTTGGCTTCCTGGGGAGGTAATGCGGTTCTACGTTGCGAGTTAACGCAAGTAGAAGCGTGTTTTTGTTTATCTGTTGGCTGGCTCATTTGGACCAATCAGAGACAATATTAGTGCCGCTGTTGGTAAGTTTTTGCATGCAAAAGCGCCCGTGAACAATCGACCAGCATTTAATATGAACAGAGAAAGCATATCACGGAATGAATCTGTAGCGGAAGCGCTTATAACGCGCAGAACTTCACTTAATAAGAACGTTGGCGCCCGCATGCACTAAATTATGTAGTGGGCTGCATGTTTATTTCGGCTGTGTAAAAAAACACCTTCAACAGTGACGACTGGCTCGGTTTCAGGGAAACAAAGTCACAGAAATGTTATTGTGCGTTGTGCTTGTACACACCATAGCAAGTTTGGCCGACAGGTACATGTTACTGTCATCAGAAAAAAATACCCATTGATAAAGGCGATTACTTTGTCAGATTTCAGCAACAGACACGTCACGTTGTGTGTGGTGGAAGTGATTATAAAAAAAAGTGTTTAAAATTGATTGATTTGTGAGGTTTAACGTCCCAAAACCAGCTCTGATTATGAGAGACGCCGCAGTGGAGGTCTCCGGAAATTTCGACCACCTGGAGTTCTTTAACGTGCACTGACATCGCACAGCACACGGGCCTCACCATTTCGCCTCCATCCAAATGCAGCCGCCGCGGCCGGGATTCGATCCCGCGACCTTTGCATCAGCAGCAAAGTGTATAGGAGCACTGAAAGATGCCGAAACTTTGACCGACAGGTCTCTTTAACGGGTGACGGCGCTCGGATGAGCAAGTGACTCTCAAAACACAGCGATAGTGAAGTGCACTGTGCTTATTTTTGTTTAAGCTGGAGGTAGGCCGTTGGACGTAGTTAAGTGGTGCCGTAGCGACGAGGCTGTGAGTGAGTGATCATCTTCGCAGCGGATCATGCAGCGTGGTGTCACACCCGTGCTCTCTGGCGGCTCAAGGGCACTGTTACGCGATGGACGGCATCGCTGGAAGACATGGAGCAGAGCTTTCGTTAGACTCGTAATAGCGTGTTACGGATCCCGTAGGCCGCCCACGCTGAGAGGACTGCTGTGTACAACCACACAACCACACAAATGCGGGATTACTTCGACGGCCCTTTCTTCTGTTTGGCCTGCACTCCAAGTACCTGCCGCCATACGGTGGTTAAGCGAATCGCTTTTTTATCCGAGAGGACATCTGTCCCAACCTGGCACTGCACGTTGCACAAACCGCATACTAATCGATGAACAAATCGCAAGGTACGATTTAAAACAGGGAATGTCGCGGGAGCCAACGTTTCGACAAGCGGACTTGTCTTCGTCAGGGCCTACTAGTCATTTCTGCGCATGATTTTAGTGTCTAATAGTTTTACATGCGGCTAAGTAATTAATCGATAACCACTTACATTTTACGTGTGAAGCCCGCGCTGTGGTTTTGAGGCAGCTGTAGTGGAGGGCTCTAGTGTTATTTAAGGTGCCCTGATAACGCGCCGTGCACGAGCCTTTGCCATTTTTGCTTCAATCGAAACTGGGACCGCTGGGGCCCAGTCCCTTCAAGCTGTTTTTCGATAGCGTTTTGCCTTGGGGAGCCCCCTACTTTCTTGTGCGTCGGAAAATGAAGCTCAAAGTTCAAAGAATGGAAACCTACGCCTTTTGGATCATCATCCATGCTGCTAAGAATTGCTACGCAAATCTACGTTGATGGGCGTCTATTTATTCACACTCCTCCGTGCGCACTGATATAAGAATAAGCTAACTAATTTAATTTTGAGTCTAGTAGTAGTTGAATGCTATCCTGGCCCTAGAAGTCCCACACGGAATATCTCTGCGCTGATGGAGCATCTCTACACAGATCGCTGGAAGCAAAACGAGCCGACACAAACAAACAAACAAACAAACAAACAAACAAACAAACAAACAAACAAACAAACAAACAAACAAACAAACAAACAAACAAACAAACAAACAAACAAACAAAAATGAACTAGGCGGGAGAAAAAGGACCTGACAATGAACGATTTATTATTTGCGGACAATCCCCAATAACAGCTTTTGTTATTCAGATATTTTTAAAGTACTTGAGCATGTCTCACACTCTTACTCATTACGCTAACATATATATAGCCCGAGTATAACAAGCCAGCACGCGAATCGTTTCTGTGGATGCACTGAATGCTTGTTCAGAGTCTTGCGTAAAAGAAGACTATTGCTTCAACTCCTTCGGGATGCTTGGCACGAATGGACGGCTGTCCACTGAGTATTTGTGTTTTTTGACATGGCAACATGAACGCGCACTCAGCTGTGCTGGGAAACGCATGCACGAACAGCGGTGAGATAATAACCTGCCGAATGACCGTTATTGTGGTGGTCGGTATGTTTGCGTCCTGGTTGAAACTGCTTACGTCTGGCAAACGCACAATTGACAATGTGATAACTGACATAATAATAGTAATTTCTGGGGTTTTACGTCCCAAAGCTACGATATGGTTATGAGAGAGGCCTTAGTGGAGGGCTCCGGATAATTTCGACAACCTGTTTCCTTTAACGTGCATTGACATCGCACAGTACACGGGCCTGTCGCATTTCTCGGCCGCAGAAACGCTGCTGCCGCGGTCAGGATTCGATCCCCCGACCTTCGGATCAACAGACAAGTAGCAAAGCCACTGGACCACCGCTTCTCATGTCATGTGACAGAATTCGGTTTAAATCGATGAACAGATCGCTAAAAACGATGGTGACAGGGAATGTCACAGGAGCCAACGTTTCGACAAGTGGACCTGTCTTCGTTAGGACGGCGAAGGTTGGCATATATTGCTACAGTACCGAGGAAGTTATATACTGAAAACTTCATTGAGATCAGTGAACACCGAAAAGTCGCCGGAGTTACCTTTTAGACAAACGATGTCAGAAAACTATGGTACAGTACCATAGTTTACAGTACCAGGTATACGTACAGTACCGTACCAAACAGTTGCCGTCCTGACGAAGACAAGTCCACTTGTCGAAACGTTGGCTCCTGCGACATTCCCTATTCTAAATCGTTTTTAGTGATCTGTTCATCAATTCAAGCCTCCATCTTCCCCTGAACTTCTAGTTTAGACTTCGGTTTATAGTCATGCAGGGACTTCGGTTTGGAATGATATCGAGGAAGAAAAAGGTCAGGGTTACGAAAATTTGGGAGCACACGCATTTACAACAGCATGCAGGACAAGTGAAGCAGATCGCAGAAATAATTTCTTTTTAATCTTGAATATACAGAGCAGCAGAGTGGCTCTCCCTTCGCTGTCGTTCGCTACAGGTATTTATCGTTGCCTCTGTGATGGGTGACGCTAAGCGGCCATGACGAGATGTTCCTGTGTGTCCACGTCACGTGGTAGCGTTTAGAGAGATTGCCCGGGTATAGCTTCTTCTCGCTGTTCTAGACGAATTCTGGCCTGTCTGCAGCAGTATCACTGTATATGTGATTATCGCAGCTGCCATCTGCCAATAAAACACAGAAACAGAGCAGGTTATCAGTTGAAAACGTCGTTACTGAATGAACGTATCCAAGAGCAATGATGTTAATTTTTAATTAAGGCCGTTGTAATGTATCAAAGTCGTCAGCGCGATTTTGTGCCACTGATATCATACGCAGCTCTCGACCGGCTGTCTTCTGGTTTCACTGATAGTGCCAGTGTGATAAAGTCTTGAGGGAGTAGCGTTACTGACCTTATCTGGCCCAGCACCATATTTATCGGGAAACTTTATACACCTTGTAAAATCCTAAGCGCACGCGAACAGAGAAATTAGGTTTCTATAGCAATTATATAAGCAACTGTGAGCAATTACGCGGATAGCACATCTGCACTAGCTGCGATATTCGTACTATTTTACGGATAAAGAGAATGTTATCGAATCCTGGCCAACGTGGCCGCATTTCGGTGGGGGCAGAATGCTACAAAAAAAAAAAAAACAAAACAAAAAAACGTGTACTTACATTTAGGGGTTCACTTTTAAAACTCGAAGTAGTCAAAAGTTACTCCGGAGCCCCGCACTACGGACGTGTCTCATGTGATATCGTGGGTTTGGCCCATAAAACCCCATAAAATATTTTTATTAAGGAGAATATTCAGTTTTTAGTGAGTGAGGCTAAAAAGTATTATATCTACCCGGTAAACGTCTTGAGCAAACAAGCGAACAAACAAACAAACAAACAAACAAACGAGAAGAACACACCGACGTAAGCTTTTTACTCATGTAGCTGAGTGATAAAAGGACATCGTTTCTCAGAGCCATTTGATTCAGTTATTTCCAGCCGACATATTTATGTAATCTATATAACGCAAATCTGACAACTCGGGGGTTTCCGAGTAGGGCGTCGCAAACACTTGAACTATTTGACGTTAACTGTAAATTCATGTGTGAAATGTTTCCGTCGCATACGCTCTAGCAGGCAATGCTCACAGGACTAGGGTACCTGTATTAATGTATTGTCTCGGACTTAACACCACACATTTTGTGGAACTTCTCAGTTTCGCAGGTTGCTTAAAAAACAAACAAACTCAGGCCTTAAAAATTCTGCTCCTTACATCACCTGGATTCAGCTTTTCCGCTCAAAAAGTTCATTTCATTCAAGCGTTCCAGGTGCGTCTCACGCTGACTATCAATGAATACGTCATTAAACTGATGGCATATAATAGACAGAAAAATAGAAGAAGACACAGAAACATGTTTAAAGGGGGCATTCCATAGCAGTCACAACTCCCTTTCATGGCAAGCAACGGGACGCGCGGACAGGGTGTTTCCGTGTTTCATAGTCCCTAGTGAACAACTATTACAAGGAAGCTTTAGTGAAAGTAAAAAAACCTTTAAGTTTTGCTTATAATTTTTTCTTATAACTATACGGGTTTGCACGTGACAGTGATATGGTAGTTGAGGAATAACACGCTGAGTAAAGCAGGAAACATCGTAGAATAAACGTGACGTCGGTGTGAAACGGGGCTATGCCAAGTATACCCAAATGAGATAACGGTGAAAAGGTTTACCCTACTGGCCATATGTAAATTGAACCACCTTCTGAAAAAAAGGTTTCATTTTGTTGATGTCGGACATTTTCACTCACTCACTCACTCACTCACTCACTCACTCACTCACTCACTCACTCACTCACTCACTCACTCACTCACTCACTCACTCACTCACTCACTCACTCACTCACTCACTCACTCACTCACTCACTCACTCGTCGGGCTAGCCGGCCTAGGCTAGCCCGACGGCCTAGGCTGACGAATTCGCCAACTGCACGTCTTTTTCGCTGTTGAAGAGTTTAAGAATTTCGCAGAAGTTCTGCGCCACACAAATAGTTGAGGAAAGGCAATGATATTTCAGCGCGAAAAATCATCGTCCCTTCGGAAAACCTGACCTGCGGCGCTCACGCGTCTGGAAATAGTACCTGATGGAGTTTTACGTCCCAAAACCGCGATGTGATTCTCTTGTCACGAAATTCTCTTGTTATTCTCTTCCAAGATAGGTCTAAGAGGTATTTAGTATTCAAATACTACTACTACTACTACTACTACTACTACTACTACTACTACTACTACTACTACTACTACTACTACTACTACTAATAATAATAATAATAATAGTAATAATAATAACGCGCCAAAGCTGGTTTTGGCACGTTATAAGCGACGTGCACTATGAGCGAGGTATATGACGGCGGGGTACGCCATATAGGAAAGGACTCCGGAAATTTCGACCATTTAGGATTATCTTTAACATGCGATGAAAACGCACAGTAAACGGGATTTGGGCAGCTTCGCATCCATCGCAAGTGTGACCCCCACGGCCGGGATCTAACCCATGGCCTTCTAGTCCAGTATTAAGAGGTTTGCGGCTTCACTGTGGATTACTTTGCGCGGAAGAAGGCGCAATAACTTACCGATACGAGCAATGACACCTTGAGCTTGAAGAAGTCACCAGCTCTGAGGCTCAGGTCATCCGAGTCAACACAGTCGCGAAGACACTGCATCTAGATAAAGAACATTTTTGTGGTGTCAGAAGCTCTTTTTTGATGCGGTAGCTCAGGTTTCTGAAACAGCGATGGCTGCGTCATCGCAACGTTGATGTCATTGAAGCGAAAGAGGTTTGGCTTACTTCTCAAGAGATTAGCATTGGCCATATTTATTGCACAGAAAGCACCATTGAAAGCATGCATACTACACTGTGAGACAACAAATTAGAGACACTGCCGGCTGTGAAGAAATTTAAAGAGTTATCCTATGCAATGCGTACCCGAAACTTCTTTTTTCCGTACCTTTCATCAGTACTCTTCTTTATTCTGTCGATTGAATGAAGAACTGAGTTGAACATTGTTGAAATTCATATTTCAGTATTCTGAGATGGTGCTTGCGTACTTTCAAGTATCTTAACTTCTTTGGGAAATATTGTATGGTAAAACCCACAAATGAAAGCGCCTTTGCGGCAAACAACTGCGTACCTTTAATAACTCTGTAAAGCAGGCGAAGAATGTAGAGCTCAAATACGCAGTGTAACGGTATGCATTATAATAAGCGGACAAGATGAATGGGTTCTCCAGATAATGATCCCAATTCTATTCGATGGGGCATTTACTTACTTGGTACCTGTAGCGGTCGTTGTCTGAACCACGAGTCGCCTTGCATGTGTCACGCATCTTCTTGCCCTGTGATAGCCGAAGATTTTCGTGGTGTAATAAACACAACAGTGACGGTAATCTGGCCATAAGGTGTATATGACGCACAAAGCAAGCGCAATTGTGTGTACATGCTCCAAGGTAACGACACCTTCATATAGCCAAGCGATAAGTTTTCGAGACAGGCTGTTCAGGTCTGCCACAAGGCGCAGGAGACCTTCGTGTAAATGAAAGATGCGCACGTTTATCAAACTTCAAAAATGAATCTAACTTTATTTTAATATCTAGGGTCAGTAGGAAGCTAAGCCCGCTCTTAATAGTATTGGTTTTCCTGGATTAGTTCCTTCTTGTGGACATTTCACGCTATGTTCTTACACTAAACTAATTTAATCCCGCGTTGTGCTCAATATTGTGCGTATGATTTCACTGTTGTCCAAGTTGGTTGTGGTTTCAGGATGGTTCATGTATGTACTACTACACCCTTAAGTGCCTCGTATGCGATATTGTTTTAGAGGGTGTAGTGATTGTTGCTGCTCCAGTGGCCGTGTTGGCAACTCGAATGCGGCGAGCTGTCGTCATGCTATTGCTAGGCAAGTGGTGTTAACGCAGCATATGTTTGTGACGACAGCAGCTGCACTCATGTATCGGCTGCTTACGTATAGGACTACATCATGATACAAAGGCCAAGGCGCTATGACGACGAGGCGCACATGAACAGAAGTAGAGCAAAAATTTATGTGCTCCTAGTCGTCTTTTGCGCCTTGCCCTTTCTATCATGTATGGCCAACATGCCTTGTCGTTGATCCTCACTAGGATTGAATCTTTCCGGCGATTTCGAATGGCATTAAGAAATCCGACATGTACTCAAATAGCCGTAGGATGAATGTTCCACTATTGCGCCGTACCATTGTTAGACTTTGGTCGCTACAGATACCAACAAGGCAGACTTCAGGATGTGGTAGAGGCCTGGAGTGATGAGTCACTGAAGAAGGAACGCAGCTGGAATGCAGATAGTATGCCAGTGCTATGACACGAGGACTCGAGCGATTCCCGTTAGATATGTTATGACAATGTTAAAACAATAAGGCTTGCGGAAGTCCGCTTGGCTGTTATATAATGGCAATATTATGATGCAAGGACTTACAAAAGGTATTGTTCGCTGTCATGGTGTAATATTGCTCTGACAAGAGGACTTGCACAAGACCCATTGACTTCAGGAAGATTCCTTCTTCCATGACATACCGCTTGATGCCTGCATCGCCACATAAATTCCTACCTTGTTTAGTTTGTTGCGACTGAGCGGCAAGTCCTGCAAACCGGTGACCTCACATGTGCTGCAGAAGTAGTATAAAGCTCTAAACAGGAAGCGCGACGCGTCGGAAACGTTTCATTTTTCTTATTTTAACTAGGGACTTGGTGAAAAATGGCTTGTTCCAGACTCACCATGTTAGACAGAGCCTGGCTTAGGAAAGTGAGCGATACGAACTCGTACGTTATGTACGCTGCGTAAAACCAGCTTCCGTAATTTTCTCGGTCTCCCAGTCCGTCCGTACAGAGGTCGTACACAGCGGTGCAGAGTAGGAGCAGTACGAAGACGCCGTTGACCACCAGAGCCCAGTTCCATATACCGTTGACCTCATTTTTCAGCCGCTGTATCTCGCACATGTTCAATCGAACCCTTTCCAGGCGCGCCGGAACGTCGTCAGCGTGAACAGGGGGTGATAAGGTCTGGTTATCACTCGCAGCGCAGGCGATGCATTCCTCCACGGCCTTCAACTGGACCTTCAGGTACTCGAGAAGGACTTGAGAGGAAGAACGCAGCGCCACGGTGTGGACATTGTCGTAAGAAAAGTAGAAGAAGGACGTAAGCATGTAGCTGATCCAGAAGAATGCCCGCATCCAAGCATTTTCGTCTCCGCGGCCGAGGTTCGCCTCGACCTGCCTTGGCGCCAAGAGCGAAGCTACGCCGAATGCGGCGCAGTAGACGACGCAGAGACACGCCCGCCGCACGTCGGACCAGAAATACCGTCGCTTCGCGCAGCATTCGCATGAGGGCATTCCGATTCGTCTCTCGAAGGCGGCGGCCCGAGCGTAGAAGTCGACGATCTGCGAGGATCCGCGAAAGAGACAGGCTAGGTTGACTATGATCTTGACCAGAGCCACGGCGTTGGAGACGGCTCTCAGAGAGCTGTCCATGACGCGGCGGCTCCTGGCGGCCCGGTAGCCGTTGTCGACTATGTCGTCCACTACCGTCCAGCACAGGAAAGTGATGCAGCCGACCGAATACAGTGTGTACCAGCTCTTCCAAACCAACTTCGGTGGCGGGTGCCGGTCGGGGCGCCCGAAAAGATTGCGCACGAAGAAGCATCCGCACAGAAGACAGAGCCAGCCGTGAAAACGGAAGCTCCTGACCATTAGGGAGGCACAGCTTGAGGGTCGGTGTTTGGCAGCTGCTGAGCTTCGGCTTGTGGCCACGTTGCGCACATTTGCCTGGAACAGCGAGCGGAATAGTGGCGTCCGTTTCTTCGCTGGCAGCCTCCGCGCTGAGGCGTGGAGCTGTGGGTCTCCCTTTAAGAAAGAGACGTAATATGTAATGAGAGAGAGAAAGAGAGAGAGGGAAACACAAAAGTGAGGGAGGTTAACCAGACGCATGTTCGGTTTGCTACCCTGCACTAGGGGAAACAACAAAAGTGAGAAGAAATAGGCTGAAAGAGAGAGAAACAAGGATTAATGCACGCACTTGCAGGAGCTTGCAGCGCCAACAGGCAATCAAAGGTAACTAACCTTTTTAGGTTCACTTGCAGTACATTCGTTGCCCTCTGCGTTGCCCCCAGAGCAAGCGCGAATCACAAGGCATGCAACATAACTTACCTCACGAAACTGGCGCATGGCATCGTACATCGCTATCAATGGCCACCTGGACATTTCAGGGAATAAAGGAAAGGGACCTGCCCTTCTGCGTTACTCTTTTTTGGACGCAGCTTGAATTAAGTGAGCGTTCCGTGGAGCGTGGTCTGAAGTGGGCGTTGAATGAGCCCCGTTACGTCCTTTTCTCTCTTTACTTGGTATGACGCATAACTCTCGTCGCTTTGCATGACGTAGATGTTTGAGAGAAATGTTTCGACGTGGATCACTTACGCTGCTGAGTGACAGGCACATCTGCTTGTACTACATGGGTGGATACCAAGCAAGACCAAGGAGTTCAGGGAAAGATGTTTGTTTGAAGGGACGAACAAGTTGTTGAAAACGATGAAGTGAAAAAAGTCCCTGTATGCAACATTTCGGCACAGTTCGAGAATGCGCGACCAATTCGACAAATGTATCGAAACGTTGATACTAGCGATATTCCCTTGTTTCTGGTCGTTTTCATAGGTCTGTCCATCACTAGACAGGTACGATGACCGCCAAATGTCATAATGTGAGGAACGCCAAAGTAGTTGCCAGCATTCTGCTTGTGTTGAAAGCATGGTGTTCGTTTTAGCATTTCAACTCGTATAGTTCCATTAACCCATAAAAGTTCAATGTTGACAGAAAGCTGAAGAGTTGATGCGATCAACAGTGATCACGAGAGAACGATACGCACGCGGAGCTATATAGAGTTTCGCGGTGGGTCTTGATCTTGCTCGGGGCGCCACTCAACAATGCAGTGCGATCCGAAATGTTGGATCCAGGTATGTCAGTGGTCGTCTACCATAACCAGGGAAAGGGCATGGCCCTTCTTGTTGTTATCGTACACCTTTATCATCCGCAGTTCTTTACACCTCAAGCAATGTTTTCATCGTTCCATCTCTGATCTCTCGGGCCTTTTGTTTTCAATGGACTTTTGTTACCTCACCCATTCCGTTTGCTAACATATGCCATTTTTATATGCCATTTTTATATTTGCTAACATATTCCATAACATATGACACATATGTCGTTTTTGTTTCCTTCCGTATGTTCGCATGTTTTTTTATTTTACTTGAATGTACAGTAAGAATGGTTTGCGTTTCTCTTGGGGACCACTCGGTAGCGATCTTGTTTGTGTTGTTAGCGGATCGATTCCTTATGTTCACCCGCCCATGTAAGAGTAAAAATGTGGCCACGTGTTCAGGGACCTGGGTGTAGTAGCTGTCGCTTATTCGCCAGAAATAAACAGTTGGCAGTGGTGATTGGCGTGTTTCTCCCGCTTGTCCTCATCTTTCGCGCAGTTTAAGACGTCTTAAAGCTATTAACCAGCAAGACCGCCCGATCGTCCCACGGAAATCCCAAGAGACACGAATTTGTGGAAATACGGGACGCCCGTACGGGGGATCGCTTCAACCATGCTAGTCTGAAAATTTCCGCAGTGCCACAAACTGACTCACCGTCATTCGGTCGGTCGAACGCAAGTTCCAGAGGGGCATCCACGCAAACCCACTAGGGGCGTTCGTATTGCGATTATAGCGGCTGCTACTTCTGACACCTTTGTTATACATGAGACGTATCGACCACACTGGCTTGTCCAGAAAGCAATCTGGTCCGTCGCAGTGCGTACGCAAGTGCATACGTGTTTTTTTTGTTTATGTGCTCAGAGTCCCGTTTGAATCAATAAAAGGCGTTATCGAAGCCGCTGCCGGAAGTTCTCGCTAGCGAAATGCGCTCGTGAATAATTGACTGAGACGCAGCCAGAACAGGACATGAGCACCATAGTATGAATACCTGGATGCAGCAGCTATAACGTGTGTAACTTCACTTAATGTGGACGTCGGCGTCGGTACGTATTGGATTATATACAGTGGCCCGCACATTTGCCTCGGCACTGCAGAGTAATGCCTTCTGCAGTAGCCACTGGCCTCGTTGAGGTGAAACCAAATGTCAAACAGACATTGCGCTTTGGCGGTTGAGTTGGCGTACAGTATAGCGCATTTGCAAGTGAGGTGCTTATAGCTGATAAAATAAATGTTAACAAAAGTCGAAGTAAGAAGCTTTGCAAGTTTGAACAGCATAAAAATGTTCACGTCTGTGGTAACGGTGAGGGGAAAGAAAGTGCGAACACTTAACTATTCAGAAGGTGATGGTGGGCTTGGAAGAAAAAGAAACAGAATTCACCATTGAAGGACATTGTCCTTGTTTTTGTATTTTTTGACATGTGAATGAGACAAGTGCCACCATAACTATAGGGCCCGCTGTATAAACCACAATGAAATTATGAAATAATTATGAAAAGCCTGTATGAAAAGCCACGTCACAATCTTTCTGCCTTTCCTTGCCCCCCCCTTTCCACACACACACACACACACACACACACACACACACACACACACACACACACACACACACACACACACACACACACACACACACACACACACACACACACACACACACACACACACACACACACACACACACAAATGTGCAGATCTGTTTCGTCCATGGCGACCAAGATAGACTTGCAGCGGGGACCATACATCCGCTCCTGTAATACGCCTGATGGACTGTTGGGATGGAGTCTCGGACGCCGCGAGAGGCGTCGACGAGCCCACTGTAGTCCGGGCCATTTCTTCCAGTTAGGCATACCAAGGAAACGAGTGCGGGAGTATAGATGATATGCGCGCCGAAAACGGCAACGAAAATATGTGAAGCAATCCGTTTCCTTTTCCCTTCCGTAAATAACGTACATTTGTCTTCCCTGCTTTGCAAACATAGCCGCAGTTGCGGAAATTTTGGAACGATATGTCAGGAGGCGCTGGTACGCCTCTCCTTCTTCAGCACGTCCCCGGTTCGTTCTGCAAATAGGCGGATGCCGATTCTCCCTTCTACATTTCCGCTTCATGCACCGTACAAACATACGGCATACGGAGACGACCGAGTGACAGCCAGGACGTCCACATGCACACCGTGCAAGCTGTACACCTGGGCACACCTTTGTTTTTCAAGGGCGCACCGTGTCCAGAGGAAAACAACAGGTGGCAGCGAGGGGGGTGGGGGAGGGGGTGTAAGCGAAAACGTGAGTGCGCCGCTTACTTCCTCCTTCCAAATTCCTGGGTCAGGTGTTACGTAAACGCGGCTGCTTTTCCTTTCCTGGCACAGCCTGCCATGTCCCGCACCCTCTCCCGTCGACCCTTACAAACGACGGCGCCTCCTAGTCTGGCAATCGACATCGCCTCCGGGCGCTTCCGGTTGCCCCTGCCTGCAACATCATGTCCGTACCTCCCAAACAGCGCCTGCACCGTGCGGAAGTGCGCGAGATCTCGCTATACCGCTCTTAAACGGAACAAAAACGAACGCACCGCGGCGTGGGAAGTCGAAGAACCACCGCGGAACCGGCCGGGATCCGGATCTGGGCATATGTAGAACCGGCGGAAGTAAACTTGCGAGCTCTCTCTCTCTCTCTTCCTCTGTTTCGGAGCCTCGTTTGCCTAATTGAGTGATAAATCACCGCAGAGGGCAAGCTGGGTTCGGAAGTAGCAGCCCTTGCGCGACGCTTGCTGCTGCGTGTGGCGGCGCGGTAAACGTGGTCATGCAGGCCACGTGCCTGCTGGAAAGACCTGGAACGAGACTCGAACGACTTCCGGTCGCCTGTCCAAAGGAAATGCTTAGATGAACGTGTGGTTTGCTACTCGAACGTTCATTCATAGGGCTCGTAGGGCCGTGTTGCAGCAGCGCAAACTGGAAATGCGTGCATTCGACAGATGTATCAGCATTAATTTTATGTAATAAAATCGAACGTAGTACACCAGCTGAGGACGCGAAGGACAAACCTTCCTTTCGATATGCCAAGGATGCCTACCTCAATTCTAATTAACTCTCATTGCTTGCGGTCCGTCGTGATGTCAACAAATAATTATTCAAATTAACGACGTCATATTACGCTAACATAACGTCTTATAAAGGTTTATCGAAGTTCAATAGTCATTCTTGTGATACACTGCTTGTTTTGACGTAGCTACAGGCTGGGACGAACCAATCTAAGAAAAATATTTGGAGTTTCGTTTAGCAGTATTAACCTAACTTCATCATTAACTCACTTGTTTGAACTGCCTACAGTTTCACATAATCGAAAGCTTCTATAGGACAGGAACATGCGCCCAGATACTGGTAGTCACCGCATCACTACAGTTGATCTTTCAGCGCTAAATGCTGCGGATCTCAATATCAGTGCTGTAGGTCGATTTCGTTTCTTTGGTATGCCTAGGTCAGCATTCAAAGGTAAAATGTTTCTTGTTTAAAGACTGTAA
Source organism: Hyalomma asiaticum (assembly GCA_013339685.2). NCBI lineage: Eukaryota > Metazoa > Arthropoda > Arachnida > Ixodida > Ixodidae > Hyalomma > Hyalomma asiaticum. Next base: position 22,258,151 of record CM023488.1, on the reverse strand, counting down.
AAAAATTGCCATATCTTTCATCGAAACACGCATAACTTGATTTAGTGGCTGTAATAGCATCTGGCATTGAACGTAATCATTTTGGCAAAGACAAGAATTCTTAACAGAATTGAAAGATGACGTAGTGCCGTGCTCTGTGCTACGCTGTTCATGCAGGATTCTTCTGTTCAGTGGCACACAGATCTGTGTCTTATAAATGCGGGGAAAAGCCTCTCTTTCTTTTATTTCTTTTGTTGTTTAAAGGAACGTGTCAAAGCGACATGCTTCGAATGGTAATTTCAATCTGCCCAAATGCTATAATGTTTATGATTAAAGGCTAATAAAAGTTAATGAAAAAAAATATGGAACGCGGTCACCCTAGAGGTCAAAACTGCACGTAATGTCGGCGTAGCATGCAAGTCGTTTTTTCTATGGAGTCAAGGCATGTAAGCCTATGTGTCTGATTGTTTGATTTGATTTTAATTGTGTTCTTTTTTTAATAACTGCCTATGTATAGTGCGCTAGTTACATGCTAATAAGTAAGCCTGTTTACAAGAAAGATGTATGCGTGTATTCGCTGTATTTATATGATAGTTTTTGTTTCTTCTTTGATAGCTGTCCTGCACATTCTTTATTGAACATAGTATTTGACCGGCCACTAGCCACCTTAGGTTATCGGTGCAAATAATCATTGTATCTTCATTATTATGTCATGAAAATAAGGTTCCTCTGATTGGTTGATTGATTGATTGATTGTTTCATTGATTGATTGACTAAGGGAGCGAGCAAGCCGAACGCAGACACTTGCATAGAAAATGACAGAAATGAATAGAAAAAAAAAAGAGTTATTCCTCTCTGTGAGAGGGGACGACCGGCTGTGATGTAGTACATCAAACATGGTTAGACAAGGGTAAAAGTGCTAACTCCTATCCTTTCGTATTAGTGGGTATAACTTCATAACTACTGAGGTGCACGCTATTGGTTTGGTCACAACCTTAGGTTTCCGGCGAAATTTAAATTTATGGAACACCGTCACTCACTGGCTCAGGCACTTGGGTTGGCGTGGCATTTCTGACCTGGCTCTCCTAGAGCAACCTGAGTGAATCATTCGTTGTTTGGATTATTATTATCATCATTATTAGCATTACTACTACTACTACTACTACTACTACTACTACTACTACTACTACTACTACTACTATCACCACTGTTCGTCATGGTAGGGCAGTGGTTACGGTTCTTGACTACTGGCCCGAGGAACGCGGGTTCGATGCCGGCCGCTGTGGTCGCGTCTTCGGGGGAGGCAAAAATGCTAGAAGCTCATGTACTGTGCTTACGGTGTGCCTCATAATCATATCGAGGTTTTGGCATGTAAAACAACAACAACAACAACAACAACAACAACAACAACAACAACAACAACAACAACAACAACAACAACAATAATAATAATAATAATAATAATAATAATAATAAAATAATAATAATAATAATAATAATAATAGCAACGCTTGAAGCTCTGAGGGCCTCACAGGGTATTTGACTACCTCCGGGAAACGGCTCACAGTTGTAGCTTTGGTACGGCAAAAACGCACAGAATCCTACCGCCACGTGCAGCGTCACTGCAAGACGTGCGACGCAGAGCTTCTGGGACGTTTCCGAATTGGAAACGGTCGAGATGCAAGCCGAGTATATCGAAAAAAAGCGAACGAGAGTTGCCGGCGAGGAAATGGGAGAAAGAAATTGGACCTGTTGCGCAATCGGGGTCACCCTAGATACGGCCGCAAACACGTCTTCGATACGCCTGGTGCGTCGGGGGCCGGTACTCGGTCATACGACCGAACAGGCTGTAACGCCGTTCCCGAAATAAACACGCGCTCCCGCTGCAACCGCCGTCGATGTTCGGCATTCACGAACGCGAGATGACGTAGAATGCCAGCGCATCTGAGGAAGCAGCTAACGGCGATGTACCGTATATACTCGAACGCAACCATTGCTTCTATACGTGCAATGTCCGAGTGCAAAGACCTTTCTCACATATAATATTTTTCCAGACGGGGCAGGGCCCCCACACACACTTTCCGGCCGTTTGCGCTGAAATCAAATTTTTGACAAGAATTTTCAAGCAATTGGTTGTGTAGTCCAGTGCTTTCAAAAGCTCTGGACCACACAACCACGCAGGTTGCGCGGTTGGCGCAGACTTTCGGTACTTCCAGAATATCCAACCATTTTTAAAGTGTGTACCAATGTAAAACGAGCGAGGATGCAAATATGTTAAATTTAGTGTGGCCAAAAATGAATTAAAACATTAATAATCGACTCATTAAAGCTACTAAATAATAATATATAATATGTAATGTAAACAAATAAGAATCGACAAATTTTGAGACCAAATAAATAATAAACACAACATACAAAGACGACATTGCCCGCCCCCCCCCCCCCCCCCTCTCACTCCCAAAGACGTTCGGGAGTCCTTGTCCCACAGTTCGGGATCTATCACCTACCAAGCAATATTTATTCAAACTGTGACAGAGCGCCTGTTCCTAAATCGACGAATGGTAACAACGGTATTTTTTTTACGGCAAAACTCTGTTATGGAGTTTTGTGGCGTCTGAGCGCAAAAAAAAAAAAAAAAAATCTAGTTTCCCAAAACGCACCGTGATGGCTGTAGCCATCTACGCCCTGCCAGAGAGCGCGCGCGCCTTGGGACAACAGCAAACTATAAAATGAAGAAAGGTTCTAGTTCTGAGATATTTGGTATAGGCGGTTTATATTGTCCATAAAAATGTCTACCCAGCAATACATTAGTGTTTAGAGGCGGACGCGACTTTAAAAGGTTAGCAGTTAGCTTAATATTTGTTCGCTGGAACTTTTCCGCTTGCAAAAGCTGCATACAATTAGTAAATTAATCAAAGTGGTTCTAGTCATATTTTCTCACATGACAGCTTATATTTCCTTCGGAAATATTTCTTCCCAGCAATGCGTTTGTGCTTGCAAATGAAGCCAACTTCAAGAGGCTCGCTGTTGTCGATGTTAGGTTGGTTTTTGCAAGTTGGCTTCTTCCCTCGCGATGAGTCTAGAATTTAATAAAAAAAAAAACAGAGAAAAGTCCCGGAAATGGGATATCTTCTGTCACGAGACAGCTTATATGGGCCTTACAAAAATAACTTCCGAGCAATGCGATTGGATTTAGGAGTGAAGCCTATTCTGATGGGATATGTACTAGCTTGGGTTTAGTAAACTGCTTTACCACACTGGGCTCCGCGGGGAATCATCACTATCATCAGCCTATTTTAGGTCCACTATAGGACTAAGGCCTTTCCCAACAATTTACAATCCACCTTATCCTGAGCGAGTTGGTTCCACTTTATGCCCGCAAACTTTTTAATATCACCGCTCCATCTAACCTTTTGCCTGCCTCTGTTGCGTTTTCCCTCTCTTGGTATCCATTCCGTCGCTCTTACTGTCCACCTATTATCTTTCCTCCTCATGACGTGTCCTGCCCAGCTGCACTTCTTTCTTTTAATTGATATAATAATATTAGCCACTCTTGTCTGTTTCCTGATCCATTCTGCTCGTTTTTTTATCTCTTAGCGTTATACCTATCATTTTTCTTTCTTGCACGTTGCGTGCTCCTTAATTTCACCTCTAATTCGTTCGTTATCCTCCACATTTCTGCACCGTACGTTAGCACCGGGAGAATGCAGTGATTAAATACTTTTAGATTTAGCAACAGCGGCAAGTTTCCAACTTTCCAGTCATGATTTGGGAATGCCTTCCGAATGTGCTCCATCATCATTCATCTATCATCAGCCTGTCTACGCCCACTGCAGGGCAAAGGCCTCTCCCATAGATCTCCAATTATCCCTGTCCTGTGGTAACCGGGCCCAATTTATCCCCGTAAGAAGAAAGAAGAAGAAGAAAAACTTTATTTCTGCAAGGTAAGTTCCCAGGCGTAGGAGGAGCCCTCAGTCCAGGGCCCCTGTGGCTTTTGCCATCTTGCCAGCTCTGTCGATCAGCTTGAGCTGTTCTTCAGGCTTCGAGCAGGATAGCGCAGCCTCCCACTGCTCCCCCGCAAACTTCCTGATCTAATCTGCGAATGTGCTCCAGCCCATCCTTATTCTACGGAGGATTTCTTTTTCATGGGTAGGCGTCCCTGGACATAAAGATAAAAGTGACCCACGCATGTCGCGAAGCACATGATGTGGCCGTGTCGGTGGGCGTGGCGAGCTAGTGTAACTTCATGTTCATCTTTATGGCGGTGTCGTCATCGGCGTGTCGTGGTAGATTGCGCAGTGGCTTGAACATTCGCAGGCATGTCACGTTCACAACGTGTCATTTGATACCACACTGGCCTTCCCAGCGTGAAATGGCTCATTTTTTTCCTTTTACCTAAATCAGATGATGTTTTTTTTCCTCTTTTTTTTGCTGGTATAGTCTGTTTCAGTAATGTCCGGTAATGAACGATCAAGTATACTGAGTCAACTTGGTAGGCTTGAAAGGGGTTAAACATCTGTTTTAAACGGCACGTTAGTATACACAGAGGTCAGCGCCTGCCCTGTGCATCGCTCTTCTTGTCCCCCATCTAGTAATGCGCTGTCTGAACGAATTTGATTGATTTTGTGGGTTCAACGTCCCAAAACCAGCTCTGATTATGAGAGACGCCGTAGCGGAGGTGTCCGGAAATTTCGACGACCTGGTGTTCTTGAACGTGCACTGACATCGCACAGCACACGGGCCTCAACATTTCGCCTCCATCGAAATGCAGCCGCCGCGGCAGGAATTCTATTTCAACGAAGTGATACGGCAGATGTACGTATAATTTAGTGCTTTTTCCATACCTTACGACATTATGAATTTGTTTTTTTTTCAGTTAGCGTTGTTCTTTCCGTAATTTTGCTGTAGTGCGCTGACACATTTATTAGTTGCACTTCTGCTGCCACAGAAAAAGCCGCCCTATTGACACTCAAGCCGCCTTAAAATATGAGAAATATTAAGACTAAAATGTGCTACGAAATAAGTTTAAGAAGTGTTACGCAAGCTGCTTAATCTCTGCATTTACCCACGTTGTTCGCACGTTGTAGCCCCTGGCGTTTTAAACACTGCCGAAGTTAAAACTGAAACCGAACCCCGAGACCTTCCGAAGTTCGCCGGCGGCATAGCGTACGAACGAGACTGCGGTCTAGACTCGAATAAACACGGTACTACGGCAGCAGATAGCCTACCAGCATGCCAGCCATCCGTTCACGTGAATGCGAATGAGGCACGCCCGAATACGAAACGAGCGCCGCGAGGAAGCGTGCCAAACTCCATTTGCAGAACCACGCCGCGAGAGAACATCGCGGTCGACGCTTGACTTGAGCGATCGATTGCTGTACGCCCTGTTATAGACGAGGCTATGGCTCTGTGGATCCGGACACAGAACGAAGCCTGTGACGCGGCACTGCGCGCGGGACCGGCGAGCGAAGGTAGACTGACATGAAAGACAGCGTGGGACCGCGTGTTCTAATTAAAGCTCGTTTTGTGGATTGGCTTGATACTGAAGATGTCAGTCGACCTGAACGCAGGTAGCATCCATGAGCCGCAGTGTGTGTTTGAGGAAGATACTTTCGAATAAGTGGGCGGCGCATGCAACGGGAAGTTGCCTTTTCATTCGCAAGTCAATGTACCTCACGACGTAAAATGACGTTCATGGCATCATGTTGAAAGACGTCATGGTGCACCGCGAACACGCACAAAAAACAAAGACACAGAAATTATACGACACAGGCGCTACTAATAACTTTAATGCAGTTGTTTTAACCATTTTTATGTGTTGTATACCTCCTGTGTCTTTGTTGTGTGTCTTCACGCTGCATCACGTCCTTCAGTAAACGCCGATTAGCCCGAAAAGAAGTCCTCCTGCACGCATGATATGCGAAAACTCTGACTGGAGTTGTCAAAGTATGCACAGAAGGGCGCCATTTTCTCGTTTCCGTCGTCATAGACTACATGTATGCTTGCAGAGTTGCCGTTGATGGCTACTTAGCGCCATCTTGGCTCCTCTGCACCCGCGTGTGGCGGCCTATATTTTATGTGGTTCGTATGGCTTCTTCATGGACACATTGGGCTTGTGCTGACTACGTATTTGCTGTTAATTGCTACCTTGGAATCCCATTTACTAGCCACTGAGCGCCAACGGTTAAATGGTGCGTTCATGGTGGGTTGTGACCATTACTGCACCAGGCTGACGTATTCTGGTCTGGTGAGGGGCTGCGTCACCGGCTGTGGTCACCGGAACCAGGCCTAACCCGAAGCCTTCGGCCACTCGATCAACACACAGCGATACCGCGACCCTCTCGTCCAGTAGTCAAGCGTCATGGCCATTACCGCAGTGTTTGTTCTTCTGCGCTTTAGTGATCATAATCACAGGCTCCTTTAATAAAGACACATTTCGCAGTCATAACACAGTTTAGGCTCCTATAAAGCCCTATAAAATTTAGAGTCGTTCGCAGCGGTGAAATTGAGGGAGAAACTGAGTGGAGTAGAAGCGGGGTTGCCGCATGTGCTATCTCTCAAACTTCGGGGTCACCCAACATTTCCTTTCCGCATTTCACTCGCCCCATACAGTCGAGAAGGAAACGTCTCAAACGGCAGTTGTGTGCGCAATGCGCTAGGCGCGCTGTGCAACGCGCTAAGCAAGCGCGCACTCACGCCAATATCAATAAAAAAAAGAGCCCTCCCGCAAGAGCAGGAAGACCGTCGCGTCGATCTTATCACAGCGCCCCCTCTCTACGTCTTACGAAACCTGTTGCGTAACAACGTCTTAGCACGATCGGGAAGGTCGCAAGTACTAAACGGCCCGATTTCTCTGTACCCTTCCCACTCTTCGCTTCCTCTCCTTCCTCTCGAGGACACCCGATCGAGAGCTAAAACTGGCTCTGTTGCTTGAGTGAATCAGATCGTTGGCTCGGAAGCAAAGCGGAGATTGGGGTCGCCCACACCACTTCGTTACGCTTTGAACGGCCGCCATTAATCTGCCTCCTTGATCGGGCAAATATCTGTTGTGCCGATTTGCGCGCACGGCAGCCGATGTGTGTGTCCGGAACTGGACGTATCGGCCGAGACACTTGTTCTTCGCGTGTTTCAATGCATAACAATATTTGGCCAGTAAGGCAGAAAATTTTGCCTCCCGCGTCCGTGCGTGGCCGTTAAAAGGAGCACTAAAGTTATAGACTGGAGTGGTTGAGGCTGATAGATTATTCTTGGGGAATTCACTGTCGCTAATTTAGTCATCTTAATTATGTCCGATATCAGAAGAGAAAATGAAGGTCAAAGTTTCATCGTCGAATTGGGCGCCGAAACTTTGTAGAGGTGACGCGACATATAACTTTCCTTTTTTTCCCCGTATTATCGCTATAGTGTGTCGGTCACGTTGTCTGAAACACACGACGTTATGGGCAACTCCGGCGGTTTTTTCACCATGTTCTGATACCAATGTTTTCCGATGGCATTGACAGCCCTGTAACAGCCAGAGTGGTTCAATTAGCTCAGAAACGCACCAACACTTTTAAATAACCAAATGAAAGGCGTGTTCAAACCAAAACCGAAACGGGTAGATGCTTCGTCCAGCGTATGCAATGATGTCACAGCCTCCTCACCATCAGAAATATGAAGCTGGTGCCAGAAAAATGCCAATGGCGAGGTCATTCGATGATGTATTGAGTTATGCCAGCTTTACTGAACTTGACAGCGAGGGTTTGAGCGCTAAAGAACCGCCGTTTTGCTTTTGACGGCCCGCTGGCTCGGGTAGGCAGCGCTGAAGGTGATGACGTCAAAAATACAGGGTGGCCCGCGTGGGAATCTGCTAAAGAAATTTTAAAATTCCTTTACAGGAAAACTAAATCACAACCGCCTGACTTGGAATATTATGTAATTGCAGTACCGGGAAGAATATATAGCGAAAATTTCATTGAGATCAGCGGACACTGAAAAATCGCCGGAGTTGTCCTTTAAGTCTCTGGCTTCCTTAGAACGCAGTGTATGTCCCTTTTGCCCACTAATAGGTCTTTGTGGACGCCGTCTAAAGTGGATGGCGTCACACGTATTAGTGCGGAGACCTACCAGAGCCGTCACCACTTATATTTACTTGTTGCGCATATTCTAGCTTACCGAGCGTTTACTCCGCGTGAGAGTGGACGCTCGGGCAATGAGAGAGAGAGAGAGAAATAAGAAAGGGAAGGCCGGGATGTTAACCAGCCAGGAGTCCGGTTGGCTACCCTACGCTGGGGGATGGGAAAAGGGGAAGGAAAGGAAAGAGAAGGAAAGAGGAAGAATGTCTACAGGACAGTCCTATATAATGTCACAGACGCTTGGCAAGTCCATAAGTTTTCAGAAAGGCCAAAGGCGCTTTCATTGTCTTCTGAGCCGTTGGTTGGTCACTGTGAAAAGGCAGTTTACCAATACGAGGAAAATCTTTTACCACTTTAGTGTCCCGCCATCTTGCTGCTTTGCCAACTTGTTACATGGTCGGGACTTCGTCAACTTGCTCGAGCTTTCAGTCCCGTGCTCTTCATCTACAGAGAAAATAAAGTTGATTGATTTATTTACTATATATGGACAGATCCTGGATTGTGTGAACACTAGGCTGTCCCAGGGCGTAGTTTCAAATTAGACTTTCTTTCACTTAGCAGCGGGCCGAGACGTCACCCGGTAGTGTCCTAATGGTGTGATTCGATTACGGAAAGGACGCTATTTTTCTGTAGCCTTTGTCGGGGGCACGGCTCAGCGTCCGCAGTGGTAGGGGATGGGAAACGAAAAAGTAGAAAGGAGAGAAAGGCCGTAGTCGAGGGCTCCGGAAATTTCGACCACTTTAACGCGCACTGACATCGCCCAGTAAACGGGCCTCTCGCATTTTCGCGTCCATCGGAAAGATGACTGCCGCGACCGGGTTTGAATCCGGCCCTTTTGGGTGCGCAGTCAAGAACCATAACCACTGGAACACCGCGACGGATGGTACCGTCCCCTTCATTGTACTTGGGAAGGTATGAAAAGAGAGTGCAAACGGGAATAGGCGCTGATCCCGGCCGTGGCGGTCGCATTTTCGATGGAGGCGAAAATGCCAGAGGCCCGTGTACTGTGCGTTGTCAGTGCCCGTTAAAGCGCGTATTCACCAGATTAGACTCGATGTAGACAATGAAAAGTTCCAGTAAACGAAAAAAAAAAAACCAAAAACATCGGCACTTTATTTTACCCGGTACTGTGTCTTCCACGCGTAATACTCCGGAAGGTGCAGAACACGCCCCCTTCGCGATTTTCGCCGCGACTACTCAGAACGATTGATTGTGAAGGCAGCACTCAAGTTGGCACGCGGGTCGAGCTTCGAACGTGAACACGCCCAATAGCTCACAATGAAAAAAAAAATTGTTGTCAGAAGTGGGATTCGAACCCACGCCCGGAAGACCGGACTGCGACCTGAACGCAGCGCCTTGGACCGCTCGGCCATCCTGACAGAACTGGGTGACGTGGGTACGTGGCATGTAGTCAAGAGCACATCTTCGCTGCGTAGTGTTCAAGAAAGAAAAAAAAAAGGATGGGGGGAGGAGGAGAAAGAATGATACCGTGCTATAATCACGGGCCGGTCGCCCTTTGCATGTGCATTGCCATGTCGCTTCATAATTACAACTACTGGCGGTTACGGTTACAATGATTAGGGGCTGACGTGTGCTCTACACTTGTACAGCACACGTAAGAGAGAGACAACGAGACTTTTTCTTGTTCCCAAAGTTACAGTGCCCCAGCGCAGTTCCGAAATAACCTCACCCTTTTTTTTTATTTCCTCACTCATCCCGACAGCTTAGCTTCTTCTTCTTCTTCTTCTTCTTCTTCTTCTTCTTCTTCTTCGCCATCTTATCCCCTGTAAGCTGGCACATGCCCAATGCAGGGGATTGGCCAATACTGTTCTGATATAAAGAATACTTTTATATCTGGGATTTGACGACGCACAAACGATAAATATTAAAGTAAAATTATCTTGCTGCCGCGCTGGCCTAGGTTTCGCCTCACCTCTTCCTCTTTCACAGGGCGACCGTGTCGACGACGCTGAGGTTATAACATATCGCTGTGACAGGATAACAAATATGTGAGCGAGATTGGGTTCAAACTGGTGTTAAGGGCTGCGTTAGACAGCATATATATACACATTGAACAAGATGAATAGAGGACATACGCTGTACTCACAAGATATTTTTGAAGACGTTCCTATATGCTTTCATTATCGTATCATCATTATCATCGTCCCTGTCACTAATGAAAAATTTACACGCATGGAGTAAAAACGCAACGAACACGATAAGGAGAAGGCTTATAAGTGAAAGAGAGATAGCAAAGGAAATGCAGTATCAGTACGGGGCAAAGCTTCACACGTGCTGGTGATGTCGTCACGTGGTCATGGCGAGGAAGGACGCAGGATCCGAAGCGTTGAAAGTAGAACTGTTCCTTGGGTGAACGTCTTGCAAAGTAACTGATTCACAGCTCAAAACGATAGCGGCGAAATGCATCGGCTGTTATACGTGAGTCACAGTACATTCTATTGTTAACATTGACGATCGCCTGCAATCTGGATGGCCCCACCACGGTGGTCTATTGGCTATGACACCGATCCGAAGGTCGCGGGATCGAATCATGGCCGCGGCTGCTGCATTTCAAAGGAGGTGAAATGTTTATGTCCGTGTACTGTGCGATGTCAGTGCACGTTAAAGAACCCCAGGTGGTCGAAATTTCCGGAGACCTCCACTACGGCATCTCTCATAATCAGAGCTTGTTTTGGGACGTTAAACCCCACAAATTAATCAAATCAATGAATGCAATCTGGATGGTACTCGAAGATACGCATCGAGCACGCAAGGTCGCTAGAAAAACCGGCATTATTCGTTCAACAGCATGCAAGTCAATGCGCGGAATACGCCGAGAGATAACGCGTGTTATTAAAAAGTGAAAGCGGCGGTTTCCGCGAAAGAAAACGAGTACTCGTGTGAATATATTGAAATTCTTTGGGTGTGGGGGTTACAGATGGCTGGACGCACGCATTTGTCTTTTAATCTATAGCGTCTGTGACGCAGCGCGTATCGAACAAAGCAACCATGACTATCTTGATGTGCCATAGATAGGCACATCAAGATAGGCATCAAGATAGACAGATAGGTGTGCTTATCTATAGGCACATGTCTTGATACCTATCTTGATGTGCCTAATAGGTATCAAGATAGGCAGATAGATGTGCGTATCTATAGGCGCATTTATCTTGATGTGCCTAGAGTAGGCACATCAAGATAGATCTGCCTACAGACAGGCACATTTCTCGACAGGCACCTAGCTTGCATATGCACCTTGTAGGTTTGGCAGTGCTCTAAGATAAAGATGAGACGAAGTATAGTGTTCTCTGGCATCGAATGAAAGAAAAAAGAGAAGAAAAAGAAAAAATTACAGCATATCCACGGAGTGAATGATGATGAGTGGGCGAAGCTCGGGAGGTTCATCGTAGATAGTGCCGAGTTCCGGATTAATTTAGTTAACGCGCACGCTACGAATCCTTATTGTTCAACTATTGCCAAGTGAAATCTCCCACCGGCACTTCATTGCAAGTCAAGATCCAGTGCATATATATGGGTGGCCGGTGAACGGTTCTCCAACGCGAGCAGTCGGTATTTCTCAATCAAGAAACTCGCTAGGAGACGCTGCCTGCGCCAACGTTGTCTCTCGCGGGTGAGGGCGCGTTCTCCTTTTTTGCGAGCTGGTAGAGCGTTCATCAAAGAAAGAGCGTTTCCATAGTCAACGCGCACCTTTCGCTCTTTCTCTCTCTCTCTCTCTGTCTCTCTCACAAGACAGCAGATGGAAGAGTGAGAGAGAAAGAGGCACGCGCCGGGAGGCGCGCGCCGAGGGCGAGCGCCTGCCTCCCGGCACGCCGGTTACGCCTGACGCCTGACGCAGGACAAGGCTAGACTAAGAGGAGCTTCGCCCCTAAAAATTCTCCCCTCTGGCTTTCATAGAGGAGCTGCGCTGGGGCCGAGTGGTCTCGCACGTCCCCCTCTCGAGCGAGAGGCCGGTGGTTCAAGTGCCCGTTTGGGTGGCTCGCTGAAAATTCTTCTTTAAACTACTTTTCTTTACGATTTCTCTACGAGCACGCTTACACATTTACGGAGCACGATGCCGACGGCAAAATGAGCTTGGAGTGTCCTTAAAACTGCTATCGCAATATAAGCGAAAGGATCATGTCGCATTCGAACCTAGGCCCGGTAAGCTTGGACTACGACCTGAACGCTGCGCCGATAGATAGCTACGTTGACTTAGCAGACGCCTTCAAAATGTCATGACGTCACGAGCATTACCGTGGCAACCTTAGAGCGGAGCGTTCTTTTCGCACACTTTCTAGCCTACCAAGCGTCATCTCTCTAAAAAAGTGTCACTTTCGCATGTGAATGATTGGTTTTTTTGGGGTTTTTGTCGTCCCAAAACCATGCTGTGATTATGAGAGACGCCATAGTGGAGGGCTCCGGAAATTTCGACCACATGGGGTTCTTTAACGTGCACTGATATCACAGTACACGGGCCTCAACGTTTCACCTCCATCGAAATGCAATCGACGCGGCCGGGATTCGATTCCGCGACCCTCGGATCAGCAGCCGAGTACCAGCAGTGGTATTTAAAACGTTTAAAAGTTTTTCGATCTTCGGTGTAGCCCGCAGGGAATCCGCTAAAAAATTTTAAATTTCATTTCCAGGAAAGCTAAACAACTTGCAACCGCCTTGTTTGGCATATATTATTACAGTACCGAGGAGAATACACACTGAGAATTTCATTAGAATCAGTGGACACTGAAAAATCACCGGAGTTGCCCTTTAAGCTTTTGTCGTATGTCGTTGATATTGTCGACCCAAATGCCCGGCTTGTGGATTTCGTTGTTTGCATTGCCTCAAACACGTACATCACAAGTGCGTGACATTACGTACAACATAATGCATTACTTTGTTCACAACTTAATGCATTAGCAAATGGGCAGCGGACTTTCGCCTTCAAGTCCCGCAGAGGTGTAATCCAGCCCGTCAATTTTTACCCTGAAAGCACGAGAAATCTCTGAGATTTCGCAAAAGTCGCAACTGCACGTCAATTTCATCCATCGACCGCAAGAACTAACCGACAAACCGACACAAATGGACTTTAATTGATGGAAGTAAACAAGAACCACTTCGACGCTTCTTATTAACCATGAACAGCAGCAACCATGAAACTTGCGGGTCCAGTGAGAGCAAGTTTCTTTCTTTTTTTTTTTTTGTTTCGGGACAGGAGGAAATCGTTTTAGTCCGGCCCCAAATCAGCTTCCTTTCCGCGCACCACACCACTTTCCCAGGTTCTGTTCTTTGATCTCGTTTTTATTTTTTCCTGCTTTTAATTTGTTTCTGTTTACCCGAGAATCGCGTACTCCTTTTCCTCAGCTGCTCAGACCCAACTTCTGTCTCTCTGTCTCCCTTAAGTTTCTCATTTCTTTTAAGCCCTTACGGCAGCATACCCAAGTGATCGTGAGCCCATTCTGCACAGTGGCTGTTGTCAGGCTGCAGTGGCGCATTGTTTCCTTACCGGGCGGCACTTCTCAGCATCTCGTGGCCTTTGTTTGCCGTAGCTGACAAACCAAACAGCAGTAAAAACGATATCTGTGCATGCTTGGAAGCGTCACCGCGCATTTATAAGGAAGCCGCGGCGATGCGCTTGAGCTAGTCTGGCCCGCCTTTCCCTGGCGCACACTCTGATAAAGTGAAGTACGCGCACAAACCGTGGAGGATGCGAAAACGCTCTGAGCAAAGCGTGCGACGTGATGACGTCGCAGGCGGGAGTACGCTGACAGGGTGGCGCCTCTGTTGCTATACCGGTCCGGGAAGAGGTATTGTTTCACCAACGGAGCATAGTAATTAATTTCCTCCTGCGAGTTCGCCGCGCATAATCTAAGCGGGACGTCCTGGTTGGAAACCGCACTGTAGACTTTTCCTTGCGGTCGAAAGCGCACTACTACTGCGTACCTATAGGCGTCCCGTGTACGTGATTCGTAAGCCGCGTCTAAGTCATATGCCACCGCACCTTGTATGTTCGACCCTATCCATTTCACCATTTCCTCTATTGCTTCACTGTAAACATGCGTAGCGTCCCGGAAAGTTCCGGGAGGAAGCGGGGGGGGGGGGGGGGGAACAACAAGCCATATTACTTCGCAGGGAGCCTCACTTAACGGGGACCGCGTTCAAGGAACCATAAAACGCACGCTTCGTAGCATTATTATATACCCTGTGGATATTTACTACAGTGTATTATATACCCTGTAGATATTTACTTGCAATAAATACCTTATTCTTTATTTTTGGTGGTTAGAGGGTCTTCATAAATTAATCTCGTTCAGCCATCCGTTTGGCGCCAATCCCATCTCCTTGAAATCAGGCCCAGAAAAAAAGGTACTCATCTCATCGGCATATATTAATATTTCACCAGTAGTAGGAATAATAATATCGTTTGCACGCAATATAGCTAGCAGAGGATGCAGTACAGAGAAAACTGCAATGCACTGACGCGTGTATAAAACCCATTTCGCTGCTGATCAGTTTTCATCGACGACCGACGAATGTGTTCGCTGCTGTCGTTGTGTAGTGAGAGTCGTTTGCCTTTGCTGGGCGAAAGTTCGCCAAATGAAGAGTTCGACGTAGTAACTGTTCGTGCTCCGCGTTTTTAATCGTCACGGCCACGTGAAAGTAATTGATTTCTATACTATTTTCACGCTATTCTGAACTCGCTGAGTATTCTTGATTTGTCGCCTCAAAGGTGTATGCCTTAGCGTCAGTGCTCTATAATTAAGTGGTGGCCAGAATAGAGCTCAACTGTTCTTAACGCTGAAGCGTATTATACTGGTATCCACTAAAAATAGCTTCGCGCCCCTTCCGTCACGGAAATGACGTCAGTATGAGAGCACGCCTGTCCCTGCTGTGTGCTCAGAACAACCGCGAATGATTTAGGGCAATCGCGTTCTGCTATGAGAGTATGTCCAATTGTCTTATATAGTTCACATTAGTTATATAACAAATGCATTATACGATTTAGAGCAGGGAATGTCGCAGGCGCCAGCGTTTCGACAAGTGGACTTGTCTTCGTCAGGGCGGCGACTGCCCTTACGAAGACAACTCCACTTGTGGAAACGTTGGCTCCTGCGACATTCGCTGTTCTAAATCGTATTTTGCGATTTTGTTCATCGATTCAAGCATCCATCTTCCCCTGAGCTTCTCTTCTAGTTTGGACATGCATTATAATAAGACCTCTTTTTGGGCTAGTTGGTGCGAATTACAATGATTGATTACACGGCGCTGAAACAGCAGACATAAGAGATGAACACACAGCCCTGTAACCATGTGTTCTAACACTTGCATTGCATTACACAACTGTCGCTACCTTACCAACTATCAAACTGATTAGAACAAATGGTTAACTATGCATAACACATCGCGCTCTGCTGTGAGAGAGCTCTGTACGGCTGGCCCTAAAGAACGACAGCTGGGCTAGACAAGAGCGAGCAGTATTGCGTCATCTATTGAAGTGTATGGAACAAGAGGTAAACGACACAGAGTACATTGTGCTTTACTATGCTCGATAGAGCTGTGTTTAGAACAAGTGTGCGCAATTTAGGGCAACTGAACCGCACTATGGGAGAGATATTCCAGCTGTCTCACGCTACTAAAACAAGCATCGTTGTTTAGAACAAATGGTGAACAATAGCGAGAACACATACTCTAATTTCTTTCTTTTTTGATATTTGATTTGTTTTTGTGCATTTTTGGTAATGATGCCCCTTTACTCAATGCCCTTCAATTGGCCTGTAATGAATTTAAATAAATAAATAAATAAATAAATAAATAAATAAATAAATAAATAAATAAAACGGGAGAGCTCGGAGAGCTGCCCCAAGAAAGTCAGGGATCTGTGTGTTTAAAACAAACGTAAATGATTTAGGGCAATAATGGAGCTTACTGTGGGACAGCTGTTTCAGCCGTCCCAGAAAAATGAAATGGTATACGCTGTGAGATATGTCGTTAGGACAAATGGGGAATGATTCAACATAGTACATCGTACTTCCACTACGGCAGAGATTGGTAGAGCCGCCCCGAGTTCAAGGCTGTTTCGCACAGTCATGTGCATAAACACTCCCGGAACATCCAGACGGCATTTGTGTGTTTAAAACAAATGCAAACGGTTTAGGGCAATAATGCACCCTACTATGGGAGAGCCGTTGCAGCCGCCCCACAATGCCTTCCTAGGAAACAGTAAGGGTATGCGCCAAACCACACATATAAAAAATTCACAACATATCCACGGAGTGAATGATGATGAGTGGGCGAAGCTCCGGAGGTTCATCGTAGATCGTGCCGAGTTCCGGATTAATTTAGTTAACGCGCACGCTACGAATCCTTATGGTTCAACTACGCACAAGTGAAATCTCCCACCAGCACTTCATTGCAAGTCAAGATCTAGTGCATATATATATATATATATATATATATATATATATATATATATATATATATATATATATATGGGTGACCGGTGAACGGTTCTCCAGCGCAAGCGCAGTCGGTATTTTTTAACCAAGAAACTCGCTAGAAGACGCTGCCTGCGCCAACATTGTGTGTCGCGGGTGAGGGCGCGTTCTACTTCTTTGCGAGCTGGTACAGCGTTCATCGAAGAAAGAGCGTTTCCATAGTCAACGCGCGCCTTTCGCTCTCTCTCTCTGTCTCTCACAAGACAGCAGATGGAAGAGTGAGAGAGAGAGAGGCACGCGCCGGGAGGCGCTCGCCCTCGGCGCGCGAGCTCTCGAGCGCGAGCCTCCCGGCGGTGCGAGGTGGCTACATACATACATACTACTACTACTACTACTACTACGTCAGAGGAGGGAACGACCCACACCCTAAGGAGCTTCGCCCCTAAAAGAGAGAGAATAAACTTTTATTGCGTCATCACTTGGTGCATGGTTAAGCTTGGGTGGAGCCCTCTTGTAGAGCCCCACTGGCCACTGCGGCTCGCCGGGCCTGGTCTAGGGTCGCCAGTTGGCTCCCCAGTGCCAGCTCCGAAAGCCGTGCCTCCCAAGACCACGTTAGAATCTCTTGTCGTGAGCGTACCAGCCTGGATATTGCATGGGCTGGCCGCTCTGTACATTCATAGGTAGTGTGTGTAAGTGTGGCTGTGTGGTCACTGCACCACGGGCACATCGCGGTCGTGTATGCTTGTGGATAGATTGTGTGTAGTCTTGATATGTGAGGGTATGTGTTCGTTTGGAGGCGGCGCCAATCCCTAGCTTGTTGAGTGCTTAAGCTCGGATGCGGAGGGGCGTACTTCCGTCTTGTCAGTCGTTGGTCCTCCAATATCTGCCTGCTCGTGATGTTGTGTTCTTCATGGTGGCCTGTGGGATGCCCTGAGCAAGGTCCTGCGGCTCGGCCAGCAAGTCCGCGAGCTACGCAGTTCGCCTCCTCGTTCCCCCTCAGGCCCACATGCGCCGGGCACCATGCAACGTCATGCACCTCCGTCAACGTGGTCCCCAAAATGTCAGTGACGCATCTCGGAAGTGTGCCTCTAAGGTATAATCGACAGGCAGCTTGTGAGTCTGTCAGAATATATGCAGGGCGTTCCCTTCGTTCTGCTTCTTTGATTGCCAAAGCTATGGCTGCTGCCTCTGCAGTTGCGCTTGATCTGGTGCGTATAGACGCGCAGGCCACGACTTTGTCTTGGTTGGTTACTGCCGTTGCATATGCCTGTTTTCTAGAGCCATGTGATGGTGCGGGATAAAGACTGGCGTCGGTAAAGTACGTGTCAGGATCGTTAGTTCTTTGAAGGAGTTTTCGTGCGCGCGCTTGACGGCGCTTGTGATCGTAAATCGGGTGCATATTTTTTGGAACAGGTTCCACGATGATGTGGTCCCGTATTTGCATCGGTACAATAGCAGTTTCGTCGCCACAGTATTGAGGAGTGAGAGGGTATCCCAACCTTTGTAGCAGTATTCTTCCTTGGTGTGTGGTGGTGAGTCGTTCTCTTTGTGCGATTAGTGTAGCGGCTGCCAGTTCTTCATATGTGTTGTGTATGCCCAATGCCATGAGTTTTTCGGTGCTCGAACTGTTTGGAAGCCGCAACGCAGCTTTGTACGCGATCCTTATGAGTGTGTCGATCTGTTCTATTTCAGCCTTGCGTGTAGCTTGAAAGGGAAGAGCGAAGGTGATTCGGCTGAGAACGAAGGCCTGTACAAGACGTATCGTGTCAGTAGTAAAAAGGAAACTTCAAACTTTGCTTACTTCAACGATGCGCAAAGAGCATATAAAGGGCCAGCGTGCCGCGTGGCCACTTCCTTACATTAGTCTACACACCCATCGGACATGCGATAGGTAAATTTGTTGATTACGTTAAGATTTCGCTTCTTATCTTTATCTGATTCAATCTTTGTTACATACTTAAGTAGCACTTCGTCCTCTGCGTGCACCTTTTATCTGAAAGTCCGTATTTAATGAGAATAAACGAAACAGTTCTACTATCGGATTGCACAATTCGGCTAGTTTCGCGCTGAGAGTGTTTGAACGTGCTAGGACTCCGCGAGACACACACACGAAGGGTGCTTAGCGCAAGAGGCTTGGAACGACGATTGGATGGCGCGTTGAAAACAATGGGAAAAAATCCCACCATATCCACGAAGTGAATGATTTTAGAGGAGCTTGCTCGGAAATGATCGGGAAACCCGTGAATCCTTTGTAAAAGTCCTCTACTATCATATAAAGACGTGACACGCTGTTAAAGTCAAAATATACACATTATATACAAAATGTTTATTAATTTACATTTTGATGCACTATATACACAACTTTACAATTTGATGAACTACATGTACGCAAGTTTACGTATTACAAGAAGGGCGGCCCTGGATGAGTT
Source organism: Hyalomma asiaticum (assembly GCA_013339685.2). Lineage (NCBI taxonomy): Eukaryota > Metazoa > Arthropoda > Arachnida > Ixodida > Ixodidae > Hyalomma > Hyalomma asiaticum. The sequence continues at coordinate 22,239,200 of CM023488.1, read as the reverse complement.
CGGGGACCCGTTTCCCTTTGAAGATGGCAGCTTTGTGATCCGTAAAATACATAACCAATGGATCTTGGATTACAGGCTGCGGTTGGGAGTTAGAGAAGGCAATGTCGATACAGGTCCATCTGATGATGCGACTTTTGCAGTCGTACGACATGCATCGGAGAGCGTAACGGGACATCATGTGTTGAACCAACCAGTCGCCGCTCATGATGTCCACGTTAAAGTCTCCGGTAAGCTGAGCCACGATCTCGTCATCATCCGAAGGGCTGTATGCTCGATGTTTAGCGTTTATCAGTTCCTTGCGCTCTTCGTAGAGTTGTTTGTAGCGGGTGTTGCCTAGCGCGCCGCCTCAGCGGTGGCGCGCCATCTAGTGAGCGCTCTTGAAATCAGAGCACAGCTGCGCCTCTAGTGGGAGGGAACAGAAACAGCGGCTACGCCGATGACGGACAAGCCCCGAGCATAAGGAGCAAGCTCCTTAAAACATAACACAGCTTTCATACTACCAATTTATGCTTGCGTATTGCTTGAGTTACGACAAGGCTGCATTACTTCTACGAAGACACGAGACGTTTAAATTTTGTGTTACGACTGACTCCTACGAATGGGGGCGAACCATCATTTTAACAGCTCGGGGGTTCTGAGTCGACCCTTCGCCACCTTCCAAGGTCTGCAGGATAAAAAAAAGTGGACCCGATTATGCCCTCAAACCTCTCCTACATTGTGACACTTTGCCCTGCGCCCGCTGCTACATGGTGCTTGTTATGTAAACAAGCTTTGCTTCCTTTCCTTTTTTCTTTTTTCTAACGCAGCGTGTATTCTGAACTCAAGTCTTTCTGTGTCTCGTTCTTGATTTTATGCGAGTTTCTTAAGTTGATGCTTTGGCAGTACTACTTGTATGCCCACTCCTGTATGAGCCTTCGGGCTTACAGTATTGATAAACAAAATAAATAAATAAATGATCCCGATGTGCTAGTAGTAGTAGTAGTAGTGGTAATAGTATTTCCACATTTGCTCGCACACTTCTCTGTTCTCTAGAGCTCTATACCTAGGTTTGCCCCGCCACGGTGGTCTAGTGCATTGTTATGGCACCTGGCTGTTGATCCGAAGGTCGCGGGATCGAATCCCGGCCGTGGCTCCTGAATTTCGATGGAGGCGAAACGTTGAGGCCCAGGTGGTCGAAATACCTGGAGAACTCCGCTACGGCGTCCCTCATGATCATGTCGTGGTTTCGGGACCTAAAACCCCATAAATCATCATCATGGTCATCATCATGATCACCTGCTCAGCCTTGTCCTCAGCCAACTACTACATGGTGGCGATTGTAGTGCTCCTACTTATCTTGTTCCTATCGTATTCCTGTTTGTTCCTTCCGTTCTGATGGCCCTACCTATAAAATGCTTTCGTGCTTTTTATGCTTTTCATGCTTTTCATGCTTTTTATGTTATATTTCCTGTGTTCATTTCTGCGTTGTTTGTATATTTACTTTTGCATTGCATGTAACGCCCATTCTGCTTGAGCCAAGTTATTGGCTTGCAGCATTTCAAACAAACAAACAAACAAACAAACAAACAAACAAACAAACAAACAAACAAACAAACAAACAAACAAACAAACAAACAAATAAATAAATAAATAAATAAATAAATAAATAAATAAATAGAAGGTTCACCTACAAGTTGCGGATTTCATCCCCACAGTCGCTGCTGCACTGACGTGCTGACGTAGCGTGATATGCAAAGAAAGAAAGAAAGAAAGAAAGAAAGAAGTGTATGAGTGCATGGTGAACGAACAGGCACTGTCAGTCGATAATGATGAACGGTAAAGTTTCTAGACACCTTCAGATCATAAAGGACACGAGGCTCTGGCGGAGTGCAGGTGTACGCACTAACATGACCGATAAGCCATGACACCGGTAATTTGACACCCTCGCCACTTACGTTACGATTAACGTTAAAAGAACAGCTTCGTTGTTCCGACAGCTTTGGCGAGCTGTAACTGGATTTATATTTTTTTATACAGTGCCGCACAAATCTGCTTTCATACTCGCCCTGTACTAAATGTCAACTTGCCAACATTTAAATTAGCTGAAATTAATGTGGAGCATATTTATTTATTTTTATTCATTTATTGATTTATTTATTGGTACTGCAACACCTTCTGGGGTTTTAGCAGGGTGGGATACAATGCATGAAAAATATATCATAACGGCACTCAAAATATATGTACAGGCATAGGACTACAATAATAAAAATAGAAAAAGAACACACACACACACACACACACACACACACACACACACACACACACACACACACACACACACACACACACACACACACACACACACACACACACACACACTAAAGACAAGAAATCCAGGTTCAATTATTTAGCAAAACATTTACCAAATGTGCAAATGAAACATAGCAACAGGCAACCTGTGTATCTGCGTACCTCCCTGCGTACCTTTAGTACGCAGGGAGCTAATAAAATGTGCTCATCAAATTAAATTTTCAAAATGCGGGAATTTAACTTCAGTTCGTCGTTCCGACCCGACAGCCACAGTCGGACGTATGCGCATGCGTTTTCACCGCGAAAACACCGTCTAAACCAATCGGCGCAGTTTTCTCCCGGCTCGCATTCGGACCGCATTTCGTGCCGCGATGGGGAGTGAAAGAGAAATCAAACCTTCTTTCCCAGGCCCTGATTACCGTTCTCTCCTCTAGCGCCGTTGTTTGCTTGTGCGGCGGCGGCAGAGAGCGAAGAAGACCGGGTTACGTACGGGTCACAATGCGCTCGCGCGCTCGCGCATGCGCACACGCGACACACAAGTGGTGCCGAAAGCGTCTCGCTATAATACGGATATGTCCACCGCGGCAGCCCAGGGGAACGCCCCGCTGCTTTATATTAAGCCTTTATGCGACGCTGCGATATCTAGCTGGAGAGCTTAGAGGACCCTCGCCTCCCGTCTGCTTCTTCCTAGTTCCACTGGATACACATGCTGAGAGCCGAGGAGTAAGTAACAAACAAGGCCGAATGAAAACGAGTTTGCAGTCTTATAGTTGGAGACGAAAGAGAGGGGGAAAGAGAATAAACGGTATGTCCTATTGATTCCCATTTAGTTCTCCCTCGCACGGTGAGAAAGAAAAAGTTCAGGGTGATTTTCACCGTTCCGAGACGGAGCGGTCTTCGAGTCAGAAACAGGGGAGACACGGGCGCAGAGGTGACATCGTCCGCGTCGCACGTAGGAGTCGGCGGGGTGAGTGTGCTGACAGCTTTTGCGGCGTAAATCGGAGTGCGTTGTTCGGTTCATTTAGATCATTCAGCGGCCGTGTTTTTGGGCAGCGTGCGGGGCGTGCATTGAAGATGATCAGGTTAATTAATATTCATCGGAGACAATCATGCTCGCGCGTTGGTGAACGTCGTACAGTGTGTAGAGACGATGGAAGATTTGGCTTTCATGAATCTTGTAGTACCCTGTGCTGCTTTACAGTCAAGGTTTCCGGTTTGTCTTCAGCCACAGAGGCGTCCTCTGGTTAAAGGTATCCCTCCGTTTCCTCTGACACCCGGTGAAACGTTTGTATCTCATGTGTGTCGCCACTGCAGTACTATGTTGGGGTAGTACTTCATCAGTTCCCAGAGTGCGTGCGAGGTAAACAGAGTCGGGTTAATTGGTAAGCACTTCTCAAGGCATGCGCTTCATTAATGTTGTTACGGTTGAAGGTTGAAGGTATCGAAAAACTTTAGTCCCAGAACAGATAACTCGGTGCATAGTTACTAATGCACTTGCGAACTGCAGGTGGGCATGGAGAACTATGTACGTCGATCAGTACTTCGTTATACTCATCTTAATGATAAATTTTGCATTTCTTCTAACATGATGATGTTGATGAATGCTGATCTGCAACGTTTAATGGCGGAAGGGGTAATGGTGGCCGAAGGGTTCCATACCAGTGTGCTCCCTTCATGCCACTCAACTCCTCACGCACAAGGTGAGGTGTGAGCTGGAGTAGAATTGATTGGAAAGTCTCCCGTAAAGACTAGAAAAGACAGCGGGCACTTCTAACGTTCGTAAGCGTGTACTAGCCTCGACACGGTGTTGCAGTGGCTCCTTCGGCTGCTGATTCGAAGGTTGCGGGATTGAATCCCCGCCACGACGACTGCATTTCGATGGAGGCCAAATGTCGAAGCCCGCGTACTGTGTGACATCGGTGCACGTTAAAGAACCCCATGTGGTCGTAATTTCCGAAGCCCTCCACTACGGCGCCTCTCATAATCACAGCTGGTTTTGGCACGTAAAGCCACATAAATTAATCAATCCAGCATTGTATTATTCGGATTCACTGCACGAATTAGTTGTAAGACTATACGTCTATGGGTCTCACGGTTATCTTATGCAAACAGGTGAAGATAGGAACGCCATAACGCTATGGGACGAGTAGTTTCGGAATCGCTGCCGTTCGAAGATACGTTAATAGCGCAGCCTATCCCATAGGACCCAATATGATAGCAGTTCCGTGTTGCCGTTAAGAGGGGACGCGACTGTATACACGCATGTCTCCTAAAACGCTGCTCGACTACCGTGCAAGAAAAATTAGGGCGCGTAGCCGTGTCGGCGAGAACAGAGGAGAACGAAAGAACGTCGGACACGCACGGCCACCATCCCCGCTACCGCTTCCGGATGCTCCTTCTTCCAACCAGACGCTGCTCGCATCATGCGGCCGCTCAGGGACGCATGACGCGACAGAAATGCGGCACGGTCTCTCCGTGCCCGTTCACGTGTCTCGCTAGCGCGGAATGAGTGAGTGACTTCTTCGCAGTGGTTGGGCAGATACGAGGAGGTGGGAGGAGGGTAAGGGTAAGATGGCTGTCACTGCGACTGTCTTAACCCCGCTCCACGTTTGAAAGAGAGAGAGAGAGGCTAACACAGCAGAGCAGGAGAGGAAGGATGAGACTGACGTCTCTCTCCCTGCACAGCTGTCGATGTCGGCCTACTCAAGCCTCAGCCAAGCAAGCCAGTCACTTTCTCACTGGCCAGAGGGTACGGTATCTGCGTTGACGTGTACCAGGACACCGAGTCTCTGGAAATAGCGACGGATTGGGTATTGAAAAAAGTACATTAGATATGGAGTGCAGGAGTCTTATTAATCTGAAAGCGATGATGGAATGTCTCGAAGCATGATAAGGGACATAGTTCTTCTTAACCAAAAAGAAAAGTAGCGTTTCGTTGTCATTCTTTTTTGTCTAGCCCGTATCAGGTTAACGGACCCCCAGCATGCAGTGCTGATCGGCTTGACCTTTAACAAGAAAACGTTTGCCGATAAGAGTGCGAGGCGACATCTGTTGGATCGGCGTGCAGTTCCACGTCGCGGTGACGATAACGACAGTAGCTGTCACCCGAAGAAACGACGCCCCCTTTCATTTTGTTTGTTCAACAACTCGAAAGTCCGCAAAGACTTTGCACCGGGACTTCTACTACGCGCCTTCCGTTGCAGCCGTTGGTTCTACGGGTCCCCCGTTGCTTGCCGGAAGCTAAGTGCAGGTGTTTGTGTGGTGCAGGTGGTTTGTGAAGAACGTGTGGTGTGAGAACGCGCTCTGAGGCCTCGGAGCAACGTGTGAGTACCACTGGGCGCCGATGACGCGGAGCAGCAGGCGGATCCTCGAGCTTGGCGACACCACTGACGCTGCCACGTAGACCTCATGGTCAGTACACGCCTGCCCGTGGCTTCTTTCCTTTTCCCGAAGTGCAATCGGCTGCAGTTCGCGTCTATTTTCTCGTACCCTAGGGTTAGTTCGAATGGCTGTGCTGGAACCTTTCCCATGAACGTGGCCTACTAACCAAGTTATCCGGTTTTAGATATCTGTTGTCGACGTTTTTTTTTCTTGAACGTTATGACCTACTTTGAAAATAAGTTGCTCAGTGGTTGGCCGTAACGTCGGTTCCGCCAGAAGGGGACACTGTTCGCAACAACAAATGAGAAAAAATAGTCTGATTAGCGAACTTACATCGAAATATTTCGAGCTGCCTAGTCGAAGCTTGGCAGTACTAAATCTGTGCCAATGGCACGAACGGGGTTTACTGAAAACGTCTTCATTTGCAAGGGCACACACGCAGAGGGTCACGTCCACACACCATAAACCTTGCGTCTATATATAGCGCCATTACTGTGTCATTATCATTCTTTGATCTCTTATCATAATCAGCCAAGGCTAGCGTGAGCGTGATTTCGTTGATTGAGAACAATGAGCCGTATCTCTTCTTGTCATGGCCTCGTGCGGCATCACTTCGTGCGCTGCAGAGGCACCGATTCTGCCAGATACTTGAACTTAAGTCTTTCAATTGTCATGACAAAATAAGTTCACTGACAGAGCGAGATAACATGGATTGGATATATATACAAGAAAATGCCGTCACTTCCTTGATCGAGAATTGCTACCTTTGTGAATTTTGCGTATAAGTATACCACAGAGGAGACATTCGCAGTTAAATACCTAAACCTTCATAAGAGTGCCGTCAATGCTATTGAGTCACATGGGTAAGGCTTTGTAACGGAGTTGTTGTGTACGTCTTACTGAACAGAGAACTCAGCGGCAGAACGAGAGAGGAAGCATGGTTAAGCATATGTAGTTTTTGACCCCTAATTTCAATGAAGACACATCGATTTTCACGCTACCGTTATCTCACGCGGACCGCATTCAGCGTTTTCTGGTCGTTGCAATTCTGTGGGTTGTTCCGCGATATAATATGTCGCGTGCGAACTTTCGAAACTATGAATTCGATGACGCAACAATTGACGACCTATTTTCTAACGCATTTACGAGCTTTCACATGTCATGTTGAGCAGCAAACTCCGGAACTGCATATTATGCATTGTTTCAAAATGGCGACCTTGAGCAACCTGGCACGTTCAATATGCAGGTAGTTGGAAAAGTAGGTTACACCGCAGGGTGGCAGTGTCTACCACATATTGCGTTTGGCGCGTGTACGAAAATTCATGTGACCCCCAACGGTGACGCTGCAATACCGTGACGCGATGTCTGCGATCTGATGACACGTTTCTTTGAAGTTCGAAATCATTAGCACGACCTACATACATATGCCGTTGGTGCATGTGGTAACAGCCTAACAGACGCTTGTTACTTGGTCGGCTGCACTTGTTATCAGGTCTTGGCACGACCTGACGGTTCTATAGGATACGTTTATGTTGCTCTTATATTTATTTTGTTACTGTGGCTTACCTCTTACTCGGTAACTAATGCGAGGGTTTCAATAAATTTTGTTAGCATTTTGCCGTATTGGCTTTGCGTGCCACCAGTCCGACGTGCCTCCTGTAGGAACGCTGACCGATATCTCTTGAACTTCATGGACATCACAACGGCATGCGTGATCCGTTAAATGTTATGACGTAGTCGCAAGTTGTTACCCGCTATATATGCAGCCGCACTGCAAGAGAGATTCACTTTGTTCTAAAGCGTATACGAAGTGTCACAGTTCTCAGTTCATTCATCTACATCCCTGTTACGCCTTGACACGACACGACCACGTCTCATCATCACTCTAGCGAGTACTTGCCAATACATTCTACGGCTTAGTCGACCTGCCATTCACTTCTTTCATCCCACACATGCTCGTTCTTCCTGTACATGCTTCCGCGTGAATGATTCGTACGCGCATGTCCGATGAGGCTTGAGATCGCCTACTCAAGTCCTAAGCTTTCAGCATATACTTTTGTTCTGTGCCTACACCAAACTCTAATGAAGTCGCGCCTGAATTGAGCGTATACTAATGACCACTCGGTGCCATAAACCTGATTCCCACAGCGGAATTATACTTTCGGTGCGCTTCATGGTGGTACAAAATAGTGGGAAATAAAATCTGGCAAACCACAGGCCACAGCAGATCGAGAGTGTTTTTGAGAGCAGTGCCGCTTTGAGAACGTGTCCTAACCACCGTACGTGGATTGTTTTGGCTTGTCTGTGACCCCTTGGCGTATACACCAGGAAGTGTTGTTGTTGTCGTCGGTAGTTTCGGTGAACAGAGATGGGGCCATGTGAAAGAAATTAAGAAGGCGAGAGGGTGTCGGAATGGAGGCTTCACTTGTGTACAGGATCTGCTCGCTGCGTATACTACGTCTGTTGTTGACCGTGTCAGCGGCGGCCTTTCCTTGTTGCGTATCGAACGCGGAAAAGAGGAAAGCAGCCGTGGGATCCCTGTTTCGGGCCACACCACGGGCTACGGCCAGAGAAACACTTCCTCGACGAAGCCCTTGCAGAGGCGTGCGCACTCCGACGTGTACGCGGCGTGTCTGGGGCGGAACTAAGCGCCTGTAAGTGGGAAGAGGAAGAGGGTTAGCGAGACACGGTTTTCAAGTTCTCGGACCGGAAGGAAGTATTTCTCTCGATGCCCGACAGCACGAGGAAATAGGCACTGTTATGTAACTACGCGTCCAGGCCGCAGGTGGTACGCACACGCGTGATTTGCGACCGAGATTACGAATCGGCTGCTTCGGTTGCTCCTTTTACTTTCGTTTTCTTTGTCCCTTTTTGTTGTGCGCCTGCAGTGACGCCTGGCACAGTTTCGTCTGCAATCGAACACCCCCTGTACACCTCGTGTAGTTGCATGCAGTCGTCCATGGCAAGCGGGAAAGCTTCTGCAATAAAGATGACGGTTCCGCTTCTAGACCGTTCATTTCGGTCATGCATCGTGGGCACCGTTTCCTTCGCAACTGTTCCCACACTGCACGCTTTATTACGTGCAGTCAGAAATACAAGAAACAGCTTGATGACAGTAATAAACAACAACGTCGCGAAGAGTGCAAGTACTCGGCGCTCTTACGCTGCGTGCACAGACGACGTTTGGCACCGCCTCATTTCGCTTATACCAATCGTTCCGGAAGCTGCGACGGTGGATAAGCTTCTGTCTTGGCTAGTGCAGACTCCGGAGCGGCTTAGAGAGCGCGTGGATAGCACAAAAGCGTGGCAAGGGAAGGCGTGCTTGCAGTTGACCCTCTTGCGTAACGCACTCCGGATTGTTGCTGTTCTTTTTTGTTTGTGTACGAATGTCTAAACGAACAAACCAAGAAATGAACTGAAGAGGAGGATGTCTGCATGCTTCTACAGGGCTCTCCAGCAAAGATGCGGAAATGCAGCCGACATCTCTAGAGGGTGGTGTTATGTAAGGCGTCGGTCGATCTCAGTAGGCCTATATCCCAACGTCTAGCCTTCTTGAAGCCTCTCGCTTGCACCCGTGTATAGATCTGTGCCGAGCAGTGTTCCGTGTGGTAGCGTGTTAACGGCCAAGTGGGGGAGGAAGAAGAGATGCGGGGAGGGAGGGAGCGTTCGTGGAAGGCAGACCTAATTCCGTGGACGTGTCCTCTTCCATTGCAGCATTCGATGGTGGGCATTTTGATCGCATTAGAGGAATGTGCGTTATAAAAGTGTGCGTCCGGTGCCTGCAGTCTCTTGGCTACCTTCCGTGTCGACTCGTTGGTCCTGTGACGCTTTTACAGAAGTATGTGCCTAGCAGGGTGTTCCACAGGGTACTTTTTTGTGTGTGGTGCTTTCGTGATGTGCACGCTTCGTTTGAGGACGTCTTTCGTAACGAATGTCGGTGGGAGGAACCGATAGTTTCTTGGGCCTGTTACGTCACTTCTGTTTGAAGTTTGTCGTTGGCAAGACAGTTGCTATGACGACCCTCTACTAGGTGGAACGGAGGTTGAGCATTCGAAAGTATGCGGGCAGCAACAAGCACTTTCGGGACTTCGCACGAAGGTTGTCAGCACTTATGGGATAAGGCAACTCAATATAGAATGCATGTTGTCAAGCCTTATCTCGGTAAATGGCCGCAAATATCCAAGATGCGTCGGGCGCAAGTGGCACTTTGCATATGTAGGATAGGACACACACACCACATACACATACTTTCTTTCTGGTGGTGATCCACCCATGTCTGATTACTGTGGTGAACCACTTAGCATTGTCCATACCCTTCTGTAATGCACTTTAATGTCACAGAAAATTATAGGAAAAACCACTTTTCAGTACCATTCAGGCAACATCTACCATTGCACCCGTGTATGTTTTTAGGCAGGTGACAACCACTTTTTAAATTCGAATCAGCGCTCGCGTTTTTGATATACACACTTTTCATATAATTTATCCAGGCGAGATGTAACACGACCTCTCATTAATTCAAAGAAAGCACTTTCCTTCCCGTCCTTGGGCTCAAGGACCATGGCGAGGAATTCGTACTACCGTCATACTCGAGATTTTAGAATCGTGATCACTTATCATGCATTGAATGCCCATATACCACCCCACCGACCAATGCCATAATTTTGTCTTACGCCTCTATACAGCGATTAGATTTCAGGCGCATTTGCAGCCACATTGCGTATTACCATCATGACTCATTTATCACCGCCAAATATCACATTACCCACAATGGCGATCTTTGGCCCTTGTGCCAGTAAAGACCACATATCAAGCAGACTTCAGTCGAGTATTGTCACACCTTGTTTTCCCGGGCACTTTGGAACAGCGTGCGAGACGAAAACAAAAGAAAAACTCGTTTCATCCCAGCAGCACCGCACGCCACAAGTCAATCCACTCTTCCGCGGTCAGAGCCCGCCAAGCTCAATCAAGGAAGTCGAGCTACCATATTCTTGGCCGAGGAATTCCAGGTCGCCCGTGGCACGACTTGCAAGCATGCCTTGTCCTTGTCGTGTCAAGCAACCTCCAACTGCCGCGTGCCGTCTCTGTTCACGAAATGTCAACGTTGTCGTACATCCACCCCCCTCGCCTTTTTTCTTCAGAAAAACCAGGCATATTAGACGAAGCAAGAAGTGCAGTAGGAAAAAAAAAGGAACGCGCAAACTGTGAGACCTCTGGTGAACTTGCACAGCAGCACGACGCTTCCGCTAGACGCGGCATGTCTAGCCAGCGAAGAAAAACGCGTGGGAAACAGGAAAGGTTGTGGACCTTTGTACTTTAAACGACGGGAAGCTGGCTGTATAATTCCGTACAGCACGGTGTGGGCTAAAGGCGTTCGGGCCACCAAATCAGAAGCAACGTCGTGACCTTAGGGTAAAGATGGCCCGTAGAAGTGGCCTAGTGGCTACGGCACTTCACAGCTGACCTGAAGGTCCCGGGATCGAGCACTGGCCGCGGCGGCCGCATTTCGATGGAGACGAAAATTCTCGAGGCTCGTGTGCTGCGCGATGTCAGTGCACGTTAAGGAAGCCCAGATGGTCGTAATTTCCGGAGCCTTCCGCTAGGCAGTCCCTCGTTATTGTATCGTGATTTAGCGACGACAGAACCCCACAAGTTATTATTATTATTATTATTATTATTATTATTATTATTATTATTACTATCGGCAGTAGTAGTAGTGTGAAAAAGTAAAGTAAGAAGTAGTAGTAGAAGTAATACTAAAGATGAGAGAAAGATAGGCCGCACCGGACCGCTGTGAGTGTCGGTCATGTCGACGGTACACCTGAAGGTGTGGGAAGAGGTATTAGTAGGGTTTAGTTTTCAAAGTATCTTATGTTCAGCTGTGCTCGGGCATTCTTTCTTTTATATCGAACTCCGGACAAGCAAATTCTAAGCGTACAGAGAGGCATTTTCTCTTACTGATTTCTTAGTAAGAGTATGGATTTCTCAGTATGGATTTCTCGGCCCTAGCTACAGAAGGGTGGAAAGAACTCCCCTTTCATAATCCTTGCTCTACATGGAGGGATTCCTCGAAACTGATTTAGCCGAAATACCTGATACACATACGCTACCCAATATGTAATTTCGAGGTTGCTGTACAGATAACGGGTTTCAACGATCAAGGGATCTTTTGTCTTTTGGAGACAGATGTGTAATTCCGTGCACCGACCGTGTGCTTGGGCGAACCTTGTTTTGGTGCGCAAGCGTATCTCGATCCAAGAACTTGTTAAATGCGTTCTATTTTTGCCGGACTTACGACCACCGCAGAGAAAATAAAATATAGGAATCTTTCGCTATTAAGTCACGTACAGGCGATAGCCATAAACATGGGTAGTCCAACTCGGACCTAGACATTGGAACCCGGATGACACGTTTGGCACGTTTGGAGCGCGTTTGGCAGTCGACCAACTCGTGAACGTAATTTGACATCGGCTGTAAAGGTTTAACATTCAATCATGTATGGCTCATGTGTGAAAACCCATGGCTCATTTCGACTGACTCCTTATTGACCGAAGCTAGTGAAGCTCCTGATTGTCATCTTCGCCAATCAGGACAAAGCGATACTATGTGATGGACACACCCGACTCTTGCACATGCTTCGGTTTGTTCTGGTCGTGAGCCGCATTCGTCATGCGCGGCTTTGTCTGTAAATTTTCGGGAGTGCAGTTCGTGTCGAACGCGAGAGATGACCTTCTGTACGCAATTACGAAGAGTGGTCGATACTGAAAAAAAAAGAAAAAGATGCGTCGGTGGATTCATTGAAGACAAAGAGGATATGCAGCTGGAACTTCGACTCCCCCCAGTGATTCTCGATCAGAAACAGCAGCCGCCCGTAGGCCACGGAGTGTCCAGTCACACTGAAATAAAATGATTGAACGCGTGCAGAAGACGGTGAGCCCAAAATAGAAGCAACAAGACGTCCAACTCGGCCAAGCCAATTTCTTTTGGAAGCGGCACAGAAAGCTGAGCATTGCCCGAAGACAAAAGGAAGAGCTCGTCCCATTCCGCATCGCTAATGCATTTCCGAAACTTCCACTCGCTCGGTTTCGCCCAGTCACAAGGCGGACAGTGGTAAGGCTCACTCAGGTGGACTCGCAGTCCCTTATACAGCCTTCGACAAGCTGCACCGAATTGCTGAGCCGATGTACGGCTGCGTAAGAGGGCCGTTGAAGAACGGACCGAATCAAAACAGGCGTGGTGTTCCGGACAACTTCGACGTTGTCGGACGGCATTGTTTCGGAGTTCGCGCTTGGGAAAAGGATGAAGAAAGAACGAAAATATAAGTGAGTAGTGTGCGCAGTTTAAATGGTGTTCTTCTCGGTGGGTTTATTTTGAAGCAAGGTGCGCTAGTGCAAAATGCGAGGACTTTATTCGAGGCCACTTTTTCGTTTAGAGCGACCTTGCATTGGCTTGTTCTGTTCGTAAATTGTTACCGTCTTGCAAGAGTAGGAAGGGGAGGGGGCACTTTTCTAATCGTTACTTTTTCTTTTTTTTTCCCAGAGGGCTTCCCCTTCCTTCATTCGGCAGTTCTTTTCTTTTGGTGCTGACCAAGGCATAAATATTTACACACGCATGCGTGGGCTCTTCACAACTTAAGATAACCAGCGGTCACATAGTCTCGTCTGCGATTATTAAAGAATTAGAGATGTGTTTTAATACAATTTTCTTTGTTCTTTTTGGTGTAGTACGCTCCTATTAGTTCCCGTTCAATCTGGTGGTTGCTCCTACCAAAAATCTTGGTCTCACTGAACCGTGGTTGGCATATGCAGGCCTTGCGATGTGCTCTAAAAATGTGCCACGCCATCCTTAGTTAAATTTATTTGGGGTTGCCTGGCACCCAGCACGTAGATTAATACACCGGGTTGTCTGACCATGGCCCCGCCACGGTGGTCTAGTGGTTATGGCACTCGGCTGCTGATCCGAAGGTCGCGGGATCGAATCCCGGCCGCGGCGGCTGCATTTCGATGGAGGCGAAATGTTGAGGCCCGTGTGCTGTGCGATGTCAGTGCACGTTAAAGAACCCCAGGTGGTCTAAATTTCCGGAGATCTCCACTACGGCGTCTCTCATAATCAGAACTGGTTTTGGGACGTTAAACCCCACAAATCATCATTGTCTGACCATGTGTCATGTCCTTTTTCGTGTTTTCATGCCTTATAAGGCTCACAATCGCATTATGATGGGGGTGATAGATTTATCACCTCTGTCATAATAGGATCATAGATCTATGGGTGATGGGGGTGATAGATCTATGTGCGTGTACGCTTATACTGAAGGGGAATTTCGAAGACGAATAATGGCTGCCTAGACTAAACTAATCTTGGGTTTCTCCGCTAGTCTGTCTCTCATCGCGTGCGGTACGATTGGCTTCGTACGTTCATCGCCATGAATCACACTGACGCGCTCACAACGCTTTTCGGACATCATCATCGCTTCGTGCCGGCGGACGCTGTGTTTTTTCCCGCCACGCACAGTCTGACATTTCTACTGAGAAACGGCGTTTCTACAGCTCTTCAAGGACTCCCCAAGTGCTAGGACTTCCCAAGTGTATGCTCGCCATTTACACCTGATAATTCCAGCTGAGAATCGCTGGTTGTGTGTCACGTCGTTCTTTTCGTCGTGCCTCTTTGAGGCAAGCCCACATTGGTGAAAAACTGCTCGCGAAATGTGCAGTGCGCAGGCGCATCGTCGCTGCCATTAAGAGTGAGTACTGTCCATTATATTCCTCCCTACAAGCCACTTGTTAAGGTCTTTTCAACTGAACTGATGCTTGCCGTAGGGAAGTTTGAAATATCTCGCTAGAGCGATGATTCTTGTGGAAGCTGACTAAATACCTAAACACTGCCATGCAGCTTAGGGGACAGCCGGTCGCTGGTCACCGGTCCCATCGGTCACCTTGTACTGGCCGACCCTCACAATGCCAGAAAAAAAGAACTCGATTCCGCGTGATATGGAATCTGCTGAAACAACGGAGCTGTGGTTGCATTGTTTTTTCTGCAATGCTGCGATTTTTCGCTGCTTTATGGTATGAGTAAGGCCTAGCACTTTGCTGCTATTGCGTTTTATGCAACGGTGGTTGCGTTTTGCTGTTATTGTCGGTGTCTGCGGCAACTGTCGACGATATACTGTGGCTCACTGGTACGAAGCGACGGACTTCAGCTTTTGTCTGTGTCTGTCGAGGTAAAGTTTTTGCTGCCGGCGTTTGACACTCATTGCTTTTCTTCATGGAAATCGAGGTTGTCCTGTCTCCACTGTCGCTCGCCTTGCGTTTCTTTATTTTAGAGGGGTGTCTTCGTTGTCGCTCGACTTGTAACCCCTAGATGAGGTTTCTTACTCCTTGAGGCTTCACTGCTCATGCGTCTGTCTTGTGCTTCTCGATTGGATACTACTCTAGGCCGGTCACCTGGCGCAGCCGTTTCGCTGCCCCGTTACCTGGCGCGGAACATGAAATGTGTGAGGTGGCCAGGTCCCCCTCAAGCTGCTCAATGCAGCTTTTTTTGCCTGGTCATCCTCGCAACCTTGTTGTTGTAAATAAAATAAACAAACAATTCAATTCAAATAGGGTCCTTGGATGACTTCCGAAACCGAAGGCATCACGGGACATTAGGTGGCTATAATCTTTGCACGCACAATACCATAGACGCGTTGAAAACTTGAAAGGCGACTACACTTCCGTAAGTTTGTGAACTCGTTACCTTTGATCAGACTGTGTCCCACGGAGTGACGCCCTTGAGGATCACCTGCTATTCCTTGTTCTGGCACAAGTTCTGGTACGTATCGTCAACAAGGTTGACCTAAGTGCCGACACGCGTAGTCACTGAGCATAAGCAAACTTTGCAAACGTATCTTGTCCTAAGTGCACGCTGCAAAAGTATGACCCAATCTATGACCAAATCTGTTGCTAACTGGTGTCGCACAGGTCAAACACAAGCGCAAATTTTCTTGTCTTCCTTTTTTATTCACTGTGTTATCCATCCCTCTTTTTCTCGTGCTCAAGCGTTGGAGGAGTGCCAATCGTGCACATCCTTGGTTATCCTTCATTCAATTCCCTCTTCGTTCTGTGTTTTAGCACACGCCTACGTTACTTTGCACTTTACAAGTCGTGTGTGGAGTTGCACATACCCAAGAGAGATGCTGTCGCTTTCCTCCTCGCAGATCCTGTGAGGCGAAGAGCCGTGGTGCGCCCTCCAGGGGGCGCCACCGCACACCCCACGACGAACTCCTGAGGTCCATGAGGGGCTGGATTCCCTGGCGGGCCCTCTTGCCGGCCCTGCTGCTGCTGCTGCTCCCCGGACCATGCTTCAGGACAGCCGGTAAAAAAAAATGTCCACAGACAGGCCAGTGGAGAAGCATAGGAGCATATCTTGCTGTGTATAGTTGACGAAACGTAGTGGTACTTTGCTCACTAAGTAGCGCGCAACGCAGGGGAAGCTATTTAAAAGCTTAGAAAGGAAAACTGTTTCACTTGTGTTAGTGGATCACCTTTTCACATACAAGGGCACATCTCTCGCGTGTAGAAGACATCTGTTAGCCTAGAAAATGCGCAAACAGAAAATACAAGGGGCGACGCCTGCTTTGAGGTACCCGCACTAACACGTGCGACTTCATAATCTGCTGAGGCGCCTACAAAAGCCCGCATAATTATTTATGGGTAAGAGATATAGGTATTGTGTTCTAACGAAGCCAGAGACATAGATAGCTTGGCGTGTTACAAGCAGTTTGACTGAACGAACCTTACGAGAATACAAAAAAAGAAAAATGAATGAGGGTCTAGTGGTCATTTCCCCAACGCTTTCGGTAGGAATTCAACGGTGAAATTTTGACTTTGACTTGATCTCCCAGTACCGAGCATACGAGAACGAAATAAGCGACGATAGATTTCATGAACAATAATTTATCAGTGTAAACTACTTTAGCGTTTTGCTTTTGTGTCCCTTTAAAAACTTCAGTCGATAGGAATTAAATGTAACTCCTCATCTGTCGTCGCTGTTTGTGATTGAAAATGTTCGCGCAAGGCCCTTCGTGATAGTGCTCGTGAGATCGCGGATGGACTGCGAAGAAATGAAGTTTGTTATAAAGCCAGAGTTGCCCAAAAACGGAGCAAATTTACTCGAATTTATTCATCTCGAGTGTGTTGTCTAGTGGCTATGGCACTCAGCTGCTGATGCGAAGGTCCCGGTATGATATCCGCGCCGCGACTGTTTCATTTCGATTGAGGCGAAATGTCGAGGCCAATGCACTGTGCGATGTCAGTGCACGTTAAAGAACCCCAGGTCGTCGACCTTTCCGGAGACCTCCACTATGGCGTCTCTCATATTCAGAGCTGTTTTTGGGACGTTAAACCGCACAAAACAACAACACATTATTACCTGTACGAAGCTAACTAAGGGCGTGTCATCATTACGACTATCATAGGTTTTTTTGATGCGGGTTACGGTTACAAAGATTTTTGCTGCCACCTTCCTCATTTGTGGATGTCGTAATGGAATGCACAGCGTTAATCAACAATTGCCAAGTTGCGTGCGCTTACTGTCTCCTTACTTGCGACCCTTTAGCCTTTGACGTCAACTCTAGCCTGTAGTATTCGCCCACTGAGCTTCCTGTCGTCTGTGTCGTGTACACATGCAGAGAGTCTGGCCCTCTTCGAGAAATGTATGCCGGACCTGGGCTGCTTCCGCAACGGGGGACACTGGTTCCACCTGCTGTACCGGCCGGTGTCGCTGCTACCCGACGACCGGCACCTAGTCAACACCACGTTCCTGCTCTTCACCAGGAAGAACCCAGTGGTGCAGGAGTATCTGCAATCAGACGCCGATCACCTGTTGCACCACACCGTGTTCCAGCCAAAGAAGCCTACGAAGATCATTGTGCATGGCTTCATGGACAACATCCTCGTCGGAAACTGGCTTTTCGTGAGTGCGCTAAGTATGGGGAGAAGAAACTTGCCTTACAATAGCAGATCACCGTTTAACATTATCATAAACACCAGTCTTGAAACGAGAAGAAGCGAGAAAGCTCGAAACAAATCAGGACACAGGTGGCGCGTAGCGGCCTTCCCTCACCAAACGTGTTCAAAAGTATTTCGACTCGCGGCATATTCACGATATCTTATCATCCATCTGTCGCTTCTACATTGTATTTTTGTTGTATTCGCTATTTTCATTATACATAAGAGACATGTTTGACTTTTGTAATATTTTAGCCCTTCCACCTTGCGTAATACCAACACGGCGTTGCAGACATCTCTGTAAATAACTAAACTCGCCGTGGCGTCGTAGATTCTCACGGAATCCACTGCGGCGTAATGATATTTTTTGTTAAGAATAAATTTTATAGTCTTCTAAGGAAGCCGTATCCTGAGCCTAGCAAGTTTTGAAAAAAAAATTATCCAGCGATTGCAGCGAAAATTTGAAATAATTATGCTGATATCATGATATTTTTTTGACGTTGATGTGCTGCAGTTTTTGGCGGAAAACTGGAGAGAGAAACGCAATCGCGACCATCATTTTTCTTCTAAATACGAACCCATGATGACGAAATCATCGAAGATTGTTCTCAAAGGCTTGCTGTTCAAACTAAACGGGTTTAGTAGTTGCACTTTCATGTCTCTTATAATGATGCGCGTTTTCAATATTGTATTAATGGAAAGTTCACGACGGCCGAACAGACAGCCAAATAGTAAAAAAAAAAACTTCTCTCTCCCTGCTTTTGTGCTAAGCGACCACAAGTTTTGTGGTCAACATTATAACAGGAGCCGAAGAGCTTAGAAACAAATGCTGCTCACAGAGTTGCTTCACTTGTTCTTCAAGACGATTTCTGCTGATGAGCGGTTTATCCATGTGGTCAATCTCCAGGTGAAATGCCGTGGACATAGCATGACAGGACCTTGGCCATCGGTTAGCCCAACTACCGATAGAAGGGGACGAGCGAACCCTGCTTTTTAACATCAGCGGGTTGAAATAAAAATAGAGGGACAATTATCCAACAGTGGATTTCCTTAGATCGTTTATAGACTAACCCTTAGAAAGGTATTTTGTGGGATACTGTCCTGAGTGTTGTTGCCCAGGAGTCACTGACGATTTCGGGAAGGATGATTCGCAGAGCCAAGCATTTTCTTTTTCATGCTCCCTTTACTTGCAGGAGATGAAGGACCGTTTCCTTGACACCATGGACTGCAACGTGATAGTGGTTGACTGGCGTGGAGGCAACGTGCTTCCTTACAGCCAGGCCACAGCCAACGGCAGAGTCGTCGGCGCTGAGATCGCCTTTCTAGTCAAGACGATGGAGGTGCGTCGCCATTTGTTTTAACAATTTACGTTTTATCACGTTGCATTGATCTTTCCTCGCGACAATGAGCACGGTATAATCAAGAAAACATGTAGAGAAAGCACACCGTCGTGGCATATATGGCTCGAACTTTGTTTCAGTATGGCTAGTACGAACTAGTGGCACCGCGCTATGGCGTGGTTGGTTTTCTTCGCAGCGAAATGTGCTCTAGAAGTGTGGAAGTAACGTCCATCCAGGGGAGTATACAGCAACATATATATTCAATCTGTCAGCATAGCTTATGTTCACAAAGGTAGATGGACACAAATAAGATGCCACTTCGAGGTACAGTGTGTCTGGTGGCGTCTCGTGCTGTACCATTTATTCGCTTTTCGCAGTCCGTCCCACACAAATGGTAGCGGCAACACGTCGGAATAAAGAGAAACGGTAATATTGATTGTATATATTCGCAATGTTTGTTAAGGGAGTAACGTTCTGTAGCAGAATTTTTACAAGTGTTACGTATGCTCACGTCGTCGCGATATAAGAGCACGCTCACATACCTGTACACTCACTCACTCACTCACTCACTCACTCACTCACTCACTCACTCACTCACTCACTCACTCACTCACTCACTCACTCACTCACTCACTCACTCACTCATTCACTCACTCACTCACTCACTCACTCACTCACTCACTCACTCACTCACTCACTCACTCACTCACTCACTCACTCACTCACTCACTCACTCACTCACTCACTCACTAGTTCACTCGCTCTATCGCTCACTCTTTTACTCACTCACTCTCTTTCTCTCTATTTCAATCTCTCTCACTCTCTTTCTCTCTATTTCAATCTCTCTCACTCTCTTTCTCTCTATTTCAATCTCTCTCACTCTCTCACACACACTTTCAACAAGTTCTCACATAGAAACCACACCGCATAATCTCTTCATGGCCGCAATGCAGCGCGTAAATATATCATATATGGCCGCCGGGGCGATCCACGTGCTCTCCTGCACCGTTTCATAATGGATGGGCCTGTACGATTTCATTACGTTATGCAAATCCACTGTTGAACGTTACCACCAAGTTTACGTGCTTGTGTCATCTGTCACTTGCTCTACACCACAATCCCACGTAAAGATAAGAAATTCTGCGAGGGTCGTTGAGTGCTTCCAAATAACGGCAAATTCGGCGCCAGGATCATCTTAACCCCGAGTGTAAGAGTTTGCATGCACTTGCATGCACTTCCTGAGCATGAGCACAGCGTGTATAGTGTAAACATAATGTGCATTGTGGTCCTTTATGAAAGGGAGCGTGCGAGCTCGTGGCCGGCGCTCCGTGATGGCCTCCTGCAGCGCCGAGAAGTGCATGACATCCACAGAAAGTCTGCTTCTGGCGCTACCTGCTGGCGCTTAGGATAATAGAGTGCAGCCGACAAGCAGCGTTAATCTCCCCCCGATATAGTCGTTCTGGCCTCTAACAGGTGGTGTGCCGGGTGCAGAGATGTTCTTTTGCTTGCGCTGACTTGTACGGCGTGCGGCCACAGCCAGGGCTGAGGCCACGCGTTCATGTGTTCCCCTTCATAAAGGGGCACACCGTGCGTGGTGCACGTTGCTATAATGTGTGAGTGTTGCCAACGGATGGTCTGAAACTTCCGGTTCCGTGCCCTCGCGAAATTGACCTTACGCATCACGAATGCGAATGCCCGATCGCGTTAGGCCTAACGGCAGGGACTGCATGGGCCGTCGCCAGGATTGGACCCTGCCGGTCCTTTATTCTACAGGATGCCTCCCCCTGTCCGGCTGGATCCGAGCGATGCCAACTTCGTCGACGTCATCCACTCAGACGCGAGCAAGCCGTACTTCCTCATTGAAGGTCAGTGCTCTTCACGTGGTGGTACACATCACGCTGCTCTGAATAGGATGACCACGCTTGTCATAAACTCTGAGGTTTAAGTTATCGAGCCAGATAATTGTGACGTTTGCCTCTCATGGCCAGTCTCCATTCGGCCAAGAGTTCACTGTTGCATAAATGTCGGCTGCACGTTTGTTGAATCTTTCGAATATCAATGTCAGCCAGTAGCCAAGGTGAGCAGTCTAGAAATCATGATGCTTATGGCATACGTGGCAAAGCGCATATGTGGCAAACAGCAAAGCGAAGGTAGTCTATATGTGCTGTTGTTGGCGTCGTCGACGTCTACGTTTAATAATTCACGTGAGCTGAAAATCAAGCCCAAAGTTGAGATAAACGTAATGCTCTGTAAACAGCTGTTGGAAATTAAGGTGTTGCAAGTAAATTCAAACTGCACTGTCTTGTCATTATGCAGCTTGATCAGTCTTTTTCTTCTTTTATTACCTAACGTAGTGCAGCCAAAACATTCCTTTATGATCTCTTCTTTGCGGGAAATATCTCGCGGTCTAGTATAGTTTCGCATGATTGTCACTCTTTAGCTGAACCTTAATTTGCGTAATTATTGAGAGTTCACTCGTCCCGCTTGACCCGCCATGTAGGGTTCGGAGTGAACCAGATGGTTGGGCATCTTGACTTCTACCCCAACAACGGCAACAACCAGCCGGGCTGCCAGAGGTACAACTTCAGAAAGTTTGTCGACGAAGGCGGTCTCATTGAAGGTGAGCCTTCTATTCCCACAAACTCATTGCGACCATCCCCGCATGTGCATGTCAGTAAGGGCACTTGTTTGAGGCGCTGGTCTGGCTCTGCTATAAGTTGCTTTACGAATTACTTTCGTCTAAAGCGCTACCAAACGAACTGCAACCAACTGACGGCATTGAAAAGGTTTTTCATGGGCTTGTATCACAACCAAATAAGATGGTATTATCGAGGAACGATTACTTCAGAGCGAAAAGGTCTTTCTTTTCTTCGATCCAGGCCTTTTGCCAGTCTAAAAGCAATAACGTAATTTGTAGAAGTAAGAAGAGAGCTCAATTTTTAGTCATTGCTAAATATCCAACGAAGGCACGGCAGTGTGACCTCGGGTACATGAAAGCAACATACGCGTATGTTTGACTTGAGCTCCATGGCTTAGAAGATGCTGCAGGAACTTAGCCTTGAGCTTTAGGCTTCTTTCGAATACACTGCAGCGGACCTTTACAAATAAAAGATCACCATGTCCGAGGAGATTTCGCCGAAGTATGCAACGTCAAGGTGATACTGCACGAAAATATTGTGGTGTCACCACTCCCATGGCGCCAGCTTTGGAATGACAGCGGGGGTGCTCAAGTTTTACCGTTAGGAGTAGAACGTGATGGCGTTGTCGTCCTCCGTTTTCATACATAGGCTTGGCACATGGACTATCAGCAGCCTATAGCGATTGTCACGTAGTACACTGCCGTCTGTCTACGACACTAGGTTGGAGTCGCTCAGGGAGGTGGCGGGCGCCAACCTACTGCCGATTTGCCCTGGTGGTATCTGTGGTGTAGGTTGACAGTATCATCCCTTTTGATCTTTGTATCCATGGACATTTTTATTTGCTTATGGACAACGCCATTAACGGAATATCTCGGAAACGATCTCCTGAACGGTGTCGCGTCGCAATGTTCCCTGCTGTAGGACGATGTCGGCTATGGACTCTTAGAACTGTGTAATAGAATACTACATGTATGGCTCCGCCTGACTGCGTCAAATGCTTCGCAGTATGCAACATGGGAACTATTGCATAACTGTACATTTAATGGACTGTCCATTTCCGCCGCCGATGAATGGCTTAAGTTCAAGAACATATGGTAATGAAAGGATACGATGCCTTTCAGTCGTCCTAGTCACGTCATTATGAGGTCACTGAGTTCCACACTACTCTCTACACATACAGGCCTAAACGGGGCGGGAATAGCTTCCCGAGATTCGCTACTCGGAGACCAAGACTAAGTCTTACTCTCTGATGACCTCAGTCCTAAATTTAACTTATCCACTAGGTGGGCACCGACGCAGTAGCTCCCCACTATACTTCCTTAAAGTGAAATTCGGTGCATTATTTTTTTCACGCAGGCGTTCGCCGTCTGAGCTCGTGCGACCACATCCGTTCACTGGACTACTACATGGAGTCCATCACTCGCGACATGCGATGCCTTCCCGTGGCCGTGTCGTGTCCATCGTGGGAGGAGTTTGAGGCAGGCCGGTGCTCGCGATGCGGTGGTAAGGACTCTCATTGCGCCGTCATGGGCTTCTACTCGGACCGCATGAAGACGAGCGCCGAAGGACAGCGAATGGGACGCAAGTTGTACCTTGAAGACTAACGACGGCCACCCATTTTGCCGTGCGTATATACACACTTTAAGGCTACAGCCTTAAATTTCTCATTGGCAGGTGTCCTTGAGTGACCTCAGTGTCGACGTGATGAATGTGGCACAAATTCTGTCACGAGAGCTCAGGAAGGCCAGAAGCGAACAAAAGCATGCCCGCCGTATGTAAAAAATGAACAATCATTACCAAAGTTAATGCGTCATTACTGATCGCAGGTGGATTAAATATTCTATGAGACCCGTTATTACAAGGGGCTCGAACAGCAGACATTGATGGGAGTCGAACCCACGTTGTTCTGTGACTCGAAATCACCACGCTGTGCAACTCGAACACCATATGTTGTTCGGAATATTAAGGTGCATCAAGGTGGACAGGATGTCCTAAGATGGATTGAGGGGGTAAATAAGGATTAAATCGTGGCTTAAGCCGCTCGAGATATGTAATAAGTATTTCGTGTTCGCTTCTCCTAGGCGATAGCTAAACGATATCTGGTGGCGTTAGAGCATTGCAAAAGCACCGCCACTGGTGGTCTAGTGGCTATGGTACTCGGCTGCTGATCCGAGGGTCGCGGGATCGAATCCCGGCTGCGGCGGCTGCATTTCGATGGAGGCGAAATGTTGAGGCCCGTGTGCTGTGCGAAGTCAGTGCACGTTGAAGGAACCCCAAGGTGGTCAAAATTTCCGGAGCCCTCCACTACGGCGTCTTTCATAATCAGAGCTGGTTTTGAGACGTTGAACCCCACATAACAACATTAGGGCTTTGCAAAAGGTAGGGGCACCTACAAATCTCACCACGTGCACTTTTCACTAACCACAAAAACGGCAAGGAAAAGTTACACACAACAGAAACGCACATGTATTGGCGAATACGATGACGTACGGGGCACCATGCTACACACGCACACACTCACCGTCGCACGTGCGCACATCCACACACGCGCATGCGCCCGCACCGAAAGTTATGTTGGGACAGCTTAACCGGTGATCTTACAATATTGTAGGATTACTTTCCTGAACTGGACCATCTAATGTCTACTATGTGCCACAATTGTCAGGACATGTATGTATTCGTTTGTGGGAGTATTAAACGAATCGTATTGTCAGATTCATGATTTTGTTAGAAGTGTAAATTGTTATGGAAACGTATGAGTTTGTAAATAATTGACATGTGTTTTACGTGACCTAAGCAATCAATCATTTAGGATGAGCCACGCAACGATATCGTAGTTTGGGGCCTGTTGAGCTCACTGCTGCAACCCTGCTTCATTCGTACGTTTCACCAATTCTTTCTTTAAGACTGATTAGCTTTAACTAACGCACCCAAAATATTGGAACTGTCATGCAGACGTGAGGTTACGCCCGAAAAAGAATATAGTAGTGCAGCTTTATTAGGTCCTATCACAACCGGCCGTGTTTTGGGTGCATGGATTAGAAAAAATACCGCTCTCTTCTATCAGTGTAGACCACCTCGCACTTCGATGCCATGTGCATAGTAAATCAGTCATATTGTGTGATGATACCTCCCGTCGGATTATAGGGCACATGTACAAGCCTTTCTCATTTATTCCAAATACGATCTCTTGGTTGCGAATGAAAACAAGGAAGTCTTCATAGACCCCATAGCGTTGCCTGCAATCTGTAACAACGAGTACAGAATAATTACCGGAGCGTCCCGAAAGCGTAATCGTTTCTCATTGCCTACCGAAGCCACTCCAGGGCTACCCGCGTCAAGGAAGTTTCCTACGCAGTGCTGCGTGGACCCTAATTTCCCCGAAACGGAGCCGCCTCTGCGGCCAATTCCACCATGCGGCTTTCATATAAAGGCCGAGCCGTTCGAACGTGGCCTCCGAGACTGCCTACCAGAAAACAATCGCGGAGGCCTCACACTCGAACGGTCCATTTTTCCTGTCTTCCTTGAGATGGCGATATGCGCGGCATGGCTGCTGATGTTATACGTGAAGAAGGGTCGTGAATGCGTGCCGTGGACTTCGAGAATTAATGTGATATCGAACCGCGTCATTCCCTAGATCTTGATGCCTATCACTTGTAACTTTCTATTCTTACCTGACTCCTGGAAGGTGCGAGGCGATTTCCATCATCACCCAACGCAGAGCGTAATACCGTTGTGCGTCTGTATTGGTGGCAAACTTGAATGCTTTATTTTAGGTAATTTTTTTATTGCATCATTACGGAAGCTTTGTCTCCCGTGTGTGTAAAAAATACAGCGGAAATATCTGATAGAATTTGGCTTAACAAAACACGTCAGGGGGCTAGTCGGCCAAACATGTTGCATGAAATATTCAGTGATACTTTTTGACGTTGACGGGACAGTTAACGAACACGCAAGACACACAGGACAATTAACTGTCCTTAAATAGTAGCGCTCAATAAGTTCATAAAATGGGGATCATGTGATGATCGACATTTGATATGATCGGAAATTGGCAAGCAATTTGGTGCGACAGAACTTGGAGCTGACAGAAAAGCTGGCCACTTTAGGCAAGTGGCACTGGTTTGGCTATTTGTTAAACGAGGGACCATATCGTAGTCAATTATCAAGGCAACTTCATTACTCTGCGGCGCTTAAATATAACTTCAACTTAACGGTCCTAGGCAACTGCATTCTTAAAAAGTGTTTACGGCGCTTTCTTTTTACTGCGATATCTTTCAAAAAGGCCGAATAGCACCACATCATTGCTTGCAATTCCCCTTTATTTTTCACTGTTTAGCAAGTTCCTTTTCTTTTGTTGCGTATGTTTTGTCCAAAGGCATGAAAAGACATCACGCATCATCACGGAAATATTGTCTCAATCATAAGGTGCCTTTCTTCAAGGTACTACAGTGCCAAATGTGCTCTTCACAAAATGTTCTCCATCGATGAAGATTAAAACCGGAGTATCATGACAGGCCAGTTTACAGTAACAGTCCACCACAATTTTGGTTAGGAGGTAGTTTTGTTTGGATAAATTAATGTGGCACATTGCAAGTTCAGTCAGCACGAAAAGACTGACCAAAAGTGCACACTGCATTATGGTTGGTAATTCAGAGTACTCATGGTACAGCCTTTTATTCATAATGTTTCGTGGCCAATCTCCCGGAGCCAGTATGTGCCAGTGCAGAGGAAAACGACAACACTTTAGATGCACAGGACGTGCGACTGGTCGTTTGCGTGCTTGAATTTTGCTGTACACTTTTCTTGGAGGCTTAACTTATAACATAGGCCTAATTATGGGCTACCCGCACGCTACCCACACACTTGCTCCCAGCCCACTGCTGCGTGACAGTGCTATGTGACAGTGGTAGTGAAACTGACACCATTTTCCCAGCCCTGCTGTTTTACTCCGATTTCACAGGCTTAGAACTGGCGTTACATTTATTATTGCTTTCCGCGTTCGTAGTGCGCTTCTACTTGCACTTCACGGGATACTATTTCGAAGCGCCCTCCGACTGACGGTGCTGGTTCTCCGGCGCTCAACACGCCAGTCGTGGGAGATAGCCAGCCGGATCACTCGTTGAGTGCCCGCTACGCGACTCATGGACAGAGGCGGTTTAAAACTCTGTAGCTTGAGTCGCGTCGATCTGTAAGGGCGCGTACATTCAAAACCTTGCAGTAAATTACATACTTAACGCAGAGCGCTGATAATGGTCCGCTGATGATCCGACGAACTTGAGCTACCGGAGCAATGCACTTGCACGGCGTCTGCGGAACCGTTTCAGGGCCTCCTTTAAACAGCTGTTTGTGCCTCTTTTAGGGGCGAAGCGCCTCTTAGTCTAACCTTGTCAGGCGTCAGTCGTCAGGCGTCAGGCGTAACCCGCGTGCTGGGAGGCACGCGCTCGCCCTCGGCGTTCGCCTCGGCGCGTGCCTCCCGGCGCGTGCCTCTCTCTCTCTCTCCCGGCGCTGCCTCCCGACGCGTGCCTCTGCTGTCTTGTGTGAGAGAGAGACAGAGAGAGAGCGAAAGGCGCGTGTTGGCTATGGGAACGCTCTTTCTTAGAGGAACGCTGTACCAGCTCGCAAAGAAGGAGAACGCGCCTTCACCCGCGACATTCAACGTTGGCGCAGGCAGCGTTTCCTAGCGAGTTTCTTGATTGAGAAATAACGACTGCTCGCGTTGGAGAAGCGTTCGCCGGCAACCCATATATATGTATATATATAGGCACTGGATCTTGACTTCCAATGAAGTGCCGGTGGGAGATTTCACTTGTGCATAGTTGAACCATGAGGATTCGTAGCGTGCGCGTTAACTAAATTAATCCAGAACTCGGCACAATCTACGATGAACCTCCCGAGCTTCGCCCACTCACCATCATTCACTCCGTGGATATGCTGTAATTTTTTAGCTTGAGTCGCGTCGATCTGTAAGGGCGCGTACATTCAAAACCTTGCAGCATAATTACATACTTAACGCAGAGCGCTGATAATGGTCCGACGAACTTGAGCTACCGGAGCAATGCACTTGCACGGCGTCTGCGGAACCGTTCGTTTCAGGGCCTCCTTTAAACAGCTGTTTGTGCCTCTTTTTCACAGTGCACCAGTACCAGGTGGCTGTCCAGATGTCCAAGACGCCCAAGCGAGCTGTGTGGGACGCCTTTGGCCAGCTCTACCTCAACCTGAAGGGAAAGTTTCATGTCAGGCTTGGGAAAAGGTGTGTCTCTCTCCCGTTTGCGCTTTTTTTAAATGCGAGGCAATCTTCCCCACGTTGGGCACCGCTTCTTGAGCCGGCACCAGAGGACGCAGCAGGGATCACGCTCCTGAGGTCTCTACTGCGGCTTGTGGCAATGGACGGGTTCTGTCTGTCTCGGTCGTATGCATGGCTTGTAGTTAAGGAAAAGTGTTTGGGCTCTTGGTAATACATCAACACATTGGACGCGTGGGGTAAGTACATGCACACATTTTTGCACGTTTTACTGCTTTTAGTGAGTAGCTATTTTCATTCCTTACTATAGGCAGTGGTTCAACAACGCATTTAAGGACGTGTTGCTCAATATTTTACATCTTTTGCTGACTTGGAGTATGTTTACTTACGTGGCGTTCTTGCAGTCCATAGACCTTTTCACTGGAGGGAGACGCCTCCATTTTGGGCTTTGTAGTTGGGGTACAAAGGCTGACGTCACATCATCGGCAGTGCTTGCTGGGGAGTCACGGCTTATTTAGCGCAACTCAAAAGGAGTTGCGGCGGAGCTTAGGGAGCCTTGTGTGAAAGTATCATGGAGAAAATAAAAAAGCTAGGAGTATTTTATGTCCAAAGTCGTAAGGGATTGATTTGTTAGAGAGAGAAATGGGAGTAAGCGAAACCCACAGAGCTTAACGAGGTGGAACCCGATTGCCCACACGGTAGCAGGAAAGGACAAAGGTGGCTGAAGCGTGAGGCACAGTTCACGTTTCGTTTCCTCGCGCACAGGAAGACATTCGATCATGTAGTTCGTGGGCATATACAAGCCGGTCCACTAGCGCAGCAACGTTCTTACTGGGATGGCACATCGAAGATGCATGCGACTGTGCCTAAACCACTTCTGTAAACACGTTCACCTCTAATGTGCCTAGCAGTCACCTAGTGTCACTATAACGTGTCTGCTTTGCATACGCTCACAGTATGTTGTGTTCGCAGACCCCAGGACATCCGCGGCGGACGTCGTTACACCTACTACGTCACCACCCATGAGGAAGTGGCCGATGCCGGGGAACTGGGGCTGCAGTGGAACAACATGGATCCCGAGGTGGACAACCAGCTGTTCGTCCACTCTGTCAAGCTGCGCCCCTTCGACAGCTTCTTCAAGCGGTCTGAACCCCTCGCCACTGCGAGAATATCTACGCATTCTGCTGGCATTTCCATTTGTAGAATTATGATTACTAATCGTGTCCCCAATATGGGAGACAGAAAGAAGCGTCTACTTTACCTTTATTTAAGAATCATTATCATCATAGAAGGCTGCCAGGACGTCAGCACAGTAGTTACGCTGCTCTGCCTGCTGACCCGAAAGACGCGGATTTTTATACCGACCACGGCGGTCGTATTTTCCATGGAGGAGAGAAATGCTGGAAGCCCGTGTACTGCGCGATGTCAGTGCACAATAAACACCAAGTGCCTAGTAATGAGAAATGAGCCCCGGCTTGCTTAGTGATCGTATCCTTCTTTTGACACTTAGAACACCAGAAGCTATTGCTAGGGATTACTATAACGAGTATCAGTGTATTGCCGACGTCAGATTCGGATGCTGTTGACATCGCAGTAGCTCTGGAGGATGGCCGAACTTCACCACATCGCTGTTTCCTCGACTTTAGTTCAGCCTTCTGCAAGTTGTTCCTAAACCAAATTTACCTTGCTGGTATGAACGTATACCTTCGAGAAATGACGCAACTTGTATAGAGCAGTATTACCTCACGCGACAACAAAGATACTAAATTGTAGGACATCGCCTCACTGCTGGTGTGGATCAGTGTCGAATGATGGCTGGAGACATCGCCTCACTTCGAAGGCATTTACTGGCCACATTACTTCTTTAGATTAAGCCTTGTTTGTTATGATTAGGCTAAGAAGGGAAATCATAGCACTTACTTCATGGTGTAGCCATTTCGTGCGGTAAAATACTAGAGCATTGTGCAAAGAGTTTCGCATATTGACCTGTTTCTTGAAGCACTAGAATACTGTTGTCAGCGTTGAAGAAGAGATGAAATGCATTGAAAAGAAGGTTCAATGAAGTCGATATTCTTTGATCTGCGAGGGTGTAATAAGTTATTGGTGTTAGTGAATTTAAATGAAAAATGTAATGTCGCTAAAGGTTCATTGCAACAATTTTTATAACGCATTATAGGATATAACGAATTGATGTCCATGTGGCGTTGAATTTCTTATAACGAGATTTTCCTGCATGTAACAGCTTGACTAGGCGAGTTGATTCACTTTTTGGTAGTTGTTCTAGCGCAAAAGGCATTCGACTTTCTTTTGATTGCCTTTCAAAGATTGTTCACGCTCTACATGCCACGTAAATTCGCGAACTGTTCATCTTGTTCACCTGATTTCCAATGCGTGGTATAATGTTCACCTGTGTTCTTTCCCGTCTTCTTACTACAGAGGCAAGAAAAGCCTGACCCAGACTCTGTACTGCGCCAACAACTCCCACGCCGTTCAGTCAGGGGAGGAGATCTTTCTACGAGAAACAGACTCCTGTCCCGAGTATTGAGGGCGCCCGTTTCGGAGCGCAGCTCAGTGAACTAGGTGCCGTTGAGTTCACCGTTGAGCCGCCATTCATTCATTTCACCCATCCAGCCTTTGAAAACATCGAAAAAAAAAAACTTGTCGTACTCTACAGAGCAATGACGTCATCTGTGCCATGACATCGTCATCGAGATCATTCAGTGCGAGGAAGACATTTTTCCACTCATCCGTTGTGTGTCACCGTTGCAAGTGCCCCCGTTCTTTTCGTTTTTCTTTTCTCAGGAAAAAAAAGGTGTGCAAGATGCCGACTATCGGCGTGGCCCACAGGACGTTGATTTAAGCGAAATCTGTGGACGTGCATCACTTTGTTGGTGTTGATGTAAAACATTACGCTCAACGCCGTGCCACTGCCAGACCAGACTGTCTTCATTTTTATTTTGGTCCGCAGAATAAAGCTTCAGGGGTGCCTGCTGTATAGTACAATGCATTCAGACGTTTTGTGAGTTTATAAATACGAGATTGAAGAAAAATTTTCTTATTCCCAAATTTTGGCGGCCATGTCTTGGCACGCTTTTAACTGGTACTCGCGTGCGTGTCGGTCTCTCTTAGAATTTGGACGCGAACAGGTGACCTGGGTTTTCTATTGGCCAAATGTCGGTATCTGTTGTTTTTGTTGTGACAATCATGTAGCAGCATATGGAGAGCTTGTGTGTTCAGCAAGCCTTGTGCAAGTGCAATTTACTGAATATTGCTCTACAAAGAACTATTACCATGGCGTCAATTCTTGTCCAATGAAAACCTAGGTTTCCACACATTAAAGATATATCTGCAGGGCCACGATAAGTGTACTGCTGGAGGACTATTTCAGAAGATTGAATTGTTAAGGGGGTGTGGTCACGTTAATATAATCAGCTCTATTAGAAACCTGTCCGTATGCTCATCATATTTGAAAACGTTTCACCTTGAAGATCCCTGGCAAAACACTAATGCGCCTTTTCGTTACACATGCGCTGCATGCAGAATGCTGCACGAAATGTAAATGGAATTGCTACATACAACGCGCAGTTAAGCGAATGCATTTGCTGCGGCATTCGTGTTTCTAAAGCCCCTTGCGTCCACAAATGGAACGTGCTGCGCAGGTCTGTACAGAAGTGCTTTAGGATTAGTAGTTCTCAGAAGTACCGAGTAGAATATATATTACAGTACCGAGTAGAATGTATATTCAAAATTTTGTGATATTATGGTGCGATGAGCAGTATTACGGACATTGTCTTGAGGCGCACTACTCGCACAAGTTCCGGAGTTCTTGTATCACAGATGTTGCACCCAAGCGATCCATCTGATTCTGTTTAACCTAGACTGTCTGATGCGGATCTTGAGTTGGGCATGGTCAGCAGGTCCCGATGTGCTCAAAGGGTTTGAGTGAAATGGGTTTTGTTGTCCTGTCGAGTGTGTTTACGTTACCCTTAAGCGTCCTTCGTTGAGCAGCGCGTCGATGGTGCGCGCTGAAGACGTGGTGTACTATATTTGCTCTCGGTAGTGTGACAAACGCAACAGCCCAGGTTTCTATCCCACCCTGTTGTGTAAAGCCATTGCCTAATGGTCGCTTCAACCATCCGCGCTATCTATGACGATGTTTTCCGGTCCCTTCGCAGCCAACAAAACGCCTGCAATCAGATTTGCAGCCGGTGCTTTAGAGCTGCGAAATCGTAGTCGGCTTAGCAGGCTATGTAATGCAGACATTATTTAAAAAAAGGTGTACTTTTTCTGGTAGAGACAGGGTATTTATCTGAGTTTTGTTGATGATTTTTCATTGAACGTAGTAGCTGCCTTTGTGGTCCAAGTCTAAAGCTCGCAAGAGAAAACAGCACTTGGAGGATAATTTCTGATGGTGTCTGGTAAGGCCCGTACAATTATTTATCAGCAAAATTGACATGCACTGTGTTCTACGGAAACCATTTATGTAACATAGCGCGTTTCGGCATTGCCAATAGTGCCTTGAATATGAAAACAAAACAATTGTGACTTCATGTCAGGCGTGCTTAAGCAGGGAGTTCATAAATGAAAGTTTGACCATCATAGCCTACTATTAAATATTAAATGCTGAAATTAACGAAAGGGCTTTTTAAGACGTATATAAATTACCCGTCCAAACGAATTTAGTGTTTTCATTAGTGCGTCTTTAAAGACAGAATGAAACCACAGCCAAGCAGATAACAGGGGCAGCGTATATTCTAGTAGATAAAGGAATCTGGGCAGGACAACTAAGGCGTCCGACAAAAAACAGGTGGACATTTAGAGCAACCTAATAAGTAACAAGGAAAAGGGATTGCCGCCAAGGATGACAGAAGGATTCGTAGAGTGATCAAGTTATGATTAAACTAGCATTGAAAGGCGGGGGTGTTGGTACTGGTTCATGTTCTCGCAGGCTGCACGAAAGACAGGACAAAAGAAGTCTGTGACTTTTTCTTTATTTGTTATGTCCCATTTGCCGGGAAGGTTGCGAGAAAACTATGATCAATTTTGCAGGCACAATATGGAACCAACATAAACATAATATATTGCAAATTGGAGGTAATTGCCAGAGGCTTTCGCCGATTAATGGAAGTAAAAATTTGAAAGGGGGACCTTCATGCATGTTCATTTATGTGACTGGAATGGCGCTAACCCCTAGCGTTGGATGCCATTCTGGCGTAAACTTCAGGACTTCTTTCTTTCTTGCTTTCTTTCCGCCATACCCTTATATCCCTGGCTCATGCCGACGCACATTCAATGCGATGTGCACACATCTACATTGAATTACTGCCTATTATAAACCGTGGCGCATGAATGACACTTCTCTGGACTAAACCTCACGCATCTACCTCGCGAAACTGTATACTTGATGGTTGTTATATGGCTTTTATTTTTCGCCGATTCTTTTTGTTTTTGTAACACAACGCCATCGGGGGAAGGGGGGGGTGAATCGGAGCTGCTGAGTGAGGAGCAATGTCGCTAGATGCTGGTGTCGTAAGATAGGCTGACGATAACGCTGGTGAGCTTTTATTGAGTGCTGTTTGAACATGGGCTAAGGAGTCGGATTTTCGGGATTTTCGGGTTTCAAGTTCACAGACCTCATTGAGATCGCCGAAGGAAGGAGAGTTCGTGTGGATATTTTCATGATGCTTGAGGGATTGCGCAAATAGTTTTCAGGTTACGTGTCGCGTTTTTAGTGCACTGTCACGCGGGTCACCCTGCGTTTTTGACGTCATTACAAACTACGCTGCCAACCCGAGCAGGCGGGCTGTCAAAAGCTAAATGATGATATTCTATAGTGTGGAAACGTCGCTGTCAAGGTCTTAAAAGCATACTGAATACATCATTGGCTGACCTTGCCACTTTTTCTGGCATGGGCTCCATATTTCTCATGGCGGGGAGGCTGTGACTTCATTGCATATACGCTACGCAAAGCGCCTTCCCGTTTTGGTTTGAATGCACCTTTCATTCGGTTATTTAAAATTATTGGTGAGTTTATGAGCAAATGGAATCACGCTGTCTGCCACAGGACCACCAGTACTGTAGGAGAACAGCAGTACCAGATTGTGGTGGGGAAACCACCGGAGTTATCCTTTAAGGCGCGGTCTACCATCTCTATTTTGCTTCACTGAGCTGACCGAAGCCGCTTGGGGGAAATATATAAAAAAACAGAGCTTTCGGACAGGACGTTTTCCGCTACTCTCTAGACTGAGTGGATGGACAGTATAATGCGCATTGTCTTTTTCTCTCTTGCATTCCTAATCTTGAAACCAGGCCTAGCCATAATTTGCACTGGCTATCCCTCAACATACGACGCTTTCTTGGTCCAAAAGTATTTCTTGGGCGAGTTGGTACCTGTACATCATACGCGTACCATGTTGTGGCGCGAAAAGCATATCGTTAAAAGGCACAGAAACAAGAGAGAGAAAGCGAACCTCCAACTACCAACTGTTTGATGACAGACTCAAACGATGTACGAAAATAATACATATTTTGCGCTTGCGCAGACATCAAGGTGACGCGCAGAATGGCACGGTCATAACATTTTTCGGATTAGGCACATTTTTCTGGAATACAAAGTAGTGTCACTCTTGATCCCTGTATTCGTCGCCACGTTTTAAAGGGACCGTCAAGTGAAACTGCGGTTACATGAATAGTGGCGTCGCCTGGAGGTGAAGCCTTGGCACTGCTTTCTGGAGTCTATGAATTGCTGAACGTCGCCTGCTGCTGTCCATACTCGGTCTTAAAGTTGCAGTCAATACAAAAAACGCATCCGAAATCTGCCGCGGCGCATGCGGGCAGCGTCTCCCAGGCGTTGCGCGCACGCGCTCTCTCCGGGAGAACCCGGTGCAAACACACACGACAGCTGTCATCTACTGTTTGCAACATGTGTTGCTTTAAGACTCCATAAGCAAGAAATCCTCATAAAAAATTACAGCATATCCACGGAGTGAATGATGATGAGTGGGCGAAGCTCGGGAGGTTCATCGTAGATCGTGCCGAGTTCCGGATTAATTTAGTTAACGCGCACGCTACGAATCCTTATGGTTCAACTATGCACAAGTGAAATCTCCCACCGGCACTTCATTGCAAGTCAAGATCCAGTGCCTATATATATATATATATATGGGTGGCCGGTGAACGGTTCTCCAACGCGAGCAGTCGGTATTTCTCAATCAAGAAACTCGCTAGGAGACACTGCCTGCGCCAACGTTGTCTCTCGCGGGTGAGGGCGCGTTCTCCTACTTTGCGAGCTGGTAGAGCGTTCATCTAAGAAAGAGCGTTTCCATAGTCACCGCGGGCCTTTCGCACTCTCTCTGTCTCTCTCACAAGACAGCAGATGGAAGAGTGAGAGAGAGAGAGGCACGCGCCGGGAGGCACGCGCCGAGGGCGAGCGCGTGCCTCCCGGTGACGCCTGACGCAGGACAAGGTTAGACTAAAAGGAGCTTCACCCCTAAAAGGATTTACGGCGATTTCACCGTTGGCATTGCACGATTGGGCTATCTGACCGCTAACATCTTAGGTACTTTGGAAATAGGTTGTCGGTCCTTTTAACATATTAGTGTAAATGACTGAGTGTCAAATAAGATCGGCCGTCGTCGTCGGCGCAATCATTGCAAACAACACCAAGCAAGCCCTCCACCATGGCGCTGGTACCGTAGTAAAAAAAGATTGAATTTACCAAAGTGAATCCGTCGAGAAATTGCAAACTGCGGCCTAACTACAACCTACACAATAACAGCTCGGGCTGTAATTTGAATGTTTACGAAAACATAATTCTGCCACGAGTAAACTCAAATATTTTCGGCATTCTATAGAAAGCGCTAATTTTGATGAGCGTTCTACGAGAAGGCGTCCTCGAATCTCGTTTTCCTGCTTTTTTTTGTTTTGGAAGCGAGGCCGGGCCATCATTTCGACTGGCGACCCACAAGATACGATGGCGTTTTTTGGTCCCTTTATTCGTCGCTACGTTTTCTTCTTGCTTTCCTTACTTTTGTTATCGTACGTATTGTTACAAAAGGAGGCCTATGTCATACGTCACGACTGGGTACACGCCTTAAGTTTGCAGCGTCGTGCGACAAAGCTTGATTTACGAGAGAGGCTGTACATACATTGGGGTGAATAGAACGTAGACTGCGGTATATTGAAAACAATGTCTCCGTTGACCTCCTCCATCTACATTGTGTAACGGGTTACGATGAATATGTCTAGCCTAATTCAAATGCAGTATTTACTCGCGTACTAGCAGCATTGGTTAACACGGACTAATGTTCGTAATGATTTGGGCAGATCATGGTAATGTTATACCAGAGTGGCTGAATTAGAACAGATGTTCGGTAACATTGGCCAAAGGATGGATAATATGAGCTGATATTGGCAATATGGGTGCTAATGCTAGCTAATGTTGGCTAAATGAAGGCTAATGTTAGCTAATATTCTACAAATGACGGTTAATGTGAGTTATTACTGGCTAAACGAGGATTAATGTTAGCTTAT
Source organism: Hyalomma asiaticum (assembly GCA_013339685.2). Taxonomy (NCBI): domain Eukaryota; kingdom Metazoa; phylum Arthropoda; class Arachnida; order Ixodida; family Ixodidae; genus Hyalomma; species Hyalomma asiaticum. The sequence goes on along the minus strand of CM023488.1, from coordinate 22,202,791 downwards.
ATTGGCTATATGAGGACTAAAGTTAGCTAATATATGGAAAATAATGGCTGATGTAGGCCAGTAATGGCTAGTAAGAGATGACGTTAGTCAATATTGGCCAAACGCGAGCTAAGCCTAAATAACATGGACTCAGTGCGTATGTTAGCTAATCATAGGTAATGTTAGGACAAGTACTAGCATAGTGACCGTTCTTATCCGCCAACATCGGCAAGTAAGGGCTAATGGTAGCTAATATTGGGCAAATGATGGCTAGAGCTTGACGACATTATTTAAGATGTTTATATTGCTTTTTGCTAGTGGCTAAAGTTGTCTACAGATAGCTAAATGTTTGCTAACATTAAATACTGCTAAAAATGTTAGCCACTACTTGCCTAGTTGCCGAGCGTGTGCTAAATGATCACCAGCGATGGTTAGAGTTGCTCAATCCCTGGCAAATGTCGCCAAGTTTTGCGAAATTTTGCATAGTTGGCTATGAACAGCTACTAAAAGCACGTTTACCTCTCTGGCTTTTGATTCAATGGCTGAATTTTTTTGTAAGAATTGGAAATTGCCACTGGCATAAGAATCTTAACACGTATGCCTGTTCGTCTGTTCCCCCCTTTTCCCCCTCCGTGGTTTTTAGCTTGTGTCGTGATCATCATGTAACGAGTTCAGCCACCGGGGATGGGTCAACAGGTATTAGCTTCAACAGGCAACACAATGCGCTGTGGATATAGACATGTGGGCATTCGGCATGTGAACACTTGGGGTCAGTTACCCAGAAAGATGACGTACCAGTGGATAGGAAACATGGAAAGGAGGAAGGAGCCGGCCACGGAGAAATGACAGGGCAAGGGACAAAAGACTGATATGATTGAGGTTCTTTAAAGTGCATTGACATCGCACAGTAGACGGGCCTCAACATTTAGCCTCCATTGAAATGCAGCTGCCGCGGGGAGGATTTGATCCTGCGACCCCCGTATCAGGAGTCGGGCGCCATAGCCATTTGTAATGTCAACTAACTAACTAACTAACTAACTAACTAACTAACTAACTAACTAACTAACTAACTAACTAACTAACTAACTAACTAACTAACTAACTACTAACTAACTAACCAACTAACTAACTAACTAACTGCCCCGCCACGGTGGTCTAGTGGCTATGGTACTCGGCTGCTGATCCGAGGGTCGCGGGATCGAATCCCGGCTGCGGCGGCTGCATTTCGATGGAGGCGAAATGTTGAGGCCGTGTGCTGTGCGATGTCAGTGCACGTTAAAGAACCCCAGGTGGTCGAAATCTCCGGAGCCCTCCACTACGGCGTCTCTCATAATCAGAGCTGGTTTTGGGACGTTAAACCCCACATAACAACAACAATAACTAACTAACTAACTAACTAACTAACTAACTAACTAACTAACTAACTAACTAACTAACTAACTAACTAACTAACTAACTAACTAACTAACTAACTAACTAACTATATATCTACCTGACCAATTAATTATTTATCCTAATAATTAATAAATAAATTATTTAATTAGAGATAGAGGAATGTCAGTCACCTACAGTAGTCCCAGAACTGCATGCTGAAAGAGATCAGGGAAGCGTAAGCTTCCTTAGGGCCATTGGGCTCTGTTGGAATGGATTTGTCATAGAACGTTCATTAAAATTAGCGCCTTTTCTTAAAATGCTGGAATGTCTTGATTTGCCTCTTAAGAGAATTACGTTTTCTCGTAGATTGCACGTGTTCTCTACCACCTGACAGTCGGACAACGCTTTCTCTCTCTCTTTCACTCTTTTAATCCCTTAATCCCTTTCCCCTAGGGCAGGGTAGCAAACCAGATGCGTGTCTGGTTGACCTCTTTGCCTTTCTATCTTCCTCTTCCTCTTTCTCGTCCTTGTAGATTGAAATTACAGTCCGAGCTATCATGTGCAGACTACATGAAAGAACTGTGTACTGTCCTTCATCGATTTCCTGTTTTTTATTGCTATAGCAAGCGAACCATTAGAAAGGTACATGCTTGCACTGGCTTCGCTGGGAAGTCAGGAGAAATTTTTTAACGAATTTTTCGATCTTCGTGGTGACCCTTCTGTATGTGTAGGGACACCGGAAATCACTGGTTACTGGGATTTTGAAATATTAATTTAAAAGCGAACGTTGCTCTTCGTCGCGAAAGAACGCCACCAGATGTGTGTCAAATACAAGCTGTAAGTAATACATTTTTGCTTTCAAACAGGATAACAGAACCGAGGTGGGTGTTTCTTGATTTTTCTTCACACTTGGAGATTGACACTAATCACAGAGGATGGCGCCACCGGTAATTTTTTCACAACTTTTAGGGCCAAGTTGAAAGTATTGTTCCTCTTTTTTAAGCATGCTCGTTTCCGTCAATGCAAGGAGCGACCTTCTCATTCTTACCATAGGCGAAAAAATCTCTCGAGCGGTGGACCGTCCCTTGAAGTAGTATTTGCAATATTTCTAACGGATTTTACTTGGAGGAAATAAATTTCGTTCACTAAGGGACTGCATGAGCTGGTGGTGAGGGTAACGGTGGTAGTTCGAAATGATAATTTCCACCGCCGACGCCGACACAAGATTTTCTGCGGCACCAGATAATTAACGCTCTCGCGTCGAAACAGAGTCATTATAGCGATACCGTTCGTAATCACTCCAACGAAAACCTCGCAGTTCTGCGCGTTACTATGGGTCATCTGAACAGCCTCCGCAAAATACACGAATTACTAGTCATTCACTCGCCATATTTCGCTGCCATTAACGCAGTGCCCCTGAATGCAAAGTGTGACATTATCTATCTGTAGTTGGGGCATCTTTGGCTAATATCAGGCGGTGCTGCTAAACGCGATGTAGCGCATTCTGACCACCCGGAGTTCTTCAGCGTTCACACAATCTAAGGACGGTGGTATTGTTTTGCGTCTCGCGTAATAGAGATGCGACCGCCTAGGCTGGGAAGCGGACAGGTGTCTCCGAGCAATTAATCGTCAGCGCTTTATCCAGGCTATTATTCTACCACTGTGGATGAGCTGATTGCCTATAAAGAGAGAGAGAAAGGTAAAGGAAGGATAGGTAAGCTAGCCATAGAATATCTCTAGTTGGCTACCCTGTACTGGGGAGAGGAAAAGGGGAGAGAAAAAGACAAAGGAGAGAATTAAAAGACTGAGGCGGCGAGTCAATGTCAACGTCCCTTGCCACGGCACAGTCACAATCAGTCACCAAGTTAGATTTCTCGAACTTAGCGCACTTAGAATCTATTTTAACGTGTCCTTGCCCAAATCCGAATTCGAGGTCACAATGTCGCTATATTTGGCGCTGAAGGAAGACAAGACAGAAACGGTGCCGGCTGCAGAAAGGTGCGCGGTTTTCATCGTGAAGGCAATGGTCTTGCAGAGAGCACTTACGGCCAAGAAAGCGCGCTCCGAAGTGCCCGGAAAAGAAAAAAAGCTTAAAATCACTCTAACATTCAGGACAAGAACAGGTCGATGAAGCAAAAGCCCGCCTGTCTCTACGACGCCCGGCACAGGACCGAAACCGACGTGTCCCGAACACGAGCCACAGCACCGAAATGACTCCGGTGCAGCTGCCGGAGGTGTATCTAGAACAATGCTCCGTTACATAAGTGCAGTTTCCCTTTCTCCATCGGCGCTATTTGTGTGACTCGATTTAGGAGGGGTGCAGAAGGAAGCCCGCAGGCCTTCCTGCAGGCTGGCCCAGGAGTACAAACGGCGCGACACGGAAGAGGCGTGCTGTTATATAACAGCGCGGGGGGGAGCTACTTCGAAACCTCTCTTCCTATCCGTACAACCACTGCTAAGCTGTTCCTACACGCAACAAAACACTCGTTCGCGTAGGAAGCATTGGATGCACTGTTTGTCTTCGTGCATTGCAGTGTTAGTTGGTGTTTGCTTCTTAGTTTCTTTGTTCGTATTCGTTCTCGCCAGGGAACTATAGAACGGACGGACCGCTAGATGGACAAAGGCTCGAGAAGGCAAGCAAGATGGCGGGCCTAAGGGAAAAAAAAGTTATACGCAACGGATCACAAGAAGAAACAATGCCAGTATGCTAATGAGCAGCGAGGCTCCCCCCGCGCATAACACTAAAAAGGTGGACAGCACAAGCGGATGTTATGTGCACCGCCTGCCGAACTGGGGACTGCGCGGGAACGAGAGCTTCTTATTTTATGGCGACCTCCATACCTCATGACATCTATTACGTCGCTAGCTCCGCACACGGCTGGCCTATTTGCATCTGCTTGCAAGGCGAGGAACTCTCTTCCTACACGCACGGTATAACGCACTAACGAACAATTCATAAGCGCTGTTGTCGGGGGGGAGCCACCGCTTCGTGCGCCCAGCTGGTCCGGCACCGGAACCGACGGCACCTCTTGAGAGGGAAAATGGTGACAAAACACGAAAAAAGAAACAAGAGTCCAAAACTGGGCCGGCTTGATTTTGGGCGCTGATCGCCCCCTACCCCATTCCGCAGTAGGGGGTGGGCGGTGTGTGGTATGCGAGTGGGCGAGGAGGTGGGCGAGGGGGCTAGGTCAGGCGGCTGCTCTTCTTGCTGGTCGGCCGCCGGAATCGGCCCAACCCCCTTTTGCGGGTCGGCGCGCTCCGTGGTCTTGAAGTGTACCGCTACTAATATACCGGCCTTCTTATTCCGGCCTTGCCGTTTTGGGGAGGGAGCGCTTGTTGCGCCCCGTTCGACGTCGTCGTGGAAGAAGAAGAAGAAGAAGCGGTCCGTCACGCGACAACCTGTTTCTTCCTCCCGACTTCCTCGCGTGCTCGGCGCGTGCGCATCGTGTACATCGCGCCGATGACTCTGGACCGTGTCGACGGACCGGCGAGCTTGTCTTCCGTGGAGCCATGAGTATCGGCGGTGAGGGAAGGCGTGCTTCACTACACGAAACGGCGTGGTTCAGTGGTGCGGCCGAATTGACAAGGAACGCTACTGTCGATTCTGCGGTGTTCACAGTTGAATGGGATCGTCGGAGCCACTCCGCGTGTCCTGATGTGGTGCAAACGGCGCGACACCGAAGATTAGGAGACTGGTACGTTGTGTTCCGTTGTGTTCCGTTGTGTTTCCTTGTTATTCATGAGTTTGTTTTTGGCGTAATACTCGCACAAAAATCTGACCTCATTTTGGTTGGTGACGGTCGGCATATTGCAACACGAGCTCAGGAGGATCTTAAGTGGGAGCCTATATGGCAGACAAGACGAGTGCCGGCATAGTTGGGAACCTCATACTTGTGTTGGACCACGCGAGGTTATGGATACATTTTAACAATGAAGAATTTCGTCGTTGCGATGTGTACTGTTGAGGCAACGCACGACGTGAACGCATGTTTGAATCAAAGCCTCCACGTGAGATTTTTTTTTGCATTGATCTACTGAAGAAAATAGACAAACAGGAACGAAAACGGCTCGCATTGTGCAAGCAAGCCATATGCTACAGACTGTCGCGACTGTTCTTGCCATCTTATCACAAGGCCATATCGGAAGGGGAGAGCGTGTTCTCTGCTGGAGATAAGATCTGTAAGGATAATTTGTGTTTCCGCAAGGGTTCATGGGGAACGTCACACTACAATATTCACCTAACTGAACCAAGCGGTACCGAAGCTGGCGGAAACCGATTAAGGAAGCGTCTCAGGTGGCGAAGCCTTTGCCAAGTTCATGTTCTGGTTTCATGAATGGTCTTTGTGTAACTTACACAATGACGTAATGCAAATACAACTGCAGTACTATAAGTAGCGTGACGTACACGCAAGAAATAGTAAAAAAAGTGAGGGTGCTTAAGCTTCACAATTAAGAGCGGAATGCGATAGCGTTATCGGGCCCCGTTCACACAGCGTTATTATTTATTATTAATTAAAACCAGCGCCTCATCCGTGATGCTCTATGTATCTCTCCGCAAGACGCTGCCAAGGTAGACGTGTGCCATCTGGATGACGTTTACGTAATTAACCTACCCTAACCAACGCCTCCTTTACATAGCTGGCGCTTCCAGGGCCGGGCGTGCGCTGTTGGTGCAGTAGAAATTCGGGAAGAGGGGGCTCGTATTCGAGTTTCCTCGTAACACAAGTATGTTTTCTCGTACAGTTAAATTGAAGTCCAATCTACCACGTGAGTAGGTTGCAGTTAAGTTGCGGTTTACAATTTTTCTGCCACATTTTACTCTGCGGAATTCAATTTTGCTTCCTAACACATCTGCACCATGGCGGAGAGCCTGCGTGGTAGGGTTGAATTCGGAATCAACTTCTCCGCCAAGAACGCCAATAGAGCGATGAGTGATGATAAATAATCATGTTTAGAATGCTGCGCACCCATTTCGAGATTCTCCTGATCGGCGCTTTTTGTCTGTGGTTCGACGGCACATTCGCACAGACAATAAACACTCTGTTTACTGGGGAAAGCTTCGCTTACTTTCGGGGAGAACATGTCGACGAATAACAACTATACCTACAGTGTTCGGAGAATTCACAAAACTGATTACTTATATTTGCCGGGCACGACATAACTAATCTTTTTTAAGATATCTAATGTTCTCGTAAGAGCTCACGTACGGAGTCCGCGTGTTTCAAACTCAGCACAGTCTACCGGAGAAATGAAAATGTATTCTTGGTGATTTTCAGTCATACCAATATTACGGGGAAACTAATACGCATACATAAACGAAGCTAACGGGTTCGTGAAAAGGGCATGTACCAAGTGAAGAGGATTACGGAAGTGGAGGTGACATGACAGAATCAAGGGCTGCGTTAGAAAGCTCGCAGTCTGTTTAGAAAATTGATTAATATTGACATGAGTTCAGTGTCCTGAAGAATCATTCGCTGAGGTGTTACGTGCCAGGACGACGACATGGTTATTAGGCGCGCCATAGTGGAAGGCTCACGAAATCTTGACCACCCGAGGTTCTCCTGCAATTCCCGCCGTAGTGGCCGCGCCGCCTCTGCAGGAGCGTTAAGGGTCATTGCGGCAAGATGTCGCCACCCTCCTATGATATTTGACGTGAACGTGGCCGCGGTAACGGTATCGCGTTGCACTCTTAGTGACGAAACTTATAAGCGTCTTTCAACATGTGGCATTATGTCGTACTGTCATCTCTTTATGGTTCCGCAACAGTCGCTCGTTAACGGTACTATTGAACACTACATGTAAGAATTCCTCAAGTGAATGTCTATGTCGGTGACGTTACTTATATGGAACCATGCCTCCGTGAGCGACGTGTTAGGTGTTGTTCCGTTGAAAATGGTGATAGCTTTGCTTGTGATTTTCGCAAAATGCAACAATGCCAGCAATAACAATTTGGCAAAAACGCATACCAGCATTGCTTTGGACCAGGCCCTCTTGACACCCTTCGTTTTCCTTTTGCTTGAAAATTTGGGCACTCATGGTTCAGGCTGGAACGAGTACTTGTCACACAGTGAAAGCGTGCATGTACTGTGCATACTGAAATGTACAAGTGGAAATGTTTCGAGTAAAAAAAAAAAAAGATGCTACAGGAATAAATATACATATGCGAAAGACCATACTGGGCGTCCGGAAGTCTGCGGTACCATTCATTGTGCTCCGGCAGTTCAGAACGATGGCCTGGGAAAAAAACGACGGAGCCACGCGCATGCACAACCAGCGACAGTTTCCGCCGTGCTCGCGCGATTCGGTATATACCGAGCCTTTCGCTCTTTTCTTTTTTTCGCAGCGCTGCTCAAAAAAAAAAAAGAGAGGAAAATAGCGGGGAAAGGGAAGGTGGAGTGTCAGGACGTTTCGGCTCGACGCTGTACTGCTCTCCGTCGTTCGCAGAAAGCGGAACCAGCGCGGCCGGAGGGCCAGCTGCGGCATCGTCGACGCTCAACCCGTCGGTGTTTTCGAACGCCGAAATTATTGGTGACCAAGAAAACAATGGCTGCACTAGCGATTCGCGCCAGCGTGGTCGTCTTCCTGTGCAACGTGGTCAGCGCTGGGATAACGGAGCACGCAACGAAGCTTCTGCGCCGAACACGTGAGTCCACACGAAACGCTGGTACTGGGAAAGCCCTCAATTGAAATAAGGGTGTGCAAAGGGCGTTTGTGTAATCTTTACACCCTTTGAAAAAAATATTACCAACCGTAAGGGTGTACGAAGAGTGCCTTTGTGATCCAAAGAGCCTTATCGGTGTGAAAAAGGTTTACAGTGTACGATATTTTAGAGCAGAACGAGGGACTTGTGCACCTTAGTTCGGCGTTAACTATGCTTCTTGTCTTGTGCTCCTAGCTTCTTTCATCAAGCAAAGAAGTATTCTTTCTCTCGATGCGCACTTGCCTCAAAGGGATACTAAAGTGACAAGCGATTTGGCTCGCGTTAGTAAATTACGCTTTCGGAATAAGAAACGCGCCACTCCTGCGACGGGAAAAAGGCTTGGCAAGCTAGAGAACGTGCGAATGTAAAACAGGCAGCGATGCCGCTCTGAGGTTGTTGCACTAGTAGGCATGACGTCATAGACTTTTGACGGCGTCTGCTAAAGCCTATTTAATTGTTTTTTTGGTAAAAACGATATCAATTACATTCTAAGGAAACCAGATACCTAATACAGCGCTTTTCAGAAAACTTGAGCAAGCGATGAGGATGTAGATGCAGTCACTGACCAAGTCAAGGTGAAAAACACAGAGACGTTTCGGGACCCGTACGGGTTCCTGAGTGTGAACAAGGAACCCGTACGGGTCCCGAAACGTCTCTGTGTTTTTTCACCTTGACTTGGTCAGTGACTGCATCTACATCCTCATCATGATACCTGACCAGACGAACTTTCGTCGAACTCTTGACTACTTGAGCAAGCGAATTTGGCGAGAATTAGGCCGAAAGAAAGCTGTAGGTTTTGAGACGTCACAAGGCCCATGTTCCGGCGCTAAATTCAATAATAAAATTGAGACATTGATATTCTCTTTTCATGTGCAACATAATATGACAGAACTACGCCAGTACAATTCGCAAAACGGAATTTTTCAGCATAAACCAGTTCGTCGTTTCGCCTTAGTTTCCCTACAAGTCATAACGCTTGGTGCGCATGTTTGCTTATGCCCCAAGTAATTAAACTAGCGTTTGAATAAAAAACGTTCAGGCGCAGTCTAAGTATCAGAATATGCTGAATGTTTTAGGAGTCAACGTGGACGCTAAGGCAGGGGCAACTCAAAGTGCTATCCCTTACAAAAATGCTATATGTGGCCATATCAGGAATTGGGCAAATATGGCTATATATGGCACGTGCCCGTATGTGGCCGTATGTAGACGTATTTGCCCAAATCGTTTTAGAAACATATGTGGCAATGAAAGACACACACAAGGAATGCCATTTACGACTCTGATGCGTATTGGGCAAATACGGACACGTTCGGACACGTGCCATATATAGCCAGATATACATATATGGCCATATATCCTCGATGCTTTTACTTATCCCGCAGCAAATTGCCTCAGATATGCCTGCAAAGATACAACTGTCTTCTCGTTTGGCTGTGTCAGTTGTGTGGTGCACAAGTTATGTGATCTATCTATCTATCTATCTATCTATCTATCTATCTATCTATCTATCTATCTATCTATCTATCTATCTATCTATCTATCTATCTATCTATCTATCTATCTATCTATCTCATCGCCTCACAGTCAATTGGCGTCGTGCAGCAAATCACGTGTAATACTTGAACTTTTTCCACGGCACACTTAACCAAACTTAACTAAAGAGTTGCTTGCCTGTCATGCATGACTCGCGATGAGTCATTCGTTGTCTCAGACTCCGTTTCTGTTCTCGTTTGTGCGCTGTTGGCCACGGGCCTCCTACCACGCTGACGGTCGGCTGTTGTCCCATCTCCGTCTCGGCAGTGGGCGCCACGCCCACGTTGTCGAGCAAGTGTATGCGTGGTCTGGGTTGCTTCGAGAACGACGACATCTTCTACCACGTCCTGCACCGGCCCATCAACGTGTTGCCCGATGACCGCGAGCGCATCAGCACCAGGTTCCTGCTGTTCACCAAGCGCAACCCGAACGAGCCGGAACTCCTTAGCGCCGACGGTATGGTGGGGCCCGTGGAGTATTCCTTCTTCAACAGCTCGCTCAAGACCAAGGTCATCGTGCACGGGTTCATGGACTCGCAAGAGGTCGGCAAGTGGATGAGTGTGAGTGCTTCACTGGAGCGGGTCCTAATCTAATCACCCCTGAGGCACCGCAATAGGAAATTCACTTGATTCTTGCACGCCGCGGCATCATCGTCATCATATTCATGATCATTATCTTTTAAGTCAGTACAGATTGTCCCGAAAGTTAGGAGACCATTTAGCCACCCTTTGTAATTGACACATGCTCTACAAACAGGAACCCCACGTACCGCCTGCATACCCAACCGACACTCGCTGAGGATAGCATTTCATTAGGATATAATACTAGATAGATAGATAGATAGATAGACAGACAAATAGATAGATAGATAGATAGATAGATAGATAGATAGATAGATAGATAGATAGATAGATAGATAGAAAACGGGCTATATTGCCACCAGGGCAACATTAGCATTGCATACACGATTAGGATATATATCACTTCTTCCTGTCAGTCACAGCGCCGTACAATACTAACCTTTCCAAACCTGTATGCCGTGACATCAAACCAATGATTTTCTGTTCACTTCCTGACGTAGTGATGCGCGTATTACGTCGACATCGCGTCCGCCATTGAGGTACAGTCGTTGTGGTGCTCGGCTGCTGACACTAAGGCCGCGAACATTACTCCGTACGTGGCGGTCGAATTTTCGATGGAGGAAAAAATGCTATAAGCCACGCACTGGGCAACGTCAGTGCACGTTAAAAAGCCCCAAGTGGTCAAAATATCCGGAGCCCTCCACAACGGAATGACTTATAATCATATGGCTGTTTTGGGACGTAAGCACCTAGCAGTTATTATTTATTAGGACCTGCAATACGGCTATGTATTCACAAGACATCGAAATAACTCAAATATGTAGATATTGCATGCAAAACAATTAAACTAAATCACACGGTTTGTCTCATTAAAATTAATATTAAACACTTCTTGTAGACGCATATGAAGCTTTCAGTGACCCTATTTTTGCTCTAATGTCGATTACGTCTCACTTGTTAAGTATAGGGGAACTGCATAAATCAGGTGGTGATGAATGTATCTTCAATGTCTTTAGTGCATAATTTACTTTAATTTATTCGGTTTAAGTCATGTCATCTTGCATATAATTTACTTACACGAAGCAATAAACCTTCTTGTCAGCTCTCCCAAGAACAAGCTTTGCGAACGTTCAGTTCCCAAAACTTGATCTTGTTCCATTCTGACGGGTGCAGAAAAACAGTGGCTGCAAGAGCTCCTTCATTTGCCACAGGTAATGAAGGACGAATTTCTCAAGCACGGCGACTACAACGTGATCGTAGTCGACTGGAGCCGAGGCAACGGACCTCCGTACACGAGAGCAACGGCCAACACGAGGGTGGTCGGGGCAGAGCTGGCTTTGCTTATAACAACTTTGCAGGTGAGAGATTTAACTATGTGAAGTTATAAATAAATGGAGCGTGGTGCTTGATGATCGCTTCTATGTCCGAAATGTCAAGAAGAAGACTCAAGATTATCTTCGCTTATTAACACAAAAGTGTTTTATGCCGGGGTCCGCCACGGCTTTACTGCGTCACCATACGTCACTACGTAACGGATACGACGCAGTAAAATTTACATAAACAATGACAAAGAAAAACGAAGCAGAAAAGCTTTCACTAACGCGGCCGGAATCGAACCTACCTTCGCTCAAACCGCGACGAAAGGTGCCCGCCGCGCAACCGACTGACTTTTCCATGGCCATGTTAGGAAAGCACGAACGCGCCTTATAACCATTCACTTAAACTTTCTCCATCTCTTTCCTCCTCGTGTTCTTCGTTAGCAGTGGCTGTACCGCCACCTAGAATTGGTACAGCGAAATGTCGTCGTAACACCAAAGTGCACCTATAGTTCGGCCTGGGTAGGGTAGTGTCAACGCTCTCGCTGAGGCTGCCCTGACACGAAAGCGCAGCTCGGTGCAGTTCGGTCATTTCACTTCCGTGTTATACCGATTCCTATGACAGGGGGATCAGCCACATTTTTTTTAAATATGACGCTTACTCCTTAATAAAGTCATACTGATCGGTCAAGCACCCAGCTGCGGCGTAAATTAAGTGTACTATGGTGACTTTATATATTAGCGAAAGTCTAGCCATGCTGTACGAAACGTTCTGTATTCCACAAGACTGTAGTCCCATTCAAAAGGAAACGCGGGAAGCGTTAACGTAAGCAAGGCGTCAAGCGTACAAAACTGCTACAGTTGCGAATGTTTTAATGTTGGGATGTTTCGCGACACTTATTACGTGTGGTTATCTGTTCAAGTAAGGTGTGAATGTAATGCTTGGTTTAAAATTTCAGAACGCTACAGACGCGTACCCGTCGGATTTCCACATCATCGGCCACAGCCTGGGTGCACAGATAGCTGGCTACGCCGGCGAGCGGATCGACAAGATTGGAAGGATCACTGGTGAAGAGCATTTTTGCTTTGTTAACATTGATAATAGGAGTTATAAGATGTAACGATGGCATGCCCATACGTGTATAATGTAAACATGAATTTAGCTTTGTTGTAGTCGTCAAAACGACATCTCAGAGGGCTCTTTGGCCAGGCGAATCCCTTGCACAGTCCCTTGTAGTTCATCATGACTCAATTACATGTCAATTCTAAGCGTACCCTTATGAGAACATCACCATCATCAGCCTGTCCGTGCCCACTGCAGAGCAAAAGTCACTTCCATATATCTCGAATTGTCCCGGCCCTAAACAAGCTGCGGCCAGTGTTATCTCCCCCAAACGTCTTGATTCCATCTGGCCACCTAAGTTTTTGCAACCCAGTGCCACGCTCGCCTTCGTTAGGGATCCGCTGGGTTAGCTTTAATGACCAATAGTTATTTTTCCTTGGCATTACATACAGAAGACATATAGTGTGATCCACTCTGAAAAGGCACGCCTAATTGTACCTCCATTTTGCACCTCCATTTTGCGATAATCTCCCTACGGGCCATTATAACCATGCACGCACGAATGCACTTCTTACGCATCGTGTCGATCATCTTGTTCATCGTGCGATAGTTGAACAAGCGTAGTAGGAACAGTACATTTGGTCGTAGGCATGTATTCATTTCAAGAATGTACTATTCAATGCATGTGTCCGTAGGGTAGTTTAGCGTAGTCGCATTGAGCACATAACATTAATATTATAAGTTATTATTTAGGAATACTGCGGGCGAGTACTTTGGCCCAAGTAGGAGGGGCATTTAGCAACATCTAGGATTGAGTGCCTTTAGAGCTATGGTAATCTGCCACGTTTACACAAATTCCGCGCTTTGAAAACTTGCGCCGTGTAATTTACACTACCAGTTTCAGTACACCGCGGAATTCCTTAAGTATTAAGAGAGTTTCGACAACTTACACTTGCGGGCGCAAGCTGCAGTTGTCGCATCTCTGCTAGCAGCGATGGCAGCGATGCGGAGCCCACTTTGCATCAGAACGGACAGAAGAGTGCCCGCACCCAAATACATATATATTTATCAGTGCTGCAGACAGCCATATGCGGAAGTGCTTTGGCTCTCTTTCTCCAGACAAGCATGGCATACCAACATGCAATTCGCCGCTGTAGACCTTTTAATGACAACTGAAGTTGCAGAAACCACGGGTCCACAATTTCCTTCATATCTCGGTCAACCTATGAGGCCGAAGGTGAGAGGGCCTCCGAGTAATCCAGCTGGGCAGCGGTGGGGTTACCTGGAGGGACGGGTCAGACGTGCTTCGAGCTCTTTATTTTAACCAGTGCCTTATATATCAAGAAGTTTTGAAGTTTTTATACCTGTCAAACGACTGCGCTCCTTGTAATTAAGAACGAGAAGAGTGAATGCGTACCGTAAGGGCGGGTGTAGGATAGTTCATGAGGTTAGAGTCAATGAAATGCAACGTGTAATGAAATGCACCGTCGTAGAGGACTTTCCCAAAGTACTTCCGCTGCTGTACTGTGCGTTAGCGAAGTAAACACATGTTCCTCGTAAAACGTTTCCAGGACTGGATCCGGCCGGGCCGTACTTCTTCCACATGCCGCCGGCAGTGCGGCTGGACCCCACTGACGCAGAGTTTGTCGACGTGATTCACTCCGACGCGAGCCTGCCGTTCAGCTTCATCGCGAACCTCGGCTTCTTCAACGAAAAAGGTGAGTGTCTCGCTCTGGCTTCATCACGAATCTTGTGTTGTGTGACAGAAAACGGTGCATGCCTTGCTCCCTTACAACAAATCTCACTGTCTGCCGCTGAGCGGGGAGTTGTCCCACTCGTTGGATGACGAAGTAGAAATTACCTGTTTCATACAATTTATCCCAGCCCACTATACGCCGTTGGCTCAAAAACACTTAGCTGAAGGCGTAGCGCCTGTCCTGCATTGTTAACAGTGTTGTATACCGTGGGGACGGTCTTCTTGTCCCACATCAGTGATGACCGTCTGGCCCGCTTGGGTTTTTATGCTCTTAGGAACTCTGCACTCACCACATTTCCATTAAGAATTCTCGGTCACACTGACAGCATGCCCGTAATTAGTGACCTTAAAATACCAGGCGCGCCTCGTAGAATCAATTGAAGACCCAGGAAGTCGGTGAGGAATATTGTCGCAGAAAAGGGAGACGCCCAAGGGTGCGACCATTTTAATTCAATTTTGTTGAATTCGATTATTTATTTGTGTTTGAATGAAAGGAAAGGAGCAGTGCCAAAAACGTTACTGCAATGAGTGCCTTAACGAGATGGCAGCTCCCTTAGAATGGCAGCAGCGCATACCGCGCAGGACCAAATATTAAAAAGAAATACATTGACCCAAAGGCACCCAAAGAAATCATGATGTGGAAGATTGTTCAACATTAGTGGAATAGGAACACTCGGTATAAAAATGGTTTGCTTAGATGGGACAGAGTACGCAAAATAGATGACAGCGGTAAAACAGGGCAGCATGCGTAAACATCGCGAAGGTTGGAAGGGTTTGCACAAATGGTCTGATTGATTTCTGGCGTTTTACGTCCCAAAACCACGATATGACTATGATAGGCCCTGTAGTAGAGGGCTTCGGAAATTTCGACAACCTGGGGTTCTTTAACGTGCACTGACATCGCACAGTACACGGGCATTAACATTTCGCCTCCATCGAAATGCAGCTGCCGTGGCCGGGATTTGATCGCGTGACCTTCGGATCAGCAGCCGAGTGCCACAGCCACTAGACCACCCTGGTGGGTCACAAATGGAGAGTATAATAGTATAAATAATGTGGAAGGACATTCATGTGAACATGTCACGAAGCTCCTTCAGTGTTTTATGTTTGCAGAATCAATACCATTCTTTTTTGTTGCAACCGGTTTAACAGTGAAGTTCGGTAGCAGGTATCCAAGCATTTGCTTCCCATGGTTGACAGATGTGTACATGCGAACCTGCAGCAATCATGACCAAATGAAAAAAATAAGCGCACTGATTTTACTGCACTCATTTCCTATGCCATCATTTTGTACGATTGCGTATTCTTATAGACGTAACCACTGCGGGAAACAGTTGGCTCTAAGTAAAACAGGATCTCCGATGTGGGCGTATGGACGCTCACAGTTTGTCGCGCTTTATGCTCACGCAGGCTTTGGAATCGACCAGTTGGTCGGCCACGTAGACTTCTACCCAAATAATGGAAACCGGCAGCCGGGCTGCCGCATGCAGCACATCAACAGCCTACTCCTGGAAGGCATGCTGGAGAGCGTTCGTCGCCTCGCAGCCTGCGACCATCAGAGATCGGTGGACTACTTCACTGCCACCATCAACAGGAGGCTATGTCTGCCGGTGGGAGTGGCTTGCAGGTAACAACCCGTTATGTTTAGCAATGTTGCACCAGCCCGATTCTAAAGCATTACGAGAAAGGGCTTTATGGTGCACCTCCATGGGAAGCCTCTCTGAAAGAAATAGAGAGAGAGAGAAGAAATATGTGTTTTGCGAAAAACAATGAACAGTCTTTAGTCCAGGAGTATTTGAGTTAATCTGGCTTATACAGACTTCATTACTAGCACGTCAACGTTGGCGGTTGACTTGGTAAGTTCTGTATTCCAAGGCTTTTGAGTGTTCAGACAGAGAAACAATTAACGAGTGCAGATTTTTATTGTAGCGCATTACGATACGAGAAAGAAAAACGAAGGAAAACAGCTGGTGGCACAAGTGAAATGGCAGGTTGAAAGGTTCCCGGGAAGCGGCGTCGCAAGTACTACAGCGTGAAGGTGAAGACAGTGCATCTACTGTGATGACGGAAAAGCGTTCTCCTGAAAGCACGTCAAGCTTCGGTGATTATTATTTATTAATTTCTATAATTGTTACTTTACGCAGGTCATGGGAAGAATTCACGGCTGGCCGTTGTGGTGGCTGTGCCTCCGGCCGGGGTCGATGTGCCGTCATGGGCTTCCTCGCCGACAAGGTGCGCAGGTTGCCTAGAAGGAGTGGTGAACCTACTCGAAGAAATTCTCTCAAGCTTTACCTCAAGACGAACCCGGAGCCGCCGTACTGCCGTGAGTGATGCATAGCGAATAGCACTTCGGTGCCGCAAGTGTCATGTGTCTTATACAACTATAGCATCCAGTAGGCCCATCAGAAACAAATTGATATCGTGTTCCCATAGCACCCGTAAACTTCTGCCATGGAGACTTCGGCTTGTTGTGGGGACGGTTCTGGTATTTTCCAGGAACTCGCAGAATGTGCTCATGCTTCTTTATTAAAAGCGAACTAAAAACATGCGATGACCGCTGGCCAAATCAGGGCACTGCCTTCAGTATAAAAAGAAATAGCAATAAAGGGCGAGTACTGGGAAGTCTGAAGTAGTTAAGCAGCGTGTGAGCTTTGTAACGTTTAGAATGAAGCCAGCGAATTTTTTTCCGTATGTTACTGTTGCTGCGGGGAAGTGGAGAGCCATAAATGTAGATTTCGTTACATTACTATAGTATCAATTGTCACAATCGCTGCAAGGATACCGCACGACATCTGTAAAGTTGTCGGATAAGGTACAATTATACGTCTGCACAAATGGTTCTAGCAAGTAAGTTGGAGAGATACGACTATGTAAGTAATAGCTACAACCAGAAGCTTGGCATCCGAGGCAACACAGCAGTATGATACCCGCAGTAGGTCATGGTGCCATAATCACCCCAACGAGACAATTATCTTTGTAGCCAAGCAAAACAAAATAAAGACAGTGAGACAGACAGACAGGAGGAAAGGAAGAAGGAAAGAAAGAAAGAAAGAAAGAAAAAAGGAAAGAAAGAAAGGGAAGCAGCAGGAACGCACACCACTACTGTACTTCAGGTGTTGTGTTTAATCAGGAAGAAACGTGTGTATAGCTCCCTTTTTCTAGCCTTGTCTCGCTTTAATGGCGGAGGTTTCGGGAAGTCAAGTGGTGCATTGTGTTCGAAGTATTTCAGTACCAAATCATCGTCAAGACCACAAAGTCTGTGCCCTTATGGGATCTCTTCGGCGACGTCCAGTTGACCCTGCCTGGAGTGGACCAAAATATTGCCATTCGGATGCACAAGAGGTACCGTACAATGATCCACTGTGTTAAGTCTTATGTCTGACATTAGGGCCATGATTCACATACATGAAGACCTTATTGCAGTGCATTGCAGATGATTATTCCCGACAGTATTACGTTCTCTTGAGGCACCCTTTTACAACATAAGAATATTAAACGGCAGTTCCACTCACTCAACCGTGGCGCGCCTGCCATTTGCCTTTGTAGGAGAGTGGTGTAATGGCTAGATCCCTCTCTAATGGTCAGCGCTTTGTGCCTCCTAATTTAAGGACTACGCATATTCGGAACCAAAATCTTGCGCAGAATATTAAGCCCGGCTGAACCGCAGTGTCAGAATGCATGCTTATGCCAGAACGTTCAAGTTCTTGACCTAAATATAGCGACGCGAACGTAAGTTAATAAGCGAGAAAGTGCTTGACGTGACAGGAATAAATAACTGCGAGTCGATTAAGGAAAGGACGATATATTTTCGGCAGCCTTTGTAGAGAGCACAGCTCAGCCTTTTGGGTTTGGGAGATAGCGAATGAAAGACAAGAAAGGAGAGAAACACCGCAGCGGAAGGATCCGGAAATTTCGGGAGCCTGGGCTTATCTGCGCCTAATTAGAACTACAGGGCCCTCTATAGTCTTCATCCAACTGCCTCTGCTCCACCCTGTGAGGCTACACAGTGAGCTTACAGTTTTGCTAATTTCTGTGAGGTGGTCGTAGCGGTGGACGGCAGGCCTTCAATGCTGAATCGAGAGGTGCGTGAGACCCCAGCGTGGGGCCCACACGTATTGGTATATACGCCTCTTATTTTAGCAAGTACTACAACTAGCTGCGATATATTCGTATTTATTGAACTTATCGAACGAGTTCATCTGCCTGAAACTTTCCGTTATATTAATCCCCCTTTTTTTGCAGTCCACGTAGCAGGAAGCCCGGAGTGAAGTACACCTCACTGCTCACCACAAAGAAGAGGACTCTTTGACGTACAAAACGTGACGTTCCACTGGAAGACGCTCGTCGGTCGACGGGAGGACAGCGAAAGCATGGGACCCGTCCCACGAATACTGTACTTCAAGATTCGGCCACTAGATATGCACGTTTTCTCCAAAAGGCGAGACCGCGTGCACACCTTGGTTTGTCTCTAGATTGTTACGCGCCCGTTACATTTGAATGATTCATAGTGAAAGGGCGTAGGACTAGTACATTAATCATTGTTTGGGGCAGAGCACGACACTCTGCGGCCAGGATAGAAACAGCGAGAATGTCGTACGTAGATTAATATTGGACAAGCATAGGTACACTGCTATGCTAGATCGCAAAGGAAGTAGAGATGAGACAGGTTGACAGCTGCTACCGGCAGGGACAGAACACCTGCCTACCATCTTAAGGAGAAGGACTAAATTATAAGAGATCAAAGTGAGAAGTATCAAGTAGGCAAGAGGTTAAAAAATGAGATGACAGTTGAGACAGGACCACGAGTGAGTTCGCAACAAGCCTAGCAATGCATATGTGCTAGCATAATCATATATTGGGAGACACACATCGGAGGAAACAGACAAACGTGAAGTAGCTGCTTACAAAGAAGCGCTAGACGGCGCTGAAGTATGGTGTTTGCTGATTCGCAGAGTGATAACGAGAAAAAAATATGAGCAACAAGACAAAGTGTTCCTTAGGAGGGTGAGATATCATGGGTAGCCTAAGGACACTACTGCGTAGTCTCCGATATTGTGCATGGTCGTGAACTCGACATTTGGAGACTACGATAGCTGAAGTGCAGTACTTAACCAGTATCAAGGGAGGCGCTCTTCCCATATAAATAGGCATAGGTAGCGAACGCTTGGGGCTGCGGTTGCTAAGAGGCAGTAACTGCCCGAGATAAATGACCTTACTTCCCTTCTCGGTTAATCAGGAACAGTCAGTTGTTGAAGTCACATTAAAGCAACACCCCAGTGTTGCTTTAATGCACGTGTGAAAAACAAGTCTTCAAGGCTATTATTTTGCTTTGAGCAAATGCCGGAAGTCAGCGCAGTGCTTGAAGCACGTACAGGCCGCAGTGTCTACGGCACTACACATACCTGTATCAATCTTAGTTGCACTGGTTACTGTACTCTGTAAAACGGATGTCCATATTAAGCACTCGTGGTGAAGACTTAATTATCGGTAGGACTTCATCTTTGGCTCGGTTTAACGAAGACGACGTTGCAGGGGAAGCACGCTTCTGATAAGGTAGCTTGAAGAAAACGCTGTTTTTTCAAATGCCGTTAAGGGAGGTTGGTGTCAGTTTCGCAGATCAAGTTAGATCGACAGCTAAGACAGACAAAAATACGCACATAAACCTTGTGTCTAATTTTTCATCATAGTGTTCGTCCTCATTTGAAAGTTGGCGTTTTTGGGGTCGGCTTTTCTTCTGTTGTGCGCTTGTTTGTGTGCGGCGCTTTCTTTTGTTGAGGCAACTGAGACTGCTGAACTCGTGGACACAGACGACCATCCACAGCAGAGTGAAGCTACCCATACTCACTACGCTCACGAGCTGATCTAGTTAAAATTTCTCGTCTATTTATCTCTCCCGATCTGCAGGACCAGACGCACTGAGACGTGGAAGTTCTGCAGAGGTGGCTACAAGGGAACGCCTCTTGTACCAGGGGACCTGGTTCTCCAGCCTCACGAAGAATGTGTAGGCGACGATGACGAAATGGAGCTCTGAAAGGGCCAAGAAAGCGCCGACTCATCATGGTGAGACGCTTTATGCCAGATTACGATATTAATGGCGCCCTTAGGACCTAAATTCTATTGTAGCGTAGCGAAGGGAGATTCCAGTGGGCGCAGACGCTAGCGGATCCAGCTCTCTTGCTAGGGAACAACGCTCATGTTAGGAAGCTGTGCCCTGCCTACGCCGTGGAATTCTGAATGGGACTGGACAGACAGACAGACAGACAGACAGACAGACAGACAGACATAGATAGATAGATAGATAGATATATAGATAGATAGATAGATAGATAGATAGATAGATAGATAGATAGATAGATAGATGCTCTTTGAGCTTCGTGACTACGCTGCACTGAATACTAATCAACAGCGCCTCGAGCATTGGAAATGTGTTTATTAGAATAGAACACGGAACAGCGCAGCGATGAATGTCAAACCAGGGCACGCCGTTCAAACACTGAGCGCTGTTGTCGGGTAAGGAGCTGGACCGACTGGCGCCTTTCGTTGCGACGGGCTGCCATCCGAGAGCTACTTTAGTGAAATGAATACTTTCCGATGAAGGTAATGTGTAACATAAATTAAGACGTAGCTTGCGGCCGCATTGGTTGAAGATTAGAAAGAAATAGCGTCGCATTGTCTTGGCCATTGTCCAGCATACTGGATGAGAAAAAAAATGGACGTAACGGGAAAAAAGCGTTCTGTGAAATTCAGCTTCCTGTTTGCGGTGTGATTGCAAAGGTTCTCAAGAGCACTGTTTCCTTCTGACTTAGTAGCAGTAATTCTCTTCTTTCGAAGCATAGAAATCTTCGCTCCAAGACAAGTGTAACTGCTGTGGAATCGATTGTCGTACTGTACAAGTGCGAATTTTATCAGTTAGGTGGATGCTCTACAGGAACATCAGGGGCTGTGTGAGTTGAATGCATCTTTCTAGCTTCTGTACTCTTGCTTCACTGTGGTGTGCACAATATATATCCCCTTAATGACCGTAGTACCCACTCAACGCTTAAATATGCGTCAAAACGTCCACAGCCTGCTTTTCTTGTCATCTCGGTTACTGTAAAAGCAAATAAATAGCCAGAAGTCTTAAAAGAAACCTATACTCTATTTTACGCTAAATATTTCTTAATCAATTTTAGGCTCCACACGCACGCATCGAATCCAATGACAAGTCCACACTCCCACCTGGAACAACGAATATACAGGGACTTCAGGCCTGTCGTGTGACATGATCATCGAGAACCATGCTCCTGGACATTCAGGTGTTTGTGGTGGACACTAACTTTTGTGCGCTGTGCGCTTGATCGGTATCTTCATTGTCATCGAGGAATACAAATCGTGGAGTGCTCGTGCGGTCACCGCATCCCAAGGCTCGCCCGACCAAGTCGCGCGTTCCTCGGCGCGCCTTTCTAAAAACGGTATTGCGGCTTGATGATCGGCGGTGTCTGGAAGGGGTGCACGGTCTCCATATGGTCCTGCGGTTTGTTGTCGCTGCCCGTCAAGTTCTCGGTGGGCAGGGGTTGGACGATGACGTTCCTCACCCGAATGTTGCCCGCGAGCGCCGCCCTGGGCGTGAACTGCAGGATGAGGAAGAAGTCGCAAATCTTCAGCGGCAGGAACTCGAGCACCGTCCAAGTGAGAGACTGGCGCATCCCGCAACAACGGTAGCGCACGTTCGTCTCGCTGTTCAGGAGCGCCCTGACGACGGCCGTGGACACTTCCTCGAAGTTCTGGCGCGAGAACCGCCTCAGCCTCTTGGCGAACGTGAACTTAAAGCTGTCCAGGTAGGCGGATCCGTACTCTTCCTGGACCAGGTTGGGCAGCTTGCGGGTGACGTCGTTGAGCGCCTGCGTGACCTCGGCGGGATCGGTCATCTTCGTCCTGCAAGAGCGAAGCGCGGGACATGAAAGAAGGAATGTGTGGGACTTCGACTGGAAGCTTGTCCGAAAAGGACGAATACTGGAAGCATTCAGTACAAAGGACATTATTTATTAGCTGCGGAGTTGATTGTGATATGATGGCGCTGAGGTGAAATATGGACAGTGTGAGCTGTGAAACATAGTTCAATCGAAGGTCACCTGAACAAAGAGTACATAGGAGCGAACGTTTCGCAGCGTACCTGTGTTTGTAGCAATATCGACGACTCCCGCTAACGATCGAATTTTAGCGCAGTCTTGTGGGAAACAACAATGCTTTCAAAGGCTAAGCCAAACGATAAACCATTTAATTTTATTAGATGGAATGACCTATCTGTATTTATTCTTTCGAATGTGCTTTGATGTCAGGGTATCGTGGCTTTCGCACTGCAGTTACTGGTTGTAACGTACCATGTTGTTGAGATCCTCTTTGGTTACTTGTATGCAAAGCGTTACTAGGTGAATTGGTACAGTGCAAAGGAGGTAAGTTCGAATTGTTGCAGTTGACGCGACCAAGGTAAAACCTAAATTGCATGTTTACCATAAAAGAAAACAAAATGTCGCATGACTATCGACCTGCACTAAGGGTCAGATAAACTCTGGCTAACTTGTGGCATGCTGGCCGGCTGGTTGTGTAGTGGCTGCCGGCCGGTTCAATAGACTTCATATTTCAAAACAACCATTTTTTTCTTTCATTTGTCACCACCACAGGATACATATCATTTTGCTTAGAAAGTTTCTTAGAACATCTGCCCTAGCTACCAGCACTTTGACCACACTATATACGGGCTATGCCAGATTTTATCGACAAAGGTACGTCGACCGTTCCCGGAAACCTTATGCGGCCGAGGCTTTAGGACTGAGACAATGGCGTCACAGGGCCCTTTACCTGTTCTTGCCATTTCGAGCTGACAAGCCAGGTGTGTATATTACGCGCTCAACCGTGCCTGCTGTGAACCACATCGCGAGGCGCCGCGGAAAGAGGTGAAATTTCGAACTAAACGCCATTAGCTGTTATAGTAAGTGCCGCGCTCCAAGATGAGGGGATCTGAATCTATCCCTTCGCACAGGTAAGTACTGTGACGTTTACAGCGGCACGGCACACTTTGGATGTCCGCGTCGACCACGCGGCATCCTGTCTGAACCAACAGAAAGGAGCTGCTTCTTGGGAGAGGACGAGCTGGTACAAGCACAGCAGCGTGCAATTGGCACCGGAACAGTAGCATATGGCAGGGACGTCAATATGACCCTTGACTCCCGAAGTCGTGGTCCTCGCACCACCTCAAGTTTCGTGGTCCTGTTGACAACGATAAAGTTCCTAGACGTTTTCTTGTGGAGCGTAAAATCTAGGAACTTTCGGCTGTGGTAAGAAGGGCCCCTAGAGAAGGAAAGCGTGGAAAGAGGCGGCAAGAACTTAGGCGGGCAGATGAGATCAATAAGTTTGCGGAGATAACGTGGTCGCAGTCAGTACAGGATCAGGTTAATTGGAGAATTATGTCAGAGTCCTTTGCCCTTCAGCGTGGGTATAGGCAGGGTAACGGTGCAGGCGATGATGACGGTGAAAAAAAATTCACATTCCTGCTGTTATAACTATTAGGCACGCAACAGCATTTAGTTTATAGCAAAGATCTGATACTTCACTAAAGCTTGACCATGGATTTGGATCTGGCGTTTGGTGAAATGTTTTGCGACTTTGAATCTGCAGCTTATATGATCCCTGTACTACGATTGCGAAGTGTGCTACAGCAGCTCATTTTCATTTTTTGAATGAATGCGGCTCTATGACGTACTTGTAAAATGCCGGCTCGACTGTGCAAACCTGGACGTTGAACTTTCCCAGTTCTCGGCGAAGACCATCCGCGAAGTGGCACAGGGCAGCCGTAGTCGCGGATCCGATTACCATTCCGGGAATGGAGACCCTGCCTGGGTCGGGAAAAGTAATGATGCCTTTCAATAGTAACTTTTTGGCGCCGTTAGCAGCATCCTCTGGTTTATCGCATATTTATGGCTCACTCTATAGCTCCTTCTAATGCACCTTAGCAACCTGGTACGTAAAGCCCGCAGCAACAGAAAGCAGGATAACTTAAGGTAGAAAGTAGACAGAGGAACAGGAGGAGTTCGAGGCACTCTTCTTGTTCCTTTGTCTACTTCCTACAGTATGTTCACCTGCTTTAATTTATTTTGATACTGACTTTTCGTCCAAGTACGCAGCAACTCGCCCAACAGGTCATTCTTATGGACCGTATGGACCGTGGACAGTTCACTGGGAAATAAGAAAACTTTCGTAAATGTGGGCACACGTGAAGCAAGTGTACGTTTTGACCTCGAGGCCAACCTTTTTCATGCTTAGAATTGCATTCTAAGCTTGAAAAAGGCCGGTCTCGCGGCCGAAACGTCGAAATAAATGTTCTGGTTTGCAACGTGATCCCTTGATCATATATATATATATATATATATATATATATATATATATATATATATATATATATATATAGAATCAATATATATATATATATATATATATATATATATATATATATATATATATATATATATATATATATATATATATATATATACATATATATATATATATAGTCACGCAGGAAGGAGTGAGGGAGGGCAAGCTACAGTGCAGCGTTTCTGCCTCACGAAAAATTTGAAGGATGTGTAAACCTTTAAGAGTGGAACGCGACAACGTCATTGGGGCCTCTTCGCATCAGCTTCTCAAACAACATTCATCGACTTCACTATAAACCACTGCAATTATTTAAGTTTTCTCGTAGCAGAATTGCGTTTTCTCGTACATTACAGTCAAGAGCTGTTATGTGCGTAGGTTTTAGTTATGTCGTAGTCTGTATTTATTTTTCTAACGGATTTAATTTTGAGGAAATCGAATTTGCTCGCTCTTGCACCTGCGCCATGGCCGAGAACTTGCATTTTCGCGTGGTACGCGAAACGACGATTGTTCGAAATGAAGATTTCCGCTGTGGACGCCTACGTCTACGGCTGCTTTTATTGGGACTCTGGCTCCTTAGCGCAATCACGTCAAAATAGAGAGAGATTCTTGATAATAAGGAAAGAGAGGAAAATAGTGTGAAGGGTGCACGATAACTCTCTCAGTGAGGACACCTCAACCATTACACACAGGGGGAGGGGCATTTAAAGGACAGAGAGAAGAAAGAAAAATAGAGACAAGTGGTTTCTGGGTATTCCTTGTTTCTGCCTAAGCATACGTAAAGCGACAGCCTTTGAAATCAAATATCAAACATGCTTATGCAAACCGGCTTTCGAACTCCCGACCCCTTGTGGAGCATACTCACGCAACCTTGAGATTAGTTTAATAATGCTTAAGCCGTTAGTAATTAACTTAGTAATGAACTACCAATCAATAATTGCGTCTTCCAGCTGAATATCCATGCTATGGCGCTATCATTGGCTTTCTGTAGTCACCAGAGATATCCTGCGCCATCCGCGGCGACGCTAGGTTTTCGGCAAGAGTGTTGTCAATTTTTTTCGGTTGATTGATGATTCAAGATTGAACTCATTCCAATTGATTCAGTTAAAAAGACAAGAACCGGAGCTATGGAAAAGATGGGAGCGCTAAATAGACGAGCGGAGGTCGAGCACTGATAATCAGAGAAGATAAAGAAAGCGCATATAGCTGCTGCGTGGGCCGTGTGCCCGAATACTCATGTTATACAGGTGTACGTAGGCAGCGAGGAGAACAACGTCAATTTTACGTCACAAAAATAGACATAAAACGGCATCAATAACAGAGAACGCAGATAGAAAGAAGATGTAGGCTATTCCATTGCTCAACGAAGATTATGGGTCAGCACGTTACCGTTGAGATGATCTACGTACAAACACAAATAACGATAAACCCACGTTTCTTTCCATTAAGGTAAGCTACTTCGTGCTTTTGATAGGTTCGCACACTTTTTTACGGCGGGCGTGTTGTCGCTGGTTACCGAAAGGTCGCTGCATGTCTGAAAGGAACGCGTAGACCGAAAACTGTGGGCGTATCCCTGGGGTAGTGAAAAAAGGTGTCAAGTGCAGACAGACTCAAACCCCGTGGGGAGCATGCATGTTTCGTCCGTGGGCGAAAAACTTCGCATTGCCTGATCCCGGAGGCTTAGCAATAAGTGCATGAGGTTCAGAAAGCTTCAAGCATTCCGCCGCTGTTGCTCGGCTGGTCATCAACCTTCACCGAATGGGATGACTCTGGATTTTCTGATCCACGATGCGAGGTAAGGTCAATTCGTGGAGATGCCTTCCAAAAGCGTTTTGTTATTTCGATCTCGTAGCAGTTCTCCGTGTCAAGGTAATGTGATTGGCGCGCCGGGGCGACAGGGAGCCTCCATCTAATAGGGGCCTTGTCTGTTCGATGGAGCAGCTTTGTTTTGCTTGAATTGACGTTTGGGCAAGCTGGTTCATGTTTCGGAGAACTCAAATCAGCGCTGCCCCGCCACGGTGGTCTAGAGCCTATGGCAGTCGGCTGCTGATCCGAAGGTCGCGGGATCAAATCCCGGCCGCGGCGGGTGCATTCCGTTGGAGGCGAAATGTTGAGGCCCGTGTACTGTGCGATGTCAGTGCACGTTAAAGAATCCCAGGTGGTCGAAATTTCCGGAGCCCTCCACTACGGCGTCTTTCATAATCGTAGCGTGGTTTTGGGACGTTAAACCCCACAAAACACGACACATGGCATTTAGTACCCGTTCGTGCCCGCGGCGGACACTGGGCGGCGGTCTGCTCATGTCGCATTTTTCGGCTTATGAGCCCAGTAATGCTCTCGCATTAATATCGCTAATGCAATTGAACTAGTACAGAAGCCGATATTGCCGTCTATATGATGGATATCACCAATATCGCCAACATCATCTTGTCTACGCCCGCTGCAGGGCAAAGGCGTTTCCCCATAGATCTCCAACTATTTTTCCGTGCTTTGCTAACTGCGACTACGCTGTCCCGCAGACTTTTTGATCTCGCCTGTCCACCTAACTTCCTGCCGCCTCCTGCCACGCTCGCCTTCTCTAGCGAACCGCTATGTTGCTCTTAATGACCAACGGTTGTGTTGAATTCGCATTACATGCCCTGTAGACACCCATTTCTTTTTAAATTCGACTAATATGTAATTAAAAGATGTCTCTTTCCTGACCTTCTCCATTCTCTTCTTGTCCCTTAACGTCACACCTTTCATTTTCCATTTTGTTGCTCGCTGCATGATGATGGAGACAAAGTACAGGAAGTTCACATAATATGAACGAAACAAGAGCTCACCTTGCAACCCAGTGACCAGAACGAGGCGGCCGTTAGTGCTCTTAATGTGCGGCAGACCGAAGAGGATGAACTTGAGCGTGCCGAGGATGTTGACGTCGATGACCCGTTGCATCTCCTTCATGGGTATCCACTCGACCTCGCCATAGCAGGCCACGCCGGCATTGGCAACCAAACCCCAAAGAGCTAGGACCAAGAAAGAAGAAAGACCGTAATGACTAACGACGGCGGAAATTGCGCCAGTTGCCTAAATTACGAGCGGCCGGAAGCAATTACGTAGCAACTATGACTGAAGATGCTGGCTTGGGCTAAGTAACTTCGAGAAAATCTGGGTACCTAAGCACCCCTAAGCAGAAAGAAACACTAGAAAAATCTAGAAGCACTAGAAGCATTAAAAGCACTAGAAAAAAGCGTGACTCGCAATTGATTACGAGTGACGCTTTTTCATTGTGCTGCTTCTTTCTGCTGTGGGCCCTTAGGCGCCGAGTTGTTTTTCTTAAAGGCATGTACCACCAGCCCAGCGACAAGTTCTGTTAACCGACCTAAGTGAAGCGGACGATTAGCAAGATTGATTTTAAAGCCCGACTAAAACGAAACGATACATCAAAGACAGAGGATCTGTACGTTTAAATAAGTTCCAACACGCTTAGAAAATGACTAGGACTGGTCCGGAAAGAGACAGGTGTCTCTTGAGAACTGGGATGATTTTCTACGTATGACTCGGGGAACCACATATAGTGCATGCTAATTTGTACTCACGGCCCATGGAGAGACGGCATAATTATGCCAAACGTGGGAATTGTTTGTTCGAAGAGCTTCTTAAAACGTTCCGGAAATCGTCGTGTTATAAACAGGAGAGCTGCGATGCTTACAAACTTACCCAGCTATGCTGACGACCGCTACCGGATTTTTTTGTGCACAGCAACATAAGCAAGCAAACAAGACGCACGTGTCTTCGTCTTGCGCCGAATCGTTAGTGCTTTCAGCTGCTTTGTGGGATCTTTATGAAAATATTAGGGCATATTTTATAGTTGCATGCCTACAATATTACCATATTTGTTCGGTTCAAATGCAACATATATTGGATTCCAATGCGCGACGAACATTTAGGGAACCGTGTTGCACTTCCTTTTGTTGCTCTGTGAGCAGTGATCTATGCATGACCGAGTCATCAGGAAATCTACCATATTTTACAACGTTTGCTGACCTAATCGGCTGACGTAAGACACTAAGTATGCTGACACTAAGTATGCGGTCAAATTTCTGCATAATCGACAAAAAACTAATCAGAGTCAATGCAGTTGCTGCGAAGCGCAGCGACCCTTCGATTTACAGGTAATTAAGCTGAAGTACCCCGAAATATATTTACCTCTTAACATTCCACAGGGACCGCACAATGTGAAGAACTGTCGATTGATTTCTGGGGCTTTGGGTCCAAAAACTACGATTTGGTTACGAGAGACGTCCTGCTGGAGCGCTCCGGAAATTTCACCCACCTGGGGTTCTTTAACATGCACAGACATCGCACAATACACGGGCCTAAACGTTTAGCCTCCATCCAACTGCAGCCTGCGCAGCCGGGATTCAAATACACGACCTTCAGATCAGCAGCCGAGTACCGTAGCCACAGTTGCGAGGCATTGTGAAGCGCTGTTATGAAACCCCTCAGTACAGAATATAAAAGTCATGGTGATGTACCGCTTCATGGTGAGTTCTTATTATGAGATGTTTAGCGTACTGCGTGCCCCCAACTTACACTTCCCATTGAGGCGTTCCTTGATGTCATCGTACGCTCGCGCGATGGTGTTGGGCTTGAGGTAATCCACTTGCAGCACGGTGATCGAGTGGGCGATCAGGTTGCGCGAACCTTCCGAGTTCAGGTCCACGCATCCGGCGAACACAATGAAACCCTTCTGCTGCAGTCCCAGGGCGATAACCTGACCCAGGCCCGTGTCGCATCCTGCAATTATGAAATAATGGGATGTGCTCAGTAATCTCGTTACTAGTTTTGCTGGTCTTTCTTGCTCGCTCTCACTCACTCACTCACTCACTCACTCACTCACTCACTCACTCACTCACTCACTCACTCACTCACTCACTCACTCACTCACTCACTCACTCACTCACTCACTCACTCACTCACTCACTCACTCACTCACTCACTCACAGGACTGTCATTCAAGCCCACACAGCTAAATGCCCTTGCTTCACTTAGGGTAGTTTTCCGGCACATTCATCATTTTGTTCCTTTAATTATAATTTGTTTAAATTCATTTTAGTCCATTAAATGCAACGTCCATTCGCCTTAACTTTGACTTGGTTCACTATATTCGCTTTTATTTTGAGTACGAGCCATCTGTCCACGCGCTGCACAGCCCCGGGGCTCCACCAACGTTAGCGCGAATAATATAAATAGCTACTGTATATAATACTAAATGTGATTAGGTTATGGCAACGAAGCTATTTCATGCGGTCCTTGTCGAAAGCATGGCTCCGCATCCGGAGGAGTAGCGGAAAGGGAATGAAAAAGTGGACAGGAGGAGAGGAAAGCCGTAGAGAAGGGCTGCGGAAATTTTGTCCTCCTGAGGTTCTTTAAAATTATAATGCGTGGTAGAAAATATTTCCCTGTGATTGTCCGTTGCCCTGTATAAAAAAAAAGAAAGCATATGCTGTGGGTGGCTAGATACCTTATCTACGAAAGCTCTCTTTTGGAGGTTCGAGGCGTCGGTCCTGGCGGTTTCAGCAAGGACGAGTTGTTGGTCAATCAGGAAGCTTTCATTTTTTGAAAATCCGTAGCTTTCCTGTAGCTTTCTACTAGAAAAGGGTGGATGCTAATTCACTGTTGCGCAATCGGTACAACTCCTTACGTAACTAGGGGGAACTCATCGGACAAATTCGGTATCTATCTATCTATCTATCTATCTATCTATCTATCTATCTATCTATCTATCTATCTATCTATCTATCTATCTATCTATCTATCTATCTATCTATCTATCTATCTAGAACATGACGGCGACGGCGTAAAGGCACTTGGAATGTCCATATATTTGCTATCGCAATGCAATCTATCTATCTAGAACATGACAGCTACGGCGTAAAGGCGCTTGGAATGTCCATATATTTGCTATCGCAATGCAAGCGTCCCAGCGTTCTGGCAAGCGCCGCACCTGTGACGAAGACTGCCTTGCCGGACACTGGTAGCTTGCGGCCGAAGGTTGCCGTCAGATGGCGCTTGAGGCAGAAGCCGATTGCGATGGAAAACGCCACGTGGCCTAACGCGGACACCGCATAGGCCAGCGGCGGGGTCACGGCTATGAACACGAACGTGCACAGGGTGAGCGCGGCGAAGGCCATCAGGGGTGCGTTGCCTTGGCGCCTGCGCGTCGCCTCCACGGCGACTTCGGCTGAAGGCGCCGCAGGATGAAGCCCGGAAAGCGCTGCGTACGCGAGGTGCAAAGTAGGCTTAAGTTCTTTTGGTAAGTCTTAAAGGCGCACTGCTGAAACACTTTTTGAACGAGGTCAGAAGACGTGCGCCAGTCTACCCCGGATGCTCCTGCGAACATGCGAGCGAAGTGTTATTGCACTGCCCGCATCGTGCAATTTGCAGCCTTGCTTTCAAGCTCAGCTGGAGTGTGGCCTGCGCTCCTTTCAAAAGCAGATGACGTCTCAGGGAGCGCCTGCAATGTCGCTTCACTTTCCTGGCGTTCTTACGGAAAGACACGTAGACGTATTTTCCATTGTGGCACCATGAAACGAACAAATGAAGCGTTAGTAAGGATGTTCACTCCGTCATGAAACCGCTAATGCTAGTCCTACCTAATGCTAGTTGGTTGCCCTTGTGACGTCGTGTGTGGAAAGAAGTGCAGGCGGCTTCCAGCTGCCTTTGAAAGCGAATTGGAAAGTGCATGGTGCTCACAATGCAACATTATTTCGTTCGCGACTTCAAGGGAACCCCCTCCCCCCTTTTGTTATTTAGATGAAGGGGAAATGTAGAGGCGCGAGTACTGTGAGATGTCAGTGCACGGAAAAGAAGTCCAGGGGGTTAGCAGTTTCGGAGATCTCCACTACGGCGTCTCTCATATTCACATCCTCGTTTCGGGTCGCAACACACCAGAAATCACCAATAATCTTTGAATTTCCCTAAACTTGACTGTCTCCAAAAATTTCACCTAAGTCTGTAACTGTGTGCACTGTACCACGTACACGGCAGCTGTACGTCGTACATCCTGCTGGTCCACTGCACCTGGTAGCGTGAACTGGTGATAGCTCTAGTATGATCCTGCCCAAATACATGCGAAGCACACATATTCTAGCTGGCGTACTAATTTGAAGGAATCAAGATGCAATAGAAAGAAATGACGAAGGTTTAACAAGTGTTGAAGTAGTACTTTTGTCGGATGGTCAAGATGCGTGTGCCCACAACTGCCGCACTCGTCATGTGCTGTTTATTTGTCTCAACTTGAATTAGCTGCACAGAACGGCACACGTTAGAGACTGGCCTCCTGGAAATGGTCTCTCTCTGTTACCTGACGCTAATATTTAGGTAACATAACCTAACGTTGCCGAAGCTTTTCCAGCTTACCGAACCCTGCATGCGCAACCTAACCTAACCTGTCTTATCCTAAGTTCACCCCAACTAACCTAGCCTAACCTAACCTAATCTCATACTCCTGACCAACAGCTAATCCCAGGTTTTCATTATACAACAGTTAAATTCAACGTAGTCGGAATAGGCCTTATTAGTTGATTGATTTGTGGGGTTGAACGTCCCAAAATCACCTTATGATTATGAGAGACGCCGTAGTGGAGGTCTCCGGAAATTTCGAAACACCTGGAGTTCTTTAACGTGCAATGACATCGTACACATAGACCTTATCGAAGGCGCTACGTTTGTCTTTATTTAGTTGAGGAGCTGAACAGATGCAATTTCACCACTTCCTGACAAGTTGCTTCGGCGGTTCTTAAGAGCCTGATGAACTCGCGAGCTTGTTTGTATCAAGTGGACACTTACTCGATGATTCCGTCCTCATCATGATCTTAAAGCGGGAGCACCCAGTGTCTACAACGGTTGCGACTTGCGTCGCACTCGCCCCGGTTTCGCAGCAGGCACAAAGCCTCGCTGTACGGGTTATTCCTCGATCGCCGCCCACATATTGAGTGTAGATGACGATGATAATGACGTAAAACACATCTGGGTCATACCCGCTAAGACGGATTAAGTTAAACGGGCCTTAAACCACTTTCTTGAGGCAACTCCGGAGATTTTTCATTTTCCACTGATCTCAATGAAATTTTCAGTATATGTTCCCCTTGGCACTATAATAATTTATGCCAAGCCAGGCGGTTGCAAGACATTTAGTTTTCTTCAAGGAAGGAAGGAAGGGGAAAACAGAAAGGCAGGGAGGTTAACCAGAAAGGCGTCCGTAGTTTTCTTGAAAATCAATTTTAAAAATATTTACCTGGTTTCAACGCGAGCCACCATGTGTTTTTGACGCCATTGCCTGCGACGTGCCTACCGAGCAGGCGGGCTGTCTAAAGCAAAACGGCGGTATTTCAGCGCTAAAATTGTCGCTGTCAAGTTCTGAAGAGCTCAGGACATCGTTGGATGACATCGCAACTTTCATTTTTTTCTGGCACCAGCTCCATATTTATGATGGCGGGGAGGCTGTGACGTCATCGGATACGATGGCCGAAGCATCTACCCGTTTCGCTTTCGGTTGGAACACTTCGTTCATTCGGTTATTTAAAATTATTGGTGAGTTTCTGAACAAATTGGATGAGCGTGGCGGCTTCAGGGCTCTCAATACAATAGGAAAAGAGCGATAGCGGAATATGATGGAAAAACCGCCGGAGTTGCCCTTTAAGACAGTCCTAGAGCGGTGTCGATCAGTCGTGGACGATAGTGTGAACACGTTAGGCTAATATTAGTGCGCTGCGGGCACCAAGGAATTTGCAATCTGCTTTAAATGAGGCTGGAAACCACCTGCTCATCTTTCAACATAGGATGCCACAGGGAGCATTGACTCCGTCGCTTTAAGTATAACTAGCATATTAATTTCATTTCACAATCGCAGAAACGTCCTCAATAAAGTTTATCCGTATTGAGTTCAACAAGTAAAGAAAACGTATGTTACTTTCTTCCAGAAAAAAAAAAAAATTGACGGCAGATCCACGAGGTGAATGATGATGAGATTGGGCGAAGCTCCTGGAAGTAATCATCGGTTAAACCGTGAAACTTCTTCCGTTAATTCGCCCGATAAAAATGACGTGAAACGATTGATTAAATGTTTTATCAAACTTTTATTGCTGGTTTCCGTTGTCCTTTCATTATGACCGCTTTGTGGTCGGTGAAATGTAAGCTAAGTGGTTCTTGCACTGCTTACACCATTGCTTTACCTGGCGTCTTTCGTTAAGCAGCTGGCGTCTTTTCGTTTTGCTTTAGAAACATCTGGCGTCTTTCGTTAAGCAGCTGGCGTCTTTTCGTTTTGCTTTAGAAACATCTGGCGTCTTTTCGTTTTGCTTTTAGAAAACATCTGGCGTCTTTCGTTGGTTTATTTCATCAATCAACGGCGTTTTGAACAAAATTTTTATTGTTTAATCACGCACAGGAGAAATCTCACCAGGCACTACCTTGGAGGTAAACAATGGCTGCTACTGGGAATGAGAGACAGCAGAAGTCGGCTTTTAACACTTCTACTTCTACTAACGTTTCCTACTGGAACATGCCAATGGCTGCTAATGGGGAATGAGAGACAGAAGAATTCGGCTTTTAGTTAACGCGCACGCTGCGAATTTTTTTTATTGTTCAACAACGCACAGGAGAAATCTCCCACCGGCACCACCTTGGAGGTCAAAGCATAAGACTGGTTACGCACTACGACTACGACTACGACGAGGGACGAACGGGTGCCGCTTTAAGGAGCTTCGCCCCTAAAAAGATGTTAACGCAGTAGGCGTCGCTCGTGGCGTCATTTATTGAAAGGAGCGCAAGCGATTTCCGGCTGAATGTGAAACCAACTTGCGAAATACCTAGTGCGTGCAGCGCACTAACATTTGGGTCACGAGTTAATATGAGCCTCCACGACTGAGTGGACGCCACGGTTTTCAGACTATGTACAAAAAGTCTTGCAGGGACCCCTCAAGGAGCGCGCGTACATGAAGCCTTAGGAGAATAGTCTTTCGAGATTAAATAACTTTTTTTTCTTGTGATCCGTTAAACGTTTTCCTAAGATGAAAAGCGAACTCATTTGACGTAGCCTACATAAGATGTTATTTTAAATCACAGTTGAAACCTCCAATCACTTGTGGAGCACACCCACATGGAACGGTGACCTGGAGAAGATTCAGTAATAATGCGTAAGCAGTTCTCGAGGTCGTAATTACTCTGTACATAATAAATTAAGTCTTATGGACGCTTGGCCACGCTCTCGCACATTTACGGGCCTCATAACGTCACGTGATACCTCGTGTACCATGCAGGGACCTTAGTACCATCAGTAGCGAGGCCGGTGTCCCTGAGGGGTCGTGGCAGCCTCCTGCGGCGTCTGCGGCAACTGCGTACGCGAATCATTCAATGATAGTGCTTTCGCAGCGTACGCATTGTCGTGGCCGCCCAGCGACGTGATTTGCTGAAAGAAGAGCAGGCACTTTCCAGCTGCGTTATGAAACCAAATATCAATTTTTCTGTTGCGTGCTGTGCAACAATTTCTGGCTGGCATTTCCACACAAGTCACCCAGGATTTATTTGCAGCGTTGACTGGCTACGTTCAGAAAGTGTTGCAAAGGCATTGAAGGTATAAACTGGCCTCGAAGAAAAGCTCCGCGTGGCGGGCTGTCTGCAAGACAAGGCGCCGAAACAGCTGCCCGTTTCGGCGCCTCGTCTTGCAGACGGCGCGTTATAGTGTAAGAAATGGGTCTCCTCAAGAAAACTTGAGCTATCTGAGCATTTCCCAGTTGATGTAGGGTCATTCTGCGAGTAGGTTCGGTGCCTTAATGGGACAGCATCAGTTACAAAGAATCTGCGTCACCCAAGAAACCTTTGCAGCACTCATTCTGCCACCCTCGCCGTGATTCCGATGGGAAGCAACCGTGTTCCCTTCTAAAGGTGAAGGTTAAGCGTCCGCCAATATCTCTTGAGCGCAAATTAGCCAACATCAGCCGACATTAGCCATCATTTAGGCAACACTATCCGACGGCAGTCTGTTAATGCGTGCTGGTAGTATGTGTTGCGTCCCTGGGTGTAGAAACGGGGTTAAATAAGGTGGATAACTTCTCAGAAATAGCACGCTCATTTCCCTGTGATACCTGCAGAAACAATTCAAGAATCATGGGCGTTCACGGCGTTATGCACATTGTGTATACCGCCCCGCCACGGTGGTCTAGTGGCTATCGTACTCGGCTGCTGATCCGAGGGTCGCGGGATCGAATCCCGGCCACGGCGGCTGCATTTCCATTGAGGCGAAATGTTGAGGCCCGTGTGCTGTGCGATGTCAGTCCACGTTAAAGAACCCCAGGTGGTCGAAATTTCAGGAGCCCTCCACTACGGCGTCTCTCATAATCAGAGTTGCTTTTGGGATGTTAAACCCTAGAAAACAAACAATTAAACAGTAGGCAAACTGTACGGCTTTTCTGCCTTCGGGTTGATCGGCCCGTATTTTCGGACAGAAAGCGTAGAACGCCAAACTACTGAATTCGGAGGGAAGCTGCTACGAAGAACCTTATGTTCAACAATTTATTCTCGCCACCCGAAAAAAAAAAAGCAGAAAAGAAACGCTGGGTGGTGCGTCCATGGCGTGACTTGCGTAGGCGGCTCACTGAGTCTTGGTTAACTCCGTGGGCGAGGTACAGCTGACGTACAA
The DNA here is from genome assembly GCA_013339685.2 of Hyalomma asiaticum. Taxonomy (NCBI): domain Eukaryota; kingdom Metazoa; phylum Arthropoda; class Arachnida; order Ixodida; family Ixodidae; genus Hyalomma; species Hyalomma asiaticum. The sequence goes on along the minus strand of CM023488.1, from coordinate 22,166,399 downwards.
CTTTCCGCGCGCTTTGGTCCTCGGCTGGAAGACATTGATGAGCACGCTGTCCACCATCTCTGTGGGCAGCAACTCGAAGAGGCCGCACAGTGCGAGGTCTGTGCTGCCGCACCGGTACCGCGCCTTTGGGATCGGGTCTGTTAGGGCACTGAAAGAACCAAGCACAGATATGGGCTACATCAGATTGTAATCCATAGCTTGTTAAGTGCAATAGGAGAGAATCTTATGTTTTCCGTTCGTGTCTTGTTCACTCTGCGTTGCAGAAGCTATTAACTGAAAAAAAGCACATGCACGTACGCAGCGGAAGTCGTTCTTGAAGTAACTGATGCGGGAAAATAATGCAGACAAAAGGACTATAAAGCTGTCGGCCCGCTTGACACCAATGCTCCGCGCCGTGGCTTGTTTCGGCTTGGACCGGCTTGGGTCCTATACGCCAAATCGATCAAGAATGCTTGAAAATATTAATGCATCCAGGAAGGTAAGGATGATGTGATCTGCAACAACGTTTGGCAAGACTTCTAGGCTTGCGAGAAAAACCACGACAACGACTCATGTAGAGCAGTATCAGTTAGCATAAACATTGACCATAAAACTAGTAAGGTGTTTAAATAAACCGGTCCCTTCCTCCTTTGCAGTGCAATAACGTCTTCTCGTACCCATACTAAGATGGCGGAGGCCCGTCATCACTTTCGGACCTTAATTGGCACTCCAAAAGTTTTTATAAAGCTCCTTGAACTCGCCCAACGTTATGGTACTTCACTGACTACCCCTGCCATTCCACAATTTAACTTTGTTCGTTGGCCTGGTTGAAACACCGCTATTTGCATGTGAATGTCTTTTAACCTAATCGGTAACGACGGTGGCGAATTCTGACAGACGTTTAACTGAAAAATGAAGAGTCTACATTAAAACACCAATGCAGCTTGCTTAGGCTCACTACGTATTACTACAGGTTTCGCGGTTTAACCCACACCACCGATCTCTATTTTTTCTTTATTTTCTTCAAGACCTATGTATCTGCATTATATCTGTGCTTGCAGTGGCAAGCGCTTCATATTTTTGAAGTATTTAAAAGAAATGAGCGCTCTAGGCACCTGAAAACAGGTCACTTTTAGACACTTTTCTGAGCCAGGCTAGTGTAAATTACAAGTACAGCCTCATACTTCGTCATTTCAAGCACCAGATTTAGAAGAAGGTGCACGTAAAAGCAGAAAGAGTAGCGGAAGTGTCAGGCCAACATATAGTTGGCTTAACCTAAGGTTTAATTCACTTCGTTTTTGCCCGTCTACTCTTCTGTATGCCTCCATTCGCTTAATTTCAGCCAGTATACGCTTTCTTTATAAGCGGCGACAACGACAACAACAATAACAACAACAACAACAACAACAACAACAACAACAACAACAACAACAACAACAACAACAACAACAACAACAACAACAACAACAACCATTTCGCCGGCGTCTCACCAGTGAACTGCCTTGGACACGTCATTGAGGTTGATGTGCATGTACTTCTGCATGCGTTTGGGGATCAAGTTTTTGAAGGTGTCCAGGTACACTTGGCCGTACTCCTCCTTCATGGTAGGGTTCATTCGATTGATGACCTCGTTGATGCCAATCTTCACGTTTTCTGGATCCGTGATTCTAGTCCTAGAATACGAAGCAACCGGCAAAGGTACGAACGCATAGCGACGTTAAAACAGGCCGAAACGAGGAATAGCTGAGGATGGAGGCAACTTGAGACAAGTCTCTTTGCTTCTACGTGCCAGTGTGCTAACTGCGTCAAACGCAACGCAACGCAACGCAACGCGAAATGGCCCAAGCATTAGCAAAGGTAAAGCGCGCATGGTTCCAGTTCATCGGAAGGCGCGTATGGTTTCGGTTTAGCAGCACTGAGCCATCCTTGTGCAGTGCAGTACTTTCCTACCTTTGTTCCGGTATCTCAGGAGAAGAAGATGGATGCAGAAAAAAAAAGAATCTAAGGCTCTGATGAAGTCGATGGTTTGACGAAGCATCGTCTGGTCGGGAATAAGCACATTTTTAAACTTTTTCATTTTGTTTTTGTTTCTTCAAGCTAGGACTCTGCAGATCACAGTGAGTATTCCAGCACATGGCACGCCAGTTCTATGAGTAATAGTCACACCGAATGGAAAACAAGCAGTGGCCCATGTGGGGCCGCTTTCATTGTGATAACTAGACAAAAATTAGCCATGTTTGGGCTAGTGGCGCAGGGCTATCGAAGCAGCGCGCTCTTGGAGACCTGAACTAACGTTGATAATTCTGTGGTATACACCAGGTACACCGCACAATTTATGAGAGTCTGAAATGCTTTCGCATTTAATATAGATACGCTCACGCGGCCTTGACAGTGTAGTTTGCACCGGCAGCTGCATCCGGAGTGACAAGGTTGTAACAGGTTGTAACAAGGTTGTAGTACTAAGTAATGAGGGTGTAAGAAATAATGTCACTATAGGCTGCCGTGGCGTGCGAAATAATTTTGTTTTTAATCAAGCCCCATGAGTTCTACAGCTAACAAGTTCAAAACACTCTTCGTCCACGAGGTTTCCTATAAAAAGCGACAACGAAATGCCCTCACTCACTTATACAGCATGGGCTCCACTGTAGACACGTTCACTTGCCACTTGTGCAGCTCACGCCGCAAGCCGTCCGCAAGTGAGCAGAGCGCCGCGGCCGCCGCTGACGCCCCCACAGATCCGGGTATGGACATGCGGCCTGCAATGGCGAAAAAAATAAAGAAAATGTTACAGCCAAGTACATATTCATAGCGGCGTACACAGTATGGAAAGCTTCATAAGAAACTACGTATGTCATGCTGGATAGACGAAGCTGCCGTATTCATACTCTGGCGATGAGCGCACATTCTCATGTTGTGGAAGCATCCTTCACACTTAAGGGGTGAAGTGTCCAGATGACAACATCCACACATTTATCTTCGACTTTGCGCGAAAAGACATGTGACGAAGAAAGGGGACAAACAATAGCCTTGGTCTCGTGTCTTCTTCTCGCGCTACGTCGAAGATGAATGTGTACCAACTTCACAAGTGTTCCTTATCACTTAACATCCACACAACAACTGTATATGAATGCTTGTGCGCCCATACCTTCCGTGCAACCACGCCCACGCAGCCAAAGAAAACGCCTTGCTTTGCTCGAATGTGAAGCAAGTCGACATGTCAGATACGCATGTTTACCGTGTAGCGTTAACATGTCCATCTCGAGCCGCTAGAGACCCTGTGGGCCCACCGTCTTGCCATCGGCGTGCTGTCCGTATGCTTTGTCACGCCGCTGGCGCAGTGGTCGCAGTGCTGTCCGTCGACGAAACAGCACCTCGATGGCTACGCCAACATCGTGTCAAAGCATTTAGTCTATATTCTGTTTCTATCGCCACGTGACCACCCTAATTTGAGCGTGATTTATGCGTGATCAAATGTTTCTATCGAGATCACGTGCATCGTTCTAGCCCTACCATGGACGCTGGACATGATGACGATGCGACCTTTGCTCTTCCTGAGCAGCGCGATGCCTTCCTTGACGAAGCGCATGGTGCCGGTGACGTTGACCGAGACGAGCCAGCGCAGTTCGTCGTAGGACATCCACTCGAGCTCGCCGTAGTTGGTCACGCCAGCGTTGGCCACGATGCCCCAGAGCTCTGCGGTCCAAGCGACCTCTTTGTTACGCACGCTGCGACGAAACGTCCAACACAAGTGCTCGCGTCGGTGGGTGCGAACGTGGCAGTCTGTATATGCTTCAGTTCTCTAGGACAACGAGTAAATGCTTTTTTTTTTTTGCCGCCATAGTCATCAACTCGAACACTCGTCTATACTGGCCTAGAGTAGGGAGCGATGGGACTATTGGAAGCAAAAGTGTGGCGCTTTCTTATGCAGTCCATAAATGGCTCAGCTCGGCGCATTATGAAAGGGACAGGGCGATGATATAATGACAAAGGGACAAGCAAGTTGTTTTGAAACAATGTGCGGGGTGGACGTTCTAATGCGACATCCATTCGCCAAGCAGCGGAGGCTAGGCGCACTTGTGACAAGGATATTGTCGTAAACCTTAGGTTAACGTGGAAAAAAATAATGCACATTGTACGAACTGTCTCTTGTGAGGGAAAGACCTCGACCACACTGCGCACAAAAAATGCTTAGCAGTAGAGATACAGCAAACCTCAAGAGAGAGGGAGTGACAACAGGCAGAAGGAGTCAATCATACGTTCCAGGCATGTGGAGCAACACAAAGGAGTCAGTCGCCAAGGTCCATCTTTTCCAAAGGCTAGTTGTAAGCGCGAAATGGGCTTAGGAAGTTTTGGGGCCGCGATGATGGGAGATGTTCTCGACGCTTTCGAAAGAGCAGTCGCGGGAACGGTAACCACTTTAGATTTGTTCTCTATGCGTAATCAGACTACAGTAGGTGTTGCCGTACTTCCCTTGCGCGGGAGCCTGCGCTGTCCTGAGCAAAAAAAAAAAAAAACACTGGAACAAAGACGTTCATATCTAGAACACTCGCCTAGAATTACGTTATTCTTAGCGTATTTTCTAAAGTAAAATGCAATAAAGGAGATTGTTCTACCTGAATCTCCGGAAAATTCTTGTAGCATCACAACTGTCTGGTGCAGCACACATTATTTCTTTCTACGGTAGAGGAAGAGAGTAGTATCTAGAAAACCACGTACAAGAACGTCAGACATATGTTTATTATGTTTCTTTTGTTAAGCTATGGGGCGCACCTTTATCACCAAGTTGCGTGGTCACTGTCTTGTAGGCCTGCACGATGCTGTCCTCTTCCATGTAGTCTAGCTGCACCACTGTCACCCGCATCTCTTTGAGAACGGTCGCCCCGTCCGAGCCGGGGTCCAGAACGCCGGCGTAGACCTCGAAGCCGTGTTCGTGCAGACGCCGAGCAGTGTGTAAACCCAGCCCACTATCGCAGCCTGCGGTTACGCGGCAAATAATAATGAAGTGCCTCACCAAATAACTGAGTTGACAAACTTACCCAGATATGGTACATCGGTATGCAATTTTAAATGCAAAATCTGTTTGGAGTAGGAGATGTTGTTCCAGATGATTTTTGCAAATTTCGCTGTGGAATATTGATTAGAAGATAGTTTCCCTCTGGAAAGCTAGGAGGAGTGCATAAATGTCACGTGATTGATTTGACCTTTTTTCTTGGTATATGGTCTCTTGAATATCGCTAAGATTTAGAGAAGCTCGCTGAGTTCAGTCTCCAGCCATCTTTCGGCTCCTATGCTGTCTATATTTGCTGGTTCTTACTTAACTGTGTTCAAAATGGCATTGTCGAAGTAGCGGCTTTAGAGTAAAGGGGTGCACAAACTTCCGCGACGCCATCGCTCCCTCCAGTTAACGCTGCCACATCTTTTGCGGCTTGTCGAGGCATTTTCTACATGAAGAATATCATGTCAGAAATGTTGAGTAGTTAGAAAAAAATGGTTAATTAACAACTGTGTTAGTGGCAATGTATGTGTAAGATGAAATGCCAGCGGCTTTCGCGTGCTGAGCATGATATTAGGTAAAAATGGTTCACCTAAAAGCTCATCTACAGTGTCAAGGAGGTACATGCTCTGGGGTTTCGGGAAGACAACGCCCCAGAAACCGAAGAAGTAAAAGAACGCTCATTCTATTACAACCAACGTGGAGGAACATTCCTCATACGTTATTGCACGATGGACCCTAAACACTAACTTGCTCAAGGAGTATTTCTTTTGAAACATGCGAACAGGATTCTGTCGTCTTCGTGCTTGTCTCTATTAGCTCGCACAGCGGTCACACCTCTGGATACTAAGCATCTTCTTCATGCTTATCTCTATTGACTCGCACAGCGGTCACACCTCCAGATACTAAGCATCTTGTTCATGCTTATCTCTACTGACTCGCACAGCGGTCGCACCTCTAGATACTCGGCATCATCTTCATGCTTATCTCTATTGACTCGCACAGCGGTCACACCTCTGCATACTAAGCATCTTCTTCATGCTTATCTCTATTGCCTCGCACAGCGGTCACACCTCTAAATACTAAGCATCTTCTTCATGCTTATCTCTATCGACTCGCACAGCGGTCACACCTCTACATACTAAGCGCAGCACAAACGGACGTTAGATGACGAAGGGTAACCGCGATCCGAACTTGGCCCAGCGTCTCTCACCGCTGACGAAGACGGTAGGGTGTTTGATCCGCACCTCCTGGCGGTATCGGCGGTCCATCAGCTCGGCCAACTGGAAGCCGACGATGCCCGCGAAGATGAGATTCGAGAAGAAGCCGACGAGGAAGTGCAGCGGAGGCGTGATAGGTGAGGATCAGGAAGGTGATGCTGGAGAGCACGACCATGCCTAGCAGGCGGTCTCGGGCACCGCGGGCTTGCTCCATCGCTTTGCTAGCGTGGTCCGCCTCAAAGTCACCACTGGTGGCTCTAAGACGGACGGCTCTCTCCCCCTCCCGCATCTGGCGTTTTCTTCTTCCTTCACTGGAGGTGTCCGCATGCGCGCGTGCCTCGGCCAATGCGCCGTAGTGGGTGTGAACCATCAGTTCAGGAACAATATAAAACTGAATGTTGCCAAAATTAGCGCCTCTTCCTTTCCCTACGAATCACTACTACTAAAGGAGTAAAGGAGTACCGACATGAGTTTTAGGAATTTTCGTATTACTGTTCCACATAAAAACACCCGCGCTGAAAAGCCCAAGAAAAGTACCGTGGTGCCTGCATTGGATATATTATATTTACCGTCCATTATGAAAGCCACTTTCGATTTCGATATTGCTGGGGCAGTTTCATAGTAACGTGCCAACACAGTATAACGTAAGTCTGTGTCACGTCGGGGAAGGAGCTCGTGACGCAATAATCGAGAACATGCCCACAAGAGTGACCGTTTTATGTTTCAACTTGCATCATCGTAGCAATTCCCGACTTCTTTCACTAATACACGCTTCGTTACAACTTTAACAGCGACTGCGTTCACCCTTTCATTATATTGCCCCTGGGGGGGGGGGGGGGGCTGGTCGACGAAAAGTAAAAATTGAATTACAATATCTTACACTGATTTTTCGTTTCCGGCGTGCGCAGAGCGTTAACACTGCATGCCAACGTCATCGCCTACGTGGTCTACACTTCTTGCAGGGAAGGCGATGATGTGACAGCTGTGACAGCGATGATGTGACAGCCTCCCCACTCTCAGAAATATGGAGTTGGTGCCAAAAATGAAAGTGGAAATGCTATCGGATGATGTATCAAGTTATGCCGGCTTTTCTGAAAATGTCGGAGACAATTAGAGAGTGCTGATTGGACGCCGTTTTGCTTTTGACCACCAGCCTAGGCTGCTATCCTGGACATTGTCAAATTCCGCCGTGGTGTCAAATTTCGCCATCTTGGCAACTCTGATTGGACCAGAGGGCAGCTATGAGCTCCTTGATAGGATAAAAAATGCCGCCATTACAAAATTTGACTGTGTTCAGAATAGCACCCCTGCTCGGGTAGGCGGCGACGTGCGTATTAACTTCGAAAACACCGGGTGTCCAGCATTCAAAAGCAGGGGAATCCGCTCAAATTTAATAAAAAATCCATGTTCAGGAAAACTGACTGACTTTCAACCACTTGGCTCGGCATGTACTGTTACAGCACTAAGGAGAACAAATGTCGAAAATGTCATTGAGAACAGAAAAGCAATCGCCGGCGTTGCCATTTTAGGGCAATGCCACTGGTATTTTTACTAACGAGCGGCGCTGCCGAAAGCTGTTTTTATGGTACTCGAGTTCCTCAGAGCTATCGTGGTAAAGGACCAACGTGAATGATGTGAGAAATGACCACCTAGGCCTTACAAGACTTTTCACATGCGATGACAAATATGAGCACTTCCTTAAGAACTCCACATAAGTAGCTGTTTCTTTTCACTTTGCTGCGCTTCCCCTTGCTTATGGAGCATGTCCACAGCAGTACGTTACAAAGATTCGGATAATATTAGACAGAAGTTTGGCGATGAAAAATTCTTGAGCAACTTCACCAATATAACCACAATAGCCCTGGATTTAGCCCTGAGGGGACGCTACAACCCGCTTGGTAGCGTCCAGAAAAAGAGCTGTGGGAAAAAAATCTTTAGAGTGAAAATCCTTGTGCTAATTATGATTACCTATTTCGAGGACGTCTTTCCCCCAGTATTAAAAGTGGCTCCCCCGTCCCATATTTGAGGCCTTTTCCATCCCCTTTTCTGGGGAGCAGTGGTTCGATTGTGTTTCTGTGGCGTTTATTGTTAGTATTCGCTTATACTGGACTCATTATGCGAGTAATCACTCCTAATAAGGTATATCTTATTTTATAATGCTGCTAAGACTTATGGAACCATTTTAAATTGGATCCATTCTAGGCGTTCTTGCTGAGTTACGTTACAGCACGTTTTGAGCCTGTTTTCGACTGCTGATTTCTGAACGTGACGACGACACGAGAACACGCCGACAGCCCGGGCCCCTAAGGTACGTCGCACTTAGTAAAATTCATCTAACAACGTGTTCTTGCATATTTTCAAGATATTGTTGCTTAGAGGTTAATGTGTTATTTAGAATGAGCCCAAAGACGTCGATGATGACTTCCGACCAACGCGCAAATCTAACGCGCATCGGGTACAGGCCTTTCCAAGAAAGATACTGATCAATACTTTGGCGACAGCGCATGTTAGCATTAAAGTTTATTCCTCCTCCTCCTCTCGGGCACCCACGGCGGCTAATGGTAGCAGATGGTCAAAACGACTTGCTTTGATTATCCTTGGGTTGAACTGATTAACTACCCCGCCATAGCCGTACAGTCGGGACGGCACTCGGCTGGTGATTGGAAGGTCGCGGTATCGAATCCCGGTGGTGGCGGGTGCATTTAGATGGAGGCGAAATGTTGAGACACGTGTACTGTGCGATACACGTTAGAGAACGCCAGGCGGTCGAAATTTCCGGTGTTCTCCACTACGGCATCCGTCATAATGAGATCGTGATTTCGAGCCTAAAGACCCCCAGAAATTATGATTAATTTTACATTTGATTAACGTCGACTAGCTATTTTATTTGTGGGGTTTAACGTCCCAAAACCAGCTCTGATTATGAGAGACGCCTTAGTGGAGGGCTCCGGAAATTTCGACCACCTGGGGTTCTTTAACGTGCACCGACATCGCACAGCACACGGGCCTCAACATTTCGCCTCCATCGAAATGCAGCCACCGCGGCCGGGATTCGATCCCGCGACCCTCGGATCTGCAGCCGAGTGCCATAACCACTAGACCACCGTGGCGGGGCAACTTCGACTAGTTAGGCTATCCGTTATTAGCCAACAAAGTTATATTCATATTGCTATTCACAAGTTATAAATAGCACATTGCAACAACGTGCCTCGTTGCCTCATGGACGTTCATCGTGCGAGACACGATGAACGTCTATGGCACGATGAGGCAGCGGGTTGGGACGCTCGTCGAGTTTTCACAACGCTGGCAGAACGTCAAGTTGCTTTGATAAAATTCACACTGAGGATACTAGTCATTCCGGGCAGCGATTTCGAGGCAGCACATAGCCAAGTCGCATTTTTATTTCAGCCGAACACCTCGAATACTAGCACTTTCTCCAAAGCAAGTTCCTAGAAGGTTAACGCACTTCATTTCGCAATAACCACGGCTTTCATACAGTTTTGAACATTTCTTGCTGCAACAATAGGAGCTATTGCTAGGACTGCGATTACATGGACATTTCTTCATGTTGAGAATCCCCGAGGCCGCGTGCAGGCGTCATCCTTGTTTCTGCCGCAAATTTACCCTACGAAGATTAAACGCAGCACTGTGTTCTCATTGTTTCAATATTGTCTTGTGGTGGCCAGTCGGCCTCCTTACACAAGCATAAGTTCAGGAAATATATCGTTTGTTATCGATTTAAAATTACCACGTTCAGGAAACTAGCGCGAGGTGCTGAATCTCTGTATATACATCAAAATAAACGTCAATAGAAAACTGGCATTCTCCTCAACTTTGATGACTCTCTCTTGATGAGAAATAGAGCAGGCCACTATGGAGTGCCATAGTCATTCCGTCATCTGCGTCTCTCTTATGTACAAGACGCTGGCATAACAAAAGAGAAAAACGCAAATGAAAAGTGCAGCATCATTTACTTTCATGTTCATTCCCCTAATAGAACTATTACATTATACTAAGAATTTCAGTACACCCACTATAATTCCTGTCTCGTCAAAATAAACGTCAGCAGAAAACTGAGGCTTTCTTTAACTCTCATGGTGCGTCATGATGGGGTCTCGTCTAAATAAACGTAAATAGAAATTCCCTTAACTTTCATATTCCTTTCCACAAAAAAAGAAAACATGACCGCAAGAATTTTCGTATTCGTACTATAATTTGCGTCTACGGACGCGCTCTCCGTTAATGGCGATCATCCTGATCGCTTTTGCCGTCGAAGGCGCGGCGTTTTGCGCCCTCGTCCGTAATCGGGTCCCTGGACGGCAGGGATCCTTCCTCGATCGAGTCGGTCACCTCTTCTGCTTCAAGCTGCCCGCTCTTGCGAAGCCTCTCCAAGTACTTGGCGTACGGCTCCGACATGTGCTTGGGAGGTGGCGCCGACGCTTCCGGAAGCAGGGGCACTTCGTGTGTGGCGCCGTCCCCTGGGGCGCCAATGGGACCGCCTCCCGACACCAACTGAAAGCATGTAAATCGAGAAGCAAAACAGCGCAGTTCATCCCTCTGTCATATGAATCAGCATAAAACGAAAGTAAAATCTGTCTTCGCTAAGCTGTGAAATACATAAGGAATTTGGCGGATCGAGGGGCGGGCTGGGTACTCTGGACATGCAAAACCGTTTTACGTACACGTCAGCTGTACCTCGACACGGCACAAGGACCTTAGACAGTTCTATACAAGCGAAAGTTCGCGGACGACCCACATTTCTGTGGAAACACAGCAATGAATGCGCCAGAGCACTGCACATTTAATGCAGACGTCCCCCTTTTCAGACATCTCCTTCCGTGACGGAAGTACCTCAGTGATTTCTTGCTGGACCCCGGCATAAAACACTTTTGTGTTAAGAGTGAGGAGAGTGGTCCTTGAAGAACAAGAAAGTTCAGTACGATGCACAGAGTAACTGAGTCTCGAAGAGCCTTCAAACTAGAACAGGGGAAGTTGAGTATCCTGAATTGATGAAGATGTCGTTGAAAACGATGAGCCAGCATTGCGAGAAGTGGGAGTGTATTCATTAGGGCGGCAACTAAAGTATCAAGCGTTCACAACTACCCCCTCAAACAGCTTCCTCAAGGCAGTTGCTGCCCTGACGCAGACAAGTCTTCACTTCGAAACATTGGGTCTAGCGACACCCTCTGTTCTTTAACATTTTCTAACGACTTCGGTGTTTTATTCTCCCGGGGGAGAAAGACCCACGCTATAGCGCATATACGAAGTACATTTTAGGCCCTACACCTATGCAATGCCATGGTATGTTATAAGTAGGCCTAGAAAGCACCTTGCAAGAACCAACTCGCGGGAAGACGAAGGCTTCAATTCACGACGAGATGTCTGAAAAGGATGAAAAACAGCTCCAGCAACGTAAAACCTAGGGAGCTGCGAAGCAGTACGTGATGCTCCGGTGTTTACCGCAGGATGATGATGATGATGATGACGATTGTGGTTCGGTTAAGAAGAGGAAGCTAATTTCGGCAGCCCATGTCGGGAGTATACGGCTAAGCGTCCGTGGGGGAGGGGGAAAGGCAGTGAAAGAGATAGAAAGGAGAGAAAAACCGTAGCGGAGGGCTCCGGAAATTTTAACAACCTGGGGTTCTTTAACGTGCACTGACGACGCACGGCACACGGGCCTTTTGGCATTTTCGCCTCCATCTAAAACGCGACCCCCGCAGGAACACGTTAATCGCCGAGCTGAGCCGGTTTCGATCAATTATGCACTTTTGTTTTGCCCTGTTGACAGAAAGTATGGGACGATCCTGGAGGCAGTGCCGTCAGTGTATGTATGGGGTTGTCGTGTTACAAGCAATTTTGACAAATTTCTGTTAACTCTTGCAATGTATTCCTAATTATCCCTGTACATTAAGTTAGTTTAACGCTTATCAGTTTATACTGAACAGCTTTTGGACCAACTATACACTTTTTTTTATCATAGTTTGATAACTTGCTGTACCGTGACGGGTGACGACGACAATGACCACAGGAGACGTCGACAGCCAGAGCGCATAAGGTGCTTCGCACCCAAAACGTTGCAATGTCGCTAGGGTCAGCGTTTTGGCAAATAGACTCGTCTTCAGTCGGGCAACATTGCAAGAAGAGAAGTGCACTTGTTGTCGCACTTTTGCAAATCGCATTGCAAAGTGATTTTGAGAACCGAATATTCTTCGCTGTCAGGAATCACAAATCTTATTGGCGTTTGTATCAGGAAGCTGCTTCGAATGTGTCAGAATGAAGTTCGGGAACTCTCGAGGCTTTAAAGTTAATTCTGCAAATCACACGTGAAGCCCTTTTGCGCCTCTACACAGACAGACAGTCACCCCCCCATGTAAAGCTTCGGCAAGAAGCGCCGAATGCGTCATCGACTTTCTGTTATAGTGGAATGACGTCTTCACTCAGTCACAATGCGCCAGTTGAATTGCAGGCTTTCTTCTTTAAATCCCGAAAAAATCCTATACCTCACGAATCGAGAAATCCAGCGTCCATTCGGCAAGCGCCTTTACCAGGCGATTTGAGGAAAAGCAACGGGACCAAGTGATGACGACGGGATGACGTCATCAAACCACGAAAAGTTATACTCTCTGACGTTCACTCCGACAGAGTCATCAACGTGTTAACCTTGCCTACACATAGTGCAAGGCAAAACGTCTTCCATATTCCTCAAGTTTGCCCGGTGCCATGCTGACTGCGGCCCAGTTATCCCGCAAGCTTCCGAATTTCATCTGCCCGCCTGACTTTCTGCCACCCGCTGCCAAGCTTGCTTCGAGTCCGGTTTCTCGAGTCTAGTAGCCATCGTTTATCTTACCTTCTAATCTTATGACCTCCCCATGCTGACATTTATTTAGACGAACACCTCTTCCATCACTTTTACTCCTTGAGCGATTACGGATGTCGAACTGAGCGTCACACTGAGTCCTGCCGTGCTTTCAGTGCAAGTAAGGACTGCTTGCCTCGGCACCTTTTTGTGCCTCAACTCTCTAGAAGGCGGCAGACACCGATTTGCCGCAAGTGTGTCTCTTCTTACGAAGACATTTCTTAGAGCATAGCTTAATTCCATTTTTGCTCACTGTTCGTCAACTTTTAGCTTTATCCCGCCTGTCACCTTCTCCTGCTTATCGTATTGCTAACATTTATTGACTTTTATTTGATGGCGGCTGCATTTCGATGGAGGCGAAATGTTGAGACCCGTGTGCTGTGCGATGTCAGTGCACGTTAAAGAACCCCAGCTGGTAGAAATTTCCGGAGCCCTCCACTACGGCGTCTTTCATAATCACAGCTGGTTTTGGGATGTAAAACCCCAGAAATCATCATCATCATCATCATCATCAACCCTTATTTAACGCTTCGCAAGATGTAAATAAACCACTCGGGAATTCACGCACCACCTGTCCCGTAGTCCTTGTTTCGTCCCCGTCTCTAAATACAAAACGCAAGAAGAAACGATGGTCACCTCCACTCGAGTCGCCGAGTCGATGGGGCTGCGGCTGTGCTCTCCTGTGGGTGTGATGGCGGCCGTATCCCCCTCGTCAGGCGGCGAGATCAGGTCCATGGCGTCCTGCGGCAGCGGCCTGATTCCCGTGTGATAGGGCGACAGCGGAGACCACGGTCCAGGACCTCGAGGCTCGAAGTGCCGCTGCTGCGTCGCAGGCAGTGCGGCCGGTGGCGGAGACTTGAACTCGAGCGCCGAGATCTCCGCTTGTGGCGGCAAGGCCTGGACCACGCTGTGGACAGGCGTGTTACGGATTAGCCTAGATCTCCGGCTCCTATATAGATTTTTTTTTCAAGTTACACCAGCGAGAACCGAAAGTCACCCAGGCCAAGCATCTGTTAGGGTGTAGAAGTGCTCGCATACGCATAGCAAACGATTACTTCCTGGGAAGAGAGCACGTGTCCACAGCGACAGAAATCCATCTCAGTGCTCACGCGTTCTTAGCTTCATGCACTCTGAATCCTAGAGCCTTTCAGACCCGGATTACCTCCTGTGGGTCTCGCTGATTGATTGATTTCTGGGGCTCAACGTCCCAAATCCACGACAGGACTATCGCTGGGATATGGCCTCGCTAGACGAATAGCCTGTCTTAGAAAGTGAATGGTAGTCTCTGCACCTATGTTGCTGCAGGCGTACGCCATGAGCTGTTGATAAGGTTAGTTCGGTGCGCGAGTGCGAGTAATGAGCACCGTCGTCATGACAGCAGGTTGTAGGAAATGTTAGAGTAGAGGATTGAACTTGAAGCAATCGCCTAGTGATTGTTGCATTTAACGTATGCCATCTAGACGGGTCATCACCATCCTTTATTTTACGTTCAGGCTCCGTTACAAGACATTAGATAATATTACAAAACCTGGGAATTCGATGCCGGTGCAATGTATGGTACAACCACTGATGCAGTGCATGACAAGCGATCAGAGGACATACTAAAGTTAGAGGATGCTATTAGACGAACCATAAAGTATCGAAGAAAAGTTCGTTGAAGCACATTGAAAAACTAAGGCGCACAACGCATAACGTGATTAAGAGGACGCCAAAAAGCGCTGTTTTCTTCCATGTCGGTCTGTGAACACATAGCACTCTGCGTGTCCTCCTGTCTGCCTATGTTTCAACGTCGTAACTTCGATCTTGATAAGTATAGCTTGAAGCCATGCCTCAATTTATTGGAAGGTGCTCTGATGCTATACACTGTTCAACTGCCACGCATGTAGTCAATAGTACGCGCTGTTTGACTAAGCTTACAAGCGTTTTTCTGACGCCCTCTTGTTTTAGTTAATTAGTTCGCCAAGCCTAAGAGCTTCATGAAATCAGAAGGACGGCATCGAACGAGTCCTCATGTCCTGTCTCTTATAGACATGCTGGGAGTACCGGCCCCAACTCACCGCTCCTGCACGCACGTTAGAGCCGGAGTTGCTTTCAGCGGTCTTTAGGGAACTGTACGGAGCTACCATCCTCATAGCAATTCATGCTACCGGAAAGAACTCTGCTTGCCCATTATAGTAAATTGGCTTTTTGGGGTGCATGTCTCAGACCGGGCGGCTGAGCGCATGCGTACCTGTTGCCAGGGTACGGCGTCTGGATGCGTTCCCGCACCGCGCGCTGCGCGGAGGCGAACATGGAAGCTACGACTTCGCACTCCGCGTCGTCCATTAAGGTCAGCACGAGTGAGCCGCCGTCTTCGCTTTGCGTTGCGGACTCTTCGCCGCGGCCGCCGGCGCTCTCGGCGTCGCATTTCCCGGCGGGCGGAGGCTGCGGTGGCGACGGCTGCGGAGACGTCAGCTGCTGCGGTGACATCGGTTGCGAGGACGTCTGCTGAGTGAACGTCGGCACCGGGGACGTCGCCTGTGAAAGTGGGCCCTGCGAAGTGCTGCTGGACGACAGGTCGGGCGAGGCGGTCGGGTCGGAACTGGTCGAGACCTCGCGGCTCACGTCCGGCACCGGTGGTT
The DNA here is from genome assembly GCA_013339685.2 of Hyalomma asiaticum. NCBI lineage: Eukaryota > Metazoa > Arthropoda > Arachnida > Ixodida > Ixodidae > Hyalomma > Hyalomma asiaticum. The sequence continues at coordinate 22,150,730 of CM023488.1, read as the reverse complement.
CCTGCTGGGGCTCCGCCTGTTGCTGCGGTTGCTGTTTGACGACGGCAATGTTACTTTTGCGGCCGAGTGGCGGCACGGGCGGTAGGCTGCTGGGCTTCCACGCTTTAGCGTTCGCTTAGGAGAAAGCAGAGTACCGAGGTTCGAGGTTATGTACATGCGTAGAGGCGGTCGATGAGAAGACAGAATCTATCTATCTATCTATCTATCTATCTATCTATCTATCTATCTATCTATCTATCTATCTATCTATCTATCTATCTATCTATCTATCTATCTATCTATCTATCTATCTATCTACAATAAATTGGCTCATACAAGACCGAGACCAGTTTTGGCGTTACGAAGTGCTACATGTTAACCCGTAGTTCGAGGCCAAAAAATCGTCGTGTGTTCCGGTTTCTACTACGCCCCATCTGACAGGTTCACGAAGAGTAGGGAATCAGTTTCAGCTTTACGAACTGATCTTAGAAAGGACTCGACGTGACACGGCTCTTTTACGGAGGGGACAGCAAGGTGCACTATATCCTGTGAGTAGGGCTAGTGGTGGATTATCAGCACTAAGTTAACACCGATTAGGGTGCTCAGAAATAATCGCAAATGGTGGCATCTATTCGCGCGTATATTTGCAAAGGGGCGCGGAGACCTTATGATCCGAACGTTCGGGCGAATTCCGCCGCAAAGCCTGTAAAGAAGTGCTGTTGTCCGATGAGATATGTCGCAAGTGGACGTCAGCTTATTTTACGGGGTCACAGCAACTAGAGCACGATGTAGCGGAGTAACGGCACTTTTGTACCACCTACCGCGTTGACGGGCAAACGGTCCAAATCGGTCGACTGGCCTTTGCCCGTAATCTTTGGGGTATGAGCCATCAGGTTATCACGGAGTACATTTCACGAAACACACAACACTTCTTTACCGCTTAAGCTATCCTCGCCTAACATGTGCCGTCGGCATAGTCGTTCGCTGAAGCGCCATTTGCGGAGTCGGCAAGTCACGTGCTCTCTCTGTGACCAATCGGGTGTAAGCGCTCGAATGTTTCAAATCTAGCGGCTAGTTCCTCTCGCAGCCTCCGCGGAACTAGTGCACGCTTGCGAGACGCCAGTGCACTAAGACTGCGTCGCTATCAGATTATCCTTATGCAGTGTACCGTCCGGTAAACATTTTTTTCATTCGTAATACCGGGACGTGGTTGACGTTCGCCGTCGGTCCGGTGCGGCTTGAAGCACTCGCCGGTGACGCGTACGACAGGCGGGGGCGACTTGGGCGGTGGAGTCGCATCCTCTGTGTGATCGGCCGACGGGAAGTAGTCGGCCTTCATGGCTTGCAGCTCGCGCGTCGGCGTCGACATTGGCGACGTGGGAAACTCCATCGCCACCGGCGACAAAGCAGAGTGCAAGTACTTTTGCACGAATCCAGGACTCGGGATCCGACGCCGGCCGCTGGGAGAAACGGGAGATTGGTTCGATTCGGACCACAGCGGGAGCCTGGCAAACGGCTGGAAAGAAAGGCGACGGGACAATTAATACTTTCATTGGGACGAAATCATTCATCTTGAAATATGGGAGTGCGAACCAGACGACCACAAGAGTGAACGTGCGATTGTCCTTGGGGTCGTCTGTTTGCGCTGGTACTCTCACGAAATAATACGCCAGGCAGGATTAGCTCTGGTTGCTGATGTGCCCGTCAGAACATCACTAAGGTTGCGGTGCTCGATCCTGGACGCGGCGGTTGCGTTTTGTTGGTGGCGAAAGGCTAGAAGCCTGTGTAACTGCACGATATCACTGCACGCCACAGAGGCCCACTAGGTGGAAATTTCCGGAGCCCTCCAGTGCGGCGTGCCTCGTAAGATATCGTTGTTTAGGCACGTAACACTCGCAGAATTTTTAATGAGAATACCACTGAATCGGAAAGAAAATAGTGCATTCAGAACTGTGAATATTACTGAGAAAAGAAAATAGTGCCTTCACGCCAGTGAATACGCTACGAAACAGTCGCTGACACGAGCTTCTATGGGACGACACTATCCAACAAAATGAATGATTTGGCCATATTTGGTGCGCTTTAGTTAGCATTCAGCATAAGTTAGGCAACAATTATCACGTGTATCGCAGGGCTGGTCATCAGTACGTAAGCCCTAGCCAACACGAGCTATTGTTGTTTAGCCACATATCTAGGAACCATTAGCGAACATTTTCCAATGTTAGCCGCCATTCATTCGTTTTTCGTCAGCATATACCAGCTTCAGCAAGTGATCATCAGTTCTGGCAGTATGCGAATGAGTGCGGTGCTCTGCGAATGTCATGGTATGGGGCAGGTTTGAAGACCACTGTCCACCACTCGTGCAGAAGTTTCGAGGTGAGTGGTTGGCGTAGGCCAATATATTCTCTAGCATTTAAAAGAAAGGTGCAACGGTATTGTGACTGTACTCTTGAAACAGACTCCTTGAGCCCAAGCAAATGCCCAATACATGACATTCTGGACAAAGAAAGGTAGGCTTTATGGCGAGGAGTAAGCGTTGTATCAGTTGCCTGTTGTACCACGACGGCGGCGACTCATACATGCTAGAAATTTCAGCTCTTCAGGAGAACCTTCGACATCTCAGAACAATACAGATAGGGAAGCTGGGGTAGGTCGGGTTGCTGATTTCACTTCCACGCGTCCCACATCAATCAATCAATCAATCAATCAATCAATCAATCAATCAATCAATCAATCAATCAATCAATCAATCAATCAATCAATCAATCAATCAATCAATCAATGCATTTGTTCGTATGTATATCCCAGCACGCATAAATGAAATGATCAGTTCTTTATTTAGTTCTCTAACCATATCGCAGTGTGCGTGGCGCGGAATACTCGCCTGGTAAAAGAAGCATTGCACCAGGTCGACCATTTGAATGGGCAGGTAAGTGAGCACGGTACTGACGGCGCGGTCCTCGAAATGGCCGCACGCATAGACGTACCGAGGCGGGACATCGGTCACGGCTAGGCAGGTGCAGCGCGCCATTTCGTCGGGTGGTCCCACGTACCAGCGGTTGGTACGGTGGTTCCACAGGTTGCGGAACGCGTTCACGTAGCCCAGCGAGTACTCGTCGAACACTTCCCGAGTCAGGCAGCTCACCGACTCCTTGACCACGACGCCCGCCGAGTGGACCTGACTCAGAGGTGTCCTGCAGCCAACGTGCGTCAAACACAAATTCGCAAGGACAAATTAGCAGACAAGGCAAATTAACAGACAAAGAAAGCTGGAAACTGGCGGGTCTTTTAGCAGATGTGGTCACAAGGAGCATCAGTTGCGTAGCCGACTTTATTGGCGCTCTTAAAGATACATGCACGTTCTGCATTTGTTGAACTGGAAACGAACGAATAGAACACCATTGAAGATGTCTAGGCCATGATGAAACCACCAATGTAAGTTCTGTTTCAAGAGAGGTAGCCGGCGCTTCCTGTGACATCATTCGTTGTAAGAAGAGCACCTGGTTATAAACTGCATATCAGACCGAACTGGGAATTCCAGCGTGGGCGCAGTACGGCTACATTTTGCTCGCATGTTCAAAGGAGACTCTCCACGAGTAATTGACGCCGTTTTCTGGCTTTGTTCAGAAAGTGTTGTTGCACCATTTTAACAACGACCTCGGATGAAACGTACCTGTAGCTGAGCCATACGGGTTCGACCAGCACCACTTCAACCCTGAACTTTGCCATTTCGCGACGAAGACAGTCGGCGAAAGATATGAGCGCGGCGTTGAGGAGGCTGTATGCTCCGGCTCCAGGGATCGCGACTCGTCCTGCATGAGTAAGAGGAGGAAGGGGAGGGGTCATGGTGTTGTCGAATGGAGGTGGCTTACAAGCACTGGGTGAGTTGGTAAAGGTTCATTATGCAAAGAATAGTAGTGCAGTCACGGGCACAAGAGAAGGATAGAGAACGCGAACGTCATCGACTGAAGCACAGTACTAAGCCGAAAGAGAAAGGAGACACAAGACTTCCCTTACAAAAATCCCATATAGGGCTATATCAGGACTTCGTTATATCCTGCTTTATATGGCACGTGTCCGTATGCGGCCTTATTTGCCCAAATCGTGATAAAGGCACATATGTGGCTATAAAGACCTACATGAAGAATGCCACAGTGAATGACAGTGACATGTATCGAACAAATACGGCCACATATGGACAGGTGCATTATATAGCCAAATATGCATATCTGGCCATATACGCATATCTGGCTATATAATGCACCTGTCCATATGTGGCCGTATTTGTCCGATACATGTCACTGTCATTCATGGTAATCTTCGTACACCTCTATCGCGATATGGGCAATTAGGGCCACATACGGACACGAGCCACATATAGGCCCATACGCCCAATTCGTGATGTCGCCATGAATTGCAATTTTGTAAGGGTTATGAAGTCGAGGGTTCGACGTAAGCCCATCTGGCAGGGACTAAGCATGACAGAAGATGAATCAGGCGCACCGGTCGGTGTGCCCGCTTCATCTTCTGTCACACGCGACTTATCTGCGCATACTCAGGAATGGTGCCCCTCTTGGCACGCCTTTCCTTTCCAAAATGAATGAAGATGACACACGCCTGGCAGTGATATAGCTAAACGACTCAATGACAGCTGTTTACTAAACGCTTGGTAATCGACAGTCCTAGAATTTTCGGGAGCGACCGCGAACGAACTTCGTCTACTGAATGGTTTACTGACAATTCACTACAAAAGTTGACAAAATAGACAATTCTAGCGCCTAGAGTGGGGCGGTTCTACAAAACGTCGCGTTCCGCCATTTTATCCAATACGTCATCTCGACAGCTCTAAATGGTCCTACTGGACACCTGCGACCTCTCGATTGGCTTGAAATTGCGCGTCAATGCAAATTTCAAGGTATGTTGGAATTAGACACTGCACTGTACAGCCCTGTGGCTTGCGCAGAGGTGCATTCGTTATACCGGATTACCGGACCATCGAAGAGACATATTGTCCCAGTACGTTGAACTGCTATACTCTACAGATGTATTTCCTTTTGTCCGCGAGTGTTCTAGTGGAAGAAAAATCAACGTGTTCGCGATTACGGTCACTAAAGAAAAATGAAGAGGGCAACAAAGTTTTGTGCTCTACAACCGTTTACTGGGACCATGTTTCTGCTTCGCTGGTTGAGCTGTACGCGATGAGGTGGCGCCACAAACTCTGCCATTCAGGATCACGGTTTTGCAGAAATTTAACTCGTAGGAGAAATTTGATTTGTCCCTAGAAGAGCTTACGCTTACGGCCTCCGGTTTACCAGAGCCGTGAATGGAAGTAGCAGAACTGACAGCGAACTGATCGTGATCATGTATTGTGGTTAGACCTTTTGCCTAACCACAATACATGATGCTTTTTCGTCGCTTCGGTGCCTTCGTCCAAAGAAAATGATTAAAGGTATAGTGTAAGTTATCTCCTCGCCAGTGTGCGTTACTCCAGTAGTTAACTAAAACTTGCAGGCTCCTGCGGTATTAGCGTTATGTGTCTCTGGTTACGCACTGCATCACCAGACGTGGCAAGTAGATCTACCGATCTGTAAACTTCCACGGTAGCCTGTCATCATTAAATGTAAAGAAGTTTGCATACAAAACTAATATCCTTTTGTAATGTCGTTCTTAGTAGTTTCGGTAGAACATTTTTGCAGGCATGCAGATGCTCTTGATGTGGACCTACCAGAAGGTCCAGCACAGACGACAACCCTCCCGCGAGCCTCGCGTAGCATGGGCAAGAAGCGGTTCACCAGCCGCACCGTGGACACTACCGTGTGGTCGAATGCGTGCAGGAGGCCTCGTTCGCTGATCCACTCAATTTCTCCGAGGTCAGCGGTGCCAACGTTGCAGACGAGCGCGTGAAGCGTCCTGTCTGCGAGACAAACAAACAGAAGTGGTTGATTTATTTCTGGTGTTTTACGTCCCAGATCCAGCCGTGATTATGAGAGACGCCGTAGTGGAACGCTCCGGAAATTTTGACCACCTGGGGTTCTTGAACGTGCACTGACATCGCACACTACATGGGCCTCTGCATTTTGCCTCCATCGGAATGCAGCCACCACGATCGGGATTCGATCCCGCGACCTTCGGATCAGCAGCCGAGTACCATAGGCACGTGGTGGGGCACCGTACAAACAGAAGACGCGTCCACGAACTCGCCAATGAGTGTGCTAACTCAAGCAAGGACTGGCCTAAGAGATCAACAGATCCATTCTCGGTAGAAATTTCGGTGAGTGCGAGTGCGACTTAATGGAATTTTGGTGAGTTTTCAGTTCTAGCCAGCCCAACACAGCATAACCAAATGCTTTGCTGGGCGAGTTTCTTCATAGCCAGAAGGGAACTTAAGCACCAAAAAGACGGGACACAGGAAAACAAGACGGCCCAGCTGGGAATTGGGACAAGACGAGACTCGGGTTCCATCGTCTTGTCTTCCTGTGTCCAGTCTCCTTTGCGCTCAAATTTATTTCAGCCTAGCATGATTTCGTGATAGATTCCCAGTGAACCCGACCGAGTAGAATTCATCCGCAGTAAGATCGAGCTAAGTGGAAGCATTGGTGATTCAGAGCCTGAGTGAAACTTTACATCAATATTACGGCTTAAGAGTTACTCTAGGTTTTATTATCGGAAGCTCGCTGATATTATATTTTTATTGGTCAAAGTCATGACACGTGCTCGCATTGCTTCACGCCCCCTTTTCCCTCCCTCTCCATTGATTGCAGCGCGCTCGTCGGACGAAACGAAAGCGAATGGGCTAGGGCATCAAGACTCGCAAACTTGACCCTTCAACTCTACTAATACCTAGCGGATTTGAAATTTCTTTGACAGGCGAGTAGTGGGGCTTATTAATAAACTCCTTAAGTGGTTTCACTCGAGGCTTACTTGGAAAAGGGATGTGGCAGGAGACTTTTAAAATATGTTCATACTAAAGAGAACGACCAATTATTGGCCATCGGCTTACTTTCTTTGAAGAGCCGCTCGGCAATCTCCTGGTAGGCATCGTTCATCGAGTTTTCGTTGGTCGGTTGCAACTCGATGACGTCGACATTGAAGCGTTCCATGCCGCTCGCCATCTCGCCGCCCATGTCCTGCGAGCCGGACAGCACGTAGTAGCCGCTCCGAGAGAGCTTCGACGCCGTCAGGAATCCGTGCTCACTGTCGCAGCCTGCGTATGCGGACGTCATGACGCCGGTGCACAACGTTCACTCCTCGTAAGATCTACAATGTCGCATTACTTCGTGTCCTCGGTATAGGCAAGGACGTTAGTGGAATACCAAGTTCCCGGGAAATGGTAGGTTGGTATTGCAACGTTTCATTTAAAGGAGCCCTGCCACACTTTTTGAACGTGGTCTAGTGGCTGCTGATCCGAGGGTCCCGACATGGAATCCCGGTCGCGGCGGCTGCATTTCGATGGAGGCGAAATGTTGAGGCCCATGTAATGCGCCATGTCAGTGCACGTTTAAAGAACTCCAGGTGGTTGAAATTTCCGGAGCCCTCTACTACGGTGTCTCTCATAATCAGAGCTGGTTTTGGGACGTTAAACCCCACAAATCAACCAAATAACGGCAGTTGAGCGCGGTTCCACCACGTGGGTCTTACCGCCGACGTTCACGTTGATTGCCCCAGTGATCTGGAATTCGTTGTACACCTGGTAGTTTTCAGACCAGCTAAAGGTGGGCTAGAAAGTGTAAGTGCGTTCACTACTCCAGTATAGGCAAGAGTGCTAGCGCAGTATCAGTTAGAATACCTGTCGATATTAGCGAGAGGACGCGAAGCTTTACCAAACCACAACTGCAGCCACGCTTGTGTTCGATGAGTATTGTTCCCGAAGACAGGTTTAAAAAAGAACAATATGTTCACGACAATGCCTAAGATAAAATGGGCAGCTTTCACTAGGGGCACAAGGTTGGACAAAGCGCGAAGCTTGTAGCCAACGTAGTTTCTTCAGGCGTAACAAGCGTAACTAACTCGCGAGATTTGTCATGTGACAAGCTATCTTATGGTTCGGCGGAGATATGTCACGTGACTAGGTGTGACGTCATGTTACGCGATATGGGTGACGTGTCTAGGTTCAGTTGGCTTTGCAGGCAATGTGACGTTGTGACGTCCTCCTTACTTGCCTCAGCCTGACGTCGTTCCTCCTTACCCTGTCTCTCTTTTCCGCTCCGTTGTTGTATGCTACGCTATGCTAGGCCTATGCTATGCTACGCTGAATACATTCGCTCCTTGTTCAGTTCCTTCTGAAAATATGGCACTTCTGTTTACAGAAACTTTCGTTATTATGAGCAACAGAAACAAAGAATACTCGTTTCTCCAGTAATTCGACATTGTGGCAGTTTTGAGATGACATCTTCGATTATTAATTCCGTTTTTGTTAAACTTGGGCCTGCGACTACAAAGCCACAAAAATATGCGACGAAGCAACAAACCACCCTAAATAATTTAGTGCATAAGTATTTGTACAGCATGTCTAATTTTCTTGATACTGCGTTGTTATGCCATGGCGCAGATGACCACTTGGTATCAGGAAAATGCCCATTTTTTTACTCCCCCTGGCTTGCCCGATCACCTGTGCGCCCACCCGCTGTGAAGAGTGACGCAACAGCAAGGTCGACCTTCTGCGTCATGACGTCACGACAGACATAATTTCCGGAAAGCCAAAGTGGCGGTGGAAAGGTTATGCCAAGTGCTCGGAAGCTTGGTTGTACATCTTTACAGCGTGAGGCGTTATGGGCTCGTTACAGTGACCGAAGTTCGTAGCGATAGTGTCCGTGCCGCCGCCGCTGCCGCCACTGTCTGTAACCGCTATCAGCTCAAATGGAAAAAAAATGCATCCGTGCCTGTGCACATTTCCACCCCGCTCAAGAGGATTAGGGCCACTACAGTCTTGACTGACTTTCACCCCTTGGTTGGGAATATTGCATTCCCAGGCACGGCTCTCATGAAGTAGGAGAGGTAGTGGCATGCACCCCGGGCTCTCACACATGGTGTGTCCCCAGCCACTAATCTCGCATGTAGGAGTGGTATTTCAGGACATTGTCTGCTGTCAGCCAGATTCTGCAAGTTAATAAACAAGGACGATGAAAACACAATGACGAAGAAGACGCTTCCGAATGAGAACAAGAAGACAGCTATGGAGAAGAGGAAATGGGTGAAGTCGAAAAAGAAAAAGAGCCAAAAAAGTAGCGAGCAATGGAAGAAGAGGGGAGAGGAGCTGGAAAAGAATAAGGTTGAAACAAGAGAATGAGACAGAACGCAGAAAAAACTAGCTTATGCTGGTGCTGGGCTGCGTCCTCCGCGCAGTCTTTCGTGGTTGTAGTGCCGCAGGTCTTCATCTAATGCATAAAAGTAAATTGTAATAATTATATGTCAGTACCGCGAATGTTTGCTACGCATCGAAGTCCATCAAATTTGAAGAGATGTTTATTTTGTGGCCGTACATGATAGAACCCCGATGCGATTCTGAGGCCCGCTCTGGTAAGTGATTCCAGGATAGCCGTGGCCACATGCGGTCCTCATAACACGCCGTATGATGTATCTAAATCAAGGTGCACGGAATGGTATACATTTGTCCCCGACGAAAATGCAGCTGTCGTCTACAGGATAAGAACTTTCGTTGAGAATCGCATGCGTGGCACGTTCGCCGCTAAGCTACGACTGTGGGCCACGCCAAACTCAGCGCAGTGGTGGCCATAACAAAAAAAAAAGCTTTGCCCAGGTCAGGATACGTTAGGTTAGGTTAGGCTATGCTCCGTTTACATCTCTCCATAGGGGAGCTACCAACGTAAAGGTTCATCTTAGAACAAAGAGCCGTTAATCCACTATTCGAAGGTTTCGTACTTGCGATGATGACGGCGAGTCTGCACTGCGGCTGCTTGCACCTGGAGCGGAAGAAGCCCTTGATGGCGCGGCTTAACCACCATCCCAGGACCAGGGTCACGCTGACGATCCCAATCTGCCGCAACAAGGACGCGAACAGCGTGGTCGCTTCCAGGACCAGGAAGAGACAAGGCGCCACGACCAAGTACAACTTGAAGACGTGCATGGCGCAGAGAAGCTGCACTTGACAGGAACAGGTCTGCCGCGCGAGGCGAGCCCCGATGCGACGGCCGGCTGAAGAACGAAACGGGCTCGCGATCTCGCTCGTGCGGTGATGACGACGATGACGATAGTCCTTCAGAACGTGCCGTGCGTAGAAAAAAAATGCTAGCTGAGTGATTTATGTGATGCGTCGATTTACTGAAGGCGCCTTCCGTTGTTTTCTAAGCAGAATAGCCCCACTAACGTGAAGCCTGAGAAGGTGCAGACGATGCGGTGAGGCGCAGGTGTTTCCCACAGGAAGACGTCAGTCGCTGATATAATGGGCTTGCTTTACCGTTGCCACGACGACGACGACGTTAGGCTCCAACAGGCTTGGCTCATATTAAATAGGCCAGAAATCTCGTTATATTTATTCAAATACCCAAATAACGCTCGAAAGAAATTTTCGTCATTTTCTTTTATTTGATTTATTTATTATGTGAACCAGTAGAGCTTCTTTTTTCATCCCTATATTACATCACGATCCTCAACACCTCTTCGCCTTTTCCCTGTGTAGATTACCGCGATCCTAAATTTAAAAAAAAATTTACGAACCAATTTTTGGTCAATCCCCACAGTGGGCGTGAGCCATACATTGTCAGGTGAACAAGAACAAGAACAAGAACCACGAACAGAACTTTGTTAAAATTGCTCTTTACGCGACAATTGCTCTTTCTGCACTGCCTCCAGAATCGGCACACCGATTTTTGCACCAATTTTCGCAACCGAATTTAACAAGTTTCTGTTAATATTGCAAGTAATTCGGATTATTCCTGGATTTTTAAGTATTGTAAATCATATTGGTTTACTCTGAGCCGGTTTTGACCAATTGTACGCTTGTTTTTGAGCATAATTTGACCACTTGCTTTACCGTGACGGGTGACAGGAGACGCGGACAGGAGACGCCAAGAGCCAAGCCCATAATTAGGCAAAGAGTTAGATTTTTGACAAGGCCGTTGGGAAGTTACACCTTCTATTTTTGTTTGCCTGCAGCGTTCCGTAGTTCGTTCTATGTACCTAGACGTGCCACTGATGCATTATGACAGGAGTTCCGAATACCAGGAAGGAATTACTCCTGTAGTGAACGAGAAAGCAAGGACATGGCAGTGGCGAAACATGTTTGCCAAGGTTACTCTTTGCAATATTTTTCTAGTTGACAAAGCGTGGTACGTTTTATAAAATTTGTCCATCTCTCTTGTGAACGTTGAGAAAATTCTCAGGGTGTTTGTTGTGTTCACCTGGGGTTCTACTTGGTAGAGGGTAAGTCGTACGAATTTGTTTCTTTCTGTTAAACAGGGAGATCTTGGTCTACCCCACCTGTTTCTGAGGGACCAGGAAGATCCCTTCTTACGTTCAGTGATGAAGATACAGCTAAGCAGTGTACTTTCTGAATTAATTGTTTCTTCTGTGTCCACGAGTTGCGATAGAATCAAAGGTTACATGAAGGAAGTAGCCGATTCATTTAAATTACGGAACATGCGATTTTCATTAGACTAATAATGTGATGCGACAGAATAGCAACTCTACACATATCCACTTGATGTCATGTTGCCAATTTTCTTGTATCTATCTATATACTGGGGATGGGGGGGGGGGGGGCTGACTTAATGTTTTGAAGTAAATACAAAATCATTCTTCTTTAAATTACACTATAACACCATTATATCAGTCAAAACGTGGCTTGCGGAAAAAAGGAATATTCGTGCTTTGGACAGCAAACCGCCTTATGTGTAGAAAGCCGAAAACTACTGAGCATACATTTATTGAGTGCTTGGATGCGGTATTCCTTTAGGATGTGCTGCCTGGAACCCTTAAGAAAGTCTTACCTATAACTCCCGCTGGCATTAGATACTTAACTGTGCAAAGTGACCATTGCGTACTTTTCGATATGCTTGTGCTGCTGGGACTTAAACAGTTTGTGGAAGACGCGTATGTCGCTGATACATAGTGGTGTTAATATAACGTTAACAAGTAAAACTTTCTAGAAAGTGTATCTTATACAGGTGACGTGTATGTAGCGTAGATTGAACCTCCTACATGGATGTATGTACGCGATGAATCTGTAAAGTCGAAGAAATTTTAATGTTTCAAGTCATTTTTTCGAGGTCGTGTGCTTGTGAGCTAAAGGTTCTGAAAAAAAAATGGATATGTTCCAACTAGGCTGTCTCACAGTTCTACTTCAGCGAAAGTAGGCTGATGTTTTTTGCCTAGACACAATTCTGTACGTTCTGGAATTGAAACGTCTAAATAAAGAAATGATGGCTGAATCTGTTGCCGTGCTGCTCTCGCAACCTGTGATCGGTGGTTCGAATCCGCAGTGAAGGAGGAAGTTTTATTTTCTGGCGGCGGGAGCTTTTTGTACGACATCGACAAGGACTTCACAAGTCGGTTGGTACAATCTTCGCTTGAAAAAGTCATCCGTATATAGCCTCGATATAACAGAAACATTATAGTACTTCTAAGCAATGTTATTTGTATAGGTTAATAATGTTTCTTTATTTTATTTACCTGCCACTTGTAGCACCGCTGCTGTGTACCAGCATTAACATTATACGAACACTCTGATGGTTGTAGCCGGTGGTAAACGACACGTGCCAGCGCTACAGGTTGTCGCAAGTACTACCATTTCCCGAGATGGTTGGTAGACAATGACATTTATTTCCAGAAATCAACATGGCGTCGTTTATTAGCAACTTTGGTAATAACAAGCAAATGTTATGACGCATTATGGATTTTCTCACACATTTTGTCGTGTACAAATGGGACGTGGTGTTTGCGCTTTGAAGAACAATATCTTCGCTGACACCTGTGTATCTATGATGGATCGCTTTCTCCGTGAGCCAGCGGAAGCTATCCAGCAGAAAGCAGTCCTTTTTATTGCACATTTTCCCATATGTAAATGAAATAGCATAATGGAATGTTCTTTAAGTGGAAACAGAACATAGCAGCTGTATAAAGAGTATTACGCTCGTTCGCTGTCGACAGCTGAATGCGTCCTTTAGTACATAAAAAACCTTGCTGTACGCTGTACGTAACTTTCTTGCGCCCAGCTTGGAATTTCTGTGTCATTGTCACCGTAACACAAATGATGCATCGATCATCACGAGGTTAAAGGTGTAGTCCCTTTGTTCGGCATCATAACGTCACGATCCCAGAGCCAAAGGCCCATAGGCCGATTACGCAGATTTTCGTTCCCAGGTGCCATGGGTCAGAAGCCGTGCCTAATGACAAGACCAGCATAAAGACAAGCTGCAAAATTTCTCTTGCAAGTATCAATAGTGTAACAGCATTCTATGACTAACACTCCCATATCAATCTGTTCCCGGTTTTAGGTTGCAGATGCCTGAGAGGCATGAGGATTTGTTGCTGCCTGTCCGCGCGTTGAAGAGGTCGACGAGTCGCTTGGACACGGCGTCCACGGCGCTTACGTGGGCTCTGGATATGGGAGCCCACGGGTTGCCCGGCGTCAGCCTGGATACGGCCGACACGGGACTGATGGGCGACAGTGGGTTCAGGGGGTTCCACGGGCTCAGAGGGCTCACGGGTGAAGGGCTGAAGATGCCCGGGCCGCCGTTGAGCTTACTGCGCCGTCCGTATGCGCGGAACGTGTCGGGGATGATCGTGAAGATGTCCTTGATTTCATCAACAACCTTGGAAGAGGACTTGGGAGGTTCTGCGTGGAGATGAAAAGAAAGACAGCACAAGATTCAGATGTGGAGCGCGTGTCCTGCACTAGAACGGCCAGTAACTGCTGAGCAGTCCCAAAGTAACCTTCAGATTTGACAGAGCTACAAGGGCTAGCATATATGCACCTTTCATTTCCAATTTTATTTACCCAGGGAAGCATGTTTGTAGCCCATGAAACGGCCTACCATACGAGGACTCTCCTGAATATAATAACGATATGCTATCTATCTATCTATCTATCTATCTATCTATCTATCTATCTATCTATCTATCTATCTATCTATCTATCTATCTATCTATCTATCTATCTATCTATCTATCTATCTATCTATCTTACGAGAGATGGAGGCTGCGGCCCTTTTGCGGCCACTCAGTCCCTCCGTCAGGTGGTTCTGTAGGCGTCCAGCGATGCTTCTGAGTGCGTCCAGTGTGCTGACGAGAGAGAGGGCGTTGGGCAGCTCTTGGGACGAGGCACCCGCGGATGTCAGGTAGCTGTGCAGCTCGTCCAATGTCTGCATGTACTCGGGCTCCTTGCTGCGAATAAAAAAAAGGGGTCACGTGATCAAGGTGACGCCGTAAAGCCGTAAACGACATGAATTACTACTTCCTCATGTAAATTTAATTAGGTAGAATCCAATGACGCAGATGCAAAAGAGGACCTCTTGACGTGTTTCACGTTCAACAGCTCCCGGGAAAAAAGAAATGCGTTATCAGTCGACTCCTTTCTCAAACACGTCTACTATGGGCATTTGACGACTTATCGGGAGGTGACTTGGTTCGTCTGAGTTAATATTCCTTTGTCACCTTGGAATCAGATAAGGTGCTTTGATCAAAGGAATAGCATTTCTTTCCTGAGGCACTTCATATAATTATAAAATGATTGGAGAATTATGCATACCGCAGTGAAGCAACCTTGTCTACAATGTCCTAGGAGAGGGCGGGAGGAAACTTTGTTACTTTCTAATGGAGCACAGAAAGCTGCTAGGGCAAGAAATAAAGAAAGAACATAGAAACGCGGTTACAGCCAGTCATGAACAATGTATCCCATCAAAGCAGATGTGCCCTTATGTCTCAAGTCGGTTGCTAGAACGCTGTTCTTAGGGAATTGCACATTTGGCTCTTCTGCCATCTTGTGGTGTCACCTATGAAGCTGACATTCCAAAATAGACTTGGTTTCGACCATTGTACGCGGCCATCATGACCTATCACATCCGTGATTCACTATATATTTGGACTGTTCGAAACACTGTCCCGGACAACCATCTTGTGAAGTTTGTTTATACTGACCTTTCCTCCTTGACCTCTTCAACCTTGTCCCGTGCGGTCGCGAACCTGGTGGGCAGGGTGCGCACCATGTGGAACAGGCCTCGGGCTCTCTCCGGGTACTCCTGAAGAACGCCGGCCAAGTCTCCGTGCAGGATTCGTTGCATGTCGCTCATTACGCGCCTGAAGTCAAATATCACCTGTGGCATTCAAGGGGAAGGTAATTAGAAGGCATAAGTGCAAGGTCACTGTGCAACTTAAAGTGACAGCGACAAAGCATAAAGAGAACAGAGATGTGAATCCCAGATGACACTCCTTAAAGCTTGTGTGGTTTCTGGGCCGCCCTACCAGCTGCGGTACTCATGCACACATACTAGAGGAAATTTTTAGGGCAAAGGTGCATTTACGGCGCTGTGACCTGGCCGCGTTGCTGTCGGGACATGCAGGCCCACACCGACACCCTGTGACATGAAGGCGTTGGTCGGTATATTAAATGTGCGCGTGACCACAAGTTTCAAATGCAAGAGCAGGAACTGCAATCACGGATTCAAGATATTGTGTGCTAATCCTTGCCGCTATCTTGTCCATATTGCAACAACATTACACAGAGAAAAGAATTACGGAGTTTTACGGATGCCCATGCCCATACCCATCTATAGTGTGACTGTCATACACGCCGCAGTAAGCTCATGTTCTTCAGAGTGTGCTAAATCAAAGCACACTAGTGTTATTGGAGGTTGCCACGATTCAATTGCAGCCTTTGGCGGTCCTGAAGCCTCGCCAGGAAAACAATACATTCTATTATAATGTAATACTAAATAATGCAAATGATGGCATAGAGCGATTGCCCTCGAACGAAGGCAAGGAAAAGGTGCAACGGCTAGTCTTCCATGAGTAAAACTGAAGGTTTTCCAGCTTACCTGAAGAATCTTCACGACCTCGACAAGGATGGTTGGGTGTTTGTCGATGGGCCTGACATTGGTGAAAGCGTCCGTGATGCTAGTCAGGTCTGGGATCTTGGGAGCCTGAGGAATGGGAGGCTTGGATTCTGCCGGAGGTGGCGCATCTTTCTTGCTTTCAGGTTCCGCAGGTTCGGCGGCCGCCTTCTGTGGGGGAGGCGGAACGTCGTCTTCAACTGGTTCCTCTTCAGAAGATTCTTCTGGTTCGGGCTCACTTGGCTTCAACTCGGTCTGAAGTCTGCCCAGCTCTTTTCTGGCACACTGGAAGCGTGAGAAAGATCCAGTGTAAATACTAGCATTCAGTGGAAGGAAAAAAGTGACACTGAACCCGGAAGCTGTGCGACTGACTGACCTGTGTTCCACACTCGCTGTGCTATCTGCTACCCATACGGGAATATTTTTACGAATGTTTTCAGCTGCAAGCACTAGTCATCACTGATGGGCCTTCTCTAACATTTTCTTCCTTTATTCTTGATCAAGAAGCTCGTTCTTGCGAAATGATACGTTACGTGAGCGGCTCCGTATTAGGCAAAAGAGAATGCTTGTGATAAGGCTGCCTCTATTGAATTATTCTTGTGACGAGTTTCTGCAGTGCTCTACTAACACGTAACATACAGCAGGCACAATGACGACGGGCAAATCGTAGCATCTGCATTATATGGACGCTGAACTTTGCTGTTATGGGTTCGTAGTATTTAGAGAGCGAGATGTAATTGATGACACACTGTGTTATAGGCGAGTGTGTCACGTGCACTCGGGTATTTCCAGCAGATCACTCGTCACTATGGTTCAATCACGGGAGCGTGTTTTCGATTGCAATCACTTTGCTTTCTCGTAACACAAGCATTACAAGAGGTGTTGGCTGTGAGTGGCTTACCTGTGTAAAAGCTTCGGCTGGAGCAATCAAGCCGTGTTCCTCCTGAACGCGTAAAAAGAAATCGTTAATAGTAAGTGTTGGATATACGAAGAATATGTTACTTATTGTTCAGCATTCCAACCACTTCGCGTGCTGAGCGCTTTGTCGCATGGTTCCTGTCTCCATAAACTTTCTGTTTTGTTTAAACAGCAGTTAGGAAGACACACGTCTTAGTTTCGTCTTTCTTACGGCTTTGACACAAGCAGATTCTTGCTTAAAATCCAGCGACTGTACTTGTTGGACCTGCACTTCACATTTTAGCTATTCTCTCCAGCATACAATTTCACATTTCAAGCCCTGTTAGGCTAAACACTACCGGAGCGGTAATGACTTTTCTGTTAAACTGTAGGATGTTCTCGCTATTCATATTACTCGCAACACTGGCAAGATTGTTTTTTTTTTTTCGTGTGCATTGGAAATGCGTGTGCGTGGGATCTATTACCGCACTCAGCCTGATACTGTCACGCACAATCTCGTAGATTTCAACCTTGCAAAACTGCACCAGAGGCGTCTCTGGATGGTTATACGCTTACGAAGAAGCACTTGCGTAAGAACCTGCGTTATCATTGTGTAAGAAATCGGATTTCCGTATGTGCCTAGTACGACACGTTTGCAAGTGTTACTTTGATGATTTAGGCACACGAAATGTTTCTATACGCCGTTGTCCAAGTACTCATGTTTAAGTACAGTGCATGGATATCTGGATAGGAGGTTTTGTATAATTTACTCGCTGATACTTACATCCTCAGTCACTCCTTCCTGCGTCCTCAGGCACTGCACAGAACAAAGGAAAAAAAGAAGATTGATTGATTTGTGTGATTTTACATCCCAAGACAACGATACGGTTATGAGAAACGCTGCAGTGGACATGCGGAAATTTCGACCACTTGTGGTTCTTTAACGTGCACCGACATCGCACAGCACACGGGCCTCATTTCGCCTCCTTCGAAATGCAGCCGCAGCGGCCGGGATTCGATGCCGCAACCTTCGGATCTGCAGCCGAGTGCCATAGCTACTACACCACCGTGGCCAGGCTAAAGGAGATCGAATGATGCACCCCCTAATAAAATCGCCCCAAACGTGACATATGTGAATTCGATGCTTCGTACATCGAGTTTTCCTTTTAAAACATTTACTAAGAACACTTTGTAGCGGTAATCATTCAGCCAGCTTGAGAATAATGGATACATTGATGTCCTTATTGTTCGTGCTGCTCAGGTTTCGGGATTTTTTGGAGCATTGATTTATCATCATTGAGAACTGCGTGCACTCAAGTCACAAGTGGACGAAGACAATGCGATTCTTTGCCCGTGTGTACGTGTAAATAATTTTCCCGTTTGTGACTCAGTATTTTGCGAGCTTATGACACATTGTAGCCCCGACCGCCACAAACCAAAATCAACACATTCATTTCCGCCGCAACCAGTTAAGTCTGTCACCGTACCTTAGCAGCACCGTTACAGTCAGTGAAAAGAAATAGAACTGGATTTAGTAAGAGTTGCTATAGCTTTAGAAAAAAGGACTCACCTCAGGTATAGCTGAATGACTGGGGACGTCAGTCTTCACGAGTTCGTTACTGTCTGGAAGCTTGATGCTGATGGGTATGTTTTCAATAAATTTGGTAGCTGGAGCTCCTGAAAGCAGACAGCGTATGAAAGCTACACTTAGCACGAATGTTTCGTACTATATCAATTTCTAATCGACGAGCAAATATATCTGCCGCGATAAAACTACATTTTCATCCTTGAAGAAACGGAACTGCATGTTTACTAAGAATGAGTTGCTCACTAATTATTAAATGAAAATTGTCGTCAATTCTTAAGTGATTTACGCAATTAGAAGAAGACAAGGGAGTGCGGAGAGCTGTCAAAGAACAAGAAATCCTCATTAAGCTGGAGGCTAAGCATATGACCTTCACCCGGTAACGCCACCATCCAATGAACTGGCTGCACCACCAAGTTTTGAGCCACGAAGTATGTTCCCTTACGAAGTATGCCCCCATGATGAACGAACATTTTAATTAAATTGTGAACATTGATGACGATATTATCTGCGGTTCGAGTTCGCATTATGCTATCGCAGTAATGCTAGATTCGGCACAATAGTTCGGCAATCTCTTTTTAGACAAGTCTTCTGGACCACCCCGGTTTACTGCTAGAGTTTCAAGGATTGTTCTTTTTCATCATAAAAAAATATTAGAAAGTCATGGCACACTTTTGTTGCATTGTCGACGCAGTGTCGCGCCGATTAACGGTGAATGATATTTCTCTTTTTTTGTTATTGCGATGAAGGCCTCTGACACTCGCTTAACATCTACGGTTTCATCAGGGCTATACGAAGATATGACGTCCGAAAGAGATAAAACATGAGACGTTATCTACAACAATTTACGTGATGCGATGTGACAGCGCTTTACTAAATACACGTTAATTTATTTTCGCGTATCTAACTGCACGAATTTGGGAGGGTTCGGCAACGAGACTTGTCATGTCATTTCCCAACTCGTCATGTCTATGGATGTGAACGCTCTGGGTGCAAAGGAAATTACGCGCAATATTACTATTTGTACGTGTATAGAGTTCTTTGGCTACACACTTCGCTCACCTTGTAGCAATGGTACGGCCATAGCAGCCACTGCTACGAAAAGTAGCATTTTTATAGTTCCGTTCACCATGACTGACGTCTGTGAATCTGCAACAAAGGAAATGAACAGTGTTGGATTTGGCATGTTGGTACCACATGATTACGATTTCCTAACAGCGCAAAAGACACAAGGGCACATAAGGGAGGGGGGGGGGGGGTCCTTCCTAGGGTTATTCTCGTTTTGAACTGCGAATTCGTTGTGTGTACCACATGTATGTTGAGCAAGAGCGCAGCTGCATGCAAGGTGAAGCGTTTTAAATGAAATAAACTGTTGGAAGCCCAGCACTCTGCATCATCTCTTCAGTACAGTCGTATCTCTTGCGCTGTTAACAAATCGTAAAGAAAGTGATGTTATGGCTTAATTAGCTTCATTTGGCGGTGCTATATATATCTCGATGCCGACACTGTGAGAACACTTTTAAAATGAGAGACAGTGTTTCCACAATCGCCGTTGTTAACATATAGCACATATAACCGTTTAATGAGAAGATAGGCGCCGCTGGGGAGATAGCTATACAGCACTAAAAATTGCTGTGTTTTGTATTATAGATTTGTACAATAGAGTGCCTAGAATGGCACATACGCAGTCGCCTCGGGTTGTTCGCGCCGCACGTGCGTCAAGCGCTAACCACTGTACTTGGCTTAGCGTATTGGACCCGTAATTTTGAACATGTTGTGCGCGCCTAACCTACCCCTGAAGCTTATTTGCGTCGACCTCGTGAAAAACCGAGCGTGCGTAACCGGCATTTGGATTTACGTCGGAAAAACCCTATTCTAAACATCTACGGCGCACTGAAGACTCAACGCACCCAAGACTTGAGTGACCATTTCTAAAACTGCTTATTATACTGTCCGATGTAATAGCAGCGCAAGGAACAAGGACGAACGAAGAAAACACAGAGAGCGCTGACTTTCAACAACCATTATTAACCAAGCACAGCCCATCTGTATATAGTGAGGACACATGCGCAGGATTGGCAATTGTTAACACCGTGTCAGTAACTACGGACACGGTGTTAGTGCAGGAGACTGTATATTTGAACAGATGCGATTAGAACGTTGTCTATCGCGTTCACTCATTCCGCACTTTAGAAGCGAAATGTCTTTTCGTAGTTATCGACACGGTGTTCCAAATAGCCCCTTCTACGCGTGTCGTCCCACTATATATACACGGGCTGTGTTTCGTTAGTAAAGGTTGTTGAAAGTCAGCACTATGTGTGTCCTCGTTCTTACGCTGTTGTTACATTCGATATGATCTACCAACAATCCCAAATTTTCGCCTGTCATTGCTGATGTTACTCTACTAATAACTGCTGGGGTTTTACGTGCCATAACCACGACATGACTATGAGGTACACCCTTTAGTCGACGCCTTTGGAGTAGCTTAGACCACCCGGGGCAGCTAACTCCAACTACACGACTGGTCCTTGCGCTTTGCCCCCAAACAAGTGCGGGTTGCATCGGTACGGAACCGAACGTGCGACCTCAGGCACAGCAAGACAACGCCACAGAAACTAAGCTATTGTAGCGTATATACATGTTATTATAAAAAAACAGATTATGTCAAGCGCTCTTCGCAAGAAATGTTTCCCTTTTAGACAATTCAGAGAGGGTTGCGTCGAGATTCTGCGTTGCCCATAATTTCTGGTGTGAATTGTACCAATTACTGCCAACGAGCTGACTCCGGGATGGTGAATTCCGTGTGTCTGCACATTAAAGAAAACTAGTTTCCTTAATTTGCCTCCTGTTAAGTGCGTTTCAGGCGAGAACTCGCTTTTTAGCTGGCAAGTGTACAAGACGCGAGTAGATGTATATCATTCCAGGAAAGTTTACGCGCAAAAAATACGGCGTAAACAAGGGGACTACGGTTTAGCTGGAAGTTCCTCGTGTCGTCTCTCACGCTTGCTCAAACATAGCAGCCAATATTCCGTTTTTCTAATTGCCTGATTCCTTGTGTTTCTATAGAAACACAATTATCTTCTGCAAGTTACTAAAGCTGTTCCCGCATCTTCCTCTCGTATCTCTTATTACCACAATGACACACACCTTGCGAACAGGTAAACCCTCGGTGTGCTGTAGTGTGTTCTGTATTACCAAGGAAACCTAAAATTATGAAACAACGTCACACCAATTGCGTAGTGTATTACGTAATGCAACAACTACATAAGACATGTTGTGCGTTCAGTTTTTGAGTGGTGTGCTCATCAGGTTATTCCTATCTGATAACACATCCCCTGTTGCTCGCTGATAATACACTCTGCGGATTTTGGAACACACGTGTGCTTTTGCGAATGAGTATATTAGTTTGGTTTGGGCTGAACAAACCGCATGACTTTGCGTTTCTGCAAATGCGTATGCAAGAAAAGCAACGTTCTCTACTCGTACTCGCGATAATGACGGTGATAATGATGTAGCTACAGACGGTGTTAGCCTGGTAGACGTGGCCAGCAATTGCTCGCAACTGGCACTCGCAAACACTATGCGTACTCCCAGTCTTGTTGTAGCTTACTTGCTAAGCTTTATTACTTCGGACAGCTTAGGTTTGTCATGACTGCGGCGTACAGTTGCACTAGGTGAAACTTTAACCTAACTCTTACGAATGAACGTTGACAGCAGAAAGCACTCAGAACTTCTACGTGAACAATGCCCCTTGCAGTCACTTCGTGTTTCAAATAACGGCAGTAATGGACGGAGCCGCGCTCGTTACGGGCGTAATTAAGATCAAACGAAGCAGACATTTTAACTGCTAAGTTTCCTGGGCAACATGGCGCGTAGACGAAGCCACGAGATGTGTACATACCTAGTTATCCGGAACGATTCGAGTATTCCTAAGCACTTTGCAAGAACACCAACGTTGCGAGCTCTTCACTGCTTGAGGTGACTGTGAGACGCCTCCACAGCGGCGGCTAAGAGATGGAACACACTTTCTCGGTGACGTCACCGACGTCACCGACGCGCGTCGCCGGTAACGCCACGCCATTCGCCAGCGCTGAGAGGATTAACTCGAGAAAAACTTTCCCCTTTGTCGCCAAGCCCCTAGGGCTGCCACTCTTCACTAACGTACACAGGCATACATAGACACGCTTACGCATTTCAGAAAGGCCCCGAGCCATCAGGCCGGCGAGAAGAATTAAGATATAAATACACACGCCATAGGTGTGTGCGTTGTCCCGGCTCTTTGCTTTTCCTCCTCCTCGAGTCATTCTAATAAGCCCTCTCGGACGTCTCGCCAAGGTCACGGACACGAACCGGATAATGTGTAAAGGGAGTCGTTACACGGCACACCATCGCTTTTTTTTATTGTAACTGCGGTATTTACCAACGGTGTAACGCGCGGCAGTCTACGCTAAGCGGCGTGACGTTTTTATATAGGTGCTCTGACTCACAGCAGCGCACGCGCTCACGAAAAAAGAACAAACTACTTCTCGGACGTCGTTCGCTGTAGGAGGTTGGTTGCGGTGGTCAAGCGAGTTGATTTCTGGCCGCACGGCTTGCCGAGAAATCTCTTATGTGTTTTCTGAAGTTGTGTTCTTGGTTTTAGGTCGAGGTGGACTCGTGACTGCCGTGCGATCTCTGCTGGCGGTCGCTAATGCTCTGCTTGCCAAAAGGAAGCATGCATTAACCTGGTGAAATTGCAGTGCTGTCAATATAGGAGTGCGCGCTATGCAACTATTCCTGACGATTACTTAGCTGAGTGATGCGTTAAGGAGAGAGGGAGGGGGGCGAGGGGTGGTTGGGAGGAGATGGTGCTGACATTAACGCCTGAAATCTTGCGAAAGTGAGTTGCGGCTCCAAGGCGCAATACCTACGTCACTGCAGGTCAACTTTTCTTCCTTCATTCTATATTGACAATTTTATTATCGGTTATGCGACCATCGTCATGACATGGTGTGCAACTTACTGACGAGTTTTCATGCGTAAAAATTACGCGACGTAATCACAAAGCTTCGCGTAGGAAATTATGTGGTGTTTACACAAATGTACTTGTGCGATGAATCAACCATTGTACAATGAATTAGCTCTTAGGGTGAAAAATTCTTTGTGTTGAAGGATATGGAGGGACACGAAAGCTCCCACGCAGTAATCTACATTGTGCACCTTCCTGTTCTTCAGCATTTTTTCTTGCTATCTTTGGGCTTTGAGTTCAAACGTTGTTGCGTAATCGTTGAACAACATATGCCCTACTCCTGCCTTCGTAGACAGAAGCGATTAGTAAAAGGAAACTCCAGCGAATCTTCTTTGTGGACGCACTCAAGAGCGATGGCTGCCAGCCTAGTAGCAGGGGGAGTTCTTTTTGGAACAACGAATTCATGAATTCCAGCCATTATTGTGGTTTCGCTTTCCTTGTTTCATTTGGTCGCCTCACTTGATACCCGAGAAGGTGCTTGGTAATAACGTTTTCGGGATCGACGGCGCATTAGTGAATACGTTTCTCAGATGTCTTAACGAGGCAGAACGTTCTTCGCCGGAGAATGGTGGACGTGAATCATGTCTTCTTCGTAAACGTGACGCAAATGAAAGTGCTTTGGGGCATGCGTCTGTTTGATAGGGCACACACAAATAACAGGTCATAGAGTTGGCACCTGTAGCGCGTCCGTTATTGCACTTTGCGTCGCTGTGGCTATGCCAGGGTGCAAGCTGAAAGAGATGTGACTCTAGAAATCACGGAAATGTCGCGAGACACTTGACGATGGAGCTTCTAGGAATCGAAACCCTCGGAATGTCATGCGTGCATAATGCATTAGGTTCACTCATCTGTATGCTCGAATTCAAGACAATAAATATTAGGAGCGCTATCTTTTGGGGATCGATAAGGTGAGCTGAGGGGACGAGAGGGAGCGGGGAGCTTCGGTTACGTATAAGAGATAAGATAACACAATAAATATATTTCGAGCCGTTAGAAGCGAGATTACAACGTGAATGAGTAGTAAGTCTTATGCAAAAGAAAAAAAATTGATTGCAGTGAGCGAGACAGAGTGAAGGAAGGAAAAGAAAAGTGGTCAACCAGGCGCGGGCCCAGTTTTATTCTCAAAGCTGGGGCAAGGGATATACGCGTGAGATAAAATGGAAGACAGACAGACAGACAGACAGACAGACAGACAGACAGACAGACAGACATAGGAGCACATCGTCTACCGATGGCTGCGTAGATGTGTCGTTGTAGCCGCTTCGTTTCCTTCGGTGCCATCGAGGCACGTCAGCAAGTAAACGAGTCAGCAAGTAAAGTTGCTTAGCAGCATCCGCGCCCCGCCACGGTGTTCTAGTGGCTACGGCACTCGGTTGCTGATCCGAAGGTTGCGGGATAGAATCCCGGCCGCGGCGGCTGCGTTTCGATGGAGGCGAAAGGTCGAGGCTCGTGTACTGTGCGATGTCAGTGTACGTTAAATAATCACAGGTGGTCAAAATTTCCGTAGCGCTCCACTACGGCGTCTCTCATACTCATATCGAGGTTTTGGGTCGTAAAACACCAGAAATGAATTGTCGCAGCATCCATACTTGACAGTGGGATCCGAACCACCGGTGTTCCTCCATGTGCAAATCGGGTGGCGCCGTCTGCTAATCGATTAACTGGAAACACCGGTAGGTCCTGGAAGTAGGTAGCAATAAAATACGCACACCGCAAGTTACGAACCTGTTCTATAGGACGCCCGTCCTTGAGCAATATCGATGAAAATTCACTTGATCTGTTACATTAATGTCAGCATATAGCAAATGCAATGAGTATAACGGATACCTTCAAGACCACTGGAATCACTTTGACAGTTTTAACGTTAATAGAATCGTTCAGTATATGGAAGACTGACGCAAACCGGTCAAAGACATTAGACAACCATTGCGATATTTATATGCGCATTGCCACTTCGGGCATCCTCACGCACAATAAATCGGTGTCTGTCACATTATCGTACCATGCAACCAGCAGGGTCGTGACACACACACACATACATACACAGAGTGTGCATACACGACGTCCTTTACCGAATCAGCTATCGCATGCATACTTAGTTAACATGAATATGACAGATACTGCAACGACGACGACATCGCAATGAAAAGTGAGAGTATGTCAAGGGCTCTTGAATTTTTTTTGTAAACCGTGAAATACTGCAATTACTGCGCCTTGTGTATAAGAGCTGAGCAGGCACGGTCTGTTTCTTTTCCCTAGTTTACGCGGGTACGGAAGGCTAGCTTTGTTTTTCATCGTGAGAATGTAGCGGTGCCCGAAAGCACGAATCCAAGGTAAAAACGATTTACACCGACTGTAAGTACGTCTGATACCTCCGAATAACACTCCGAATTCTGTAACTACTAGCTTCAACAATGAAAAGCCAGAAAAGCCATTACTTGAACAGTCCTGATTACGTCTCACCCCGTCTGGACCATGCCTACAAGGTCAAGGAGATAAAATGCAGGACGAACTACTTTATGATGGATTTTTCCTCAGAACAATTCGCGACTGAAACAAACTGCCTCATGACATTGCCACCATTATCTCTCCTGATGTATTTGCTTCCTCCTTGCATAATTCGTATTGTAAATAGTCCTCGTGATCCTCTGCGGTTTATTTGCTTGTGTGCTTTTCGTACTATAAATGTTTTTTTTTGTGAATTTGCCTTTTTGCGCTGTACATTTGTTCATTTACGTGCTTTTGGTTGGCTGTATTAGTATTGTCCTCCCCCCACTGTATTGCCGAAAGGCGCTGTGGGTATTGTAATAAATAAATGAAAATAAATAAATAAAAGAATAAGTTTTATGTAATTTTTGCTGTTTGTTCCACGGGTAAATGCACGCGTGTTTCGGTGCCGGACATTTCCCGAGACTCTCTTATCTGCGGGCTTTGCCCACGAGCAAGCGGAGTGACCCTGACCGAGTAGGGGTAAAGGAGTGCCGACTACAACAAGGCCCACTCAGTCTAAACAAGGTCGTCGAACGACGGCCGCTGACGCCACAATTCGCGTATTACCACCAACAAACAGAGGGATCGAAGCCTTCGGAAAGTTGGCGGTACGCTTTGAAAGACCCGGTCTATAAGCAAAGCTGCCTCCCTCGGATGATGACGTCACAGTTCCTGGCGCGAGCGAAGCTGCGATAGCCTCGAACGGGTTGCCAGCGCCGTGTGGGTGCCTGGGACAGTAGCTTTTAAGGACTCAGAAAACGCGAAAAATTCCACGTGTGAATGCAGGAAACGTGTTTAGTCGGCTTCAGAAAAGCACACGTGTCAAGTGAGGAAATGAGCTCCGTACACGCACCTGTGATAGACTGCGCTTAGATATGGAATCTGCGGAGATGCCGTTTTCTACGTACACAAACTGAACGAGAGAAGGAAGGAGAAGAGGGGGGTCACAGACACACATGGAGAGTGATTCACGCATTCTAGGTCGTGCTCACATTGTTCGAGGATTTTCCGTGTCGCTCATGTGAGGATAATGAATAAAGGTTAGAATTAAAGAGCATCGCACAGACACCACGAAGAAGTTGTCATACGAAGCGGCACAAATTTCAATTCGAGAGGCGAAAATTTCAACGAACTAGTATGCTGTGCCAAGCTTCCATGCTCACGAAGCCAGAGCGTATAGACGGTTGTGTCTCATTCACATGTTCAACGTAATGACACGTGCATTTTTTTCTTTTTCTTTTATTACAAAATGTCGTCGTTATCACGTTTTTGCTTTGTGTTTTATCATTAGAATCCGGCCTCACTGAATTTGCATTTTGCTTCGCGAATAATTCGCGATGCACGCGTTTGAGCACCTTCCGGAACACGAGGACTAGTGATAATGTTAGAACGTACTGTGACACACGTGTAAAAGCCGACGAATTCTGTCGCCGATCAGTTCCGTTGTTGATGATCGACGATCACGTTCGCCGCTCTTGTTCTGTAGTGAGAGTTCTTTTGTGGGTACACGTGTGGCC
Source organism: Hyalomma asiaticum (assembly GCA_013339685.2). NCBI lineage: Eukaryota > Metazoa > Arthropoda > Arachnida > Ixodida > Ixodidae > Hyalomma > Hyalomma asiaticum. The sequence continues at coordinate 22,123,250 of CM023488.1, read as the reverse complement.
AATAGAAGGATTTTTATCTTCTCCAGCTCATATTGTAAGTCCTTCCTCGTCCTGACCACGTGCCAATATTCCAGTCTATCGGCATAAACTTTTCGAAGGGAGCTACTGAATTACGCTCAACAGGGACAGAGCAACGACCAGCTGCACTAACGCCAGTTCTCCGACAATTTTTTCTATCTCTTCCTACCATGAAATTTTTATTTTCCGTTTGCTCCTCTGTCCGACGTGGTGAGAAAAGTGCAATGGCGCCATATCCTGCAAATTTAACTGTGGCCTGAATTGGTATGTACACGGTAGTGAAGATTTTGACGAAAGTTCCTTTGGTCAAGTAATGATGACGAACAAGAAGTTGAGGTCACTGAACAAGTCAAGGTGAAAACACAGGTACGTTTCGGGACCCGTCAAAGTTTCTTGATCACGTGCGGGTTCCTTGATTAAAGCACTCGTACCTCGTACGGCTACAGAAACGTCCGCGTGTTTTCCCCTTGGCTTGTTATGTGCTCTGTCCATAGAGTACGGACAGAGCACATACCATATACCAATCACGGCTGCTACATAACTGTGGTCGTGATCGACGCGCTGTGCTCCAAGAACGCAAAGAAGGCCATCTACAACCAAGTGATGCTCCTTTCACCGAAGCAGACTTTGTGTTCACAAAACGATTCGCTGACAACCCATTCGTTTCACCGTTTGCAGACGCTTCTGGTTTGTGAGAAGTTTTGCGCAGGCTCTGGCGAGCGCAGTGAAGTGTCTCCGGAGGAACTGTTCGAAAGCTTTGGTTTGTAGGCAACTGTCGTACATTCCTGTGCCGTGACGAGGTGCCGCTGATGTCCACTTGCAACTAATTCACATTTACGGAGAACCCAACCCATCTCCCACCCCCTCGAATCACCATATTGTCACTTATACATTCCACAGCACCGCGAACACAGGCTCCACTTACGTGTTATAAATTCCTATGAGAGACGGATCAACTACATTTTCTTATTGGTTTGTTTGCTTTTTCTTAGTGCAGCGGAAAAAAAACATATTACGGCAAAAAGGCCATGACTACCATTGTGAAGAACGATTCGCAATTTGGTTTGTTGTTTGGTTTGAATACCCCATTCTGACAAGCGATTTCTCCATTCAACGCCCTTCTCTGTATAAGAAGGGTGTACGTGCGTGATTCTTTCCTTGACGCGTCCAGGAAACGTACCGTCCGGCGATACGCCGAAATTACATTCCAAGGACACATGTATTTGAAGCGGTTTTCAGGACCTGGACGTCTGAAACGAGCGACCGCGCTGTTGTCGGGTGTCTCATATGCAAATATAGTAAGGAGATGTTAAATCTGCCCGAGCTTTCTGAGTCGTTTACACGTACTGTTTTTTTTTCCTGGTTTCTTTCGAGGTGAAGGTATAGCGCCAATGCTTCCCACTTCCTTCAGCGATCCTGATCGGACCAAGTATAATGAAGTCAGAGCACGCGATCTTTTTCTCTTTGGAGGTGAGCTCAAGATAGCGCTTTGAATAAAATACGCCTAGTCGATAAGAAAGAGGTGTTGGTGTGAGACGGTGGCAGCGTATCTTCTTTCGAACGCGTGCCAAAATGTGTCGCGTCGTTTGCGAAACCACTGACGCAAGTAAACCAGGAACTGTCAAGCCATACCCATACTGGCCAACAGCCCAGAAGCTAGAGAGGACAGAGATGCCGCCAAGCGTTGGTACGACGCTGCAATAGCAAGTTGGACTCGCCGAGGTGGTATTCTGCCTATGACATTCTACTGCTCACCCGAACTTTGCGGGATCGAATCCAGGATGGTGGTGGTGAAAAACATTTATTGAGCTGCTATGTACAGAGAGGTTATATGGCAAACCAGCCCCTGGATGAGCTTGCCTACACTACTGGGTTGAGTCCCTAGTCAGGTACCCCATTGGTCGACGCCGCTGTCCTGACACGCTGGACCATGGCTTGTTGCGCCGGAAGGTCCAGGCAGCCGAGCAGGGCCGCCTCCCAGTCCTCCCGGGTTGGGTTTAGGTTGGGGGTTATAGAAGGATTGAGTTGGCATGCCCATACCATGTGGTGGGTGTAAGCTACCTCCCCACAGTGCAGGCAGAGGCCAGAAAAGGAAGTAGTCAAAGTGCTTAAGCACGGCCAGGAAGCGGCGGCCGCGTTCCGATGGAAATCAAAATCCGCGTGCCCTGCGATACGAGTGTAGTACGTTATAGAACACCGGTGCCCTCTACTACGGCGTCTCTCATATTCATATTGTGGTGTCCGGATGAAAAACACCAGATATTATCACAACAGCAGCTTTCAGTATGCGGCGTATGGACGCTACGTAAGCGGTATTAGAACTGCGTCGAGGCGGTATCTCCTCGTAAGCAGCGTCCTGCTATCAGTGTTCCCTGATATCGCACGTGACTCGAGTTAACAGATGAATTTAGGTTGTCCGTAGACTTCTTTACGAATGACCGGAAATTTTCACGTGAACAGTAGCGCTGGTAGCGACATTTGATGATGCGGAGCCTAACCAGAGACGCAGGAAGCTAATATTACTGTGGCTTGCACGTTTTTCTTGACTACCAGCGTAAGGCATCGGCCGTGCGATGATAATCAGCTCACAGTGGGTTCATCATTTCCTTTCGACGAGAGCACTCACTCGACCAAAAAGAAAATTGAACGCTTTGTAGTTAAGCAAACCGCCGCTAGAGGTCGCTAGCAGTCCCGCGTCTCCCGCGGGACTGCTAGCGACCTCTAGTATGGAGCAAACAAAAGCGCAAGGTAGTTCGGGTAAGATTGTTCCATCACAGCAGAACGATAATAGATAAAATAAATAGACGAGGAAAAAAATTAGTTGTGAAAATGGTTGTAAACGAAATGGTTGTAAACGAAAAAGAAATAAAGCTAGAGCTTGGTGGCCTGGCCACCGCTCCGTTATAAAGGGGACGCTCCTAATATCCATCCATCCCCCGAACGCCTCCGGTTGGTCGGTATCCGTAAACATAACGAAGTATACGGACATGATCAAGGCTGCGTTGTTTTTCTGAAGCGATGTCAACGCATGAGCTTCATCTGTAGGTACACATAATCTGGATGACGAATAAGACTGATACAGCGTGACGTACCGCATCTTTTGGGTCTGCAACCGTCTTTAACAGACAGCGACCTTGCGCAGGCGTTTACCGAACAGTGCATAGCTGTAGCTACGCGATGCCTTGTAGGTAAGCGTGAGCGGATTTAATGGCGTTGTATACAATTTGAGGTGGCAATTACTGATACAAATGTGCCACAACCAGTAGCACGTGTCATTGCAATTAGGACTGTTTTTCCTAGACTGGCAAAAGAAAAAAAAAACGGCTGGTGCAGTGGAAGGAACAAAAGAATGCCGTTGAAAAATACTTTATTTTACTGCTTGCTCTCCGATGTCGCTGGGTAGAATGGACCAGCGGCAGCACGAAATAGTTTATTCCATTCACGGGCAAAAAAGTGCACAATTTCAGCAGTATGGGACTGACAGAATGTGTTGCGCTGTCCCGATGGAGCAGTAAGTGCGGTGCTCCATCAGGATGTTTTCCACAATGTTCGCATAGACGTTGCCACATGCTGTTTTTCCACGGTGCACTCTTCTGTGTGTTGTTCTACAATTTGCAGAAAGCACTGAAGTTGGTTAAACTTCTATCTTCTCTTTTCCTCCCACTTCTCCCTTCCCCTCAGGAGCTTAGCCGTGTCCCCAGTATGGGAGACAGAAATTAGCGTCTCTTCCTTGCTAATGAACCACTTCCACCACCACCACATTTCCAAGTTGTGCCTTCACTTTTATCACCTCCGATGCCAAACGGCTAGCTCTGTTTGGCACTCTGCGTCAGCACAGCCACTGCGATTTGCTGTTTGTAGCACATGTGTAAATAGTGACAAAGGGCGAATTTTATATAGGTCCTGGTGCCATTTCACCTGCGTATTGAGCAGGTGTCATAGTCACTGAGCATGTGCGAGACGTACCGTGAATTTCTTCTTCGGCTGCACTGTCGACGTCCGCAGGTGCGATTTCAGTAATTTCGGTTGGGGGGCGTTCTAAAGAATGTTCTCGCAGCCTTTTTGCAGGTGGGTGCCTTGTCTGGACACGTGAACGCTGCTTTGGCTTCGTTAAGTGGGAAGGCGAATCTTCGAGAATTCTTGGTACGGCATCTTCCACCAATTTGTGGCGATCGCGAGGCAGCGACACAACGCTCCCATTCACTGTGCACATGTCCGTACGAATGGTGTCTTCGGCAAAGTAATGCTCTTTACGCACGCTAACTTACTTGGACTGGAGCGAAAACCTGTCCGTCTTGTGTCGTGGGATCACTTCGTTTCCACTTCCCGCGTTGTTGTGTGTCGGCTGGTAAATAAATTTTTCGTCGATGCCATTGTACTGCGAGTGACAGCCCGGCACTCAGGAAGTGCACCACGTGGAGAGATGCGTCGAGGACACAGCGAAGAAAAAAAAAGCAGCAACCGCACACACCACCACACCCCGTTCCTACACTCCGGTAATGGCGATCACCCTTCCGATAGCAGCCGCCGGCCTCCTCGTTCCCCTCCTGGCTACGCCAACGCCGCATGCGGCCGTGGCGGGCGGTATATGAGGCTCTCCCGCTGCTTGACGCGGGAGCTTCGTGAGCAGAAAAAAGTATCGAAGGACACTGGCTCTACCGAAAATTTGTGTTGCGTCATGTTCGACAGTGTAGTCGTGAAGACTGTGCTTTAGAAATCTCAAAAGGATCAGCTGGACCACAACATAAACGCACAAAAAAGCACTATTGATAATTGATTTCTGGGGTTTCACGTCCCAATACTACGATATAATTGCGAGAGACGCCGTACAGAGGAGAGCTCCGGAAATTTCGACCACTTGGGGTTCTTTAGCGCGCAGTACAGGGGCCTCAACATCTCGCCTCTACCAAAATGCAGCCGCCACGTTCGGGATACCAAAGGAGTATGAAACCGCAGTCACAATAGCTTACCGGGGCTGGTGTACTCGCGTGAAATTCAATAAATGGGTACATCACCTGGTTTTAACTTGTATTAAGTAGTGCTTTTAGCGCCGCAGAACAATAATAAGGTTACGAAAGAAGGCCTTATTAACGAGGCGTTGTCTTGCAGCTTTATTAGTACATTTGTTTATATCTGAAAACATGGAAATGTGGGCTCGTTGGCATCCGGCTATATCTAGTCCATGTTATTGACATTGCGAGAAAAACAGAAAGCCCAACCACGAGAAGGAATAGAAAATAAATGATAGATATTTAACTTTGTCGTGCTAATCTGTAAATCTTAGCGGATTAGCATTTGCTCTTTATAGCGTCCACCTAAGGTGCATCTAAATTTCAGTGTACTACAGGAATACATTTCACGCACACCATGACTCATACTACGCTTGCTTTCCTCGTGCGCAGTGAAATCCCTGGGGCAGGCCACCACCTCACTCCTTCTTGCGCCCGCTGTACTATAAGCGAGCACTCTGTGCCTTTGGGAACTAGTTTTGCGAAAAGCCCCGAGGGAGAGCGTGCGAAAGCTAAACAGCCCGTTGCTGTCCGTGAAATGGTCTGTCGTCGTGCCAGGGGCAGCGATTTCCAGTGCAGTTTCCAGTCCGTATCAAGTATGACCACACTAGCCCCGAAACACGTGCTCTTAAGTCACATTTCTCCTACATTGGGCTCTTTTTCGTGCACGACAACCAGGTATAACAGTACCTTCCACCTCGTCAACCTCATCGCTGTCGCGACCTGCCATTCCCGAGTTGAGCGCCCGTCCTGTGTGTATTTCCCTCGTCCCCATCTTTTAGCGCTCCAAGCTGTCCATGTTTGCAAGGTCATGCGACACATGCTATACGATGTGCTAATCGTGCGCCTACGTTTTCGCCTTTGGTTCCCTCTTCCTAATGCTGTGTACTTTCACCTTCACCGGCAATAAACTTGATTTCGAAGTCAGCGCTGTTTGGATTTGTCTGTCTTTTTTTCTTTCCTGTTATGAGCTGCAAGAACTGCACAGTATCAACAGAAGTCGTCGCAGAGCCGGGTTATTAATACAGGGAACCCGTATTTTCTGACAGCAGCAGTCACTGAGGTGGCTGGTTTGTGTCTGGTTACGCGGAATCACTTCCGGCGATCTATACCAGGAGCACGTGTCGACCTGCCATTGCCCTCCGCTGTCAACAGCGCGGTGAACGGAAGCATTCTTCAGCAGGACATCCAGGACCTATAGGAATAAAATGAACTTACATGGCTTCAGTGGTGTACACTACTTAATGTTATGAAGGGAAGCTATAGCATAGACTCATCTTGAAGTCTGAAACAGAGCACAAGAAACAACGAGGGACACACGGAAGGTAACCTGTTGTCCTTTGATGAATAAACCAGTTGCGAGTCAGCGATAGCACTGTCTACTTGTAACCTTCCCTGTGTCCCTCATTGTTTCTTGTGCGCTGTTTCAGACTTCAAGATGAACGGTTACCAACTCGCCCAACTTTCAACCTTGCTAGCATCGACTCATTTGTAGAACAAGGCTACAAGGAAACCCATACTGGATTTCTCAAAATCAAAGTAGCCCCGCCGTGGTGGTCTAGTGGTTATGGCACTCGGCTGCTGATCTGAAGGTCGCGGGATCAAATCCCGGCCGCGGCGGCTGCATTTCGATGGAGGCGGAATATTGAGGCCCGTGTGCTTTGCGATATCAGTGCAAGTTAGAGAACCCAGGCGGTCGAAACTTCCGGAGACCTCCACTGTGGCGTCTCTCATAATCAGGGATGGTTTTGGGACGTTAAACCCCACAAATCAAAATCAAGGTTCTTAGTTGACGAAAAATTTGTCCTGGTCCGGGGTTTGAACCCGAGACCAATGTCTGTCCGGGGAGCTCGCTTTGCCAACTGAGCTAACCAGGAGGGGAGGAATTGACAGCGCGAGGGTGAACTGATTGACAACTCGAAGCGCACGGTATGGCAAATCAGTTCTGCGGAAACTCACAAGGTGAGGTATAATGTAATTTCTGAGTACTCCGTATTGGCCTCCTTTTAGCCTCGTACTACAAATGCGTCGATGATAACTTCCCTTCATAAACGCTACTTCACCTCGCGAGTTTCCGCAGAACTCATTTGCCACTACTCAGCGTTGATGAAGCAAAAGAAAAAAAAAACTACATGCGCACCTAGAAACAAACAAAACGTTTACTTTGATAGGCAAAAATACGACAGCATCCTGTGCAGTGTTCAGCGATCGAAACTGGATGCTCGCTCCACGTGATGATTGCCTCCGCGTTTTTGCGTCAATGGAGCGCTCTGCTTGTTCGCAGAGGTACCGAATTAAATCAGCATGCTTCAGAATAGGCTCTCGCTTTCATTGGGTAGCACAGCGACTCTGGTCGGTGTCCCCTGCACAAAGCAAGGACTCAGAAAGCATCGACAGCCATTCGATGCGTGTGTCGCGTTTCATGTACTGAAGAGCGCGCTTTGTGCTCGGCACACCGAAATGGTTCGGTGTGCGGCCCAATGAAAGCGAGAACTTGTTTTTTTGAAGCATGGTGGCCGGGGGGGGGGGGGGGGCGATTCAATTTTGGTCCCTCTGTGATAAGCCAGTGCATTTCCAGTAGCACAAGATGCGTCGGCCATCAGGCTGTTCGTGTACACTGTTCCAATCGCGGAGTAAAGGGAAAAAGGTCCTGGTAATCCGTGCTTTGGTATTATACATATTGGGAGCGTACATTCAGATGTTATACGTCGCTGCACTTTATGTTCGCGTGCCCGCATGATCATCTGTCCAAATGTGCACTTTTCGCCATTATTGTTGTTCTATTTTTCTTTCATGGCGAATGTTCTGGCATTGGGGATCTCGAGGTCGTTGCTCGACATTGCTGTGGCCCAAGGTCATGAACATCGACTGCAGACAAATAAAACCAAACGTAAAGGTCAGGCTGTCGACTGCGCTCAGAAGGACACAACGCACGGCTGTTTTAGAAAAAGAGTTCCATCAATAATTACACGTAAGTTCCATCAATAACTGCAGAACGTATCTGACTTAGGACTTGGCTAAATAGGCTTAGGATTTGAGAAAGCGAACAGACACACAAGCAAGGGGAATCAACGGAACGAAACCAAATCGAGGTAAATTGTAGCAGTGCGGAGTGAAAGACCCGCTGGTGAGACAATGCTGAAAGGTGGGCTAGTTGGAAATACGTTTCGGAAACAAATGCAGCGCACAACACGACATGAAAATGTGAAGGAAATGCAAGCGCTGACTCTCAACTGGTCCAGCACAGCCACCTCCCAACTGGTCCAACCAGCTTTTGGTCCGCGTTAGGATGAGTATGGTGGTGGGACCACCTGGTCCAACCAGTGTATTGTCTCATCAGTATGACGCTGTTATTCTACATCGCCTTGTTTGCCTCCAGCTTTTCAGCGCCTGCTCTTTATGGATTTTTGGTATTTTTTGAGTGTTTAAGTCCCTTGTACATTCCATCGAATAAGTCGCTAGCTAAGGGTCAGCGTGTGTGCCTTTGTTTCCTTCCCTTCCTACCGTCCGTTTCCGCTCTGCATTTGCTCCCAGCGCCAAGAGGCGCGAGTTTTTTTAAGCTTTCACTACACGCCGCTTTTTCCCGTGAGCGCGGCTACGACTTACGATGCTCCAGGGGCGTGTTCATGACATACATTCGCCAGACACACTCGGTTCTAATGTTGGAAAGCAACACAAACTCGTGAAGCCAGGGTGAGTCAGAGAAGAGCAATATATGGGTCTGCGAACGAGAGGAAATGTACCCACCTGTTCACGGCTTAAACGACAAAAGCAAACAAAATCAACGCACTGTGTTCTCCACCTTTGTTGCACTTCGTCGCATTTGTTATCTGCCTGCCTGAATGCTTCCGGCCGCTAGAGCGACGGTGCCTGGAACCAGATCAAATCTGTCTCAGTAGATGATACGAATGAGCGTAAACAGAGATATATTGGTTTGTCGGAAAGCTGGCGGCATTACCACGCAGCAGCGATGTGAGCAAGAAAAGTGCTTTTTCTTTAGCGACTTCCTGTGGCCCCCGCCACGATGTTCTAGGGGTTATGACACTTGGATGAAGTTCCGAGGGTCGCGGGATCGAATCCCGGCCGCGGCGGCTGCATTTCGATGGAGGCGAAATGTCGAGGCCCGTGTGCTGTGCGATGTCAGTGCACGTTAAAGAACCCCAGGTGGCCGAAATTTCCGGAGCCCTGCACTGCGGTGTCTCTCATGATCGTATCGTGATTTCGGGACGTAAAACCGCACAATTTAATCAATCAACTTCCCGTGGCAGTGAAAGTGGACGTACCTGCAAAGAACAAAAAAAAAAGTTGAGGTGAATAACCTTGGACAACCATCGTAGTGAAACTCTCGCGTCGGATGCATGAATGCCACATGCAGTCAGAATTACAAAAACTTTTTAAGTGCGCATTAACTAAAATCTGGGCCAGTTTAGCAGATGGTACTTAAACTAGAACGGCCGCAGAACAGGACGACAGGGCTCACCAAGGTTATCTAGGGGCTGTGACACTCGACTTCTGACGCGAAGGTCGCGGGGTTGAATTTCGGCCTTGGGCCGCATTTTAAATAGGGAGGACGGGGGGGGGGGGCGGCGAAATGCAGAAGAAGAAAGCACACCAACTTACTTAGGTTTTCGTGCACGTTAAAGAACATCAGACGGTCAAAAATTACTCCGGAGCCCTCGACCACGGATGGGCCCCGTAATCACTGCTGAGTTCGGCACGTAAAACCCGACCAAATATTACAGGTTGGTGCACATAGTATAGGCGAGAAGGGAAGTGTGTGACAGCATCTAGTCGGCAAGCGGCGAACAGCTGAGAAGCTGACGAGCATTCTTTCTGTTGTTCTCCGATTGGCTACAATGCACTAGAGAACGAAATGTCCTTCGCGCTCTAGCAGACAAAACTGTATTATCAAGAAATTTTTTCTGTTTCTCAAGCCTAAATAGCTTATCAAGTACTAAGTCAACCTACCACAACTGCTTACTGCTGTTACTTTCTTTTCATGATCGCCACGTAGCAATGCGGATAACACGTGTTCATGCGAAGATGTTCCACGCCCCGCGGCTTGCGACGTCAGCGCGGCCTACCGGCTAGTGACGTAGGACGAAAACCTAACGCATACACATCGGAAAGCCAACAACAGTCTGCGATCTTGCCACTGGTTGCCGATACCAGCCTCTTGACATTAATGGTTAGCCAAAGCGCCCGCGCGAGATAGATAGATAGATAGATAGATAAATAAAGAAAGAAAGAAAGAAAGAAAAAGAAAGAGAGAGAGAAAGAAAGAAAGAAAGAAAGAAAGAAAGAAAGAAAGAAAGAAAGAAAGAAAGAAAGAAAGAAAGAAAGAAAGAAAGAAAGAAAGAAAGAAAGGCGTTCTATGTGAAAATTCAGGCGTGGGAACGACACAGTAACGCTGTTCTCACGAAAGCCAGAATGAAGAACCAGCTGAGATTACCATGTTCGCCGGTGGCTGCTCCCACCATGCCTAAACGATGGCTGTGAGATATATGTTCTGAGTGTCCCCCTGTTATTCGCCAATGCTCTTGTAGGTCTATTGATTGCTAAGGGAAAATCCTTTCATGTCTCATTGGAAAGTGTCCCTGGCCAACCTCGGCGTCGACATGAAGGGAGCAAAAACTGCTGCACAGAACATAACGCTCCCGAGGAAGGCTAGAAGCAAACCAGAACGTGCCAGCCGCGTATAAGGGTTAAATAATGATTGCGAAAGTTGTTATAGATTGATGTACTTACAAAAGTAATCATATATTGATTAGTTATTGACAGTAATATTTATTGGCTAGTCGAATAGATAATTGTCATTAAATATTAAAGTACGAGTCGAATCCACGATCCTGCTAGACGTAATATGTTGATTAGGGTGGGTAATAGATGGATTAATGTCATTATGCAAACGATATTTCAGGTGTTCACCCTTGAGGCGCACCATACCGTCCAAGCTCATTTCTCAATCAGTTATCTAAGGTTTCTGTGCTAACCTTTTAAACTCCGCAACATGAACAATAATAAGAAACATTAAACGGATATTGACATTTCACTCGGGTCTTCTAAACTGTTCATCACAAAAATTGCAGCCGCATTTACAATGATGACCGCAGTTTCTTGCGTGTTCCATTTTTGGAACACTAGCGTTTTTTGCATATGCAAGCAGAAAATGTCTTAAGTTCATTGGTTTTAAATAAATGATGTTTTCCCTGCCTGTACTGCTACTGGTGTAGCCAAGAATATTTTGTGAGCGGGTGTTACCCCACGGCGCGTTTAAATATCATGGGTCGAATAAAAATGTGGAAAGTACGGAGCGAGTGATATTGCGCGGCGCTCAAGCAATTCCGGCGGGCTTTGGCACTAAAACAACCAAATTTTGGAAAATTTCAGCTGTCATAGGGTTTCCTATTGAAATACTAGAGGGAAATGTGGCGCTAGTGTCCTTGGCAGTTTCAAACAAGACGGTTCAGACAGGATGTGAATAATGGGCATGACATGAATTTGCCTAGTCTTCGTTCTTCTGGCTTCATACGGCTTTGCGACTTGAGGAAATGGGTCGTTTACGACAAACAGTCTGATGGTCTCTAGCAGTAAAGCGGGCACTACAGCCGCTGCCTTCGTAGCGTAACGAAGTGTAGTAATGTCACTCTTGTCACCGAAGCTACAAAACAACGACAAACAAATCCACCAGAATGTTTGAAGCCACAAGCACGAAGACTAGACAAATCCATGTACTGCCCATCATTGCCATGGCAGCTGAACGATCGCAGCGCCAGAGTTCCTTCTAGTATTTTAGATGCGAAGCAGCTTATGGTCGGCACGGCCGGACTCTCCTCTCCTGGAGGAGAGGAGAGTCGGGTCCGGCCGTGTGGTCGGAGGAGAGGAGAGTCGAGTCCGGCCGTGTGGTCGGGGCTATGTCCCTCCCTCCAACCGCCGTGTGGGGTCCACACCCGCACTGCGCATGTGCATCCTCCTCCCATCCTCTCCTTGTCTCCTCTCTCCTCTCGGCAGTCCTCCTCTCCTCTCAGAACGGCGCGCGTTGACTATGGAAACGTTCTTTCTTCGATGAACGCTTTACCAGCTCGCAAGGAACGAGAACGCGCCCTCGGCCGCGAGAGACAACGCTGACGCAGGCAGTGTCTGCTAGCGTCAAACCGATGCAAACGCGACACCTAGTCAAAACAATGCAAAAGCGGTGTGCACTCCCCCGTGCTACTTCCCATCGTCTCATAGTCCCCTGTAGCGGGAGATGGAGTATTTTTTTTTTGTAGGAAGCGCTATGGTAGCTGTAACCACGCCCAGGCGTTTGCCCGAAGGCCCACAGAGCTCCATCTTCTGTGCTCACAACCACTGACGTCATGAATGCTTGGATTTTCCGGACGCGAAGTGATAGTATTCTGTGCCCTATACCTATATACCGCAAAGGCTTCAGCGGCGCATTCGCCTGCATGAAAGCAGTTAAAAAATTGGACGTTAATAGTAATAGAACGTGAAGTAAACTACAGGTGCGTCTTCTGCATCCGGCGCGATTCGAGTGGTCTCGACCGTGGCACAGGAATGTTTTTCGTTGAGCGCACAGAATTGATATCGGCTGCTTTAGCGAGCACCATCTGGCTGAGAAACGATGGGAGTGTTTATCGAAATAACATGCAGATACGGCGTAGGAAAGCAGAAATACGTGTGCAGGCAGGGCTTCGTGAAGCCTTCGTATTTGAAGTATTCGCACCCTTTCTTTCCCTTGTCGAGAAAATGGAGGAAGAGAAGCTTGTGGTATGGGTGCCTTCCTTTCTTTCTTTCTTTCTTTCTTTCTTTCTTTCTTTCTTTCTTTCTTTCTTTCTTTCTTTCTTTCTTTCTTTCTTTCTTTCTTTCTTTCTTTCTTTCTTTCTTTCTTTCTTTCTTTCTTTCTTTGTGGGCGATGTGTACGTGAAATAGTGCACCGTGAATTTTGCTTAACCCATACATTTAACTCCATTTGGCTACCGTTAATGGAGAAGGATACTGCGAAAAAAATCACAACAGATGCACCTGGCAGGCGCCTTCCTTCTAACCACAGAAGAGACCCTTCGTGTCCAGGTCTTGTTATTAATAACTGCTCCTTTTCCGTGCCCGTCAACGGTGCTACCTAGACGCTCAGGTAAGGACGGTGCGGGACGAATTACGTCGAATTAACTGTGCATTCACTCGGGCACACAACGTTACTCGCCATGTGCCCAACCTGCCCGCTACAGAAAGCGATGAACTTGTTTAGTGTTGTTTACGTAGAGTGGCGTTTTATTTCTGTGCGATTAATCGAACGAAGTCACGCGAATGTTCCGAGCGGGACAAGTAAGAGACATAATAAAGCAAGGAGTGTTAGCGCTGTTTTTACGAACCCTGTGAAAAACGAGTTTGGCACTTATAAATAACAATGAAAACAAATGCAGTGTGGCTTACAAATGATGTGACCAACAAAATGACATTTCAAAGCCGCCGCCGGATACAGATAAATGTGCTCACGTAACGCGATAGTTAACAGCACGAAAATGACAATATCCATTCCGGATGATCTAACATTTAACACCCTTTACACGCTGTTATTTCGTCGCGTTAACGTTTATGACTGTCCGCATGTTGTAGTTACAAGTGATGGCCGCAGTGTTTTGTAGCTGCACATAAAAGTCGACTGCGGTGTTCACTTTTATGTCTCAGTTAATATTTTATAACAGCTATAAGAGATAAATGTAATTATGCACGCAAAGAATGGGCCTACCTTGTCGGTTCCTTTCCTTGTGCGCAAGCAACACGTAATTTTGCTTACACTTGCGTCACTTGTACGTTTCTTGCATGTAGGACTGTATGTTCTCTCTAGTTTTTAGTTAACAGTTTATTGTTCGGCACTTCTTTCTGTCGTATTGTTGTTATGTTTGGTATGCTCATATATGCATATTGTCTGCGATACTCCCCCCCCCCCCCCCCTCCCTTTTACTCATTGCCCCATGGGGCCTGTAAGGTACTTTGAAATTTTAAAAAAATTGTTTCAAGGGGTTAACTAACTAGCAAGTTGCATATAGATGTGCCACTGGCTCTCGTGTAGTATAACATAATGCTGTGATAGCACCATGACGCGCCATGCGGCTATTATCTGTTCTTTATTCAGAAAAAATTGTTCCTGTCGGCATTCGTCACAGGCCAACCACAACAAAGAAAACAACTACAAGTACGCCAGAATTGGCCATCTTAAATAGGTGTAGACATTCTTGCGAAAGCTCTCGTGAAAGTGTCACCGGCGTAACACATGATTATACTTTATCCCTATAGAGGTGTCTATCCTCATCCTTCAAATGAACACCTGCATAACACAGAGATAAACCGTCGTAAGCGGCTCATTGTGGAGTCGTGGTGCACACGGGCAACACCTGAGTGCGACAGTAGGTCTGCAGGTGCGCTGCCGAATGCCTACCTCAGCGGACTCCGGCACGTGCAGGCATTACAGGCGTCGCACCTCCCGCTGGTCAAACAACGAAGCGCGCTTAAACAAACTTTGCTCTGTGGTGTCCAACCCCCCCCCCCCCCCCGCCTCTTCCCTCCTATTTTCCTTCCCCGAAGAAGGGCCCCTGGAGGCCCCGGAACACCGGTCTTTTTCGTTTAAAGTGAAAGAAAAGTGGCTTGGTTCGGGTCACTTTGTTTCAGCCCTAATAGTATTCTTCCCAACCAGACAGGTTTCTGTGAAATGTTCACTTTTAAAATAGATGCACAAATGTTTTGGTTTGTTCCGTCGCCCGTGGACGTATCGCACAGTTGTACTAGAAAATACGTAACGCCACCTGCAGCTTACTGCCTCCTACCCTGGTTGTTAACCAAGCAGCTATGTCCGTTTAGTAGAACGCCTAGTTATGGCAGGGCCTATTGACTTTTCCACAGAAGGCTCCCTGTGTACCGTCCAGGCCAGGTCAGTAAGACAGCCAGTCAGTTCAGAGAAGCAAGTTATACCAAGTCCGCAAGTCATCTAGTTTAGTTCAGCCATGCCAATCACTCAATGAATTAGGACACTGGCCCCGTGAATAGGTGCGGTATTTCAGACAAGCTCACTTAGACCGAATGATTGAGTTAGTCCAGGCCCGCACACCAGCCAGTCAGTTCAGATAAGTCATTCAGACCAGGTCGTAGGTCAACCAGCTTTGTTCAGGTCAGTCAGTCAGTCGTGCCATTATTAACAGAAAAGTTCGATTAACCCAATGTACTCGTGCGGATAGTCACGAAGACGTTCTTTCTGCTGCGCACTTACTGTCCAACTGAACTCGTTGTTTTCCAGAATAAGGCACGATTGTACCCAATGCACATCATGCGAAAGAACACACACACACACAAAGAAACAAAAGGAACAAGAAAGATCGACCGAAAAAACAGATACCGCAGCGATAAGCATGCACGCTCGTTATTTTCGGAGTGATGCACGCGCCACGGCTAGCGCGATTCCAGCTGTTTGTCCCAAGCCGAGCTTCCTGGCGGATGAAGCAGTGCATGAAAACTCTCGCCCGCTGCCCACACGTGCTCTCGTCGGGACTCCCAGTTTGACGAGCGACGCTTCGCTGACAGACTGACAGAGTTTGCTGTCGCAGCCGATGGGCATAGGCCGACTGCACCGGGTGAAAGACATGTTCCCGTAAACGTCCTGCAAGGGTGCCGCGAACCGGAACCCAACTGGCACACCTTGATAGCGACCTTTCTTGCGACTTTCTTGTGACTCGGACACCGTGTTTGCGGACGGAAGCTGGATCCAGGCCCCGAAGTGTTCAGGAATACGGCGATGAATCCTTTCGACGACGGTCAGCCAGAAGGTGAGCTACGCTTGGTTACCGGAGTGCCATGTGGGCTATTCGATTGTCTTTGGTCAGTTACAGCATTGCAGAAGTTGCTTACATCTATCGTGGGAACGAATCCCCGGCCGCTGCGGCCGCATTTCGATGGAGGCGGTATGCTACAGGCAGGTGTACTGCTCCATGTCAGCGCACGCTAAGGAAGCCCAGGTAGTTGGAATTTCCGGTGCCATCCACTACGGCGTCTCCCATAATCGTGGTTTTGTGACGTAAAGCTCGAAAAATTATTGCGCTGCTTGCCGCTGCTTGTGTGTCAACGACCGCTGGGTAACACCCCGCTGTGTGCTTGACGAGCCAGAAAACTTAGGGTGTTAGCTTCAAGACCGACAAGTGCCGTAGTGCAGGGCCCTGGATTTATTCTTACCAGGTGTGGCCTCTCATTTTGCGGCCAAGTGGAATAGATAAAATGTTTAACTTGGAAGGATTTTCAAATATATTAACTCAGAATTTTATTTATCCTTCGTATATGGCAGTTTTCTTGTGCTACTAACAATTCTAGTACAGCCCACGCCATGTGGGCCTGAATTCCGGGATTGTGCCACAGTGCGCGATGACGCAAGGCGGCTATATAAATGCCCTAGTATTAGTGATGAACAAATCGCAAAATACGATTTATAACAGGAAATTTAGAACAAGTCCGCTTGTCGAAACGTTGGCTCCTGCGACATTCCCTGTTCTAAATCGTATTTTGCGAGTTGTTCATCGATTCAAGCATCCATCTTCCCCTGAGCTTCTCTTCTAGCTAGTATTAGTGAGCAATAAATACTGACATACCATTATACAATTTAAAAAAGAGCTTGGGTCACTGCACACCCCGGAAATGTCAAACGCAGTGAGTTCTTGAAACATAAAAAAATCTTAATACATGCGCTTAACAGCTATGGCTTGTGGCAATCATTCTCTGTAAATCAGCGAATGCTCTGCCTAGCGTAGATGTGAACTCTAGCCAACTCCACTTAAAATTTCGAGCACTTCTGGCTCCCGGTCGCTGAGGCAGAAATTCGGACACGCCGATCTTGCAGTCAGCAGCAGGACGCTATAGCACCTGAGGCATCACGATGGTTGCTAGGCAACTGCATACACGCCCATGATAAAAAGCCTTAAGACTGTGGTGGCTGCCGTCCACACAGATTTCCCAACGACTTGAGCAAGGTTTTCGAGACGTGAACCAGAAAAAGATGACATTTTTTAACGACAGCTTCTCAGACATTTCTAATGTGACTTGTGAGTTGCTCTACATGTAGTTTATGAAGCATCCATGAAAACGTCTTTCAAAATGCATATATCCTGCTTAAGCCAGAAACGATCGGAAAGGTCTGTTTGTTCAGATGGGCGGGGATAAAGAAAAAATGAAGTTTGGCGAATAGATACACGCGCGACAGGCCGTTGACATTTCAACTAAAATTTATTTCGAAAGAGCTGCAGGGTATATGAAAGGTGGGCCAGCACTTGTAATAGAAAATTACTGGAATTCTAAAATGTGTTCCAGTTGAACTTTATTTTTCTTTTGTTCTTTTTTACTTCGCCGTAGCGCATACGAGATGCACATCACAGGAAACAAGCTGCCCTGCTTCGAATCGCACTGATATGGTCGGTTGTTAAGGAACAAGCCGTGCACACGAGATTCTACTTATTGCGTTAAAGAAGGCGCGTCTAATCATAGCCTCAGAACTTTTCAAGGAGCCGCGTTCAGAGTCCCGGAGGTTTGGTCTTCTTGGCGGTCAAGGTGTTTAATATATATTTTTTAAATCGAGCACATACGGCGCCTTTCCACAATATGTCCCGGGTCCCCTTGTAGCAGGACCTACACCTTTTATTATTGGGAGCGAATTTAGTGCATTGTTATCATAAGCGTAGACTTCGTACAGTGAAAACACACGCGGCTGTCCTCCATGTTCATTGCTCGGAAACGTGGGCTGTCATATTTTCAAGATCAGTGTCTTACTCCACAGTTACAGTGAAACGCCTTTGTTACAAGTCCTTGGGACATCCAAGATGCTTCGTTGTAGTGGTTACTTCGTTGTAAACGGTAGCGCAAGGCAAATGTGTCCAGGGCATAACGGTTCCTTCGTCATAAAGGTCAACTTCTTCCAGGAGCGTTTGCTGTGCAGAGCTTTGGCTCTATTCTTTTACGCTGCACTGATCCACCACCTTGTCAATTCGAGACGATCATTAGACGCAGCCACAAGTTTAAGAGGTAATTAAAACAGGCAGTTCACAGCGAATCAGACAATATCATTGGATTCGTCGATGACAAGAGTCGGAAACTTGCTCCATGTGAATATTTTGGCTACGTAAACGAACTATTCACTGTTTCATCTGAGTCCGGACAGTTGCTGTGTCTTATGGTTGCTGCTGCACGGAAATCGGAAATGCTCCCACTTGATTCTGCGTCGCAGAAGGAAAGCAGTGCATTGCTGTGCGATAAACGTTTCACTCGCACAGGTAATGCACGAAGGGCCCTAATCTGATCTTCCCGGTGAAACTTGCAGCTCTGATAAAGCTATCCAACGCCTCCTGGAAGTTTTCCCATGATAAAACATGAAAAGGTGCCCTCTGCGGGTCGATTTTGATATCCTACAGGCGGCTACTGCTGAAACATTAGAACAGTGCGAACTTTCGCATACATTGCCTCTAATTTTTCTGGTGAACCGAACCGGTTTGGGCAAATACGTAATCTTTGGAACGAAAACTAGCGCACTGAATATGTATCGTCCTTTGTTCAAGTGAGTGACTATGATAAAAAAAGTCACTTATGACCAGACTAGCTCAAGTTACCTTAAATGGTAAATGATTACAACTACTCCACGGTAAGAAGCAACCGGTTATAATTCCAATTACACGTCTGAAAAGGTAATCGATAAATTACTCTAATTTAATGTATCACTTTCATGTCTATTTTCACGCAACTTTATTTTACGGTAGCACATACTACATACAAAACGTGACATGCGTGTAAGTAGCAGGACAGCGCTAAATCGAGTGGGGAAAGTCGTTACTCGCTAGTACTTCAAATTTTTCTCAAAGGTGATAGTGGTGCGTATTGCTTCCAAATATTCGTTAAACCGGCTATCCAATTTTACCGTGGGGAAAAGTAAATCCGGTCTCAAAAACCAGTTATCCGTATAGACTTTCAGTCGAATTGGCTTTCGGGTAACTGGCATCAGTGACATCGCACAGTACACTGGCCTTAACATTTCGCCTCCATTGAAATGCAGCCGCGGCGGCCGGGATTCCATCCCGCGACCCTCAGATCAGCAGCAGAGTACCATAGCCACTAAACCAAGAACCCGAGAGAGAAAGCGATAGTTTCGGTACCAGTACTTAAATATAGCATCCGGTTATTTGAATATCCGAATGTTGGCATAAGATGAATAACTGGTAAGTCTTGTTATCTGGTTATCCTAATCTGGTTTTCCGAATAACCTTGGGAATCGGAAAATGAGATAACTGGTTTTGGCAGAAAAACGGTGTGATGCTGCTCTAGTGGTAGACGAAACCTTGTCGAATTGCAAATCTCAGTTTCAAATTTGAAAAGATTTGACCAATGTAATGCCGTATGTGTGCAATCGATTACAGGAAAGTTATATTGGACTAATGTAAAATTACGCGTCAGGGGAAGTAATCGAAGCGTTACAAAATTACACTAAAGTCTAATCAATTACAACTAATCCACTGACTGAAAAGCGTTACGTGCAATTATGGTTATCGTGCGTACGAATGTTTTCACTAGCTGTAGACGAGCAGGCCATGCCGCGGAACGCGAGAAATGTGTACGTGATGCGATATGTAGTGGTTGACAGGACGTCGAAGCTACTGGCGCAGACTACTTGCGAAACTAATTTTCATGATTCATTCATACCGCGTGCTTCATTATGCATTCATCGCCTTTGTTTGGTAACGCGACAGCACTGCACACAACGTTCCTGGCAGCAAAGCAACAGACAAACTTGCGGTGATCGGTGGTAGGAGAATAAACGTAGGCCTTTCGGGAACGCGGTCGGGCATTGGCAGATCGAAGAACTGTCTCGAACAAGCTGTTATCGCTGGAAGTCCCACGTGCATTAAAGATGCCGTGTCTCGCTTGTTTTGGACGTAATGATTTCCGGTGTTTCACGTCCGAAAAACCACTATATGATTGAGGAACGCCATATAGTGGAAGGCTCTGGAAATTATGGCCGCCCGGGGTTCTTGCACTTTATCACGTGTCTGTAGCCTTTCGCCTCCGTCGAAATGAGACTGCCGCGCCCGGGATTCGATCACGCGGCCTTAGGGTCGGCAGTGAATATAGACCCTTTCGAAAATTTGCAAGTGTGTTTCCCTGCACTCGGCCTTTGCCCAGGTAATGGCGGCGTCTGCCCTGTTTAAATGTAGACGCGGACACGTGCCATATATAGCCACATGTGCCGAATTCCTGATATCGCCATATGTGATAATTCTGTAAGGGTCGTTATATATATTGTCTACTGGGAGTAATTTCGAGTATTAAAATTAAGCATCCGCCGCAATTCGGCCGAGGAAACAGGGTGCTGGCGTTTAAAGACGCATTATTTTTATCACTAGGCGACTCCGACGGGTCCTAACAAGTGTATTACACGCTCTTCGTAGAGAGAAATTGAATATGTCATAAGGTGGACAATTCACGGTACAGTAATGTGCGAACTGGTCACCGGTTATATATAGGGGTTTATGGTGCCCCGGAAGGAGTTATGGTTGACCCGGAAGGCGAGCGTTCAATCTTGGCCGTGGCGGTCTCATATTTTATGAAGGCGGCGAAAACGCTGCAGGTCCGCTTACTGTGCTACATCAGTGCACATTAAAGAACACAAGAACTGTTGAAATTTGCGAATCCGGCCACTACACTATAAGAGGGATGTTATTTTCTTCCATTAATTTTGTAGAACAACCAGTCATTTTAAACTTAGAAAAGAAATAATGCGCACAACGCGTCTTTGCAAGTTTATGTATTTGTATCCTCTTACGAATTGCATCTTTTTACGAAAAATGCAATTTCCGTAAAGGCGCGCTTACTGAGGGCTTACAAATTAAGACAGCGCAAGGGTCTTTCGTCCACTGTATTTATGGCTGCGGATGTCATCTTGGGTATGCAGGCAAAAATGAGCTCCTAAATGATTCATTTGTTGGGTTTAACGTCCCAAAACCAGCTCTGATTATGGGAGACGCCGTAGTGGAGGTCTCCGGAAATTTCGACCACCTGGGGTTCTTTAACGTGCACTGACATCGCACAGCACACGGGCCTCAACATTTCGCCTCCATCGAAATGCAGCCGCCGCTGCCGGGATTCGATCCCCCGACTCTCGGATCAGCAGCCGAGTACCATAGCCACTAGACCGACGTGGCGGGGCAAGCACTGAAATGCTTGTGGAAATGTCGCGCCCGCTTCTATACTGCTGCATGTCTCGTGCGTCAATTTTACATTCACGGCATTAAATCACCGCAAGTGTATTTTTACGTTGAGTTGAACGCCCGCTGTGCGTACACACGTGTGCATTTCGTATTCGTCCTCGCAAAAAAAAAAAAAAATGTGTACTTTTCTTTAAAAAACGAAGTGGTAGATGCGAAAGTGTCGCCAAAAAATACCGAGACAGGTGACAAGTGCAGTTGTTATGCCTGGCGGGTCTTCGCTTGAAATTGATTGCATTATTTATGCGAAATCACTACTCGGGGTCATTGGTAAAAAAATTCCCCGCACGCCATCTGGTGTGAACATGAGTGGTTTGAAAGGTAATGTGACCAAGTGATTACGCCATCACATGTCACAGTGAATAATAATAATAATAATAATAATAATAATAATAATAATAATAATAATAATAATAATAATAATAATGATGTCATCATGATAATAATGATAATGGTTGACGCTGTCCTTACGTGCCAGAACTAGCTTGGTTATGAACATGCTCCGTAGTGGAAGACTCCGCAGTAATCCTAACCAGCTGTGGTTATTTAACATGCACCTATGAGTCTAAGTACAGCGGTGTCTTTTGCATTTCGCTCCCATCGAAATGCGGCTGCCGTGGCCGGGATTCGAATACGCGACCTCGCACTTCGCCAGCAAACGCCTAGCCGCTAAGCTACCACTGAGGGCAATGGTGCATTAATAGAGACGGCATAAGATTGAGATGAAGACGTCACGATGACGTCGACATGTCTAGTCAGTGCTATTCATCGCACGACACCACTGTTGACCCACGGTATAGTTGCCTAGCGGCTAGGATGCTGGCTTTGGTCGAGGTTGAGGGTTCGAATGCCGACCATTGTCGCAGCGTTCAGATATGAGAGAAATGCGAAACTACGGGTGTACTTGGATTTCGGTGCACGTTGAAAACGCCACACGGTCAACATTAATTCGAAGCCTCCCACTACGGCCTGCTTCATATTCATTTCTTGTATTTGGCACGTAAAGCCCTATTGAACTATTTAACACAATGAAAAAAAAAACAATACTGACGTCGCTGATGACGTCGTCCTGGCGTAAAGAAAACCCCGATTGATGACGGATTTCTCAGGCGGCTTTCTGCAGTTACGTCACAGTTTTGAAAAACGTAAATCTGATTATTATGATGCCCACTGCTGACACTTTCATTTTTAGAACCGCATCCTTTTGGTCCGCATATTTATATAAGGGAATATGCTCGTTATAAAAGTAATACAAACGCACGCGAATGGAAAGAAATAGTAGCAGAATTCCGAGCTCGCCATCTCGTTCAACCGCCCGTGGTTCCGCTATAAAACAGTGCTATATATTTGTCTAGGAATACGTCCGTCAGGACGCACCTGTTAAAGCAACTGCGCACATCCGCAGTAAGCGAACTGTCTCTTGTTTTCACTTACTGTCCGTGGAAACTTACAGCTTCTCGGTAAGTTGAACAGCTTTGAGTCACTGTAAGGTTTGAAGTCGGTGTCGGTTGCCTCAAGGTGCTGAAAGTAATAAGCAGTTCGAAAATTTAATAGTTGGAGGACGCTTAAGATTCGCCCTTAAGAGTGGAACGCTATAACCCATTCATCCCGGTTCGCATCGCATTCTCGTAGAACGTGCATTAAATCTCCTCTATGAAAGACTGGATTCATACAACTTTCCTTGTAGGAGAATACATTTTCTCGTACATTGAAAATGCAGTGCAAGCCGTCATGTGTGTAGGTTCGAGCTATGGCGTAGCTTACCATTTTTTTCTGATGATTTCGCTTTCAGGAGCCCAAATTTGAGGACTAAAGCCTTTGCGGCGTGGCGGAGCGCTTGCGTGGTGGGGTCCTCTACAAAAATGTCATATATGGCGATATCAGGAATTGTGCGTATCTGGCCCTATATGTGGCACGTGTCCGTAGTGGGCCTATTTGCACAAATCGTGATGGAAGCATATGTGGCAATAGAAGACCTCAAGACGTAGCGCGCGCAAAGACTGTACTTGCAAGTCCAGACGTTCTGTGCTGTGTTGTTAGCTCAGTCGCCGTGTGTTTGGGTCACGTGCCTCCGGAGTGCTTCGTCCTTTGGCACTACATTTAACAGCTTCGTCAGCACTGTCGCAACAAGTAACTACACGAAGGTTATACTCCCATTTCAGTAGTTGAATGAACGAATAAATCTACTTTATTACACACATATCTTGTACAAAGTACGCACAAACTGAATGGTCCCATAGTCAAAGGATAATGCGAGTCCAATATTGCGATAATAATAATTGCAAAAAAGTAAAGAGTAGAAAATGAAATTACATATCACCATTCAAGAAATAATGTTTGATTACTAAGAGGAGTCAGTTGAATTCGAGAAAACAAAGCAAGAAGAAATATGACTTGTAGTGAACACAAACAGGTTTGGTAATATGGTTTGGCACTGATCTGTAAAATGAAATTTGGGGTAGAAAGTATCAATAAATAGTTCTGTGCCGCACTGTGTAAGCTACAGATCTCTTCGACCAATCAGGAAAGCGTGAACATGTTAAATGTCCTTCCACGCCATCTCTTCCGGCAATGATGAGCGCTGCAGGGGCAGCTTTGGAAGGGGGAGAAGTGGGCCCTATGCTGGCCCGAGCGGATCGGCTGGTTGCATGCAGCTTCGCAAGAATCCTCGCCATGTGGCCTAGTAGCATTGACTGTGCTGCACAGAACTAGTGATAAGAAGAGCCGGAAGGTCCCAGTGGTTAGCAGGCGTAGAGATGGTGGACACTTGGGGGTGTTTGCGTGACACTCTGCACCAACACGAAGAGATACTGTAACCAATCCCAGGCAGCGTCTAGCCTTGAACCTCCTGCTTTGTTTTGGTCATGGAGCCAAAGCAGATGTTCCGTTTTTTTTTTTTTTGTGCGGATGTTTTGATGACGTCGACAGTTCCTGCCGTCTGCACTCTGTGCGACACGTGCAGACAAGACCGGAAAGCGGGTGACGGGAGCGCATTTTAATAACGGATGACATGTGCACTGCAAATCTGTGACGTTTTTTATTTTCTGTATCTGTGCCAGTGGTACCTCTACGTCGTGGTGTCCGTCACCAAAGTGCAGCTTGCTACCAATGTTGCAAAGTTTCTTCTTCAAACGTGCAACACGCTTTTGCGATAACACGAAATGTCCTTAAACAAACAAAAAGAATTCTGGTTTGTCAGCTCAGTGAATAACAACGTGCAGTTGTCTAGCATATGCGTGCTTTTCCGACGCGCCACTGCTCTACGTACATCCTGGGTTGTGCCGACAGTTTTTTCCATAGCATGCATGTTTAGTTGCTGCCATCTGCAGTCCTCATGTGCACAGCGTTTTAATAATTGTCTACTGCATTCTAAACTTTCACATTTAAAGAAAGGAAGTTACCATGACAGTGATGGCCATCTTTTGGTTGAATAAATGACCGATCATATAGCCCGGCACAAAACATCACACGCAGCTGTATAGCGGCTATGGCACTATACGTCCTGGCTGCAGCGGCCACATTGTATGGAGGTGAAATTCTAGAGGCCCGTGCTGTATGCGGTGTGAGTGTGCATTAAACACATGTGGCCGAAATTTCCAGAGCCCTTCACCACGGCGTCTTTCATAATCATGCGATTTCGGGACGTAAAACACCAGACACTATTACGTGTTCGTTACGGCTCTGAAAGGTCACTCCTAATGTCTTGTTCCGATCACTTAGGATCGGTCATGGTCATTCGAGCACGTGGCCGTCGGCCCGCGTGGCTTTCATGCTTTTCTTGATTGGACAGCTTAAGTATTTTACTCATTTGACAAAAGAGTAGTACCTCTGTCAAACGGGCCGTGCTAAGTGCACTTTGAGCGAATGCATCCGAGTATACTTCCCCACAAGCGCCATTCGCACGCTGTACACTTCCACGCGAGTGACCAACGCGTAGTGACACGTAGTGAAACAAACGCAGGGACACGTAAACGCGTAGTGACACTTTGTGCAAAGAGCAATCACCGGAGGGTGCGCTCACAGAACTTAGAAGGGCTGTATGATGGACTAGTTGATCTTTAGACATGGATGTCATCGGTAATCAGCGCACCAAGACGACACACGAGAAAAGAGGCGGGACAGAAGAGAAAGCGCAATTTGAGCGAGCGCCCCAACACTCCTATTGCGCCTCTGCTGTCCTGTCTCTTGTCTTGTTATGTCTTGTTGCACTGATTCTCGATGATTTAAATGTCGCGGAACTCACTTCGCCGCGCGAAAGTGTGCTTCCCTCAGACGACACCTAATTGCAACGCGGGAGACGCCTGCATGAATTCTTTCTGCTGCCCCGCCACGGTGGTCTAGTGGCTATGGTACTAGGCTGCTGATCCGAGGGTCGCGGGATCGAATCCCGGCCGCGCCGGCTGCATTTCGATGGAGGCGAAATGTTGAGGACCGTGTACTGTGCGATGTCAGTGCACGTTAAAGAACCCCAGGTGGTCAAAATTTCCGGAGTCCTTCGCTACGGCGTCTCTCATAATCACAGCTGGTTTTGGGACGTAAAACCCCAGAAATCAATCAATCAATTCTTTCTGCTGGCCGCTAATTGGTCCGCCCCGCCGCTCTGATCGCCCTGGCCAAGGCTACCGAGATATTTGCCGGTATTGCCAGAATCGCTTGAGAAATTTACATTGAGTACGATTTCATTCTGACACGAAATAAGCCTTAGTTGAGTAAAGTTATGCTGAAAGTGGGCGGTATCTGTAAGGCAGCCCCCACTTCGAAAGAACTCGAGAGATCGGAATCGGCCTTGGTGCCGAAAAGAAACATCTGTATGCGCCTTTTGAGCAACGCGGCTCGCTTCTTTTGGGCACTTGCAATTGCAGTGATTGCTTTCTGGGTCTTACGTCCCGAAACCACGATCTCATTATGAGAGGCGCCGTAGTGGAGGGCTCCAAAAATTTAGACCGCCTGGTCTTTTTTGTCGTGCAACCGCCGCGGCCGCGATTAGCTGCCGCGAGATATGAGTAAAACGTTCATGTTGCTTGAAAAAATTACAGCGTTCTGTGATGAGCTCGTGGTTAATTGCGAACGGCATCGGCGGCGACCTGGCTAAACCTACTCTCGGAGTTGTCGCTTACGCTCGGCTGTTTGAAGTTCTTTTCGCTCGCGAAGGCATAGCTTTGTCGACAGTGTTCTTCCATGTTCTTACGGAAATAATTAGGGCGATGCAGAGTTTTCTTTTTGTGTTGTGCTTAATGACGAGGATAGTCCTACCAGCAAGTATGCCGAGGCGGTGGATGTTGGCGGAGCCCACAGGCTGTGTGCTCTGCCAATGTTTGCGCTGTTTTCTTTTTAAATTATGAGACACTTTGAGGGAAACCGTGCGTCGCACACATGTTTCAGACAACCTATTCGATTCATTCGCTATGGTTTATGCCTGTGAAATTTTCGCGGGAGCATTGTGAACTTGTAAAGGGCTTCACTGAGAAACAGGCGTTTGGCATTTACTGGTTAAACCGAGACCCCGAATGGCACTACCTTGGTCGCAATATGCTTTCTAATAAATCAGCACCTTTTTAAAACCTGAATAGCAACAAACAATCTGCCACTCTATCTTATTGAATAGACTTGTGTATCCGTCTATAGCAGTATAGTGATCCCATGCAACATTTTTTTTTATTTTAACAAGAAAGGTATGTCCCTCTTGCCACTCGTGCCACGCAACCAATTGAGATGACAAGGGCAATGGTGTGCGCTTCCCCGTACGTTGCATATACTTGTTACAGAGCCAGCGCAAATTACGATTCTGGAGATATGATCCCGTTTTTTCCTCATTTCCTCATTTTACGCCGTGCGCCTTTGCACTCAACTTTCTAAACCATTTTGAAACCGCGCAAGCTATCTTAATCACCGAGGGCAAGCCCTGGGAGACTGCCTTTCGTTGTCTGCAACGCTTCGGCAAGCACGGTGGAGTTTGTTCAGTTCGTCTTGATTGGCGTCTGCAAGCAAGACAATCTGGTGGTAACCATCGGCCGAAACCGGCTCGAGCTCGGCCTCAGGGGAACCAATCAGGAAGGATATTTTCGATTCCTTTGGTCGTGCTGATGAAACAGAGCTGTCGTGGCTCACACGTGCACACGCGGGTGTACATTTGTTTTTATCGCGAGGTCGAAGTGGGGGAGGTCCTTGCTTCGCGGCCGTACGCTGAGATGTTCACAGTGCCGACATGTGTGTCACTGACGGCGCGATAGCGTTCGCAGAAAGACAGATGTGGGGAGAAAACAAAAGAGAATCTGCGGGAGTGGCGACAAAATAAAGTAAAAAAAAAGGACATCTGCTTTAGGCGGGCTGTGTGTTCTTTGTGATCTTCACATTGCCGCCACTTGTTCGCTGTGTGCATGTGCGCGTTGCTTTGAGCAAAGTATGCCGAATTCAGCGCGTAGTTTGGACAGATGTACGGCTCGCCGTGTGCTCCTACTGACGTTGCTCGTGCTTGTACGTTAATATTCTTTGCTACGTGCGGGCAAAAAACTGTTCAACGTTGGAGTGGTGTTGCAACCTGTGAACATTTCCTCGGCTACCTCGTTGGGTGCGGTGTCAGAGGTTCGTGGTGACTGGTTGTTCTCACTTCATCCAATAACGCGAAAACATTGTCTTTTTTCGAACCTGTCCTTGAAGAAAAAGATAGCGTTTTAGCGGCGGTGGCTTACGGTACGGCAAGTACGGTAACGTCGTGCCGTCGTCGTCCATACGCAGGAAATTGAGTCTGTTAGAACTTTATCAGCCACTATCATCATCACATGACGTTACCGTGCTCACCGAGCAACCCGTGCAGTTCTTTCCGACCAAAACATCTACGTGCCGACCTAGATGGTAAGGCATTACCATCGGTAAGCCGCCGCTGCTAAATGTCTCTGAAACGTGAGGCGGCGAAACGTTGAATATATCGGGCAGCTACTGTGTATAACGAAGACTGAGGTTACAGCGTAGCTGGTGTCGTTCCTCTCCTCCTCATCCTAAGTTCCCTTGCCCATTCTTTTCTACACTATACTGTACAAACCCATGCTATGTACTTTACTCATTTTCCTTCATCCTCACCGTCCGCTCCCTTAACCGCCCCTTACTATAACACTCGTATATAGTTCTCGTGTATACGCTATACTTCAACCTCTCTCCTCCTCCTAATTCAGAATTCCCTTTCCCACCAGCTTTCTATACTATTCTGTATAAGGCTATCCTATGTTGTGAAACGCCTCAGCCTTTAAGTAGTAGTGGGGTGAAGGCATGATATGCAAGAGAATTTCATAGATGTGCACGTGCGCTTATTTTCCTGCGGGAGTAGTTTTCCTCAGAAATCTTAAGACAGCTACGCTGTTAAAACACATAAGGGGGCCCAATATATACGGATTTTCTGATTAATCCAGCAGGACTATTTCTCACAACGAATTGAATGTGGGATTTCCGTGACGAATCCGTTTCGAAGAAAGAGGTAATCAGAAATCCTTCGATTTGATTATTCCTTTTGGGAAGCTTTTCCTTAAATAAAAAAAAAATGTCGAGAATTGCGCAATAAATTTTGTTTCGTAGTTAACTTTGTCCGTGTATTGCCGATTAAGGTAGATCGGTTCGCCGTTATCAGCCTTTAATACCATCACTGCACTAAGGTTGGTGAGGAGCACAGCTGTAGTAAATTGTCGTTTCTAGGAACACGGCTTATGCTAGGAATTACGAAGGCATGCGGACCTGCCGAAAAAAAGACGGCGAGCTAGAGAATGGAACCGCAGTCCCACGGCTTAGTGGGGCTAGTAACATCTTTAGCACTATAAAGGACATCCTATCTGCAGGTTTGGCATGTTTGTATGATTAAGATCATTCTTATACCAGGACACGAAAAGGAACTGAATTTTCTTCAGTGGGAGTGAGACTGAGGAGACCACGTGCGGCTATGTTCCCACATATATGATAACGGAAAAATTTCATGCCATTGCCGGCGTAGTCTAAGGTAGAAATAATCCGGAAAACGGCGACGCTGTAAACATGACAGCGGCAAAAGTGCTTGCGGATGCGCTCTGAACGTTGTGGTACCTGTATGGTATCTGATGCCCTTGCTGCTTGCAAACTGCGTGTCACCGAGTTTATACTTGTATGTATATGAATAGCTGTGCTGTGCTTCTAGCCATTCCGGGCATCTCGCACTAGGGGCGCAGGGCTAGGTCCGAGCAGATGTGGTGGCCTTACTCTCCTCCTTTCTTTCCTGCTCACCCTCACTTCCGTTTCGCACCTCCTTGGTATACCATGCAACATATCGGTATGCTATGGTTTACCCTCTTCCACCTCGTTCTCTTCCACACACTCACTTTACTTTCCCACCCCCTCGCTGTATACTATACAAGGCTGTACTATGCATTACTCTGTTCCCTCCCTCTATCCCTCCTCCTCAACCGCGCTTTACTTTCCCACATCTTTGCTGTACCATAGTATACAGGCACGTCCTTTGCTACTCATCACATAGAGGGGGTTTTTCTTTCCCCGAGGCAGCGTCAACCACTGGAGTGGCTCTTTGATAGAACACCTGCCTGCCACGCAGATGGCCTGGGGTCGGTTCCCGCTACACCCCAGCTAGCGTTCTTACGATGTTAGCATCAAGGACTCGGAGAGAGAGAGAGAGAGAGAGAGAGAGAGAGAGAGAGAGAGAGAGAGAGAGAGAGATAAGGAAGGGAAGGCAGGGATGTTAACCAGTCAGGAGTCCGGTTTGCTGCCCTACACTGATGGATGGGAAATGGGAGAAAGAAAAGTAAAGAGAAGGAGAGAGGGGGATGCCTACAGGACAGTCCTCTATAATGTCACAGCGCACGGGTGTTCTTCGCATTTCTCCCCGATCGAAATGTGGTCGTCGTGGCCGGGATTCGATCCCAACGGCCTCGAGCTTAAGAGAGCCAAACACCCTAACCACGGCGGGTCTTCGGCATCTTGAAATGCAGACATTGCGGACGAAGAAAGATGATTGCACTCTCTGCTATGTGGTCTCGGTGATACGTGGAGCGATGCGCGGTGTTTACTCAAGTTCGCTCTGAACAAACTGGACAGATGCTAAAGAATTGCCCCGCTAAGCGCTTGGTATACTTTCAGAAGCCGTCTCCAAGTTTCTGTGGCCTCGAGATGTGTTTTCAGAACCGGCTGGCTCGCGATGTGGCAATCGCGAAAACAAATAAAACTTCGAGGTTGTTTTATTTGTAATTCTTTCATTTAATGCGAAACAAGTTCCCCAAGACGTGTGCTCGCTATCTTGTGTTTTATATCTGCGTGCCGAGCAAACGAGCCAATGCGGTCAAATTAGCTTTATCTGTCGTGTTGTTCGAAAAGCGTGTACAAAGTCTTAAAACTGTTGCTTGTGTTTATTTAAGCTCTTTGTTTGATTAGGAAAATTACGTGACCAGCAAAGCGGTCAAACTAATCTTGTCGAAACAAACTCAGAAATCTGGCGCGACGCTTACATATACGAGGTCAGGCTTTGGTGTTTGTTGACTTGTGTGTTCTCTTTTATTTTATTTGATTCATTTTATGTTATATGCAACGTAGCTTTCTTTTTCTCATGCCGGCCACGGTCTCTATAACCATTCCTGACTTTGTGCCAAACGTTTTCTCCGTACTGTTTTGATGATTTGATTATAAGGAAACCGGGGACAAATAATTGCTAAGCCGTAAACATGTCTGTTTCTATGGAAACAAAGCTGCCGATGAAATCGGAAAAGGAGACCAACGCCTAGCGTAACGTTAGCGTTACGTAAACGTTAGCGTGACGTAAACGTAAGCGGGACGTAAACGTTACCTTTGCGAGGAAGCACGCTGGATTAAATCGAGCGACATGAAAAGTTTATATGCATGAACGTCCGTAGCAAAAGTTGTTAGGGACGCCATGAAAAGTTGCTCAGACGTGCTCTTAGAGCGAAGTCGGCTTGGTTTGAAGGTATCACTTTTTTTTGCGTAGTTCAATGGTTAGTTGAAGATGTTGTACACTTCATGAAAGCGAAAAATAGAGGGTGCTAGCTGCGACTTGCTGGCCTTGAGAGAGATCGGTCTCAATTATAAGGTGCTCCTGACATTTTGAGTGTTAAGTACCACATATCCTCTTTTTTTCTCCCCAGCCCGTGTTGTCCCCATATAGCATTTGAGTCAGCTCAGAGGCATTGCGATGCCTTCCGCTTCTTAAAGTTACGTCTAGTTCTACCCGTAATGATACCCTAGCAGCAGCAACCTTCCGACCGGCTTTTCTCAGTTGCTACTACATAATTAGCGAAAATGCAGCATGCGCGTACTTACGAGTTGTGCGGGCTTTCTAACGTAGACGTTCCGGTATAGACTTTCGTAGATTTTAGAGCGGACTGTTGGATGGACTGCAAAATCTCTAAAAGCGCTTGTAGTTGACCTCTGCGCGCTTCCTATCCTGTATATGTAAGCACACCTACACTTGTGCCTTAACTGCAAATCACAAAACCGCCGTGTTAGATTATTGTCTGGGGGCCCCGCCACGGTGGTCTAGTGGCTATGGTACTCGGCTGCTGATCCGAGGGTCGCGGGATCGAATCCCGGCTGCGGCAGCTGCACTTGGATGGAGGCGAAATGTTGAGGCCCGCGTGCTGTGCGATGTCAGCGCACGTTAAAGAACCCCAGGTGGTCAAAATTTCCGGAGACCTCCACTACGGACGTCTCTCATAATCAGAACTAGTTTTGGGACGTTAAACCCCACAAAACAACAAGCTTATTGTCTGGGGTTTTGGCTTGCGAAGTTAAATCTCGGCCGCAGCGACCGCTTTTTGAGGAAACATTAAACGATTACAGCACGCCGTAGTGAAGGCCGCCTCTACGGCGTACCCCAAATAATATCGTGATTATGGCCCGCAAAACCTATAGCGATTAATCTACAGCTTATATCAGAGGAATTCCAAGACGAATGTTCGATAAGAAATTCTCAAAAGAAAACTGCTGTGTTGTAGGAAGCAAAAATTTCCGTGAGGAACATGTGTACCTCTATGGGTATGTGACTTTAGGTTGCTATAACAGTGGACTGTCAGTATTAGAGAGTTCTCCTAATGCCTCAAAGTGAATCGGAATCAGAACTGGAACAGTGCTTCACTGAGGTACGAAAAATGCAGTGTGAATCAAGGCACTGAAGGAGTTCCTAGAGCGAAAAATCTGTTAGATCTTCTGCTAGTGCACAAAAAAGTTATTGACAACAAGGGTAAATAGAAGCAACCCGCCCAAGAACATTAAAACAATAATTGTAATATCATTTATATATGATAACCTGATATGTCGTACAAAATATTAATTTGCAGTGATAGTGGTGAACGAGAAGAGTAATAAATCTGTAACAATCACGCAACATTCACTACGAAAATTTGAAGAGAGAAGATCAATTAATACACAAAATATGAGTAAGGTTTAGCGTGTTATACGAGTATAACTCGGGATTCAGTGCGTAGATTTTTGCGAGATAGCAAGAAGTATTTGACTTTCTGCTAATGGGCAACTCCGGCGATTTTTCAGTCTCCACTGATCTCAATAAAATCTTCGATATATATTCTCCTCGGTACTGTAACAATACATGCCATGTCAGGTGGTTGCAAGCCATTTTGCTTTCCTGAGCTTGAATTTTAAATTTTTTTAGCTGATTTCCATGCCTGTGTCTGTGACTTCATTAGCTTCAACGCTGCCTTCCTGAGCGGACGGGCAGTCAGAAGCAAAGCGGCGGTACTTGAGTGCTCATATCGCCGCTGTCAAGTTGAGAAAAGCTGGCACAACTGAATGCATCAATGGATGAGCTCTGCACTGTCATTTTTTTTTTGCACCAGCTTCATATATCTGATGACGGGGATACTGTGACGTCATTGCATACGGTGCACACAGCGCATACTCGTTCTGGTTTTATCTCACCGTTCAGTCGGTTATTTAAAATTCTTGGCGCGTTTCTGAGCGAATTAATAATCCCTGGCTGCTTCACGACTGTCAGCACCATGGGAAAATATCGATGCGTTAACGTGGTGAAAATACCGCCGGAGTTCCCCTTTGAATAGGGAAAGCTGAGTTTTTAAAATTACATCACACAGACAATTCTGTGATGCAGCTCAAGATGTAGTTTTGGAATGATTTGCTACAAAAGTGCACCATACAAAAGTGGACCTACCGTAGTTGCTTACAATCAAAGGCAAAAAGAAGACTACGCATGAATGGAAGGCAATCTAGTTGAAGAACTGGGACAAAATTAGAGTACGTTCGATGTGCTACATGGCGTACAGTAGTCATTGTACATAGTTTATTAAAAACTGTCCTATATTCACTCTCTTTCGTATTTTTCCTTCGGCAGCTTGTAAGTCGTAGTTCATATCACAACGAATATTGCTTGAAAACATCTACTCAGATATATTCATCACCCCATCAACTGGGCTGAAACAGTGCGCTCGTTTACATGCAAAATTCGCATTATAGAAAGAGTGCCTCGGAGAGCACTGCGCCGGTGGTTAAATGAGCTCGTGGAAAATTACCGGGCGAGGGTTTCCGAGCGCGACGCTTTCACTCTAGCAATGAGGGGGAGAGGAACGGTCCCGACAGGCAGGCTGGTTAGTGCAGATCGGTCGGCGGTGCTGCAGGACATCCGGGAGCAAAGCACTGCGCCACAATAAGTGAGAGCCTCCCGGAAGCTATTGTAGGTGCTGATATGTCGTAAGAATGGAAACTGTCAGCTTGAGCTAGGTGTGAGCTCCTATCCTAATATCGTTACATAAAGTCAGTTACTCAATGAATTAGCCATTTATTGTATCAATCAATCAATCAATCAATCAATCAATCAATCAATCAAATGACAAATCAGTTAATAAATCAATTGATCAATCGATGAAAGTTTGTTTCCTTTGGTCAGTGGGAGTGCGTCACTAAAATATCGAGCAGCCTAAGTCCTTACCCCGTTGCACGTTGGTAAAAGAGGACACTCAATCAATTAGTTAATCGATAGATCAATCAGTTTGTTTTCGTTGGTAAATGGGAGTGCGTCGCTAAAATCTCGAGCAGCCTATGTCCTTACCCCGTTACAAGTTGGAAAAACAGGAAGTTGATGGTCAAATACACGAAGAGTACGAATAGAGAAGTATTACATAGCGTCGGGTAACACAAAAATACCAAGAAAGCAATAAACGACACATAAAAATCCACATTCATAAAATGAACATGTGAAGCAGCGATCGACGATCATAACCCTGTTATCAGAACTACAAAAGCACGGAAGCAGTCGGTGGACGCTGCGAAGAAGCGTGGCACTAATCACTAATCAGACATAACATCCAAGTATCTGGGTATGGGATGAGCACGCGATGAGTAGGTAGGATAACCCGTGCTCACTAAGGGCAGAAGACTGGATGCCAAGTGAACGCAAGCGCTGCAGGGGGCCGCAGAAAGTGGGATTAGCCGATGAGATTGATTGCAGGCAGAAACGGTGGCCATAGTTAAGAAAATATACAGTTGAATAAAGAAATATGGGAGAGCCGTAGGCATGGCGAAGATGATAATGGTGATCGTGGGCCTGCTGGCTGTTTCTGATTGTACTCACGACGATGGGGCTTCAGTTGGCAGCGAAGGAATTCAAGCGAAGCGTTTGTTTGCTCACTTGTGGTGTCGTAGAAGCTGTCGGCGTGCGAAAGAACCACCATCAACGTGGCAACAGTGCGCGTGCACTTGTTTCTTCGCTTTCGCTGAAAATAAAATAAGTTTGAAAAAAACAAAAAGCAAATGTTGCTTCTGCAGCTGCAGATTCTGGCCACCGACCACCGGGTTGCAAGGCCAGCGCGCGTCAGCAAAGTGCTTTTCTTTGTTCTTTCACGCTATTAACGCGATATCTTTGAACAGCCTGTTTCGCAGAAATTCCGGTGTCGGCGTCGTTGGCTATGAGCGGAAAATCAGCGTTGTCCGGGAGCAAAAATTTGTGGTAGATACAAGAAAGAAATAAAAAAATATTGACAGCATATCCACGGAGTGAATGATGATGAGTGGGCGAAGCTCCGGAGGTTCATCGTAGATCGTGCCGTGTTCCGGATTAATTTAGTTAACGCGCACGCTACGAATCCCTATGGTTCAACTACGCACAAGTGAAATCTCCCACCGGCCATTCATTGCAAGTAAAGATCCAGTGCATATATATATATATATATATAATATATATATATATATATATATATATATATATATATATATATATATATAATATGTGGGTGGCCGGCGAACGGTTCTCCAGCGCGAGCAGTCGGTATTTTTCAATCAAGAAACTCGCTAGAAGACGCTGCCTGCGTCAAATTTGTCTCTCGCGGGTGAGGGCGCGTTCTCCTTCTTTGCGAGCTGGTAGCGCGTTCATCGAAGAAAGAGCGTTTCCATAGTCAACGCGCGCCTTTCGCTTTCTCTGTCTTTCTATCTCACAAGACAGCAGATGGAAGAGCGAGAGAGCTCGCGCGGCGGGAGGCACGCGCCGAGGGCGCGCCTCCCACACGTAATCCGCCGCGGTAGTGTAGTGGTTACGGTACTCGGCTGCGACCCGAAAAACGCGGGTTCGAACCCAGCCGCGGCGGTCGCATTTTCGATGGAGGCGAAAATGCCAGAGGCCCGTGTACTGTGCGTTGTCAGTGCACGTTAAAGAACTCCAGGTGGTCTAAATTTCCGGAGCCCTCCACTATGGCCTTTCTCTCCTCTCTATCTCTTTCACTCCCTTTCCCCTACCCCTACGGACGCTTAGCCGTGCTCCCTACATGGGCTGCAGAAATTAGCGTCCTTTCCTAACCGAACCACAATCAATCAATCAATCCCACACGTAGCATCATTCATTTCTTTGAAGGTAACGCGCTACTAGGAACAGCGGACGGACAGACCCAAACCTTAAGGAGCTTCGCCCCTAAAGAAACCTTCGGTTCGAGTGGGAATCGAACCTGCGACCCCTCGCTCCGGGGCGTGATGTGCTACGCGTTTGGTTCCTCCGCAAATATCGTCCGGATGGCTATCGGACGAGCTATTTATACACACGATTTACCGTTAGTGACACGAACATCTCGAGCTGCTTCAGGGTGGCAGAGGCTTGACTGTCACCCGCGAGAATGCGCAAAGGGCCTACGGCGCCGTGTTTCGTCGCGCCGCATGCATGGGTATTTAGCCGGGGGGGGGGGGGGGGGGACACTCGCACATTGGCTTACGGGTGCGGTCGCCTGTTCTCGCGAGCGTGTAGGCGTTCCCTCACGCCGCCAGGCTGTTGACACGTTTGCGGTGGATTGTTTGCTTTGTATACAAACGCCAGGCGAGCTGTGGTGCCTTCTCCACCAGAGTTTTGACGGCGCATCGCCACTTTGTATTTTGCCCATTACATTGCGGTAATTCACTATCTCAACTTCACGAGTAAAAGGATACAATAACAAGTAACTCGCACTTTCCACCAAGTGATGTCATGTCAATTACATAGAGAATTAAGAGCTTGGCAAGCGCAAGAGAGCGCGATGATCATGGGGCCAGCATCGCTGTCGCGTTCAACTTTTAGGCTAAGCTTGAGGGTCTCACGATATATTATTACATTGTTATTAAAAGTGAAAGAAGCTAGCCAACGAGGCCTCAATAAGGGTACAACAAACAATGCAAAGAGCAAACTCCACGGCAAGGTTATGTCATTCTGTAACTTGTATATATATGGAGCAACTGACACAAACTTTAAACAATAGCACGCTGACAAGAGATCGGCAGTAGGCAGGCAACGATGGGTGTTCGTCTTGTCTCTGAGAAAACAGAAAAAAAAAGAAAAACAAAGAAAAACTCAAGAACATTGAAGCAGACACAAGACATTGCTTTTACAAGCGGTTTTTCGATAGGGAGAGAAGCAGCGCTGGCGCTCGTGCAACAGATTGAAAATAAAATGGCTGAGAATATTTATCAATTTTGAGGTTTTTGTTTGAGGTGGTCTCGAAAATGAGAGTGTTTGTTAATCATCCGACAGGTCCTCAAGGAAAACACGGGCTACTAGGACTTGATGTGTTAAAGCACAGATTGGATAGTATTCGCGCTAACAAAGTGACATTGCAACATTGGGATCTGACCCGCCACGGTTGTCTGGTGGCTATGGCACCCGGCTGCGATCCGAAGGTCGCGGGACCGAATCCCGATCGCTGCGGCTGCATTTCGATGGAGGCGAAATGTTGAGGCCCGTGTACTGTGCAATGTCAGTGCAAGTTAAAGAACTCCAGGTGATTGAAATTTCCGAAGCCCTCGCCTACGGCGTCTCTCATAATCAAATCCTGGTTTTGAGGCGTGAGAACCCAAAAAACAACCATGTTCTTTTGAGGCAGAACACAGAGAAGAGGAGTATCCATAGCAATATACACGTCAGCCTCTTCACAGTAATCAAGCTATAACGAAGCACAGACACACATGCGAGCTAACTATACCCATAAGACTTGTGCTACCTCTAAGGACACATGTTAGCTTTCAGCCATGTTGCGTCCACAACAGAAAAATGCGTTACATTTAATGTATCGCAAGTGGCATTGCAGTGATCTTTTGTTTCTTCTTTGCAGAGCCTGCAGGCGCAGAGCACAACATGATCCGACGCCTGAGCAAAACTGACCGGTACGACTTGAGGCCCGAAACACCACCATCTCATCAAAGACCTGTGTTCACTCAACCGCACTTCGACAGCGAGTTTGCTGGCATCCCGAAGGATAAGGTATGTGAGGCCGCCGCGTAAGCTGGCGAAGAAGTGATGCGCAGTTACGAAAGCGCAACCTTACATTACCGTCTTCCAGCGTCGACGTTTCTAGCCATCGCTCATGCACTGTAAAAGCATGGGAAACAGCTGTACCGGGCATAGCAGTCTACGTATAGTTGCAACTCCCACTCCTCCTGGCCTTTCATATTATAGTTGCCCCTGTATGCTCTCTCTAGGTCTGTAGTTCTCTGTCCAACATGGATGTGTGAGGGACCTGTTGTGGGCCCATGGAAGTGAAAGAGGGCTTTTTCTGTGACGGAATGCGGGGGCGGTGGGGGTAGGGGATGAGATAGGGGAGGGGTGCGTGGCGGTTTGCACAGCACTGCACAGGCAAAATATTGGGCAAGAGAGTTACTACACATTGGCACAACACGTGCTCGAAAGCGCCACCCCTGCAGGTATGCACTACTGGGGCCCGTGACAGCTTGTGGCGCCTTCAAACTCTAGTACGCTTCACCGCCTGACGGTAATGTACGGCGGCAAAGCTAGTTTCGCCAGGGCACATTGGTGTCATGCGGCGAAGTTGTACCCTGGCAAAGTTGGCTTTGTTGTGGCATAGCGGTGGGATGTGGCAAAGCCATTTTACTAAACTGGCCTCAAGAACAATTTTTTTTTGCTCCCTGGTGTTTCGGATTTCTCCAAGTGTACCGGCGCCACAGCTGCCATCTACGGTCTCCCACAGGAAAACCACTGCTCTGGGCGATGCTTCTATGACGTGTATCGAACCGCATTCTCCATTAGCATTGATGTTACGGTGGCCTCAGAATTAAGATTGCAAGGGAGAAGGTTCCGTACAAAACATGGTAGCACTGTTGTATTTGTTGTGCAGTCCTTGTGTTAGAAATTTGTAGAAGTATTTGCCTGCTTTGAGACACCCGTATATCGTGGCTATGAGGCTAATCTGTGCGAGTGGGACATTGTTATTTGATGCAACGTAGTATTTGTATGCTGTATGCATGGTATGCTGCTCTAGGGCCTACTCGCTGACCAAACTTTACGCAATATTTACACGTGCAGGATGGTTCAGCACTTTTCTTCGTTAATAGTACAGCATGTGTTTACATGCTGATACAAATATAACTTGTATACCAACATGTAGGGACATACGCAGTAAGTGTAACCTTTCAGTTAGATTTTTTAATGACAAACGAAAACACTCTGCGCTTGTGATTGCTGTTGTATTCCGTGTTCTGTAATTTTTGATGGCTAACTTATCATGTGCGCTACTTTGGCCTATTGGTTATCGGGGTTGACTGCTGACTCGAAGCACACGGGTTCGATCCAAGTCGCGGCGGTCGCATTTTTAATGGAGTTAAAAATGGTAGAGAGCCGTGTACTGTGTGATGTCCATGCCCTTAGAAGTGCCCCAGCTGGTCTAAATCTCTGGAGACCGAAGCTGCGACTTGCCTCACAATCATATGGTGACCTAATCATGTAAAACCGTACCAGATGGTACGGTTCATTTATCCTACCTGCCTATTCAGTTTTGATCACTGTACAGCTATGCAGATCCTAAATGTGTACGCTATTGGCGGTATGAGTACCATTAGGTGACGTGTACGATATTTCCACAGTTCACCAGCAAGATTACCACCATTACGTTTACCTGACATAGCATCCACCCAGTGCTTATCTAGTGAACACAATGCAGCTGCTTTGGCCTCGTCTAGGATGTCGGTGTGCGCTTGTATTGGATGTAGAGCGTGTCGGTACGAGCTTGTATTTGATGTACAGCAATCTATTTCTTGGCGCACACTGCAGCCCCACAGGCGATGCAACGGACGATTACGGTACGAGCGCAGGCGAAAGAACGCGGCTGTACTTGTTCTGGACAAATTGGAAGCAGATGCGCTTTTGACGATAGCGAACATATAATCTTGCTCTTGTTAGGTAACGTCAAGTAAGTTGGATTTGTACTAACCAGTTAAAGCAGAATATGGCGAACATGAATTCCATGGAATCCAACTAATTGGGGAAATGGTCATGAAAGGGAGAAAATATTGTCATCCTCCCGTTTTTAGGAGGAAGCTCAAAATGAAAGTGCCCGAAAACAGCGTGAATATTTTATCTTCCAAAGATTAATAGCTCTCTAATATGAAAACTCGTGCGGATTTCGAAGAACGAGAGCATCCTATGCTCTCTGACTTGGCAGTTTCGTGAAATAGTGTAGCTTTTATGTGAAGTTTCCTGCTGCAAGTGGTTGACGACAATTTCTTTTTCAGTTCAAAACTTCGACGTGCGTGCGGTTTGTACGTTCAGAATTCGCGCGTGAGCACTTCTTTGTATGCATGCCAAGGTCGTGCCCACTTAAGCCACCAAACAAGTCCTGTAGTTCAACCAAGTTACATTGGTTGAACTACAGGAACGCATACCGCTCATTACATCGTGATCTTGATGGAAGCATCAGTTGCGCTGCGCTACGCTGCATCACACCTGCAGGCAAACCTAGTTAAATGTGCGTCGATCTTTGGCTCGTGATGTGCACACAAGCAGTCAGTTTTTATACGGGTGTCCATCAGACCCACAACGACCGGCTTAAAGAGGAACAATGCGCCATAGGCGCATCGACTCATCGACTGCTTCGTACGACATCGATTCACGCAATCCATGGGATCTGCCGAAGCGTTTGTCAATAGAATAACAATTGATCTTGATATCTTCATATATCTCAGAGAACATAGTACAAGTCAGGTCCCGCTGCTGCGCAGGAACATTGTTTTTCTTCACCCACGGATGACATAGAGGTACCGCCATGACCATGGTTGAAGGGAAAATATATACATTTTTTCAGAGATCCACTTCCGTTACGGAAGTACGTCACTGATTCCTTGGTGGACCCCGGCATAAAACACTTTCGTGTTAAAATCTCACCTTGAGTCCTGTAGCGCGGATATCGGTGGTGTACTGGTTCGTAACAGCCGGCACACGTGATACCAGCCGCATTTATTATTCAAAATCATCTGTGTTGGGCCACGGTGTACAAACATAAAAAATGAGGAAATGGGCACATTTTGTTTCTTGCAGGTGCCAATATGCAACCGCTTCGCCAACTCAATGCGTAAGCGATGGCATGTGAAACACCTCCCGAAGAAGCTGCTTGGCCTCTTTCCGATCATCGGCTGGGTGCGTGCGTACGACCTCAAGAGATGGCTGATCGCCGATATCATCGCAGGCATCTCTGTCGCCATTTTTCACGTACCCCAGAGTAAGCGTTTTGCAAATCAACTTTTTCCTAATTAGGAAAGGCTTGCCAACAGCTTGGGAGATTGTGTAATATTGAATTGCCTTATCATTTGCATATGCATGCTATTACGAGAATATACGTACATGACGTGTAAGCGTCATCATGAATACTTCTTACGAATGCCGTTATTGCTTAACGACGTAATTACAGATAATGCATATGGACATTTGAAAGATGTTGCACAGTTTGACTTATCAAAACGCGCGGAATGCTGGATCATTTTGAGTACCGTCCATAATGACATCTAAAAAAAATGTCATCCTTCATAACACGTGTACGCTTCCATGCCCAGAGATATAAAGCAAATTTAACGGAAAATACAACCACGAAGTTGTGGATCATGTCAACACTGTAGTACACGATTGCTATTTATCTGCAGCAA
This sequence comes from Hyalomma asiaticum, assembly GCA_013339685.2. Lineage (NCBI taxonomy): Eukaryota > Metazoa > Arthropoda > Arachnida > Ixodida > Ixodidae > Hyalomma > Hyalomma asiaticum. Next base: position 22,081,558 of record CM023488.1, on the reverse strand, counting down.
AGTAATTACCACAATATATGCCCTGCAAAGTGGAGTGCTATCAAGAACGTATTCGACATATCAGGGATAACCTTACGTTTCAAATATTCATATACATGATCTTTAATGAAATCATTAAGAAGTAATGAGTGTCCAAGTTTTATAGTGCTGCATTATTCAATAACCTTGCTCAAATCCAATTTAGGTTCTGTGTCATAATAATGGCTTTCTCTTTCCTCCTCGCCAAGGTTTCGGCTACTCACTCCTGGCCAGCGTGCCTGCAATCAACGCTCTGTACACTGCAATGTTTCCAATGCTGATGTACACCATTTTCGGAACGTCCAGGCATCTCTCCATCGGTAATTATCAGACACGGGTGACCATATATATCTACCGAGAGTTTGCCGGCACCATTATGCGAATACTTTATTCGTACGAAAGAAATATTGCTGAAGATTACCTAATTATTCATTACGAAGAAGGAATTTATACCGGATTTATTGCAGTTATTTAGCTGCACTTATTCTCTAAAGAAAATAAATATTGCATGAATCAGCACGAATCATGAACCTTGAAGGCATAATTCATATAAAACTCCGGTATTATAACCATTCTTATATGTACAATTAGATATTAGGCGCAGCATAGTGCAGAGCGAAACACAAAATGTTTAGGCCAACCTCTTGGATTGATAAAATGCCAAAACACTTTGCAAATAAACAGTGCACGATGTTTGCATGTCACGAAGGTGCCTTCGTTTGTGCTAATAATTCGTCTTAGTTACTCTGGAACGAACTTCGTTCAACAAAAACAGTCCAGTCTTAGGCAGCGATATTATGATGTTGGAATCAGGATTGACTGGGTTTGGCTCAATTTTGGAAGAGTTGTAATGCATGAAGTGCCACCGAGTTAAGAAAATACCTTTCTGCGCGCAACGTAGTCGTTTCTCTGCAGTAGGTAAAAGCGCTCTCCGACGAGGCTGTTGTTCCAGTGTTTGAACATGTTAAACATGTATTTTCGAGAGATGAATTGAGGACCGGTTTGAAATGTGCGTTCCTGCTTCAATTAGAATTAGTACTTAGAAGTATATTAAGCTATTCTAAACCAAGTGCATAGGTTTTTTCTTGCACATTTGTCGGAAAATTGCCTTCTTACTGTCTGCAATTAACGCTGTACACCAGGAGCCTTTGCTGTGGTCTGCATGATGACCGGAGCCGTTGTGGAGCAGTACAAGGAAGAGTTCGGTGCAGCCAACGTCGCTTCCACGCTCATGTTTTTCGTCGGCTTGTACCAGGTAGGTATTGAATGGCCCTGCTAACGATGAAAAATGGGAATGCAATGTATTGTAAGGTTATGCATCTTTGTGAGCGCCGTGTAACTAATTTGCCATGCACTTTTAATTATCGTAATTTTTATAATTCGTATAGGTTGTGCCTTGTTTCACTCACTGTTATTGTAATCCCTCTTTTAGGGTCTTTAGTGGTATTTTGAATAAATAAATACAAAAGGTAGACCACATTTGGGATAACGTAACTAGACCGCCATAAGTGACGTCATTGAACGGAGCTTCTTACCTTGCTAGTACAGAAAAGAAAATCAGTGCACCACGTCAACACTCTTGTGCTTGTACGCAAAAACGGGGGCCCCAGTTACGTCAGTGTAAGTGTTTAAAAGGACATTTTCCTGTTTTCATGCGTCTGCTCTTCAGTGACAAGTGAAAATAACTCAAGTGCATATACATGTACACGCAGTACATCAGGGTGGTAGGCTGACGTACCCATATTCGGCTATATCAAACTATACGTATACTATAGAACACTGTGCTGATATCAGAATCCTGCGGGCGTGATGTGAAGAGCTTAGCTGTTTAATGGTCGAAGTTGGATGGTGTCTCGTAAGGCGAAAGAGGGATGCAAAGTATACGTTGCCACCAGTGGTCAGCGCACGGTCGTGCTGCCACCCGTCATGACCGCTTTTGAACACATTCTTTCTAATGGTGTGAAAAAGTTTAGGGACAAAGCTAGGCTTTCAAGCTGCTTATTAGGTTCAAATGTTAACCATCGGAGGCGTCTCTCGTCAGGTATATTGGCTTCTTGCCCACTTTGAAGTAACTCCTGGTTTCTTCTTAGCTTTGTGGGTTGTACTCGCGAACTAATTTCTTGTGACCCACTTTCTTTTCACTTGGTCTATAGCAAGTACGCAATTGTACATCCGAGAACAATGATGCGTGGTAATCTTTTCCGAAGTCCTTGTTCAGCACTGTAGCTTTTGAGACATGAATTAGTACGTACTCACCCAAGTTTCCTTTGTAGTAAGGTGTTATAGCACTCCTGGGAATGGAACTGTCTGCCAATCAGAGGGTGTAACATAGTGAACCAGTTGGTCAGGCCGCCACAAGTGCTGTTACCGTATTGCAGCTTGCGCTTGGTGTCCTGAACCTCGGAGGCCTGAGTGTGTTCCTGTCTGAGCAGTTCGTCAGCGGTTTCACCGCTGGGGTGTCCGTCCACATTGGTTCGAGCCAGCTAGGCAGCCTGTTCGGCATACCCGTGGGCCATTTCTCGGGACCATTTCTGCTCATTAGGGTAAGAAGATGCGGTCGCATGAGTGATATCGTTGGGACCGCCTTATATAAGGGCGTTTCGTCTGAAATACGAACAATGCCGGCGTTAATGTCGCTTTTGCCGTCGAATTAGGATATCAACGCTGATTTGTTAACGCGAAAGTGCTTTATGCCGGGGTTCACCCAGAAATCAGTGACGAACTTCCGTATCTGAAAAAGCGAACTTACATTCACAATGAAAAGTTCCACCCACTCAGACTCGAACCGACATTCACCGGTCATCCATCCGAACAGAGGAGCTGGAAGCTCTACCTATGCGCCACAGCAACAAAAAGAAAAGTTAAATTCGTTGTGCATCGAGTTGTTCCTCACGTCTTTCACCAAGTCATTTGACAGAGCGACACCTCGAGCGAGGACACCATCATAACAACCTTAATTCCTTGATTTACCTAGCATTTTTCGCAGGATCTCGTTGAGTAAGCACTTATTCGTTAGATGATTTCGTGAAATCAGGTAATCGTTTGTTTTTTTCTTCAGCTCTACTGTGCCTTCGTCACACTCCTGCCGGACACGCATTTGCCCACGCTCGGACTCTCGGTGTGTTGCATCTTCCTGTTGCTCTTCGTCAAGCTGGCCATCGACCCTTTCGTGGAGCGGATGATCAAGATGCCCGTGCCTATCGAGATGATTCTGGTGAGACGATAGCCTTACTGCGATAAGTCGTTATCTGGCGAGGGTTACTTCTATCTAAAAAAATATCGCGTGAGAAATGTGGGCCGCATGTATCCCGCAGCCGTTATGCAGTCAGAGTATCAAGTGAAGTGTGGTGGTAGCTCAGCAGGTAGGGTGTAAGCGCTGCCAAGCAAGATGGTGCGGGTTGGGTTTCCGGTGGCGAAATGCAAGAACATCCGCGTACTTCATTATGGGTGCACGGTAAGGAACTTCAAGTGGCCGGAACTAATCGGCATTTGCCCTTTACTACGTGCCTCATAATGATATTGGCATGTAAAACTCCAGGAACTGTTGTTTACCTAAAGTGATCTTTTTGGTATAAGGTGTCGAAACCCACGCCAATTTTACCTCACGCAAGTTGAAAGAGATTTTGCATGCTCATATAATAGTGCTCCGTAGTGGTTCCTTATCGTTGTTTGGTGAAAAAAAAAAAACAAACGGTTTTTAGGAGAAGATACTTTGATAATGCACAATTTGCGTTGACCTGCATATTCTGTTGTTCGGGCGAGATCACTTACTTAAAGCTAACCGCTTCAAACTTTTTTTTTTCTTGCGCTTGAGTTCCTTGGTTCTATCTATGGTTTCAACCACTGCTACAGTGCTACTACTGTATAGAGTTCCGGTATGTCGAAATAAATTTTAAAAATGCAAGCTAATAGAATTGTGAGTAAACATGTATGTATAGTCAAAATGGCCCGGGATTCAGATGTCCAAGTCGAAAACGCCGCGTGTTTGGGCCAAAGTATTCGCATAATGGATTGCTCCATTAAGTGAAATTTTAGTAAATTCAAGACGAAGTGAAACGAACTCAACCCGAATTTACTCATTTCAGGTAATCGTGGGCACCGTCGTTTCCAGCTATTTCGACCTGGAGAATAGAGGCTTCGAAATTATTGGCCCCATCCCCAACACGTGAGTTTTGAATTACGGTGTGCACTGTACGCATTGTTGACGCTTGTAGCCAACCGATCACGTTCGCTGCGAGTTACTGAACGTCTATATTTATTTAATACCTAGATGCACTCCGATCAATCACGTTTTGTTTTGAAGCAGCCAATAACAGCACGTTTTCGGGAATATGCGTCTATTCTTTCTACCTAAGGAAACAAGCAAGCAAACATAATTTACTATGTGCAGTTTTTATCATTTACTTTAAACGTTCAAGGTACAATACCACTTAGGCGCCGCGGATACGGAAGGGGGGTATGATTAGGAATGGAAGTTGTAATTTATTAAATAGAATACATCGTAATAACAGAAAAAACGCGTCTAGTTAAAGCAATTTAGCTATGGTCGTTACGCAAGAGCGAGGGTGAATAACTGAACATCAACTGGCAGTGTCATGTAGTGCATGGTTCATTAGGAGTGAGAATCTGACTCGTTCTACCAACACCAACTTTTTTGAATTTCGCTCAAGATGTACTGATTTCGACTTTCGTTACGTTTTGGCCAGTATTCACTTAAACTTTACTTAAAACTGGTCTTAGTCGAAGAAGGTGTTCAAATTCATAATAAAACCCCTTACTGGAGTTTAGTGCCGCAGTACAGAATTATCGTGCAATCACGAGTATCAGGTTTGGGAAGTAGCCACCGGTTATCAAGATAGCCAAAACGATTTGCGCGTTCATCGCACGCGTTTGTAGTAATATCTGTCGATGATGTTAGTGCCACCCCGGGAAGCAATAAATGGGAACATTCGCGATTACTACATCGTAATCTCTGCCTCCCCCCTCCTCCTCCTTCAGTTCATTTATTATCGCAAGTGTACAAATTTGAATGTCTCAGGTTGGCAGATACGTTCACCTTGGCTTGATAACGTCCTACGATATGCATAACTCGATAACGGTCGACACACGACTGTCTTTCAGTTTAGTAACCTTGCTCCACCTTGCCCAGTTTCCCTAGAACTGATACGTTATGTCCGAGATAACAGTCGATGTCGCTTTTCGGTTGTCAGGTCAATACGGAGCATTTGACACATCCATTAGGGTGGTTCCATTTGCCTTCATTCCACGTTTACAGGTTCCCGACGATGGGTCTACCTGACCTGAACTTGTCTCTCGTCACCAAAGTGGTCGTACCGGCCCTTACCATTGCGATCGTGTCCTTCACTGTCACGGTGTCTTTGGGCCGAATATTTGCCAGAAATCACGGATACGAGGTCGTGCCTAACCAGGTGAAGATGTCAGGTCATGTCGAGCCACTTAGATAAGAGCTTTCTACGGGTCCTTGCAATATTGGCACTTCAATGTACCTGTACTATTCTAACGCGCTCAGTTTATCTCAATACTCACGTCTTTGAAAGAGCGGCATAAAGTGATGATATTGAAGAAACCGCTTCTGTCAAAACTCGCTCAGCGTTGGTATCCTTCAAGCAGAAACTATTGTTTAACGAGTTTATTAGGACTTACTTGTAATAGGTAGAAATATGTGTACACAATGATATAATAACTCCAATACATTCACATCAGCTGTTTTTCGCTAGTTACAACAGTTATTCTTAGACACTATAGCATCGTTGCCGAGAAACAGCCCGAACTAAGCTACAGACTATTTATATTTTTCTTGGTAATTGTCTGTTTCGTCCTTTATACATATCTCTCTCGCAAAAAACTTCGGATGTTGAATGGGATGATAAACTCGCTGAATACGCACTCACCGTCACCGATGTGTAATCACGCAGATAACGTTATGTTCAGAAGAAAGACAGTGAAAAACTCAGTTGGACCAACGCACTTTGTGAGCATTCCCCACATATGCTTAAAAAGGACGCGGCTTGGTGCAACACTGGTTGCTAAAAAAAAGTACAAAGCGTGCGCATGCGTCCTCTGATAACAAAATTTCCTGAAGTCATCGATGACGTAATGCAATATAACGCGTAATTGTTGCGCTCCTTTCTAGGAGCTGATTGCGCTTGGAATCTCAAACTTTTTCGGAAGTTTTCTGGACTGCTTTCCAAGTGGTGCGTCCGTACCGCGAAGTTCTATTCAAGACAATTCCGGCGGAAAGACGCAGGTGAGCTGGCGGTTTTGTAGTAGCTAGTTATCGCTTCTCAGTTTCGATACTCCGATGTATGTTTTGTCGAAATAACGTACTGGCTTACGTCATTTTTTCATCTATTTTATCGCAACGTACTACAAATTGTGTGAATGGAAATAAATCAGTAGCGGTTCATGAAAGGGAACTACGCGTTAGTTCATGCGAGTATATAAAAAATCTTTAAAAAAATAACGAGCAAAAAGTATCGAGGTTTCAATGCTCAATAGCTATTTATCAAGGAGTCATTCCACCTGTCAGTCGCAGACGCCTGCTCGTATTATCTCAGATAAAAACTGATATAATTGCAGATATAAGCTGACTTGATTGTAGATACAAACCAACATAACAGTTAGAGTAACCTGATTGCGCGTACAAAACTGACGTAACTGACGATACAAACTGACATAATTACAGGTATAAAGCAATGTGGTTGCAGATATTTACGGAGATGAATGAAGATAAGAAACTGTCATGATTATAAAAACTAGAATGATCACATATGGACACCGTTAGTTTATTATCCCAAATGGAAGGTAATATGATGGAAATACAAGGAGATTCATTGGTGCAAACTGTTTTAGAGAAGCAGCGTATCCGGTGTATCGGGTCTGTTGGCTCGTTATGTGAATATTATGCTTAACGTACAGAAATCGATTTACCAAAGATTTTCTACCTGCAACAATCGTTGCTTGGCAGTCACAAATACATACGTGCTTTGTTCTGAATTTTAGCTCGTGAGTCTCATCAACACTGTACTGATCGCCATGACACTCCTATACCTGGGAAGCTACCTCGAAAAGCTGCCTACCGTGAGTATTGAAGCTGTGTATGCCTAAGGACTGTACGCAACTTCAGTGCTGAGCTTCATGCTTGTCTGTATCTTTGGCGTAGAAAAAAAATTTAGCAGTGGCTTAGCTCGGCTATGCCAGGATATACGTAGCGTGAGAACAGGCTCAGCTGATTATTCCTCCTCTCCAGCGTGCGCTGCTGGCTTGCCTCTGGAATGCGCAGACCGGCGAGGTGCACCAGCTGTGCGCCGTGTGACGTCACTGCTCTTCGCGCATGCGCAGCACTGCTCTCCAACAGCCACGCGAAACTCTGCCTCGGCCAGTGTAGCTCACGCTACAAAAAATTAACAAATCTTGCACTAGAGGCGCAAGGCTAGCAAACCACCATCAGTGCCCACCATCAGTGCCCACCATCAACAGGTGCACCATCAAGCAAACAAGTGCCCACCATCAGCTTCTGATGGGCACTGGGTTGGCCCGGGTTTGTCTCTGGCACACCGCATTTGGTCGTGGTCTGATGTTTAGGGAAACGCCCCGCAGAGCACTGCGAGGCCCAGAGAACGCTTGCACGTGCAAGCACGTGCAACGCGAGCGCCGCCAGATGCAGTTTTGCTAGTGCACTAGCGAGCTGTGGGCACGAGTGCAAGAGAAGCGCGCGTACGAACTCCGTACATTGGGCATTGCATGGAAGTACACGCGTGCTATTGGGGACCAGAACTAATGATGATGATAGTTTTTTGCATATGGTCGCCGTCTTTACGATTTGTCCAACAGCTTCGATGTTGTAATTATTTCTAGTTGATTCATTTCGTACTTGCGCTTTTTCCAGGCGGTGTTGGCATCGATCATCTTTGTCTCGTTGAAGAAAGTCTTCATGCAAGTCAGAGATTTCTACAACTACTGGAAGATTTCCAAGATTGACGGTGTAAGGATGATTTTTTTTTAATTAGGCGGTACGTTTGGTTGTGCAGGACCCGAATGTTCCAATACGAGCAGAGGTTGGATTTGTTTGTTTTCGTAACGACAAATGCAGCCCCTAAAAAATTGAAACCTGTAGTGAATTCCTACTCTAGGCTCTCTTTGAGTGCGTCAGTCACATTGTTTTTGAGCTTCTTTGTGTAGAATTGAATGCATCTATGTTTAACTAAGCTTTGTAAGAAGATAATGATGCATAGGTCACCTTGTGCATTTCTCTTCGGGATGTTTCTCTTCTATTTACAGCAAGTCTGGCTTGTGACTTTCTTCTCGACAATCTTCTTGGAGGTGCAACTTGGCTTGGTCATTGGTGTAGTCTACTCGTTGCTAACACTGGTCTACAAGATACAAAGGTATTGACCATCCCATTCTTGGGTGACGCTCACTAATTGAAGCGACCATGTGCACTCTAAAAAGCATTCGTAAATGCACACAAATAGCGCTAACTCATACTTTTCGTGGGGCAGCATCTCAGCTAGACTTTGACCATTTAATGTACTTCATTCTCTTATTGATAAAGTTGCGTTAAAAAGTATCAATGAGTAGTTTGATTGTCCTTTCTGTCGCAGGCCAAGCACATGCCTGCTCGGGAACATTCCAAACACTGACTACTACGTCCCTGTGAAGAAATATGGAGGGGTAAGTGGGCAATGGGCGACCATATTAAGAGATATGCTGTGCAAGGGAATCAACTAGCTCAGGGCAAGGGAAAAACTGGTAATCTTTGAAGAATCCTTCGTCCAGCAACGGACTTAAAGTTGGCTGATGATTATTATGATGATGATTATGGAGTAAGCGATGAACACCCAAGAAATGTTATCATTCAAGGGCCACCATAATTCTATGCTCACGCCGTAACTAACCTTTGCCTATTCCTAATGGGGCATTTCGACGAGCCGGATTCTGAATGTCAGATTTCGATTTTGTCATGCAATTGTCGAAGAATCTGCACATATATGTCACAGACAACAGAGCAGTAAATAAACTTCACATGGCCTTTTCAACACAAACAAGGGTTATGTGGCCTTGCCTTTCATAGTGCGGCGCCTAGCTGTATCTTTAGTCGTTCCTGTAGTACGAATATGGTTGTCATGTTGGAAGGAAAAATTTCTGAGGCCGTGCTAATTTTTCAATCGTTCAGGCTCAAGAGGTATCCGGAGTCAAGGTGTTCCACTTTGGCGGACCCCTGCACTTCGCCAATGCAGAATTCTTCAGAGCAGAGCTGTCACGTAGAACGTTGATCCGTGTGAAGTAAGTAGAGCACTTTTTTATACGAAATGGTGTGAAATGCCTATGTTTTCACCATCTTTAGGTTACGACGTGTTGTAGAAAAGTTGATGTATGTGGGAGTTCATAGTAAGGACGTTTTGATATTGCTTTAGTGATTACTAACTATATTTTATGTTAGTTTGCAACGAGCTCACGTTCTGTAGCGTGCCTAAAATGTGCTCTATGTATTTGTAACGCGTATCGAAGTAATTTGTAACTTTCAAATTACGCTTTCTGCTGCCACTGTGAAGTAAGGCCTAGTAAGGAAGAAAGCCTACTCAGGCCTTTTGCGTTCCCAGCATGCAAACCACATATCTGTCATACCCCCTCCCCCTCCCCCCTCCCAAGAAAAAAATCGCTGGTAAGTGTACCTTCGCGCTGTTACTGGCAATAAGACACCATAAGTGTAGACACCATTTAAAAATTGCAACGATTGCCATTAGCAGGTGCTGTCGTGCAAGTTTGCGCATGTTTGGTGAAAAAGTACCAGTAATAAATAGAAAGATTGAGCATATGGAGGTACGGAAAATTTCATGCTTTGAAAGGAACGCCATGCCGAGGTACTAACCAGCCACCAAACGATATAATTGATGTGGTAATGCGTTAGAAAAAATTCTGCTGACGACTGCAGAATCAATTTTTATTGTAATTAGTACAAAATATTACACAATGATAGTATGACGATGGCGGTACTGTCGTCAGACTCCAGTGGTGCGTCCATTTCAACATAACCAAGCATCAGCACAGGTTTGTAGCGTTATAACACGTAAGCATGAAAAGGGGATAAACAGCACTAAGTGGTATTGTAATAAAATCGAGACAGAATAAATTAACAAAATTACAATGCATGAAAAATACTAAAATAACTATTGGATTACGTCTTGGAAAAACACTTGCATCCTACATTCATATTCATTACAAGTTCTACAAAATGAAGCTACATATCAAGGTAGTCCTGCAAAAGCAACCTTGCTATATGTACTTCGTTTGAGGTTAGCCATGTTACTTAACCAAACCTTTATCTTATTACAGCAAGGTACTCGCAGCCCGAAAGAAGGAAGCTGCTGGCAAGAGCGACAAGCCGTTGTACTGGGTGAGCGCACGCTTGCATACCATGCTTAAGAAACGTAACAGTGCTACTAAATCTCGTTCACCTTTGCTTTAAGATCCGTATTCGTACATATTGCATAATTTTAGGGCAATGAAGAAGGAGCACACTTTAGTAGGTCATTTCATTGTTGGTAATAAGCACTCGTTCTGTGGGCATGACGAATTCGTTTGCAAGTGGAGACTATAGAATTCAACAAATGAGGTTGTCTGTCGAGCAGGTTGGTTATTCGCATCATGATAAGTTGGCGTGAGCAGTGCAGAAGCTTCGATTTATAATTAATAAGAACTAGGCGCTCTGACCCATAGCAATGTCATCAGTTGGATTACTACTTTCTGTAAAACGCTTACTATTTATTTGCCTTTATAAGTGGGTGTTTATACGTGCAATACTTAACAGGGCTCTCAGTGAAGAAAACGAAAAGATTACTAGCAAGTTACTGACGTTTTTCTAGAGCTCAATAGTGGCTGAAGAAAAGCGAGATACACCAAGAAGTGCCGGTGCTTTGCGTGAACGCAAAATATTTTTGTGCTTGCTTAATGCTTGGCGGTTTGGCTGCTCTTTAGGTGGCTTCATTTATATCGCCGTAGTCGCAGCAAATCAATAATTGCTAAAGAGTCACCTGCCGGTGGTCAAACGCACCGATATTCGAGATTCCAAGACAGTCGTGGTCGTGACTCTCGGATGCTCTCGCGAGAAATGAGGTTGTTGAACCGACCATTGTTAGATGGCGCCATGAGTACACGTTTCCATTGTTTCAACTTTTAAAGCGACGGTCCCTGCTCTGCTCTCCAGAGTTTCAACTATCCAATTTCAGTGCCCTAGCTGTAGCGTAACATAGGTCCCTCTGTACTTTGCGTCACGAAAATGATCGGGGGTTTTAAATGACCAAAGCAAGGTGTGATGATGGGGCACAGTGCAGTGGGTGACTCTAGATAAATTTCGACCACCTGGACTTTTCGAATGTGTAAGTAGCGTAGTAACTGTAGCGTGGGCTTTTCGAATGTGTAAATACCTTTCTAACTGTAGTTCTGTCCTCAATAGGTTTCCTCTGTATTGTAATTTAGCTCGATCTTTGTGTTTTTTATTACTGATTGTGTTCATATTGTAACAGAGCGCTGGAGGGGCGTGAAGGACGACAAAGAAGATAACTCTAAGCTTTAGAACATGCCAGCTCAATTTTTTTTTCTTTTTTTTATATTAACCGCCGGCTTCATGGCCCGTAGTGGGCAAGAGCCAAATAGCAAGGAAAAAAGAAAGAAAGAAAGAAACATGTCAGGTGTAATCTTCTGCATACTTACCATGCATGTTCATTAACTACTTTGCTGCTGTGACGTGCAAGCTCAGGAAATCGCTCGTCTTACGCTTTCCGCCTACCAATCCGAACTCTGAGCGTAAACGGCTTGTTCTTTCTTGTTGGGCAGACCAGCGTGTCTTGAAATACGGTATGTAGCAATTTTTTTTAAGATCAAGGCAGAAAATCCTACATGTTCTCCTTTGAGCCTGGCAGTCATAAATCAGGAAATCTTTATTTAGTTCTCTGAAGAAAAAAATAAGAAATCTGGGAATATCCTTAGCTGTCGAAACGTAAATTCGAAAGCCGTGATCTTTGGTAGTCGATCCCGACACCCAAGGGGTAAAACCGTAATGTTCTGGCAGTCGAGGAGTAGGGGAATGTACTTTGGCACAGGCTGTAAAGCTTAACACGCAATCAGGTGCGACTGATACCCACATAATGTTAGCTTGTACCCGCATGTCCAAAGTGGCTGATAGCTACAAGCGATTTTATTATCATTTATCGTGACATAAATGGTAGTGATGTCTTTTTGTTGACGTCATGACCTGTCAGTCATATTACATTTGTGTATTCCATGCCAATTTTTGGTAAGTACCGAGTGGACGGGACGCGAGGTATCCATTTTCGTACCCTATTTGCTGTAACACATTTTTGCCATACTTTTGCTATAGTTTCCTCAAGTGAACCTTCGCATGAGGCATAAAAGGCGTGAATGAATGAATGAATGAATGAATGAATGAATGAACAACGTTTTACTACCTCATAACTAACAAAAAATCAACTAGGGAAACTCACAAGTGAAGGTAAACTATGGGAACAGGAAAATAAATAGTTGAGGTATGCTGTCTCTACTGCGGCATTATGCCATGTTTCAAAAGCAGGGGCCCTTCATGCGACAGCTGCCACACGAATGCACGCCATTAAAAAAAAAAAAAAACTAGCGAGGTTGCTCAGGACTAGCGTTTGTCTCTTTCGCTTGTGTGGAGTGACTATGTGCTATATAAATTTCTACACAAACCTGTATTCAAACGCTGACAACGAGATAGCGGTTTCGTCTTTACCACGAGCTAGCCAAACGAACGTAGTAAACCTAACGAAAAATTTTCCGCCACCCTGGTAATAAGTCTTCTCTCTGCCCCAGGTGAACGCCGTTAGTCCAGGCCCACCAATGTACGACGAGCTGAGTAATTCCATAGTCAGCTTACCTTCTATGGGCATCCCACCCAAGATGACCGTCGACAGCGATTCTTCGACGTCCTCGTCGCTGACCGCTCCGCCGACGCCTGCGACAAGTCCCGCCCAGCTGCCAAGCCACATCGTGCTCGATTTCTCTCGGGTCACCTTCGTGGACGGGTCCAGCGCAGTGGTTCTTAAGCAGGCACGTGACTCATTCTAGCCGCTTGAAGCTTGAACAAGGAGAAAAGTTAAGGGGAAGCTGGAGGCTTCGAGCGACGAAAAGATTGTTGAAGGCGACGAAAAATGGGGCAATGCCGCTATAGGCAATGTTTCGTCAGGGGAATTGTCTTCGTCTAGGCAACAACCCAGAGAAGTGTACACGTCGACTTATTGGTTAATTCACATGATTAATCGTCCTCGGCTAGACCGACGAACAAACAGATCATTGAAAACGATGAAAAAACGGGAAATGCCTCTATAGCCAACGTTTCGGCAGGTGGACCTGTCTTCGTCAGCGCAGGAGGTAGCGTCACTATTTCCACATGCGGAAATTGACCCCGTAATGTTGTCCTGACGAAGGAAAATCTACTGGTAAAAACATTGGATCTAGCAGCTGTTGCTATGATGGACACTTCCATTTGCGTAAACGCTTGTACTAGTTATGGCCCTGGCGAAGACAGGTCGACTCGTCAAAGCGTTGGCTCTAGTGATGTTACATGCTGTAGATCGTTTTCGATGGCCTGTTCTTTATTATAGCCGGCCAGGATTAAGCACTTGAATTAATGCGTAAACATTCTAAGGCTAGATTCGAAGGATATCCGTCCGCCTGCCCATCAGTCTTCAGGCGAACCCTCAGCCACCCCGAGGTAGAAATTTGGCTTTGCACCGGCAGCTGCGTTACTCTCCAATGAAAACTAAGCCGGAAGTGATTTCCGAAGCGATGCTGTACTGGCAGCCTCACGGCCATTTCATGATCGAAAAACAAGGAGGGCGCCCCTAGCGGCGTCCTCTCCGCGTTGCGAGAACACTACGTCACTGGGGGAGTTGTGTTCAGCATAGCTAACCGGCACGGCTGATGTCGACCCGCAGCCGACGTGTCACAATTCGCTCTCACACATATCGCTGTCATTGCAGGTTCTTAAGGAGTACCGAAGCATCAATATCGGCATCTACATTGCATGCTGCGCAGGTAAGCTTTCGAGCTCTTCAGTCACGTGTGACTTCAAGAACTTTGTTTTTAAGGCAGGTGTCTTTCTGTTAGAACGACAAACTATCTCATTATATGTTTTTTTTTTCTGTTCATAGCACCCGTATATTCAATGCTGAAGAAGGGTAAAGTTCTGGATGAAATTCCAGCTTCCAACTTCTATCCGTCCGTGCACGATGCCGTAATGCACGTAGGCAGACCAGAAAACGTAAGTGGAATCATTGTTCTCAATGTTTCGTGAGTTCTGAAGAAAGCCTAAACGTTTATGGGATTCTCTCCGAAGTTCAGGAACGTTTAGAAAACAAATTCTCTCGTGCTCTCGCAAGTCCGTGAAAATAAAGGCTCAGGGTCAAGCCATATACATTCGTTTAACTGCTGGCGAATAGGAAAACGCAAAGTTGATATTTGGAGCATATAAAGAACGGGTAGTCTGGAGACCTGTCCAGTTTTGGAAACGTCTCCCTTTTCTGAAGTGCCCGTGTACTGTGCGATGTCAGCCCACGTTAAAGAATCACAAATCGGCGAAATTTCCCGAGCCCTTCACTACGGCGTCTCTCACAATCATATCGTTGTTTTGGGACTTAAAACCCCAGAGATCAATCAATCCATTTTCTGAAAGCAGTTAACCGGACGAACTAGGACGAATGCGGAGCATACATCGCGAAGGAATGCTTTCGTTAATAGAAGACAAGGGTGCTACAGCTCTCATGTTGTAGATGCACCCTCTCCAAGCATTACGTAAGTCTTAAACGCAAGCCTACGCGGCAGTAAGGCTTGCTTCGAGCTTTACGGCCCATCCCCTTGCAGCTGCAGGTCGTTCAAATTTTAGTCAGAGCAAAATTGCCGGAATAGAAAAATTCATTTGAGTCGTTTAAGGGACCGTAAACAGTGCAAGTCTTCTTCGGTGTTAGTGTAATTTTAGAAAGTAAGCGACCTGTGGGATTTAAGAGACAAAATAAATGGCCATCATCCATGCGCAACCGAAACATAAGACCGCAAAAGATAAGAGAATAAATAAGGGGTCAACCTAGGTTATTGTCGTGGGCCAATATTTTGAATGTAGGGTGCTTTGTGTATGTATCACTAATGGAAAAGAAGATATCAAGATAGCGATAAATAGTTGCGGAAGTTAATTTAGTCTTCGTAAGAATTCGGAGAAGGGAAAATTGTAAAATACATAGAAGACATCTTCCTTGAAGTTTGCCCTTGAGGACAAGAAGTGAGCAGTGCAGGACGGGAAGCAACTGCAAAATGATACGCCTGGAGCTTAAGTTAGCTATAGGTCGTAGTTCGTAATAAGGTTAAGCACTTGGAAATATAGCAAGAACACAGTCTTGTAATCTTTCGTATGCTCAACTATGCCATATGTGATATGTGGTATAATGTGGGATGGTTTGTTTTCCCTAACAGGAGCGACCGTACGCCTTTGAGGCCACATGAAGATGAAGGCACGGGATCGCAAAGGCAGAAAGTTTTCCTGCTTCCAACTCTGGAGCGGAGACATTGTACATAGAGCAATGGATACCTTAACATGGTTAACTAGTCTTAAGGCACCTAAAACATCATTAGCCACAGACGTACACAAGCCTGTATGACAACCCGCAATCAAAGTGGATATTGTTCCTGCACGTGTTCATAGTTTTAGATGTATTTATGATCCCATCAGCGCGTTTTAGCCTTCACACATTTTTAAACGAACACACGCTGTTGTCTTCTTGTGACGACGGATCATTTGTATGAATCACTATGTACAATAAAAAGTATGATGACCATAAGCCGTCTGTCTTGACTCTCTTGGATTGTTTCAATCCGGCAGTATATTATACGACCTACATCATATGAAGTGCAAAATCCAGAGTGCGTCGGCGTTAACACTGTGCAAGAAAACTCGCGTGACGAAGTGATGACGTAACGAGGGTGTTGTCGGCCAATTCCAAAACTGAGTTTGTGCTTGTTAGACACTAAAGCGGCCCTGCTCCTGAAAAAAAACTAAAAATTCTTTTAAAGCTTTCATGAAACGCTCCTTTAAAGCTTATCTTGCCGAACTCGAGCTCATGAAGTGAACACGTCATGGGAAAGTCACGTGGCCGCGTGAGAACCTTAACTTTCGAGATATCATAGTAATAATGCGACCAATAACGCATTCTCAAGTGACCGTGCAACTTATGCTTCCTAAGTGGTGACGCTACTGTCATATGGCGTGTTTCCTTAGCGTTCACGTTACGTGACGTGGACGTCGAAATCGTATGAACGTTTATGTTGTTGTTCTGAATTCAACGCACGTGAGAAGACAGCATTTTACCATGCCACCCCTGCCCTAAAAGCATCGTGCTAGTAAAGGACAAGATATTGGAAGGCACGTGTGGCCTCGCGTATCTTCGGTTAACTGCTACAGGCTACCACAGACGCTCGTAGCGATATGACAGAACTTGCTTCTGAATTCTTGTTTTGAAACGCGTAGTAGTGGATGAGCTTTGTTTGGTTGTGATTGCTTCTGAAAACCAAGCAATCAAGGCAGAACGTACCACGTTTTATTGTAGGTATTGTTTTGACACATGTTCAATGGGGCATTCAAATAGCTTGTGGGTAATTGAGGTAACGCATGTGAACTGCATTTTGCTACGATTGACGCCATAGCAAGGAACTAAGGGTTGAAAGTGACTACTGAGCTCAGTCTAGCTGCCTACAGCAGCTTTTAGCCCTGAAGACCATCCAGAATTTTCTGGTGAAATAAACTTTGATTGATTGATTGATTGAACGTACTCTGCTTAATAACGCTATAAAAAAGCGGCATGCGAAACCGTACAAATAGTTGAGTCGATTATGGGAAGGACGTCATTTTCTGCAGCTGATATCTGGAGCGCGGCCCAACTACAGTGTACTAGAATATGGGGTAGTGTGTTCAGACGCCCTCTCTCGCCATGCATCACGTGAAGCGGCGCGCGTGGACAAAAAGCCGATCCGCGTGGCGGCGCTGCCGTAGCATGGGCTGGCAGGATTGTCAGTGTAGCTCTGCCGCTCGGTCTTCTCGGGTGCCTTTGTAGTGACCTGTTGCTTGTGTTCGCGCTCGCTTAACAGAAGTTTTTCTGGCGATTGCTTTGCTGGCCATGCGACAGTGAGGCAATGCCGAGTCGTCGGCGGCAACGACACTGCTTTGCACCTGGGTGCGAAACAGGTTACCATTGGAAAAAAGGTGAGCAGCCGTCGCTTTTCGCTGTTCCAAAAGACGAAGCACGGAGGAAACTTTGGGAGCGGAATTTACATCGTAAGGACAGGACCCTGGACGAAAGCTGCTCTGTATGCGAGCTGCACTTCGAGCCGTCATGTGTTCTCAGAGACTACGTACACGTTATAAACGGCGAAGAAGTTCGCGTGCCACGTGGGAGACCAGAGCTGACGCCGGACGCTGTGCCGACGTTACTGCCCAATGCCCCAAGCTACTTGTCAAAGAAAGCGTCGCATCCAAGACTTCCGAGAAAGCGGAAGAACTCTGCGGTTGATTCCACCATCTCCAAGAAAACTGCAGCGCCCTGTGCTGACGGTGAGGCCACTGATTCAGCGCCGTCGATGGACATTCCTGCTGACCACGAACCCGAAGTGGTGAACACTACAGCTTCACTGGAACGCTTGCTCAAGCTTTGTTTACCCTCAGTTTATTGGAGCTCTCACCGCATTCCAAACCACGAAGGAGTTGTTTATTGCAAGCTAAAAATGCGGGAAAACGAGGATCTCGTATCAGAGAGAGCGGTGATTTTCTCACAAGATGGTATGCCAGGCATCGTCTATTCAGCGTATCTCCGTGGCCGCCGAGTTGAAGCAGGGCGCATTTTCACCTGCGAGGAAGCGGAGACCGTTCTGCGAAATGTCGATTTGTACCGCCTTTGCAGAGGTGCTTTGTCGGAGTCAAGAATGCCACTGTCCCACCTTACAAAAGGCCTCCAGTTGCAAGTGGTCAGTAGCGATGGCATGTACTACAGCAAGCGCTGCAATGGGAAAGAAGCATCTGAAGGTGTGTACGAGAGTCACTTCTGCGTATGATGCTTATGTGCGTTAATCAAGTGCTCTTTCTTGTATTCTTACGTAGGCCACTTTTGTTTTTGCAGGAAAAGCGTGCGTCTCGTGCCGATACGTGAGGAAAACGCTTCTGACAAGGCAATCAAGACTGAGGCATTCCATCAAGAAGCCGATTAAAAGTGCTTCCCAGAGACTGCGTTTGCAAGTTCAAAAAAACAAGAGGTTGTCTTGTCGCTTTGCCAGGGTCCAAGACAAGTTGAAGGAGATGCAAGCTGAGAATGCATCCAAACCTGATGAAGTACTTGAAGCCCAAATTGCTACTTTGCCCCCTAAGCAGCAAGAATGTGTGAGACAGTGCTTTTCTGCAGCAAAAAAGAAAAGTTCAAAAGGAAATGTCTTTTCAAAGAACTGGATATTAGAATGCATTTTAATGAAAATGAAAAGTGCCCGGCTATATGAACATATTCGGAAACATAATATTATTTCACTTCCCAGCAAGAGCACTTTGAAGCGTTATCTCAGACTATACAAAAGTGGGTATGGCTTCAGCCACAAAGTGCTATCACAACTAAAGAAGAAAACAAGGCACATCAGTAGCTTTCAAAGACGAGGTGGCCTTCTCGTAGATGAAATCAAGTTGTCTGAACATTTGAATGTGACCTCCTCAGGACGAATTGAAGGATTTGTTGACATGGGCCCTTTCAGTGGTGAAGGACAGAACGTGCCCTGCGACCATGGTATGGTCATAATGTTTGTGCCATTCACCGGAAAGTGGACTCAGATTATTGGTGCGTTTGCCACTAGCGGGAATGCAAAAGCAGAGATTCTTGCAAAAGTGCTCATCGAAGCGACTATCCTCGCCGAAGCGAATGGACTCATACTCGATTTCATAACCTGTGATGGCGCTTCGTGGAATCGCCGAATGTGGACAATTTTAGGAATCGGTGCAAAATCAGGCAAGATAACTTGCAGTCTGGAGCATCCTGTTGACTCATTCCGCCAGCTGTACTTTCTGTCGGACTTTCCGCATTTGCTCAAATGTGTGAGGAACACGCTGCTGCAGCATCCTTTGAATACTCCAAATGGCATGGTACGTGCTGGTTCTTTCGCTTCAAAAAAGTGAGGTTTTTACACATTACAATGCTTTCTATGAATTATGATGCATGATGAAGTGGGGGAAAATCGAAGTTGTGTCTTACGAGTCTGTGATGTAAAACGTAGTCAAACGGATAGTCGTTTTGTTCTCCCCTCCTCCTTCAGCTGTGTATTAGTAAAAGCAAAATTATTATTATTATTATTATTATTATTATTATTATTATTATTATTATTATTAAATGGCTGTTTCACATTATTATTGCAACTGTTCCAGGTTTCCATTCAGCCTGTCAGACAGGCATTCAAAGTAGATTCCACCAATGTCACACTCAAGGCGATGCCTGGCCTCACGTCTGTGCACCTTCAGCCGAACAGTTCCGAGAAAATGAGGGTGTCCATCGCCTTCCAGCTGTTCGGAGACCGCGTGATCAATGGCCTTCTATTTTATCGAGACAAGCTGGAGGCATCTTGGGGTGAAATTGACGCAACTGTAGAATTCTTCAGGTAAGGAGAATAATTTGATACAAAAACGTGTGATGTGTTTACATTACTGGTGGACAAGGATAAAGGGCATTAATTCCTGCTGAAAACCTCAGCAAGGAACCACCTTGGGTCAACAAGTTATTGCTGCCTTGTAGCATAGCTACGGTCCTTGTGCGCCTAGAGGGTATTTTATCCCATTTATGCTGGCTTTTATCACTTGTTGCTTCATCCTAGCTTTGTTGAAAATTGATGCTTTGATGACTTATGGCTTTTGTGCTATTTCAGGAGAATCAACTGTCTGATCAAAGTTATGACCTCTAGATTCCCGGCTAGAGCTCTCCGACCGGGCTCCATGAGCGTGCAGACCCTCAAGGATTTCCTGGACTTCATGTCCTGCTGGGAACGCCACGCAAATGGCGCTGGTGGATTCCTAAGCGCCTCGACAGCGGTTGGCCTTAGGGTCACTATTTCAAGCACGTTGGCTCTGCTGGATCATCTAAAGAAACACAATTTCAAATATCTCATGACGGCCAGGCTCAGCCAGGATCCCCTGGAAAACTTCTTCGGGATAGTGAGACAATCATGCGGATCAAATGATCATCCCACACCAACGCAATTCTTGATCGTAGTAAACTGCTTGTCATTTTACAACCTGGCAAAAGCGGTCAGCTCGGGCAGTGCAGAGCTTGGAGAAGAAATGAGCTCTCTTCTTGAACCTTCCGATGGCTCAACCCGAGAAGTTAGAGTTGACGATTTGGACAATGCTGTTGAAGCAGGGAACCTGGACTTGGCAGACCGCATACTCCAGAGGATTCCATCTGATCACAAAGAATACGTGGAGCAGAAGAGTGATGATCGGCTCATATATTATATGTCCGGTTATGTGGCACGAAAGTTCCTAAAGCGAAATGAC
The DNA here is from genome assembly GCA_013339685.2 of Hyalomma asiaticum. Classification (NCBI taxonomy): domain Eukaryota; kingdom Metazoa; phylum Arthropoda; class Arachnida; order Ixodida; family Ixodidae; genus Hyalomma; species Hyalomma asiaticum. The sequence goes on along the minus strand of CM023488.1, from coordinate 22,060,923 downwards.
TGCACAGAGTGTACGAACGTTCTTTTGCTTACCACAGCTAAACCGGCAAAAAATTGTGAGTTCATAGAGCTTTGTGACAGAGGTGGGCTTCTATATCCCTCTGACTCCTTATTTGAGGCAGTGAAGAAGCTAGAGGGCATATTTACCACCTTTTTCAGCAAGCAAGAGCTGTGCAGCAACAGCGTTGTTGATGTGATGCTGCTCGCAAAAAAGCACTTTGACTGTACCCTAGGCTGCAGCCAACATGCAGACCTCCTGACCGCAGCAGTGGTAAAGTTTTACGTGCTGACACGACTTCATTTTTTCGTGAAGGGTATCAACCAGTCTCGAGAGGCGAAACGAAAAAAAAAGCTGCACGCGAAAATCAGTCGATGTTCGTAAGGGCGCCACCGTGACCAAGTGATCATGAACTGATAACTCTTCAGAATGGCGACGAATTTGATCAGGGTTTCTGCTCACTGCAGTGTGCGCGCACGTAAATAAAGAGTTTCTTCCTACAGTACGGCAGTGGTGCCAAGTGATGTTTCCTTTTGTCTGTATGATGCAATATCCCGGCCACGGCGGCAGTATTTCGGCGGGCGCGTAATGGAAAAACACCCGTGCACTTATATTTAGGTGCACGTTAAAAGACCCAAGGAGGTAAAAACAATTCCCAAGTCTTCCACTACGGCGTGCCTTGCAGTCGAGTGGTAGTTTTGTCACCTAAGCCACATAATTACGATTGCATGAGGCAACAAGAACGGTACCGCGCGTAACGAAGAAAGTCGAAGCTGTCGCAGGGCTACGACTCGTTATAGTAGTATTTTAACGAGAACCTTCAGGGTTCATAGATGCTCCTTCGATACATCGATCTTCCTGTTTTTTTTTTATTCGGTCAACGACTTTATGACTGCTTCGCTGTCGTATGCTAGTCCCTGCTTTTTCATTCGGACCGTGCGTTGCAGCTTAACTGCATTTCGTTTTGTTTTGAATGCATGTGCGACCACACCCATTCAGAATGCTTGTCGCTGACGTGTCAGCAACTAAACACACAAGGTTATTAAACGCGACGTATCAAAGCATGTAAGCGCATCAGGAGCAATGCGCGATGTGACAGCCCATGCTCAGGTAGCGCCATCTCGCGGCTGTCGATACCAATTGCGGCAGCCATGGCTCCTCCCTGAACACACTACCCCATATTCTAGTACACTATAGCCCAACGTATGCCGGGATTTTAGCCACCATTGCTCAGATTTTAGCCACATTTCCTCAGTAGACGTTGCAGAAACTTGTCTCGCCTTACTTTCGCCTTACGGATTCGGATCTATGTGGACCTTAGCTGATGTCTAATTCTGTCACGTCAACGAACTTGGAGCGGAAACCTCAAGGCAGCGTCAATGCACACATTTTATTCTCGCGTTTTCTCGCTCACCAATCCTCTTCTAGCAACATCAGTGGGGCTTTGGGCATTATGGAAGGGTATTTTGCTAATACGTGGAAACCTGATTTCTCTTTAACGTTCCTTCTTGAAACACTCTGTCAACAGCTCGGTGCCTAAGTGTTTGTTCGGTATTCGTGTAGTTTCTGAGATTGTTTCTCTTAGAATACTTACCTTTCCCTATGCATGTCTACCAATTCGTGACCAATCTGCCTTAGCGGGCACGCGCCACGAGCGCAACTGATCATCATCATTACCATAATCACCGCGCGCGGAACTAGGCGCGCCACGGGGCGCGAAGAAGAAGGCACACCAACTGGCGGAGCCATGGCTGGAATGGCTTGGACACTGCACCCGGCTCTCTTCTACGAGAAATACGGCACGGTGCTCGTCCAGCTATGGGACTCGGGCGCGATCGGGACGCTCTTTCGGCCGGTCAGACGCCTCTCAAGGAGCATCGGTGACGCCATCGCCGCTCGGCGTCGAGGATCGGCCGGCGCCGAACCGGTCGTCGACGTACAAGAGGAGCCGTCGATGCTGCAGGTGACTGACGAGAGCGTCCCCACGAGTGACGAGGCGCAGTGCCGGGCGTACTGCATTCCGGGCGACACCACCTCGTCGCCGAGCTCGTCCGAGGAGAACGAACTGGCCTTCCAGGGCGACGTGTACACGCAGATGCGGCGAACTCGGCGGCAGAAAGAGCGCCTCAAGAAGATACGGGAGGCGCGGCAGCAGTTTCTCGAAAGCAGCAGCAGCGGCTCCGCTAAGCGACGTCGGAGCCGCCGCCGCCGGCAGTCCAGTTTTGTGCCGTCCAAGGTGCGCGATATGCTGCGCCGAGACTTCGACGGCACCGGCACTCCCCTGACCGAAATGGAAGGCCCCGCGGAAGAGCCGCGAGTTATCATAATAGACGCTCCGGACGTGTCTAGTCCGGCAAGCCCGCCCTCCGAGCTGAACGAAGACGCCAAAGGCGGCACCCCCGAAGGTGGTGCGGGGATCGTGAAGCGTCTAGACGTAGCCCAGCTCAGGGGTGACAACGACAGCCTCCGAAAGTTCAGGGCGATCACCGGCCGGAAGAAGGCCAGTGTCTCACCTCCGCCTGGCGTCATGAGCGATCATTCCGACTCGGCTACTAATATCGACCTAGGTGCAGGGAGTAGCCATGCGATTACTCCCGACGAGCTTCTGCCTGATAACGACAGCCTACGCATGTTTAAGGAAGCACAGGAGAAAAAAGGGCTCACTAGCCCTTCTGTTTCGGCGGACAGCAGCGTTCAGGCGGAGCCGGCAGTGGAACTAGCCGGCGAAGGCCGTCCTGCTCACATGATCACCGCCGATGAGCTTATTCCCGACAACGACAGCCTGAATAAGTTCAGGGCCACTCACGAGGGCCAAAAGGGCGGTAGTCCTTCGACTTCCGAGGCTAGCGGTCCGCAGGAATCCGTTATTGACCTCCGTGGAAGCGGTCGTCGCGCACACTCGATCACTCCGAGTGAACTGCGCCCGGACAATGACAGCCTCCGGAAGTTCAGGGCTGCTCACCCGGGGAAGAGTACTAGTAGCCCCCCTACACCTGCTGGCGTCAGCGAGCAGTCGGAGTCACAGACAGAGTCCCAGCCTATTGCTGCCGAGGGAGCTGCGGGATCTGTCGCAGAGGCCCATGTGCCCGATTCTCGAGGCGTCACTGTGTCCGAAGGCAAAACTCTCCTAGCGGATGGCAAGAGGAAGGCCTTACGCAAAGCACCTGGAGGGGACACTCCCAAAGACGGCAGCTCGTTGTCAAAGCAGACAACGCCACCTGAGAAGCACGCCCTCGACCAGTTCACAAGCCGCGACGAGGTATCTTCGTCCTCGCTAAAGGGAGCAAAGAAGAAAACAAAAGCAGCGCATGGCGATCGGGCACAGGCGAAAAAGGCTCGTCGGAAAACCGAAAAGAAGAAATCAAGATTTTCTACTGACGCGCAGAACTCTTCGGAGAACACGAGTGGCATGGAGGCCATCTGTAGCGAAACAACTGCTACAAGGAGCAACATCACTACGCGCAGTAGCAGCGCCGCGTCGGTCGAAGGCATGTCAGAGAGAACCCGGCCACAGCTACAAGGTCCTGACGTGGATGGTAAGCGTGGTAAAGGAACTACCGGCACTCGAAGCTCGAGTGAAGCCCTGCCATTCGGTGAGCGATACGCAGAAATACCTTCGGCCCCAGACGCCGTGCGCGTATCGGCGAGTGGCACTTTTGACGTCGGTGTTAAATCCACCCGGCATGACCAAAGCTCCGCTGGTTACAGCGAAAGTGAAGACAAAAAGGAGCAAGGTTTTGAAACGTCGCTGGCCACCGAGACGGGAGAACGTATGGAACAATTCGAAGGAGGCCATACTGGAACAACGCAGGGCGTCGCGGTGTCGGAGTTAGCTGGGCCCACTGAAGCCGAAGTCCACGAAAGCGAAATGTTGGGGCCAACCACTTCGGCCGAAGAGATTACCGGGAAGCATCGCAGAAAGAGTCGTTCAGCGAAGTGGGGGAGCCGCGTGATAAAGCGGCACAGGAAACAGCTGAAACGTCACCCGCCAGTGTCACCCGGACCGCAAAAGGACGCGTCCCCAGAATCAACCAGCCCGCGACCGTCTTTGCCGGGTGGTACAGCCACCGAAGGTTCTCAGTGGACTCCATCACCATTGAGCGCTGCATCACACTCTGAAGGAACCTCAGGTCATAGCAGCCGGCGCCACAGTGCCAGACGCCGATCCAAAGGACATGGAAGCAAAGGCAGTGAGGGCCGGCACGGAAAGTCAAGAAAAGACTCTGGTAAGAAGGCTGAGGCTGAGGATGCCTCGACTTCTCGCGCGGCTAGAGCCGATGCCGTTTTACCAGAGACGACAGAAGAGGTGAGCGGGAGTGGGCCTCCGTTGAGATCCTCAAGTACGGTACCCACTTCCGGAGTCATGTCCGAAACGGCGACCAAGGGTTCTGTGCCTGTGGCGCAGACGGAAAGCGGCCGAAGCGGAGGGCCGAGTTCTTGTGGGGTACTCTCGGCTTCTACGACCGTCGCCACGCCAGGCACGGCAAACTCTGGTTCCACTAGCCGTGATAAACCGCCTCAAGGAAAGGACGTGCCGCGACAAGGCGAAGAAGGCCCGAGCCGCCGCAACAAGCGACTCAGTTTGTGGCCATTTCGGCGTAAGCAATAAACGGCAAGGATGTTTGCCTCATCACAGAGCAACGTCTATGTTGGTGCTTAATTTCGAAAGCTCCTTAATGAAGTGATAGTCGTCTTGCGCCGCTGAAAAGAATAAGGTAGCTGTCTATAGGCTGTATTATCGTGATTAATAACGTGGCCGAACAGCCAGAATAGCTCGAGTTTCATTGGCTAAATGAAGCGAAGTAGTATTGGGGCGCTTTATTGAACGTTCGAAATATTGGGCTTATGTTTGAAAGGTAATTGTTCCTAGCATTTTACTTGCCAGTGTTCGAAAACTGGAACATACAAAGATCTGCTCTGTTTGCTGAACTTCTACGCCATAGGTTTAAGTTTCTGCTCTCACGTACTCCCTCATTGCAGCGGAAGACTTAGAAATCGTAATTTTTGTTACGATTACGAATACATTTAGATGCAGTAAATGAGCACATTTAGCTGGGTCTGTCTGTCTGTCTGTCTGTCTGTGTCTGTCTGTCTGTCTGTCGTCCTCCGTAAAATCGATATCATGTAGAAGTGCCGGTAGCTGATGAAGGGCAAGATTGGGTCCGCTTTTCCCTTCCGCGTCGCCCCTCCTCGTCTAGGCTGGGAACCTCGCTACGCTCGGGGCAAGCTCGGCATCAACAGCTCCTGGTTCATATTTTCGCAGACTGCGCTCCGCACGGGACACAAGAAAGAACGCCGCTGTAAAATGAAAAACTTGCGTCTCGTTAACTTGGTGTATGCGTAAGCTGGCATGTGATGACATGAATGTAACATTAACACGGCTGATAAGACGCATGTAAAACCAAAAGAAAAGGCTAACCAGGAAAATGATAACAGCGCAACGTTACGCAGGCCTTCATTCTGTGAGCTAACGTCAGAAAGCAAACCTTGCGCATTATGAATGTGCAAGACGTAATCAAGTGGACAGCAACAAAGTCGAATATCAGTTCTGGCACACTCCTTAGAAATGGTGTTCTTTGACCTTGACCGGAAATATCGTAATCGTCGATAATGTTTTTATCCAGAGAGGGCTTCTTTCTGTCACATGGGGTCATGCACAGGAGATCCTGCAGATGAGGCGTGTCCTGCAGAAGCTAGATGCTAGTGTGTCGACGCTAATCATATATAGGCTGGAAGGCTTTGGGATACACTTAACGTTGTCTTTGTGTCTGGGGCTGCAGGAATTAATTGTGTATTACTCGTATCGGAGGAACAGCTGCTATACCGGCCATACCCGTGAGACAGACACATACATGCGCATTAACAAAGACGTGAAAAGGACAAGTAGAAAACTGACAGCCAAAATAGCCTTCCTCGTGTTACGTTTTCCACGCTGAGGAACAAAAACAGTCGACGATGGAGGCGAAGAGTGCTCATTATGTCATCATTAGTGCGTGAAAAATGGGGCCAGTATTAGCGTTATCAATTCTCATAATTTTCTTGGTAGCCTTATTCGACTCGGAAAATGCTCCGTTATTTTTTTCTGTTGTCGTCATTGGGAAGTGGTACGGAGAAAGAAACTAAACGGAGGACATCTGGAGGAAGTTTCGCCTAATAACTATTATTTAAGTATGCATGATCCTTGGGGTAACAGCGCGGTGGAAGTAACTATTATTGACCGGGAGTGCCACAGGCTAATATAGACGGTTCGCAGAGAAACATGCCATTAAGGTGTGACCTCTTTCCTTGCGCGTCGTACTATCGATTTTATTATTTCATGTTCGTGGCAGTGAGTTTAGTATGAGCACCTCTACTGAGCACTTGAATTTTTTGCACTTTAGTAGAACCTCCTCGCGCACGACACATTGAAGCTCCGCCAATGCAGCTGAATTCTTAAAGCGAATCATTTGTCCCAGAGTACAAGTGGCTCTAAAGAGCGACATTGATGTGGAAGCATTGTGATCCAGATATTCGTCAGACGTGCTACAGGTCAGTTCGTTTCCAATTGTGGTGTCGTGATGCTTAGCTCAATCTTTTAGAAGAATTACGTTGCAGTGAACAATTACGTACATAATGGTGTTGAAGTAGAAGTGGACCTCCACACAACGTTGAGCTAGTATTCTCATAGAAAGCCTGCGCGTTCAGCACCCATTCTTGCTCGATGTGGCGTAAAAGATTCCACTGACGAAGAGCAAACAGCGTGCTAATTATGGTAAACGTTTGCTGAGAAGCTCTTAACGGACATAAATTAACATTTACCGACTAACTACTCCTGAGACAAAGAGCAGGAGCTGCCACATCCTTGCACCAACATCACGTTTATTGCAATGTCGGACAAGTACGTTACGTGAATTGCGAACCGGCTTTATTTTGTGGGCGCATAGGTAGCCTGCATTGACTCCAGCGTTTGCCTAGGCCACTGGAACTCATTTTTCTTTTAGACTATAAATTATGCCGATACATACTTTCCCCCCTATCTAAGCCCGTTAAATAATTACTATGCGGGCATTCCTATGCGCCTCAAATGCCAAATTTAATGACGTACTTCAATTCGCGAAGGGACTACCACCCTCCATGTGCGTGTTCGCCGTTCGGCGTTGCTCTCATGTTTCACCTACGTACATTAGTACGTTTCAAAAGCGGGACAGTCTGAAAGGTCATAAAGGCTGATTACGCTTGTGTTCTATAAATGTAGTATGCGAGCATTAAAAAAAACGACAACGTGTAATCTCTGCATATACCATGCATTACTTCAAGGTATCATAAAGGACAGTAACCGGCTTGACTCCCGGTATCGCCGAACTAATGTTGTGTCCTTTGTGGTTGTTCCATGGTTCGCGACAAAGATCAACCCATTGCGGTCAGTTCCCCACCTGACCCTACCAATAAGCTTGCTCTAACACACTATTCACGTTCGTGCTCACAGTGTGAGTCAATACAAAGTCGCCAGAGTTTCACTTCTCATACAGGTTTGATCCGTGGATATGGCTCTGAGGAAGCGTGAGGTTGGCAACAGCCTCGTTCAGCCTTATCGGCGACACGGCGACCAGGACAGCCCGTCACTGGCTGCTCGAAGCTTTTTGTTTCACGGGCGACTGTGTCGCCTCTGCGGATGCTTCTTCATCGGTGGCCTGCTGGGAGCGAAGAAGCAGGTGGTACCCAGAGTGGTGTGGAAGAGCATGTACACACTGTACAGCTTCGCGGTCATCGGCTATCTTATCTGGCTGGAGGTTGATTTAATCAGCGGCAAAGCTAGGGAAGCGGCCGGGCACGGAGAGATCCTGACGAGCATGCTCCGTGTCTTCATGAACATCGTTCTGCTCTTGAGGTAAGTATCTTGGGTTACCGTTTCGGCCGACAGTGAAGACATTAACCATAATATACGCTCTCCCTCCCCCCCTCGCCACACACACACACACACACACACACACACACACACACACACACACACACACACACACACACACACACACACACACACACACACACACACACACACACACCTGCCATCGCGCGCTCACACAACAGCTGCAGCTGTCACCAGGATTTACGAATCCCTTTAGTGACCGAAACCTAACGTGCCCACCTATCTACATTCACGTTTTTTTGTTGAATTGCTCAAGTGAGGCGCGAATTAAGTGCAGTTCACTTAAAACATATATGTACACGAAAAAAATGGTGCCAGCTCCAAAATAAATAGTAGGGCCTATATTTCTCCTCCACATAAAATGCAAGTAAGAACGTCATCTGTGTCGACGAACGCACACAAATGATTATGAAACGAGTCAGGAAAATGAAACAGGGGAGTGGGACATAGGGAGAACACTAATACATGCAAAGAATGTCTATGTATACTTCAAATTCATAAAGCAGATTTCAACGTAATAATGTAATGCCGAAGCGAGCGCTGCTAGGATAAAATATTAGTGAATAGAAACTTTATTAGCCCCGAAGATCGCTTCGCTGCAGTGAAGGCTCCTTTTTTTGTTAGAAGAGAAAATGAAAAAGAACGGCGTTTTCATTTTTCTGTGTAGGTCATGATTTTGTAGCACAACACTTTCTTTAAAACAATAGCCTGAGGGGAAGAGAGACGAAGCAAAGAAGGCGCCACACTTACAACAAATTTTATTCGGCTCGGAGCAAGCACTACACTCTCTCGAAGGCAGCACGGCAAGAAGGAAGGACGCGAGTTATCAAACATAAGCTTAGCAGTTTCACTTCCGCGGCATACAGTGAAACAGATGTCTGGCTAACGCAATTTTCACCACTCATACAAATATGATAAACGTCAAGTAATTCCCGCACGGTTTTGCTCACCGCCCAGTCTGGCCGAGCGGCGTGTAAACAAATGGGCATGAGGAAACATGCAAACGATGCAAAAAAAAAAAAAACCAAGATATGGTCGCCCATCTTCCTGTTCATTGTAGACTACACGTGATTCACGGTTTCCGGGGGGGGGGGGGGGTGGTAGAGATTCCTGGCAGAAGCAGGAACAACTTCCGCGTGGGATCTACTTGAGGCTTATCGTATTTGTACGAGTGGCCAAAATTGCGTTAGCTAGACATCCGTGGAAGCGATATCGCTGAGCTTGTTCTATGTTCGATAACTTGCGTGTTGCCTTTTTATCCGTCCTGGCCTTGAGATTGGGTGAGCGTGTTTGTACTTGCTGCGAGCCGAATAAGACTAGTTGTAAGGTGACGTCTTCTTGGCTTCGTCTCCCTATTCGTCTCAGCCTATTTAAAAAAAAGTGTTGCGTATAACGTCTTGGTTTGGACGGCGTTTATTCGCTTCAGAAGATCGGCAAGTAACCAGAGCGGCAGAAACCCGATAATGATGATGATGATGATCACACGCACAGAAGATGAAGAAGATATGCAAAACGCATGGTGATGATGGTAAGAAAGAGATGAGGAAGACGTTCGTAAGAAACTCCCCCACTAATTCCCCTCCACCTGAAAGCGGCCATCCTGGGCGCTATTGAAGGCGTTGATGTTTCACGCGGGAGACGTGCACAAACTCGGCGTTGCAACGGCCGTGGGCTAGGGCTTCAAGGGGAGTGACGGGATAATTTACAGGTGAAGTTCGTTCTATGGCTATGTACGATTCGATGAAGCATGGCTAAAATTTGTCGCATAGGCCAGGAGTACGCAGAGGATTCAGGAGCAGCACTACATCACCAGGTCGGAAAGATAGGACGCGATGGCATTCGTCTCAAATAGTTTTGCGGTCGTGTTGCCTGGCTTCTGTGCTTAGGCGGGCACTCTGGTGACACTGGTCGAGTCGTTAATCGTGCACTCTACTCTCTGGTTACCCGCCGAGCCACTGAGGCTAACAAACGCCCACATGCGCTACAATATCATGACGTACAGCAAGTACCGACTCCGCCAAGAAAAGGTTATTGTGCTCATTTTTGTTTCTAACGTCAATCGCTCTTAAACAAAATGATTCACAGTGCCTCAGTACGAGAACCTAATACGTTCTCATCATTGCTTTCAGAATGATCGTCAACTACCTCTGCATGTCCATCGGTGCCACAAAGCTGGCCGATTTTTACGCCCGGGCGATTGCCTTCGAGAAACGAACCGGAGCGGCTTCGTGGTACCGCACCGCGGCCAGGCGTTTCTTGTGGTCCGATATCTGGCGTGCCTTCCTCTGTGTCGTCATGTGCACGGGCGCGGCCATTACGCTTCCCAAACAGCCGCTCTACAAGCAGTCCACCTACGCCGGCAAGAGTCCTCTGGTGCTCATCTACTTCTGGCTCAAGCTTCTCACCAAAGTGATCCTGTACTTCGTATACGACAGCATCTGCATTGTCGTTCTGAAGACTGCGTGTGAAGTTCTGGCCGAGTACATGAGGAGCCAGCTGCGAACACTCAAGGTTTGCCTTAGCTTGGGCGCAGCTCAGCCCTTGCTGTACGACGAAATCTCCAGGTGGGTGCACTTGACAAGTGAGCTGTTTATGGTCTAGGTTGATCCGTAGGAGTAGTCACCGTCGGTGTCGTTTGCAGTTGCTAGCATAAAGAAATAAGAGGCATTTTTTGGTACGGAGGGACTCGAACCCGGTTACCTACGGTCCGAAGGCGAGAGTCATAACCACTAGCTTCGCACTTGCAGAACTATTCATTTATGGGAAGCACATGATTGCGTTGTACCGAAGACCGTGACACAGCTTGCTGTAGGCGACAGAAGGAGAAACTGGCATACAGAGAAAATGAAAGAAATGAAGAAAGAACGCGTGCATACGGCAAGAAAAGTTAGGTGTGATTTTGCTATAAGATAACCTATCCATTGCTTCGCTTCCAAAAGCCTTGCTACAGATATGCTGGTCACTGGTGTTTGCGACAGCAGAGCCACCCCTATTTGTGTGTGTGTGTGTCTGTGTGACTGACGTAGATGTTTCCTTCTTTCATGAAAATTTCCAGGTGTGTGGAGACTGTGAGGATGAACGTGTTCACCATAGGTGAGCTCAAGGGGTTCGTGAACGACATCTGGCACGTGCCCTTGATCGTGACCAGCTTCAGCGCCTTGCTCATTCCGTGCACGGGAGTGTACGACATTTGCAAGGACGGGTCATTGATGCAGCAACACTACAGTCTACTGCTGTTCAGTGTCTGGACGTGGTACGAATTCGTGACGTTGACCTTCGCCAGCCAATCATTGGTGAATGCGGTGAGTTCGAACAAGGCAAAATAAAATAAATCTCATTATGCACTCCATTAGCTGTGACAAACAAAAGTGCAGCCCCGTCCCTGTGGTCTAGTGGTTATGGCACTCGGCTGCTGATCCGGAGCTCACGGAACGAATCCTGGCCGCGGCGGCTGCACTTTGATGGAGGCGAAATGTTGAGGCCCGTGTGCTGTGCGATGTCAGTGCATGTTAAAAACCCCAGGTTGTCGAAATTTCCGGAGACCTCCACCACGGCGTCTCTCATAATCAGATCAGGTTTTGGGACATTAAACCACAGAAATCATCATCCACAAACAAAAGTTCAGGTGGCGTATTGGATTGAGTGCCCGGCAGCCGCCGGCGCTCATAGGGAGGTTGTGGGTTCGATACCACGTGACAGCGGTACTATTTCTTTGTAGTTGTTCTTCGTAGGTCGTTCACATTTATATTTTCTGACGTCGTTTCCGTGACGGAAGTGACGTTCGGGAACTGTTGTTGGATGGATGTCGTAAGAAAACGCTGTTAACATTACTTAAGTCCAAATTTCGCGCGCTTCTTCTTGAGGGGTACATGCCTGCATTTATTATTCTACTGACATTGCATTGTGACGGTTTGCCACTTCGTGAGATATTTTTTGTTCCTACTGTCAGATTGTATATGCCTACGTTAGGAGAGTAATTCTGTGGGAAAATTGATAATAGACGTTACGTCGTGAAATAATTGGGCATGAAAGAAGAGGAAGGGAGACAACAGAATAAGCGCTGACTTACAATTGAAATGTATTGCTTAAATGGAACAAATGTGCCATAATGTGTGATGACATCGTGACATCAAGAAAAACATAAAGGATATAGCAATAAAAATAACAAAAACATGACTAAAATTATGTCTAATATTTGTCTACATCGCATGTGTCGGTCGTGTACAAGGGAAACAACATAGGTTCTCTTTCTGTAAATGCAACTAAACTTTCTCCGAGTCGTTGTCCATGTCACAGTTCCTTCATATTCCATTGTATTTCTACGAAACAATCGATTGTAAGAGAGCGCTTATTGTGTTGTCTATATAGTTCTTCCTTAGTGAAGGTTATTTCACGCTCTAACCTTCGAACACATATACACATGTATTTTTTACGTCTAATTCGGGACGCATCTTCCTTTTCTTGCTCGGCGCTTCATTATTCAGCATATTTTCTACATTTCCTGCTCTTTAAAGTACAGGAGACGACGTGCCAATTAACAGATAATTTCTAGACTGACCTCCCTTTACGTCACTCGTTGTCGAAAGTCCATATGGTTTTCACACCGTAAAGTAACCACAATCAGACTTTCTCGTGGTGGTCAAGGTAAACCTGAGTACATCAACAAAAGGCTCTCTGCGTCATCAGTACAATAATAAGCTATCACAGATTTACAACTTTAGAAGGTGGTATGTTTATGCAGGGGCTCCGGAAGCGTCCTACGTCTCACAGGGGAAACCCATGTTGCTGCAGTATTCCAGCATATTCGAATATCTTAACGATGCAGTGAATACAAAAATGTGCATGTTATAAAACGCGCTTAGGTAGCAGCAATGCTCGAATATTTGTTCACATTTGGAGAGTGAAGTACTCCTGTTCAAACTATGCGTGTTAGCAAAAATGAGCGCTGTACTTCGGAAACGGCTACACATGCGTGACCCACTATGACAAATCAAAGTATACACCATGCAAACGAATTATGTAGTTTCGGGAAAAGGGAATGTTTGAAAACTGATTTGCAAGTTCGTAATTGAATTTCGGGTTTTGTAGCTGGTAATCCTACACTTCTTCGCCGACGGTGGATGTAGCAGCACTGATGTTACTCTCTTGCTATAGTGATGATGGCATAAAACGTAGACGAGCAGGATTACTTGAAACCACTACACCGACGTTCTTGTAGAACATGTCATAAAAAGCGCATCAGGCACACACACGTCGCACATAGCGATGAATTTAGACTTTTTTGTTTTATTTTTCCGGCTTCCAGTGAAATGTGGAATGCGTTTCTCCAGGAACTTGTTGGTACGCACGATTAACCAGCTCTATCATCGCGTTTCATATTTCAACGCGTTCCATGTATCATAACTACTTGTTACGTGGAAAACCTTGTGCAGAACGTTGAAGCCCACTTTCTTTCACAGAAAAAAAAAATGTTTTTCATCTCTTCTCGTCATTTCTGCTTGCGAGGCTCCTTGAATTGCTTGTTGCGGTTGTTGTTGTTAATATAATTTGTAATTATGTTTATTGTGACATTGTGTTTCTACTGTGTACTCTCAATCCCATTCCCTGTAATGGCCTGTGTAGGAATGGGTATATTTGCCAAAGAAGTGAACAAACAGATAGTTTAAAGCGAGAGGAGGGAGCTCCGAACACGTTGCTACAAACAGGGAACGTTTCTATAGCATTGTTATTCTTCTAACTTGAGTTTCATGCTGCATCATTGAGGTGGTGTTTCAGTATTTTGTTTTCTATAACTAGAATTGCTAGAATAGTGTTATAGAATTGTGGTTCATATTGCAGTACTGCGCATAATCTTTTTCCCGGTAGTTCGCATTTCAGGTCTTGCGCAATTGCAGCTATATCTGGAATTTAGTGTCCCTCACTGTCCATTTGCTTTTTGTAAGTTCCTCTATTCGCTATTACGCGCTGTGTACTGAAAATGGCTGTACCACACTGCTAGTTGTTACGGCGTCGTCGAGTCTGGTGGTTGGGTCTCGTAGTTTTAACCCAACAAAACTGCGTACCATGTACGCACTAGAAAATAAATTTGATTACATTTGAACTTACGCGAATCTCGCAATGCTTTCAGGCTAAGGAAGTACGAGATTTCTGCAAGAGCGTTCGCCGCATAGACGACGAATATTGCAGGAACGAGGTAAGCGCACTGTATACCTTTTGGCATTGCTATCTTCTGATTGGTCGTCTCGTCGCTGCAGACGCGTTGTAAATGTGAGTTGGTGAACGACTGCATTTTTTTAAACTTTAGGAATATTTCAATTCTACTCAATTCAATTCAATTTTATTTTTCCATCTTAGAGTACAGATGGAGGGGTTGTAGGTAAAAGCTGCTCAAGGGCAGCGTTTTATGCTCACAGAACAGGATGGGACGATTCCAGCGCGCCCGGATTACAGCTTGAGATGATTGCGCTTGTCGACGCGATAAGTGAAGCCAGTGTCAAACAAACAACTCGGCGCACTATCAAGTATCTTATCACTGTGATCTAGTGCTGTCGCTATCATTTAGCAGTGGGCGGAGGGTGAGGGTGTGGACCATGACCAGTCTTGCGTGGAGAAGGCGTTTGCTCGGCTGTAACGCGCTAAGAAAGTCGTACAGGTGACGACGCCGCTGTGATGTTGACGAACTGATGAGCGCGGCGTCATATCTTTGCATAGTGAGGACGGAGGGGCATGTAAAAAGTACTGTACGATCATTTCCTACAGACTGTGCCATGACTCTGCGTATACAGGCGTACATGATCCTTTAGGTAATGGCTGATGTAGTGGTAATGAATTTGTCTATACATACTGTAGGACGGGTTATAGACGTAACCTACGTATGCCGCGTGCTATATTAAGGGTGTAGTGGTAGATGATATGTGCCACTACGCCTTTAATAATATCGGTGTCACAAAGTGTCGCTTTGAGGCTTACGTGTGTGTCGCGTGCGCCGATGATATAGTATAAATGAACGGCCATTTACCTCGTGGGCATCAAATGTCGCTTGGGTTTTTTTTCTTTTTTTGTTTTTTCCTCTATTTTTTTATCTTTCTTGTCGTGTCTCCTTTCTATTATTTTTCATTCCCCTCACCCCTCTTCCCCTGCACAGGGTAGCCAGCCGGTCTCAGCAATGGCTAACCTCCATGTATTTCCTCCTCCCCCCCCCCCCCCTACTTCTCCTCCTCCTTGGGTTTCTCTGCATTCGTTTATATTTCGCGGTTGCCTTCAGGTGCTGTTCGAAGGACTAAAGTCGCCCTATTTTTTAATATTTTCTTCCAGGTCGAACACCTTCACGACTCAATCGATCCGGAAGACCTGAGTCTTAAAGGAGCCGACTTCTTTCACCTCAAGATGTCGCTGCTCGTATCCGTGAGTATGTTTCAGTACAGGCCATGTTATACGCTTCAACGGAGCGGTGGGCCCGGGCTGGTAACCCACCGCGGCGAAAACTGAGCGAAAAATAAAATTAATCGGGTTACACTGCGTGGAACTTGATTAATTTTCGAGTAAAAGCACAGCGAGGCTGTGCCTTTATCGTTAATCGCGACGTAAGTGGCAAGGTTGTCGATTCGACTATCCATATCATGCAGTGCTGTCACCATCACTATCAATCATGCAGCAGTGTGCTGAGGGCAAGGTGCAGGTAGTGAGGGCAAGCGCGGGCCTGCCTTTTCCTTCTGCGCAAGTCGAGGCTTTTCTTTCTCTCCTTTTATCGTGCTTTCGTTCTTGCTTTCGCTCTTTCTCATTTTCAATTCTTTCATTCTCCTCTTTCTTCCTTTACTGTATCTTTTATATCATCTTTCGCGTAATCATTATCATATAGCAGTCCACCGCTGCCACCATCCGTGCGAGTCGAGGTCAGTCGACGGAAAACTTTACTGGGAATGGAGACGGTTATATATACGAAGTGACACCGTAGTGGCGCATGCGCAGTAAGAACATAAAGCGTGATGTGGCACTTAATCAGCCTTGCTACACTTTGTCTTTCTTTTGGTCTTCATTTCTGCATTGCCTTTCGTATAATCACTGTCATATAGCTGTGGGCTGAGCGCAAAATTTGAAGTGGTAAGCCGACGCCAAGAGCAGCCTTCCTCTTCCTTTCTGAGAAATTGGAGTCTTTACTTTCACTCTCTATATTTCATTCCTTCCTTTCTTTCTGTGTTCTCCTTTCCATGATCCCTATCATGTTGCAGTGGGCAAGAGCGTGAATAGATGGCCCAGTGCAAGAGTGGATCAGCTTTTACCTTTCGCGTGACGGAAGGCGTGCGTCGCTACACTACATAAGTGCGCTGTTTAAAACACGGTAAAAGGAAAGCGCACGACATGACCGAAGCACGAACGCTTCCGCATTTGTGTCTTTCCCGATGAACCTGCAGTTGCTGTGCTCGCGTTGTGTACCTTCCTTGTTCCCGTTTTTCTCGCGCAGTTTTTCGTCGCATATTTTGCATATCTTGTAACAGTGCTTCACTGCCAAAGTTCTTTTACACTGTCGACACATCTGATCTTTTTCGTGCTCTAGTGAACACCCTTTCGTCAACACAGTTTTGTCGGACTCCCTCATTCGAGTTAGGTGCACACGAACTAATATGTTGCATTCGTACATTTTGAACGGTACAAAATTTCACGGGAAGAAAGAGAGAGATAGAAAGGAATAAGTGTCTTTTCCATTCAGTGCAAATTCATTTCATACACCTGCAGAAGTGCATTATGAAGAGTATTTCAGTGTAAACTTGGGTGTCACACCAATTTATCGCTCTTTAAATGTAGCGCTGCATTAAGCGCCACGTAGTATTGTATTTATTGCAAGACGCTGCGTGGTCTAGTGGTTATTTTAAGCCTCGCTGTGGCTTAGGGGTGAGATACCGCTCGTGCTCCCGTAGGCTTAAGAAAATCTGAACAAACTACCCACCTAAGGGTCCTGCAACCAGAGAGTACATTACGAGAATCAACTTGCACACATCACTTGACAATTGTGAGGATCGGCACTTTTCATTTTGCCTATGTTCGATTCAATCACTGTCGGTAAATGTGTTTCGTAAAATGTATGCTACAAAAGTATCGCTTAATGTGAAATTCAACGTATTGTCGTGCATGCAGCAGGCATTCACCTTCGAGTGAATGACAAATGTTTATGAAAGAGCCGAATTTTTCTTATCACGGAAAAAAAGACGTACTTACGTTGTTTTCTTTTTTTCTTTTACAGATGGCAGCATCAGTTATTACGTACACTGTCATTCTTGTGCAGACGAGTCAGAGTTTCAAGAACTAAAGACTCGAGGCGATGGACCCCTTGCGTGGAAGGACTTCAAACGAAAGGAATACGTGAACGAAACTACCAAATGTAGCACTTGACGTGGGACTGCTCTCACTTACCCAAGGAAGACAGCAGGATTCAGCGGGGAGTTCTTTTTTTAATTCGCACTTGGGGGCACTGAATACTCCCTACAATTAAGGCCTGCCCAGAAGGCCAACGATGCGGTGGGTAGACTAGGCCTGTCATGCCCTGCGTGGAAGCGGCCCGCAGATCGGCATAACAAAATTTAACTTACGGTGGCAGTGTGCGGAGTTCTCTGCGCGGGCCTGGGGGATAAGAGTTGTTTTAAACACCGGAAGTGCATGAAAGGTATACGTTCCAAGCCCTTCTTTCAGTGTTGAGAAGTTATAGTGGGTTTAAAAAAAGTGCCTGTGTAGATATCTTAGAAGTACTTCTTGAAGGGCTAGTTGGTGAAACATTTCTAGAAGAAAGGCGCAAACTTTCGACTCCACAAAAGCAAGACATAATAAAGGATGGTAGCGCTCGCCCCGTCTTGTGTCTTGCTTTCGTGGAGTCGAAAATTTGCGCCTTTCTTCTAGGTCTGTGAAAGAGGAGCGTTTTTTCATTTATTATTATTCACCATTTCACGTGCTGCTACAAGTGAAATTAAGTTTTGCTAGAGACGTACTCAGACATAGAGGTCAATTTAGTTCTTCGATCGTTTCTGTTTGTTTGTGTTGGGCATAGAATTATAGCGATAACTGAGTGGTGTCCCTGATAGGCATTGCGCTACTCGGCGCATGGCCTACTATGGGATGACGTGCAAAAACGAAAAGAGAAGTCTAGGGAATAATAACTTATGTAATGTGGTTCAGGAGTCAAAGGCACTTTCTTCTATGTCCAGGCCTGACGTAGTAGGTGAAATTGGAGTTCCAGTCTCGTTCGAAGATTGCTTTCAACTGCCCCCTGACGGAATAACTTGAGTTCTGGTTTATGACCAACCCGACGCCCGTCGTCTGGATGAAATAATTAGGCTCCCAGTTGGATGTTCCTGTAGGAGAGAGAGCGGAGAGCAGATATCAGTTGTGCAATAAATAAAAATGAAGCTTACAGGCCAAAATTATGGCGAAATGGCATTTTTATTGCCTTTTCAAACGTATAAGTATTCTCTCGATTTTGCTTACTAACTTGTGATCTTTCTTTGTTGTGGATTAAGTAGCGTTTCGGCACTCTTAACACAGAGAGAGAGAGTTTGAAATGAATGTCTTGTTGATGTCAGCTTGATTTGATTTCAATAAATAAATAAATGAAAAATGAATCACATGCTCCAAAGGACATTCCCACGGTTAGTTTTAGAAGCAAGCTTCACTAGCAAGAAAGGCTTATTGATTTATTGATTTATTCATTTGTGTTATTAATTATTTATGTTTGTGTATTTATTATTTAATTATTATTTATTTATTTACAAATACTGCCAGTCCTCACGCAGGGGCATAGCAGGAGTGGAGAGAAAAGTATTAAGAAAAACTAGTTTGTGCAATGCAAACCAACACAGGAAGAAGCTTGAAAAAGTAAAACAAATGACAAAAAAGATATGTAAGCAGATAGCAGCATCAACAGTTGGAGATCACAAACAGCCAATGAAATATAATTGAATATTAAACGGCCTCTTCCGACAGATTGCTTGTTCGTGAGTGACTGCAGGCGCAGGGCAAACATACTGTCAAAAATGAGGTTACCGAAAGGATTGTCCGCATCGAAACGTTATGCACTGTAGTGAAAAAAAATGTGGTAAGCGGGAAGTTCGAACTGCATCTGGGCCGAAATTCTTGTTGCTATTTGGTTCCTGTCGCCAATAAACTGAAATTGAAAATCCACTCTTGTATTGAAATATATGATCCATGTTTCATGGGGGATGTAGGTAATTGTCCCAAAACGCGAAATTTAGAGAACGTGAAATTCAGGACGAAGTCACATTATTACGTTTCCATTTAATACGACTTTGAGGGTAATAGTTTGTTTTCCCTCTCCGTATAGAGCCCCATAGGCCTACGCTTTTTATTGGGGCCGGTACAATGCTCAAATGACACCTTTTATTATCCAGCATAATTCCGTTAAGATTGTATCAGAGAGGTTTCACCGGAATCCCACGCAATCGACAAAGTACATAACGATATAGGGAGGCAAACTGGCCCAAAGACGTAGCAGCATTACTGTTTTAAACAATACCTTAAAATTATTCGCTTATTGCATTCTCAATTACGTGGGCTGAACACGAATTGTGGGGAAAGCCTCAAAAGAATAAGCAAAAGGGAAATTGCAAATTTGTCATGAAACTGTTCAAACGTTTATTGCTGCCTCTTATCAGAGGAATGCCTCAGCAGTCACAGTCGTTTGATCATAATAATAATTTCTGTTTTTCTACGTCCCAAAACCACGATACGATTGTAATAGACGCCGTAGTTGGAGGCTCCGGTAATTTCGACCTCCCAGGGTTCTTTAACGTGCACTGACACCGCAAAGGAAGTGGGTCTTAACATTTCGCCTGCACCAAAATGCAGCCGCCGCGGCCGGGATTCGACCCGGTGACCTTCGGATCACCAGCTGAGTGCCATGGCCGCTGGACCGTCATGGCGCAGCCTGCTTGACCTTTGAACGAATATATTGATAATGGGGCGGAATGAGTCAGTCCGCATCAGAATCAGCCATATGCGGGATGCATAGCATTCACCGTTCCCGCGTGATGTTCAACTTTATAAGAGTGGGGCGCAGTAACGTACCAACGTAAGCCGCTGTGTCCGTGATCATCATCTTCTGGTGGTTCACCCTAGCGTACGGAGTCCTCTGTTGTTCTTCGGTGAGGGCTGGAATCACGATAGCTTTCTGAAAATATAATCCAAAACTAAACTTTAGGAAAGGTGAAGCTTATGCGCCCTCCAAATGATTGCGCGTTTTACAAATTGGTTCTGGCACTCCTCCCTGAGGAGTACTAAGTGTTTTTGCATATTCACACAAAACAGACGCTGCGAAGTGAAGGGTGTGTTGCTTTCGGAACTACTCTACAAAAGGCCTCACTTGCAGTCATATACCGACGGTGTCGCATTAGAACAACGATAACAACTGATACTCACGACCTCAATAGAGATACCACTGGTGTTTAGCGCCGCAAGAGATTCCACAAAGTTCCACATGGCCGGTTTTGTATTGTTCCACTTTGACACCAGGAGGCGCACGCGGATGCCGTTTTCAACGGCGGCTCGTCTCAACGCATCGTCGATCACTGACCAATACCTGGAATGGCGAAAGACGCAGTGCTTGTTCACTTTAAATGTTTACTGTATTTGTAGTCGCATTAAGGGAGCTGGCAACAGACGTGTATTGTGCTTTTTCTTTTTGGTTTAAATATTCGCTTCACGAGGACAATGATTTTACTAAACCGCACATAAATACTTAAAACAAGTACAACATCAACAGCCACACCGGCAGGAGCAGCACAGCAGGAACAATATGAGAACAACGACAGAAGAAATGACGCCTACAAAACGTCGTACAAAAAACGGGTATAGTTGGGTACTTCATCAATCTTATGAGAGAAATCCGGTGTGAATCGTATGCAGTGTTCGGTTCACACAACATTGCATGGCAGCTGCCAAAAAAAAAAAAAAGGACAAAGCCAGCCCTTGTTTTCGGTCACACTACGTGTGTGCGTGTCACTTATGCTTGCAGTGCTAGCCCAAATCAGGAAGATTTTTTTGGCTAATTCGAAAAAATTCGCTGGTTGAACCATCTCCCATAGTAGAAAAAGGCACCTGAATTCACTGTCTAGGTAGACAGCACGACCATGTGCTGTCTATGATATGAACCCACCACATTCTAGGATAACTCAGATGAGACTATTCGCCTTTCGTGACTGCCTGGTAATGGCTGTCTGCGGGCTTTGTAGAGAACTTCGGTTCTGAACATGTAAACTTGTGTAAAATTACAGTACCTTTCTATTTGCAGTAAAGAAAAAAAATATCCTTATCAGTGGCATGATAGTGGAAAGATAAGTAGTGACAACCCAGTTGGTTGGGTCAGTTATAATCAAATGCTACAAACAAAACAGCATAATACTTGCAAACGAAGAATCTGAGGACTTTATTTTGGCATACGTGCTCGGTAGTGCTGCCTGCTGGTGTGATCTGTAGCAAGCACACCGAAGACGTGCGTACGGCGCGAGTGCAATTTCACAGGAAAAGGTAGCAACTAGACGTTCTCTTGGGCTTACCTTTTAGGTTTTGAATAGTAACCTAGGGGCAGGTAGTTCATAACCGCAACGTAGATAAATTCTTTGGCTTTCCTGATGACGTCAATGATGGCATCAATGTCCTCCGTTCTTCCAGGAGTCGTGAAGAAAGGAGGGGCGCTCTGGTAAATAAAGATTTGTTGATCATCGATACGGTGCACCTCAACGGGCTGATAAATGGAGCTCCTGAGCAGCATAATGTGCCTTTTTTTATTAAATCCAGATATAACCAGGAAACATGTCGGAAGTGATCTTATCGTGTAACTTCCTGTAGGCGTCATCGACTGACACGAGGGCGCTACGTAGCTCCGGCTTCGGCCGATGGGGTAACGATGAACAGCTGCTGCTGCCAGGTTCTACGTGCCTATACCACAACGTGATTACTTGGCACGCCATAATGGTCCATTAGGGAAATTTCATCCACTCGGTGTTCCCGCACCTGCACTGACATCGTATAATACACAGAATAGTACATCGACCAATACACAGTATGCTGTGTACTGTGCGATGTACAGTGTACTAGAGCATGGTGTTGAGTACACTAGATTTACGCCACCATCGAAATGTGATCACCGTGAGCGGAATGGAACCTGCGCCTCTTCGAACAGCTATACTGAGCACCATAACCATTGTACCACCGCGTCGGCTAGGGGAAAACGAAGTTAGGCGTGTCCTCTAGTCAGGCTACCACTCCATTCACCTTTTTCTGCTCGCTAGGCGGCGCTTTCACAGGCGTCAAAGAGGAAGCGCTTTATTGTTTGAAGCGAGATCGGACTGCCTTAGAACGCGTATTTATAAAGCGAAATTCAGTAAAGAAGAAGAAAAATGCACATGCTGTGAGGAAGATAAGGAAACGACGGAGCATGTTCTGAGTGAATGCGGAAATATCCACCCAGGTGTACGTTTGGGAACCACCCTACAGGAAGCCTTGGGTTTTAGGGCGAACAACGGGAAGCTGAACATAGGCGCGATTGAAATAAGTAAGAGACGGTTAGAATACTGGTGGCAGAAAACTAGAGAGAACGGACAAAAATAATTATAGGGAAAAATATGGACTTTCTGCCATAAGGCGCACGGAACTGGGTTATGAATTTCCGTTTTTGCTATAGTATGATCGATTTGATTGAAGTAAATTTAAAAGGCATGAGGAAAATTTAAAGAGAGGAAAAAAAAAGTTCTACGAGCCTGGTGGCGCACAAGTCACCGCCCCGTTACAAAGGGGACGCTCATAGCATCCATCCATCCATCCATCCACACCGCCGTACATTGTGCTGATGTAAAGCAGCATAAGCACATTCACGGTTTTCATGCGTGTAATACAGAAACATGTACAATAATAAAAAAAAAACATGAAAGAGTGAGCAGCATAACGGTTACGATTTGCTGTTCAGCACTGCGAAAGGGCAGTGAAAAGAGGATCCAAGTACGTATGATTGCACAAAAGGGACCTGCGTTTGAGAGTGAAAACCGTGACAGCACGCGATGCATGTCGCTTTTGTAAACGCTTTAACAACTTGAATTGGAAGAGAGGTAAATGTCACAGAAGAGGATACATCCGTAGTGGAACATGCTTAAATAATGCATGGAACGAAAGAATGATGGTTGCTTCCCTACTAAAGGTATCCTCTTACCGCCACACGTCGCATGACCATAAATGTCGATAAATCGATAAGTGCTTCGTAGTCTGAAACTGTACCATAAACACTCCAGTATTATTGAATAATACTACATAGGCACCACTTTTTGTTCGAAACAGTTCACTTTTCTCTGCGCTAAGTTTATTGACGCAAATACATTTCTAATGTAAAATAACACATGCAGCACTTCGTGCATTCGGGCCATAAAGCTGCTTGAATGCAGTTTTTTTAAAGCCCTCCAACGATTACGTTACCTTAAAGAGCAACTCCGGCCGTTTTTCAGTATCCACTAATCTCTCTGAGATTTTCAGGTTATGTTCTCAGTACTACTAACTTATGCCAAGCCAGGCAGTTGCAAGCCATTTAGATTTCCTGAAAATAAACGTTAAACTGTTTTAGCGGATTCTCGTGCGGGCCACCCTGTGTTTTTGACGTCATTACCCTCAACGCTACCTAACTGAGCCTGTGGGCCTTCAAAAGCAAGATGGCCTTACTCAAATCGCTCAAGAGCTCAAATCGTCACTGTCAAGTTGAGAAAAGATGGCACAACTCAATTCGTCATCGGATTACCTCGCCACTATCATTTCTCTGGCACGAGCTCCTCATCTCTGGTGCCGGGGAGGCTTTGACGTCATTACGCAGCACGAAGCGTCTACCTGTTTCGGTTTCAGTTTGAACACATCGTTAATTTGGTTAATTAAAATGAATGGTGGGTTTCTGGGCAAGTTGAACCCCCATGTCTGTTACGGTACTGTCAGTACCGTAACATCGATATCAGAACACGATGAATAAACGGCCATAGTTCCCCTTTAAGCGGCTCCACTGCAAGAGCACGTGAGGGGCATATGCATATTCAATGCACAGCCTCCGAGATAACGTTCGCGCGTACTCGATATCAGAGGCCATGGTGTGAGCGGATACATTCTATGTGGCTTAAGTGGGCGCATTGTCCTGCGATTGGTTCACTAGCACACTTGCCCTGTGATGGTCACGCGTATGTCTATATTCATTGCCCGAAAACTGATAAAGACATTGAAACGTCTTTGTTACCTGTAGTCTCTTTACACGAATCCGCAGTACTCAGAAGTTGTCGGATTAGAGAGGCTCGATAATAAGCGGACAACACAGTTCTGTTATAAAGTTAGTGTTCTATAAAATGACGTTTATAGTATCTGACGGATATGTAATCTGCGCTATCAGGTCATATAATATCACTTTTCCTGGAAAAAAAAATGGCAGTCCAACCGTACTTGGTGTTGCGCAACTAAGTAGGACTTACTGATATGTATGTCGACGTGCTGGTTCCATCGAGGTCCATTTGCGCAGGACTCGAGCTGTTGATAGTGGTGCTAAGATTAGCGGGCCATGTAGCGGGAATTTTAGCATTCTCAGCCGACATTTCCCAGTATACTTCAAATATTTTCTCGAGATCGCTGACCATGCGATCGCAGTTCCTCATTAGGATACCGACCTCCTTCACCTGAAAAAATGCAAAGCCAGCACGTAACCTTGCATGCATTAAAAGAGCCTGCGAGGAATGTAGTTTAAAGTAATTTAACAGTGAACGATCTTTAAGTATTACAGAGCGTTATCGTTTATATTGTTAAGTTATTTATTAATGGTTTGGTGAGACGGTATAAATGTTATTATAGGTCTCAAATTTTGAGCACATTCACACAAAAATGCATTTGAGTCAAAACATGGGGCTGTATCTATTTTTCCATATTATGGGCACATTGCACAACAGGGTTACTTCAAAAAGGCCTTATATAAATATGTGTATGACAAAGTGAGACTACCTAACACCAGCATGCTAGAACGAGACCGCTACTTAAGAAGGAAAAAAGCAGAAAAAAACACGATGGAATTTCAGAATGATTAGCCCAGTTGCTTTTAGCACCGTCCGTAGTCACATTTATGTGTGAACATGCTGCACTTGCTCAGTGCAGCAAGTTCATGGTTCATGGTTCCAACCCAGCCGGGACGTCCTATCTGGGGACAAGTGGCTCATGCCATGAAGTCAAAGGGGGTGGTCTCTGAGGCTGCACTAAAATGCCACTAAGGTATTTTCTTGCAGCCTCAGTGAGAGCCCCCTTTGAGCTGCCCAGACTCCGGATGTAACGTAATAGACACACACTGCATTAAAAATCTTGCACCCAGCTTGTGAAGGCAGAATACAGGCAGAGCCGTTCAGCTCACGAAACGGAAGTGACATGGCGGGGTCAATTTTGATATCAAAGGCCAGGTTACGCGCATTAACGCTCAATCCGCAGTACTGCGCCCAGTCTACCGCGACTCGGAGACGCCGACATTACAACTGAAGTGTACGACGCTAAGCTACGTTTTCTCGCCAAGCCGAGCTACAAAACTGCATCCTCCATGGTGCGACATGCGTGAATGACTACTTCTTCACGAATAGTAGGCTTCACTGCGAGATGAAACGCGGAAGAGCCCAGCCTGCAACAATCAAGCTTACGCCGCTCTTTTCAAAAGGGGGGCCTTACCTGTTGGTGTGTACTGCTCACAAGACATTCTTTCAGTGAAAATATCAGCCATCTCTTTAACAAAACGAGGATGGTATTAGGTCCTTATTTACTACTTGATTATTGGAGTTTTTTTCACGAGTAGTGGGCTTCGCTGCAAGAGCCCATGTGGAAGAGCCAACCTTGAAAAGTGAACCTAACGCCGACGTTTCTAAACTTGGCTTTACCTTTACACAGACGTGCACTGTTCAGAAGACATCTTTTCAGTCATCTTATATCAAAACAGGAGGACCGCAGGTTTTTATTCATTAATTTATTAATGGTTTGCTGTTGTCACGAGGCGCGCGCGTGTTCTGGCAGAGCGCGGACAGCTACCACCTTCTCGGAGAGCTTGAGGAAACCAGAGTTCTCACTCGCGGACATCACGAAATCTCGGATCCTAGCCATACGTAGGTCCGCTGTAAAGATAAATGTTTTCACCAATCTTTCTAAACTTGTAGTGGCAAAAAATGAATATCTTCATGTAGCCCAGAATACACGCAACGACGGCATAATAAACACGAAGCGCACAAAACGCATAAACCAATTGTTTTGTGTTTTGTACACTGTACTAACATATAAACGTGAACAAACGTTCATTATTTCGAAAAAAGAGCGAGGCATGAAATTGTCACACATGGCATACCGGCCCAGGAGCCGTTAACTTAATGTAATCACTGCGTATCCGTGTGTGCTTCCCGACCTCAAGATTACGCAGCCTGCAATGATTAAGTGAGCGAAAGAGGTGAAGAGGTGAACATACCTGCGCGAGAGATCTCCAGTCCATGTTGGCACTACCGATATAGGCATGCCTGCCATCCACAGTCCAGAACTTGGAGTGCAGGATGCCGTTGTGACCGAGTCGTGTTAGGTTAAGATTACGCACCGTCGCAGCTCCTGCAAAAATTTCCAGGGTCAAACATAAGGTTTGGGGTGGTAGCCAGGGTCTTAGGATCGCGGGGAGGCGGGGTGGGTGGGGCGGGTATGCTCGACACACTTATGTGATGTGGGGGTGTTTGCGCGCACATGCAACGGAATGGTATACACAGACAAACTGAAATAACTAGCAAAATTGGACCAATTGGGTTATACTCTCAATCATGGTTAACGCATGCAAAACAAGGGACATTAGTAGAGAAGACACCGGCGCTGCCAATCAGTTGAATGTTTATTAGTTGGGAAGGAAGAGACAGTATAAGCAAACAAGGCAGAAATAACGTGGATCCGACTCCTCCGACAGAATTAGAAAAAAAAGTAACATGGAAACCTATCGGGCATGGTGTGTCAAAAACATGACTGGCCAAAATAAAAGCAAAAGCAAACCGCATTCACATCTTTTAATATACTGCAGTATATTAACATCTCAAACTGAACAGATATGTTTGTCAGAATAACAGATGTGGAGCTTTCGTACGCGCTGGCCATCACGATGACAATCTGAAACACTTCGGAAGGGGTGTTCGGCTTCCTCCTTTGGATGCGTCTATTATTAAGATTCCACGCAGACGTCGCTAGAGGGAACACTCGCTCTAGCATCCGCGGGAGATGTCAGCACAAGACAGCTCAGAGAGAGAAGGGCGGAGAGCATTTATATAGCTCTTCTTGTACAAAAAGGTTTCGTCACTTTGCAGCTGGTTGTTTCAAGCGGAATAAAGGACTCTATGGTATCATGACCGTATGGACTGTATAGTCTCCGCATTTTCTACACGTGGTCAAAAGTTTACCACATGCGTGATAAAAAAAATGCGGGACGATACCTAAGCATCACTTGATTTAATAAGCATCATTTCTTGTCAGCAACACGCTCACAATTAAAGCGAAATACCCTAGCAGTTTTAATGGAACAAATGTTCTGGACTTATTGTGCGTAATATCATTCCGTTGGACATATTCGAATTAAAAAAAAATAAATAAGACTTGTCTGTCGACACCACGTACCACTTGCTCGCAGCAGTTCGGAGTCGACATTGGGAAATCTTCTGTTTGGTGCGTTTTGGGTGATTTTGATGTTGATGGACCTGTTTTTCCCGGCATGCAGGAGATGTTGGTAAATCTGAGCACCCTATGAGCGGAATTCAAAAATAAGCAAATTCATTACACCAACCCTATTCTGGGTTGGTTAGCGGTACGCATGCTGCATACATGACAGCGAAGGCACGAATGAGTCCGAAAAATCGTTTATATATATATATATATATATATATATATATATATATATATATATATATATATATATATATATATATATATATATATATATATATATATATATATATATGATAGCAAGACATTGTGTCCGTTACTGAGCTGTACGTGGAACACCAAGATAAGGTGTTCTTGCACCGCTCTCTAGGAAACAGTACTTCGATCAACTGATAAAGAAGGAAAGACGTCAATCGAGTGTCAGAGAGATAGAAAAACTGCTTACCAGAATCGCGGACGGATAGGTAGTGAGATTAGCTGACAACGTCCAGTAGAAAGACGCAATTTTAATCTCCGATGTCGATATGTTTATCAGCTCCGTCCAAGCGTCATAGGTGGTAAGGTGCTTTGTAAATCCCGAGGAGAAGTTTATGCCTTCCGGAATCGTTTCGACAATTGTGTACCTGGTTAAAAAAGTGCATAGATGTTTAAATTTAATGAACGGAAATGTGCATTGAAGGACTTTTGATTCGATAAGCAAGAAAATAAAGCATTATCTGAGTGCAGTCGCCAGTGCATTCTTGCTTCATAGTTTAACTGTGTGGCCGGTAAATGAAGAACACTTCACTTAATGCAGCTGGCATATTAAACGACCTAATATCCTGCATTCTTCATTTTATAGTAAAGCTTCCTTAACTTCAGACTCATACTTGAAATGTTCAGCATTCTTGCGAACTCCGCTCCGGAGTGTGCACTGCACTTTGGAGGCGGAACTTTTCGCGGCTGTTGTTGTTTCAGAGCTCGCCATTCAGTGCAATGGCACATCTTTTTTGCTTTGTTAACATCCCTGATAGGAACGACCTTCGCGGTTGCTTATCACTTTGTCGGTCACGTGGCGATTTCAGGTTGTATCATTATTCCATTAAAGCTTTATTCTCCTGAAACTTTATAATAAGTTCCGAGCCGTATGTAATGTTTGCTATATTTCTACTTTGCTGCTCTGTCATGGACCAAAATATTGTGCTGTGCTGCAAAGGCAGAAAATTTTTGAATTTACCATAGCTTCCTGACGTCTGCGCGTCAGTGGTGATGAACCGGTGTCTGATACGTACATTTTTCCGTAAATAGTAGGCAAACACTTCGGATAGCTCCCTGGCTGTTATTCTAATCTGCTTCCTGATCTCCGCTGCATACTGCGATGCGCGATGTCTACTTAGATGACTTCCGAGTATGGCCGCCATCATCGTCATCATCAACACCACCACCACCACCATCATCATCATCATCATCATCATCATCATGTCCACTGCCGGATGAACCACAACAAAAAATGAAATTTTGATTTTGAAGTCGATATGGACCAACATGTTTTGTCTTGCGTGAGGTCGAGTTATCAATACGTTTCACTAATCACACGCTTTAGAAAAAAAGACAAGGCCAAAAAATACCTTAAATCCTTTTGAAAAGGAATTGATAGCACGACACTGCACCTTTGGTACAACAGTCAGATGTAGCAACGCTTCTTTGCTGGAAACTCGCGTTAGCATTTTTAGAGTTTGTTTCAACTTTTGTTTACATAACGCCCTTAATAAAGTTTAAGAGGAAATTGGAGCAGACATTTCGTGCGGGTTGCCAGGAAAATCTCTACTGCAAATCTCCTCTACGGAAAAAAAAAATTCCGTAGTTCTACCCAAGTTATTAGGTAACACCAAACTGCCGTTTTAAATAACGCAAAATAAGTACTAACAAAAAGGTGCTCTCTAGCTCATTACATTGAATGCAACAACTTCCGGAAGGTTCGACTTAGATCTGCAAAATCGAAATCCTACCTTACGAAGGGATTATAGTGCACGCATACACGAATAATGGTTTTAAATTCACTGTAATCAGCTACGCACTGATTCACTCTGATAAGCTTCGCACTGATTTGAATGGTTCATCACACTCACGTGCAAGCATCCATATCACCGGACTCTGATGCTGTGGCCTGGGAGGCCGCATCATGGCAGTGTCCCAATGATGTGAGGCAGAAGGTGAAGAAGAGAAAGGCTATCCCGCGTGAAGTCGCTGGCATTTTGGCAGGCACTTCCGCACGCGCGCTTTCCACGCTGCGAGTGAGGATCAGAGCCAAGGATCGGCGATTTCACTGTACCGACGAGGATGAGAAGGGGCTTTTTTTTTTCTCTTCCTTTCTCTACGCTCGGTTGCGGCAATACTACGTTACGGTGTTCCAGTAGAGCGAAGATATCGCCCCTCTTTCTTTCCTTCCCTCTCCTTCTTTTTCTCTGGTGTCTCAGATCACGTGGAAACCGAGAATGCGCTCGTGCTTTATACTGTCTCTCCGGGAGGGCTTGGACGCCCATCTGTGGACACAGGTGTCACGTGGTCGCAAAGAACTGGACAATAAAGTTCCACGTGAAACGACAGATGAACCGACCACCCCATGACAAAAAAAAGATAGATAAAAGTACAGCAGAGAGAACTAACGTAATAGAGCAGCGAGGGGGGAACGGTGCTGAGACTACCAAAAGAAAAAGATAAAACAAAATATTTTAGGCTGCATGTGTTGCTTGATTCGAAATTTGTTCCGCTTACACGAAATCCTTGTGTAAATAGAAGTAACGCTTTGCTTCCCGTCGGGCGTTCGGTTGAGCAAATACGCTTCCGCGCTGGAGTTCCCCTTCTCCTTGTTCGCATGAGTCAACGCAGAAGTTCGTGTGCCTTGCGCATCTTAACCCATTGCGGCTTGAAAGCGTTTCGTGCTTAGGTACTCAATTACAGCGCGGCCAAGTACAAAGGAGACAAAGAACATTGTTTATCCCGTCGTCTCAAACTCCAGCGCGGGCGAAACACGCTCAGCAAAGAAACAAACATGGCCGATGACGACACACTTGCCGAGACGGAAACGCAATTCCGTTCCTAGTGGGCGTGTTTTCGAGTCATACAACGGATGGAAGAGTGTGGGCTCAGGATGTTGTGTAACTAAGGAGGTTTAAAAAAAAAAAAAACTTCTCAAAAGGAAACTCTCGCAATGTCTGACAAGCAAATGTGAAGCCAACACTTCTGCTTTCCTTACCTCAAGAACACAGTCTTGGCAGCTGCACGTCAAGTGTTTTTGCTAACCTAATGTAAGCGCGGTTTATAGTCAGATTGTTGTTCTCGATGAAATTAATGCATCAAGGAGAGCAACGATGCTGTGATCTCTAATAATATGTGCCAAGACTTCGAGGCTTGCGAGGAAAACCAGTAACGCGACGAATACGCATGCGAAGTAGTATCTCTCGGCAGAAACGCTTCCTCCTTCTTTCCTGTGCTCTAACTTCTTTTCGTGCCCCTCCTAAGATGGCGGACGTCTGGCTTCACGTTTAGGCTAACGGCCCAGGACATGGAGGACCAGCGTAGTCCGGTGGACCGGGCAAGGGCCGCGGCATCAGCCAACGGCTTTCTGGACTAGGAGAGATCCTTCTTGTTGTAGAAAGATGGAAAGGGGGGGGGGGGGAGTGCACGATAACTGTCTCTCCGGAGAGGACACCTCAACCGGTACACTCAAGGGGTAGGGGGTATGAAAGAATAGAAAGGAAGAAGAAAGTTAGAAGCACACATACGCACACACAAGTCCAGCCGAGTCAGAGTCAGCAGGGAGCGAGCTGTCGAGCGGGGTTAAAACCGCCCAGTCAGCCCGGAGTCCTCGATGAAGGTGAGGACTGCGGCGAGAGCGGAGAGTCGATGTTCAGAGCAGCCCGATGGGAACAGTACGTATTGCTCCCTGTTTCTGGACTAAGACAGCCGCCCACCTCGGGCGAAAACGGCCGTTTCTCAAAGTAAATGCTTTTTCCTCCTCCTTCTTCTTGGGTGTAACGGAGAACAGGTTTGTTCGGCTTGGTATGGCCGTTTCTATCCTGTGGCGAACGTCTCGAGTTTTCCGCGTCGTGACGGCTTTCACCTCTAACCCGGCCTCACGACGTTGTCAGGGCTTGTCACGCGTTAGCCGACCTCGTCCGTACAAGACGGCGTTGGCCAGTCGTGCGCGAGGAGCGAGTCCAGGTGCAGGTGTACGGCACATGCTTGATGTGTTCTTTGTTCCTATCCGGTCTGAGGGGAAAAGACGAGACGCCCAATGGATGGATGCGTCACTAGGGTGTTCTAGCAGTGGTGGTTTACCGCGCTTGCGGTACGGAAGTGCCGTGCCGTCGTGGTCGGCATGTGGTCTTTTTTTTTAGTCGGAAACACCTCAGTTAGTATCTCTATTGCATCCAGTGACATGATCAAAGGTCCGAGGTGCCTTATACATGTATTTAAGGCTATAATAGTTATGTGTCGACAATGGAAGAGCGGTATTAGTTTGCTTACCGTAACGTAAGCTAAATAATACCGCTAAAGCAACCCTACTATTCGTTTGCGCTATATATCGCGTTCTGAGAGAAAGAGACGAACACAGAAGTTGACTTTTATTCCATTCTTTCTCTCTTTATTTTTTCAATTTTAATTCCTTCTTTCTTCTTTCATTACGTATTTCTATATTGACCCTTGCATAATCATTACCTTGTATCAATGGACTGAGGGCGCGAGTGTGGGCGGGGGGTCTAGGGCAAAAGTGGATCGGCTTTTCTCCCACGCGTGACGGACGTAAACATGCCATGTCGGGCATTGCTACACTATAAACAGCTCCGCTATTGAAAAAGAGAGCTCTTTTCTCAGTGAACAGCCCTTTGCCCCACAGTGGGCCCAAGGATAATCATGACGATGTTTGACAACACCGCTCGCATTTAGTTTTCATTAGTTGGGAGTCATTACACCGAACACGTATTACTGAAGCCTCGGTCATCTTTATGTCAACTGACCTGTTTCTTGCGGCTACGAGACGGTCATGATATATGGCCGTCTATACCCCCTATGGGGGCGTAGACGGCCATATATTGAAATACGACCTGTTCGCACTTTCTGTTTAATTCTTTCTTATTCTCCTTTTTTTCTGGTGCAACAAACTCGAGAGGACAGCTAATTGTGCCAGTGCAAGAGTGCTAGCGTACGCAAAACTTTCTTTTTGCGAATTTTCATCGCTTCGCTTGTAACATGCTCCGCTTCATGCACGTCACGTGATAAACTG
The DNA here is from genome assembly GCA_013339685.2 of Hyalomma asiaticum. NCBI lineage: Eukaryota > Metazoa > Arthropoda > Arachnida > Ixodida > Ixodidae > Hyalomma > Hyalomma asiaticum. Next base: position 22,028,038 of record CM023488.1, on the reverse strand, counting down.
AATTGGAATGCAGCTCCCATTTATAGTGCAAAACTATCGGCAGTCCTCGTAACGCTCTTGAGGAAACAATGTCTCAAGATAAGCCGAGAGGCGTCAAACGAAGGGCGCAGTGATAGCGAAGGTGCTTACTAGATTGTCGGTGAGGTTATCTAAGAACGTACAAGAAGAAGGCGTAGATTTGATATCTGACGTCGACGTACCTGTTAGCTCAATCCAAGCGCGTTAGCTTGTTTCAGGAATCCTCAAGGAAAGTTCACGCCTTCCTGGATCGTTTAACAATGGTAATAAATATTGCTGTCGAGTTTTACGAGCCACAAAAGCGATGGTTATGGTGCACGACGCAATGGAGCGCTCCAGAAATTTTTGTCTCCATGAGCTCCACACAGTAAACTAACTAAAGCTCAAGCGACTACGCTAAGGCTCTTACAGACAAGAACCTACCCGAACCCGCTGTTAATGAAGAAAATGTATGCGGACTTCTTCACTCCTACAATATGTGATAAATGCAACGCTTCCATGGGTCTCAGTCGCATGCTCTGTCGCTGCTCCGCGTTACACAGCGACAAGGACAATCCTGACGAGCGGTGGGACGAAGCTCTACGCAGCTCTACGTGGTCTCAGGTTACAAAAGCAGCCATGGGCAGTCCAAGGCGCCCACGAAGCGGCCGAAAGGCTATCCCTTTCTGTCACAACGTGGGAGCGGCCTGCCTCGAGCTAGAAAACTGGCGCGACCTAATGGACCTTAATAAAGGTTTTTTTTTTTTTTTTTCATTCATCCATGAGGTCCTTTAGAGAGGTCATGCAACAGCTTCCGAACATATCTATAAGGCGACGCTACTCATTGGTTGAGGCGCTCGTGAGCGCCAAATATTGTTGTGTTTCGTGCACCACGCAATTTGCAATTTGGTTTCGATAACATCCCGAAATCGCCTGTTCTTTCAATTAATAACGTCACCGGCCGCACCGACTAGGCCGCTGGACACAGACACACACACACACACACACATAACCATAACCATTATATATATATATATATATATATATATATATATATATATATATATATATATATATATATATATATATATATATATATATATATATAATGGTTATGAATAGATGGTCGGGGCCATTCCAATGTTCGCGAAGCTCTGGCTAGCGACTGAAGCTCGACTCTAGGTGAGGAGGAGACAAACACTGTTACCGATAAATGCGTCCTGTAATAAAGTACATAAGATTTATTGTACCGAAACACGATATACCGTTTCTAAGTACACGCGATTAGTGTATTAAAGGCCTGCGCCTTTTGCTTCTGTGTTAATAAGATGTGCCTATTTCCTTGAAGAACAATAAGGGGGCGTTCACGGCGCTGCAGGAAAGCACGCCCACAAAGTTGGCCCCTCTTATGATACGCCCCCTCGCAATGATGTACTTTGCTCTTCCGCGCGTGGCCTGAATTTCTGGGAGCTGTGTTGTGTATATTGCTGCTGGAGGCCCCGTCTCAGAGGTATGCTGCATCACGAGTGATGCGTTGAGTGAAAAATTGACCGAGCCAAGACACCGGATGAACGTCGGCTTCAACGGCCTAGGCACGGCGGCGTTGCCCGAAAATACCTGCGTGAGCACCTTTCCCTATTCCCGAACAAGCCCCGACACGGTGGTGTAGTGGCTGTGGTATGCAGCTGCTGATCCGAAGGTCGCGGGATCGAATCCCGGCAGCAATGGCTGCATTTTCGATGGAGGCGAAATGTTGAGGCCCGTGTGCTGTGCGATGTCTGTGCACGTCAAAAGATCCCATGTGGTCAATTAAATCCCACAAATCAAACGATATTCTTGAACAAGTGATGATCTGTGCCAAAATGCAAGGGATTCCATAGGTACGTACCTGTTGATTTATTGGTTGCAATGCAACCTTCCACCATAGGATCGCAGAGCGTGAAACCACTTACATGGTAATTAAGCACGAGCTCGCAATGTAATAAGCATTACAGTTGTGGCAAGGTGTACGAGTTTTTCTTTTTCCTGCAATTTTTGAAGTGGTAGCATACAGAGTAGTTCATGTCGTTTGAAAAGCACAGCTTTTCCTTCTTCAAAATTTTAAAACATCTCGTGCTAATATAACCTTAATAATTATCATTTCGTTTTCTCAGTCAGTTGATCGCATCTTCAATCCCTACCGCTATCTTCAAAACACAGTGGGGCGATTTGGGGTCCGTGATTTGTTATACCTTCTTCATGTCATTATTTCATTGCAACAGATACGATATTTTCGTATTCTATGTTGTAATTAGTAACCACGCAACAGAAGTACATTGGTTTTGATTCGAAATGGTGAAGGTGTGTCCAAGGTACTAATTGAATGTTATTATGGAGAACTTTGTTTTCAAAGCGTACGTTCAGAAATCTTTTGGAAATGTCACGCCGAAGCAATCAAATCACATACGAATCGCTGAGGCATATGGTCTCTTACGACAGGCAGTGCCGGGGGGGGGGGGGGGGGGCGCAAGATTTAAATGAAACATTTACAAATCAAGAGTGCGTGTGCGCGAAACCAAAGTTCTGACCATCACTTGGCGAACTACAGAGAGCTGAGCCATCTATTGCTCAGCTCTCTCGGCTGAATGCCGAGAAAAATTACGGTTTCGCAAGGCCGTCGCTGTCACGTCCACGCGCAAGATTCTGCCTTCGCGGTAGGTCTTCTAAGATATCACCGACGGGCTCGGACAGACTGCTGATACATTTACGGGCGAGGCTGCTTCTTTGACCGGTGGCTTTGCTCCGCACTGGCCTTGCCTGCAGACTGCTTTGACGGGCTCGACGACCGTTTATGCGTGCGAACCTTCGAATCCGTGGAATCGACGCGCTCTTTCCTTCTATCGCTGTGTTTTATATGCCCAGTAGTTCTCGAGGAGCGCGAAGGCGCGTCCTTCGAATCATCACTGGGCGACGGGCTACTTCCGAAGTTTTCGTCACTGGTCTTGTTGACGGTGTGCGGTGTAGATGGTGACGGTGGTTCTGCTGGTGGTGGAGACGGCACTGGCTGGGACGAAAACGATGAGGACAGACTACCGCTCTTTTCAGTGGCCCCTCCCGTTGTGCTGCTCGGCTTCTTCCGCACCGCCGTTGGCGACTGCAGGGGACTAGATCGAGTCGACCTTCGGCGCCCAGTTCGCTTGGCCGACGGAGAGATCCCTTCCAACGACGTGGTTCCCGAGCTCGTCGCAGTGCTCAAGTACGGTGGAGGAGACGCGCGCGAGGGTACGGTGCGCCCTTCGGGCATAGATTTCTTGCCGACGGTCAGTTCGAGGAGTCGCATGAAGGCCTCGGACGTCTTCAGGGGCTTGTCCGAAGGGAAGTGCCGGTCGTCTTCGACTATCAGCGACTCGTCTGGTGAGGCGTCGGGCACTCGGAGCTTGGTGGAGGCTTCGATGTCGAAGTCCAGGTCGTACGAGAGCATGGACAACTTCCCCTCGGTGTCGTGGAGCGGCGAAGTGCGGCTCCTGGAGCTCCCGGTCGACTTGCTGCGGCCAAGAGTGCCGTGTACGGGGCTACTGCTGCTGCTTTGGTGGTGAGAATGTCTAGACGGTGAGCCGAGGCGCGGTGCCGTTTCAATCGGTGAGGCCTCCTTGCCAATTTCGACGGTCTTCACCTTCTGCGGAGCGATAAGAAAGGGAGGGACCGTAATCTAAGAGGCGTTAGATGGTGGCGATAAATCGCAAAGCAGAAAAAACGTACATCAATGTCAAAGTCATGATAACTTTGTTAAGTGATCTTACGGCTACATCTCCATAGTGCCCATGTTCTGCACCAAATCTGACCGCGTACTCTGTTTGGCGAAAGCTTTCAGGTGTAAAACCACTGAGCAACATTCAAGTAACAGTAATGCAATAGGAACGATCTTTCACAAAGTGGTAATTGGAGAACTTTGGTGGTGTGATTAACTGGTATATCACGCTTCGCCAAGCACACCTCGTGCTAACATGGTATCATCGATGTCAAGCCGTGTGCGGATATTGTCAGCGATGACAACTAATGAGGCACCAATCTGCATCTTCCCCCTTGCCTGTGCTTTGTTGACTATCAGTTCTAGTTCTCGATTTTGCCACTTCTGCTGCTCTCTTAATAATATCGTGCAAGACCGGCAACATTAAAAACTGTACGGACTATTTCAAGCCGACAAAACCTCCCACAGTACTGTAGCACATTTCATGGTAAGATCTTGGGAACCCTGAGAATGCAGTCCTGAAAAATTAAGAAAAAGCAAATGCATCTGGGTACGACATGGCCTCCAAGGGACAGATAAGCGTTGTGCAGTGAGAACAGCAGAATGGATGCCAAGAGACGGAAAACGCAGTAGATGTCGTCAAGAGGTTAGATGGGGCAATGGAATCAAGAAATTCGCAGGCGTAAATGAACTCGCTCACAACAGGACAAAGTGGAAACCACTAAGGGGCGCCTTCCTCCTGCAGTGGGGCTGATGATAACGATTCTGATGGTGATGAGGAAGAGGAGGAGGAGGATAAGGTGCAGCCTTTTGTTAAACTTGCGTCGTTCGTATATGCTGAGGGCGGTGCTATTTAGAAGTGCCACCGCACTGGCTCGCCCACGCAGCCGCACCTACAGTTAACTAGCGTCTTGTCGTCCGGTGCGGTTAGACGTACCTTATCGTGCGGTTCTGCGCCAGCTTGCTTCTCGAAGAGCGCCAGGTCACGGTCCAGCAGGTTGATGGGAGTGCCGTGGGTGCCGTGGACTGGAGCGACTGCCTGTTCTTCCTCAGCGACAAGCCCTGACGTGGGTCGGATGTGTGGGCGGCGTGTCTGCTTCGAGCGCAGCTGCGTCAACGTAAGACCACAAGGCGATGAGTTCACAACAACGCTAACAAGAACCTGCCACCTAGATGCCCTAAAAGTACCCAAGATTACCGCCGTGGTAACGCGTTAACTGTCCGTCCAGACCTGAAGAACGATATTCGGCAGAATGAATAGAAGGGTAAAAGAATATTTTTAGACGGCTTCAGCGCTAAAGCATTCCTAGAGGTTTTCAGCTATCGCCTAAGTGACGTAAGGGCGAAAGACTTATCGCTAGACCTCAGAGTTCGGACGCCTAAGGTCGCGGGTTCGAGTGACGGGTTCGAGTGACACACACACACACACACACACACACACACACACATACACACGCACACACGCACACACACACACACACACACACACACACACATATATATATATATATATATATATATATATAGAATCAAAGGGTCACGTTGAAAAAACATAACATTTATTACGACGTTTCGGCCGCGAGACCGGCCTTTCTCAAGCTTCTACTACAAATGGTACGCACAAAGTCTACATGACAGTAACGGGGAAAAGAAAGGGAGGGAGCATGGCTGAAGTTGAAAGGGGGAAAAGACGAAAGGAAGAAAAGGGGGAGGGGGGCGGTGTATGGAAGAGTGGTGGCGGCCTTGAAAGCCCAAAGATAAAATTAAAACCACGTGTTTGACGTATACCCAAGTAGAAGTTAAATGAGGGAAGGTGGAGAAGGAGCGGTTTCGGCGCCGCCGCTTTGAGTCACGGGAGCCGTGCATGTAGCCATCAGCGCAGCCCTCTCCTCAGGGCACAACACGCAGCTCCAAGAAGCGCGACACATGGAGGGCTAAAGAAAGCCAGATGTAGAAAAACTGAGAGCTGTGGCGGCCTGTAGCAACAGGAAAACTGCCTTGGGAAGTTAGAAGATAAAGGAGATGCGGGGTGAGATAAAAGAAAGAAGGAGAAAAAGGAGTAGAAAAAGAAATAAAAGGAAGGGGAGGGGGCGGTGGGCGCGTGGACGCCTGTGTGAGGTGGAGCACAGAAACATTTGCAATACGATGACAGTAAGGTGCACAGTCACAAATACAAACAAAACGGGCTCAGCTGAACAGCCAATACGGATAAAAGCGCGCAATAGAAATATACAGTAACAGGAGAAACAGAATACCATTGCGAGTGTCTTACACAGCAATTATACATACGTATATGTATGGAAACATGCACTAATACACAGACGTATCTAAACACACCTACATACATACACACTCAAAGCATACCTATATATATATATATATATATACATATATACATATTAATTTTTAAGGAATGTTAATTTGCCAACGGTCTCGTTAAGCCCGCCAGACATAGTGTTGAACTTGTGTATTAGGTATGATTCACACGCCTCCCTGTCGTAATGGGTCTGGAAGCCGGATCGCAGGATTGTGACTCTGAATTTGTCGAATTGGTGTCCAATGATATTTGCGTGTTGTGAAATTGGAAGTTGCGGCAGTGATTTTACGTGGGCCCTATGGTTATTAAAACGAACTCTGAAGGAAGTTTCCGTTTGTCCAATGTATTGTACGCGACAGACTGTGCATTCTAAAAGGTAGACGACGTTGCGTGTGTCACAATTGAGTTCACCCTGAATTTTATAGCGAAAGGAAGATGCGCTGCTTTGCGCCACGTCAGTTGTGTTAATCACACGGCAGACCATGCACCTCGGTTTGTGACAGGGTGCGCAACCTTTGTTATTTTCGCGTGTCGTTGTGGATGTTGTTACTCTGTCCCGTATATTTGCTGCACGCCTGTAGGCTACACGAGGGGGTTCTGGAACGAGTTGCCGCATTTTCTCGCTCTGTAAAAGGATGTTGTGATGTCTCCGCAAAATGGAGTTGATGTTAAGTGCAGGAGATGAATAAGTTAGTATGAGATTGACATGTGCGTTTTGTTTGACATGAGTGGTTTTGTTTGACACGAGTGGTTTAAACTTCTGCCCGGCAAATGGAAACATCAATGAACTACAGCTATACAAAGATTTAGACAACTTCTCTAGGCAATTAAGACTGCGCGAATACTACCACAACCGGCAACCTCACGAATCAGACACAGGACCTATACTACCATCTATTAGGCATTGGACCCCCCCTCCTCAACGCGACAAGTACCTAGACATCTACATTAAGGCAATCACAGACGACATTATACGCGAGTTTAGTAAGGAAAAACCATTCCGCAAAAATCTTTCGAAACGAGAAGAACGTGCACTTAAAAACCTTGGCTCTCGTACTGATATAGTAATTAAGCCCGCCGACAAAGGGGGCGCAATTGTTGTCCTCAATGCCGCGGATTATTTGGATGAAGCCCAGCGCCAGCTTAACGACACCAAATTCTATAAGATGTGCCCTGCCGACCCTACAGAGGAATTTAAACATCAAGTACACGCAACGCTCAGTAATCTGGTGAAGGAAAATCTGATAGGTGAAAGAACCGCGAAGGCACTCATTCCATTAAACCCTATTCCAGGGCGTTTTTACCTCCTCCCCAAAATACATAAAAAAGATAACCCGGGTCGACCTATCGTTTCTGCAATTGGGACCATCACGGAAAATATTTCTAGCTACGTAGATGGGCTGATCAAGGAAATTCCGCCCACATTTCCTTCGTACATCAAAGACACTAGCCACTTTTTGTCCGAAGTGCTAGAGCTCTCCGTACCAGATGGCAGCCTTCTCGTCACCATGGACGTGAATTCTCTGTACACAAACATCCCACACGCGGACGGCATCAGGGCAGTTGTGCACGCTTATACACATTCTTCACTGGACAAGAAAGTAGACGCGGAAACATTGGAAACTCTTTTAAAACTGGTTTTGGAACTCAATAACTTTGAATTCGATGGCAAACACTTTGTCCAGGTTAGTGGCACATCAATGGGTACGAAAATCGGCCCCAACTATGCAAACATCTTCATGGGCGTACTAGAATCCGAATTTCTTGAGAGCTGCGAACTAAAGCCCCTCCTCTACAAAAGGTTCATCGATGATGTGTTCCTAATTTGGCCTCACGAGGAAGCTGAACTGTTGAAATTCATATCAAATTATAACAACGTCCATAAAAGTATCTCATTTTCCTCTACATATTCGGCTTCGGAAGTAAATTTCCTAGACACGACAATTACCTTTACCAACAACAAGCTTTTAACAACTGTCTACAAGAAACCGACCGATAGGCACCACTACTTGCACTTCCACAGCAGCCACGCAAAACACTGCAAGACCTCCATTCCATATAGTCAGGCCCTGCGCTTTAAAAGAATATGCTCTAAAGAAGAGGATTTCGCATCCAACTGCGAGCAACTCCGTGTGGACCTGAAGCGCCAAAGCTATCCTTCGTCGGTCGTTGAGGATGCCATAAGAAAAGCCGGGCAACAAGAGCGCGGTGACCTCATTCGGGGAACCACTCATGTCAAACAAAACGCACATGTCAATCTCATACTAACTTATTCATCTCCTGCACTTAACATCAACTCCATTTTGCGGAGACATCACAACATCCTTTTACAGAGCGAGAAAATGCGGCAACTCGTTCCAGAACCCCCTCGTGTAGCCTACAGGCGTGCAGCAAATATACGGGACAGAGTAACAACATCCACAACGACACGCGAAAATAACAAAGGTTGCGCACCCTGTCACAAACCGAGGTGCATGGTCTGCCGTGTGATTAACACAACTGACGTGGCGCAAAGCAGCGCATCTTCCTTTCGCTATAAAATTCAGGGTGAACTCAATTGTGACACACGCAACGTCGTCTACCTTTTAGAATGCACAGTCTGTCGCGTACAATACATTGGACAAACGGAAACTTCCTTCAGAGTTCGTTTTAATAACCATAGGGCCCACGTAAAATCACTGCCGCAACTTCCAATTTCACAACACGCAAATATCATTGGACACCAATTCGACAAATTCAGAGTCACAATCCTGCGATCCGGCTTCCAGACCCATTACGACAGGGAGGCGTGTGAATCATACCTAATACACAAGTTCAACACTATGTCTGGCGGGCTTAACGAGACCGTTGGCAAATTAACATTCCTTAAAAATTAATATGTATATATGTATATATATATATATATATAGGTATGCTTTGAGTGTGTATGTATGTAGGTGTGTTTAGATACGTCTGTGTATTAGTGCATGTTTCCATACATATACGTATGTATAATTGCTGTGTAAGACACTCGCAATGGTATTCTGTTTCTCCTGTTACTGTATATTTCTATTGCGCGCTTTTATCCGTATTGGCTGTTCAGCTGAGCCCGTTTTGTTTGTATTTGTGACTGTGCACCTTACTGTCATCGTATTGCAAATGTTTCTGTGCTCCACCTCACACAGGCGTCCACGCGCCCACCGCCCCCTCCCCTTCCTTTTATTTCTTTTTCTACTCCTTTTTCTCCTTCTTTCTTTTATCTCACCCCGCATCTCCTTTATCTTCTAACTTCCCAAGGCAGTTTTCCTGTTGCTACAGGCCGCCACAGCTCTCAGTTTTTCTACATCTGGCTTTCTTTAGCCCTCCATGTGTCGCGCTTCTTGGAGCTGCGTGTTGTGCCCTGAGGAGAGGGCTGCGCTGATGGCTACATGCACGGCTCCCGTGACTCAAAGCGGCGGCGCCGAAACCGCTCCTTCTCCACCTTCCCTCATTTAACTTCTACTTGGGTATACGTCAAACACGTGGTTTTAATTTTATCTTTGGGCTTTCAAGGCCGCCACCACTCTTCCATACACCGCCCCCCTCCCCCTTTTCTTCCTTTCGTCTTTTCCCCCTTTCAACTTCAGCCATGCTCCCTCCCTTTCTTTTCCCCGTTACTGTCATGTAGACTTTGTGCGTACCATTTGTAGTAGAAGCTTGAGAAAGGCCGGTCTCGCGGCCGAAACGTCGTAATAAATGTTATGTTTTTTCAACGTGACCCTTTGATTCTATAATTGACCTGCTGCCAAGGATTTATCTTTGAAGTATATATATATATATATATATATATATATATATATATATATATATATATATATATATATATATATATATATATATATACCTACCAGTGCACGCCCGCTTTCCTTTTGTTCCAAGGACGCTCTTGCTGCTGGAAGCCCACTTTCTACTTGGCACTCACATTACCACAGTCTTCATCTCCTGCCTTCATTAGACAAGGAAAAGCGCTGCAGGCCACGCTTCTGAATACATATATATATTTTTTCAATTGGCTTTTCCGCAAAATTTTCTTTTTGAGAACACTTCCCCTTATTTCTTTATGGTGCACTTAGCTTTAAGCCCGATATACCCTAGGGTGGCCCGGCCTACACCCCTTTTTTAAAAATTATTTTTTCATGCCAAGAAGACAAATTTAACCCGCGCGCGCACACACACACACACACGCACATGCACGCGCGCGCGCTTTTTGCAGGCAGTATACTGTAAAATTGGCAGGGTTGCAAAACTCCCAGATAAAAAACTCCTGTAAGTGATCGTTTCATAGGCTGAGAACGGTCACCTCGATCAGTTCTCATTTAAAAGTGTGCTAATCTGCGCACTCTGCGACAACACTTTGCTCTTTGCTAAACATTTCCGACAGCCCCCCTCAGCCACATGACTAATAAAGGGAAACCGGTATCGTCACTACTACTACTTCGATCACGAGGTGGGTTATACCGCGGTTCACGGCAACGCATCGCGAGGGGAGAGCCCGATAAACGCAGGCGTACCTCTCTGCTGTGCAGAACGTAGCGGCCCAGTGCGTCCAGCGTGAGAAGTGTAACCACAATGGCCCCGACGGCGCCGAAGAAGCACATTATCTGTAGGCCCAAGTTAAGTGGATCTCCTGGATGGAAAGAGGCACAGTTTCTGTTTGAGACTATTGGAACACAGACAAAATTACATAGCACTTGTACACAGGCGGGGGCCCCAAGGTATCTCAGAACATACATTGCTGGCCCAGTTAGTGCATGCATAATCTTTAGGAAAAGAAAAGAGACAAGACCACAGCATGGTTCTTATAATAATGGTATGTTCTAGGGACCGTAGCAACAGGGACCCAGCGCTTGCCCCAAGTTGCCCCTTCCCTCATCTTGTATTTCGCTCGTGCACTTAACTCGAAATCCCCACAGTATAAGTACTGAAACCGCGACCCCTCCCCCTGCCCCTTTATTCTCCCCCTCCCCCCCTTAGAGCTTGCAACAGGCTTAGCAGGTTCTAAAATTTAAAGAATAACAGGCGCCTAACTAGCAAACAAAGGTTGAAACAGCAGGCAAAATAACGAGAACGCTTTGCAATACAAACCTATAAATAAAAAAATAAAGAGGAGGAGTTCGAAAGTACACAGCTTTTAAAGAAAACAACGCGGGGAAAACATGGGGAACTCACAAGGATTACATGAACTACGGGAGCACCATAAGAAGTTAACAAAAAATTAGGGGTCTGCGAAAATCATATTTGTTTCAAATGCTATCTCAATACAAATATTGAGTTTTAATATTGAATCGAATATTGTATATAATAATAATAATAATAATAATAATAATAATAATAATAATAATAATAATAATAATAATAATAATAATAATAATAATAATAATAATAAGCGATTTATTTCAGACACAGAGTGAGTCTTGGATGACAAGGCAAAAGGCAGAACATTGTCTGCCTGACTAAGGCCTTGCCACCCATACATTGCTCCAACAGTGCGGCAGCATGCCGTGGCATAGAACACAAAAGGATACATAAATTTTGTGCAATAGAGTAACACAATACACAAATACATTTTTAGTAATGTTACCTCATTTCGCACATAATTATGCCACACAGACGCACTTAGAAACTGCCGACGCATAAGGTATTACTATGAGGCTCTCAATGTCTAAGCTAACTGGTCAGATATGACGCATTTAATGATGTGCCACATCCTAAGGCGACTGATATAAAATACGAAAGGCTATAATGAAGAAATATTAGTTGTACCACATGACCAAGGCACTGTAGAGCATGGCGATTAGGTCGTGCTCGAGGAGGCAGGCAGCTGCGAGTGACAGCATGCGCGTAAACACCGCTTAATGTGCTTATCTTGACAGCACACGTCGACAAAGCCACTGCAAAGCCATTACAAAGCCACTGGAAGTCTTGGCGCCAACCGTCCGCAAAACAACCTTCCAGGCTTGTTGGACACAGCCCAAAGTGTGTGTGTGTGCGTGTGTGCGTGCGTGCGTGTGTGCGTGCGAACGCTTTCATTTTGCACGGAAAGAACTCCAGTTGAGCGCCTGGGCCGGGGGACACTTTTGTGAGTCCTGTGTCTACGAAGAGCCGTCCACAGGTGTGCGCTAAAAGCGCTGTTCGTCAAAGACATGGCGGGTTCCAAAAGGGACACCCGACGTTCTCTCGTGGCGGAAGCGGCGACCAAGGGCGTTGGAAGGAGGACCCTTTCAAACGGACCTTACTAATTAGGACATATTCCCTAACTATGGATCCAGGGGCATCAACTGGTATAAAACGAGCCGTTGGGTTCCCTCTCGGCCCGAATCTGTCGTCACACAAGCCATGTAAACAAAATTCTGTTAAGTTTACTCAATTCCAGTCTTGCTCTCTCATTTCCAGTCTTGCGCCAACACATTTTCCTTGAGTGCGCTTTTGCGCGTAGTCAAAGAAAATGTGTTGGCGCCCCTCTGCTCCCTCCCATCTTTCCCCACTCATTTTCGCCAACGCAGAGGAGGAAAAGAAATACTGTCTTGATAAAGGTCAGGCTCTGACCGAAACGTCGACCAATAAATGGGATATCATTGAAATGCTACGTCTCACGCTCATGCGGCAGCCGAAGCGACCGTCATCGCAACCGTCATCATCAGCAACCGTCATCGCTAGCGCTGCGCAAAGCGATTGACGGGACGCGGACGGTTGCAGATTTAGATCGCACGACCACCACCTTTTTCACAGCCCCGTCGCTTTTAATCGGCGGTGCACCCGGCTAAATGCGGTGTTAGTTCGTACGCGGAAAGTTTGAGAGCACTGCAATCGCGGCGCGCAAGCCGCTATGTCACGTGATATTTTTTGTATTTCGCGGGCATCTGCAGCAAGCTGGAAAACACTAATTATGAATAGATAGAAAGTTGGAAACCTTTTAACTGGGCATTTCACAGACCGCTCTACAAGTTTTCCATAGGAATTATTTACCTAACTTTGTTGCTTCCGAAGTTAATTAATTAATCTCGCCTAATTAACCAATTAAGTGCAACACAAAAAATAGTCTAACTCACTCCATACGATAGTAAGAAAAATGCATTTGGTCCCGTTGTCTTAGGGTGCATCGGGATATTTTTAAACCCTGGCTAAAGATAGCTGGGACACCCTATATATATATATATATATATATATATATATATATATATATATATATATATATATAGGGTGTCCCTATATATATATATATATATATATATATATATATATATATATATATATATATATATAATTCGGGGAAGAAGTTCTGTGGGTCCGGTTCAAAAGTAGTTTACAAACAAATTGCGCACTTGCGAAAATCGCACGTTTATTATTCAACGTTTCGGCCGTGGCACGGCCTTCGTCAGACGAAGGCCGTGCCACGGCCTTCGTCTTTATGTTCTGACGAAGGCCGTGCCACGGCCGAAACGTTGAATAATAAACGTGCGATTTTCGCAAGTGCGCAATTTGTTTGTAAACTATATATATATATATATATATATATGAAACAAAAGGGGGATGGATGGAATGAAGGAAGGGCTCGACTTTTTTTAACACACAACCTGACGAACCGAACAGACAATGAAGGAGGCATGTGGGAAGTTAGTTGTAATTTTTAACTCTTGCGTAGTATACCTACGCTCTTCAAAAATGTAGTGCTACTTGCTACCTTGGGCTAGTAACAGCTTCTGAAATATGTTACTACTCCGTTAGTAGCCGCAGTTAGTGTCGCCGATGTCGGTGACTGTTACTAACCTAAGGGTTACTAACGGCAGTTAGTAAATCTTACTTCCCTGCTTTTATTAACAGCATTGTGTAACTATGTACCCTTAGTGATTCTGACTGCAGTTAAACAAGCGTAAGATTATTTTGGTTGAACCATACGTGAAGGAAGTGCCAGATGCGTTCATTTGGAAGTTCTCTTTGTGTGCCTGGCCCTTAGTGTGCAGTAAATTCGGCTATATCAGGCAACCTAAGCAGCCTGAGCATTTCGCGGCCCCCTACACGTAACCGAGCGGAATAACCTACCATCTGACATTGCAACCGAACTCGACTTTAATCAATTTCAGCAATTTGTTCGATTGTATCTTACGCCATAAATGTTCTTCAACTGTGCTCGTCTCCTTTTATTGCTCTCACTGTTTCTTTTCTCTGTTGTCTCGGTTTTATATGTTTACGTACAGTTAAAAAAACTCTTTCGTAGTGTCAAATTTTCAGTGTTTTGCATCGTATAACCACTGCATTGTATAACCGTTGTTCTGCATTGTATAAAACGAAACTTTAACACAAGTTCAGCTTACGATGTTCTTTTTTTTTACATGTTTTACTTCTACTTGCTGAGTGTGATTGCCAATAATGTTTTCGCCTTTCTTTTTTACCTTGTATATTGTTGTAATGTTAGCTTTGATGATGTTGCATTCCCCCCTATGTAATACCCTCCCAACTGAGGGCCTTTATGTTATATTGAAATAAATAAATAAATAAATAAATAAATAAATAAATAAATAAATAAATAAATAAATAAGTAAGTAAGTAAGTAAGTAAATAAATAAATAAATAAATAAATAAATAAATAAATAAATAAATAAATAAATATGCCGCTGTGCGACAACGTTCTCTTTTCTTCTTTTTTTGTCCCGTAAAACGTTCTTTGGGAGACGTATTCCGTTTCTCGCAAGGCGCACTTTCACCGAGTGTTGTTCCACTTGACATTGTTTCGAGCGCCACCCAGCGTAAGATAGAAAGCGATCGCTGTGGTTTCGTTCGAATTTTGTGTGCCAGAGGGCGCTAACGTACCACAGTGCGCACAGCTGGCGATCGAAGTGAAAAGCATCTAAACAGGAACGTTTATCTTGTACTCAGTACGATGGTTCAGCTTACCATAATAGAGCTCGTCAACAAAACAGCGTGGGAAGAAGTACAGAGATGAAAACAAAAACTTATCGTTTCGTAGTAGGTGTGCCTAAAAAATAGTTAAACAATTTTAGTGTTATGTGCATTCTACTATGGTAAAGCGACATGCAGCTGTGTCGACCGAAACGTTCTCTCGTGCAAACGAGTTTATTTGTTTACAACAAAATGCGAAAGATCATACTCTACTGTGGGAGAACTCGGCGCGGAGAGAAAATGTGACTGGCCGGGGCTAATCCTGCCATTAGGCGAAGGAGATATGCTCCTACTTTGCTTGTATTTGTGTCTCATTTCCGGCAGTTCCATGTCGACGCATAATTATTTCTGTGGCACTAAATGCGCGCTCGTATTCATTTTATTTATTTTATGTGCTGAATACTGCAGGTCCAAAAACGGGCCCAGGCTGGGGGCAAATTTACAAAGAAGTACAATTAGGCAACGCGAACGCGAAAAATACATTAGGAAGTGTCGAGAATACATATTGAGCAAAATATAGCTAATAAATGTAAAGCAAAAACAAACATGAAAAGAAGAAAGGAACAAACCATATAATTATTAGGAAGTTGCAATGCGAAGTGTAGACCGCAAAAGTAGCAACGCCATGAAATGAATGAGAAGTTTTGACATACTCTAAATTTAGGCCCCGTTGACAAGAGCGCGTCGTACGTAGTTACACACATACACGTGAAAAACAAGAAATAAAATAATTTTATGAATTCACTGCATTGGATTATTAGGCTATGGATTAGAGAACACGAGAAAGTCGATGAAGGTATAAAAATAGTAAATGAATAGTAAATAGCAAGTGCAGTGACAGTGTCTGGTGGAAAAGAAAGTACGCGAGCCATCCTGGTTACTTAGCTGCTCATGCGATGTTGGCTAGAGAAGTTCGAGGTCTCGAGGTCGAATCCTGGTCACGGCGTCTGCATTTCAATGGAGGACAAGTGCTGAGAACTCCCGTATACTTACATTTAAAAGCGCGTCGGAGGACCCTAGCTGGTCATCACCACGCCTGAACCCTCCACCACTGGTCGCACCTCACAACCATATCATGCTTTTGGCAGGGGAAAGTTGTAACAGATAATATTAATATTATTATTATTGAAGGCCATTATGAGTTTCCGAGGAAGCTACGCGTCTCTGTGACGCCACAGCTGTGGTCAACTGACTTCGTGCTGCACATTGTTAACTCTGCTGACTTCGCCTAGCTCAGAGGAGTAAGTAGCATTTCCAAGCCACACGAGGTTACTGTTATTTTTCTTCCATTTTTGACAACCCAGAATACCTCCGTCGGATAATGCTGCATTCCATTAGGTACAAGTGCCTCATTCAAAAACTAAGTCTTAAGGAAAAGTTCAATTCAGCGATTCAAGCGCGATATACCAAACCCGCGAAACGTCAGATAGGCGCTGTCCTAGTCCTTCTCCGTTCGTACTTGTGTGATGCCCTGGACGCTGGCAGGGCATTATTTGCGCGAAAATATAGAGGGCACATCGAGTAGGTGCGACGTTAAAAACTGCTCCACAACATTTTTTGAACAAAGGCTGATTGAAAACATGGCCAATCAGTCGTCGAGGCTCCTGTGAACGTGTGGGCCAAGTATTATTGCTCTGGACGCACCACGGATGTCTCAGTTCGGTTTCAAACGCTGCTGGAAAGCACCCGCTGTTCTTTCACCATATGACGTGACATGTGGCACCGACTAAGTCGCTCGGCTTTCTCGTTGTTCCTTAGGAAAGATGCCGTACATATTCTTTATTCGTTGCATTCAAAACAAACAAATAAAACAGAGCAGATGATCTTCTGTGATAATCAAGTCCTTAAACGTTATACTTATGCCTCAAGCGACTAAGTCGGCGCCTCGTGTGACGTCATAAATTGAAAGAAAGAGCGGGCGCTTTCCAGCTGTGTTCCAAACCGAACTCAGAATAGACCGATCTCACCGCGCAGTTTCACTGCGCCACCGCTGCCGCAGTGCATGCCGGAACTTGTAGTACTCGCGGCGGTCGCGGTACGCTCAAATGCGTGGCCGCAGCATCGGCGAACGACGCTAACGAGCTTTATCGGCCTTCTTTCGAAGAATTGTGACGGTTGGATTTACGTCCAATGTGCCGGGATGCTACAAGAACACCTTGAAACAAAAGCGCGTCGGTTTTTCTCGTGTTCGCGAAGAATGTCAAGCTCCGACAGGAACTCGTGCGTCGGACAGACCGGCTCGCACAGCGCACGGCTTGTTCAGCAGTGTTTGCGAATATTGTTTTTTTTTTATGCACGACACTTTAGCAATGCCCTACAGCGTCATAACAGCTCAGGCACATCACGGACGCACCGATCATTGACCGCAACGATTCATATATCGTGTGCATGACCACCTTGCCGGGCGGTCTCCGCCAACGGCGTCGGAGTGGATACAGCTTGTGTTCTCGACAAAATTGTGCTCGCTAGAAAATGCTTAACCTCTTGCGAGCGATAACGACAGTCAAGCGTCAACGTGAACGAAAGATGTGTGTTATGATGTATTGTGATATGCGTACTGGAAAAGTGACCCTATATGTGTGATGTGATGTATTGTGATATGTGTGTGCGTGCCCCAGTACTTGTATTGATGAACTTTGATGAACTGAACGTAACCTTGTGATGTAAGCCACCCTGTAAGAGAAGAGGAGTAGCCGGCGCCGCACGTGGGCACCAACCTCTCCTTAAATTACATTTATTAAAAAAAAAAGATTTGATACAAGCCCAGCTCACGTGCTTTACGCTGCGCAGGGCTGTTGCTACGCCACGCCAGCATCAATAGCAGCCATCGGTGCCGCCGGTGTTTCGGTTTTCAATGCGTGATTTTATTGCGAGCACAAGTTCAAGAGTAAATACCAGTGACAAAACGTGTCATCTTATGTGAGCGAGACTGGCCTGCATGGGGTCTTACGCTTGCTGAGTTTATGTCGACACAGTTTTGAAGCGGAAAGGCATAGCGACGACATCGGCGCCGAGCCTTCGGGTCTGAGGGCGGCGGGCAGAGCGGGCTGCCGCTTTGTCGTCGTTTTGCACCTGTCGCCAAAGTTACTCACCGACTCATCCGTACTTTATGCAGCAGGAACTGCTTGTCGTTTGCGATATTAGCAGCGGTCCGTGAGCTTTCGCTAACGGTGTGCGGCAGGTCATCGTTCCGCTAAGATGGACGCGCCTTTAACCTCTTCATCGCGATCGTTTACCACCCATTCACATCTAGCGCATCACTGTGATCGAATCCCTGTACTAACAACACACTGTGCATGTGAAGTTTTGCTTTGACAAAACAAGCGCAAAATTGCTCCTTCGACTGAGTCTTCAGTTTTCACCATTCCGCGCTCTTGGCGTTCTGTCTCTGTACGACACGTGCTCTGAGGCGTCTTTACTTGTTTTTTTATTGCGAATTATTCAGCGAACACGGGTAACAGCAATTCGAAGCGACAGGGGCGCACGGACTAACGACGAGATCGCGACCAGGTCGCGTGTTTACATCCCAATCTTTTTATTTTCTTTTTTTTTTCTCTCTAACAGGGCTACATCGCGGGACAAATTTGAATGAAACACGGTCACAGGAGGTTCGGACATCGTTTTCTGACGCGTTCAATCGTCGTCCGCGCCAAAGGATTCGTGAAAAACGCCAGTAAACTTATACCATGCAGCACGCACAGCCGTATCAGCTGTGCTTTGAGAACTACAACTAAGATGGCGGCGCCGCTCCTGGAAACTCGCGCATGCGCAGATCATGCGGTGAGATCGGTCTATTCCCTGGTGCGTGCAGTGCAGTAATATTTGGCTCACACGTTCACACGAACGAGACATTTCAATCCTTCCTTCAATATAAGTCAAATGACTTCTGCGGAAACCCGCAAGGTGGAGTAACGTTTATGATAGGGAAAATTAGCATCCACCTGTTTTGTAGCACAAGGCTACAAGGAAATCCATACGGATTTCTCATGAATGAACGCTTCCTAGTTGCCGAAAAATTCGTCCTGGTCCGGGACGAATTTTGCAACCCGGACCAGGACGAATTTTTCGGCAACTAGGAAGCGTTCATTCATGAGAAATCCGTATGGATTTCCTTGTAGCCTTTTGCTACAAAACAGGTGGATGCCAATTTTCCCTATCATAATCCTTCCTTCAGTGGCAAGGGAAAACTCTGTGTAGAGGTGGCAGACACCTACCACATTGTTTGGGCTGACCAGCTCAACACAGATCATGCCCCCAGCACTAATCCTACACGAGGGTAGTGGGAGACGATCCTACTTAGTTGCTCGGACCTTCAGGACCAAAAGTCCTCGGTCCGTGTGATGCGTGAAGTGCGCCCCAAGAAAGTGCTCATTTAAAAAGTGTGTGCGCAAAGATAAAATGAGTGACGCAAGGAAAACGAGGACGACCGCAGAAGACGCTCGTAGGCCGGATAGCAACAGTAGATGAAAGACGGCGACGGTGAAGAACAGAAAAGCGTGGCTACAGAATGAAATCAAGAAAACAAAGGAGCCAACCAGGAAGATCAGCGGAGTTCCCAACGGCCAACAGTTGATGAACACGGGAACACAGCGGTCGTCAATCAGAAAACAACAAATAAGCAGACGGAAGAAAAGCCTAGGCTGTCGGATTCTCAGGACAGGCGTTCCAGGAAGGCGAAAGAAGGTAGAAGATCCTCCACTAGGCCGGGCATTGAAGACAGCAATCGAGTTCCCGAACCAAGCCACCAAGGCTTCACCCGACCGGGACCTCCTGCTGAACCGTTTTCGACCTCGCAGTTTTCATTTTCGACCTCGAGTCGGCGCGCCTGTCCTCGCAGCTCTACTGGTTTGAAACTCTAGCCAGCAGCCTGCAGATTTCTGTTCCTGGAGGCAGCACCGGAGCAAGTAGGGTTACCGGCCCGAGCTTCGTGCTGAGCAGCCAGGCCTGGATGACGTTATCATCCGAGTGAGCCGCTTAACCGCGCACGTCCTCCATCCTCGCCAAATGTGTTGTAGTTTCTAGGAGCCACCGCCACCTTCTTGCGACCGTCGCGTCGTAGACTAGTTCCACCGACAATTTGGTGAGGCTGGAATCAACCTTTTTTTGCCACGCCATCACCGCATGAAAGACGACGGCGGTGAAGAAAAGAAAAACGAAAGTCAAGCGAAATAAAGTCGAGAAAACAAAGGAGCCAACCAAGGAGATTCACGGAGTTCCCAACGGCCAGCAGCTGATGAAGCGATACGAACTGTGTTGAAGCGATACGAACTCAAGTACCAGGACTCGCGTAGGACCTGTAGGGTTTCTGGTTGAGTTGTGTCTCGCACGTTGTGAAGTTCTCCGCAACGACTTATGTCATTTTTCTCTCATTTCAACAGCTTTAGATTAAAAGCTTGTGTGTGCATGTTGCGTTGCGACAAACGGCTTTGTCCTTAATTAGACTCTGGGAGGCTTCGCCTGGGAGAGCCGTTCGAAAGAAACCTGTAAAAGAACCTGCTATTGCAGTCCGGAGGGCTAAACTGGAGGCTTGTACCGGCGCAGTCGCGGAATAGGGACGCCACCCACTTCGATGCCACTCGAAGACTACACCTCCCTCTCTCTCTCACTTTAAATAAAAGGTTCTCTTCATCATCACCATCCACGAATGATCGGCATCGTTGTTTCACTTTGTTCAAAAAGTGTTAAAAGACCCCTTCAAGGGACGAGGGGAGAGTAAAGTGGACCAGGGAACAAAAGCGTGCTAATGACGTTCTAGAAGAAATCATGAACAAAGAGCACTGGAGGCCGGTAGGGTATATAATGAGAAGGAAAGCTGAGCGTTGGTCATCAAGGGTAGACGGCTTGAATTCCCAGAGAGGGCAGGGGCGGAAGTGCGTGGCAGCAAGCAAGCTGGGCGTTTCAGATCGGGAGGCATGCGGAAATAACTCTGTGGCAGTTATTAGCGCCGGACTCCGTTAAATGGAGAACACTGAAAGAGGTTCGTTGTCTTGCGGCCATTGGGCTTAACCTTGATGACGATGAGGATGATGATAGCGGGCGTATTTTTTAAAGCAGGGAACATAAGCAAGAGAGAAGGCGATCATGTGTTGCGTGCCAGAAAGGGCGCGGGTGTTTTCAAAGTTCTGCGTTTATGCGCTGGCAAGAGGGCGCCCGTGATCTACGTCCCTACTGTGCTCTTATTGAATCTCTTGGAAGTGTTTGCCTGCTTAATATTCTTAAACGCCTGGCCACTACGCTGAAAATATGTAACGCGCACACGTCTGTGTGGTATATTAGATCAATACACGGTACACTTGCCATTTAGGTTTGATGAAAGCCCTGCACGAAAAACAAAACAGAGACAGTGAAATGCTATTTTGCCCACGCACTAAGTGCATTGGCTCACCTTGCTCGGGCGAGTTTTCAATATGGCTTCCATGATCGAGTTGCCACTTTATGTGGACATCTTGAGTTAGTCGTATGTTTACGACAAAAGGAAATACGCGTATGGTGTTGTTTCCTTGACCGGTTAGTACATATTGCTTTTCCTTTTAAAGGAAGCGGCCACGAAAAATTAGCGTCACTGTCAGCAAGGGAAGTAAATGCTTTTTGCTCGAAGTCCGTGCAATCATCAGCTCAGCCTGATTGAATGCGATTTGAAGAAAGCTCCGAGGACCAGGTGGGAGCTTTAAGTTGAAAGTTTGGGCTAGTCTTACGCTTACGAAAAAGCAAGCAAGCACATACGCGAAATGCACTCTTTCTTTTCAGTCGGTTACTTCATAGCGTCTCCCTTTTAAAATAAGCGGCAAGCAGTGCCACTGTCAACAAGAAAAGTTAATGCTCTTTGCTCGAGCTTCTTTGCATTTGCTCGACGGTAGCTTTCATGCTAAATTACCTTAAGTTTGGTTATGGGCAACCCACTGGCGTACTTTATGAGACATGAAACACTTGCTTTGATATACGAACAAGCAATTATAAAAGTGGGTAATTAGTGACGGTTCAACTGCGCAGCAGGAAACGCCAAAAACAAAGAAAAGGTCAGATGATATATTGTACCAGTGAGTGCCTCTCTGTTCGTTTTTGCATTACCGTTTTTTCTGAATACAAACGTGTTCAAATAGCGAAGACTGCTCCACCAGAGCTCTCTTGATGGAAGAGAGAACATGCTTACGCTTTCACGGTGCAGATTCATGCGAGGTATTGTTTAGAGCTTCGACATTACAGACTAAGTTAAAGAAAAAAAGGAAGAAAAGTACGTCAAATAAGTGGCGCTAAGAAAGCGCGAAATTCGGCAAGCGTACGACGGCGCGTCATGTGGAAGGGAAAAACAAGGAAGCAATTAAATGAGACTTTTTCTTTCGGAGATATGGCTGTTTTATGCACAGACATAATGAACCTGAGATTAGTTCGCAACGCGTGGAATACGCGTTAGCTTGTACTCTTGCACTGACCAATCTTACTATTTTTTAATACACCGTGGAGATTGAACATTAAACCGACTAGTTGAGCTCTCGATATGACAAAACACGTTTTTGGTTAGAGAGAAATTGCAATGTATGTACTTGTCTCCGACGCCGTTTGCAGGTTGAATATTGACCAATTCCCTAAGAGTCCCGCAGTGCTGGTTTTTAGTTTCTTTTAATGGCGGGATATCCGCTTGCCTCGCGGCAAATGACGTCGAAAGACGGTAGTCTTCTGCTACGCCTGATAAGACACACCGTCTCTTCTCCACTCTCCCATCCCTCACGCTCTCCTCCTGTCCTCTCCCTCCTCCCACGATGGACGCAATCGATATTTTGCGGAATTGTAGTCTCCCTCGTTCACCCTGCTCTCGTACCATCTGTTGGGACTTGTTATTATTGTTGGATTAAAGGGCAAGTCCGGCGATTTTTTGAGTGTCCACGGATCTCAATTAAAATTTCAGTATATATTCTCCTCGGTATTTTAATAATATATGCCAAGCCAGGCGGTTGCAAGTTATTCGGTATTACTTGAAATGAATTTTAAAATGTTTAGGCGGATTTCCACGCGGGCCACCCTGTCTTTTTTACGTCATCACCTTCCACGCTTCCTTCCCGAGCCAGCGGGCCGTCAAAGGCGAAACGGCCATACTCCAGCGTTCAGATCTTCGCTGTCAAGTTGTGAAAAGCTAGCATAACTCAATACGTTGGCGGTTGACCTCGGCACTGTGATTTCTCTGGCACCAGCTCCATATTCCTGATGATGCGAAGGCTGTGACGTCATCACAGACGCTGCACGAAGCGTCTACTCGTTTAGGTTTCGGTTTGAACACGCCTTTCAGTCGGTTATTTAGAATTGTTGGTGCGTTTCTGAGCACACGGGAGCATCCCGGATGCTACATGACTATCAGGACCATTAGAAATCATCGATGTCAGAACATGGTGAAAAAACCGCCGGAATTGCCATTTAAAGCCGGCTACAGGGCTGTGGCTTCTGTGGGCTTGTTTTGAAATCATATTGTGTCTGCGACACCATTTCCAGCGCTTTCATTTTTCACGTTCACAAGAAAAACCAGTCAAATATGCAATCTTAATTAAATGACCGCTGCGGATCGCGGTTATGTACCTTGCCTCAAATAGAGCTCAGGTTTTATTTGCGCTGTATACTGTGGACGTGTATGAATGACGCCCTGCCATCAGTGCTACTAGCTCACTTGGTTTCGACAGGCCGGTTGAATTAGCTTTGACCGGGCAGTTGAATCGAGCGACGGACGGACGGACAGCTTGTTATGTAGCTTGCTGATTGGCTGTAAAGTAAAATATCTGTCCCTAGCAGTAGTGCACAAGCTTATTTATGCCACCCAAAATGGGTGAACAATCGAACGAAACATGCTAATTCGATGAACACATGGGACACCAGGAGAGACACCTAGATGCAGCAAACTTACAGGAGCCACTCTTAGGATGATGTGCGGTACTGTTTCAAAGTTGTGGCGTAAAAATTTGCCACGTTTTTTGTTAACACAGCAAGGCTCGGTAAGCGTCTTATAGACGTGACAAGACATATATACTGCAGGGGAAGGAAATAAATTGTCGTATTTCCCTTGTCACTGACGAATCGAACTAGTAGTGTCATCAGGTATAGTTGGTCGCCTTGCGCAAGTAAGACATTATCTCCAGTGCCCTGGCAAGGGAACGAGCATTTTGGACTTGTCGAGAGTCCTATCGCATTGTGGCTAACTAAGGGGCTTTCAAATGTGAAATGCTCCGAGGACAGCACGCTTGATCTGTGTCCTTATTTGCGAATTGCCTTGGAAAGGAAGTAGCGCTGGTTTGAACGAGGATATACAAGAGAACACAATGACGTCCGGCTTTGTGTATTATTCCGTGCGCCCGTTCAGGCCAGCGACATTTTGTCAGAGTACTCAAAGGTTAAAGAAATTCATAGGCGAAAGCTATTGTTGGACAATACATAGGCGGTAATGAAGATCCTCATTACTAGATATCAGAGGCTCGATGAGGTAGCTCAGCGGCTATGTACTGGCCTTCGAAGCTCGAGGTTGCCGGGTCGAACCTCGGCCACGGCGATGGAACTTCGACGGGAGCGAAATGCAAAATAAAAAAGATGATAGATAGATAGATAGATAGATAGATAGATAGATAGATAGATAGATAGATAGATAGATAGAGAACGGCGTATACTTAGATTTAGGTGCGCGTTAAAGAATCCCAGGTAGTCTAAACCACTCCGGAGCGCTTTACTACAGGTCGTGCCCCATAAGGATAGCTGATTTCGTCACGCAAAATTCCATCAGTCATTATTAACATGACACATCGTACGAATTTCACAACACGCCGGTTCTCTATGTAAACGACAGAGAAAGATAAGTTATTGCGAATGCTTTTTGTTTAGAGCAGAGACCATTGTCCCAAAGCTTGCGATGCGGCAATAAAAGTTTGCAGGAGTGGACGAAGGCATATGCATGGGAGCGCGACGTTCACATTCAGCGACAACAGTGGAACGAGTGCAATGAGGAGCAGGCTTAGTATAGGGTCGCGGTGAGAAGGGTGTGTTTACCTACCACTTCTCACGAAGAGGCCACATAAAGACTCTTCACACTTTCAAAAGCATCGTTTACTACCACGAAACATCAGGGTCCGGCGGTTACGAGTCTAGCGTGTTTCTTATATAAAAGACGTGCTAGACTCATTACAGCCTATCGAAAAATCTCATATGCTACATATACCACGTATCCAATAACCTCGTATGAATCATGCGACAAGCCGTATGATTCACATGTGTTCATACGGGGTTACTGAACATGCGACATGAGGTATTTCGATAGAGTTAATTTTCCTATGCGTTCTTGGTCTTTACGCTGCGCTAAGGTTAAAGGGGACACCGTGTTAGGGAGGAAGTAATGAACGAGGCCTAGGCCTACACTACAAGCGCAGCTGTCGTTCGCTACGTCCCCCCCCCCCTCCCCCCCCCCCTTCTTCCACACACACACACAGTGCCCCCCCGTAGCATTAGCGTAGCATAAAGATCATGATAAACACAACTAGCCCGACACATCCCTTCACGTCCATTCCATGCGTTCGCAAAGAAGCCCCATTAGGGACTATACTGTACGTTTCACAGGGGAAAGGAGCTCGTTCGAAAGTGGTGTGAGAGAGGAGAGGACGGCAATTTCCTTTTGAGAAATCACGGAAACGCGAAAAGACGGCTCGCATGTGTGCCCGCTAAGCGAGGAAGTGCAGCGCCAAAGTACGCGCAATCCCTCGTCGGTTGGGGCTCCTCAAGGAGAACCTACGGGTAAATGGCTCTTGCGGACGTTGACAGCGGCTATTTGCTGTGTCGCGCTAAAGCCAAAACACAACCGTAAATCGAGAGAGAGAAGGGGTGCAAGGGGGGAGAGGGAGAGGGGGAGTACTGTGCGATGGCCGCTGACACTACGAGTGGAGTCCAGTATGATTAGTGTCATCCCGTCGCGGCATTCGGGCTCGCTTTAATTACACGAGGAGTTATGCAAAGCGGTTACACGGAAGAAAGATGCGGATAGCCCGAGAGTGTAATCGCACTTTCGGGGCTCCGAAATCCGGTGCTCAAGTACGTCGCGTGCTCGTTTTCCCGTTGGCTCTATAAGTGCGCTCGAGGTAAAACCAGGCCGTCAGAAAAAGAGAAAGAAAGAAAAGACGTTATACATGTGCTTGAATTAATGCTGATGCGAAAGCGGAAGCCTGGCTTAGAAAAGGTATGTGCATTTGAGCGACATTACCCGACGGGGTATCTCAGAGGCTCGTGAAGCCCGAGATCGTGGGATTGAAACACGGCCCTAGCGGCCGCATCACGATGGTGGCGAAATGCGGAAACATAGACTCGCGTGCTTAGATTTTGATGCCCGTCAAAAACACCCCAGGTGGTCAAAATTTTCGGAGCTCTGCATTACGCGGTTTCTCATAACCGCAGCTGGTTTTGGAACGTAAAACCCCGGAAATCAACCCTTTTCTTCGTTATTATTATTATTTATTTATTTATTTATTTACATATACTGCCGTCTCGTTGCGAGACATTGCAGGGGTGGGTACAGAATTTGCTTGGAAGTCAGGCATAACATAAAACAAATTAGCATACAAGGGAACGCTAAACTGCGTGATTTAACAAGCATATAAAAAAAGCAAGTTATACAAATGCGCATATAACAAATCAACATTGCATCAAAAACACTTGTTAGATGGTAGGAAAGAGGCACAAGTATACAAATAGCGCACCACGCATTAGAACTCCAGAGGCACATGCTGATGAATTTTTTCTGCAAATTGTGCGGTAGGTAACTGGCGAAGTGCGCCGTCAAGACCATTCCAGAGTTCGACTGTGGATGGGAAAAATGAGTATTTAAAACTATTTAAACGTGGGCGGAATGAGACAAGATTAAGGGGGTGATAGCTTCGAGTAGCTCGAGTAGGACGCTTCACAAATGAAACTGGGGCCGCGATTACCGATGATTCATGTACAATCTTATGTAGAGTGACAAGCCGTTCGCACGTGCGTCGGTGTGCTAGTGTTTCGAGCGATAAGTTATGTGCATGTGATGAAGGAGAAAAGTGGTGATCATATCTGCTATATATAAACCTTATGGCTTTCCTTTGCAAAGATTCCAACTTGGCTACGTCACAAGAGAGGTATGGGGACCAGACAACCGACGCGTACTCCAAGATTGGCCTGATTAGGGTTTTATATGCAGTTAATTTGCAGTCCTTAGTAGCATCCTTCAATGTACGGTTTAAGTAGAATAGTTTACGAAGAGCTTTCGAGTGAGTGCGGTCTATGTGTTTCTGCCATTTCAAATTATGTGTGAAAGTCTTATTGTGTGTGAATTATTATTATTATTATTATGAATGATACTTAAGGCAGTCAAAAACGTTTTGTCCCGTCTCGTCTTTTCTGGTTACCAGGCCTAGTCGCCGTATGATTTGCAGCGTGATATGGTGACTAAATAAATGTGACACCTTCAGTTCGACTAGTAGCTTTCCCTTTCAATGAAAGCGTGGCGAATCGAGATGAGTGTGCAGTATACGTCTGCTGTACAGTGTCACACTTGTGTAAACAAGTTTTCACCGAAGCAAAAGCAGGGGATGTCCTACGCGGTGACAACAATGACAAAAAAAAAAAAGGGAAGAAAGAAGAAACGAAACCTATTTCATTGTAGCCATCACTGAAATAGTGAATGTGGTGCCATGATTCACAGCTACGCGAAAAGCGGCCCAGCGGTGACAAATGACCCGACCGTTCCGTGGAAGGCAAACAGGGCCATTTTTTTAACGCTTTACAGAGGTCGACTTGAAATCTGTCGGCAAAAAAAAAAAAGAAGAAATCTCTTGCACAAGCAAACAGAACACAAAAACGAACCTGAATCTGTGCAGGCCTCAATTTTCGCGACACATTTTTGCACCGGAGACTCGATTATACACGAAGGTAATCGTCGTAAACAAAAAAAAAGTGATTGTGATATCACACTTTTT
The DNA here is from genome assembly GCA_013339685.2 of Hyalomma asiaticum. Lineage (NCBI taxonomy): Eukaryota > Metazoa > Arthropoda > Arachnida > Ixodida > Ixodidae > Hyalomma > Hyalomma asiaticum. Next base: position 22,000,119 of record CM023488.1, on the reverse strand, counting down.
TTTTTGCATGGTAAAGGAACCGGCAAATGGCCGTAACGTGTCAGCGGATCTTTGTGAATTTATAGTGATAGACTCCAGCGACTTTTCGTGACTTGAGGAAGATTTGCATTTTTAAATTGAGTACGAAAATCCCGGCAACAGCAGCGTGACATCACCTGGTGGTAAAGCACTGTCACTGCGTTTTGTAGTCCTTAAAGTGCTGTACGCCGCCTACTGATGTTCAGGTAGCTGTAACTTGTATACAACTGTAACTGTGTAATTGTATAAAGCTGTAAAGCTGTATAAAGCTGTGTGACTGTAACTGTTTAACTATGTAACTGTATAAAGCTGCGACTGTGTATAAAACGCATCCTTGCCTTATCCTTTGTTTGTAAAGCAGTAAAAGGAAATGACGTTGAGATGCGCCGCTGCGTACACAGCAACCGAAAGCCTGCGTGTAAAGGAGTACTGACACAAATTTTTGACAGTCTCGCATTGTTGCTGTAAGAGCCCTGGTGTGGAGAACCCCAAAACATATCGTGGTGCCTCGCAGTGCGATGAATATATTTTTAACACGGTTCCCTTAAAAAGCCCACTCTCGGTTTTGATTCCGAGGGGGTAGTCTCCTGGTGACGTGACAACACAGTGGGCCGTACGTCTAGGTCACTTGGGGACAGCACTTTGTAATAGCGTCGCTGCAACTCTGTCGGCTGTGGTCAGTTATATGTGGGGCACGCAAAAAACCATGATTTCCCGGTCGTACAGCGACTCTGACGGAGATTTCGGTGATTTTGCACAGCTGTGTTCATACGTCATCGTAGTGTCTATAGCGCTGAGACTGGCTTGTAGATGATAAGCAACGAAAATTTAAAGATCGAACTAAAATACTTTGCACGTGTTGCCCGGTTTCGATGTGTAGCGAGGGTTAACAATGCGTTGCTAAAAAAAACGAAAAAATGCATATTTTTTTCGCCGCCGCAAAACCGCGCCAGTGCGACGCCTGAGAGACTGCGCCTTAGGCGACGCGCGCATCCGCTCCGCCATGGCAGTAAATGGCACAAGCACACAATACGGCTGTCGGCCTGTGTTTACAACATGTGTTGCATATTATAAGAGTCAATCTTCAAAGAATTCCGATAAAAATGTGTCACGGCGTTTTCCCCGTTGTCATTGCGTGGTAACACACTCTGACCGGGAAGCTTTCCGTTGCAATAAAAGAAAACATGGACCTTACAAATTGGTTTTTCCGTCCCTTTAATGGCCGATGAGCAAGCTTAGGAAAGTGTTTCTCCGGTCGCTAAAAGATGCGGCTCTTATTACGCTGAATAGGTGCTTACCGAGAATACCGTTAAATACGTGTGCTAAAAATATGTAAGGGCAGAGAGGGGCGTTGTTATAACGCGGCAAGTCTTCGACAATGTTGCGAGTTCATTATTTTTTCTCACTATGTAACTTGATTCGCAAGCTACAGCTTCAATTCTTGTCATCCCTTGGTCGCCGTTGCCAGAGTCGATTCCGCTAAACTCTGTTATAAGTGGCGCACTTATAAGCGGCACTTATAACAGAGAGGGAAGCACAGGATATTAACTATCTCTTGTCGAGGAGGACACCTACAACGTATCCTTTTTTGAAAGGCAGGAGGGGAGCCTTTGCGTTGGAAGAGAATTATGCAGAGAGAGTGAGTGAGAGTGAGAGTGAGAGAGAGAGAGAGAGAGAGAGAGAGAGAGAGAGAGAGAGAGAGAGAGAGAGAGAGAGAGAGAGAGAGAGAGAGCATTATTGAGCCCAGCTGTTTGGGCACTATAGGTTACCCCGCTTGTAAGGCGGGAACTAGCCATTGGGGCTTGGTCCTTGGCGGCTCCTTCAGCGTGCTGGAAGGCCCAGCGTAGCACTTCCGGGTCTTGTATGAAGTGTACGGGCTTTGCACTGCGCCTCATTAGCTATATTACTGACCCGTCGAGTCACCCGAGGGCAAGCCCAAGGGATTTTTCTCTGATGCGACCGTGTCCCCGCATAACTGGCGTTTGACTTTGTATCGGTCTAGGTAATTACGGCTGCAGGCCAGCGGTTCCGGGTAGGTGTCGATCTGGTGGAGGCGCCAGGCTGCCGTCTGCGGCTTAGGGAGTGTCGGACGCGTATATAGAGCCCTGAATATTTTATTCCAGGCAGGTCAACCACTATTCTCGGAGGAGCAGCAACAACAAAGACCGTTGAGTGCCCGAACGGCAAATAACTTCGATTAAGCAGCGCCAGGAATATCGATGAGACGTTGATTATACTTCTACGAGCCCTATATTGCGCTCGACTGGCGTGCGTTTTTTTTTTGTGCAGTTGATAAGCCACGAACTGTCTTCGTGGCTCCGGGGCCAGTAGAGCACTTCGTTAATGTTTTATGGCCATGGTAAATCAGCTGCACGCGCGTGTTATTGCTCAATTCGTTCGTTATTTTTTTATTTATACTGGTCGTTAGGCAAGGACACGATAACTGGCGAAATAGAGTATTCTTTTTTTTTATCACTTGTTGATTATGTCCGCGCATGCACGCTTGCTTATTCACGACGCAAGTATGGTTTCGCTACTATCTTGATAACTTGAGAATGCTCTAACAAAGCACAGCTTGCTACGCATGCAGGCATTGACATTGCAGCTGCGTGTGTCCTTTCGGGCCACAACCAAGATAACTCGGACGTCTACGTTGCAGAACACGATGATTGAGGGAACCCTTGTTAACGCACCGGAGCGTGTGATCAATCACCACATCCTCGGACGAAGCATACCACGTCGCCAAAACAAACGGCTACAATCTCGCGGGAAGGAGATACGTTGTCTTGCCATGATCATGCATGAACCACGAAGCTCCGAACCAAGGTCTGAAGGGAAGACTAGATCAGGGTAAACTTTGTTACTTCGGACAGCCACAAGAAGTTTCACTCGCTTAGGGCACGGCCTCCGAGATTGCACCCACTGGCATGCGGAACCACGGAGGCCATGCTTAGGGCCTCTACATGCTAAAGCCACCATCTACGCGGCGCTCGCTTCGTCAGCGACCTTGGGAAGGAGAGCAATACTTAAAATTGATATCTCCCTCTCTCTCGGTCGTTCGAGGTGCGGCCATGGCCTCGTGTTTAGCGGAGGGGCGGCACCACCTATACTGAAGTTCCGTATTCCCTAACAGTCATGAGGATGCTTCAGGAGTTTTGTTGGACGAAAAGACGAGAAGTACACCCCCACAACCACACCTTATTGCAAGGGAGTAAGCTGTAGCTTATTGGCGAGTAGACTCGTATAGTGCGGGAGAAATACACGTGTGTGGAGTCGCGGTTTAAGTACAAGAGACACTTGTGCAGGAATTTGTGCAGAAGGAGCACTCACACACAGTGGAGAAGAGCTATAGGATGGTCACGTCAAGCATATGCGACTTACATTGGGATAAAGAAGGAGCATTAAGGGCGGCTAAAGAGAGCTGGAGAAGTATAAAGGATATGTTGATAGCAGCGATGGAACAAAAGCCAGCTCTGGGTAACTACGAAAAGAGTGAGGACGAAGCAGGAAGAGAAGAATTTTATGGTATTTCAAAAGGAAGCGCTTTATATTGTTTGAAGCCAGGTCAAGGTGTATGAGATGTCGAAGATGTATACAGTTATTCACATATGGAATGCATTTGGCCGGACTTATTATTGAGTTTGCTGGAGCGAGGCTTTCTGCCGTGATTTAGATAGGACGCTGACGACATAACATAGATCCTGCCGTGTACAACTTCCGTTACCGACATCCGCAATTGTCGGGAAGCATACGGGCAAGCTTAAATCCTCTTTATAATTTCTAGTGTTTGGCGTGCAGAAGTCACGGAAATGTTACGGTAGTGTTACGCGGGTTATAGACGATGGTATTAACACCGAGCATGTGTTCAGAGCCCTACTGGGAGGTGGGCAATGGGAAAAAGAGGAAGAGGGCGTTCGCCCACGTACAGCAAAACATCGGCGTGCCCTGAGGGCCGCTGAAGCTACCACTAGCAGTCTTCAGCGCCCGCCGAAGATTTGTGGTGGTTTTGCTTGTCCCCAACACTCGTGGCCCGTTTTAAAGCTTCGTGCACGCACACAATGTCTCAACGGGATTTCTTTGTTGACAAGGTGTTTGCAAATAAATTTTTTACATCATCATCATCATCATCATAACAAAACACGTTGCGGGGCTAGTCGGTCAAACATGTTGCATCAAATGTTCAGTGCTCCTTTACACGTGGACAGCGCAGTTAAACACACAGGACGGGTGCTGCTCACGATCTTCAATTATTATTTATTATTTATTTATACATACTGCAGCGCAGAAATGAGCTATGGCAGGAGTGGGGCTACAAGCAATTAAAGAGCAAAATTTTAACTAACAGCAGTGAAAATTGTTGTTTTGTGGGGTTTAACGTCCCAAAACCAGCTCTGATTATGAGAGACGCCGTAGTGGAGGTGTCCGGAAATTTTGACCACCTGGGGTTCTTTAACGTGCGCTGACATCGCACAGCACACGGGCCTCAACATATCGCCTCCATCGAAATGCAGCCGCCGCGGCCGGGATTCGATCCCGCGACCCTCGGATCAGCAGCCGAGTACCATAGCCACTAGACCACCGTGGCGGGGCAACAACAGTGAAAATTATACAAACATGTAAAGTAATGCAGTTGTGTGTTATACAAGGTCAAACATAAAACAAAGGAATACCAAACAAACAAATGATGCAACATAATAGCTGATACCAAACGCCAAATGTCAGAATAGACGAAGGTAGGTCACAGAAGCATGTCATGGATGTCGGCTACGAAGTTGGGCGATGGGCGTGAGCGAACAGAACCACGTAATGAACGTATCAGGTTTGGCGGTTGAAACACAAAAGGAAGGGCCCACAGTAGAAGAAAGTTCGCTTAACAAAACACGTTGCGGAGCTAGTCTGAAGAACATGCTGCATGGACACGACTTAAAGGGCAACTCCGGCGGTTTTTTCACCATGTTCTGATATCAGTGTTTTTGAATAGCACTTATAGTCCTGTAGCAGCCAGGGTGGTTCAATTTGCTCAGAAACGCACCATTAATTTTATATAACCGACCAAAAGGCGTGATCAAACCGAAACCGAAACGCGTAGACGCTTCTTGCAGCGTATGCGATGACGTCACAACCTTCCCGCCGTCAGAAATATGGAGAAAAATCACAGTGGCGAGGTCATCCGACGATGTATTGAGTTATGCCAGCTTTTCTGAACTTGACAGCGACGATTTCAACGCTGAAGTACCGCCGTTTTGCTTTTAAGGTCCCACAGGCTCGGGTAGGCAGTGTTGAAGGTGATGACGTCAAAAACACAGGGTGGCTCGCAGGGGAATCCGCTAAAAAATTTTAAAATTCGTTTCCAGGAAAACTAAATCACTTGCAACCACCTGGTTTGGAATATATTATTACAGTGCCGAGGGGAATATATATTGAAAATTTCATTAAGATCAGTGGACATTGAAAAATCGCCGGAGTTGCCCTTTAACAAGACACGTTAGGCCCCGCAACCTGTTCTATTAAGCGAACTTTCTTCTACTGTGGGGCATTCCTTTTGTGTTTCAATCGCCAAGCCCCCCATTGAAGATGTTGGGCAGCGCCGCTCCTGTGTGTTTAACTGTACTGTCCAAGTCTAAACTAGCGCTGAACATTTGATGCGTCGTGATCATCGTAGACGTTGTATCCAATAAGTGGGTTGGAAAGTGCGGTGAAAAAACTACGGAATGCCTGACAGTGTGGTTGTCCGCACCCGGACTACACTATTGCACAGCACCCAATATACGCCTCTAGTGGGTCTCGTCCCTATCCAGTACACAATGGGTTGGAAACTACGGCAACAATATCGCCAGCACCAGGTCTGCAATACGTAAACGTACATGTCATAAATAAATATGCATGCGATGCGTAAAAATTATGAGATGTACATGATTAAGTACATTAAAGACGCACGGGGGAAATAAATGCAGTTCATTTACTAAGAAAAGCTCATTACAGGAAGCGCTTAAGTGTGAGCGGTTGTATCTAAGTGCCTACAATATCAAACAGATTGAGGAGCTCTCTTTAAAACGCTTATAGCTTTTGTTTAAAGTGTATTGAAGATCTGATTGAGACACGATACTATACTTTCGGTCTGCTGGAGAGCGGAAACTTGACTCGGAAGGCTTTCATATCGGATTTGGGTTCTTCCAACGAACCATCACTAATCCTCTTCTGGCACAGTTTTCTTATTTCAGGCAGCTATTCTGAAGGCTAGCTGCCTAGAACATTGCCTGAAAAGAAGCTCCCGTTGGGGTATGTGGACGCTTCACAAAGAAACCCCCTAGGATTTGGTTACGCGGTATGTTTCTAATTGAAAAACGGCACAACTCAAACTCATCCCTATTCCCGTCATACTTCCAGATATCGTCTCGTAATTGCAGTGTCTCACGATTACTCGACGCGCCTGCGCTTCGGGGAGGCGCTTGATGGAACGTGCAAAGCCACACACACACACAAAATAAAGCCTCCACACTCTGGCGCCAAAGCATTGTAATTGGAAACGAGGCTGCCTCTTTCCGCCAAACTTCTAACGAGGTTCTAGATTGAAACGGAATACCTGTCAGCCTCTTCTAACTTGTAAGCCACAATTTCAATGTTGCCTGTTTACTCCAGTGTTAGAATATTGCTTCCCCAACGACATTCGAGCAGTAAATTAATCAGGAACACAAAATCCACTCTAGTTATGTTAACTGAGACGTTATCGTAACCAGCGAGATGACCTGCCGAGCTTGCAACTTCTTCGTCTTCCACATTCCTCACAAATGCAGTAATAACTGGTGTTGCAGCGGCGTATGTTCATACGAAAACATCTGAGCTCTACAAGACAAAAAAGAATCGTAGATATTGAGAAAATAGCGCATCTTGTTGTTAAGAGCTGTGCAACATTTCTTGAAAGTAGTCGGAAGGCAGTGCTGACGAATCGTGGACGTTTCTCTGAACATGTCAGCCAAATGTAAAGGAACTGCACTCACGAGGCCATTCGCAGCACCCTATCTCTTACTTTTTTTAACAAGTGACGTCACTGGGAGGACCAAATTCGTTTTTTCTGTATGTTTTCTTTCATCTTTTGGAGAGATAAACACATTTTCTTCAGTTGTTGAATACGAAACGAACGAGTGAAGCGTAGTTGATTACCTTCCCGCGATTGTGAAATCAGCCAGAGCCACTTTTCCCTCAAGTGACGTAGTCTACGTCCCCAGTCACGTCATCTGTTGGAAGAAGAGCGTGCGCTCGCCAGCTGTGCTCAAATCCGAATTTCAAGTTCCCTGGGTCGTGCCGTGCAATAATGTTTGGAACCGTTTTCTGAATTCGTTCGAAAAGTGTTGCTGAGTCCCTTTAATGTCTTAATCTTTTCTTGGCCAGTTCGAGGTGAACATATTTTGCAAGTTATCTTACAGACATGCCCAACATACTGTATTATTAGCGCCGTCACATCAATACAACTCGTATTGAAGCAGGAAGGCGGAACATTTGGCAAAATTGTGCGCATTCATCGCGGCCAGAATGCGATCAACACAAACGTGGCGTTTCTCTCGGTGTAGCTACGAGATTGTCACGTGGTACTTGTTTTGTATTTGTACGTGTGTCGTCTTCCTGATACATCTCAATTGAAAGTCAGCTATGTGGAATGTTCCCTGCTTTACCTCGTGTGAGTCTGAGCCACCCCGTTAGCCGCGATGACCTTTTGAGATGCAGTTCCAATCTTTAAAAGAACGGTATGCCCTCGGATTAGCATTGCGTATGCATTTGGTCGGCAGATCTCGAATCTCGGGTCTAGAAGTCAGGCGAGGCTCCTAGCTCTGCTCCCTTAACTTAGAGATAGGGCCTTCTTCCGGTGAGGTGTTGATTACCGTTCGAATGCACGACCAAGCATCGTTTCTTTAAAACATGGTGTCAAGTACAAAGACGTGAGAAAAGATGACTGCAATGAACGGTACGCAGAGCGCAAGGCATAGCACGAGAACTGCGCTGGAACCCACTGTACACACTATACAAAAAGGTACGAACGGCCACAGCCTGTATAAATTCATCGATCTATTGACCACGGCAAAAACGAAGTTCCTTTCAAAACACAAAAGTCATTAATATGAGCTGAGCACAATGCTCCTTGTTTTCTATGAGTGAGCAAAGCTGGGCATGCTTCTAACGTTATTTGTCTAGGACTAATGTTGCTGGAGGTACCTTGACAATGTAGCACCTATCATTGATTACCCCATCTTATCGATCATGCTATCATTTACGATTCGTTAGTACCTGTAGTATCCGATTTCATTCGCACACAAAATGGAAAGAGAACTCCGCTTTTATCACAGAGAAGCCTACGACAGCACGGACAGGGAGCTGGAGGAATTTTTTACATCATTCACTCCTGAATTTCGCGAAGGGTTCCATGGAAACCACTTGGTCTCTCTTCGAAATCTGGATTAAAGAACCTCGGTAGAGCATACATTACGAACATGACTGTGTGGGAATGTTATCCGTCCCGACCGTTCGACGAGTATCCGAAGTCTTTCAACGAAAAATTAAAGGAAAAATGCACTGTCTCGGCCAAGTTGTCTCGCGTTGCACGGGTCTACCGTACGTATTTCGCAATCGAGAATAAATGTCACGCTTTGCACAGCGACACTAAACAATCGTTCGTTGATCTGACGCCACCTGCTACGAATTCTCTGTTCCGGAGAATATGAAAACCTGTATTCAGCACAACATCGGGTTTATTATTTGATGGCGACAGTAATGCCACCAGAGGACAGTGTAGCCGTTCAAGCTTCTAACGTAGTTTTGTGTTCTGTGTTCCTTAAGGAAGCTCGTTGATGCCTTAATGAATTTTGCCCTTGTGATTACCCGCTGATCTGTCTCGTTTTTTGGGGACATGTGGGATTGTTAGGTTAACGTAATAACTATTCTTGATACGCAACTGTTGACGTCAGTTCTATAAACCAAAAGAACACTGGAAGGCCGCCGCCTTAACTAAGCAGCTTCCTTTATTACACACATTTTTCCACCAAGAATATCATGTGGCGCAGTGCCACATCCGCATGAGGGATGCAATATCACGTTATTACCAAAGAAAGGTGCATCGTCAACTCAGTTATCGCTCCGTACTTCTTGAATGTGCTTATTGTAAGCAATGTGCACTTGTTCTCATAGAATTACGTGGTTAATGCCAAGCAACTTTCAAGGCGAATTTAGCCTGAACTCATATCAGCGTGATTTTAAGGAAAGCCCATGATATGAAATTCACATTTCTCTCTCGTAACGGCCTCAGCTTCTGCCTGGTCACATAATTCTGCTCGTTTGTGTGCCTTTGTTCATTTCGCTTACTGATTTCAAAACGTTCCCTATCGTTTACTTTTATGAGACTATGTTATACCCCCATCCACTCTTAACTCTACATGTAGAAGGAAATATTCTTCACAGGTGGCGAACAATGCGATTGCTCCAATAGCATCGCTTGGCACCGGTGCAAAGTCCTTTCATCTGACTCAATATACTGTGTTTGGTAGTGTGTGCTTGGTGCTGTATATCAACGGCATTGCATATCGCATTTCATCTGACATTGAGTAGTGCTTGCAAGTTATCTCATTAATTTTTCGAGTATTTCTGTGCATGTAAGCTTAAGAGTGTTCATCATCGCTGTTCCTGGGCAACGAGTGTGGAACACTCTTAGCAGAGCAGTACAATGAACCTCTGCTACGTTAATGCTCACTATCAACCACGCTCGGGCACGTTGAGCTTCAACGATTGTTTGTAGCACTGATGACCTCACTGATGTCGACAGCACTGATAGTACTATCAATACTACAGCATCGTTTGCCCTGCACTGTAGAAATATCTTACTGATACTGCCGATAGCGCAATGAGCAGTACGAACAATATTGATGTATTTGGCACTGCCGATGATCGGCTGGGCGCAGCACCACCGCATACATGGTTAACTTGTACTACCGAAGTTATTATCGACCAAGGCGATCGATAATGTCAATAGCATCCAAAAAGGCTGATGTGTGTTGCAGCTACGTCTTGTCCCAGCCCCACAAGTTTGCCTGTGCCGTGTCAACACTGATTTAATTAGGCTGACCGCCAACTTTGTCGTCTAGCACGCCTCCTTTTCGTATAGAGGCACCTTAGTACGAAGTTTTGAAAGTCCCTGAGTTGAGACATAAAAAAAAGAAAACTAATAAGTCAAGATGCCTGTGCAAAGCTCAACAAGACCCGAAAAATTATAAAGCATACGTACCTACAGAACTCTCACGTAGCTTCAGGACATCAAGCCGAGGACGTCGAACCGAAATCGAAAACTCGGGAGTGTTAAGGCGCAAGTTCATCCCCAGGGTATGAAGAATAAGAAAAAAAGGTAATCTGGTCTCTTCAAAGAACTGTTGGTGGTCAATATACACTTCCGCAAGGAAACGAAGAATATTTCTTAGAAAAAAATCTGCACTGAGGAAGGACACCCTTGTTTTTGATGAGTTCAAAAATACCCCTAAATAGTTGGTCAGGTCTTCATGGGTGTTGACGGGGACATCTGCTTTTTTTCGGAAGAAGGAAAAGATAAAGATTAGATTAGGATCTTTATATATTCGATGTTCGGTTCGGTCGATGTTCAGTTCAGAAATGGTGCGGGGAATGTCTCTAAAAAACAGCATTGAGAAAGCACTCTAACGTGTGACGGTGTGAAAAATACATGCAAATTCTCTGTCAGGTAGTATTGGGTCCTGACAGGGAAGTCTTTCTCGAGAAGACTGAAGGTGAAACTGTAAGACGATATCGCAGATGTGGCCTGCTGGGTTCGACTTGGTTTGACAGTGATGTAGGTTGTACCCTTGCAATGTCCATGGGCAGCATCATTTGGCACTGGCAGAAATGCTAAAGTCGAGCCAAGAAATGAGTGAAGAAACTGATACCTCACTTGAAATCGACAACAGCAGTGTACAGTTTTGCCGAATATGAGCTGCAGGAAGAGCCCCACCATCACCGGGCGACACGCCGAAATATAAGAACTTAGAAACCAGACAACCATTCCATGACACCGACAACGCAAGGACAAAAGGAGTGCGGGGGAAACTGAGCCGGTTCGAAAAACCCTTAAGGTTCTACATGTTTAAGTAAAAACGATGTAGAACAGGAAATTTCGCTGGCTCCAGGGACACTCCCTGTTCTACATCGCCATTAGCAATCTGTTCACCGATTCAAGCCTCAATCCGATTCAAGCCTCAATCTTCCCCTGAGGTTCTATTCCCTGAGGTTCTATTCATGTTTAAGTGTAATGCTCAACTAACGAGGCCGAACGAAGTAATTGTCCCTCAGCGTATATGAAACGTACTGTGCCAACTTAGACGTAATGGTTACAATATCTCTACGCAAAACCATTCGAAATAACTATCCAAGCGCTAAGAAGTGGACGAGGATAGAAGACAAGACCGTATTGCCCCGTACTTTCAATGGAACGCATTTTAATGTGCCAGTTGTGCTACTGATAGTGTTACGACAGCTTTTTACATGGAATGAAGGCTACACATAGTTCTTTTGAGTTTTGCTCTGCTTCCAATGCCGCGACGGGACATTGCATGTAGGATCAAGCAAGTAAACTGTAGTACAGCTACTGCATAAGTCTGTAGTCGCATTATCGTATGCCACAAAAATGAAAAAAAAAAGAGCCACAAGTTACTTCGGCGAAATAATGGGGGAACGCCCGGCTCGACTGCAAAATTCGTAGCAGTCCTTCGCTATCGGCTAAGGGTGAAAGCTGAGGCATTATGTTGTAGAGCGCACGGTCTAGAGGTTCGACCGTGAGGTGAATGTCACTTGACATAGGCTGTAGAGGCCAACATTCAATCACGTGTGGCTTATACAAGAAGCGTATGAGCCACGCGTGGTCTCACTATCGCTAATCGTGACCGGTTAAGTCCTCTTAGTGGCTCAAGCACGTTGCCAGGCTGGTTGGTTGGAATCGAATCCATAACACAGAGCAGCGCAACTAGACAGGGAATAAAGACAATTGGATACAGATATAGCGCTAACTTCCAACTGATTTTTTTATCCATCGCACGTGCTATTACAACGTCACTGGATCGATAACGAAACCAACGAAAGAACGCAAGAGAAGTTCAAAGTTAGCGCTATGTCTCTGCCCATTTCTTTTTAGTCCCTGTTTTGTTGCGCTGTTCTGTGGTGTTCTGTGAGGGGCATCGTGATTCTACGAGTCTTGCTAAGGTATCCTGTATTTGCTGCGCTGTGCTCTAGTCACCGTGTAACGTGCACTCGGCAAGTGACCGTACGCGCGCGAGACTTTCATATATATATGTTTGAGCATTTCCTGTGTTCTTTCTCCTAGTTTTGCGTGGATGTGCTATCGCACTAGTAATAACGGCTTCAGACAAGTGACACGAACAAGTGATAAAAGATAAGTTGACATTGCTACCGCATGGAAAAAGGTTCCGCGAAAACACAGATCTCGCGGGAGCATATATGACCGCTCAAGAAGCTTCAAACGAAGGGCATCATTGGCTAGTGCCTGGCGGAACTTGCCTCGAGCGCAATGCTGAGTCGTTGCACTGGTACATCGACATGTTGCAAACTTAGGTTTGCTGGTGCACCGTTGTGAACATACCACCGCACAATCACGTTATTGATTGTGGTTCGGGATGAGAAAGAATATTACCTTCTGCATCCCGTGCGGGAGCACGGCTTGGGGTCTGTAGAGGATGGGAAAAGAGAGAGAGAGAGAGAGAGAGAGAGAGAGAGATAGAGAGAGAGAGAGAGAGAGAGAGAGAGAGAGAGAGAGAGAGAGAGAGAGAGAGAGAGAGAGAGAGAGAGAGAGAGAGAGAGAGTAGAAAGGATAGAAACGCCATAGTAGAGGGCCACGGAAATTTTGACGATCTGGGGTCCTTTAACATGCACTGACATCGCTCGCTACACAGCTCTCAACATATAGCCTCCGCCGAAATCCAGCCGCTGCGGTCGGGATTCTATCCCGCGGCCTTTGAATCAGCAGTAGAGTGCTGTAGGCACTAGATTAATCGAAAATAAGATTGCCGTGGCCGGATTTGAACGCGCGACTTCTAGGCCCGCAAGTCACTGTGTAAACCCAGGAGTAAGATGCTTGGGTGCCGTACTTCACTTCTGCGGCAACGTCGTCATTGTGCGCTGGTATCTTTACAACGCATAACTCCTTACAACACAATTATTGAGCCATACGCGATGAGGTTCAGTGTAAGCGACTGTTGCTCTTATTGACAAGCCCTTTCGCTGCGCAGCGATTATTCTGAGCTGCGGGTGTACTCACTGCAGACGGCATGGTAGGCCTCGTACTCGTCAGACATATCCGGACAGTTCATCACCCCGTCACAGATGAGCTTATTCCAGATGCAGTTGTCGTCTTTGCACTGGAACTGGTCTCCGTAGGGACAGCCGGTCCAGTTACCTGATGCCGAGGCGGAAAGTCGCGAGTCGTTAGCGTGTTACTTAGCGGAAAATTTGTAGGAACGAGCACATTGATGCGGTACCGACTTTAGGGTTAACTAAGCTTTTGAATGAGAGTGTTGCTTCTCGGCCATGGTCATAAGACACGCGGAGTGCCAAGGCAGAGGACACAAAAACTAGAAAGAGGTCTGCATGCAAAGGCTGCTACTCAGTGCGCCTCTTGTCATACGCTGCGGAAACTAATTAAACTTGCAAGATGCATTTTATCTTTTATTTCAGGGCAAGGGAAGAACTTAAAGGGGCCGCGAAACGTTTTTTGAAAATTTTGTAGGATATGTGTATTCGGAATTTTGGCTCTGCAATCTATAATACAATGTTTCGTTGTATCGCACGGGTTGATTTAGAGTGCCGTCCTCTGGTGCTGCATGGTCATTTGAGAGTGCAAGAACGCTATGATTTCGAACGCGCATCATTAAATGTACATTGAATACCTGCAGAAATATTTCGGAATCAAACATGTCGAATTCTGATTGAGCCAATGAAAACGGCAACCAGGCTGCTCCCTGTTTATTTGACGACCCCTTAGAAGAAAAAAAACAGTCTGTAGAGAGGAAGGTTCCAGAGTTTTTACTGCTAACACCCTTGAGCTCAACACAAACATGCCATGGTATAAACATGGCATAATAGGGCCAAAGGAGCAACTGATGCCTGCTATCTATCTATCTATCTATCTATCTATCTATCTATCTATCTATCTATCTATCTATCTATCTATCTATCTATCTATCTATCTATCTATCTATCTATCTATCTATCTATCTATCTATCTATGATGTAACGCGCAATGCATTAAAGAAACTAAGAAAGGAAGCGGGCATGCAACCCAAGTGTTACTGTGCACGTAGATGTTGAAATTGAGCTGGTAGCCGACGATGCTCCTGTCGTCCCGGTCGCCGACTACGAGACGGATCCTCGTGAGCGCTTGTGTCGACTCGCAAGGGCTGACGTGGGGCTTGGCCGTAAGCATCTTTTCTGCGCACGTGGTTTCCACCAGGGTTGTGCCTCGTGCCTCTTCGGTGGCGTTGTTGACTGCCGCATAGACCTCGTCACTGCAAGTAAGAGCCTGCTTTATAAAGAAGCCCGCCAAGCTTGACTAACTCGTCCCTCGCGTAGCCTTAAGAATCTGAAGAACTGCTAGGAATACGAGTGTGCATCTGAAACCGTAGACTGGAATGGACAGGTATCTACAGCAACCTAAGAGCAACGTAGGTCATCAGGTCTCAACATTGGATGTATACTGACGTCGTTTCAGAGCTATGTGACATGGCTGCAAATGTCGTGTAACACGTAACGAGTCCTTGAAAAGGTTACGAAATAAAACGTTAGTGATGGCACGTATGATAACGAAGAAAACTTCGCACTGTAATATTGTCACGCCCGAAATGCAGCCCTCAATCTCTCTTTTCGAGCGTAAAGAGCATAGTCCCCATGTTTCTGAACGACCAGCAACATATAGCGCTAGTGGACAAGTCTCGTAAGAAGTCCCAACAAGATGAAAACAATTTAAAACAAGGGTTACAAAAGGCAGAATGGATTCTGTAAGATGTTCAGAAAGTACTATTGAGATTATATAAGGTAATGAAAGTGAATGGCTGCCAAGTATTTGCCTCCATAAATCGTGAAAAAAGCAGCTGAGGTACCAATACATACAAATGACCCAAAGCAGAGAAACGATCTATACCAGTTCCACTGCAGTGAACGCTGTACGATCTGAGGAGCAGTGGTTTGCCTATATTTCCATTGTGTTTCTGTTGAGTTTATCGTTTGCTTTTTCGAATTAATTGCCTTTAATTTGATCTGTGTGCAATTATTTGCCCTTAAAGGCCACCTTCAGCGATTTTTTGAGCATGTGTAGGTAATGGCGATTCTGTGTTCCTGAGGCGCTCTTGTTACACTCCCGACAGCAGAAATGCTGAGGAAATGCGGAAATAATGTTTGATTAGCAAAAAAGCGCGAAATAGAAGCCGAAATCCAACCCAGCAGTGACGTCACATAAGTCAGCTTGCCATTTGCACGGTGCGACAGCGCATGCGCCCTTCCCCTGGGGGTAGTGTCGGAGCACGCTGATCTCGAAGGTCATGGTACGGTATCGGCGCGCTTCTGTCGCTTTGCCAATGAGGACGTCAGTACGTAGTGTGGCCAATAATTGTAGGTAGCTGGGTGGGCCGTTTAAGGTAATCAGTAAATATTTATTTTTAAGTAATTTGCGCATCTCTGAAGCCTGTAATCTTGCACAATTTACGGGAAATGTGCCAAATTTGGTCAGCTACTGGCTTGCTCTGGCACTGTTATTAATTTCTGTTTTTGTGTGCGTGACAGCGACATGAGACATTACACGCCGATAGCTCGGGACCCTGATGTTCTGTTTACTCTAATGTGAACCAAGAAGATCGTGACACGTAACGACATTGCGCCAGCGAATAAAAGTGATTACGTAACATAACCTGAAAACTCCTACAAGACAAAGGCAGGCCTTCTGCAGGACCTAAAAAGATGCTGTTCGGAGTTAAGAAATTTGATTTCATTTGTCATACCTTAAAGGCCCGAAGACATATAAGTGCTGCTTACCCCGAGTTTCAGAAATCACATGAAGGTTTCGACAGAATTACCTAAACTAACAAGAAATCTGTTAGAGCTTACGATAGGAAGTCATCTGGCCATAACGCGAGCCCAACGTGCTGATGCAGTATTTTCAAAGGTGCCAGGAGCTCAAGCAGAATGCATTGAGGGACTAGCTTGTTCACGCTCTTCATAACGTAGTGCTGCGGCTACAAAGTGCCAGACGCTGTATATTATCACCGCTGACCACTGAGCCACTTTTGTCATATGCCAAACTCTCTGAACACTTTGCCACAGTGTAACGACCTTTTACTCACCACGTCGTGGGCGGTGCACCCACTGAGAAAAGGACTTGTCGTAAAGTACATGTTTCTGAGAAAACCCTATCAATCAAATTGTTTTCGGATGCTGACTCAGCAGCTCACCAGTATTTTCAATGCTTGCATTTTTAATACTTTCACTTCTGGAGAGATAGGACGGCACAAATTACGGGAAATGCTTGGAACTCTTAAAATATTGAAGACGACCTGCAATATGGACCTTCTGTTTATCCTGCTAAGGTGTCTGACCAACACTGCACCAGATGTAGTGTTGAAGTTCGTGTCGAACTTCGTAATGATCCGTTGTCAAAGCTTGTGCCCGCGTTTCGGCGAGACCGAATTCAGCGGGCTTTTGATCCATCTAAAAATTACGGTGGCACATACTCGGATACCCCGGGTTAGTCTATGTGGGTATGTGCTACACGCCATCTCAAGGTCACTACTCCATGCGGCACACGTGGCCTGTCTATTCATTTCATATAGGATCGCGCGAATTTGTGCACCTCACAACGTGGTTTTGAGGAGTAGAGACGTAAGGCTTTAGCCTTAAGACAGCTGGAAGTGATACTTCAGTCACTAATCCAGCACAGGATGGTTAGGTGTGCGCACCTGGACACGTGATCAACGGTGACCGTATCAACGCATCCCTGCAGTCCCGGCGGCAGCACTGCGGCTCTGCGTCGAAGCGGTCGTCGTGGCGGTGCCTTGCGCAGGCTGGCCGATAGGAAATGCATGACCACACCCGCACCCTCTGGTGCCACGAGATGCAGGTCACAGTAGGGCAAGATGTCGCGCGTGGCCAAGAGCCAGACCATGAGAGCACCCACGGAGCCTTCGCCCGTTTCGTTGGCCCACACTGTGAACGGGTTGGCCTTGCACAGTCTGCTGCCCAGATCTTAGAAATGAGAGACGGAAACCATAACCCATGTTCATCACCCCTTTTTGGGGGAGTGGGGGGGAGTTTGCGCCCACAACCTGAGATATACAGTAAACAGCAATTTGAAGTGGAGCACGGAAATTACCTTCGGCATGTTATGGTGACTGTATGTACTTACCCAGCGGAACATTGTTAATAGCACCAACCGTTTAAGGAGGCGTCTCTTTGAAGCTATTATGTCAAATTAGTATGTACACACCACGAGTGTTATTTGCTTGACTGCGTACTTGTTGTTCCTTCTCTTTTTTGCTCACTACTGCACATTTGATAACATTAGTGACATAAAACCTGTGTGTTAATCTAACATACACGTTAAACCAAGTACATGGAACATAGTGACGTTGAGTTCGCTCGCGTCTCTTGTGGACAGAATAAAGTTGCTTCACTCACGTGGCACATATTGTAAGTATGTCGCAATTACTAAGCACAATCTTTGAAGATTCAGAGTGGCTAAGATCTTTCCTTCTTGTTTGGACCAAATGTGCAATTGTAATAACATAAAATCAAACTATTTCAGCTCAAGAAGAGGGAGCAGGAGGCGAGAAGAAACTGTTTTCGCTGCAGCCTGAGTAAGCGCCGTTCTTTGTGATTCAATTTGTCAGGGAGCAACGCTGGCATTTGTACACGGTAGCATGACATTAACCAACACAATGTACAACAGGCAAGAAGATACGAAGAAAAATAAATGGCACAGCGAACAGGGTGTACAAAGTATACCATACAAAGAAAATGCATCGGCTGCAAACTAAGACGCTAATTAAATGCATAAATAAACTCCAGCAGCGGTGTTTTGTAGTAACAGCGGCACAAATCTCAACCCCACGTGGCGTTGTCGTTGAAGGCAATTGAGTTAACCCAAGTTCTCTTTACATAGCGGATCCACTGCCTAACAGGACAAGGTTAAAAAAAGAAACAGTTGCGCTGCGGAACTTTCAAAGAGAGCCCAATGCTAAGGTCACTATCTTTTCTTGTCAAATGAATAACATGCAGCAAAAGTAGGTTAAATAATGCAATGCAGATTCAATTACTAGTGGCTGAAACAAACGAGAATAAACGACACTTAGGCGGTATAGAGATGTCAAACACTGAGAGGATAGTGCACTTCGATAATAATTATGTTTTATTTATTTGTTTATTTGTTTATAAATAATGAGGTCTAACTTAGACCATATTAGGGTGGTACATAAGTATAAACACGCACAACGTACATTTGGGCAAAAAGAACAACGAACAATGGCAAAACAATCAGAACAGGTTACAGAACACTTCAGATCAAATGCGCTTCAAACGATACTAAAGATTTTCTGGTTACAGCCTCGTTAGACAGGTTATTCCAGTCGTTTGTTTCAATCGTTTTGTTCTCAAAACGCCAGACCTCGGGATATTACGTTTAACGCGACATCAAAACCCAGTGAAGAACTTCCTGATACGCTGTAGCAGTAAGGAAGGAAAAGCGCAAAGACATGGGCTGTAAAAAACTAGGGGGGGGGTGGGGGGGGGTGGCACGCCTAAGCTTCGATTTTTAAGGGTAGAACACGACAGCATTACCGTGCCCCGTGCCCACCGCCTTCTCATTCCCTTGCCATTCTCTCGAGCCTCGTAACTACGATGGTGTCATGTCACAACATTACTTTATTAGTTCGCACTCTGTGTCCGCGCTGTGTGGCCTCCCTCGGGGTCAGGTGCAAGTTGACGTACGTGCCCCATCAGTACTCGTCGATGAGGAAGGCTCAGCAGTGCGCCCGGCACTATCACACAGTACAGGATGCACGTACCGAACGAGTGGGAAGAGCGAGCGTACGCTGCGGTGCACTTTCCCCTAGCGCTGACGTCAAGGTGCCTTCTGTCGCAATCTTCGAGCAGTCGAAGCTTTGAACTCCTATACAAACGTCACGTACACAAGCGGCCCCGTTGGCGCCTTCTCTATAAAGTGGTGGAATTGTTTGAACCTTGTCGTAACGTAATGAGGTTTCCTCGTAACAGAGTTAAGAACCTCTTCTTAAGAGAATGACAGTCCAAGCTATCATGTGTGCGGGTGTTTGTGAAAGCGCAGTTTACGATATTTTCGACGGATTTCATTTTGAGGAGTTGAATTTCGTTGACTGAATTACCTGCAACTTGGCGGGGGCTTACGCAGTGTGCTTCGGGTTGCTACGACGGTAGCAGTAGCTCGAGGTGATTATTTCCGCCAGACGCCTACGCCGTTGCCGGATTTTCTGTGGCGTTAACTCGTTAATGGCTAACTGCAGTAATTTTTCGAGGTCAATGGATCTCAATTAGCTACGCTTGGCACGTTCCTTGGCACACTTCCGTCATTTGTGCAAGATTACAGGCTAGTGAGCTTGCGCGCATTGTTCGCAATTCAATATTTACTGATTACCTCAAACCTCTCACCTGGATTCCTACAATTGTTGGCTGCACTGTGTAATGACGTCATCACCAGCAAATCTACAAAAGTGCACCGGTACCATACCATGGCCTCCGAGATCTACGCGCCGGCCAATCTTCGCGACATCACTGCCAGGGTAACGACGCATGCGCTGTCGTACCATGCAGAAAGGCGGGTTGATCAATTTCACGTCACTGCTGTGTTCGATTTCGGTTTCGGTTTCGCGTTTTCATGCTCATTAAAAGTTGTTTTCGATTTTATTGAGCATTTCTGGTATCAGGAATGTAACAGGAGCACCTCAGGAACATAGAATCGCCATTACCTTGACACGATAAAAAAAAAAAAAAACGCCGGGGGTGGTCTTTACAAAGATATCGCGTTAAAATATAAATTGTGGCACCTTTCTCCAGCAGGCAGCGCTCTCAGCCTGCGCTTCTGCCAATCGCGGATTTGGCAGAAGTGGAGTGAACCCATCTATCAAAACTTTATATCCATCTACACAGGCTCGAATTCGGTTATGGTCGTAGAAATCGGTGAGCAGGGAAATAAAAAGAAAGTTGCTTTGGCGCGTGTAAGCATTTTGACGTTCAGAAAGTTTGCACGCTTAATCGCTGGAACAAAGGTGCCTTGAGAGCGTGGTATCAGCAGGCTGCCTGTTGGATAAGTACGCTGAACAAAAGAAGCCCGGATTAGACACCGAACCACGCGCTAAACTAATTAAATTTCGGAAGTCGACGTTCTTTGCATCGACGCTCGAAAGATTTAGCGCCCGATGTGCAAGAAATCGACAGCGGATCTAGATAACAGTAAGACGACTACCTAAGGAACGCTATTTCGGGCTCACCGTTGTTTGTTTTTCTTATTTGACATGTAGAGTTCTGTTGATATGGTTACCGGAAGAATAAAGTAAGCTTGTAGTTCCATCTGCACGAAAGGGAAAAAGAAAACACAGCAGAACAACCAAAGGCGCACGCCGCGTAGGATAATCTCGGCTCCAGTTTGGAGATGTCGAAGAAAGATAGCGACTTTTTCCCCTTTAAGTGCTGCTTATATGGGTAGCGAGAGACTAAAGAGTGATCATAGTTGATATCGAACAAAATAAAAAAAAATACAGCAGGACAATCAATGGCGCACGCCGTGGAGGATAATCTCGGCTCCAGTTTGGCAATTTCGAAGAAAGATTGCCTCATACTACTACTAGAGAGCTACTACGGAGGAGTTTCGAGCAGCCTGGAGTTAGATTATACTAGTTGCATTAAAACGCTGAAACGGTAATCCTATTCCGTCAACAGCGGGAAGTGAGAAGGCGACGCATGCAGATTTTCTAGGGAGCGCTCGCCAAAGTTTTCGCAACTCTTGCCCAAGCTTAGGCAAGAACTTCCGGCCCATGTTTCCTTATCTATGTCGCCCTGGGCATAAGGATAGCTTTTACAAACAAATACAATGCGTGGCTCCTTTGGAAAATAAGAATTTTTTTTTACACTATGGTTCTATGAGCAAAGCTTTAGTTGATGTTCCTGGGCGCTATGCCACGCCACTCGGCGGCCGGTGCTGGAGTTTCAGCAAAGCGTCTATGTCCTTGTCTCGTCTCTTTTAAGCTTATCTTTCCGCCTTCAAAGACCCGTGTTACGACGAAAGTTCAAAAGTCCTGAGGCATTCGCTGCTACCACTACCTTTTCTTGCATTTCAACATAAAAATGAGAGAAAGAAACAGAGAGAGAGAGAGAGAAAGAGAGACAAAGGCGTCTGACCTTTACATCTATTTGGCCGTGCTACCTAGTGGCTTCAAAAATATAAAAAAAGAATACATATAAGGGGAAGGGTGGCGTCTCAAAAATATAAAAAGGAGGAACACGGCATTTGTTTGCGGCCTTTGACTTCTACATCCCTAAGATCCAATTTATATGCGAGTGTGCCTCCCCAGTGAACGTATGGAAGCATCGCATCTTTGTCCTTCATCTTTAAGGCTTCCCATTCAAGTACATGGGACGGGAGAAATTGGCTTTTTTCCCCCGGCAATAACTGCTCCAATGTAAACGAAGTCTGCTGCGCTACGAGTGGAACGGGAATGCATAGATATTGTAGGAGCAGATCACTCGTACTGAAAAAAGGAAGGATTGTTCAACTCACAAAAAGAAGCTATAGCGTCAAGTTTACAAGCTACGGCTACCGTTGTGCTTTAGAAACTGATTTGATAAGTATTGAAAGCGCGCTTCATTAATTGCAGATACCGGTCCAAGCAGACACGCTACACGCGGCTTGTGTGTGAAGAAGTAAATTACGAGTAATGTTTTTCGATGCATCGATGTAAACTTGGTAAAAATATTTCGCGTAAAGAGCCAATTGAGGAAAAAATACCGCCTCGCACTGCCGTACTAAAACGCAGCATACTTTCGATACCACTGTGCCCTAAGGTTTGTGTGATTATGCGGCCCTGGTGGCTATAAATTCATAAAGCTACCACGTGACTGCCGCTGTAATAATGAATGTTTCTCAATACATTAAGCCTTATTAGGTTAATCTATGTATTTTTCCATACCTGCAAGTTTGCGTAGCAATATACGCATGTAGGAATTTTTTCGTTCTTCAGTATGCTTCGTTCACAGCAGTCTATGGTCTAATGGTTTATCAAACATACGACGTTGTGCTGATAGTTTCTCACACTTCAATGAATCAATAAAGCTCCTTGACGCCCACTTACTTCATTGGGTTCGTCCTCCGCCAATCCGCCCCATCCTGCCTCGTCCAATGCCATACGGTCCGATTTTATTCCGTTCAATTCTATTCCATCCATCCATCCATCCATCCATCCATCCATCCATCCATCCATCCATCCATCCGTCCGTCCGTCCGTCCGTCCGTCCGTCCGTCCGTCCGTCCGTCCGTCCGTCCGTTCGTCCGTCCGTCCGTCCGTTCGTTCGTTCGTTCGTTCGTTCGTTCGTTCGTTCGTTCGTTCGTTAGTCCGTCCGTCCGTTCGTCCGTCCGTCCGTCCGTCCGTCCGTCCGTCCGTCCGTCCGTCCGTCCGTTCGTCGTTCGTTCGTTCGTTCGTTCGTTCGTTCGTTCGTTCGTTCGTTCGTTCGTTCGTTCGTTCGTTCGTTCGGAGGCTTGAGAGAATGGCACTGTCTTTATACGCGACGTCCTTCGGCAGTCAAAATACAGTGCTCCCCTCCATCGCTTTAATACTATAATCAAAAGGGCATCGACATTTACAGTGATGTCTTTCTGTAGGTATTTCGGCTCCAATACCACTGAAAAGTGGCACATTGATGAAGGTAACATTAACGAAAATTCTACCGTGCTGGAAGCCAATTATAATATCACTACGTGTTTCTTCTACGTACCTCGACAATTATCACTATAATAAAAGCATTCTTCAGCTACATAAGGTGTCTTCCAACCCTTAATGTAAGTTTCTTTCATTGATTTTGACCATGCAGATGTGTCGCTTTTGTGCTGTATCCAACGGTGTGTTTAGTCTTGTTTTCTCTACTGTGTATCCCACGCAAGTCACGCTTCCTTATTGGGAAGGAGCTTTGACGCTTCGCCAGGCACTAGTTTGCCTTGACTCCAATCACAATGGCAACTGTTGAATAATCGAACGTCCAGGTAAATTACTATATCGTGCATGTGGCATGCAGGGACAACAACATTAAAACAAATATGCGAGAAGTGAAAGGCATAGTTGTCCTCACTTGAGATACCCTGTGACGCCGCTGAGTGCGCTGGCCTCGGCCACTGGCTAAGCAGAGAGGCTGCCAGGAGCAGGCCGCTCGGAAGGCGGTGGGCCGGGCCTCGGTAGGACGTCGGAATGCCATTACGCCCTGTCGTGCTCCGGACATTGCAGTCGCTGGGATCGCTTTGCCTCATTGGTCACGGCCTGCGAAGGGCGCAGTAACAGTGCAGGTGTTTCTGCACAGTTACTGTGCAGGCGCAGTAACTGTGCAGGTCCTCTGTCCTTTAGTGGCAGCGTCGTCGTCAATACCACGGCCGAACTCCTATCAGTCAAGTAACACTTGGTTCATCGAGACATTGGCTTATCTGCTGAATATTGCTTGCCACTAGGAAAAATTACAGGGGGGGGGGGGGGTAAAGGGGGCGCCTAAGCTTCGCCTTTAAGAGGCGAGGCTTAGTCAAGGACACGATTTTACGGGAACCCACCTCGATGAACACATGCTTTAGTATTTTTTTCAGGTTATATGAAGCGGTTACGAGAGCCACTAGCCAAAGAACACTGATCTCCTTATTTTTCGGTGTCCACTGATCTCAATAAAATTTTCAGTATATATTCTCCTCGGTATTGTAATAATATATGCAAAGTCACGCGGATGTAGGTGCTTTAGTTTTCATATAAATGAATTTTAAAAATTTTTAGCGGATTCTCACGCCGGCCACCCCGTGTTTTTGACGTCATCACCTCCGCGCTGCCTACCCGAGCCAGCGAGCCTTCAAAAGCAAAACGCCGATGCTTCAGTGCTCAAATCGTCGCTGTCAAATCAGAGAAGCTCGGATAACCTCGCCACTGGAATTTTTTTGGCGCCAGTTCCATATTTCTGATGACAGGAAGGTTGTGACGTCACCACACATGCATCGACCCGTTTCGGTTTCGGTTTGAAGACGACTTTCAGTTGCTTATTTAAAGTTATTGGTGCGTTTCTGAGCAAACTGAACCACTATGGCGGTTACAGGACTGTGAGTACCACTGGAAAACAGTGATATCAGAATATGGTGAAAATACCGCCGGAGTTGCCCTTTAAAAGGCAACTCCGGCGATTTTTCGGTTTCCACTGATCTCAATAAATCTTTCAATATATATTCTCCTCGGTATTGTAATAATATATGCAAAGTCACGCGGATGTAGGTGCTTTAGTTTTCATATAAATGAATTTTAAAAATTTTTAGCGGATTCTCACGACGGCCACCCTGTGCTTCTGACGTCATCACCTCCGCGCAGCCTACCCGAGCCAGCGAGCCTTCAAAAGCAAAACGGCGATACGTCAGTGCTCAAATCGTCGCTGTCAAGATCAGAAAAGCTGGCATAAGTCAATATATCGCCGGATGACCTCGCTACTGGCATTTGTTTCACGTCAGATCCATATTTCTGGTGACGGGAAGGTTGTGACGTCACCGCACACGCTCCATGAGGCATCTACCCGTTTCGGTTTCGGTTTGAAGACGACTTTCAGCTGCATATTTGAAATTATTTGTGCGTTTCTGAGCAAACTGAACCACCCTGGCTGCTACATTACTATCAGTACCACTGGAAAACATCGACATCAGAACATGGTGAAAAAACCGCTGGAGTTGCCCTTTAAGCTACTTTTTCTTGCCAGTACCTATGAGCGGGTGTGTGCCATTGGATTTAAGTATACAAATATCCAGTTCATGTTGGTCGTAGTGGTGGTGTTGATGATGTTGACCGAGAAAATTTTTAACATTACATAAAAATTCGCTGATCCGATGCATGACAATGATAACGATTCAATAATTTAGCAACGAAGCTATCTTTTTTTCATTGTGCTGCCTTCTATTGAACTATGCTAAGCATGCCCTATACCACAGAGTACGTGTGACTCAGCAGTTCTAAAGATGAACCACATTTACGTCTTCGAAGACAAGAGGGCGAGTGCGATATGACGACGTAGGTGGAAAGAATACTTCGGCATGACGACACGCGTATGGCGGCGAGGCACTAACGATGATGTACCGATTACTGCCATGTGATGACGTCAGATGGAGGGCAAAGTAGGAATGATTTTATGACGTCAGGCTAGCGACAAAATCGGGATATGGCGCTATCCAACAACCATAACTTAGCGATCACGGCGGCATGACCACGTGTCTTGCGACGAGGCAAGGACAACGATTAGTACAGAGGCTGTCGCGGAGCCGCGAGGACGGCGCGATGGTGGTAGAGGAACGACTGTATCATTACGAATGTGTGGCTGCGTTACCACGGCGACTGTATATGAAAGGATGTCGACTGAATGATCATGCTGGCTTTACGGCCATTCTAAGGCAATGTTGAAGAGAGACTGGACGCCTGAGCACCATTAGCAGAAAAAAGCCCAAAAAACGAGATCGTCTTCCTTCAGCCTCTTCTTTTTTTGATGATACTTGGACATCTACTTTTCTTTTGCCGAAGTTATGTACCACCTAACTTATGTCATGACAACCACGGCGTAGAGAAGGCAGAACGTTGGCGACGCAAAGGCGACACTCTGGACATGCAGGAATCATGACAACGAATGCTACTACAAAAATCGCAAGAGGTGAATCTCCACAACAGAATAACGCGATGCAACGACCGCAGTTTTAAAGCGAAAATCTCTTCTTCTTGAGTGGTCCCGCCATGGTGGTCTAGTGGCTAAGGCACTAGGATGCTGATCCGAAGGTCGCGGGATCGAATCCCGGCCGCGGCTGTTGCATTTTGATGGAGGCGAAATGTTCGGGTCCGTAGGTGATGTCAGTGCACGTTAAAGAACCCTAGGTGGTGGAAATTTTGCACTTTCATAATCATATAGTGGGTTTGGGACGCAAAACAACAACAACAAAAAAAATCAAGTTACATGTGTGAACACCCCCGGCAATGCAAGTGGTGCCGGCGCTAACTCATATCTTTTACTCAAGAAGATTATTTCCACAAGCATGATAATTTGCAAGTGAAACATTCTTAATAATAATTCTACAGGCGGAGTCAGAGTTGTCTGAGACGTGATTTATCAACAACATTCCGCGCACGGGAGGAGGGCGGAAGGAGGCAAACAATGCGAGGGCAATCTTCCGCTGTAAGCAGTCTTGTCGTAGACATATATTCTCAGTGTCCGCGATTCGCATCGTATGTTGAAGTGCAGGAGGACGATGCATTAAAAGGGTCCGCAAAACTAATAGAAATGCCTGCAGTAGACGTGGACTAAGGCACACATTCAAAGAATGCGAAAGCAGGAACGTGTAGGAAAAGAATGTGGCACAAAACGACGAAGGCACCCTTTTAAGCGTATTTTTTTCCCTAAAGTACGGGAAGCGCTGGTATGATGCCGTTGAAAGTTCGCAGCTCACGACACTAAAAAATGGCACTGCACTTTTGTTCGAAAGGAATGCAGTGCAGAAAGGAAAGACATCGACCATAACACTGTAGTCGAGGATGGGCGTTTACCCCAGTGGCAAGGAATGCCACTGGGGTAAAAGAATGCTGTGGGATGTCACGAATTGCCCTAAAGCGCACCTTATTTTCAAAATTGGAGAACCTGGAAGCCAATAACTTGAACTATGTGCTGCTTATGACACTGTCATTGACACTGCGTCCTTACTGTCGCCCATAGCAGACATTATGGTCTTGCAAGATAGTGCATTACAATCATACTGTCACGAGTGCGAGCGTGGATCTCGGGAGCGCTTGCTCCGATGGATTGAGAGAGTGAGAGGCGAGAGGCGTTAAGAGTTAACAAAAACAAAAGACGTTACTTTATGCAACTGCACACCAAGACATACAAAGGACGAAAAAAACATCAATTCGCACACAAAGAGAAATCCTAAATTTACTAACAGCCCCGCCACAGTGGTCTAGTGGCTAAGGTACTCGGCTGCTGATCCAAGGGTCGCGGGATCGAATCCCGGCCGCGGCGGCTGCATTTCGATGGAGGCGAAATGTTGAGGCCCGTGTGCTGTACGATGTCAGTGCACGTTAAAGAACCCCAGGTGGTCGGAATTTCCGGAGCCCTCCACTACGGCGTCTCTCATAATCAGAACTGGTTTTGGGACGTAAAACCCCAGAAAACAACAACAAATATTACTAACAGCCTAAACGGCCTAACTACAAATCCTCCGCGTAGGGCGCAGTTCCCACGGGAGTCCCTCAACCTTGGGCCTCGCGTTCAAGTCCGCGTTAGCTGCCTGCCGGTCAAGGTGTAGTTCGACGCTCTTACTTTGCATTCGGCGCGGTGTGGTTCAGAGTCGAGGCTCTTTGGTGTGTCGTGTCCCGTAGCTCTCGTCGAAGGTTCCGCTGATGGTGGCCGCCGCTCACGCAAGGTCCGTCCTCGTCCGCCGCCTTGCTTCACTTGTGACGTGGCAGGACACCGCTTAGGCCTAGCCCAGCCTAGGCCTCCTCATATGTAATGCCTGGTCTCCAGCTAAGACCGGCCCTCTCCGGCGATTCTTCTGCCGGTCGTCCCGTTCTGCCGGCGAAGGTGGAGCGCTGCGGGTACGCCGGGAACTGCTGAAGTTCGGCCGCTGCCACTCCGAAGTCCGTGCTCGATCGTCAGCCAGATCGGCGGTACCCCGGAGCCCGACGCCCTCGTCTCCTTGTCACCAGACCGTAGCTGGCCAGACACCCTTCGTCGACCGGTGCCGCGCAGAGAATGCCAGCTCAGCCTTCTCCATGACCGATCTCTCCTCGGGCCGCGTGCCACGAGCCCGCCGTCACCCAATTGTGGACATCGACGTGTCCACGGCGCGTTTCTTCCCGCGCCACTTCGCCGATCTCTCCGTTTCGTCTGCTAGCCTGTGTTTGTGGGGCCCCTTACTCATGACACATACACGATGTATTCCTAACGAATTTGGATACGTGCGACTACTACCGTTCCTTTTTTTTTTCTTTCGTGCTGCAATCTCATGCGCAATCGACTAAATGTAGGGTTGCTAGTTTTTTTCAGGGTAAAACCAAATTTTACCCGATTTTTGCAGCGAAGACCTGTTTCATGAAAATCGAGTTGTGTTTTCTCCCTATTTGCAATACCGTATAACAACAAAGAAGTTCTAACTGCGCCACGAAGACACGACATAGAAGTAGAAGCACACACGCACATAGCAGACTTCCAGCTATGCCTATTTCGTAAATAAAGGACATTTATACAGGGAGACACGGAAAAGTCGCATAGATAACCTTACACGAGGCTGCGTAAACGTAGCATGATAAGGTGCGCGTTACAATCCCGGAAGGGTCTGGATGTGTCCATCTAGGGAATCTATTGCTCTTCTTGATAGTGATGGCGAAGAGAGGTGATTGATTGATTGATTTGTGGGGTTTAACGTCCCAAAACCAGCTCTGATTATGAGAGACGCCGTAGTGGAGGTCTCCGGAAATTTCGACCACCTGGGGTTCTTTAACGTGCACTGACATCGCACAGCACACGGGCCTCAACATTTCGCCCCCATCGAAATGCAGCCGCCGCGGCCGGGATTCGATCCCGCGACCTTCGGATCTGCAGCCGAGTGCCATAACCACTAGACCACCGTGGCGGGGCGCGAAGAGAGGTGATACTTGCGTTAGTTCGTCACCATTTTCATTATCAAGAAGAGAAATTGATTTCCCAGATGGACACATCCGGACCCTTCCAGGCTTGTAACGCGCACTTTATCATGTTGCCTTTACGCAGCCTCGTGTAAGATTCTGTGTGTGACTGTTCCTTGTCTTCCTGTATAAATGTTCTTTCTTTATGAAGTAAACATTGTTGGAAGAAAGAAAACCCGATTTCACCCCCAGTGTCGCCTGGAAAAATACCACCTGACTTTTACTCTCTGAGATGGAGTAAGTAATTATTTATATAGTTCATAACTCATTAATAAAAAATCGGGAAAGTACAACCGTTACTATATGGTTAAACGAATAAGAAATAAAAGGGAGGCAAGCTCTTTCTCGGGTGGGAGCAGCGTAATGTTTTCTTTTATTTTGATGTGTACAGAATAAGGTGGTGGCACAGAATAGTGAAAAATGGCAGCACGCACCGGGACAACATGGACAAAAAATACATGAAGAGCGCTGAACAGCAACTGATGTATGCGCTGGAGGACCCTCTAAGTGCATATCTGCAGCGAATGGCGTTGTGAGACACTTGACAAAGCATGATACATTTAAAAAATATCACATCACATATTCATCGCAACAGACAAGGGCCGGAAGATCTTTAGTTACATTTACATTTTGACAGTGTCTACATAAAAGATGCTTTGTCAAGTGTGTCAGCGTATGCGCTGCAGATATGTATTTAAGAAACTGCTTCCACACACAAAAAAAAAAAAACGTAACTTGCACTGCAGTGCGCGTGCTTATCTTTTGCGTATTTTTGTCAGTGCAGCCCCGTTGCCTATTGCGTCCTGCCATTTGTCACTATGGCCAATGAACCAGCGCACAATTACGCCTTAAGCTGTCGCAAGAAGTGGTTTCTAGAGATCTGTGAGACTGTGATTCTTGATGTCGTCTTCAGTGCGTGCCTAACAATGAAATACTCTTCTGGCGATTACTGTAGAAGTGCAACAACATCTATGAATACAGATTCATAAATACACGTTCACAGTATCCATTACTACATCTACACCTATCTACTACATCTACTACATCTACAACAGAAATGAAAGAACACAAAACAAAAACCCGGCATTCCCGTCCGTATGATCCTACCGCAACACGACTGAACTACACCGTTGTGAAGAAAGAAAAGAAAATCAGATAGTTTATCTGTATTTACATAATCTCCTGACCCCTTCTGCTGAAATGTGAGTTAACTGACGTTGAGCTTCTAGTTTGATATGTTTAATGTGGCACTTAGCTCAATGTAGTGGT
The DNA here is from genome assembly GCA_013339685.2 of Hyalomma asiaticum. NCBI lineage: Eukaryota > Metazoa > Arthropoda > Arachnida > Ixodida > Ixodidae > Hyalomma > Hyalomma asiaticum. The sequence goes on along the minus strand of CM023488.1, from coordinate 21,969,829 downwards.
TGATTTGGTTGATTTAAGAGGTTTTACGTATCAAAACCACCTATTGTGAGAGACAAGGTAGTGGAGGGCTCCGGAGATTTCGGCCACATGGAATAGACCTTTTTCAAGCTATCCCAGAAGCCACTGCGAGCGCGTAGTGCAGTATGGGAAATGTGTGTACATCGGCGGAGGCAAGCTCGGTTTAAGCAAGCGCCCGACGCAGTGGCAGCTGTGGGATCGAAGCTACGACGCGATAAAAATCGAATCCGAGTTTGATGAATGCAGTCTGTCGACGTAGCCTGTTCATCCGCATCGTGAAACGTGCGTAACATTTAGATTTGCGCGTCCGGAAACGATGTACGTACAGAAAACAGGCGCATGCTCAACGTGGCTATACTCTGCTTTGCTCTCGAACATCTTCAGAATAACTGATCAACTGCATCGCGTGAGCTGCAGCAATGACATTTGTCATTCACATGACAGCTGTGATCGTAATGTCAACAATCACAAAACTCGACAAATAAACACAAAAACTAAAATTCACACACTCAGTCTCAGTACTGCAATAAAAGTGTTCACGCAACAGGATAGTTAACGCATAACATTTCAGAAAAACGAGATCACACACATGTTCACACACACAGCAGTTCGTGTGAACATCTAGGCGCTCGCAAATCTTCTTTGTGCAGCAGTTAAGATTACAGAGCATCGAAGGAAAGTGTACGCGATCGCATGTGCGCTATTTCGCAGACACAGCTGGACATGGCACGTCGGCGGAGCTAGCATACATCAAGGACCACTGTCAACAAAATGTGGTTTTACTAAAGCGAAGTTTTATTGAAAAGGGAATCAAGCGACAGTAGCGAGTAGCGGGAACAGAGCCCAGCGGGACAGAAGAAAAGTACACGCGCCAAGCACGAAGGGGTACCAAAATGAGCCGGAATAACCCACGCGTTAAATGGAAAACCATACACGTTTAATTAGAAAACAATGAATTACAGTACCTAGAAAGAGATATCCGCAACAGACTTCGTTCACGCACTGCGCACAGTTCGTTCGTTTAGCACACACTGCCCGTTGATGTACTTCGTCGTCGCAAACACATCACTATTTTGCAGTTGTATGCATAGGACCACACTGCAATGCCGACACAAACACGTACACAGGAATACAGCGTCCACTCCTCGGTGTTCTCCGCACACGCGCAGTGGAGGTACAAGCACATGGTCACTCGCAAAAGCACGTGCCAGACATGCCAGCGCGCACACCGTACGACCAGTCCGACCCCCGCGAATGACCCCCTCTTTTTTCGTTGTCCCGTGCAGCTGTGCGCCTGCTTACAAAAGAAAACACACAAAAATGCGTTTGGCCTCGCTCCCATGTCACTCACTCGGAGCGAAAGACGCGCTTGGAAATGCTGGGCTTCGCTCTGCTGGGCGGCTGGATGTACACACATTTCCCAGAAGCACTTGCGCGCCCACGGGTGGCGCTGCGGTGCTTGAAAAAGGTCTATTCTGTAACGTGTACTGACATGGCGCAGTACGCCGGTCTCAACATTTCGCCTCCATTGAAATACAGCCGCCGCGGCCGGGATTCGATCCCGCGACCCTCGGATAAGCAGCCGAGTACCATAGCCACTAGACCACCGTGGCGGGGAGCGATCCAGATCAAAGGAACACAAATCAACATTTTCTTCGAAAATTGCTATAAGACAAAAAAATAATGCATTCTAAATAATGAAAAATGTGAATGTGAATGCTAAGGTGAGTGACTGCGTAGAAGTTTAAACATAAGTAACAATTGAAAAACACACACACACTGAGATCGAGAAGAAAAAGCCAGCCAGTTGAACTCGCTATGAAGTTTACTTGTTTCATGTAAAAATCACATGTACACTCGCAAACTTGTTTTTGGCTAAAGCCCAGCAGTACAACACTAAAAATGTGAGTGGACTACCGGAAGGGTTAAATTCAAGATATTTTGCAGTGGTTCTCTTAGAGACATTTCTAGTTTGCAACATCTAAACGCCAACGGTAAATGCTGAAAGATTCACTCCCATGGAATCAAAGTATAACGTTGACGGAACCGCACCAGAACTGTGATATAAGGCGTCACTGCCGACTACGGCGCCATGAGAGGGCACGAACCATAAAGGTAGAGTTTCAGCGGGGGAGCATATCATTATAGGCTGGGGCATGTAAGCTATAGTCAAGTGGACAGCTAGTACACCTTCAAGTTCGGGCTGGCGCACCTTGGTGCTCAATAAGGAGACGACGGTCGCCTTCCAGAGCCCTTGCTGAGTGAATTTTAGATGTTTCATCCAAATTTACCCTCCGATTTTCGGTACCAGGACCGCCAGGGCGTTGTTCAGGTCGCTGCGTAAGACAGTGTCGATAGGCAAATAATTAGGTGCAAGCGAGTCCAACCAGACAGCGTTTGTCTGGTTGGAAGACAAAGAAATTGGATATCAGGGGGTGTGCCTGGATCAGCATCGCCCGGTTTTCTTGCACCTACCCACATGGCGTACCTTTACAGCAGTTACGTGTGAGTAGAGGTCACAACTTCGAGGGCACGACGACGACCAGGACAGGAGTACGCCACGCTATTCGTTTCCGTTCCTCTTCTTCATCTTCCTCTTCGCAACTTTTGGCTCCTTCCCACTTCGCGGGATTGGACTAGAAGGCGGTGGTAGAAATAAAGTGATGGTGACGATGTTAAAAAGGAACTGCCTTTCGCGGCGCGTACAAACTTATGTCCTGTAATGCGGAGGCCGCGCTTTCCATCTCTTGGTCCTTGTACATGGCACACTACACCAAGACAACTTCCGAGGGCTTCTCCTGCTCTGTATGGGCGTCAGTGCATGGACATCGCCATTATTGCCTTCATTACCATCATGGTCATTGTAAACGCGGGGCAGCATTGAAGAGGCCCAATGCACAAGTCGAAGAGACTGCGCTCAGCGGAAAGCTAGGTAGGATTAACAAGCTTTGTCCGTGAGGCCACTCATTTATGTTCCGAGGCCTTAGTCAGCATGAACTTCAAAGCATGTCTTCCTCGATTCATCGCTAACAAAAGATTGTAGCTAAGTTCTTATGATTATGAACGCCACAAAGGCAGAATCCCTCACCTCGTCGAGCATGGATGTCTGGTTGTCGGGCTTGCGCATAGGCTGACGGCGGGAACTGAGCGAGTGGGTAGATGAAAGTGCCATCAACACGCATGTGCGACGCGGTTTGATTCACTCGACCCGTTAAACCCCACAAAGCAACAACACCGCAGGCAACTCTCTTCCCCTCTGACTCTTTCCAGGACCGATGCAATCTCAATGGCATTTGGAGCCCTGCTGGTGGCGGCGGTGGTCACAGAGCTCGTGCCGCTGGTGTCATCCGTGATATACATCCCGTGTGAGTTTCTGAATATTCGTATTAACAGGACGAGAGCTGGGGCTTCGTTTGTGCATGACTGAGCAATAATGCAGAATTCAGAAGGTGAAAAGGGAAGGCAGCACAGCAGATATGCTGGTGTTGTGTTGCTTCCTCAGTACATACAACAAATTCTCGCTGTTGTTCGACGGTTCCATATTGGCGTATCATACAATGGCCCTACAAGTGCACCAATATGCGACTGAAATTGCTCATTGCTAACAATTTTCTCAAATTAAAATTTACACTGTATCCGCTTGCTCTTTATTATTTCTTTGATTAGAGTGCACCGTATTACTAAACCGATGCGCTGTTTTATGACGACGTCTCAATGTATTCCACAAACGTCCAATTACTGGAAGCACCCTCCCTGTGACATAGTTTCCATTTCAGACCATAATTTGTTTTGTTCGACTTTACGTAGTTATTTAATTGATGACGTGCGAAGCGCATATCTTACTATCTTCGAGCAGGCGCTCTACACTAACTTACCTTCATTCAAATGCACTTGTATCAGCCTAACAGCGCACCCTCTTGTTTATTGCAAATTCTATTTGATGATGTGTTCTTCGTCATTCCTGTTTTGTTACCTTATTACCGCCTTTCCCCTGTAAAACTTTCTGCGATTGAGCGCACAATACATGAAATAAAACCTGTTTAGTTATAACTTCCCAAATTGTCTTACTAAAGTAAACGTCATAAGTCCACCGCCTCTGTCTGATTGACAGTCCTTACAGGAATTCCATTCTGAGACACTAATCGTCACTGCGCGCTTGTATTGCTTGTCATTGCGCGCATGTAGTTAACTCAAAGTTCGTTTTCCGTTAAGTCGCACAGTGCTCCTTTGATCTATTCCATTCCATGGACGGCTAACAACGGAAACTGCCTTCCTTCCGTCCTCGCCAAACCCGATGATACAAATTTCAATGAAGCAAGGACTAATTAGCCACGTTTCTTTCCGAGTGCCTTGCAACCCTTGAACTAACTAACTAACTAACTAACTAACTAACTAACTAACTAACTAACTAACTAACTAACTAACTAACTAACTAACTAACTAACTAACTCGTAAAGTTGTGTGATGTATAATCAGTCGAAACATGTAAAGTCTGCACATTTTGGGCCTCAAGCAGCGTTCCCGGGCAGGTCACTGATGAGGACCCACTACCGTGTTTCGCTTCATCACTGCCAAAATGGAATAACTTGTCCACTGAATACGGTTCCAGATACCCTGACACTATCACGCACTTGTCTTCAATAGATATCATGGAAGATGCCTGCGATGGCGAGCCGCACACAATCCAGCTTCCGCCTACCGGTCCCGGCTCGGCCATCATCATGCGTTCTCACCAGGGGGCTCACTACAAGTCGGGCCTCACGTGCAACTTTATCGTCAAGACGTCGAACGAATACCGCATGGCGGTCGTCTTCGAAATGCTCCAGTTCCCGGGAACCAGAGGGAACTGCGCCGACTCCTTGCAGGTGAGGTGAATGAAGTTACGTTATCTCGGAGAATCACTGCCTGGTTGAAGGTGAACATTTTCTACAGGCGTCCTGAATCGCCGAGGGACTGGGCGCGTCCCTGGATGATTCAGGCCGTATTCCTCTCCGCTTTTCGCCCTCACCTTCATCGATAGCAGGGGGCTGGCAGGGCGGTTTTAACACCGCATAGCATGGTGTAACCACGCGTTGCGTTTGATGTGTCGACCATACTCGACCGTACTACTTAGTATGGTCGTTTCGCCTGTGCCCCCTTCCTTTCACTGTTGTTCAAACAATTGGTTTTTTTTCTATACTTTAGTTCTCCTCCCCATACCTTGCACATGAGGTGTCCTCCTCCACGAGAGATGGTCACTGACCTGTTCCTTTCTCTTCTTTTCAATAAAAAAATATACTGCAGCTTCGTGCAGGACAACGGCTACCTGGATTTTATGAAGTGTGCAGCTGGCATGTTGGGAAGGGTCGGAAATTAACGACTAGTAAAAGCGCTGATCGCTTTCTAAACTTTACTTTACTAGCGTGATAAACGGGGTAGCTGATGTGCTTGCCTGGTGAGAGGACCACTAAACGAAAAAAGCTTTAAACACGTGTACGCAAGGTCACGTGGAGAAAAAAGAAAAGCAAAACTCGGCGAATCACGCTTAAAAAAAGACTGTTGCACACCTCCAGTCATCGAGGTGCAAACGTCTTATTGACGAGGTGCATTCTGTCTCGCTTATTGCGGATGGGCAAGTTCATTCCGTATGTGCCAATCCCAGAAAATGCTGCTGCAAAGCGCGTGTCGCCGATGAACGTGATGGTGCACAGACAATACTAACAAGATTCTGATTATGACATGACTACTACGGCCAACCTTAAGTGTTACTCTAAGATCTCACTCACTCATTGTGTCGACCACTCTCCCTCCTTCATTGTACTTATGTAGGTGACGTTGACGGCCGATTAAATTACGCTTCCTCAACTGTCTTTGAAACCTAATATATCCGGCACACGTGCTCCCTCTTTGATTATCTAATAGACAACTCGACCTTCGACTAATGCGGTCATGGCTTCTGCACACCATCCACGTAATAAGCAAGAGTCACCTTCATTTAAAAAGTTTGCCATATGGCTTTGTGTTCTCAGCCACCGTGACCTGGCCTCAGATATCATAAAACTGTCCCTTTATTAGTTATGACGGCTTTTGCTTTCTAAAACGAAAAGCTGAGTTGACTCATGAGCAGCGGAATTGGTATATGGGCAGATGAGACGAGTTAATAGAGTGATGGGTGGATGGATAAATTAACATATGCATAGATTAGGGGATAAATATATGTATATGCAGATGTAGAGCGTTCGTTTTCTTCCCGCAACAGCTGTCCAACGTGGAAGATTATGAAGGGCCAATATGTACCTCGGCCGTGAAGGAAGTGATTAGCAACGGAAGCATCATGCACGTCATGTGGAAAACCGGAAGCGGGGCGCCGGCGTCCAGCAACGATGGCTTCAAAGCAATCGTGACTGCTTACAAACGTGAGCTTGATCTCTGCTTATACATGATCACCATCACTATCGCCAACATCATATCTTAAGTCCACTGCAGGACGAAGGCCTCTCCCAACGATTTCATATTTGTCCTATCTTTGAGTTAGAAGATAAGGGTCAGTAAAATTGTCGAGTAAAAAAAACAGATACAGAAAGCTTTATATTTCTGAGGTTAAGCTGGAGAACGGTGGATGGAGGGATTAGTTTAGTTATGTCTCTTGAACGATGGTTTCAGCTTTGAGGGCGATGACCGCTAGACCTTCTTGAGAAGTCTGGCTATTGAGAAACGTGACAGAAAAACATGAATGAAATCTAGAATTAAAGACAGAAATCCTACAAATAGTGGAACGTGGTTTCATTTTATGTTTGAATGCGACTGAGGTGAATCAGTGGAGTTCAGAAATCTTCGGGTATACCCACGAAAGCACATCTTGACGTCAATGACGTCAGTTCGTGACGTCAACTCGTGACGGTCAAGAATTTCAATGGCGTCTCCTAACTTCATCCGCTGCTAAAAATGTCAGGGGTAGCCAATGGCTAGCGCCATTTACTGGCCGGTTGCACTTCATTTCCTGGGGAAATAGCGCGAAGCGCAAGCGGAAATTACACAGCCGTACACTTCCGCAGATCTTTCCACAGGGACGACAGCTGCTAAGAACAAGCTTCCGCCTTAAATATGAAGGAAGCCGTTGCATCAGGCGCGTTCGGAGGGTGGCCAGTAATTAATTCATTGCCTGCGTTTGTATTTTTGTCATTGTTGATATCGTACAATATGATCATATCACCGATCGGTTACTAGTATTAGGGAGAAAGACTCGTCTGTTTCATTCGAAGACATAGATTGCGAAAGGTTTCGGCTTCGACCATCTGGGTCCCAGGTCCGACTACAAAAGCTCTTAGCTTTCGCATTCATGTCCTTGAAGCGGTAACTAAGGACTTCTAGGTATATTCTTATGGCGCATAGGCGCACATTTCCAAGCAGAATTATCTCTCGTTTCTGTGCAATCTTCAGCTATCGAGTGTTTGTTCAATTCGGTATATGTTGATTTGTATATTCTTCAACAGAAAGCCTGCATTAATTACTTGTTTATGTGCTCACAAAATGTCCTTTTGTATTTTCCCGCTTTTTTAACGTTGCCGCTAATCCTATGTTATACTTTTTTTTTCTTCGTATGACGAAGAAGACGTACCCTTAGCGTTTTCTTTTTTTTTTTAATGGAACCTACGTCCGCATTGCAGTAACTTTGTGTGCCACCGCAGTGCTTAGACGCCGGTTTGGTCCCGGCTCTTTGAGTTTGTCAGGCAGCTGGAGCACTTAGCCCTGACGAAGACAATACCACACGGATGCAACGTCGGCCAAGGTTACATTTGTTTTTCATCGTTTTCAACGATCTTTTGATCACTCGATCATAGCCCCCATGTATCCCTGAGCTTCTGTTCCTGTTTGAATTACATTTACCCAAAACATGAAGAATATTAACCAAGCTTATGGCGAAGCTGCATGGATTTCATAATAGCGCAGGTTCAGGAAGTGAACAAACTTGCGACACAAGGGAAGTGCTATTTGCGGTTTATACTACGAAGCACCTCTCGACGCATATGCACGACGGAATCAGTACGTGTGCGCTGTTGCTCTGCCTATCACAACAACAAAAATTCGCTTATCAGCGAGCATGTTATTTGAAATGTCACATCTTGAACTTGGTTCCCTTGCTGCGCGGCCCAATAGACGTATCAATCCTATAAGCGCCATCCTTCTAATACGGTATGCGCTACCAGGACTTATCCACCCATCAAATTTTCACTCTTGCAGGGAATTCAGTCGGCGCTAGCTAACACACATAGGACACACAATGATCAGGTCAACGAAATACTGAACGTGCTGGGCTTGTCGTGTATTCATTGTCTTTTTGCACTGTGTCGTTTTTAAATAAAATAATATAAATCAATCAAATCAAATTGTGTTTCAACATGCAGCCGGTCTCGAGTACAGTCGGGAGGAATCCAACAAGGCTTGACGTGGTCATGTTCCCATTCGTCGCAGAATACTGCTTTGGTTGATCTTTGGTTGATAATACATGTTCTCCAACTATTTCCCTCACCTTTTGACAAGCTGACCCAGATCGTTCAAAGCTAATCTTACATACCGAGTAATGATAAGCTTTTCTTTTTTTAGTTCTTCCGAAGGAGGTGATAATATAGGATCAGCCTCAGCCTTGCAACCAACTTTAGGATGTTGCAACCTTGTGTAACATTTATAATGTCGCAACCGGTTGCAACACTCGCTATGTTGTCCCTTTACAGATAAAGTAGTCTAATATGTTAGTTGCGGAGGCTGGAAAGCGTGTAGTATTCCAAGCCCCAAACACGAGAAACATTTAAAAAAAATGCGTTTTTTTATAATGCCATTCGCCAGTAAGAGAACTGCAGATTTAAGTGGCACTTGCATCTCCGGAGCCTCTTGAAGCAGCCGTCGAAACCAACCCACAAATGCGAGAAGTGGCGTCGCTGCGCGCAGAGATTGTTGAAACGGAACAAAATTGCAGGAAGAAAGCGATGTGCTGTTTGCACAGCAACGCGGCGATATATCCTGAGTAGTTGCGCAGGTTTCAGAGTTTCGCGTCAAGTCAACCGTCCATATATCAACGTTTTCAAGATGGATATTTTGGTCGGGCAGAAAAAAAAAAAAAACGTTACATTTGCCTCGGCTAGCAAGATTTTCCTGCAGGTGTAAACTACTGTTTGGTAACCGCGTTTTGCAAGAGATTCGTCTTCGTCTGCATTGTGGACTATAAATATTTTTTCTTGTGTTCTTCTTTCGTCACCTGCCCACAGATTCTAAACTTGCCAGCTTTTAAAGAAAGAAACAAAAAGTACACATAATATAGAAAAGCACAATCTAGCAGTGGCCGCTTTCTGAGAGTAAGGTTGAGTTTGTACGAAACCTAACGCGTTCGCCTATACGGGCCGTTAGTTTGACTGGTTGCAAAGTGTCGTGTCGAAATTGATTCGAAAAGAAATAATCGGCCGTCTCGATGAAAGTCATGTGGGTTTGTGCCGATTTGTTTTCTTTTCTTTTATTTTTATTTTATTTTCTCCTTCGCGAGATATATGAGTTGCCGGAGAAATGCGAATTTTACGCCAACTTGTGCGTTTGTTAAAATGTACGTGAAAGCGTGAAGCCCTCTTTCTCTATACATAACTCCCCTTCCCCCTCACTCCATCCCTCACATTCATATCATGGTTGTGGGACGTAAAACGCCGGAAGCCAATCAGCCAGTGACTATGAATAACTGGCAGTGTGCACTAACTACTTCTGCTTCGAGCTTGAAGCTTTCGAGTAGTGATGATGAAAAGAGGTGTGTTGTTCCACTCAATTCTCGTATGATGTTTCGCAAAACGGTGCACGAAAATTTCGGGCTTTGATCAGAACGCATGCAGAGGTATTGTGCACGCCCCAAGTGTGGCTCACTTAGAATGGTGTTAAAATGAGAGATATTAAGGATATTAGGTAATTGCTAATAGAACGCCAAAAATAACAACCAATAGAACCAACGATACATAAAAGCGGCAAATAAGCCGAACAAGCGTTTGTATTTTTTGGTCTCCTATGAAGGAGACGAACTGCAAAACATGAGTGTTGACCTAAACAGGGAAATTATTAAAATTGGATTTTTGGTCTCCTATGAAGGAGACGAACTGCAAAACATGAGTGTTGACCTAAACAGGGAAAGTATTAAAATTGGATTAAAAATGAATAGGCAATAAACCAAAGTTATGCTCAATAGCCTAGCTAAGGAACAGGAATTTAAAATCAACAATGAACCTTTACAATGTGCAAACGAATACGTATACCTGGGACAGTTAATAGCAGGAACTCCTACCCATGAAAAACAAACTAGAAGAGAAGCTCAGGGGAAGATGGATGCTTGAATCGATGAACAAATCGCAAGGTACGATTTAAAACAGGGAATAGCCCCAAGCTTTCGGTGAAATGCATTGTTGGTGCGGGGTGGAAGGGGGGACACATGCCATAGGAGTAACCTCTGTTCCGAGCGTGTGTTCCTTTTTTCATCCTGCTTTCTAGCCCTGTGCACACAACGAATTTGCAAGATATGTACAAGGAGCGGATTCTTTGGAAGCTCTCGCTCTTGCCATTTATATTAGTCACGCTAACACCTGTCACCCAAATACCCCTGCCCCCAACCCCGCCCCCCCCTTTTTTTTTTCCTTTTGTGTGCGTGTGTTTGTGTGTGCGCACGTGCTTCTCTTCTCCTCCTCTCTTTCTAAGGACGGGGGAGAGTGTGCAAAGGCGTACATAAACCAACGCTGGAGAAGGCAGTTGCCGCCCTGACCAAGACAAGTCCGCTTGTCGAAACGTTGGCTCCCGCGACATTCCCTGTTTTAAATCGTACCCACGAAAAAGAAATTCTCCGTAGAATAAGGATGGGCTGGAGCGCACTCGGAAGGCAATACGAAATAATGACTCGAAACTTACCGCTCTCACTAAAGCGAAAAGTATTCAATCACTGCATTCTCCCAGTACTAACATACAATGCAGAAACGTGGAGGATAACGAAAAAACTAGAGATGAAACTAAGGAGCACGCAACGTGCAATGGAAAGAAAAATGACAGGGGTGACGCTAAGAGATGAAAAACGAGCGGAATGGATCAGAGAACATACGGCCGTAGCCGATATTATTATATCAATTAAAAGAAAGAGGAGCAGGACATGAAATGAGGAGGAAAGATAAGAGATGGACAGTAAGAGCGACGGAATGGTTACCAAGAGAGGGAAAACGCAACACAGGCAGACAAAGGGTTAGATGGAGCGATGGAGCGAATTAAAGATGGAGCGAATTAAAAAGTTCGCTGGAATAAAGTGGAACCAACTCGCTCAGGATAGGGTGGATTGGAAATCGTTGGGAGAGGCCTTCGTCCTGCAGTGGATCTAAACAGGCTGCTGCTGCTGCTGCTGATGGTGATGATTGTGTCTATGTGTACGCTGTGTTAACAATAAGCGAACTTTAATTGTTATTGTTTAACAACGTTGACAATTAACAATGCAAACGGGCCCAGTTAACCACGCTCGTACTATGACTGTTAGGTTCAACAATGCCATTTTAGTGAGTTGCTGTGGAGATATTGAGCCGTGGGATGTCTCGGATGTCTAGCTTTTCTGGTCTATATGGGAGGAGATGAATAAGAAATAAATCAAGCGACAAAAATGGCACCGTTATGAAGCTTACAAATGACAGTCTTTCTAACTGAATCTCATTTACGTTGTTTGGTTATGACGACTAGGTTGACACTCCCGAGATAACTTTTTTTGCGACCTTCAATAAGCTTTAAAAGATCTTCTAATAACAAACTCTACTTATTCGGCACCTAGCGGTCAATTTTGTGGAAAGCTAAGGAATGTTCTCCGCTTCTCAACAGCGGCATCGACCTTTCTTCAAAAAGAAAGTGATAAAGGCGTGAGTTTGGGCTCACCACTCAATCTTCTAAGGCCTTTTTAAAATGCACGTTCGGAATACCATCGATGTCATATAGGGCATGGACATCAGTAGAGGAATACCGAAAACACACTGCTCTGTCTGTTCCTCTCTTTTTTTCCTTTGTACCTTGCCCCTTCCCCTTCGCCAGCTCCAATTCCTGTCTGTAAGCATCGCTGCTGAAGCTCTATGGCACCTCTTATATGCCGGCTCAGTTCTGGGGAGAATTTAATATGCCACTTAAGCGAGCGCATGCCCGCACGCTTCACCTACAAACTTCCGCAACTGCTTAGCTCCCCGCATAATTGCTGCCTTCATTGTCTTACATCACCCTTGCTTTAATTTTTTCCCCCTCATTCATAACCCGTCCTTGCGGCACTCCACAGAACTGATTTACAGCAATCGCTGTTCCTTGTTTTCTTGCTATGGCAGCATCTCTCAGCGCGAGATGGGGATCGTGTTCGGTCCCACGTCAGGGGAGTTAATGCGTTCGAGTTTAATCGGTTGAACCTGCAAAGCGAAAGAGATATAAAAAAATGAAGGGGGCCGAGCTCGGTATAAGTTGAGCCGGTAGGCGTTGTTTACGAGAGCGCTTCTGGCACGGCACTTTGGCTCGCTGTCTAACGGAGGCCGAATTGCAGGACGGGTTTTAGCTTGGGGACCACGTATGGAGATGATATGGGACTGTTTTGCCTAGGGATCATTTCAGTCAGCGAAACTTACATCTCACTTTTGTTCCGATGATTAAACACTAGCAAATATAGGTCAGAAAGACTCCGCGTGGATTAGCGGAACGCGTCGATTAATGCCCCTTCAAAAAGAGATGCGCTGTAAACATCTGAGCTGTTTCATAATGTCGAGTTGGATCCCTATATAGGCATGGTATCGAAAAACCCCATATGTCACATATGCCTCATATCCTGCAACCTCGTGCGAACACATATGGATTATATGTGTTTTGATATGATTCATACGAGGTTCTTGGATATGTGGCCGCTATTAACAGCTCATGTGTTTACAGGATCGAGTTTGATCCCTATATAGGCATGGGATATCCCTATCGAAAAATCCCATACGTCCCATATGCCAAATACCCCGCAACCTCGTACGAACACGTATGAATCTTATCTGTTTTCATATGATTCATATGATATTTTCAGATGATGCAGAAGGAAATAAGAGGACCCGCTCTTGGCTTTTATCCACTGTCCACACTGCCCACATGATAGCGATAATGCAAACATGATAGGAAGATCTAGATAAATGAATGAACCAATGAATGCATGAATGAATGAATGAATGAATGAATGTTTCAGGTTGCGATGAGGGAAAGAGCGGACCGGCGCTCACTCTTGATCAGCTACCCACACTTGCCCACAGCCCACGGCGACGTGACAGTGATAGTCATAGTGCATGCTACGTGTTGACACCTTTGGTCCAGCTCATCTATCGACTCAGATTTCCCGGGCATGGAAACTGGCTTTAATTTTTAAGCAGACCGATAAACGAAACATGGGTCATGTGTCTGAGCTTGTATAGCCTTGTGTTTTTGTCGACGCCAATGTTATGTAAGTATTCGCGTTTTCATAAACAAAAAAAAATGTAAGGCGTTCGTACAATGACACAGCTTAAGCAAGCACAGAAAACAGGCGCATGCGCAGATAAGCTGTGTGCCTTTTTTTTTTTTGCTCTCTTTATAGCGCCCCTTCAATTGACAGTCGGTGTTGGTGTTGTCTACTTTCTTCGCTTGCATCCGTGTCTGCACGCCTTAGCTTTCTGCACTGGAAACCCTTTATACCCACTAGCTTGGCTGTCTGTCGTTCTAATATTTAATTTTTCTTTTATTTAGATGTGCAGGGTGTTTCAGGAAATGTGTCCGAAAATCATATAGATACGGAAAATTCGCGCACCTTCCTTTGCAGAAATGCTTTGTTTGTGGCGGCAGGTGCTGTGAAATGGTACGAGTGACAATTTGAACATTAATTAACACATTTACTTTAATAAATATCTAAACCAGAACTTGTAACAATGACCATGACAACAGTAACAGCAACAGTGACAACAACAATACCAATAACCACGGAAAAGTAACAGCGACACGACAGCAGCAATAACAAGACAAGTGCTCCAGTAACTATATATTATGGAGCCATTACTTGCTCTGTTAATAAAGATGTAAGACACTTTACCTTTACAAAGAAACGGAAAACGGGTCAGGATGCTCGAATTACATTACGCAATTTATAGCAGTGTAGTGAACAATACGCAATACCAGCCGATAATAGCCTTCTTTTAGTCTGCGTTAGCAAATTTGAAATGTTAGTCAGCTCTAGCAGATGTTGGCCATTACGCGTACGTGCATGCGTGCGCGCGCGCGCGCGCGCGTGTGTGTGTGTGTGTGTGTGTGTGTGTGTGTGTGTGTGTGTGCGCCAGTACTGCCTAACTGCATAACTCCATACCTTACCATACCTCCGCACCCCATGGCTTACCATTCACGCTTGGCCGTTTAAAAGTCGCGTTAGGTGAACGTTAAGAGCAAACTAGAAGTTGCCCGTGCTGAAGTCGGACCCTCCTCGATATAAAGAACTTTGCAACGAGCACTAACTCAAGCGTGACATGATAAAGCAAGTCACACGTCCTCACACGGCACGGGATCGTCGTGTTGAATACATTAGTCGACTTCAAAGGCTGCACACCCTTTGCAAGTGGCTCACGTAACGCTTCCACTCACACTCAAGTGCGAAGGCTTCAAAGGCGAACTCCTCGTGTATACGTTCAGTACTCGTGCAATTGGTGGACTGCTAACGCGTGGGCGAAAGCAGGTCACGGCTGCCACGGATTTTGTATTTTTTTGCTCGCGCATTTCATGCTGTCTGCCGTCTTTTATCCATTCTACACGTCTGCGGTGTATGGTATAAACGTGATTTTTACTGACACTGCTGTTTCTAAGAGGTGCCCAGTGATTCACGTCTGATAAGAAAAGTTATTGCTCGGGTTTCACGGGCTCAAGTCGCGATAATATTATAAGGAGCTCGCCGCAATGGACGGCACCAGTAGTTTCGGCCACATGGGTTCATTAAGGTTCACTTGAATGCAAGTACACCGGTCTTTTTAACGTTTGAGCAGCGAAGCTGCTTAAGCTAACGGTAAAAACCCTGTCGCACCAGCTTTTTAATAGCGCAGTAGTAATTTATAAGGCATCATGCAATACCGCATGACATTTCGGTACGTGATGTTGGCAGAAACATGTCACGTGACACTTAGTTATATGATTTTGGGGGAAACATGTCATGTTGAATTTCGTTACGTGATTTTGGTTGGAACATGTCACGTGAAATTTCGTTGCGTGACTCTGGCGGGAATATTCCCACCAAAATCACGCAACGCAATCACGTTACGTGATTTTCGCGCAATCACGCCAAAGTCACGTAACGAAATGTCACGTGACATGTGCCCGCCAACATATCACATGAGTGCCAAGTGACATGTTTCAGTAAGCTATCGACCAGCTTAGCTGCGATTTTGCCTTGCACGGCCTCGCGGCAGCTGCGTACTTTTTTTGTCATCTGTGGCTGTTCTCTCATGCGCTCAAGAAGCCAGTCGGGCTTAAGCTAATCGCATTAATCGCACGCTTACGCATTCCACAGCCCATTGGCATGGGTGGTTGAAAGTTCTTTAGGTTCGGTTGCGTTGACCTCTAACGATGCGCATGTTTAGGACCTTGTAGTTACTGCCACATTCCACGCAGGGCACCGATATTGGTCTGCGAATTTTCACAAGGACTTCAGCTACCGACTCAATGCACCTGTGTTTAAACACACACACAAAAAACGATTACAAGGTCCCTTTTAGGTTGACTAAACGTCTTTGAATTTAAAAGGACACTAAAGTGAATTACTATTTAGCTCGTATATGTAAGTTAGTTTTTCACATCACCAAAAACACCACTTTCACGAGGAGAAGGCACTCGTAAGCAAAAAATGCGCAAAAATAAAATTCGAATGGCAACGACAGAGGAGGTTGCCGCACTAATATGCACGATGTCATACACATTTGAAAGCGTCTACTAATTCCTGCATAAGTATTTATCGCTTAAGGAGATATGCATTGCGTTGTAAGGAGGTCAGAGGACAAAAAAGGGCATTTTTAAGAAAACTAGACTTAGTTGACGCGTCGACAAACGCTTACAAGAAATCGGGCCTGTGACGTAACCTCCTCAAAGTTCTGGCGCGGGATTCACAGATGAAACTAAGATGAACCTTTTATCTTGATTTTCGCTTCAAATATTGTAAATAAATTGGGAATATTAACGATGGTGGAGTTAGACAATAATCATGTATCAGTCTAGACCACTTTGGCGCTTTAATTTAGTGTTCCTTTAATGACGTTGACATGAGATGTAGGGTTAGATGTACGAGGTACACTGACGTGTGAAAGTAATGTGATTAAGTCGGTGAGGGTGACCATGTGGGATTTTCGGCATAGCATCTAGTGTTTCATGGTAGCGCACGGCGAACCGACACGGCAAAAAGGAAAAAGAGTTTGAGTGCACGTGTTCCCGGTAAAGAGTTTTTCGTTTCTGGTGTCTTTGTAGTTTTGCGTAGAAACGCGAAAAAAATGAGAAAAATTTGACTCGTTGAGAACTTTTCTGCCACGTCTACGAGATATGCACACGTATTGCTTAAGGTGATATTTATCGTTCATAATGATGAACAATGAACACGTGATGTCTGACGTTTTGAGAGAATACGTACTTGCGGGATCTGCGAAAAGATAAATCAAGCGTTGAAAGTTTGCACTGCGCTGTGTCAGGAGTGTCTTTCCGTTGTCCGTGTCCAGCGTGAGCTACCACCAAACACGTAATGTGATGATTAGCTCGGATCAGACCATCCGAGTATGCAGGGACTGTCAAATATATTTCCGTTATCTTTTTTTTTTTTTTTGTACAGCGGGAACGGCGTTCTGCGCTTTCAGCCAGTTCAAGTGCGCCAACCAGCGATGCGTCGCCGATAACTTCGCTTGCGATGGCCACAACAATTGCGGCGATAACAGTGACGAAAAATGCGGTAAGTGCGAGCTAATGCACAGGAGGCTAGGAAGCAAAGCAAATAGTTAGGAGCCGTTGAACGTTGTGAAGGCGGATCACCGGTCAGGATGTAAAAGACAGAAGACAAGCCCTGAGGCTAAAATTCTTTCACAGCGTCTATTATTCAAAAACAGGCATAGACAGAAACAAATACATCTCATAGCCATCATATATTTCGCGTAGAAGGGACCATGCCTTGAAAGTTCGCGAATTTTCTTTTAAAGGTGACACTCTGCGTTATTCATTTTTTTTTTGTAAGACCACGAGCGAGTGGAATTCTCTTCCGTCAAACATTGTTGAATTACAAAGTAATGATGACTGTTACCGCGCTTTGTGTGCACAAATGAATGACTGTTGGTTTAGTGATGTATGTACCCCCCTCCCCCCCCCACCCCTTGCTGTAATGCCTGCAAATGGCGGTGCAAGTACCGAATAAATAAAAATAAATAAAAACATATAGCACATCGCACATGGTTGGACAACTAAAGGATAATGGATCGCGGGCTCGTGTCTAGGACTGGGTGTGTGCGAATGGCGAATTTTCACGCCGACTCCATACAAATTGAATAGTGATGAAATCGAATCGATTAGAAATAGGAATAGAATACTATTCGAATAGCTTTCGAATAGTGGGGTAATAGTAGTTCTTCGCATTCGCATATGTTCAAAACTGCATTGCGTCACTTACTAAGCTGGAACCCTACACTAATGGAAAGAGCACATGAATTTATGAGGTATGCAAGGTACGTGGGTCTCGGAACAACTACAGACCAGCATTTCTTAGCTCACGATATTCCAGCCATTCTCAACAGGCATAACCACGCAGTCATGTTCATTAAAGAATTGTCTGCTTGATTACTTTTTGTCATACTTAGAAGTTCACCTCTGAACAACCTTGCTCTCAAATGTAGAATGTTGATGCTGCATATTGTGTGTATCTTTAATGTGCGATGTACACAGCCCTTTCATACTCAGGCTACGTGTAGACCGCTGCGTGGAATGTACCATGTCTATGCTATCGTCACGCAAGGGCCTGAGCCATCATTAAGCGGCTGCGGCATGTTTTTGCCCAGGTGTCCCTACAGATTCATTTTCTCGTAAATAAAGATGAACTGAATTGAATTGAATCTAAGTTACGTTTTCAGAGAAGCCCAAGATTTCCACAACGTCGTATTCGAGATAAATACTCAAAAACTTTGAGAAAGGAACGTCATGAGATCTAACCGACAAAAACGCAATCATGTGAACTGCGGTAAGCTGACAGCACCGCTTACCATGAGCTTTTGAGATATTGTGTAACCGTAGGTGCTGCTTGCCTATCACGTGATTGGGGCCTATCTACCATTATTGTACCCTTTCAATTTTTTACCACTAAGCTCAAAGATTTCCACGCGACGCCTAACTTTTCTTTCCTCCCTTCCTGCATGGTAGCGTGTCAGAGAGGCTCTCGGCGTATCACCAAGTGCAGTGTACTGGCTCGGCCAACAACGCTGCTGATATCAGGATGATAGTACATTGATGACAGTTTCGCTTCCACGACATCGGAATTTTAGGCAAAAACAGCTGGACTTAGGATCCATGCAGCCTTCACAGTCTGGTAAAAGTTTGGGCTACTTGCTTCGTGGTATGAGTAGTAATGATTAGTATGATCAGCATAATTAGTATGATTAGTAAAGATAAGTATGATTCGCGGTATAATTAGCAATGATTAAAAATGTAACCCGTCACTACTACGGCGTTTCCTTTGAAGACTTCTCATCGGTGCTGACTATTCGTGACCTATTCAAAATATATTCGGTATTTCCAATAGGCATTATCCGATTCGAGCACCGAATAGAAAAGGACGTTGCTGGACTCAATATTCGAATAATCTCACACTCCTATAGTTGGTTCTTTGTTAGACACAACCAAGTGAATCCAACACCTAAACACACATTGAGGCGAAGAGAGACCGGGGGCAAATTATCTGTGGCTTCCATCAGTATAGTTTAGTCATTATTGCGTAAATGGAAAGGAATTAAAATGGACCAAGAAACACTCCTGCCGTCGGTCGGTATCGAACGTACGACCTTCGGTACATGTGTTCGCTTTCATTATAGTGTAGCTGCAGCGACGATAACGTTTTGATTTGATTCCTGAGACGCAGAGTGAGTGAGACGGTTAGGACCTTGGGCTCTTGGGCACATCTAAATCTGTAGACCACAGGTGAGTGGTTGAGCCACTACTACCTCAAACCGAATTCTTCTAGCGCAGAGTGATTGAGCACATTCTGTTGTCCGTTAATACGGCCTTGCTTCTCGCCTTCGTGTTCTTCTTCTTCGTATTATTATTGTTATTATTATTGCCAGAATAAACGAATCTTCCTGCATCTTGCCCAATTTTTCACGGCCGGAATTTTTTTGCTTATACACCTTAGAAGTGAAAACTTCTAAGGCCCATCGTGCAAGATGCTTGAAGCGTTATACTGCAAGGCGTCGGGTATGAATACACCCTCACGTGATAGACAAGTCGTATCTTCCTATTGTAATCAGCCCTCGTCACCTGTAAATACCGGAATTACATATGGACAAAAACTAGAATAAGGACTGCACTCAAGGCGACACACACAAAAAATTGAGCGCCAGCACATCGGTATATGCGTGCAGATCAGTAAGCTCATGGTAAATATATCGTACAGATCCGAAAACGCGTGCACAGATTCATGGCGTTTAATTTACATAACAGGAACCCAGATTCTACCGAGAGAACAATTCGCGCATCCTTAGCGCACCTCGTTGGCCATTTCAGCGATTTGCTAAGGAGCAACGGCTTCTAAATGACAGCTGTGACTTATGGGACACAGATGTAGTCGTGCAAATTCATTAAACTTATTTGGAGCCATCCCAAACGCACGAGGAAGAATTATTGAACTCACGCAGTTCACGTGAAGGTACATTGAAGTGAAAATCGCCCCCCCCCCTCCCCCCAAAAAGATCAATAAATTATTATTGGACAAGTGCTGCTCGCTTTTGCACTAAAAAAAAGACGGCTCTCCGCATGCTCATTTACTACAAACGGAACCCTTGATGAAGAGATTGTTGAGAACGATGACATCACACAGGGTATATCACTAGCGGCATTTCCCTGAGCTTCTTCCGTTTTAAAATGAACCATTGTGAGAGAACGTTGGCAGCCGGGTGCTTCTTCGGGGTTCTGCGCCCCTTCAAGACTAATGTTAACCGGGTGTCGCGTTACCGATGGGTTGCCTTGCATACAGCAACTTCTAGCTCCACCTTTATGTTTCTGTAATTGTCAGGAAGTACATGTATATTCGAGACGCGTTGACGCTCGCTGTTTCAAAACGATGCGTCGTGCGATCAAGTGACTAAACGAGATGACGCCCCATTCTAGCACGTTTTACCAGGTTGCATTCTCAAGATCCCCGAGATGCGGCTTGACTGACCGGTGCCGGCTTGCAGGAAATACACTTTAGCGATTGCACCACAAATCGGTGAGATAAGCGAAATCAAATGCTGACGCGCACCGCAAATAAGGTTGGCTTGCCAATTAATTCAAGGTTCGTGATGCTATGCGGCCTTTTATTTCTATAGCGAAGCTTTCATTGAATACATCCATGAGTTTTTCATAGCCGTACATGTCTTCTACTGCTCTCTTGCTAAATAAATTGGACGTTGTCAATATATTTATATATACACTTGAAGGCACTGCAGTTCAGGAAGGCATGTTATCAAGTTGAACCGACTGCTCCGCCACGGTGGTCTAGTGGCTATGGTACTCGGCTGCTGATCCAAGGGTCGCGGGATCGAATCCCGGCTGCGGCGGCTGTATTTCGATGGAGGCGAAATCTTGAGGCCCGTCTGTTGTGCGATTTCATTGCGCGGTAAAGAACCCCAGGTGGTCGAAATTTCCGGAGACCTCCACTACGGCGTCTCTCATAATCAGAGCTGGTTTTGGGACGCTAAACCCCACAAATCGATCGAGTTTAACCGACTCTCGCGCGCTTGCTTCGGGCTTGCAGATTTCGGGAGGACCTTCTGGCACGACTGGGGCAGCACGGCGGTCGTTGTAGTCGCTGTTCTTGCATTGAACGTGTGTGTGATCGGCGTACTGGCTCTTGCCAGGCGCTCATCCCCTCCGGCGGAGTCAGAGCAGCCGGTGAGTGATCGTCGTGACCCCAGACTAAACTGGGGGCATTCATTTAAAGTGCCAGTCTACGGAAATTCTATTGGTGACCATAGATCTCTAAAGAATTTCACTATATCTTCTATAAGGTATTCTGAAGTGTTGTTCCTTTACAACTGGAACTCATGTAGTTAATCAGAATAAAGAGGGCTTCAAGGCGTTTTGAGGCACCATTGAAAGTAATGAGGGAATGGGTCCAATTAGCAGTAGATGCTCTTATGAGCATGTGACACAGATATTATTGCAGTGCACGAACCATGGAATTGGAAATTTGGTTTCAAACGCAGCAGCTGAAAACTGCTGCCCTTCTTCCACCTAATGACGTCACAGGGACCACGGAATATATCGCTTGACTTTCGTTTACGTTATTAGAAAAAGATACGTACATTGTCCGTGTTCGTTGAACTCGAAACGAACAAATAAAAGCATTTCTGAGTGTGTTTCCGTGGTCATGGTATCACTGGTGCTAGTTCTGCCTCCAGCTGCGTTGGCGATAGTCCTATTGACGTAATTTTGTTGAAAGAACAGGCCCTTTCCATTTGTATTTGAAACCATATTGGAAGTATCCTAGTGCAAACACGACAAAAATATTTGGCTCACACGTTGGCGGCGACTAATCGTAGTCGTTTACGGACCACGTTCAAAAAAAGTGGCAGGACCCTTTTAAACGTACAGTTGCGCGTTTACGAACTGTGACCTGGAATTATGGCCTTCGCTTCTAATATCGGCGCTGTCATGTTCTGAAGAGCTAACGCAGCTGGCCCCGTTGTCAGCTTAAGTCGCTGTTTTCGCTTTTCTGGGGGTGGCACAACGTGTGCTGTGCTTACATTACGGTGGGGTAGGTTTCGACGTCATCGCCGACATTACATGGAATAGCCGTACATTTCTGTTTTTGTTCTGACGCATCGTTTTTCGGTAACATATGTTTACTGACGAGTTTTAAAGCATATCGAACCCACCTATCGGTTACAGGATCACCAACAACGATCTAAAAGGAGATATAATCTGATTCAAAGTGCGAGTGTTTACCTCTAAAGGCCCGTTTCAGCCATTTTCAACTGACAAGCCTACCGCATAAGTGTGAAGTGGAAAATTTTTTTTAGTCGCAAGTGTTCTTTGCCGAAGGGCAGTTGTCTTTGTCAACAGCGATATCTTCAGTGATTTGAATACCCTGACCGTATTTCGCGACCATGTTTAACTTAAATCTTTCTTTTTTGGATTCCTTCCCTTTACTCACTTCCTGAAGCAGCGAGTTTTCCTTGTTTGCATTCCAGCCAGCGTGCGTTGTTCAGCAACCCGACGGCACGTTTCAGACAGTGAACGCCGTGCCTCCAACACCTTATCCCGGCGCCGATGCCGGCGCCGCATCCGGCGGCTCGCAGCCGCCGCCTCAAATGATGATGAACTTCCCAGGTGCCACGGGTATACCCGTCGACCTGAACACCGGGCGCCAGATGCACTTTCAGTCGCCCCCAGCGGACCTGGCCAACGTTGACTATCCACGCGCCGCGTCCGCGAACCCGATCGTCATGAGCCTCACCAGTACCTCGGCACCAGCATTGCCGGATACATTTGACGAGACACAGCCGGCCTTCGCCGCCGCCATGCCTGACCTGCAACGTGTTCCGCCACCAGGATCTGCTAACCTCCAGGTACCGTTCAGCGCCGCCAACGCCCAGGCGCCTCCGAGACAGCGGGCGTCGTTGTTCCAACACAGCCACCCGCCGCTGAGCCTTTTCGAGCAACCAAACCCGTTCAGCCCTTTCCTGTTCGCCAACCCCGGTGGTGGACCTTTCGGGCCAGTTCCCTTCGGCGGAGGTCCCATCAACCTCGGTGGGCCAACGGCCATGCCTTTCGGTGGACCAATCGGGCCCATGCCCCATCGGATGGCAACGCTCATCATAATCGAAGCTGGCGACGACGATTCAGAGTCCCAGGAGCTCTTTTTCATGCCGGACTCGCAGAGTAGTTTACTGCCGTCGACCTCAAGCTTTTCGACCCAGGACCCGGTGTTCCCGACGCTCTTGATTCAGCAACGACAGCAGCAAATGCAGCGACGGCGACAGGAGCGGGCAGAACAGGAACGACGGGTTGCTAGGAGGCGCCCCAGGCACCGTCGTAGAACGAGTAGAACTACGAGCGCTTCGACTCCCTTTGGGGACAGCGAATTCCAAGACGCACGGACAGTTCCTCCAGAGACCGGGGCTATCCCGCAGCCCGCCCCGCCACCGAGGCCGGCAAACAAGAACACTGACGAAGAGGACGCCGCTGCCGTGAAGACGGTAATGCGTATTGACCAGATAGAGACGCTGACGTCGGTGGCAGCCGCTCTGCAAAATGCCGAAGTGTTCGGGCGACACATAAGCGCTGCTTCGGGCAAAGAATGCGTTGCCGCCGGCTCTCTGGTCGTCAGGCGTGGCGAGTCTCAGCCGGTCACTCCGCTCAAGTTCGACAACGACCAAAAGGAGGTTGCCTGCGAACCACCGTCGGTCTCGACGTACGAGTCAGCCAGCGTATGTTCCGACACGTCCACTACGGGCACCGAGACGACGACGACGATGACGACCACGCAGACTGACGGGAGTCCAGGGACGACCGTGCTGCAGCAGACCTCGCGCGACCACGGTGACCTAAACCACTTGAGGCCCACGGTTTCCCTGGAGGACATTACGGTGCTCGACAACGCCCAGAAACGTGATGAAGGCCTGCAAGGCAGCAGAGAAGCAAAGGAACGGGATTAGTAGTTGCGCCAATTTAACCGCCATAGCATCCTGCGTAAGGAAAAAAAAATTACGGTAATCCTTTAAGGGTACGTATTCACGGCGATCGCTTCTCATACAAAGCATTCAAACGCGTATTTGCGAATACATTGAGTTGTTCGCAGCAAGGAGGAGAACACTTTTGGTGCCGCATCGCTTTACTCCTCAGGTGATGCATGCTGGTTAGGATTTTTTTCTATGAATGCTTAAAGCTGTAGTGTTGTCTATGCGAAAACCTGTTATTCACACTTGTTACGCGTATAGTCGCGTTATTGTCAGGTGATTCAATATTAATGATAATCAACGGTAAAGCATCGTGCTGTTTCCTAATGGAATAATTCGGAATAAGTAACAAAACACATGAAACCAAGTAGTGCGACTTGCACATTAAGCAGAGACCACTCTTTGGACGTAGCCTGTTCTAGATTCACGGCCGTTCAGCGTATCAATACTAGCGTCCTTCCCCACTCTAGCGCATGGGCGCACATTTCGGTAGCGAGCCTGTGAACTTGTCATGCCCCCCGACTGGTATTTATGTGCTGATCTCACGCGATTTAATCTCGTGCGGTACACCTCACACTGTCCCCGAAGACTGGTATATAAAGTCAGCGAAAGTGACGCCTTTTTATTAGTGTGACAATTCGTTGAAAGAGTCGAAGTGCGACATATTGGGAACCCATTGCATAAGTTTTGGCCTAGACACCAAAAGTTTTCAGACTTAGCTCACATCGCGTTTGTTCCATATCTAAAAAATACATGGGAGAAACTCAAGGTTTCTTCTTGAAGCTCACGTTACAAACGTTCACAGCGGGCATTCTTCTTGGCATAGGTGCGGCAAGTGCTAAGACTTGTACTTTTTTTAGGTTAACAACGTGCTGAGTACGCAGCCTCCAGCGCCATACATCAGCACGTGTACCGGATGATGATGCTGGGATGGCGGCATTGTGGTGACCAAGAGAAATGCATTTAGCATATAGTTTTCACAGCCTAATAGGCCGACAAGACGGCAAACATCAGGCTCATTTGAGAGATAAGTGGCGAATTGGCTTCAAGTACACGTGACGCAAGAAATTTTCTTAGCTTTGGAATACCATGCGATTTATCAGTTTAAAGGAGGGAAAATTCCTGTTAGCCATGCGTAACGCCAGAGAAAGTGACGCGGCCCTTGTACAAGCATTATATAGAAATGACACTTGGATAAAGAAAGAAGATAAGCAGACAGAAAAACTGCTATACTAGAAGCGAGGGAGTAGGGGCAACGTATGACAAGCTACAGGGAGACCACGCAGCGCTACAAGCTAGGTAAGCGCAAATACCCACCGCCACACTGCAAATTAAGTAAGAAGCAGGCAATTGCTTGGAGACACCTCCAAACGCACACTTACCCAATTCCAGTGAGCTTTCGCCTCTGTTGCCCTGACCTGTAATCGACAGATAAATGTAAAGCGTACGATGACCGGGCATTCTTAGGGCACATGTTATGGGAGTGCTCGAGTCCCAACGACGCAATAAGCAGAACAGCCGAGGTGGCAGTCTCGTACCGCAGGGCGCGCTGGGAGGCGGCTCTGCTCATCTCCGCGTTAAAAGAACAACTCTGGGCAGTGTAGCGAGCCGAGGAAGCCGCCCGAGCCCAAGGCCTCACAGCCGATGCCCAGGCAAAGGTTCCAGCCCGCCCTGATTTATCATCGCCCAGAATTTAAATAAATCTGTCTGTCTGTCTGTCTGTCTGCAGCGTATGCAATAAAGCATCTACGAGACAGGATATGTTGGGTAAATATTTTAGGCATGGATCTGTTATCGCAAACACCAACGACCGCACCTAACCCTTCTTCCACTGTATAAACCGAACAGAAGCAAAGAAACCATTGAAGCTTCATTTCCCGTGCAAATGAAATATTTCGTCTTACGCCACGCTATTCATCCTCTTCACTCATTCGGCTGTCTTCTTTATCCCCCCTTTTATTGTGCATTCCCCAACCCCTTTTTTGTCTTTTAACGCGATAACGTTAGAGAGCTCGTTCCGCAGAAATACAGCCGTCGGTGTCGGCGTCTCTCCGTGAGCGAAAAGTAGCAGCTCCAAAAACGAACAACTAACACATATCAATGTCTCGACTACCATGGCCTCCGAGACGGCGAGCGCGCCCGCCATCTAGGAGGCCACGAGAGTACAGCAGAGCCTATATGCGGTCTCGTCGGATGCTCTGCATCCACTTTTTAAGGCGGAGCTTTGTACCTCTACCAGCCAAGGGTTCTGTCGTGTCCGTCGTTGCAAGCAAAAAACGGTCCCGACGAACCGCTAACAATTGCAGGTATAGCAGAATAGCTTACTTGAATTCAGGCATTCAGCGTACAACTAAGCACTCGTTTTCGCAAGAAAAACCACAAAAACAAGCTTCAAAGTGATGAGCCAACATGATGGATGATAAGGGCTGCGGGCAAACAACGGAAACAGGCTCGGCGCGGTCCGTAAGCTTAGATTGCAGCTGTTGCAAAGCTTATGCAGCTGCTTGAAAGAGGGTTGACGTCATTCGAAACCCTTCCAGCCTAGTAACTGCTTCGGTTCATTTCTAGACTACCCCACTATGGGTAGACCACGGAAAGTAAAGACGGCAGAAGAAGAGCGTGAATATAAGGCTCGGCGGAAAGAACAAAATCGTCTCGCTCAACAGCGTCGTAGGCAAAACCCAGCAGCTCTCGCCTTGATTTAACCTTGGCAAAGAATGTAACTACAATGAAAACTGAAAATTTGAGTGTATATCACACCGATCATAAAGCAGTAGTAAACATTGTTGTGAAGTAAATAATAATAAAGGCCGTGGTTAAAGTTACGTTGTAGTGTGTGAAATATCAAGTGCGCCGCAGTCACCGTGAGGGTGGCGTAAAAAGCTTCGCTTTCCAACCACCTTCACAGGGTGGATTGGCGTGCAATTTTTTTAGCATTTCATTCTCACGACACCATTAAAGAAGTGAAGCACTGCAGTGGCCATTTCACCGACCATAAGGCGATGCTTGTTGCGGTTGGCCGGAAGAGGTCTCCAGAAGAACAAATCGAACAGCTGCCAGATAGTTAGCGCACAAAGGACGACAGAATGTGACCATTTACGAATGAAATTGTCACGCCTAAGCGCAGTTCATAATACAGGACCATGTGACTACATCGCTGTACAATATTTTCATGAAGTTGATATAAAAGTGCTGTTAAATAGATCGAAAACCTCTACCATTACTATAGATACGTCGCGCGCGCGCGTGTGTGTGTAACAACACACATTAATAAGTATGCACTGAGTGGTTGAAGCGCACGCTAGGGGCCGGATTTCGCTATAGCATTCAACTCTTAAAGACGAAGCTTAATGGTCCCTCAATTTTTTATTTGACACTCAGCTTCTCTTTGTTTCGTCCATACCAAGTTGTGTTACAGTCGTCAGTACAACCAGAGTCCCTCAATAGAGGGACCCTGGTACAACTTAGTCATACGGTCCCCATAATAGCGCGTTCTGCAGGCGCCGGCGTATAGTCTAGGGAGTGGTTATGCCGCTCGCGTATGGTTTCTCACAGTTAAGTTGGTTTTTTACTTAAAGGCAAATGTGGCCCCACCGTCTATGCGAGTTCCTTAAGGGGTGCTGCGCCGCGCATGGGATTTGGTACACTTAAAGGTGAACGTTTGACAGAGATCTGTCTGGTAGGGACGAAATTAAAGGTGAAAAAAAAAAAGGGGGGGGGGACACCAACCTTTGACAACTCCCGCGTCCTCGACATGGAAACCAGTTTTCACAGGCAGCTTTTTGTGGAATCGGGGCACCTTCAGGCAACACCTGGTAACGTGAACCGGTCTGCAGGTACAATGCCGAGTGTCTACTTTAGCGGACTCCGGCACCTGGTTCATCGCTAGCGTGACCACTTCGGCTTGAAGAACCGGAGAAAGAAGAGAAAGAATGGAAGAGAGAGAAAAGAAGCAAGAAGGCCTTATAAGCACTGCTGCTGTCTGGTGCCCCCCTTCACCCCTGAAGAAGGGTCCGAGTGGGACCCGAAACGTCGTGCTTTTTAGATGCGGAGCATCTCTTGCACGCGGGTGTCACGCGTCCGGCGTCCGCACTCACACTACGCATGCGCGACTCTCCTCTCCCTTCCCTCTCTCCAACAGCTGCTGCAATAAATAAAACGGGTAGAGAGCGCGCGCGCGCGGCGTCCGTGCGCACTCACACTACGCATGCGCGACTCTCCTCTCCCTTCCCTCTCTCCAACAGCTGCTGCAATAAATAAAGCGGGTAGAGAGCGCGCGCGCCCTTCGCTTCAGTAGTATCTCCTCCTCCGATGAAAGAAGTTGGTGGTGTTGTGTGATGGAAGCAACAGTTCCGTCAGCGAGTGGGTTGACGCAAGTACGCATCAGCATCAACCCACACTCTGACAACGGTCACGCGATGCGTGGTAACGAACCAAGTTAACAATGTAATAACACGCAGGGTTCACCGCAAAGGTAACACCGAAAACTGCAAACCTGTAAACACCTGGACTTACAACTGAAGTTTACTGGAAAATTTTTGTTCTAGTTAAACTCCACCGTGCATGCGCAAGCACCAGATATTGTAGGACGACCGATAACAAACCGTACAATATACAAAAAATGATACGAAACACACGGGGAACAACGTGTCACTGCCTAGTTTTAAATGATTTTGACAAGTGCTCTGCATAGCATCCTTACTGGTGTTTCAGAAATTTCATCTCTTTGTCATTGATATGTACCGAAGGTTCACTGACACATAAATCGGCACCCAACTTCCTGATATGGAGAGCTTCGCCTATATCCCTTTCCAATTTGCCGCGCTCTCTCCCCACTATCGATACACCCTGAAATGTGTCGCTGTTATTTCCATCCGCCCGTTTGACGGTCGATGCTCTCGATTGAGAGGATTCAGCGTCAAATCTGTAAACATTGGTCGGACCGGGGTGGCTAGGAAGCTGGCTGCCGGCTTAAGGTCCCGTGTTTTTGTTTTGCGGAACGTGTTTTGTTGTGCGACAGTGGAACAGGCGAGTGGTTTTTCCGGCTGGAACCGAGACAAGCGTTGCATAAGCGTCGGAGTCGAGAGTATGCACGAGGATTCCGTGAGCTGCCCTCCGGCTGTGTGCATGCGGCGCCTCCGCAGCTGCGCCGGATGCAACTGATCACGTGACTATCCGTTCCGCGGAGAAGCGCGATCTTGCCCTCGCGTGTGAATAAGGCTTAAAGCTGCATGTTGCGCGGACACTGGTCCAACAAGAAACAGTTAATGAAGATCTACCGAATAAAGTTGCAGCATCGAAGTCATTCGTGGAGCGTAACCGATTCCAGATATCAATCCACACACCCTCTAGACATGCCATAGTGAAATTGTTTGATTTTGTTAAAGTTCTGTGTGCTAATTATTACACAATTTAATATTTACTAAGGCATTTCATGAGCGTTGCAGCCGCTGCATGGGCCTTTTAGATCAGGCTCAATTATGAGACGGATGGGAGATAGCTCTATAATTGGCTGACACACTTTCTGCAACGTTCCGCACCCTGAAGGATTACAATGTTTTTCCACAACGCATATAACAAGTGCTTTGCTCTAAGGCGTTTCGTCTAGCCAGCGCCTGGTTTAACAGTTTCGCGTGGCGTTGAGAACGCATAGAGATGTTCACGCGATAGCGTTAGAGAGCTCGTTCCGCAGAAATACCGCCGTAGGTGTCGGCGTCTCCACGCGTCTCTTGTGAGCGAAAAATCGGGCGTGAGCGAAAAATGACAGCTCCAAAAATGGAGAACTATGTGCAACTAGCGGAAGACATATCAAGCAATGTCTCGACTACCATGGCCTCCGAGACGGCGGGCGAGCCCGACTACAGCAGAGCCTATATGCGGTCTTTTCGGATCCTCTGCATCCACTTCTTTAGCATTTCATTCTCACGACACCATTAAAGTAGTGAAGTACTGCCGTTGCCATTTCTCCGACCATAAGGCGATGCTTGTTGCGGTTGGCCGGAAGAGGTCTCCAGAAGAACAAATCGAACAGCTGCCAGATAGTTAACGCACGAAGGACGACAGAATGGGACCATTTACGAATAATAATGTCACGCCTACGCGCAGTTCATAATGCAGGACCATGTGACTACATCACTGTACAAAATTTTCATGAAGTTGATATAAAAGTGTTAAATAGATCGAAAACCTCTACCATTAATATAGATACATCGCGCGCGCGCTTGTGTGCGTGTGTGTGTGTTTGTGTGTGTGTGTAACAACACACACTAATAAGTATGCACTGAGTGGCTGAAGTGCACACTAGGGGCCGGATTTCGCTATCGCGTTCAACTCCTAAAGGCGAAGCTGAAGGGTCCCCCAATCTTTTGGCTTGCACTTACGTACGGCAAACCTTTTGCGTTTCCTGATGTGAATAAAGTGCTACTACATTTATGAGAATCTGTTGAACTTTTGTGTTGCGACCGATTCCTCCGAAAGAGGAGACAACAGTAATTTTCTCTTTACCTGTTTCTTTCTCTGTAAGTAGGTGAACACCTCCTCCGGTTTTGCAGGCTTCGGGAAGACCTCACATAAGTTGGATAATAAAGCGGTCCTTGTTATTGTCTTTGCATTGAACATACGCGCGCTCGGGTGCGCTGGTGTGTGTCAGACGGTGATCCTCTCCGACGGAGTCGTGGCAGCCGGTAAATGATCGTCGTACGGGATTTTTTTAGGGGCGAAGCTCGTTAGGGTGTGGGTCGTTCCCTCCCCTGTAGTAGTAGTATGTATGTAGCCACATCGTCCGCCGCGGTGGTGTAGTGGTTACGGCACTCGGCTGCCACCCAAAATACGCGGGTTCGATCCCGGCCGCGGCGGTCGCATTTTCGATGGAGGCGAAAATGCCAGAGGCCCGTGTACTGTGCGTTGTCAGCGCACGTTAAAGAACCCCAGGTGGTCTAAATTTCCGGAGCCCTCCACTACGGCCTTTCTCTCCTCTCTATCTTTCCTTCCCTTTCCCCCACCCCCACGGACGCTTAGCCGTGCTCCCTACATGGGCTGCAGAAATTAGCGTCCTTTCCTAACCGAACCACAATCATCATCATCACCTCGCGCCGCCGAGAGGCTCGTGCTCGCCCTCGGCGCGTGCCTCCCGGCGCGCGAACTCTCTCACTCTTCCGTCTGCTGTCTCGTGAGAGAGAGAGAGACAAAGAGAGAGAGCGAAAGGAGCGCGTTGACTATGGAAACCCTCTTTCTTCGATGAATGCTCTACCAGCTCGCAAAGAAGGAGAACGCGCCCTCACCCGCGAGAGACAACGTTGGCGCAGGCAGCGTCTTCTAGCGAGTTTCTTGATTGAAATATGCCGACTGCTCGCGCTGGAGAACCGTTCACCGGCCACCTATATATATATATATATATAGGCACTGGACCTTGACCTGCAATGAAGTGCCGGTGGGAGATTTCACTTGTGCGTAGTTGAACCATAAGGATTCGTAGCGTGCGCGTTAACTAAATTAATCCGGAACTGGGCACGATCTACGATGAACCTCCGGAGCTTCGCCCACTCATCATCATTCACTCCGTGGATATGCTGTGGATTTTGTTTATTTAGATGAGTACGGGATTATCACAGACAAAGCTGGAAGCATACATTCAAAGTGCCAATTTCCGGAATTTCTTCTTGATGGCCACAGACTTCTAATAAAATTTCACTATGTCTTTTATTGTATATTCTAAAAAAAATTGCAGGCAGCTTCCGCTAGGTCACGCAAGCCCACATAATATCTAGTAGGGAGCATTATGATTATATTATTATTACCGGCGCCGCCACCGCCATTATCAGCAACTTTACCATCGTCATCTTCGTCATTATCATTATCATCTTCTTCAACCTCAACTTCTGCCTATGTGTCGTTGTGACGTCATAATACGTGATACAGCATGATTTCGAGGTTACACAAAGTTATGCTGGTAGCGTCGCTTGGCTGCTAGGCAAATCCATTTCATGGTCATATTTCGTGATAGGAGAAACTTCGCTTGGCTAGCTTGAGCAGCTTTGCTGCTAATATGCCATCACCTTCTCCTCGCCAGTTCAGCTCGTGGGTATGTGCCACGCTTTGAGGCCATGCCAAAACAGCAATGCCCTGATATCGAGGAGCATGAATAAAGAAACCTGGAATGTTTGCCGAGACTCCTGGTATTGAATGGAACGCGGTGTATTGTAATCTACCTTGTCGGCATTAACAAAATATCTCTTAGTGCCCGTCATCATGACTTCTGAGCGGGGGTGGCTAGAAACCATGGCAGCCAGAAAGACGACGAGGATGACGCCAGTAAAGGCGCGATTGTCCGTCAACGCTAGGCAGCCTTGAAGGGGGGCCAATGCGCAAGTTGAAGAGGCCGTGCCCAGCGGAAAGCTAGGTAGGACTGATCTCTCTTCTTAGTGCAGCGGCTCAGTCAGCTACTTTTTAAACGTGCATCACCAAGCATGTGCTTGCCCTGCACTCGTAGCTAACGAAAGTTTGCAGCTTTGTTTCTGTGAATGCGACAAAAATGGGTTGAACTACCTCTTTCGACCGATGAAAGGATCGCAAAATACGATTTAGAACAGGGAGTGTCACGGGAGTCAAAACAGCCAAAACAGCCATGCCAGGCTCCTGCGACATTCCCTGTTCTTAATCGTATTTTGCGACCTTTTCATCGATTCAAGCATCCATCTTCCCCTGAGCTTCTTTTCTAGTTTGGATCTCTTTCGACCGAGATTCTCATGAGATTCAAATAACCGCCGGCATGGTAGAGTGATCGTATGCCCATAGGCACGTCGACAGCGCAGTACTAACCGAGTCGTTCGACATGGTTGGGAAGATGCGTGAAAACTCTATTGCTAGTCATCTTACTGGACGTGCTCGAACCGAGTTCGTATAATAAAAGGGGCAATCTTAACTTCCTGTTGGCTGCATAATGTACTATTTGTCAATGTACCTCTGGTGTTGAAAGTATTGAAAACTCTTGCCATGACCATGGCCATCGTGTACCGTTTTAAATAGCTACATCTGCGTCAATGCATACCACTTCTTGAGACATTTAATGGGAAATTGTGAGCAGTCGGGGTTTTGTTTCATACAAAGCTTCGTTTCTTGCTAAGGAAAGATGCACATTCACCCGAGTTTGCGTTTTAATGGCATGTTTGCTGCTTTAGCAGATATAAGATACAGACGGCTCGCGCAATTGTCAGCTGTGGTGTACGTTGTCGCAGTAGCCTTGAAAGAAGCGACAACGTAGAATCTGCAGTTATTTAACCCTAGGGCCATTCACGGCCCTGCGGTCAATTCAACTTAGGCCCATTCACGGTCAATGCACGCGAATGTGAATCTGCTCCCAGGACCGATGCAATCTCCATGGCATTGGGATTCCTGTTGGTGGCGGCAGTGGTCACGGCATGTGTGCCCCTGGTGTCATCGGTGATATACGTCCCATGTGAGTTTCTTCAACCTCTTACCGGCCAACCAAACGGCAGTACAACATGCGTAATATATGCTACCGGAATCGCTTATTGTGAACGGTACACTGAAGATGCATTGGATATATGCCCCCATATTCTTATAAAATTTGTTTCATTGTGATGTACATATTGTGTCAACCTCGGATTGGCGGGAAATAAATTGAAGAACGCTTAACCTTTGCCTTTGAGAGTGGAACACAATTGCGAAAGTATTGGTGGGAAGGCAGCGCCATATCACCGATGCGCGTAAGCGTAAAACTACGCCTCCGCATGGGAGCCTTCTTCAAAATGACTTCACTGAGTTCTTGTGAATAAGTCTTCCATGTGGGGGACCGAACGTCATTTTGTATTAGGTTTATGTTTCACTTTGGTAGCGTCCGTCATTATTTTTTTTCTCCACAAATATTCATTGATGTCGCGCGAAACCACGATTTCAAGAGACAAGTGTTGGAAGTTGCTAGCATGGTCTGGTTGTGACTACATCAGGTTAAATACTAATCATCGGCTGTTATAAACTATAGGCCTCATTTAGTGTCAATCTCGTGATTCTCTGTGCACTCTCTTACATGAGCATATTTATGCGAAGGATACTAATTACTCCTCTCCGACAGATATCATGGAAGATGCCTGCGACGGCCTGCCGCGCACGATCCAGCTTCCACCTACCGGTCCCGGCTCGGCCATCATCATGCGTTCTCACCAGGGGGCTCACTACAAGTCTGGTCTCACGTGCAACTTTATCGTCAAGACTTCCAACGACTACCGCATCGCGGTCGTCTTCGAGACTCTCCAGTTCCCGGGAAACAGCGGGAATTGCTCCGATTCTTTGCTGGTGACGTAAATGTTTCTCTTTTTGGAAAATAATTTTCGCTTGTTCCTGAACAAGCGACAAGGATAGCGGACACAGGGACACCATTAGCGGCATTCCTCTATCCGCTAACGTGAGCGGTATCCGTTACGTCAGCGGATAAAGGGATACCGGGACAGTACACGTGATCGGCAACGCTGGTATCGCGGCACCTGTTGATACAGCGCCTAACCAGAAAGACCTCAAACTAATATCGCTGCGGCATGTTTTACACCGGCAAAATATAGGCAGTGGTATAACGATCAAGTCACATTGCTTTATTTTCTCCTCCGACTAGAACAATGGTACTGCTGGAAAATGCACTCAAGTTAAGCAAAATGCCGCAATGTGCGTCTATCAGACCTCTTACCTCCTAAGTGGGATCGATAACTCTGTGCACTTATGCACGCTACGGACAAATTAAGATTCTCGAATATAAGTGCGTGGTCTTCGTCAGGGCCTACGAATAATGGTTTGGTTTTTGAGAGCGAATCGAATGCGAAACACACAGAAACAAGCGTGATGTCGAAATGAGGACCGAATACTTCGCGAATGACGAAGGACCTTTTTCGTACAACTCGTGCAGGGCAACGTCGACAGTCCTTGCGATCAAAACATGGCATTAAAGCCAGACACAGTTCATCAGGAAGAAATCAGCGAATTCTTAGAGTGCACGTAACTCTTTCGAAAGCCTGAATGATGGTCTAACTCTCAGAGTTGCGTAGCCTGCTGTACTGCGCCAGCTCTGAGGTTCTATGATATGCATACAAGCAGGGAAGGAAATCATATTGCGAAAGGACTGTGTGCCCCCAACGAACGAAAAAGCCGACGCAGTTTATGGGTCGTAGTTTGAAAAACGACGCGACGAAACGATCTCGTCGGGCGACGTCACGCAATGGCATCATTAAGACGTCGCCACCGAATTGCTCGTGATGCCGTCGCTAGCAACGTAACGACAGGATTGTATGACGTCATGTGATGAGCTCACTGTCGACATCAAACAAATAATATCGTGTAATAATGGCACGTGGCTCAGGTGACAAAATAATTGAACTTTGATATGTTCGTGCATTTCACGCTCCTTGGTTTCTCATTCAATGCACATAAGTGACTTCGTAGTTTTTCTTATCGATTTGCGCCACTTTCGCGTTTACATGGCTGTAGGAAAGAGTTAAATATTAGGAACCACTCCACTAAGTAATTCGTGTGCAAATAGCACCTGTTCTATTCAAACGCCATATGGAGTCGACCA
This sequence comes from Hyalomma asiaticum, assembly GCA_013339685.2. Lineage (NCBI taxonomy): Eukaryota > Metazoa > Arthropoda > Arachnida > Ixodida > Ixodidae > Hyalomma > Hyalomma asiaticum. The sequence continues at coordinate 21,934,300 of CM023488.1, read as the reverse complement.
CTACCACATCCGATATGTGAGATTTTTTAGTATTCCTCTTCCTCCCTACCACCACCACCGCCACCACCATCATCATCATCATCATCGTCGTCGTCATCATCATCATGAACATCATGTCTGCATCCACTCTGAGAGCGGTCGATCGATCCGGTCCAGTAATAGTCACGGATATGTTAGTCCTGCAAATTGCTGAATTTGCCTTCCCTTGGAATTGACTTTGTTGCCCTTAACAACAAACAACCATCTGTTACCTTTCTTCCTCATTAGGTGCTATGCCCATGCCCATTGCTTATTTTACGACTTAACTGACATACTACTTCTTATATTCTCACACTCCTAGAATAGAGCAGAACTTCATGCCGACTGACGATATCTCGGGGACTTCCATTGCGACGAGAGATTACGACGATATGATACTCGTAGAGCTGAAGGCTTTTAAATTACGTTGACTCCCGGATTTCTGTACCTGAACCAATGGAGAGCAGTTGAGGTGAAAACAAAATGGAGGAAATTAGGCTAGTCATACCCACAGGCGAACATTAGAAGCGCGCGATGTATAGTACGCCTTTGTGAAGAGCACCAGCAGCAATGTGCTTATGCTGGGTGCGCGCAATCTAAGATTAGCTAAGCCTGAAAGATCAGAACGAAAGTAGAATATGCAGTGATCAGAGCGATACTGTGTTGGTGAAGCGCACTATGCAGCCAGCAAAAAAAAGGAATGTCTCTTGAACTTTTAGAATTTTACGATTCGTACATATATCAGCACAATAAAATGTATTGACTAGAGTTAAGCGCATTGTTGTATGATTAGAGATTTCAAGCTATACGCAGTTTCAGACTAATGTCTTTTTGTTTCACAGAGCATTATTTGTTATTGCGTAGGATCTATTTCGTAACCCGCACCTTCGATCGATGATTTCCAAACGGGTGTAAAACGTTGCTAGCGCAGAAAGTGCAAAAAATAAAGAGCGGATTTGTATTTGAATTGTGAATGTTACAAATTTTCTAAGACGGCCACTACAGGAAAAGAGAACGATACCGCTCATAAATACACTGCTTATAAATAGTTGATCCTCTGCCTCGACAGCTTTCCAACGTCGAAGACCTTTCGGGACCGATATGCACGTCGGCTGTCAAGGAAGTCATCAGTAAGGGAAACATCATGAACGTCACTTGGAGCACGGGAGGTGGAGCTCCGGCGACAAGCAACGACGGCTTCGAAGCGGTCGTGACAGCCTACAAACGTAAGCTTTGTAACGACTTAGCTTTATTTTAGGTGCGAAGCTGCGTATGGCGGAGGCTTTGTCCGTCCCTCCTTCCGCGTCGCACGTCCTGCGTCCCATACACCCACAGCGCATGCCCGTCCCCTCCCCCTCTCTCTCCTCTCCTACGCTCCCCCGTTTCTCTCCTCTAGGAATCCTCTACTCTACGGAGCGGCGCGCACGATAGGTGCTGCGACAGCTGCATACTCCGCTGGAGGCGCCCCGGTAGTTGCGCGGTATGCACATGACGGAACGCGCGCGCCTCATTCTCTCTCCTGTGCAGCGCCGCGATGAGCGCTCGGGCCGCTGCCGCGAAAAATTACACCATCTCCCGCTCAAGCTAACCATCTCCCCGCTGCTTCGCATCCACACATGGTTCCCTTTTAGCGCGAGATGGTGTAATTTTTTCATTTTATTTTACTTCGAAAGCACCTTACAGGCCCTGTCGGGAATTGAGTAAAGGGGCATGGTAATAATGAGCAAAGTAGAAAAATGCAACCAACAAAAATAGAAATATTTAGCACAACTGTACAGTGGCTGAACGAAAAGGAAGCCTAGAATGCACGCGCATGAGAGCAAACGAAACAAGGCAGATTAAGCAAAAAAAAAAAGCGTGCTTGCCGTTCACGAAAACTCTCCGATCAGTCGTGGAGGCTCCTGTAGACATGTGAGCCGAATCTCATGGCACTGCACGCACCAGGTAATACGTAGCTCGGTTTCAGACACAGCTTGAAAGCGCCCGCTCTGCTTTCAATGCGTACGACATCACATGCGGTGCTGACTAAATCGATTGAGGCAGAAATAGCATGCAACGATTTCATGACGTCAAAAAGGTTATATGCTAGTCTTCTTTTGTGCGTTTTAAACTCAGCAAATAAGGAAAATAGCCTATCTCATTTAAAGAGTCACAAAATGATTCAAGCGAGACAGTCAGTGCCACATGTGACGCATTTGCTGAAAAAAGAGCCGGAACTTTTCCAGCTTTTGTTCGAAGCGAAATTGCGAATTCCCTGATGCGTGCGGTGCAGCAATATTTGCATAATGTTTAACAGCGCTGCCAGAACGGGACGATCCCGAAGAAGCACGCAAACGGTGCTGCATGTGTTTTGCCTTGTCACGGCCTCGTCTTGGGAGTGCTCTTTAAACATTACAGAAAAACTACCAACTGGCCCAATCTGTTCTTTTGCAACAACGTTTAGCTCACGTGTTCGCAGGAAGCTCTACGACTGATCGACACCATTTTCCAACTTTGTTAAAAAAAGGTACTTCAGGTGCCCTGTACGAGAAATCGCGTGCAAAGAGATAAAAAACGAGCGGAGTGTGTCAGAGAACAGACAGGAGTAGCTGATATTATATGAATCAAAAGGAAAAAGTGGGCTTGGGCAGGACGTATCATGCGGAGGACATATAACAGGTGGAGAGTAAGAGCGACAAGATGGATACCAAGAGAGGGAAGATGCGACAGAGGCAGACAGAAGGTTAAGTGGAGTGATGAAATGAAGTTCGCGGCTATAAAGTGGAAATAACTCGCTCTAGGTTAGGGCGAATTGGAAATCGTTGGGAGAGGGCTTCGTCCTGTAGTGGACTTGAAATAGGCTGCTGCTGCTGATGATGATGATGATGAAGATAATGATCTGGCACTTTTTCCAGCATAAACAAACAGTTGTCTTGTGTTCTTAAGCCTCTCGCCGTGTTTGCGTGTTTGCGTGCACATATTAGTTGGTTTAATTCAGTGTTTACGTGTCCTGTTTTATTCAGTGAATAATGTACGAGGTTCACACGATTTCCATTGGATGCCGGACGGGCGATATGTTTGATTTTCATAATGGAAGTAGCGTAAAGAGACAACAACAGCAGACAAGCAAACTGCAGGCGATGAACTCACAACTCTTGTTTGTTCGGCGTCTGTCATCTGTCGTTCTCTGCCTCACGTTGCAGTCTCTTAACGCTGCTTTCAATATATGCACGGTTGTCCAGCTTAACCGAGGCGTCGTTTCTGTTTCTCCAAGTAATCAGGAGGGCTTCGAAAGCGGAAGCGTTTCTAGTATTTGAACGCCCATTGCATGCGAAAATACGGGAGATGCTTTTCTCCCTAGTTTGCCGAATAACTTTGTCAATACAAGCCAGGTGTTGGACAAGGCTGACGCTCGGTTGTCGTGCTTAATTTCCGGAACGGCGGCTTACGAAGTAAGCGGAAATTGCACGGTGACAAAATTTTGCTGCTTTTGCGACGGAACCGACTGACCCTGTACAGCGGCCAGCAGGGCCGTCACCTAAAAACATGGGCTCTGTTTGTTTCTTGAGATACCTGTACCGAATTGTGCACGTTTCCCTTTCTGTGAACGACAGCTGTAATCATCGCTATACCAGGTGTTTTCATGTGCATTTATTTCTGTTGTAGAGCGTTCGTTTTTCGAAGCGTTATTTGCGATTCCCTTCTGTCGTCGCCGCAGTAGTGCGAACGGGCAGATCGACAACGTGCTTTGCCAAGAGAAATCTAGAAATGAATTTTTAATTTAAGCAAAAGACACTGTCAGACTACACCAAACACGCACGCACACACACACACGCACACACATACACACACACACAAACAAACAAGCACACCGCCACGGTGGTGTATTGGTTATGGCACTCGGCTGCTGCTCCGAAAGCCGCGGGATCCAATCCCAGCCGCAGCGGCTGGATTTCGGTAGAGGTGAATTGCTGAGGCCCGTGTACTGTGCGATGTCAGTGCCCGTCGAAGAACCCGAGGCGGTCGAAATGTTAGTAGCCCTCCACTACGACATCTCTCAAAATCAGATCGTGATGCTGAGACGTAAAACCCCAGAGATCACACACACACACACACACACACACACACACACACACACACACACACACACACACACACACACACACACACACACACACACACACACACACACACACACACACACACACACACGCACGCACACACACACACACACACACACACGCAAGCGGACTCGTGTTATTTCCGAGCAAAATGTGCACACCGATGATTGAACATCCGGAATACACAGCAGGTGCATACGGCAAGGGGAAATGAAATACGTTCAACACAGAGCGTGCACCGAAGAGCTGCGCTGTGGAGAGTTTCGTCGTATAAAATAGGCCCTTACGTGCAAAACGGGTATACTGTAGCCTCGGTGCAAGTTACTCGTAAGCAGTCCAAGTATTTCGAGGAACGACAACAATAGGACCTCACTAAAGCAACAACAAGGAAAGAATACGTCACAAATAAGTTCAGTGTACAGGGAGATAAAGCGCGATCGAGGACTAAACAAATACGAAAACCCAGGGCATTGTATACTACGCGCCCTTTTTTCCATGGTTCGGAAAGTTTCCCCAAGGCGTTTCCCTTAAAAGTGTGTTCAACCTCGCCTAAACGGCGCGAAGAGCTGCGTGGTCGACCTTGTTGGAGCTCAGGAGTGTTCATCACTTCTCAACAAAGCCGCCCAGAATTTCATTTCACTACTGGCCGGAGTTTGTGGTTTCTTTCCCACCACCTCCTTTGCTTCGGGCCTCTTTTCTTCACGGCCGCGTGTGGAAAAGCTTCCAGGTCATTTACAGTGCGGCCATTATAATAGGATCTCTAGATGTACCCCACGCTTTCCATTTTTCCTTTCACCCTATCTCATATTTTTTTTTTATTTTAGCATCATTATGTTCGTGCCTCCAGGAGTAATGACTTGGACGCTCGCTTGACTAAAGGGAAAGCGAGGTTTGGAGGAATTTCAATACGCCATTTGCCCGGCACAACCCAGCAGCCTTGACATAAATATGCACGCTCTTCTGTAAGGCAAAACTCGCAGTCTTGATGGCATCGCACTGTGCTGTTGGCTTTCTACACTCATGCTTGCACAGGGGCAGTTCAAGCTTGGTGAAACTGAAAAGAAATTCGCGCTTCTTTCCCAGTGCGGTTGTTGGAATCCGTGCGAGTCGAACCGCTTTAACTTGCACATGCAAAAGTAAAGCGAGAAAAAAAGAATGCAGTGTGTGTAGGAGAACCCGACGCCAGATTTGTTTGCGAAGACCCAGCTGGCGTGCGTTTGAGCTGTCTAGGGCCGAGTTTTAAATTGAAGTCATGAAAAAATGCTTTCTGTCGCGGAAATGACGTCACTAAGATAACGCGCGAGCTCTCTTGCATCCGAGCTAAATGTATGTTAGGGTGACAATTCATCGTGCATCTTGATGGCTTCTTAAATGATTTCCGTCACGGATATGACGTCAGTACGGGACAACGGAAGTTTGTTTGCATTTTAGCCAAACGCATAACGTTTTACAGGCCCAACGGCTTAAATGGGTCCTGCATCGCCTCTCCCCCATCCCCGACCCACTCACCTCTTCCCCTCACAAATTCGGTTAAAAAACACATTCTACGGCTGCCAGGCACTGCAATGAACAGCTCCTTTTCAAAGAGAGCATGCTCCCCGCTCTATTTGCAACTGCGCCATTTTGTCGTTGATCGCTGCTAGTGGGCGATAGCTGACATAACCCAATCGGCTGTGCCCGCTGAGCCCATGGCCTCTTCACGGCAGGTGTAAAGCTACTATATACGGCAAGCTCTACACCCGGCAGCCAGTACGCCAAATGAGCCACGATGTTATGACGTCGATGCCTGGTCTCAGGTAACGAGGTGGCCAGGGCAGCTCCCTCACGTCCGCCCGCGAGTGCCTTGTTTTGCCTAGTTGAGAAATAACGGGCGAGGGAGATTTTTTCCCGTTGCGATATCTTCGCTCCCGGCAAATCGTTTCTGAGAAAAAAAAATTTTTTTTGGGTGCATATTCTTGAGAGGCCTT